>CM016616.1:143370990-144725397 GCA_005393395.2 Gossypium australe | reverse complement strand
ATTACATACCACACTTCAATTGCGATAAATTGAATTTTTCAAAAGAAATTGTATTAATAGATATTTCATACCCATATCGATCACTTGCCGTCTCTGTCTTTTAGATCGATGTTGCCCATAGTAGTTGGATACGACATGCCTCAGGCAATATCGATGGTGTGTGCGATGCCACATGCTTCCCTGGCGTTCTATTGCCGCAAGTATTCTAGGGCCCCGATCCGATATAACGCATATGTCAGGTTGGGGGCAAACATGCCTCCTTAACCTAGATAGGAAGAAGTCCCAATCATCAGCTGACTCCCCCGGTGTTATTGCGAACGCAATCGGAAGGATTCTCCCACAACCGTCTTGTGCCACAGCTAGCAATTGCCGATGCGTATATCTACCATACATGAAGGTACCGTCAATTTGTACCAATGACTTGCAGTATGTAAAAGCATCTCGGCATTGCTTAAATGTCCAGAACAGACGCTTGAACACTGCGCATCCACGGAGCAGACGATCGTTGTAGTACGCCGGTTCCGTTTCAAGGTCTGTTGTGCTGCCTGGGACATACCTCTCCAGCACCTGACACCACTGCCACACTTCATTATATGAAGCGTGTAACACCCCCTACCCGTATCTATTGTCGGAATAGAGTAGGAGGTATTACCAGAGTTTACTGAACATTTCGAATAATTCTGAGTCATTTATTGTTCATATTCTGAAAATAATCATAACGTCCCTCTATTGGGCCCTCGAAGCCCAAAACATACATTAGGAGCCAACCGGAATTAAATCGGGATCATAGGGAATTTTTCGCAAAATCCTAAAACTTTCCTACATTGGTTAACGTACTTTAATATTAACAAACTTATTTTCTCGACATGTCTCGCTTCAATTTATTACTTGTCCTAATACACATAATTTTCCTGTATCAACGTATCAAAGATAGTATTATATTTACATGTCATGATACATATCATTCTCTTATTGTTTCTTCATAAATATAAATTGTTCAATTTATTATGACAATATTTCAAGTACCATCATAATATACTTATAGTGTACACTTATAGTGTACAAATCCAGGTCAATTAAATAATTAGATAAATAATAATAATATTTTATATTATTTTATCTAATTATTATGATATATTACATTATATTTACATGGCATGGAAATAAAGCGAAAAAAAAAGAAGAAAAATTTGGATTATGTCAATATTCGGAAGTATATTATGATATATTACATTATTAATTCAAGAAAGGACTAAATTGTAAAGTGAGAAAAGTATTGTTGCCCAAGTGTAAATACTCAAAATTTGAGGGGTTAAAGTGTAGTATGAAAAGTTAAAGGACCAATAGTGCAATATTTTAGGGGTGGAATAATCTAGAAACTAAGGGAAATGGATGAATTAGGACCAAATTGAATAGGTAAAGAATTATGAGGGACTAAATCATAATTTTTACCAAATTATGTGATGATTCAAGGATGGAATTTTAAAAGATCACAAAGGGCAAAATGGTCAATTGGAAGAGAGAGAAATCTAGAAAGTAATGATGATAGTGATGATATTTTATAATTATTTAATTAGATAAATATTATTTTATTTTGATAAGATATTTTATTATTTATCATTATTTTATTCCCGTATCTATTGTCGGAATAGAGTAGGAGGTATTACCAGAGTTTACTGAACATTTTCGAATAATTCTGAGTCATTTATTGTTCATATTCTGAAAATAATCATAACGTCCCTCTATTGGGCCCTCGAAGCCCAAAACATACATTAGGAGCCAACCGGAATTAATCGGGATCATAGGGAATTTTTCGCAAAATCCTAAAACTTTCCTACATTGGTTAACGTACTTTAATATTAACAAACTTATTTTCTCGACATGTCTCGCTTCAATTTATTACTTGTCCTAATACACTAATTTCCTGTATCAACGTATCAAAGATAGTATTATATTTACATGTCATGATACATATCATTCTCTTATTGTTTCTTCATAAATATAAATTGTTCAATTTATTATGACAATATTTCAAGTACCATCATTTTCATGAGTTTAGTGTATATTTATTCCAGTAGCAGTTCATAATCTTGAATATGCATAATTATCAGGCAAATTTCACATACATGTATTTTCCATGCCATATTTCAATGTATCAAATAATTATCATTTCTATGTCTTTCAAGTTTAATTTCATGATTTCAAGTACTTGTCATTTTCTATATTATCCCGTTGAATTTCTCAGAATTTCGATGGATTTTCTAGTAGTACACTTATAGTGTACAAATCCAGGTCCGTCAATTCATGTTCATGTGCGCACATTTCCATTTCAGAGAGCACACTCCCGCGAACCTCATCCTTACAGCGAGATTACTAGTCCAGGCTAAATCCCCTGTAAGAGAGCACACTCCCGCGAACCTCATCCTTACAGCGGGATTACCAGTCCAGGCTAAATCCCCTGTAATATAAACTCATAGAGTATTGTCGGGATTACCAGTCCAGGCTAAATCCCCTGCAACGACAATTACTCTAATGAGCTTGGATCTGAATTACCAGTCCAGGCTAAATTCAGACCCCAATTCGGATTACCCGTCCGGGCTAAATCCATTTTCCACATATTTGTAACGACCTAATTTTCAGTGGTGTCGGAAATGGTGATATGAGATCACTAAATCTGACAAGTAAGATTGAAATAGGTAGTAATTTAATATTTATGAGTCAAGTGAGAATTTAGAAGAATTTTTGGGATTGGTGAATTTAGTGAATTAAAAGAATTTATTAGGTCAAATGGGTCAAAAACGAGGTATCGAGACCTCGAATTTGACAATCGAGCCATAAATATTTTTAGAAATATTTATGGAGTATTATTAAGTTAGTATTAAAGTTTGGTTGAGAAATTTAATGTTTGGGTAGTCAATTTAATAAAAAGGACTAAATTGTAACAAATGCAAAATTGCTAGAAGAATTAAATAGCTCAAGTATTAAAAGAAAAAGGATTTAAAGAGCAATTAAACCTAAAAGTGAGAAGGTTGGACGGTAAAGGCAAGGGAATCAGCTGGAGATAAGGGAAATAAGGGCAAAATTGGAATTTTGTAATTTTAACATATGTATTAAGATAAGATTGAAAATAATCTAGACAAAATCTTCACATTTTCTCAGCCAAAAACGTCAGAAGAGTTCTGGAGAAAGCTGATTTTCATACTAATACATCCTGTGAGTTTAATTCATGCTTTTTCTTGATAATTTTTATGCTTTTATGACTTTTACAATTAGATCCACTTATAGAATTCATTAGTTTTTGATTTGGTGGGTAAAATTAAAAGTTACCCTTGCTGAGAAATGGAAGTTTATGATGAATTATTATGAAAATTAAATTTTAATTTCATATTAAGGTGGTTTTATTAAGTGATTTTGATAGGAAATGATATTTAGGACCTAATTGTGAAAAAGTTGTGAATTAGAGGTTTCTGTTGAAATTTAGAATATCAAAGGTTGTGAAATAGTTTGTAATGATAGAATAAAGTTTTGATTGAGAAAAATTAGTTCAATTGATGGCTGAATTGAGCAGGGACTAAATTGTAAAAACTGTAAATTTTGGGGTAAAAGTGCAATTTCGAAATTTGAAGAGCATAATTTGTGAAGTGGAATGGAAATGAAATATATGCTAATGAGTGAAAATATTTTACAATTATAGATCGAGAACCCGAAGCAAGTCGAGGAAAAGAAAAAGTAACTGAATAGTCCCTGAATTTTCTCAAATTCTGCAAATTGACTCAGGTAAGTTCATATGGCTGAAATTTAGTGATTAAATGTAAATTTTATGAATTATATCATGAATGATGAGATATATTTGTTGATGAGTTAAGGATAAAATGACAATGCGAAAAGTGATTAAATAATCAAATTGAGCGGAACATCGGATTTGAGTACTTCTGATCAGTGACAAGTGAAAGTGAAAAGTGGTAGCTTCGGCTGCCTGATCAGTGAAAAGTGGTAGCTTCAGCTACCTGATCAGTGAAAAGTGGTAGCTTCGGCTGCCTGATCAGTGAATCAGTGAAAAGTGGTAGCTTCGGCTGCCTGATCAGTGAAAAGTGGTAGCTTCGGCTGCCTGATCAGTGAAAAGTGGTAGCTTCGGCTACCTAATCAGTGAAAAGTGGTAGTTTCGGCTACCTGATCAGCGAAAAGTGGAAGTGAAGTACTCAATTTTCCGTAACCGTTCCCTAATTTGATTAAGGATGGTAAGTGACAAAAAGGGCCCAAAAGAGTTAAAGTAAATGGATAAATGGTAGTGAGATTATACGAAAGCACTCACCAAATTGTGGTTGACAGGTGAATTTAGTAATTGTACATAATGTATAAGAGTATGAATGTTTGGTAAGATTTATATTTTATGCCTATAAACTTACTAAGTTTCTATAAACTTACTTGAGTGTTTTCAATGTCTCATGTAGATTGACGTGTAAATATACGGAGGATCGGATCAACACTGAGGATCACACTATCAAGATTATCTCCGGTAGCTTTTGTTTTATGTTTAAAGATTTATATGGCATGTATAGAGTTTAAATGAGATGAAGTAAGGATGTTTTAAACTAGTTAATAATATTTTATAATGAACCAGTTTTTGAATTACTGCAGTAACGTGATTTTGAAAAATCACCAAAAATAGAAGAAATGGAATTAGAAAGTGAAAGAGATATGAATTGAAATCTCTTTGAGTCTAATTTCATATAAAAGAAATATGGTAAGCAAAAGAAATGGAAATAATGAGATATTTAAATTTTAGTGAAACTGGTTCTGAATGAATTCGTGATCCCCTGTTCTATCTTTTAAAAATCATTAGAAATTGCACAAAAATAATTGTGGAGCAAAGTTTATATGTATGAAATCCTGAATGAGTCTATTTTCAAATGAAATAAATAATAAGGTCATATGAATTCTGTACAAAGAGTAATTTGATTTGTAGTGAAGAGAGGTCAGAATAGTCAAACAGTAAAACAGGGGAAACTTTAAGAAAAATCTGGTATTGATTGGCCATACCAAAAATTCTGGAAAAATTATGGTAAAAATATATATGAGTCTAGTTTCAGGGAAAATTAACAAATATTAATTTGGAGTTCTGTAGCTCCAGATATAAATATTTTGGTGACTATGACGCAGATGGACAGTTTTAAATTTTATGCCGAATTAGTAATTAAGTTTAGTAATGCCTCGTGCTCGACTCCGGCAACAGTCTCGGGTAAGGGGTGTTACATTTATTGGTATCAGAGCCCGGTTTAGCCGGTTCTCGGAACAATTGTGATGTATAAAGTGTTTAGAAATACATGCCATATAAATCTGTGATAGTGTGACGTGCATGATCCGATCTAATATTTGTTATTTTATAGATATTTTCCGATTATAAAGATGTCAGATAGACCTGAACGTACTGAGCAGGAAGAAGTTAACAGTAGAATACAGATTTCCGAACGAGCAACAAGCAGTGATGTTCCGATTTCTTTAATGCGAGAGCAAGAATTAAAGAATATGATTTATGGGATTATGAATCAGTGGTATACTGAAACGATGCAAGAAAGAAATCAGGCTCAGCCACCTCCTCCCACCACTGCTCCATCAGTGGTACCCTCGGTTGCTCCTCCACCTCCTACAACGACTGAATTCAGTAAGCGTTCTCCATTGGAAAGGCTTAGAAAACTTGGGGCCGAAGAATTTCGGGGAAGGACTGATGATGACCCCGTCAAAGCTGAATACTGGTTACAGAGTTTGATAAGAATTTTTAAAGAAATGGCTTGCTCACCAGATGATTATTTGAGATGTGCTGTGTCACTACTGAAAGAAGAGGCTTATAGTTGGTGGGAAACGATTGAGGCTGTGGTACCAGCAGAGAAAATATCTTGGGAATTTTTCCAAAGTGAATTTAAGAAGAAATATGTGGGCAGACGATATTTGGATAAAAAGAAAAGGGAATTCCTTGATTTACGGCAGGGAAATAAATCAGTGGCTGAATACGAAAGAGAATTTGTCTACCTCAGCAAATATGCCCGAGACATTGTACCTACTGAAGAAGAAATGTGTATCAGATTTGAAGAAGGGTTAAATGATGAGATTAGAATAATGATTGGGGGTAATGAAATACGGGAGTTCGTTGTTCTGTCAGATCGTGCTCAAAAGCTCGAAGAAGTATATAACAGAAAAATGCAGCGGGATCGAAAAAGTAAAGAGTCATTCAAAAGAGGTGCTTCTAAGTCATTTTCAGATTTGCCGGTAAAGAAATTTAGAGAAGAAAGTAGTCGAACTACATCAGTGCCGGGAAAATTGAGTAGAGGTAGATCAAGACAATCCGATTTCAAGGTGTTTGATAGACCTGCAGCAAGTGTGAGCAGTGTTCAGGATGCTCCTCGACCTAAGTGTCAATATTGTGGAAGACATCATTTCGGTGAATGCAGGATTAAGATGGGGGCTTGTTATAAATGTGGGGCTACTGATCATCTTATTCGAGATTGTCCCCAGCTGCAGAAAAATGAAGTGGAACAGAAAGAGATACAGAGGATCACTCCCCAAAGAAATAGACGTTCGGGCCAGAGCAGTGCTACAGGGACTAACCGTTCGGGAATGAGAGATATTGTAACCCGATCAGAAACAAGGGCACCTGCACGTACATATGCTACTCGGGCAAGAGAGGAAGCTTCTGCTCTAGATGTGATAGCTGGTATTTTCCATCTTTTTAATGATTCTGTGTATACTTTAATTGATCCTGGATCTACGCATTCATATATTTGCACTGCATTAGTGTCAGAAAAGAAAATGACTGTTGAGTCCACTGACTTTGATATGCAAGTCACTAATCCGCTAGGGCAAAGTGTGTTAGTTAATTTAATATGTCGGAAGTGTCCACTGAAAATACAAGGCTGTGAATTCTCTGCTGATTTAATGTTGTTACCTTTCCGAGAATTTGATGTTATTCTTGGCATGGATTGGTTGATTAAACACGATGCCATAGTGAGTTGTAGAGAAAAACGGGTTGATTTAAAATGTCAGACAGGGGAAATAGTTTCAGCTGAGTTTGGAGATAAAAAGAATGATACCAGAATTATTTCAGCCATTACAGCTCAGAAATTGATTCGGAAGGGTAATGAAGCATTTTTAGCTTATATTCTTGATACTCGGGGTTCTGAATTGAAGATGGAACAGTTGCCAGTTGTTAATGAGTTTACTGATGTGTTTCCTGAGGAATTACCTGGTTTACCCCCAGATCGTGAGGTTGAATTTGTAATTGATGTAATTCCGGGTACAGCTCCGATATCAATAGCACCGTATAGAATGGCACCAGCTGAATTAAAAGAGCTGAAGACGCAATTGCAAGAGTTATTGGATAAGGGATTCATCAGACCGAGTACATCACCTTGGGGAGCACCTGTTTTATTTGTGAAAAAGAAAGATGGCTCGTTGCGATTGTGTATTGATTACAGACAGCTGAACAAGGTGACAATTAAAAATAAATATCCATTACCTCGTATCGATGATTTATTTGATCAATTGAAAGGTGCTTCAGTGTTCTCAAAGATAGACCTTAGATCTGGGTATTATCAACTGAAGGTTAAAGAGTGTGATGTGCCAAAGACTGCTTTTCGAACTCGGTATGGTCACTACGAATTTCTGGTAATGCCTTTTGGTTTAACAAATGCCCCTGCTGCATTTATGGATTTAATGAATCGGATTTTTCAGCCTTATTTGGATAGATTTGTGGTGGTATTTATTGATGACATATTGGTCTATTCAAAGACAGAATCCGAGCATGCACAACACTTGAGAATTGTATTACAGACTTTGAGAGAAAAGCAGTTATATGCAAAATTTAGTAAATGTGAGTTTTGGCTTCATGAAGTTGGATTTCTGGGTCACATTGTATCAGCTGAAGGAATTCGTGTGGATCCAAGTAAAGTTTCAGCAGTGGTGAATTGGAAAACACCGAAGAATGTAACTGAAGTGCGAAGTTTTCTGGGATTAGCAGGGTATTATCGCCGTTTTGTAAAGAATTTTTCCATGATTGCTTCACCAATGACTCGTTTGTTACAAAAGAATGTTGAGTTTGTATGGTCTGATAAATGTCAACAGAGCTTTGACCAATTAAAGAAAATGTTAACAGAAGCTCCAGTTTTAACTCAACCAGAATCAGGTATACCGTATGTTGTGTACAGTGATGCATCTTTAAATGGATTGGGTTGTGTGTTAATGCAGTTAGGAAAAGTGGTGGCTTATGCTTCACGGCAATTAAAACCACATGAAAAGAATTACCCTACACATGATCTTGAATTAGCTGCAATTGTTTTTGCTTTAAAAATTTGGAGACACTATTTATATGGTGAGAAGTGTTATATCTATACGGATCACAAAAGTCTGAAATACTTAATGACTCAGAAGGAACTGAACTTAAGACAGAGACGGTGGTTAGAGTTGCTGAAAGATTATGATTTGGTTATTGACTATCATCCGGGGAAAGCTAATGTAGTTGCTGATGCACTTAGTCGAAAGTCATCTTTGTTTTCACTTCGAACAATGAATGCTCAATTGGCTCTTAATGAAGAAGGTGTTGTATTAGCAGAATTGAAAGTGAAACCCATGTTTCTTCAACAAATTCAGAAACTGCAGAATGAAGACCCGAAATTGGTACTTAAACGACAAATGGTTCGAGATAATTTAGATTCAGAGTTCAGCATTGATGATGAAGGTATGTTGCGTTATCATAACAGAATTTGTGTTCCAAACAATTCTGATTTGAAGAATAATATTCTTTCTGAAGCACATAATAGTATGTATTCTATTCACCCGGGCAGTACAAAAATGTATGGTGATTTGAAAAAGATATATTGGTGGCCTGGTATGAAAAGAGAAATTTCAGAATTTGTTGCAAAATGTTTGATATGTCAGCAAGTTAAAGCAGAGCATCAAGTGCCAACGGGTTTACTACAACCCATTATGATTCCTGAATGGAAGTGGGAGCGTGTTACAATGGATTTTGTGTCAGGATTGCCTATGACTCCAAGAAAGAAAGATTCGATATGGGTGATTGTTGATAGATTGACAAAGTCAGCACACTTTATTCCAGTCAGAACAGATTTTTCACTTGAGAAGTTAGCAGAATTGTATGTGTCAGAGATTGTGAGACTACATGGAGTTCCAGTATCTATCATTTCAGACCGGGATCCGAGGTTTACTTCGAGATTTTGGAACAAACTGCAAGAAGCTTTAGGTACCAGATTAAATTTTAGTACAGCATTTCATCCTCAAACAGATGGACAGTCAGAGCGAGTGATTCAAATTCTAGAAGATATGTTAAGATGTTGTATACTCGAGTTTGGTGACAGTTGGGAAAAGTATTTACCTTTGGCTGAGTTTGCTTATAATAATAGCTATCAGTCTAGTATAAAAATGGCACCATTTGAAGCTCTTTATGGTAGGAAATGCAAGACTCCATTATGTTGGTCTGAATTGAGTGAATCAAAAATAGTTGGGGTTGATTTGATTCGGGAAACTGAAGAGAAAGTCCGGATTATTCGAGATAGTCTAAAAGCTGCTTCAGACCGTCAGAAGGCATATGCAGATTTGAAACGAAGAGACATAGAATATGCAGTGGGTGATCGAGTATTTTTAAAAGTGTCACCGTGGAAGAAGGTGTTACGGTTTGGCAGGAAAGGAAAATTGAGTCCGAGATTTATAGGGCCATATGAAATTGTGGAAAGGGTTGGTCCTGTAGCTTATCGATTGGCTTTACCTCCGGAACTTGAAAAGATCCACAATGTGTTTCATGTGTCTATGTTAAGGCGGTATAGGTCAGATCCTTCACACGTAATTTCTCATACTGAAATTGAGCTTCAACCAGATATGACTTATTCAGAAGAACCAATAAAGATTTTGGCTCGTGAAGTAAAAGAGTTACGGAATAAGAAAATACCATTGGTTAAAGTATTATGGCATCGGCATGGTATGGAGGAGGCAACCTGGGAAACAGAGGAGTCAATGAGATCACAGTATCCAAATCTATTTTCAGGTAACAAATTTCGAGGACGAAATTTTAAAGGGGGGGAGAGTTGTAACGACCTAATTTTCAGTGGTGTCGGAAATGGTGATATGAGATCACTAAATCTGACAAGTAAGATTGAAATAGGTAGTAATTTAATATTTATGAGTCAAGTGAGAATTTAGAAGAATTTTTGGGATTGGTGAATTTAGTGAATTAAAAGAATTTATTAGGTCAAATGGGTCAAAAACGAGGTATCGAGACCTCGAATTTGACAATCGAGCCATAAATATTTTTAGAAATATTTATGGAGTATTATTAAGTTAGTATTAAAGTTTGGTTGAGAAATTTAAATGTTTGGGTAGTCAATTTAATAAAAAGGACTAAATTGTAACAAATGCAAAATTGCTAGAAGAATTAAATAGCTCAAGTATTAAAAGAAAAAGGATTTAAAGAGCAATTAAACCTAAAAGTGAGAAGGTTGGACGGTAAAGGCAAGGGAATCAGCTGGAGATAAGGGAAATAAGGGCAAAATTGGAATTTTGTAATTTTAACATATGTATTAAGATAAGATTGAAAATAATCTAGACAAAATCTTCACATTTTCTCAGCCAAAAACGTCAGAAGAGTTCTGGAGAAAGCTGATTTTCATACTAATACATCCTGTGAGTTTAATTCATGCTTTTTCTTGATAATTTTTATGCTTTTATGACTTTTACAATTAGATCCACTTATAGAATTCATTAGTTTTTGATTTGGTGGGTAAAATTAAAAGTTACCCTTGCTGAGAAATGGAAGTTTATGATGAATTATTATGAAAATTAAATTTTAATTTCATATTAAGGTGGTTTTATTAAGTGATTTTGATAGGAAATGATATTTAGGACCTAATTGTGAAAAAGTTGTGAATTAGAGGTTTCTGTTGAAATTTAGAATATCAAAGGTTGTGAAATAGTTTGTAATGATAGAATAAAGTTTTGATTGAGAAAAATTAGTTCAATTGATGGCTGAATTGAGCAGGGACTAAATTGTAAAAACTGTAAATTTTGGGGTAAAAGTGCAATTTCGAAATTTGAAGAGCATAATTTGTGAAGTGGAATGGAAATGAAATATATGCTAATGAGTGAAAATATTTTACAATTATAGATCGAGAACCCGAAGCAAGTCGAGGAAAAGAAAAGTAACTGAATAGTCCCTGAATTTTCTCAAATTCTGCAAATTGACTCAGGTAAGTTCATATGGCTGAAATTTAGTGATTAAATGTAAATTTTATGAATTATATCATGAATGATGAGATATATTTGTTGATGAGTTAAGGATAAAATGACAATGCGAAAAGTGATTAAATAATCAAATTGAGCGGAACATCGGATTTGAGTACTTCTGATCAGTGACAAGTGAAAGTGAAAAGTGGTAGCTTCGGCTGCCTGATCAGTGAAAAGTGGTAGCTTCAGCTACCTGATCAGTGAAAAGTGGTAGCTTCGGCTGCCTGATCAGTGAATCAGTGAAAAGTGGTAGCTTCGGCTGCCTGATCAGTGAAAAGTGGTAGCTTCGGCTGCCTGATCAGTGAAAAGTGGTAGCTTCGGCTACCTAATCAGTGAAAAGTGGTAGTTTCGGCTACCTGATCAGCGAAAAGTGGAAGTGAAGTACTCAATTTTCCGTAACCGTTCCCTAATTTGATTAAGGATGGTAAGTGACAAAAAGGGCCCAAAAGAGTTAAAGTAAATGGATAAATGGTAGTGAGATTATACGAAAGCACTCACCAAATTGTGGTTGACAGGTGAATTTAGTAATTGTACATAATGTATAAGAGTATGAATGTTTGGTAAGATTTATATTTTATGCCTATAAACTTACTAAGTTTCTATAAACTTACTTGAGTGTTTTCAATGTCTCATGTAGATTGACGTGTAAATATACGGAGGATCGGATCAACACTGAGGATCACACTATCAAGATTATCTCCGGTAGCTTTTGTTTTATGTTTAAAGATTTATATGGCATGTATAGAGTTTAAATGAGATGAAGTAAGGATGTTTTAAACTAGTTAATAATATTTTATAATGAACCAGTTTTTGAATTACTGCAGTAACGTGATTTTGAAAAATCACCAAAAATAGAAGAAATGGAATTAGAAAGTGAAAGAGATATGAATTGAAAGCTCTTTGAGTCTAATTTCATATAAAAGAAATATGGTAAGCAAAAGAAATGGAAATAATGAGATATTTAAATTTTAGTGAAACTGGTTCTGAATGAATTCGTGATCCCCTGTTCTATCTTTTAAAAATCATTAGAAATTGCACAAAAATAATTGTGGAGCAAAGTTTATATGTATGAAATCCTGAATGAGTCTATTTTCAAATGAAATAAATAATAAGGTCATATGAATTCTGTACAAAGAGTAATTTGATTTGTAGTGAAGAGAGGTCAGAATAGTCAAACAGTAAAACAGGGGAAACTTTAAGAAAAATCTGGTATTGATTGGCCATACCAAAAATTCTGGAAAAATTATGGTAAAAATATATATGAGTCTAGTTTCAGGGAAAATTAACAAATATTAATTTGGAGTTCTGTAGCTCCAGATATAAATATTTTGGTGACTATGACGCAGATGGACAGTTTTAAATTTTATGCCGAATTAGTAATTAAGTTTAGTAATGCCTCGTGCTCGACTCCGGCAACAGTCTCGGGTAAGGGGTGTTACATATTCTTCGGGAGGGCTATATCAGGATCACCCGTCCGGTCTAGATCCTTTTCACACATATTCTTCGGGAGGGCTATATCGGGATAGGATCACCCGTCCGGGCTAGATCCTTTTTACCGTCAATTCCTTTTTAGTGATCCATCGAATTTTCCTTTCATTCAACCGGGATTTCTTCCCCTTTTTGTCAAATATATCAATGTTTCATCAATTTTCATACAATGAACATTCAAATTATATTCACATCAATAACGTAAATTTCAAGCATTTAAGAATATAATTCAAGTTACATAAACTTACTTCGTTGCTTGCTCATGTTTATAGTTTCACTAATTCGATGTCTTCTCTTTTCCATGTTCAAATCTCGTATTTGAGTTATCCGGATAAATTTGATCATCATTTTCATTCATTTCATATTCTGATACATTCAATTAATGCTCTAGGCAAAATTACCATTTTGCCCCTAAACTTTTAATTAATGATGATTTCATCCTTAGATTCAGAAAAATAAAATTCTTGTAATTTAATCCTTGTTCCAAGCCTAATTATTCTCATATATATCGACAACAGCCCATGAATTCTATGAAATATCAGAATTTTCCATAATTTCAACACTTTTCAATTTAATCCCTAAAACATATTTTCACCCTATCTTGATCTAAATTAATAATTTCATTCAATTTTATAATTTAAATAATAAAATAATCCATTTCATGCAATTTGGTCATTTTTGACATTTTTACAAAATTGCCCATAAAGTTTTACTTTTATTCAATTTAGTCCCTGAGCCTAGAACATGCTAGCTAAATACTCATATATTTTCCTCCTCCTCCTCTCCATTCCACATCCTTAATGTATATAACATGCTATAAGTAACATTATCAATAATTTCATTAATTACTCATAAGTATATTCAAAACTGTCCATTTGAGTTATAGTCACTAAATTATTTATTTCTAGAGCTACAGAACTCCAAATGAAGAACCGTTAATTTTTACTGAAACTAGACTCGCATATCTTCTTCCCATAAAATTTTCAGAATTTTTTATTTAGCCAATTAGTACAGTTTATTCTTTAAAGTCACCCCTGTTCTGCTGTCTGGCAGTTCCGACCCTTCTTCACTAAAAATTAATTATATTTTTATATAGAATTCATATGATGTTATAGTTTATTTATTCTAAAACTAGACTCATTAAGGAATCTAACCATATAAATTATGTTCCCAAATTATTTTTATACAATTTTTGATGATTTTTCCAAGTCAGAACAGGGGATCTCGAAATCACTCTGAACCAGTCTTACCAAAATCTAAATATCTCAGAATACAGAATTCCTTTGCTTTCCATGTTTCTTTTAAATTATTTAAATTATAAAATTGAATGAAATTATTAATTTAGATCAAGATAGGGTGAAAATATGTTTTAGGGATTAAATTGAAAAGTGTTGAAATTATGGAAAATTCTGATATTTCATAGAATTCATGGGCTGTTGTCGATATATATGAGAATAATTAGGCTTGGAACAAGGATTAAATTACAAGAATTTTATTTTTCTGAATCTAAGGATGAAATCATCATTAATTAAAAGTTTAGGGGCAAAATGGTAATTTTGCCTAGAGCATTAATTGAATGTATCAGAATATGAAATGAATGAAAATGATGATCAAATTTATCCGGATAACTCAAATACGAGATTTGAACATGGAAAAGAGAAGACATCGAATTAGTGAAACTATAAACATGAGCAAGCAACGAAGTAAGTTTATGTAACTTGAATTATATTCTTAAATGCTTGAAATTTACGTTATTGATGTGAATATAATTTGAATGTTCATTGTATGAAAATTGATGAAACATTGATATATTTGACAAAAAGGGGAAGAAATCCCGGTTGAATGAAAGGAAAATTCGATGGATCACTAAAAAGGAATTGACGGTAAAAAGGATCTAGCCCGGACGGGTGATCCTATCCCGATATAGCCCTCCCGAAGAATATGTGTGAAAAGGATCTAGCCCGGACGGGTGATCCTGATATAGCCCTCCCGAAGAATATGTGGAAAATGGATTTAGCCCGGACGGGTAATCCGAATTGGGGTCTGAATTTAGCCTGGACTGGTAATTCAGATCCAAGCTCATTAGAGTAATTGTCGTTGCAGGGGATTTAGCCTGGACTGGTAATCCCGACAATACTCTATGAGTTTATATTACAGGGGATTTAGCCTGGACTGGTAATCCCGCTGTAAGGATGAGGTTCGCGGGAGTGTGCTCTCTTACAGGGGATTTAGCCTGGACTGGTAATCCCGCTGTAAGGATGAGGTTCGCGGGAGTGTGCTCTCTGAAATGGAAATGTGCGCACATGAACATGAATTGACGGACCTGGATTTGTACACTATAAGTGTACTACTAGAAAATCCATCGAAATTCTGAGAAATTCAACGGGATAAATATAGAAAATGACAAGTACTTGAAATCATGAAATTAAACTTGAAAGACATAGAAATGATAATTATTTGATACATTGAAATATGGCATGGAAAATACATGTATGTGAAATTTGCCTGATAATTATGCATATTCAAGATATAATATACTTTTCTCACTTTACAATTTAGTCCTTTCTTGAATTAATAATGTAATATATCATAATATACTTCCGAATATTGACATAATCCAAATTTTTCTTCTTTTTTTTTTCGCTTTATTTCCTTATTATATCAAAGATAATATCTTACTGTAAATTTTTTTTTTTGGGGTATTACATTTCTCTCCCCCTTAAAATAAATTTCGTCCTCGAAATTTCCTTATTTTCTTTTGATCATGAACTTGTAAATACTCAAAATTTGAGGGGTTAAAGTGTAAGTATGAAAAAGTTAAAGGACCAATAGTGCAAATATTTTAGGGGTGGAATAATCTAGAAACTAAGGGAAATGGATGAATTAGGACCAAATTGAATAGGTAAAGAATTATGAGGGACTAAATCATAATTTTACCAAATTATGTGATGATTCAAGGATGGAATTTTAAAAGATCACAAAGGGCAAAATGGTCAATTGGAAGAGAGAGAAATCTAGAAAGTAATGATGATAGTGATGATATTTTATAATTATTTAATTAGATAAATATTATTTTATTTTGATAAGATATTTTATTATTTATCATTATTTTATTATTATTTATCTAATTACATTATTATTATTTATCTAATTATTATGATATATTATGATGAAATTTCGAGGACGAAATTTATTGTAAGGGGGAGAGAAATGTAATACCCCAAAAAAAAAAATTTACAGTAAGATATTATCTTTGATATAATAAGGAAATAAAGCGAAAAAAAAAAAGAAGAAAAATTTGGATTATGTCAATATTCGTCCTTATATTATGATATAAGTAATATATCATAATACTTTTCTCACTTTACAATTTAGTCCTTTCTTGAATTAATAATGTAATATATCATAATATACTTCCGAATATTGACATAATCCAAATTTTTCTTCTTTTTTTTTTCGCTTTATTTCCTTATTATATCAAAGATAATATCTTACTGTAAATTTTTTTTTTTTGGGGTATTACAAAGCGTCCCACCGACCGTGCAATTTTTCCAACGCCTTCTACTTGGCTATCCAAGCCTTTCTGTAAGAGGGCGTGTACCCCATTTGGCTACGAATATTGCCAATTAAGGTCGGCACTGTAGTTTTAGGATCGGCCTTCACCGTCAGGATTATTAAATCAGCCAACATGTCTGAATCCATCCTCGGATGATCTTGTGTTACACCTGTCAATGAAGTACGTTAAATAATGCAACATTATATAATATTAGTGTTATTCGAAATCATTGAACACATAGTGGTACTGTACCGATAAGACATGTATGTGGACCTTTGTATTTTTTCACCTCCCACAGCCCTGTCCTTTTCCTCAACGACGCCATGATTTTCCATGAACATGTGCCGTCTTGCACTGCACACTTTGCCTCGTACCTATCAAGCTTTGATTTAACCATAGTGTAGTTAACCCCGTTCCTGATGCTGTATTGTTTCAATGCAGCCAGAAAAGTATTCTTGTTGGAAAACTGGTTACCAACTTCTAATTGGTCCGAATCCAACAAAGAATTTGTACGGTCACGCGTCCGGTGTGGTAGTTCAGGAAACTCTAATGCATCATCTTGAGATAGATCGACATTATGCATGTGCGCTGGAGGTGAGTATGCCCTGAATAGCGGATCTTCTTCTTCTTCGTCTGAACCGCCCTCAACGTCTTCAGGTACAATTGGAACGGGCTCCGGTTCAGAAAATAATCCAACTTCTGCATCGTCAGGCCCTGGCTCCCGAGGTGGATCCACATCGGATTCATCGTCCGATCCTCCATAACTTGCAACAAACGAGGGCCCCTCGCTGGTGGATGTCGTCGGTAATACATCATCCCTCCTTAAACATCTTTCGTAACGATCCCAATCGTATGTGGATTGCCATCCACTAGAAGTTGATGACGTCCCCCAATACGTATTTCTGTTATCCGATGTCGAATGACGAATATGCATGTCCCATCCACCAATCGAGTGTCGTGCAGGGGTTATATTTTCCATACTACCACCGCACACGGGCACTTCTGTGTTTTGCCTCCCACTTACAGAGTGTCGACTTGGGGTCGTGTATTCCCCTCGAACGCTACTAGATGTTGAGGTCGCAGCCAGATCACTTGGAGATGAAAATTCTACATATACCTCGATATAGGGTGAACCACTGGCAAGATGAGTCTCCACCATTGCCTCAAGGCTCTGAGGACCTTTGATGTCGAATGAGTCATATCTCACCGGATCAGCCGAAGCGCAAAATCTATACTTAATAGACTGAACTTTCATTAGCGTTGTTCCGAATATTTTACGCCTAATTCTTTTGCGCAGTTCTACCAAATCGACGTTCTGATTAAAACTCAATTGCGCTATGTTCTCCGATAAGAAAACAACACCATTTTCGGTGTCACGCACTTCACTATCGTAGTAAATAACAGCATTAATACGTTCACTCATTGCAAGTGGACGGTGTAAAAGAGTATAATTACTGTACTGAAAAATCACACTAAGTTCAATTCCCAGGAAAGAGAGGTGGATCACAAGGATCACTTAAGTACCAGATCTTTCCTAGCCAGAATATCCCTCAATCGTAATTTAATAGCACAATAAATAACTACGATCACACTCACAAGATATGAAAAATAAATAATAATGAACACCAGAACTTTAACGAGGTTCGGCAAATTTTACCTACGTCTTCGGGCACTAACAAATATATTTCACTCCAAAAATACAAGTGAAAATTTACAAATAGGGAGAGAGAACAATGCCTTAAGTAGAGAATGGCAAATTGTGGGATGAAGAAAATGAGAAATGGTTAGGCCTATTTATAGTTGAGGTTTAGGTATCAATCTTGCAAAGTACCTATTCAAATAGGGACCAAAATTGTAATTATCCCATACCAATTTTCACATCACATCAACTTTCGGTGCCTAATTTTGGTGCCATTTTCTTCCCACTTGCTATAGCCCATTTTCTTTCCACGTCAGCGCCGTTTTTGGGGGAAAAAGGCCTAAAGCGCGTCCCCGGGGGAGCGCTTTAGGCCGTTTTCCCCTAAAAACGCGTCCACGGGGGCGCGATTTTGGGGAAAATTGCCCTTTCCGGTCAATATTTTTGAACCCTGTCCTTTCCGGTAAATTTTGATTTTTTTGGTATTTTGTGGATATTTGCCCCTCTTTTTGTTTGTTTTTATATATAATAATATAATATTATAATATTAAACATAAAAAAAATCTCAGATTTTCTTCACAATAACCGCCTCAATTAAACAAAATGGCTTAATTGCCATTTTGGTCCTTTATACTTTCTTTAATCTATAATGAAACTTTTACAGCTTTTTCAATTTAGTCTTTTTCATTTAATTACATATCCAAACGTTAAAATTTCTCAACTAAACTTTAATAATAACTTAATGACACTCCATAAATATTTCTAAAAATATTTATGGCTCATTTTATGAATTCGAGATCTCAATACCTCGTTTTTGGCCCAATTTTTCTAATTAATTCTTTTAGTTCACAAAATTCACTAATTTTAAAATATTTCTAAAATCACACTTAACTTATAATTATCGATTAACAAAGTTTCCTAACTTTTTCGTCAGATTTAGTGATCTCAAATCACTTGTTCCAACACTATTGAAATTGGGCTGTTACATAGTAAGTAGCAAAGGATAAACCTACGTATCCTATTCCTTGTTAATGTTGAAACCCTTAAGCATGTCATATAAATTCACTTAAGCTTCATTCTAGTGTCACTAATCAATTCATTTAAATTAATGTTGAGACCCAATTTCTGACTTGTTCGTAGTGTATTTATGCAATGAAGAAAATTTCTCATTGATCATGATTCCCATTTATCACTATCACATCATCATCTTTATTTCTCACTTTACTCACGAAATTTCAATCTTTTATTTATCACTTTACACTTTTCGTTTTCACAATTGATCAAATATCATTTAAAGGTTGCTCAAATTCTTATCTAGGTTCCATCTTAACATATCTGAAATCATATAAGGTCTTAGATTATACTGATAATGGTACTTGATTCTCACATCCTTATCACATTTTTAGTAAACCTTAAAAGTCCATAATCTAATCTTTCATTTGAGCTAATTTCACGCATACCCCTTACCCAACCCAATCGCCGGGTTAAGATACCGGGATGCCACATTTATTGCCAAAGAAACTACGATCACACAAAAATCAATTAAACATTTTATTCAAGTTATCAAACTCATATCACATTTAAAATAAGATTTATGCACTATTCCTATAACACCCCTAACCCGTATCTATCACCAGAACAGGGTTACGGATCATTACCAGAGTTTACAGATCAAATAAATAGATATTTCATATCATATAACATTCATGTCAGAAACCAATCGAAATCAAACATATTGTCCCTTATGCGAGCCCTCGAGGCCCAAAATATGTATTAAAAACAAGTCGGGACTAAATCGGGTACTTAAAGAATTTTTCAAAAAAACATTAAAAATTTTCAAAGCTGCAGGGGTCACACGGCTGTGTAGGCATTCAAAATAGGGACACACGGCCGTGTCCTAGCCCGTGTAACTCTCTGACTTGGGCCACACGGCCAAGCCACATGCTCGTGTGCTAGGCCGTGTGAGCATACTGACTTGTGCAATTTAAAAGATACAGGGGACACACGACCGTGTCACCTGGCGTGTGTCACACACGGCTGAGACACAAGTCCGTGTCTTTACCTGTGCAAATGAAAATAGACCATTTTCCAAGCCACATTTTACTTTTCATCATTCTACCATATTAAACACACATCGAATAAGGTAAGGCCACATATATATATATATATATATATATATATATATATATTCATCAAAATATACCAAACACAAGCCATATAAGTGGTTAGTCTCAACAAAACAATTATATGCCATTGTTGGCCAAATTAACCTATACATGCCATTACAACCGATATTAATTTACCAAAAGTACCAAAAGAGCCGATGGATAGTGTGAAATAGCTCCGACAAGCTTCCAACCCGAACAAGCTTCCGAATTACTATAAAACACGAAAAATAACACGGAGTAAGCATTTAAGCTTAGTAAGTTCGTCTAACAAAGAAATTAACTTACTATTTAATCATATTTAAGGTAAGCATACAAAACATATCCAAACCAATTTGGCCAAAAGCTTAAACACATATCCGCAACAACCATGTTAGTCATGTAATTCAACCACTATTCAAATTCCACATACATGTAACATTTATACCATGTATCCATATATCATATATAAATCATTTCCATGTAATTCATATAAATACTTGTACTAGTTCGTATTGAACTCTTATAAACTCATAACAGAACTAGGCCCATTGAACCATTTAGAATATCATTGGATACGCGGGTAGTACACACGAGGTGTACTAAACTATAATTCGTCAATTCATATAAATGTATGCTCATTCGAGCTATGAATCAGTATGCTCTCACGAGCTGTGAATCGGTAAGCTCTCATGTAACATCCTAGATTAGGGGTTATGCGTTTGGAGCATAACTCAAGTGTTAGTAGGCTTTAAGTGTGGTTGGATATATTTTAGGAGTTTTTGAGAACTTTAGGTGAAGAGGAAAAACTTTGGAAAATATTGGAATTTTAAGTGAAAAGGGGAAACTAGATAAGGAGGCTTTAAAAGAAATTATGGGGAGTTGATGACACAAAAGAATCAGCAGCAAGGTGGCTTGGGGCATTTGCGTCAAAGGGGCTTCAGGAGGACTCAGGTTCGAATCACTTGGGCAGCAATGAGTGTGTTTTATTTTTGGCATGTGATGTCAAGGTGGATGTATGGGGGTTAATTATTTTATTTTGAATAAGTGGGGATTTATTTTATTATTTTAAGTGGGTAGATAATTATGTATTTTGTTTTATTTGTTTTAAATATGGAGATAGTGGATGAATGGGGTTTTGTTTTTATTTTATTTTGAATAAGTGGGGATTTATTTTATTATTTTAAGTGGGTAGATAATTAGGTATTTTGTTTTATTTGTTTTAAATATGGAGATAGTGGATGAATGAGGTTTTGTTTTTATTTTATTTTGAATAAGTGGGGATTTATTTTATTATTTTAAGTGGGTAGATAATTAGGTATTTTGTTTTATTTGTTTTAAATATGGAGATAGTGGATGAATGAGGTTTTGTTTTTATTTTATTTTGAATAAGTGGGGATTTATTTAGTATAGATAAAAGATAATGGTGGCTTTAGTTTATTTTTAAATGGGAAGATAAGGGATGATGTGATAGATTATTATTATTATTTTTTAATGTTGGGTTTATTTAAATTATTTTGAAAGAGAGGTATGGAGAGAATATAGGAAAGAAATAAGGGGTTATAAATAGGAAAGAGTATCATTTTGGGTATTCTTTTCTTCATTCATTTTCTTTTCGCCGAAATTTGTTTCTCTCATCCCATTCCATTTGTTTCTTCTCAAATTAACCAAACCGAAACTATTCAAGGCTCCAATCTTTTCTTCCTATTACCAATCCTTCTTCCTCTAGACGTCATAGCCGAATCACCTTTCCTCCTGTGGCCAAATCTCTTAGTAGTCAGAGAGGGGTGAGGTTGATCTTTTGTTGCAAGCTATTCGATCGGTTCTAATAGTGGGGTAAGGAACTCTTTGTTGTTGATCTTCTTCTCTATGCCTTCAATTAAGTCGACGCTATGGAAACTAATCCTTTTTTTTTATTCTTTTGACCGAACTTTGAAAGGGGTCTTTGAGGATTCTTGTAGCTATCATTTGGAGAAGTGATCTTTTGGGATTTGAATATCCACAAGGTAGGTAACTATAAGATTCGGCCATAGGCCATTCCATTGTGTTTTAACGTTGGATTAAATCTAACATGTACTCTATAGGCATATCGACATCTCCATAGCCAAGGAGTTAATTTTGGGATTTGAGATCTAATGTTTTAGATCGGATTTTCAGGACTTGGATTAAAAGCTTTAAGTAAATCAGGTGTGTACCCCACACTAAAATCCTAATCGATTTAAGGCTATGTTTTAATATATAAGTGTTTATAAGAATGTGAAAAATATGGCTAAGGTACCATGCCATGGTACAAAGTACTAAGGTATGTTTCCTACTCCTACTAGGATTATGAATATATGTTATATTTTTAACATGTGAAAAGTGATAAGAATGTGAATTAAGGCATGATATGCATGATATGTGTGAAATGGGGCATTCGGGTTATATGAGAAAGGGGAAGTGAATGTGGTGACTTAAGACCACGATATCTGAATGTGGTGACCTAAGACCACGATATCCGAATATGGTGTCTCATGACACAAAATATGTATCTGGTGGCTATGCCACGAATTTTATAAGGGCGATGAGCACGTCGACTGCAACGACTGCCTTCGATGGTGTGTAGCGGATGGAGGGTTGACTTGTTAGTCCCCACGGTGTGCAGGTTGGTACGGGTGATGTGTAGAGGATGGCATCTAGGTTTGGGTTCGGGTTTGCATCATTATCTTTATTTGTTATGTGAATGTGATATGTATGATATGCCTGAATGTGTTTGGATTTAGTGTTGGTTACACATTGAGTCTGTTTGACTCACCCCGTTGGGGAATATTTTCTTCCAGGTGATGATCAGTAATGGACCGGGTCGGCAGGAGCTTAAAGGTGGCCATGCTCAGCAAGGAATTACTTTATTTGGACATTTTATTTTTATTTAAGTACTTTAAACTATTTGGGTTTGTTTTATTGTAATAAGGCCCATTAAAGTATTTAAGTATTTTTATTAAGTATCTTTATTATTATGTTTTATTATGGATTGACAATTGAGATACTATTTGCAAATGGCTATATTTTTCTTAGAATGTTTTAAATTACGAAAATGTTTTATTAAAGGAAACAATTTTTAACGGTTTTTACTTTTAAGTAAGAATATTTTTAAACATTTTCCGCAGTGGCATTTCAAATTCGATCGTAACGAATGGGCCGGGTTTGGGGTGTTACATCTCACGAGCTGCAAATCGGTAAGCTCATACAAGCTGTGGTGTGTCTGCAACACAGGCAGGACCTCAACCAAATCGGTAACCCTAATCACATGTCATTTGTATCCTACGAATTCCTAAGGTTCAAATGGGACTCGGTAATTGCCGGATATGCGATCGGTATTTATACATGGCAATTATAAAAATCACACACATATAATTTAATTTAAAACATATAAGTTTACAATTTAATTACACGAACTTACCTCAACGAGTGTATGTAGATATGGAGACGACTAATCCGATATTTTCTCTTTACCCCGATCTAACTTTGTTCGAGGTCTAACAGGATATATACGAATGAATTTAACTCATTTCAATATAATTCTCATTCAATTTAATCCAACATGGAAATTTTGGCAAAATTTACCATTTAGCCCTATACTTTTAATTTCTTTGTAATTTAGTCCCTAGGCTCGAAAAATGAATTTCATGCAATTTAATCCTTACCCAAGCTTAGCCGATTTTTATTCATCTTAATAGCAGACCATATATTTCACAAATTTATAAATTTTACCACAAATTTATCACCTTTTTCAATTTAGCCACTAATTGATAATTTCACTAAAAATCTCTTTACAAAAGTTGTTTATCTAACAATAACCATTCATTTTCTATCATCAAACTTCAAACTTCAAAACTCAAACATGTTCATCAATAGCAAAACTCTAATACTTTAATATTTTTGCAAATTAATCCCTGAGTTAGCTAGATTAAGACACTATGATCCCGGAAACATAGAAATCATAAAAAACGAGACAAAAATACATACCTAATTGAGCAAAATAAGCTTGCCCAAATTCAAACTCCCATAGCTAGGTTTTCTTCTTCTTCTTCTTTTTTTGATGGAAGATGATGATAATAGTTTATTTTATTTTATTTATTATAACTTTAATCACAAATTTTCAAAATTAACCTTAATAATTTATTCAATTTCCAATTATGACTACTCATGCTTAACCACTAATCAACCTTAATGGCTAATTACTATATAAGGACCCTTGATTTAAAATTCTATAGCTATTTAATACTGTAATGGCCTGAATTATCAGTGGTGTCGGAACGGTGATTTGAGGTCACTAAATCCGACAAGTGAGTAGAAATTATTATCAATTTAGTGAGTATAAGTTAAATGTGAAGTTAGGAAATTTTTTAAAATAGTGAATAGTGTATTAAAAATAAATATTAAAATAATTAGAATCGAAAACGAGGTATCGAGACCTCAGAGATTTTTAATTGAGCCATAAATATTTTTACAAATATTTATGGAGTGTTAGTAAGTTAGTATTAAAGTTTCGTCAAGAAATTTTAAAGTTCCGATTGTTAATTAAACAAAAAGAACTAAATTGTAACAAATGTAAAATTATGGGAAATGATTAAATAGCTTAAATGATAAAAGAAAGAGGGCTTAAAAGCCAAATTTTGGGCTGGACGGCAGGAGCATGAAATCAACAAGAAAATAAGGAGAATTAAGGGTAAAATTAGAATATTGCAAAATTTACTTAATAAAGCTAGGATTAAAGTGGAATTATCTAGATTTCTCTTTATTTTTTTGCATTCTCATCAGTAAAAACACCATAGAAGGTTTCTTTAAGCTGGTTTTTCATATTTTTACAGCAAGTAAGTTCAATTATTGATTATTTAGGTCCACTTGTTGAATTCATTAGTTTTAGATTTTATGAATGAAATTGAAAGTTGTTATGAATATGTGCTGGAAGTATATGATGATTTAGCATGGAATTAGAGCTTTAAATTGTTTATATGCCAATTTTATTGAAAGAATTGAATAGAAAGTGAATGTTTGAGATCTAATTGTAAAAGAGTTTGAAGTTAGGGTTTTATGTGGAAATTCTTAATTTCAATAGTTGTGAAATAACTTATAATGTCTAGGTAAAGTATTAATTGAGAAAAATTAGCTTAATTGAGGGGTTAGTTGAGCAAGGACTGAATTGTATGAACTGTGAATTTTGGGGCAAAATGGAAATCAACACTTTGCACTAAAACAATTTTGGATAGTAGCAGTAGTCTAACTTTGAAAAATCACCAAAAATTGTAGAAATCGAATTAGAAAATGAATAAAATATGAAATTAAATCTTATTGAATCTAGTTTCTTATAGAAGAAATGGTGTAAGCAATGAAATTGTAAATCATGAGATATAATAGGTTTTGTGAGACAAGGTTAGAATGATTTAGGGTTCCCCTGTTCTGACTTTGGAAAATCATAAAAAATTGGAGAAAAATAATTAGGGGCTTAAATTTATATTTTAAAATAATGAATGAGTCCATTTTCAATATAAATAAATGAGAACATCATCTTAATCCCGTATGAGGAAATAATTAATTTTTAGTGAAGAGGGGTTGGAACTGTCAAACAGCGGAATAGGGGTGACTTTAAAGAATAAACTGTACTTATTGGCTAAACCAAAAATTCTAAAAATTTTATGGTAAGAAGATATGTGAGTCTAGTTTCAGGAAAAATTAGCGTATCTTAATTTGGAGCTCTGTAGCTCAAGATAAAAATAATCTAGTAACTATGACTCAAGGCGATAGCTTTAAATGAACTATAAATAATAATTGAATTATAGGGAATGCCACATATGAACATGAAATGTATTGAATTGATGATTAAATTTATTTATTTAGATCCGGAAAAATCAAATACGAAGCTAGATCGAGGAAAGAAAAAAGTCCCGGATTAGTAGATTTTTGTGTACGGACAAGTATCAAAGTAAGTTTGTGTAACTTGAATTATATTCTTAAATGCTTGAAATGTGTGTTATTGATGTGAATATGATTTGAATGTTCATTGTATGAAAGTTGTTGAAGCATTGCTATATTTGATAAAAAGGGGAAGAAGTCCCGGTTGAATGAAAGGAAAATTTGATGAATCTCTGAAAAGGAATTGACGGTAAAAAGGATCTAGCCTAGACGAGTGATCTTATCCTGATATAGCCCTCCCGAAGAATCTGTGGAAAATGGATTTAGCCCGGACGGGTAATCCGAATTAGGGTCTGAATTTAGCCTGGACTGGTAATTCAGATCCAAGCTCATTAGATTAATTGTCGTTGCAGGGGATTTAGCCTGGACTGATAATCCCGACAATACTCTATGAGTTTATATTACAAGGGATTTAGCCTGGACTGGTAATCCCGCTGTAAGGATGAGGTTCGCGGGAGTGTGCTCTCTGGAAAAAGGGTATACCCATATGTGTACGAATTGACGGACCTGGAATTGTACACAAAAGTGTACTACTGAATATCCATCGAAATTCCAAGAAATTCAACGGGATAAATATGAGAAATGGAAGAACATGAAAATTATAGAATTGATGAGCTCATCAATCATTTATCTTTGTATTGAATTTATACGATGTTAATTAACTAATGCAAAAGTTGAGTTTGTATGTGATAGGTATATGTTTATGTGAATTGGATGTGTGCTTGTGTTGTTAAATGATGGATGTATAAGTATGGTAAGTATAATTCCTGTTGCATGAACTTACTAAGCACCATGCGCTTACCCCGTTCTCCTTTTCCCTATTTTGTAGTGCTCGGGAGCTCGAAGGTTGGAGATTAGTCAGAGCCTTACCACATTATCAACCCATATCTTTTAGTATATGAAAATGACTTATTTTGAAAGAATGGCATGTATAGACTAAATACCAATATTTACATGGAAACGGATGTTTGTAACTTAGTTATTGGCATGGCTAGAGTAAATATAATTTTGGGATTTTGCGAAAAATTCTCTGTGATTTTGATTTGGTTCCGTAAGTTTCAGTAATGCCTTGTACCCTATTCCGGCGATGGATACGGGTAAGGGGTGTTACAAATACCTTTAGCTATTAGAGCACAACATTTGTACTTTATGAAATTTAGTCCTTTTTATCAAATTAAGCATGTAAACGGTCAAATTTCTTAACGAAATTTTAATATGATATTTCTATCATAATGTAGACCATAAAATAATATTAAACTAAATTTTATGACTTCGTATTTATGGTTCCAAAATCACTGTTTCGATTACACTGGAAAAGGGCTGTTACAATTTCGAGCTTAACACAAGCTTATGAAAGTTTTCTAAGTGGACAAGGTCGATTCAGGACCAAAGGGTGAATGTTCAAACCATCGGGAGCTCGTCACAACTTTATGATCTCCCACATCGCGACGCAACATAGCTCATTGCGACCTCGAGAACCTTCTCGTCGCAACAGACTTCAACAACCTAACGTCGTGACCTCAATCCTACAACCTTAAAACTTGCACATTTTGCTCTGTAACACCTAAAATCACTTCCATATGCAATACATCTTTCAACCAACCAATAACACATTTCAAATATATCATTTATCAACTTTAATCACTACTCGGTTGAACATAAAATAACTTCAAACATATTCATAAATGCCAAGTTTACAATCAAGATCATTATCTAATAATTTCATTATTTGGATTCATCCGCAACAATCTCAATATAAGCTTATGTACACGCCAGAGAAGGGATTGTATGAAATTGTGATTCCACGTCATCCATATCCCTTTCCAATAGGAGAATGACAAATCAGATTTTTCCTTTTGATTTTTAGCATTTTTAGTTGGATTTGAATTTTTTTCAAGAGAAAAAGCTAAAAATCAGGAGGAAAAATCTGACTTGTCATTCTCTTATTGGAAAAGGATATAGATGACATGAAATCACAGATTCATACAATCCTTTTTTGTACACGCCATGAACTAATGCCAAAGATTTTTTTTTCAAATACATTAATCGATTCGAAATT
The DNA here is from genome assembly GCA_005393395.2 of Gossypium australe. Classification (NCBI taxonomy): domain Eukaryota; kingdom Viridiplantae; phylum Streptophyta; class Magnoliopsida; order Malvales; family Malvaceae; genus Gossypium; species Gossypium australe. The sequence continues at coordinate 144,697,279 of CM016616.1, read as the reverse complement.
TATATGTTTCTATCTTTTGGTTAAAATAAGTATAAAGCATATAAAAAATAAATTGATAATATAAAAAATATATTATATATAATATATATTATTTATTTCGGTTAATTATTCGATTTTGAACCAAATTAACCGAAAACCAAAATTTCAAAAAATCATTAACCGACCTCCGATCAAACTAAATTTGACCACTGAATGATTAACCGAATTAGATCGGACCGGTCAGTTAATACAGTTTTAACAGAACTGTGAACACCCTTATCCATGGTGGATGTGAGATGGATAAAAAGAAAGTGAAGAGTTCTCTACACTCTTATTCTAAAATATCTATTCATTTTATTAATTAAATAATATAAAATAACATAATACTCGAACAATATTACTTATAATCTAACCAATCATTTCTTAACACTTTCTATCCATAATCATTACCCCTGATAATGATCTAATTTGAAAAATGATCATTTTGCCCTTCATAATTCTCTACAATTCCATTATTGAATCATTATTCACTTTTGGAAAAATTGTAATTTAGTCCACCATATTTCTCCACTTATTCAATTTGGTCCCTGGTTACCAAATTTGTGTCATAAAAAATTGGGCAATTTTCACTTTTGGTTATTCAACTTCTTATATTTACATTTTAACCCTTTAAATTTTAAATAATTATGCTTGAGCCCCAAATATTTTCACATCTTTACAATTTGGTCCCAATCTTAAATTAATATATCACAATATACTTCTTAATTCAAATTTCTTTGGCATCCATCAACCTTCTCTTTTATAATTTATAGGGTAAATTACACCAACAATCACTCAACTTTGGGGTAGCCGACAAAATAGTCACCTAGGTTTCATTTCAGTCACTCAACTTTGGAAAAATAACAAAATAGTCACTAATATTATAAAAAAGTGACAAAACAGTCACCGATTAACAGTTTCCGTTAGTGTCTTAACGGGACTGCTGATGTGGCAAGTTAACTTGCCACGTTGGATTTCCACAGTGGAAACCCGTCCAATTTAAGAAGAAATTGAAAAAAAACCTTAATAATAGATAAGAAGAAGAAGAAGAAAGAATGAGAAGAGAAAGTGCTATTATGGAAACCTAATCGGATTCCACCCAAGATTCGATTTCAGTATCGTCCAATGGCAAAACTTTGTCCGTAACCGCCGCTATAAAACCCTCTTTTGCTTTACCAGAGCTCCCCACGCCGCCATCAAGAACAATTTTAGAGGCCTACTCCTCAACCATTTCAATAATGCTTCGAGTTCATGTAAAGCCGTAGGTTGCATCAATAGCCATTTTTCCAACGGCACCTCCATCATCCTCCAGAAATTTTTAGATTCCAATTTTTGTCTTTAACCCAGAGGCGCAAGCTTCACCTGCTGGTCCGTCTTCGACTGTATGATCGCCAATTTGATCCCAGTCTTTTTCTGGTATCAAACAACTTACCTTCAATACTAATGGTTTTTACCCAATGACCCCAAATCTTACTCTATTTTCATCCACCGTGACTTAGTCAAAAATGGTACCTCCTTCATTAAAACGACACCTTTAATATATTACACAAATGTAAAGTTTTTGTTTGGGAAGATAATGTATCAAGAGTTACAGGGTAGATAAGAAAATTTCATCAAACATATGTTTTTTCCTTTGAAAAAAATGGTGGATTGGGTTTCAGGGGCTTTGTGCAGATGACATAATTTGTCTACAGTTTCAGTGGCAACAATGAGAGACCATAAGCCTAGTAGTAGTTGATTTCGGAATCACTAGAGGCATCTCCATTTTTTCTCCTCATCCTTTTTCTTTTTCTCTTTTTAAACCCTAAATTGGTGTTAATAGGGCTGTTAAATTAGTGGTAACTGGCCAGCTAGAGGGTTTTTTGACACCAAGTACACCGTCATTTGCCATATCACTTTGCTGTTATGTCTGTGACGAAAAATAGAAAAAAGGACTGTTTTGTCACTTTTCTAAAGTTGAGTGACTGAAATGAAACCAAGGTGACTGTTTTGTCAGCGACCCCAAAGTTGAGTTACTGTTGGTGTAATTTACCCTAATTTATATTCCTTATTTTACTTTACCAAGAAATCCACTACACATAATTCTCGCTTAATAATACTTTTATAACATAACGATTTTAAAGGTGTTACATTAGAGGGAGTAATCTCGCTTGCCAGATCAATTACGTCTCACAATTTGCAAGATTCCCATGATTAAGTCACTTATTCTCATGATGATTGATTCGCATTCTTGAGTCCATACTCATTATCAAATCTTAATTACTTTGATCTCTCATGCATACTTTAAGGTCTATAATACATTCAAAGCTTGCTAAAGTTGTTAGCATGGTCACTTTCATGTTCTCTCATTACTATTCCAAAATCCTTTCTAGGAATAAGGTTAAATACCTGGAGGCATTAGGTCCAATGAATGTCTTTAGAGCAACCCTTAGATCTCTATTTGGTTTGGACTAGAGTGACATCTCTTGAACCTTCCCTATAGGTCCTACTGACTCTGCAACGCCAGTGGAGCCTAGAGGTAATTGTTGGCGATTAGAGTTCATCTTCATTTAGACATTCACGATCCAAACTCAAATCAACCATGTAGCATATGACTAAGAAGAAACATCAATATCTTCCCAATCATAAGCTTTAAAAGCTTTAAGGATCACCTCATCCATATTAAATAAATTCTACACATACTCAAGTTTTCGAAAGACTATTCCATAGACTAGGATCATAGCATCAATCCACTATTTTTCACATCTCTTACACCTTTCGCTTTACCCTTGTTTATCCTTACATTTCCATGACAACATAGAAGCTTTCGTAGCAAGGTCTCATCTTATTACTAATCCTTTTTACATACTCGAACTCGTTGCCTATATAAATCCATACAAGTTCTATTCAAGATACTAATGAGTGCATCTTGTAGCTATCAAAAACACATTTATCAATACTAGCCTCTATTAGTGGTTTCACATTGTTATCATAATGTGGCCATGAAAGATTCAAGCTTTAATCAAGACACTATTTCATGTCATTCTAGACTATACTATTCCATAATACGCATATGATCAAGTCACCTAAGACTTGATACCAAATTGATAACAATTTGGTCACAAACTATCAGAAAATCATTTGGAGATCGCACCACCTTTGACTCCAAATTGACATGTACACTTAGACTTAACTCACATGCTCAGTTTAATCCTAGAACCGACTAAATCTTAACTCTAGTACCACTAAATGTAATACCCCTCACTAGTCCCGATGATCAGTACGAACGGGAGATGCCATTGAAGCATGAACGTGTAAGAAATATTGATTTTATTTAAGGATTTAAGGTTTCAATTTTTTTTTTGAAATAATTAAAATATGTTTTACACATTTGTTTGTTAAATCACCCCAAAATGGATGGAAAATTTAATGATTGTTAATTTTGCTGACGTGACATACACATGGATCGCCACGTCGGTGTCATGTAGTAATTAATTATTTTTTAAAATTTTAAAAATTCAAAATTTATAAAAATATTTTTAAAAACTGTTAAAAAATATAAATATATTTTAAAAAATTAATTAAGGCTAACATGTCCACGTGGATGCCATGTCAACAAAGTTAACAAACGTTAATTTTTTTTATATATTTTGGGGTGATTTGGCAAACAATGCAAGTTTAAGAATTAAAAAAGTTAAAAAATTAAATAGAAAGCTAAAATGATTTTTTTTTTGTAAAACTGAAGAAGACCAAATAAATAACTATTTCTATGTTTTTTAATAAGATTTTCATTGACTTATGTATATAAATGTAATTGAGTATATTTTTAATATTGAATATTAAAATGAAGAGTTGGAGCAAATATAGCATCCAAAAGGCAACCAGTTGTTGTATTAGTCATAAATATTAATCAAAGTCTCAACCACAAATTTTCTAGAAATTTGGAAGAATATAATGTACTTTGTACACCTTTCATATATGTAGGAAATGACCATTACTTACCAACAACTTTAATTATGTTATAACCTTCTCTCTCTCTAATTTGTTGACACAGCAAAAAACATGATAGAATATATTTGACACACCGGCCACCTAAAATAATATTATTGCATCAACACTTCAGTAATCATATGATCACAACTACAAGATTCCAACCTTCTTGGCTTGTTTTTCCTTTTAAATTATTCTCAAATGTGAGGTTAAAAGAAAATTTTTCGATAACCAGTTATATATTTTTATAATTTTTTTAGGATTAAATTAAAATTTTATTTTTATTTTGAGGGGAAAGGAAACCCCTGCTGCCCTCGGGAACTTATCTTACATCATGTCAATTTTGCTAGTCAATACCATGGACTAAAATCGTCTTGCAAGCTTGTACCGTGGTGAATCACTCCATTAATATGGATAAAAATACCTACCACTCGTAGATCATATATATCCATTGTCTAGATATAATAGTCCATACCAACAAGAACATAAGACTAACAGGTTAGCTGGATTTCAAAGAGTATGAAATTAATGAGGGGATAATATATGGACATCTCGGGAATGATCGGTGACACCCCTTTTAAGACCACAAAAATTAGAATATGATCATTCTCTTTTCTCCTCTTGGTACTCTCACTCATCTCTCTCCATCTTGAATCCTAATTTTTCGAGAAAAACCCATATTCTATCCACCTTCGATTACCTACGGCTCTCTGCCTACCAAACAAATTATCACGAATTATTATAATCTCAACCTTGTATTTGCACAACATAGGACGCATACATGCATGCACTTTCCCAACTGCATGGCCACTATGTTTTTATCCAGATCACTAACAGAACTTAGCTTATTTGATTTCTAATTAATCAATTAATTTTTTTCTAACAGAAATTATATGCTGTGTTGGATATTTGCTGTTATATTGAAAAGAAAATATAGTGTCATGTAGTTTTCGGGTAGGATTCCCGGAATATTCAACCAAAAATTCTCATTGTACGGAAATGAAATGATTGGTGGATATTTTCGAGGTTCATTTATTTATATATATACACACATTTGTATATATACATACTTTTTTTGTCTGTCTCCCACTTGTCTCTCGTTTTTTAATATTCTAATATCACACACATAAACAAAATGGAAACCCTAAGGCTTAAAACTTTTAACTCAGAGGCAATGACTTAGAAAGTCAATGTGACAGCAAATATGAGAAAACCTAAATGACCCCATTTCATTCAATGACATCAATTACCTCACCTTTGTCCTTGATTTTGTATCTTGGTTTTTGAACAGACATTGAGCAAAATGATGATACAGTTCTATATATATATATATATATATATATATATAATGTCTGCTAAAAATGGTGCCCCTTAAAGTAACCTTAAACCCTAATTACATGGACTAATTCGGATACTTTCTATAAAAGTTCAGCTTATGTAGTGAAAATAATTCCATTCTAGTATATATAGCTCGAGACATTTCCCCTCATAAGTAGGGAGGTTCACTAAATTGATGAATAATATGAAATGTATGTTCGAATTCAAGTGAAAGTATGGCATAAGATATAAATACCTTTTTTTTTTTAATTTTTGAAAAATTATATTTCATACCTTGTCATCACCGACACTGTTGTCTGTAAATGCAAATCATAGAAAAAAGATCAATCTAAATATTCCCAAAGCTAAGATTGATTTGTTTAGCAGTGTGAAAACATGAAATAAAAGCCATATGACAATAGATGAAATCAGACCCAGACTGAATCATAGGTGAATCATAAGTGAAATGATAAAAAATTTGTGTTCATCTGTCTCGGATTCGAGACAAACCCTACCTTTAGAAAGAACCCAAATCCAATCTTTTGATGTTATAAATCATGGTCATACACTAATTTAAAGAAACCCCAAAATTAGAATCATTACTGCTTCCAATCATGCTGAAACATCAATGGAGATTGTTGTTGTTGTTGTTTTTCAGCTTCATCATCATCATCATCATCCTTGCTGTTGCTAATACTAACCTTCACTTGATTCGCTGCTTTGTCCCCTTCAAATTCCCTAAACTTGAACAAGTACCGTTTCAACGGCACAGCATAGTCGTCGAAACCTAGCGTCGCCAAAGCCCAACAAATATCGTCGCCATTAATGGTCTTTCGCCTCTCTTTCCTGCATTTCTCCGATGCTTCGCCGGTGACGAAGCTGATGAACTCCGATGCGCATTCTTGCATGGTTTCTTTAGCTTCTTTGGAGATTTTGGCGTTTGGGGGAAGGATTTGTTTCATTATTCGACCAACGTTGGCTATGGGGAGTAAATGGTCCTGCTCTTTAAAGCCGCCGCCGCCGCCACCATCATTTGATGTTCCAATGTTTTCGGCCATTTTCGGATAATACCTACCCTTCACAAAGAACCTAACTGTTGATTAAAAGGTCAAAAGGTTAGTTCTGAAAATTACTTACATACATACATTTATACATATATATATATATATATATATATGTAGAGATTTATGTCTTTTGGATATTGGATGTGAGATGTGATGAAGCTGATCATCAAGTGGGCATCAATGATGGGACACTGGGACCAAGTCTCAAACTATTGGATGTCTATTTGATTTCCGTCAAATTTTATAGGAAGTCCTTGTTTTATGTCTTTTTAGTGGATTTAGTCCCTTTATTATAATTTGATTATTTCTAAATCCTTTTATTTTTTCAAAATGTGTTTTTTCACTAAACTCATCAAGTATTTCAAAGTTGGTCCTTGAAGAAATCGTTCGTGGTATTGAAAAAGTTGTTTAATTTCGGAATTAATATAAACTAAAAAAATTGTGAAATTTAGGGGTAAATGTTGCTTTTATGTCAATGTGGTGTAATGTAAGTTGACTAGGTCCACCAGTGGTGACAGCGAGGCATGATGGTATATACTTTCCAAGTAATTTAGATTCATCGGCATGCAACATAAATTATATATTATTATTGGCTGCAGATGGAGACAGATAAATGACTCATTTTTTTTTTATCAACTTTAATTAGCTTTAATGTTGAACCAATGGGCTTAGAGTAAACATATAGCATAATAATAAAGTTTAAGAGGTGGAGAATTGGAGATTATACTAATCAAAACATAAGGCTTTCAGAGTGGATTCGATCAAACATTTTTATTTAGAAAATAAATTAAAAATTAAAAATATGAAGTGAGTTAATAGTGGATTTTTTTATTTAATAAATAGATTTAAATTAAATTTTGAAGACGAAATTGTTGTGATGGATAATTTTAAATTCTTGAAACATCGTAAAATAAAAAAAAATTACCTTAAATATATAAAAATAATTAAAGTTTAAGAGAGGTATCTATTGCCCAAAGATTACATCATTCAGCACGACAGCATTAACATGTAGTGTTTCTTTTGTTCCTTAATTTAATGAAGCTGTCTGAAGTTGAAGAGATCTTACTTTCATTATCTTATTATTATAATATATAGCATAATTATTTGATATATTAATTATTGAGTTTTTTTCAATTCAATTACTGAGATTAACAACATGTTATTTGTCTCCTTTATTTAGCTTTATTTTTAAAAAATATCAATTAAAAAACACATGGGTGATTTTTTAGTGAAATTAAAAAAAAAAATTATACCCATATATGAAATAATTATCATTTAATATAAAATATGTACGTGCTGTCCGTACAATTCTAATTATTATACGGTGTGGGAGAATGAATTATCCTACACTTTTTCATTTGTTTAAGGTGACATATTTGTGTGTTTATATGGGGCGAGATAAATTTATATTGGTATAATATTAAAGTGATTTTATATTTTTTGTAATTTTTTATGTGTTTGATATTTCGGTAATTTAACCGTTGAAATTTTTAAGATATTTGTATTGGTCATGTTTGTAAATTTTTCAATCAATGTAATTTTTCTATCATTTCAATTTAAAATATTGTTTATATTAATATATTTAACGGTTAAAATTTTTTTTAGAAAATTTTAATTTATACCAAACTTGATATTCATGATCTATATGAATGGAGTATAAAATATGACAATTTGAATTGTTAAAATATTGATCGTATAAAAAATTAGAGAATGGTGTAAAACCACTCTAGTTTTACATCATGTAAGTGGATTCCTTCTCCCTCTCTATATATATAATATTTGGTACGCTGACGATAAGGTTTTTTTATTAGATACGCAAGGTTAAGGGATTCACAAGTGCCCTATAAGGGTATAGTAAAATATAAAAAGAATAGATATTTTAAAGAAAGAGACACATGTCAAACTTTTAAATCTGTTTGTGGAATAAAAAAAAGTATACTATCAGTGTATCAAATATTCACCTATATATGTAATAGACCATGACATGAACCATAAGCGAGGAATGTGGTTTCGGCTATTGTACTAGAAGTTAGATTGTATTTTGCTTATTTTACTAAAAAATTGATAAATTATTCTATGTACATTAAATCAAAAAGTAAATAACCCTTTTATAAAAAATTTCATTAAATTCTATTGTTAAAAACTAGTTCATGTACATCAACATGAGGTACGTACACGTGACACACTATGTGTAATTGTTTGGTTATTCCATCAGTCACACTAATTTTTAACAGTAGAAATAGATAATAATTTTATTCAAACAGACTAATTTTCTCATTGATCCAATGTACAAAAATTAATTTATTCATTATAATATAATCTTTTAAGTTTTTCACATTGGTTGATGACAACACATTCAAGTAAATCTAGATCTATTTAATAGTAATATATGAAAGGAAACAGAAGAAAAGACACTCAACTTTCTTGATAAACTTGCTAGCATTAAAACCATAAATTAAGTACAAACACAAAAGTGGATTAATTCCATAGGATGATATCTCTGTGTGTGTGTGTGTGTCCATGTATTATAAAATATCCACTACTTTCTTCATTGAGTAATGTTTTGATGTTGGGTTTTTCATGTAATTGTCCCATTCTGAATGATTCCCTAAAATGTTAAAACTGGTTCATCAAATAAATGTGTATGTATGTATGTATGTATGTATGTATTATTATTATTATTATATTGGTAATTGGTGGGTCTAAAATTAATTTATTTAAATCTTCAAAGTCTTTTCAAAGTCAAAGTGATTCCTTTTCTTTATGGATAAAGTGATTTTCTTGATAACCAAGACCGAAGAAAACTTAAGTGGAAGCAGCAATACCTAGAATTAAGCTTTATAGAAATGCTGGTGGAAGCTTGATACACAATTACATAATGTAGACAAATAGTTAAATAATTAGAATTTATTAAAAACATAAATAAAAAATAACAAGGGTATAAAATAAGATTAATGCCAACAATACAAGTGTGTTTATTAAAAATTCATATATAAATTAATTGATGTTTTGATTATAATGATAAAATTAATTATTTATCGTGCATTATAAAATTAAATTTATTAGATCAAATTCTGTTATTAGTCTTATACTATGCTTAAGTTGTGGGTGTAGTATTTTTACTCTAATTTAGTTGATTTGTGCTATTATATTTTTTTAACTTTGAAATAGTGGTAAATAAATCGTTAGATCAAATTTTACTATTATTCTCATACCATATGTAAGTTGTAACCTTTCAAACTCGGCTTAGATGGTATGACCGAATTCAAAAGGTTACATTAGCCATCGAAATGGCTAAGTAAAAATGTCTGGTTCTAAAATTACTTTTTTGTTAAATTTTCCAAACATAGCGTGGTTTAAAAAGAAGAAAAAACCATTGTTGAAACTCTGGTTAATTAGGTAATCTGTTGTTAAGTTTAATTTATTTATTGATCGTGGCATTTAAAAAAAAAAAACTTAGTTGATTGCATTGGAAAATCCCTTGTTAAAAACTTACATTTACCGTTTGTGCAACAGGAAATTATTGTGTCTTATTTTCATAGAAAATCCCATATTTTAAGTCATATTTAAAACAATTTCCAAATTTGTTCAGTTTTCGTCAAAATTCATACATGCAAAAATCCCAGTTAAAAAATGTCCCATACCATAGTCCAAGTTTAAATAAACCTTACATTCCAAAATAAAAATAAAAAAATACCGAAATAATAATAAAATAAATTTTGATAAAAAATTATGTGCCAAAAATTCCAGAAAGAGACCTCTAAATGTCGAATTCGAGCCTAGTCTTGAGAATTATATGTAAAGAGTAAAGTAGGGGGTGAGCTAAAAAAGCTAGTGTGAGTCCATACAAAATAAGCATTTAATATATCAAACAATCATTCATTAATTTATAAATTTCAATCAATTTGACAAGTCAATAAAACATACAAACATGGCATGCTCAATGTTTCAATACAATAATTCTACCCATTCATCTGCTACACACCACGAGTTCCCCGAAACTCGTCATCCGAACTCTAAAATAGTATGAGTTTAAGCCCGTTGTAGTTAAAAACCACTAATAACAATATGCAGAAAGTTCTCCCGGTAAAAATGCAGTCAAGTTGCTAGTAAAAATGCAATAAATCGCCCAATCACTTCAAATCTCCGATGCAGTTCACTGACTATAGTATTGCAGACTTGAAATGTCGCATAGTTCTCCACGGAACTCCTCTGTCAACCACAAACACTCACCCCATGCAAATGCAAATTCAGAACCCTATCTTTATCCCTCTTTCGCACCCCAAGTGCTTAACCTTTCCATAATTTTAGCTTTTTCGGCCAAATTCTCAAAGATCATCTCTTGATGCGGGGCCACTTGTATTTTTAAATCATATCTAAGGCCCTCCTCAAAATGCAAACTCTTATCCTACTCAGTCGTCACTATACCAGGAACATAGCGGCTCAATCTCAGAAACTCCGCCTCATACTCCGACACAGACATGTCCCCTTGTTTGAGCTCAATAAACTCCAATCGAGAAGCCTCTACATACCTGGTACCCACATATTTCTTCTAAAAGGTCTCTTGGAAACAGGCCCAAGTAATACGCTCAACCGTGGTACCCTTAACTACCAATTGCCACCAACGATAGGCTTCATCCCTCAGCAAGGACACAACACCCTTAAGCTTCTCTTTTGGAGTGCAATCTATATCCTCCAGAATTCTCTCGGTAGTCTCTATCCAATATTCAGCTACCGTAGGGGTTGTTCCAGCAACACCCCTAAACAACTCAGCTTCATTAGATCGAAGCCTTTCAGCAACAGGCCCATGATTCCCTGCACCAATTTGGGTCCCGACGACCCTCTGTAACACTCTTAGCATCACTTGGGACACATCATCATCCCCAACACCCTGATTATCGCTCTTAGTAACAGGCGTTTCAACAATTTCACTAGTCTCTAAGTTGGGCATGTCTCTCAGAAAGGAGGACTCAGCTAGAGCCACTCGACGGCAACCCCCACACCCTCGCATACAACGTCCTCGCATTCCATGGACACTCATTATACTATCTTGGTTTTAGATTTTATATACAATTTCACAAAGCCACAAACACTAGTTATTTTCAATTTTCTAGAGTTATTCTTAGTTTTTAGAGTCTTAGAATTTTATGCAATTTAGTCCTAGTGTTTGTCTAGAATCTAATATTAACAGTACTTAATGAAGTCAGCATCGGGGTCTCGAAGCTTTTTTTTTTAATACTTCCAAATAAAACATCGTGACAGATTTTTTTTTCTCTTTTCCAAAATACCCCTTTTTGAAAACATGCATGTAGACTCAAAATTTAATTTAACTAATAAAGAAAATAATAATATTTTCAGGGCGATTTATTGAACTGGGCTTTGATACCACCAAATATAGCCTTCCAAATCCAACCTAGCCGTTATGACTGAATTCCAAAGGTTACATTAGCCATCAAAATGGCTAAGTAAAAACGTCCGATTCTAAAATCACTTTTTCGTTAAATTTTCAAAACTTAGCATGGTTGAAAAAAAACATTGTTGAAACTCCAGTTAATTAGGCCATTAGTTGTTAAGTTCAATTTATTTATTGATCGTGCCATTTAAAAAAAAAACTTAGATGGTTGCATTGAAAAATCCCTTGTTAAAAACTTAGATTTACCGTTTGTACAGAAGAAAATTTCCGTCAGATTTAAAATAATTTCCAAACTTGTTTAGTTTCCGTCAAAAGACATGCATGCGAAAATACCAGTTCAAAAATGTCTCATACCATAGTCCAAATTTAAATAAACTTTACAATCCCAAATAAAAATAAGAACAATACTGAAATAATAATAAAATAAATTTCAATAACACTTTATGTGCCAAAAATTTCGTAAAGAGACCTCCGAATGCCGAATCCGAGCCTAGTCCTGAGGATTGTCTGTAAAGAGTAAAGTGGGGGTGAATTAAAAAACCCAGTGTGAGTCCATACAAAATAAGCATTTAATCTATCAAACAGTCATTCATCAATTTATAAAATTCAACCAATTTGACAAGTCGATACAAACATGGCATGACCAATGTTTCAATGTAATAATCCTACCCATTCATCCACTACATACCACGAGTTCCCCAAAACTCGTCATTCAAACTCCAAAACAGTATGGGCTTAAGCCCGTTGTGGTTAAAACCACCAATAACAATATGCAAAAAATTCTGCCGGTAAAAATACAGTCAAGCTGGTAGTAAAAATGCGATAAATCGCCCAATCACCTCAAATCTCCAATGCAATGCACTAACTACAGTATCGCGGACTTTAAATGATGCATTGTTCTCCACAGAACTTCTCCGTCAACCACAAATACCTACTCGATGCAAATGCAAATATAGCATACAATCAGTGAAACACATCATGCTAATCGGTAACGGTAACAATATCCATGACATGCTTTAACATGCTTTTAGTTTAACAGTTTTAGTATCATGATTAATAATGCATTTAATTAGCAATATCATATCATACAATTCAATGAACATATTAACAGTAATTACAATCGGCATGCACACAATCATTTAATCTCGATTAAAGCCCTTTAGTAATCGGCCACTACCCTATTAATAATCTTACAACTGACAGGGCTAGGCGGCACAGGCTTAAAATAAAAAAATTGTGAGCAAAGTGAACTGAACTCAAGATCTAAGGGTAAGCTAAGGCTTTACTACTAAACCAATAAACTCATTCTTATTAAAAATTTACAATTTATTAATAAGAATTTCAAGACGTGACATAAGTTGTGGGTGTAGACTTTTAGTTAATTTTAGTTCCTGTATTTTCTTAACTTTCAACTTTTTATCTTGGCAAAAGCAATAGCAACTAAATCTGTTAGGTCAAATTTTGCTATTAGTCTGGTATTATATATAAGTTTTGGGTGTAGTCCTTTTACTCCAATTTGGTGAACTTTTGTCATATTTTTTCGAATTTTGAAATTCCTATCACAACCAAAATAGTAGCAATTAAATTTGTTAGGTCAAATTCTGCTATATGCCTGATCATACTATCCGTGTTTTGTGTATTTAGTCCTTGTTCTTCAATTTGACCATTACTAACCTCTTCAAATTTGAAGTTTCAATCCTAGCTCAAACTTAGTCATTAAATTTATTAATTAAAATGGCATGATTTTTTTTTGAGAGTATTATATGAAAATAGTAAGCTGACATGGCTTTACATATGTGATAATATGTTTGTTGCAAAAAATTTACATATGAATATGTTTGAGTCAAGATTGAAATTTCAAAATTCTAAAAAATAATTAAAAATGAACAATTTAAAGTATAGGGAATAAATTTATAACTTGCTTATAGTATTAAAGACTAAGAATAGAATTTGACCCTTATTATTTATTAAATTTTGGTAAATTAATAATTTGTATCATATAAATTTTAGTCAGAGGTAACGCTAAGGTGGTTAGAAGGGGCCTTACCCGGCCCCAAATAAAAAAAATTCAGTTCAATCCCTTTAAATATAATAAAATTACAAATTAATCTATAGTAAAATTATACTTTAGTTTTATAAAATATGAATAATTTTATGTTTAATCCCATAAAAATAATGAAATTATAAATTGGTACATAATAAAATTATATTTTAACCTTTGAAACTTTTATAAATATATACCTACCTTTTAAAATAATTTCTAACTTCCCCTATGGTAATATTTTTTATTAAAACAAAATCCGGCAGCCAAGATTAAAGAAAAAAGCACGCAGCGACTTTACAATTAAAAGAGGAAGAAAAAAGAGAGAGATTAAAATGCATTATAATTTAAGTGTTTATGAAATGGGAGGTTTTCCCTAAAACCTAGGGGCTTTGGTGGTTTAATTAATTAAACTTCAATGGTTTTGATTTTTATAAAATTTTAATACTAAGAGAATTAGTTCATACTTGTAACAATAAACATAAAAGAAAATTAGATTCTTGAATTTTAATGGAGAATTGTTTGGAAATCGACTTTAATAGTGTTCTTTGAATAATATCCGTGCTATCCTATGACGGCCGGTATCCTCCTCTTTTATTTCATTAATTATATCTTTTCAAAGTGTTAAAAAACCTAAAAATCGTCACTTCAAATTGTCAATTCACATGGTTTGCGAAAACGACATACCATGAACACATGGTTGTGTGGTCTGCCCATGTGAAACTCTGATGTATGTGTTTAGTTTTTGAATTGCTCCAATGTTTTAATTTCCACCTGTTTTTCACTCCTATTGCTCTTAAATGCTCTATTAAACATCAAAACATGAATATAAATTATTAGAGTCTATAATTCACAAATAACATCATATAATAGCTCAAAATCACAATAATAATAAGATTAAAGACATTTATCAAATAAACAAAAAAAGTAATGGGAGAGATTTGAAGAAATTGACCATCACCATTTAACTTACAAAAATAAAATTAAATATTGGAAAATTTCAAGGTCTTTGAAGAATTGGTCAACTATGGGAAATTTCTTTGGATTTTAAGATATATTTACAAAGCCAATAATTGTTAATAAAAGGCCTAGCTTTAGGCCTCATTCTCACCCCTTGTTTGAGTTGCACAAAATTTCTAAGTAATATTTGCAATTTTACATTAATGTTGAAAATAAAATATTATAATTTTTTTTATGTTTTTTATAATTAAAATTCAATTTATAAAATTATTAAATAATAATTTAAATCATGTCATATTGGTTTGAATTTACAAAATCTTTATTTGAAACTTGACTCATGCTAGTCAGGCTTATTATAATTAAATAATAATTTAAATAATGTAATATTGGTTTATCGTGTATATTATTTATTTTTTTTAAAAAAATTGTAACATATATAATTTTTTGTTAATTTTGTAATAAAAAATTAAAAATACATTTTATGTGATTGTATTTATTTATAAAATCAGACTTCATGACATAAGAATAATAAATTTATTCTTCTTTGATAGTTATTTCAACAAAAAAAATTTAAAGTTACTTAAATAATTTATTTGATTTTTGACTGAAAGGTGATTTTTTAGAAAAAAAAATTAAAAATGATAGGGTCTAATTTTGTAATCTTTAATAAAGGAAATTCTTAATTTTTAAAAGGTTGAAAACTATGAGGGCTTAAATTGTGATATAGGAATGTCGAGTACCTTTAAACATAAGATAGGACTAAATTGGAAAAGAAAACAAATAAACAAATAAATCTATAAATATCCTAACACATGAGAGTTTTCTTTATCATCAATACAGAAGGCGGCTTTTTTTAGGGCAACCGGTTATCCTATTTCTAAGAGCCATGGCAGAGTGTGAAATTTTAAATATTTTAAATTATAAATTATTAATATTATTCAAATAATGTATTATAATTTTAAAATTATAATCTATTTTTAAAATAACAGAAAATGGAGATAAATAATATAATTGCCACGTGTCATTATAATAGATATGCCACGTGTCAATGAATTAAGCATCCATGTTAATGGGACTTAACACCTTGTAATATATATATATATATGTGTTAGTAGTGCATTTTTCTTTTTTATTACTTTACCTTCAATACTTGCACCAGAAGTAAAGCGGTATTGAATAAATCCATATGTGTAAGAGTGAAGTTAGGAATTTGGTTTAAAATAAAGTTATAAATTTTAGGTGTAAAAATTAGGTTAAAAATAATTTAAATTGGATAGTTGACAAATAAAAGGGATTAGAACAGCTAATATCTCGTTTAATTAATGACTTAAAATTTCTTTCTGTCCTTTTAGTTACGCCCCTACCTGAAACTTGTTGAAGAGATAATCGATAGTTAGTTAGTAATGTAACAGATACAATTAGTTAGTTAGGAGTTGATAGTTAATATATAAATACATATAAGTTGTGATTTTATAATACATTTTTTCATTAATCAGAAATTGATTTCTGCAAATTTCTTCTTTTTTTTCACCTTCGCACACCAATTCTTCACTGTTGCCAGAGTTCTCAACATGGTATCAAAGCAACCAGGGGGCTGTAAAGGGGCCCGACCCCCTAAAATGAATTTTTTTTCATTTAAGCCCTTTAAATTTTTTTAAATTTTAATTTAGTAAAAGTAAAATTGCACTTTGCCCCTTAAAATTGATAAAAATTTAATTTAATCCTTTAAAAATTATAAAGATACAGGCTATTCAAATAGTGAAATTGCATTTTACTATCGTAAAAATTAAAATTTAATTTCGATCCCCCAAAAAACATTTCTACCTTCGCCCCTAAGAGCACCCCTTGATGGATTCATTTCGGCCGTTGTAGTCCATGTGTTTCTCTATCACTCACTTCTCACTTGTGGATAGTTGATTGCGGTTTGCCTAACACTGTTCTGTTTTTCTGCTCATGCTTTGTTTTCTGTTCGTGATTCGGTGCAATGGTTAATTCTTCTGATCTTTCAGTTGATTTCAATCACCCTCTATACTTGCATCCATCTGGTACTCCAAGTGCATTACTCGTTTCTTATCAACTTCTTGAGATTGAAAACTATAATATTTGGACCCGATCTATGCAAATTGCGTTATTGGCAAAAAGCAAGTTAGGATTTGTGGATGGGACCTGTTCTAAAGAATCAATAATAGAGGATTTGTACTCCCAATAGGAACGTTGTAATGTCATAGTTTTGTCGTGGATCTTGAACACAGTTAGCAGAGAACTTTCAGCAGGGATAGTTTTTGCTTCCAGTGCAGCAGTTGTTTGGAAAGATCTTGATGACTGTTTTAATAAAGTTGATGGATCTCAAGTCTATTTTCTGCATCGGAAGATCACTTCTTACCTTTAAGGAACCGATTCAGTGTGCGTATTTCACTAAATTATGCTTGCTTTGAGATGAGTATGATGCTCTTGTGCCTTTCTCTTCTTATGGTTGTGAATTATCAAAACAAAATACTGAACATGTTACTTAGCAGCGTTTATTTCAGTTCTTGATGTGCTTAAATGAAACCTATAATGCAGTTCATAATCAATTTTTACTAATGACTCCATTGCCTTGTATAAATCAAGCATACTCTATGTTGGTGCAAAAAGAGTCTCAAAGGTAGCATGCTTCAGGGCTTGTCATTCCCTATCCAACTTTTGTGTATTCTGCTAATGTGGCTCAGAAGAAGAGGTTTAATGGCGTGTGTGATCATTGTAAAATCAAGGGGCATAGGAGGGAGAATTATTATAGGTTAATTGGATACCCCTTGATTTTAAGTTCACTAAAAGGAAGGCTTCAACTAGATCTGTGGTGAATAATGTTGTGGTGATTGATTATGTTGATACGGTTGGTGACATTGGTGCATCCAATAACCCTTAAGCACCCTTGTTTACACAAGTACAATATCAGCAAATTCTGAATCTATTGAATAAAGAATCTTCAGTTGAAGCTGCTGCAAGTCAGGTAAGGATGATTGTTGAAAAATTGGGTTCGAAAAACGGAACGAAAAATAGTTTTAAGGGAAAACTAGAGTTTTAATTTTTTTTCTAAAAATAAGAACTTGGTTGTATTATTTAAAGTAATAAACATTTAATCAAAATCGTACATTTATGATTCGTCTAGGATGAATGCTTTGACCGAGTAGTCTTCTCCACTATCCT
Source organism: Gossypium australe (assembly GCA_005393395.2). Lineage (NCBI taxonomy): Eukaryota > Viridiplantae > Streptophyta > Magnoliopsida > Malvales > Malvaceae > Gossypium > Gossypium australe. The sequence goes on along the minus strand of CM016616.1, from coordinate 144,679,311 downwards.
CAAGCTCACATCTGCCAAGTGTGGACTCGCTTTGAATTGGAAAAATTTTCACAAAATTAGTAGTGGGGTAATTTTGTAATTTCTTTAAAATTTTGGGGTCAAATTGTAAATAACAAGAATATCTCTAGAAATTTTCTAAAATAATTTCTTCATTAAATACTCTCAGAATTTTAAAATGAAGTATTTGAGTGAATTGAAATACTTCATTGGTATAGAGGTGGCACGATCGAGCAAGGGAATTGTTTTGAACCAAAGGAAATATCTGTTGGAGTTAATAGCAGATGTTTGGTTAGGAGAGGCAAAAACAATCAACACACCTCTTGAGCAAAATCAGGAACTCACCACAGCTGAGTATGATGAATTTGTACATTCAGGAGATTGTAACGATGAACTAATTTTAGATTGTCAACATATCAAAGGCTCATGAGTCGGTGGCTGTATTTAACAAATACATGGCCAGACATATCATGTGCAGTTCAACATTTGAGCCAGTTTATGCGAAATCCAAAGAAGTTCCATTTTGAAGCAGCACTTCGAATTGTTCAATACATAAAGAAGGACCCTGACTAAGGGACTTTGTTGGCTGCATCAAATAAATCACAGCTTGTTGCCTATTGCAATTTGGATTGGGTCATGTTCCTTATGTCTAAAAGGTCCATCACTGGGTTCTGCATCAAACTCGAAGATTCTCTCATCTTTTGGAAGTCAAAGAAGCAGGATACGGTTTCACATTCATCAGTTGAAGCTAAGTATAGAAGCATGGCATTGACAGTTGGATGGCTTGTTAAAAGAAATATGTCTTAATAAACTTTATCCAATGTTGTTACTTTTTGACAATCAAGCAGCGCTCCAGATTGCAGCAAATCTTGTATTCCATGAGCGAACCAAAACACAAAGAAATTGATTGTCAATTTGTAAGGGAAAAAAATATGAGATGGACTGATACGAACATAGCATGTGTGGACTAATGAACAACTTGCAGATGTGATGACTAAGGAGCTTGGAGTCTAGTACCATGAATATTTGATATCCAAACTAGGGGTCAAGGACCTCTACTACCCTCCAACTTGAGGGGAGTGTTGAAGAGATAATCAATAGTTAGTTAGGAGCTGATAGTTAATATATAAATACATATCAGTTGTAATTTTATAATACAATTTTCATTAATCAAAAACGGATTTCTATAAATTTCTTCTTCTTCTTTCACTTTCGCACACTAATTCTTCACTGCTGCCGGAGTTCTCAACAAAACTCTAGTAGGTATAGGAGAGCATAACCTTTTTCCATTTGCAAAGGTGTAGTTTACGAGTACTCGTCTGATGATCCAATCAAAAACAACTAATAATTTGATCAATTATTTTTTTGGTGTAATCAATATGTTCTTTAGGTTTGTTTTATGATTGGTGAAGATTAATTTTTTTTTTTTGAATTTGTAATTAATCTTTTCAAGACTGTTACTTTTAAAAGTACGAATAATGTTATGATGTTTATAGGTGTGCGCTTTCCTGCCATTTTCTCACAAAATGCGCTAACGTAAACGCGTTTTATGGGGAAATGGCTCTTTTCTGTAAATTTTCAAAAAACCGGTCTAATTCCTTAAATTTTTTGGTATATTTGAGTATTTTACCCCACATTTTATCATAAATCATTCTAAAAAATAATTTGTCGTTGTAAATAAGGTAAGGCCACAATGAAACTAACGTGGTGTCCAATAAAATCACCACGTGGCAAACCAGAATCAACCGTTACTCTTCCGTATTAAATAAACCAGCGCGTGGTTTCCAAACATGATTCACTTATTCAGCCCCCCCTCTCTCTCCTCCGATCGCTTTCTCTCACAACAAACCCCAAAGCATAAAACCCAGAAAGCTCCTTATTACGGTTTTAATGACCGTACAGTTCGGGAACAACTGATTTAGAGTCAAATAAACAATCTGGATCTTTTCTTTTATGCCGGAAAGTAGAAGGCTTTTTACGAAAAGACGGAGAAATAAGCGAGAGTGATGGGTCAGGCATTTCGTCGAGCGACTGGTAGGCTTCGATCGGTGGACCAATCTCAACCCACAAAACCAAGAAGACCTTTGGGTCCCACCGATGAACAGAAGATATCCAGAGTTTCACAGCATGAAAATCTTGATCATGGTAATTCGTTTCCCCCATTCAAATAAAATGGTAGTTTGAATTTTTTTTTTGAGTTTTTTTTTCCTGTTTTTGACGGGTGATTGAATTGAACTTTTGGGTTTAAAGCAAGTGTTGCAAGAAGCAATCCTGAGAATGTATTGGAAGAAAGAGATCCCAAGTATGACGCAATGCTAAGTCAAATGGTTGGTAGGATTTCAGCTAAGCCTGGTGGCAAACTTGAGATGGGTGAGGTCAGTTCATTAAAGTTCTTTTTAGTTTGGTTTTATTTTAACTAATAACAGTTAATAGATGGATGGGATTTATAGCTATAATGGTGTTCAATAGAATCAAAACAATGCCTTAGAGCCTTAGGAATATTTTTTTTGCAAGGTTTCTCCTTGAAGGAAATGGGAAGTAAAGACATCCAGATGGTAAACTAGGGAACTATTTGTACAAGGGATTGAACCACTGAACAATTTTTTAGGGCATTTTTGAAGTTTAGAAATTTGATTCATTGATTGGCTGTTCCTTAGAATAGCCATTTTAGTTAAAATATCCAAAAACATGGAACAGTCATTCCGAACTCTCCCCTCGGAATGGCTACTCTGGATGGCAAGGAATTGGTAACACTTTTTAGGATGAATTTGCTCACTCATCTGTGTAGGTTCTTTTGAAGTGATAAGTGCTAGAATGCAAGTTCACGTTAAAAGAGCGGTTGGTTTAGCTCCAAATCTTGCGCAACATTCATATTCATCCCCTCTCTTGGAACTTGACTAAGATAGCTAATGACTTTTTCTTTTCTTTTTTCGATTTAAGAACGTGTAGTCCTTATGTTTCTCCTCTAGGTCTTTTACCCCTCTTATACTGTTTAAACTCTCTGCCTTTGTGTTTATTCAACTTCTAGTGCCATTTCTATGAGAACAAATTTTGGGGGATTTGATGAACTTTAGACCTCCACTGATAAGGGAGCAGAGGTTTTGCCGCTTGTTTACTGGATCTGATAGACTTACGACATTCATTTAAATGGAGCGATGAGTAGCTAATGTGAAGAATTTAGTAAAATGCTTTCACCTGGTATTGGCGGATTTTATCAGTTTGTTTATTGTTCATTTTTTCTCCTACAGTTTTGGTATTAGATACATTGTTCCTTTCTGTTAATGGTGATGGAGAGATATATTTTTGCTATATAGCGTTCTTTTAATGTTGGTTACTAATTAAATACCGACTACTACAGGCACTTGTAGCTGAAAATCCTAGCAGGCCTTTGCCAAAATTGCGGAACACAACGGTTGAGTCAGGAAGATATGAAGAAAGGCCTGCACCTCCGGGAACCTTGAATGTGAAACAGCTACGCCACATCCTGCTTTTACATCAGGGCAAGGCCGATGATCATGAAGGTCCTATGGATGTTAACCGGATTGCGGAGAAGTTCAGACTGGATGTTGCTCAGGTCCAAACGATCCTGCAATTTATATCCATTCCCCCAGAGGACAACACTAAACCGGAAAAACACTAATAGAGACCACTACTGACTTCTATTTCTTTTGAAACTACAAATTTGGGTTTTCTGTTGAATAAAGTGCCGGTTCATTTCAGGAGAAAATTTTGAAGTTTTATCATTTGACAAAGTGGTTTATATTCCTCTGCATGTAGAGAGGAACAATTTAGAATGGTTTTGATGTTCACTATGATAAATATACTGTATGATGAATTTATTATGTAATTTTTTATGTCTAGTCTTTTTTGAAAGGAAAAAAATAATGCCAGAGTAGGTGTTGTTACGAACCAGAGTTATTGTTTGATTCAAATTATCATGCAAAGTTGATAAATCAGTCACCATGGCAATATAGGCTTTGCAATAGCATTTCCTTGAGGTTCAAACAGAGGAATAAGAAGCAACTCTACATATTGATTTCACCACTGAATTTTATACTCTAAATCATATGAACTCAATGCTTATGAATGATGACAAAATTGAATGTAATAACAGGATACCTCCCTCCCCTCTCTTTTTTCCCCTTGTTCTAAGAGGGCCTTTCAAAAATCCAGGGAAAAGAATGAATTATGTAATAGATGAGAAGGAATATAAAAATGGAAATCTGGGTTAGGTTGAAGTAAAAATGGACTCTAACCAATCTGATGTAAACTCATAAGCCACAAATGTTACAGCACCAGCTGGTGCAGCTTTGATTGTTGATGGAACAATTCCCTTATAAAGACCATGCCAACCCTCTGACTTCAAAATCCGATGTAAGGCGTCAAACAAGTTTCTATAAGCACGCTGTTCTACTCGAGCACCATACTTTGGGTGCCGCTGTAGTCCTTCAATCTGCAAGCAACCAATGATAATAAAGTTGCATGAGGTGTTACCATTATTTTAAAAGAAATGTGCAAAGATATGCAACACCTTGGATACGGGATCTAACAGAAAATAGACGGTTATCTAACATTCACAGATTGCTTGATGCTACAGTATAAGATCTCACCTGGAATCTTTTCTTGACTACGTCAAGCGGATGACATACGAGTTTTGCGCATGTGCCAGCTGCTAGGCCACAAATGAAAAGTTGAAAACTTGAAAGGCTATCACCCGTGGTTGAGCTTATACTGGATGATCTCAAGTTGTTCCAAGCCTAAGATGAAGACATACAAACCAAAACAACATCAGAAAGAGTTCTTTAGAAAATACTTATTCAACCATTCAAACCACAAATAAGAACACACCAAGAGCAAATCAAATTTTCAATATATTCAAGAAATGAAATAAACTCTTAAAACTTAACCAGCATCACAATAAGTGCTAAACTAACAGTTTATGAATTTCATAGCTTGTGAGAAACAATAATATAAGAATCACCAAAAATGCGTTATTTACTGTATGCATCATTGTGTGTTTATATATTTAACATTAAAAGGCAACTTAACAACTTCAAGAAATAACATCCAATTCCCATGTTTCTAAACAGCAAAGAGATGACAGAATACATGAATTGTTTATACCAATCATTTATAGGAAAAGATCCTTTTAAAGTATAAAAGAACAAAAGCCTAACCATGCACCAACGCTTGAACGTATCATATGTTCCAAATTGCAAGCCAGCATAAGGAATGATCTCAACCAGTGTCGGTGACAACCCAGCATACAATCCTCTGAAGCCACGAGTTCTAAGTATATCAAAAGTTGCTGATCTCAAGTTGGGATATATCTACATGTAAGAGATACAAAATAAATGAGCTACTTTGAAGAAATTAAAGCTTTTGCAATAATATATATGAGGATGCATCGGGTGTTTGCATGCTTGAAATTTTTGCACCTCACTTTACAAGTGATACAACTATAATTTTTTGTCCAAAAAGGTTATGAACTCATAATCCTGTAAGGAATGAAAAATATATTCCCTTCACACGAATGAAATGTTAACCAAGCAGAAAATAACATCACACCATAAGTCAAATTTAATACCTTAGGTTCACCTTGTGAAGCTAATATAGTCCGCAGAAGATCAAAAGGATAAGATCCAACTGTAGCTGCACACCCTGCTAAGGCACCGCTGATGTAAGAAAGGTAGGGGCTTAAATTAATGTGATCAGCTGCACCATCACAAAACAAGGGGACGACAAATCAAAATGTAAGAAACAACATAAGGCTATCATCGAAAACAATAAAGCCAAATATTCCAATATATCATATATAATGGTGGACATCAAGGACAAAAGATTTGTATGCTTCTATATTAACTAGCTGTACATACAAGATTACTTTCAATATATAGCATAACCTAAAACTTCTACTTTTGATCAGAGCATAGGAAAAGGCACTGTGCAATGTAAATTACCTGTCTTGGAAGAACCAGAAACAAATGTTTTCAATTTGTGCAGAACTGCAAATTGTATGGCAGTATATGGCATAACCATAAGTAAAGCTGGGACATTACCACGCCAAAAACCCTGCAATAAACAAGCACAGTGAAAGGGGAAAAAAAGAAGCAGCAACTCAGCAATCAGAAAAGAAAAGGCTACCTAACAATGCGGCTAAATATAGAAATTAATAAGCACTCTATATGGACCATTCACAAACATAACCAGTAAAATAGAAGAGGAAACAAACATACAAGTTCACAAGAAAATGGCCTTCATACCGGTAAACCCTCTTCCCTGAATATCTCCTTTGTTGCTTGAAACATCCCAGTGTATTTTGATGATCCTGAAAGACCTCTCCGAATCAAAGCCCATGAAGCTGTTGGCTCCAATTGAACCTATCAGCATAGTGAAAACAAATTCAAAGCATTAATATATACTGAAACACATGGCCAAGGCTGAGATTAAAAAACTTATAAATTAGTGCATATGGAACAAGATGGAGGTTGTATGTCATACAAGGTGGCTAAATGATGAGAACATGATCAAGATAATTAAACATGGAAAAAGGAGACAAAACTCTCCAATGAGTAGCGAATTTTGACAATATTATATATATGTATGTATATATGTTCTCACGTATCACATGATTACACAATATGATTCACACAACCAGCATGGGAAGGTCCAAGAAAAGCTTAGTTTTGTCGCTGTTGTGACACCCAATGGAGTGAATTTGTAGGCTAAATATGAACATTATGCAGTCAGTGTTTCAAGGCTGATTTCACTGTATATATACATATATGTATAGTTATCTCACTCACATACTATGTTTATTACCAGAATTGTTACTTAATCAACTAAGTGAAGCGTGTATTTTGAAATGAAACAACCTAACACTCTACCAGGTCTCTAACAACTTGTTCTCTAAGATTTTGCTAAGCAAGGGTTCGGAAACTTGTTAAGCTACAACGTAAAAAACTAATATGAACCCTAACAATTAGGTTGACAAGGTTTTTGATCCTTAAACTCTATCTATCATTCATACCAAGCAAAGCCTAAAAAACAGTTTAATTCAATAGAAAATAAAAAACCCAAAAATAATTTCATAAATATAAGAACAGATACAATAATTCTAATTCTCCTCATATTAACAAAGAAATTGGTTTGACCTGGAATCTTATCTTAATAACATCAAGAGGAGAAGTAACCGTCCGGGAAATGCCACCAGCAATGGCGCCTGCGGTAGCATCAAGTAATGCCCTTTTTAATTGCCCTGGCTCTTCCATTGCCAGAGCTTAGCTTTTTTATTAGAAAAAAAGAAAAAAACAAAAAACTTTTCTTTCTCTCGCTCTGTGGATTTAGGCTACCGAATTGAAAACCCAAATTTCAAAAGGGCGAAAGGGATTATAAAGATAAGGCTAGCGAGAGAATGCAGGTGATGAAAAAGAGATCAAGGAGAAAGAAAAAGAAGAAAAAAAAAAACAAACAGAGAAAAGGTAAAGGGAGGTGGAAATCGGGAAGGCTTGGGGGGGTAAAGTGAAGAGCCACCATTGAATTAAAGGTGCTTTATGAATAGAAAGGGAGAGGGCAATTAAAGGAATAATCTTTCGCTTTTTCCGGCCTTAATGGATTGAGAGAAGGGCGATTCCATGTAAAAGAAGCTCAAAGAACACCCAGAAACAAAATACAGTTGAGATGGATGATAGGGGTAATATTTTATCATTTGAAAGATTAAATATTAATTATTTCATATGATTTTGTTAATCCTATTTTTTATTTACATATTCTCTTTTTTAACTATAACAATTTAATTGATATAGTTATTGTTATTATTATAGTAATAAAAATATATTAATATAAATATATTTTAACGCGCTCGAATTATATTTTTTTAAGTTAATAATAATATTTTATTAGTCGAACTAAAATTTAATCGATAAATATTAATTTTTTTTTAATTTTGTTTTTCTCAAAGAATTGAGAAAGTTCATTTGTTTATTAATAATTTCTTTTCAAACCTTGTGTTAAATGTTTTTCTTTCTTTTTGCAAAACCTTGTGTTCAATGTTAGTGTTTCATATTTAATTTCTAAAATAAGATAGTCAAGAGAAGTGACTCTTTCTTTATGGACCACCAATGGCACATTCTATATTTTTCCCTATAGGAAATTACTTGTTGTACTACATATGGAGTTCAAAATTTTTTTTTCATATTGGATTTATGATTTATGTTTGTACTTGTTTCTTCCAATAATATTGTTCTCAGTATTTAAATCTAAATCTTTTCTCAAAAGTATATGTCTTACCGCAACTCATAACACTTATTGATAGAGTTTAAAATTTTCATATCTGATATTAAAAAAATTAAGATTCATAGAATATAGTTAATATATATATATCAATAAAATTTGTAATTTATATTATTATTTAAAACAAAAAATATATATATAACTTTGAGGGGAATTTTTGTTGTTTGTATACAATTTTAAAAATATATATTTACATAATAGGATTTCAATCTAATATCTCAATATCTTCTTTCCTTCGATTTTTACTATGTCAATCAAAATCACCTTTGATTTTCATATCATTTTTTTATAGATTTGGTACATAAATTTTGCACCTACATAGTAAGCGTGTCATAATTTAATGTTAGAAATTTACTAAAATTTGATACATTGTCATTAGAGTTTTTAGACTCCACAAGCAGTGTTAAGGGGTTGACAAGTATTCTATAGAATTATAATAAAATATTAAAAAAATAAATATTTAAAAAAATGTGATAATTTTTTAAGATTGCTTGTAAAATACAATAAAAAAAAAGTATATTATTAGTAGATCAAATACTAACCCTTTTCAAAATACTAATATTATTTATTTATTTATTTTATTCATATAAATATTTTAAAAAAAATAGGTATTAAAATTTCATGAGTTAAAATTTATTATAAAAATTGAATAATGATTTAAAAGTGAGGAATATAAAAAATATATAATATAGATATCAATTAGTTTTAATTAAGAATGTGTTGGGAAGATTTGAAGGAGGAATTTAATTTTTATTAATATTTTTAATTTTTCAAAAATGAAGTTAGTTATTTTTGTGAAAATGATGGAAAATTTTAAAATTGCAAAGAATTTCAAAAAGGAATTGGATTTTGCTATTCAAATTCCATTCAGGGATATAATATTGGTTGGCATGGCCCTTGCCCCCTAAAATGTAAAATTGTTATTTTAACTTTTAGAATTTTTTAAAAATTTTAAATTAGTAAAGGTAAAATTACACTTTGACCTCCTAAAATTATAAAAATTCGATTTAATTCTTTACAAATTATAAAGATGTAAACTATAAAAAATTAAAATTTTATCCGACCCCCCTAAAAAATTGATCTGGCTTCGCCCCTGCATATTTTCTATACCATTTATTTCTATTATCATTATCAATCTTTTATAATTATTTTTTAACTCGTGAAATTTTTTTGCCTAAATTTATCTAAATATTATTTCTCCAAAATTTTAAATAAAAAGAAAATAAAAATGAAAGGAAAATAGAATGTAATTCTTGTTGTAATGTTGAATGATGTAATTATAGACAAAGTGTTAAGGGCGATAAATAAATATGTAGTGATAAGCAAGAAAAGGTAAATAAATTATTTTGGATAAAAAGAATAATTTATCTTTCACTCTTGATATCCACAACAATCTTTATTATTCATAACCCTTTCTCTCGATATCTATGTCTTGTTAAAATCTAATGGAATAAAAATTTAATGAACGAAAATAGTACAAAATATCAACATTACTATTTGATTTTCATATAAAATTCCTTAGTGATTCATTAAATTAACTTGTTATGCTTTTAACCAAGCTGAGACACATGGCAACATGAGAAGCGGCTCAAGAAGCACCCGTAGATGACTCTATTTTTGGTACCATTCGAATGGTCACCCAATGATCAACCACCTATGTGCCTCACGTTACCTATAGGGAGACCACTTGTCTTCAGCTACTCGATGGACCATCCATCAAGCCATCCATTTTTAGCAAACCGTCTGACATATAACGATCCTACCACCTAGCCGACTACACAGGTAGGCTACCATCCATACTGTCAATGACGTGGCACTATTAGATAAGGGGACCTTTCCCTTATATATACTTCAATCCATGATGAGTTGGGGGATCTCTCTTTTCCTCTCTTTTTACCCCCTTGAACCATATACACTAGCACTCCACAATTTCTCTACTTATCTCCTTTCTCCTTCCCTCCTACTCCGGCTTTCCGCTTGTAATAGTTGAACCGGCCTCGTTGACATCACCATCATCTCTTTCGTATCTCCTCTTTGTTGGACATTAGTATCAACAATACTATAACAATATCCATTTAGATGCATATCAAGTTTTTTCATGAACCACCCAATTACTAAGATATTTAAAAGTGATTGTATCTGCCATAAGAGAACATTATTCATAGTCAATGCCAATATTTTACAAGTGTTACAAATTAATCTTACTTTATATATTAAAATTTTAATTTTGTGTATCTTTTATACTTATAGATATTTGGAGTATAGGTCAAAAAGCTTAAGATTTTGTAAGTGAATCCAATGCCCTATAACATTATTCCAAATCCAGAATGTCATCAATGCCTAAAAGGTTGCCCTCAATAAACCCAATTAAGCATGAAGATGGATGAGCATGGGAAAGGCCAATAAGAAAGATGCAGTTGATATCAAAGTGAAGGTCATAACAAGCGTAGATGTCCATTATGAATGCACAGGGGCTAGACATCTGGGTTGAGATTTGGAGTTTCAACTTATATTTGTTGCATGAATTAAATAAATATTTTAAGCTTACATGTTAAAAGCATCCTTGTGTTTTTTTTTAGAAAAATAATAAAATACTTTTCAGTGTAAAAGGCAATAATTTAAGCTTTAGATGTAAAAAATACATCAATTAAGACCTTTCACTCACGTTTTCGATTATTGATCATTAATGTGTTGACGTGGTTATTAATAATAGCTCTTGAATCAACCGTTGTGATGTTGATATGGTGGTCCATGTAAGCAAAAAGTAAAAATAAAATAAAATAAAATCAAACAATTGAATTTAAACCTCCAATTTTCAAGGTTTATATTAAACATAAGGTTTATTTTAAGTTATAAAAAAGAAAATCTTAATTTTTTAAAAATATAATTAAAATTTGTAAAAGAAATATAAAAATTATATTTTAAAAAAGGTTAAACTATAAAAATAGTCATTTTTTTTCTATCTCAGATTACATTTTAGTCACTTTTGTTTGAAATGTTACGTTTTAGTCACTTACGTTATCGTTTTGTTATGAAGTGGCCACTTTGTCGTGAAGCTTCATTTGTAACAGACTAATTTTCAGTGATGTCAGAAAAAGTGTTTTGAGACCACTAAAATCTGACAAGTGAGCTTATAAATTATTATTTAGTATTTATGAGCCAATCGTAAATTTAGGAAGGCTTATGAATTAGTGATTTGTGCTTTAGAAATATTTATCAAATTAATTAGTTTTGAAACTGAGGTATCGAGACCTCGATTTCATAAATAAAAATATTTACGGAGTGTCATTGAGTTAGTATTAAAGTTTCGTTAGGAAATTTTAACGTTTATAGTTAATTAATTAAAAAGGATCAAATTTAAAAAAATGCATTCTCGAGACTCAGTTCTCGTAAATCGGATTCATAAATCAGTTCTCGTAAATCAGATTCGTAAATATTTATTAAAAATATTTACGAAGCTAGTTGTGTAGTTAATTAGGTTTCGATTAAATGAATTTTCTTGAATTAAAAGTAATTAGGTATAAGGATTAAATTGTATATAGGGTAAAAGTTAAATTATAAATTAAAGAAAAATAAAGGGATCAAAAGAGGAATTATGCCAATGGTCATAATTGAGGCGGCATAACATTAAAACCATGTGTAAAATTTGATAGATATTATAATAAAATATATTTACTTAATAATTAAGTATATATTATATATACTATATTATATTGTATTATATTATATAATAAAACAAATAAAAAAAAGATAGAAAGATAGAAAAGAAACAGAGAGGCCAAAAACGAAAACAGAATAGAGAAGGAAAGAAAAAGAAAAAGGGAGAAAGGAGAAAGACGAAGGCCAAGGGTTTTCAAGGGTTCCAAGCTCAACCAGTTAGTCAATTTAGTCCCATTTTCTTGTAATTTTTATGTTTCTGGAATCCTGATATTAAATACTACTAGACCCATGTCAAAATTTTAGAAATTATTGAGTTTTTAAATGTTGTTAATGTTGAATAATTAGAGTATTAGGAATTAAATTGATAGATTTTCAAGTTAGAAATGAAAAAGGATTGAAATGTAGAATAAATTGTAAATTTTGTGTAATAGGGACTAAATTGTGAAAATTTTAAAATTTAGGAATTTATGTGAGAATAGGGAGTTGAATTTAGTCTAAAGTGGAATTTGCATGAAAATAAAGAATTAAATGTGAAGAATAAAAGTTAGTCTTGGTTTAGGGACTAAATTGAAATTTAGGCAAATATTGAGTAAAAATTGAAATTTAAATATGAAATTAAATTGTGTTGTATTGATGAATTTTAATTGTTTTAATTCTGTAGCTAACGTCATACCGGAATCCTCGACAAAAAAAAGGGAAATATAAAGTCGACGTGGAATAACTCGGAATTTCTGGTTTGTATTTCTATAATCCAAAACGAGTTATTAATTGTTATATTTTTTTTAATGTATATGGTAAGTGTTAAGGTGAGAATTATTGTGTTTTTCAATTGAAATAGATTGATTTAGAATGTGATTAATTTATTGAATTTATATTGATTGACTTGGTATATATATATATATATATATATTGAATATATATTGATTATTTGAACTGAAATGAATATTGGATGTATTGGAAAAGTGAATTATATATTGAATGGATTGATTTTTGAATTGAAATGATTGTATGTGTAATTATGTGATTATATGAAGAAAAAAAATTGATATTGGATATAGATTGTTGTTGTCGTAACCATTTTTTTGACAAAAACGGGAATCGAACTTGGGTTTGGAAAATGAATAAAACGGGAGTCGCCACCGACCTTTTATTAGGTGTGATCGGATCACCTTTGTTTTAACAAAACATTTCGGTTTACTAAAACGGGGTTTATGGTCTACGAATATTTGAGAAAATAGGTTCGGGAGTCGGTTACGTGCGAGGAAGGATTAGCACCCTCGCAACGCCCGAAAATCGGTACCAAATTGATTAATTGATGTCCCAATGTCGAAAGTTTTAACAAAATTAGAAATGAATTTAGAAATTTGGGTCTTTTGGAAATGTTTGAGTCTTCCCAGAATATTGAGATTTCCTTGTTTCGAAGGGACCAAATATCACATCCAATACGTAGGACACGATAATTTCAATCCTCAAATCCAAGGTCGTCTCTTAATCCCTAACACTTATTTATTAAATATCAAAAGGTTATTCGATCATTGGTCAAGCAAGAGAACCGAGACCCAACACATAGGGCACGGTTCCTCGAATTTCCAAACACGGAATATTGCCTCGTTTTTTTGAAAATTTTTTTGTTCTTAGAATAAAATTGATATATAAAAGATGTTTTAAAGAAACGTGATTTGAAAATGGGAATAGGATCATGCAGTGAATAATGATGATGCAACATAAATTATGTACAAGATACTATTATAGATATAATGACGATGATAATGATAAGGCTAGTATGTACAAATAACAATACAATAACGATAACAATAATAATAATAATAGCAAAGGAAAATATATACAATATATTAATATAAAGGTAGTAGTGGTAATAATAATAATAGTAGTAACCATAATAATGTACAATATATACAAGATAATAATATAGTAAGAACGATAAAAATAGCGAATATATAATACTGATAATAATAATAATGACACATGATATATACAATACAATAATGCAAGTATAATAATAATAGTAATAATAATAAAATAATACTAACAACAACAATAATATAGTAATAATAGTAAAATAGCAATAATATGTACAAGGTAAATAATATAAACATAATAATAATAATAATAATAATAATAATAATAATAATAATAATAATAATAATAATAATTACTAAAAAGGATTAAATTGGAGTTAAAATGAAATCTTGGGGTAGATTTGAAATAAATTAAAAAGGAAAAGTACTAAATCGCGAAACGCGCACAACCTGGCAGGTCTGAAACTGCAATAAACCCCCTTATCCAAATGATGCGCTGGGAGGAGGACCAAATTTGAAACCGTGGTGAATCTTCGGGTCAAAATGGAAAATAAAAAAAACTCAATTGTGCAGTCCTGAGAAAGCGGAGGGGCTAAAAGCGCAATTAGCCCCTCCATGACAAAACACGCGGATCTAAACCTGGAGCAGGTCGGGTCGCGCGGGTCAGAGCCAAAACGACGCCGTTTTGGCGTCTGACCCCTAGGCACAAAACGGTGCCGTTTTGCTTGGTTATTTAAAGCCGAATTTGGTTTTTTTTTTTACTTTTCATCTCATTTCTTCAAAAAATTTCAGAAACCCCTCTATTGTCTCTGCTAGGGCTTGGAGGAAAAATGGGGGAAGGGGATTCTGGCCGTAGGCTCCACCGTAAAGGTAATTTCTAATATTCCCTTTTTGTTTTATATTTATATTATATATATATATATATTTTAAAAATGAAGTAGATTGATAGGTGATTTTGAAAATGTATATATAAAAAATTAAAATAGAAAAATAAACCTTCGGATCTTGTTTCGTGCCCTCTCCGATTGCTTGTTATGGACTGGTATTAATTCTTGCTTCTAGATGTTGCTATTGTTTGCGTTTTTTTGGAAATATTCTGTGTATTGATTCAATCCGAGAAAAACCAACCCCTAATACATTGTTCTCAATTGGCTTTTATAGCCGAATAAGCAATAGAAGAATACAAAATTGCTTTTTGTTGTGGTTTCCTTGCTGTCTTGGTTTGTCTTCTCTCGCAGGTGGTGGGGAACCATGGAGAGTGGGGGCGTGCGGACGAGGCCGTGGTGGCATGGTGGCAGGCACATGGGCAGGGGCTGCGGCGCACCAAAGGCTAGGGTTTCAGAAACCCTAGCATTAAGTTTTGGGCTTTTAGATTTGGGCTTAGGGATTTGGTCTTAGCAGAGGGCCCGGACAGATTGGGCCTTCTACAGCTGCCCCTCTTTGCTCATTGTCGTGTAACTGGAATAGAGCAAAGACATAATGAAGGCCCAAATCTGTCGAGATTCACTGCATCCTGCCCTTCTTTGTCGTTTTTCTCTGGTGATTTTCTTTGTTAGGTAGCTTCAAGTTTCACTGTCTTATTGCTTTGATCACTACAGCGCTTCTTTTGAGAGATAAGACTTGTGGCTTCAATCCGTTTTATTGTTTTACTGAGTCTTCAGGGGGATAATTTTTGCAATACTCGACCTATTCCACCACTGGTCGGTGGTAATAGGATAATCTTCAATCTATTCTATCGCTGGTCGATGGTAATAGGATAATCTTCGACCTATTCCACTACTGGTCAGTGGTAATAGAACACTCTTCAATCTATTCCACTACTGGTCAGTGGTAATAGAATAAACTTCAACCTTCAATCTTCAATCTATTCCACTACTGGTCAGTGGTAATAGAAGAATCTTCAACCTTCAATCTTCAATCTATTCCACCACTGGTTGATGGTAATAGGATAATCTTCGATCTTCAATCTATTCCACTACTGGTCAGTGGTAATAGAATAATCTTCAGCCTTCAATCTTCAATCTATTCCACTACTGGTCAGTGGTAATAGAAGAATCTTCAACCTTCAATCTTCAATCTATTCCACTACTGGTCAGTGGTAATAGAATAATTTTCATCCTTCGATCTTCAAGCTATTCCACTACTGGTCAGTGGTAATAGAATAATCTTCAACCTATTCCACTACTGGTCAGTGGTAATAGAATGATCTTTGACCTTCAGTCTTCAATCTATTCCACTACTGGTCAGTGGTAATAGAATAATCTTCAACCTTCAATCTATTCCACTACTGGTCAGTGGTAATAGAACCATCTTCAATCTATTCCACCACTGGTTGATGGTAATAGGATAATCTTCGATCTTCAATCTATTCCACTACTGGTCAGTGGTAATAGAACCATCTTCAATCTATTCCACCACTGGTTGATGGTAATAGGATAATCTTCGATCTACTCCAATACTGGTTAGTGGTAATAGAACCATCTTCAATCTATTCCACCACTGGTTGATGGTAATAGGATAATCTTCAACCTATTCCACTACTGGTCAGTGGTAATAGAATAATCTTCAACCTAGTCCACCGCTGGTCGATGGCCGTAGGATAATTTTTATATTGCCTCGTTCAGGAGGTTATCAATCTTCAATTTGCTCCACCTAAACTCGTTACACCGTTCTTTGAGGAACCTGTCCTGCTAGAAAATGATGATGATGCAATGCTCGAAATGACTCAAATGCCCCTATCTACATGTGCTATGGATGACATGAGAATGGTCTTTTTACTATGATTAGGATGCAATGATCAGAGTGAATCGAATGCCCCTAATTGGATGCGAATGAATGCATGAGAATGATCTCTTTGTGACGGATCACCCTGCTTTCTTGGTTTGATTGATCTCTTTGGGGGGTCACCAATTTAGGTTTCGATTGCCCCATGAACCTGGTTAGTTTTGAACATTGCTTCCCCTTTGGGTTCTTGTAACAATTAGAAGTTTTCAGAGTATTATGCGAAACTCTCTTAGTTTGAATATTAGTGGTCCATTAATCGTTATTTCAATGAAAAATGCTTAAAAGTATAATCATGAGAGATATCGAGAGTAAGGCTCAAAATGAATAGATTGACCAAAAGATCAGATTTTGACAAGGTAAATTTAGCTAAACATGTTATGAGGAAGACAAGCACAAGTGTCCAGATATCATAGCATGAGTTTCTCTGCACAAAACTTCTTGAGGACTCCTTTTGTACTCGATAGGTGCATGGCAGGATAAAAAGGTTTCATTGATGCCCCCCAAGTCGTGACGTTTCTTCTTCTTGTTAATTCCAGTTATAGTGAAGCTACCACATGCTCCCTCCAATCGATGATTTGGATCGCCTATTTTTGGGTTTTCAATCCAAAACCCCTTGAGTCACGAAGTGCCCTTTACGGGTTTTCACTTTGACCTCTCCCCCCCCTTTTTTTTTTAGGCGAAGTATTTCTTGACTGAATCTGAGTTCACAGGATTCGGCAAACTTTTGCCATTCATTTCTATCAGGATTAGAGCTCCGCCGGAGAAGGCTTTCTTTACTACATAAGGTCCCTCCCAATTTGGCATCCATTTTCCTCTAAAGTCTTTCTGTATGGGAAGAATCTTTTTCAGGACGAGGTCTCCTTCATAGAATTCCCTAGGGCGAATCTTTTTGTTGTAAGCCCGTATCATCCGCCTTTGATACATTTGTCCATGACGAAGGGCTTTTAGCCTCTTTTCCTCCATTAGGTTCAGCTGATCATACCGAGATTGAGTCCATTCTGCTTCGTCCAATTCTGTCTCAGATAAGACCCGAAAGGAGGGGATCTCGACTTCGATCGGCAGTACCGCCTCCATTCCATAAACTAAAGAGAAGGGAGTTGCCCCGGTGGAAGTTCTAACTGACGTCCGATAGGCGAAAAGGGCGAACGGTAGCTTCTCATGCCAATCTTTGTAAGTCTCGGTCATTTTTCCCACGATTTTCTTGATATTCTTGTTGGCTGCCTCGACTGCGCCATTCATCTTCGGACGATATGGTGACGAATTGTGATGTTTGATCTTGAATTAGCTGCAGACCTCCGCTATCGTGCCATTATTCAAGTTTAGTGCATTGTCAGATATGATCCTTTCAGGCATCCCGTACCGACATATGATCTCTTTCTTTAAGAACTTGCTGACCGCTGATTTCGTGACATTT
Source organism: Gossypium australe (assembly GCA_005393395.2). NCBI lineage: Eukaryota > Viridiplantae > Streptophyta > Magnoliopsida > Malvales > Malvaceae > Gossypium > Gossypium australe. Next base: position 144,661,344 of record CM016616.1, on the reverse strand, counting down.
GCGTACGAAGTGGCCTCTACCCATTTGGTGAAGTAGTCAATTACCACAAAGATAAATCGGTGCCCATTCGAAGCTTTTGGTGAGATCGGTCCAATGACGTCCATCCCCCATATAGAGAAAGGCCATGGGGATGTCATGACGTGTAGGGGTGAAGGAGGCACGTGAATTTTATCTCCATAGATTTGACATTTGTGGCATCTCTTGGCATAGCTGATACAATCTCCCTCCATAGTGGACCAATAATACCCGAATCTCATGATTTGTCTTGCCATCGTAAATCCATTAGCATGAGTCCCACAGACACCTTCATGGACTTCTTCGAGAATCTTCTTGGCCTCAACTGCATCCACGCATCTCAGCAGTACTTGATCCTTCCTTCTCTTGTATAGGATTTCTCCATCCAGGACGTAATCATTGGCCAATCTTCTCAACGTCCTCTTATCATTCTCGATCGCTTGGTCAGGGTATTCACGATCTTTCACATATCGTAATACATCGTGATACCATGGGTGACTATCTCTTTCTTCTTCTTCGTCGATGTTGCAGCAATGTGCCGGAGCCTCGTAAATGCTCATTTGGATAGGCTTTACTTCTTCTGCTTTGTTTACTTTGATCATAGAAGCCAAGGTAGCCAAGGCGTCGGCCATCTGGTTCTCTTCTCGTGGGAGGTAGCAGAAAGTGACGTTGTCAAACTCTTTATTAATTCCAAACCAGCCTTCGATAACTGATTAACTTGGGGTCTCTTGTTTCCCATTCACCTTTCAGCTGATAGATTACTAGCGCAGAGTCGCCGTATACCTCCAATGTTCCAATTTTCCGTTCAATGGCTGCACGAATTCCTAGGATGCACGCTTCGTATTCGGCCATGTTGTTTGTGCAGTCAAAATCTAACTTGCTAGTAAGAGGATAGTGATCTCCGTTGGGGGACACCAGGACTGCCCCAATTCCATTCCCTACTGTATTTGAAGCTCCGTCGAAGTTTAGTTTCCACGAGTGCCCCTTCTTTTGGGCCTCTTCTTCGGTGGCTGCCACATACATTAATTCTTCGTTTGGGAAATCAAAGTCCAATGGCTCATAGTCTTCTAACGCTCTGCTGGCTAAAAAATCCGCTATTGCACTCCCTTTTATGGCCTTCTGATTTACGTAGACTATGTCAAACTCTGAAAGCAGAATTTGCCACCGGGCCATTCTTCCATTCAGTGCCGTTGACTCCATCATGAACTTGAGAGGATCCAGTTTGGAAATAAGCCAAGTGGTGTGATATAGCATGTATTGCCTCAATCTCCGGGTCGTCCAAACCAGAGCGCAACATAACTTCTCGATCGGCGAATATCTTGTCTCACATTCTGTAAACTTCTTACTGAGATAGTATATCGCTCTTTCCTTCCTTCCTGACTCATCATGTTGGCCTAGCACACATCCCATGGAATTTTCAAATACTGACAAATACAATATTAGTGGCTTATTTGGGCATGGCGATACCAGTACTGGGGCTTTAGACAAGTAATGCTTGACCTTATCAAATGCTTTCTGGCACTCCTCATTCCATACATCTGAGTTGTGTTTCCTAAGGAGGCGAAATATGGGGTCACACTTCTCCGTTAGTTGTGCGATAAACCGGGCGATGTAGTTTAATCTTCCTAAGAAACTTCGAACCTCCTTTTGGGTACGTGGTGGAGGCAACTCTTGGATAGCTTTCACCTTATCAGGATCAACTTCGATTCCCTTTTCACTGACTACAAATCCCAACAATTTTCCGGATCTAGCCCCAAAGGTACATTTTGTTGGATTGAGTTTCAGCTGGAATTTTCTCAATCTTAGGAATAGTTTCCTCAAGACTTGCACATGTTCTCTCTCAGTTCTGGACTTCGCAATCATGTCGTCTACATAAACTACGATCTCCTTGTGCATCATGTCGTGGAAGAGAGTCACCATGGCCCTTTGATATGTTGCCCCTGCATTCTTTAGTCCAAAAGGCATCACTTTATAACAGAATGTCCCCCACATGGTAATGAACGTGGTTTTCTCCATATCTTCGGGGTGCATTTTAATCTGATTATACCCAGAAAAGCCGTCCATGAAAAAGAAAAGAGAATATCCAGCTGTGTTATCCACTAAGGTATCAATGTGGGGTAACGGAAAGTTATCTTTTGGACTGGCCTTGTTCAAATCCCTGTAGTCCACGCACATTCGCACTTTTCCATCTTTCTTAGGGACAGGCACTATGTTTACTACCCATTCCGAGTATTTAACCATTTGCAAGAAACCGGCATCAAACTGTTTTTTGACCTCTTCTTTTACTTTTAACAAAACATCTGGCCTCATTCTTCGAAGTTTTTGCTGGACGGGTTTACATTCTTCCTTGATGGGGAGTCGATGCACCACTATAACTGTGTTTAACCCGGGCATATCTTGATACGACCAAGCAAAGACGTCTCTGAATTCTTTGAGTAAATCGATGAGGTCTTGCTTCGTTTTTGCGGCAATGCTAGCCCCAATTTTCAACTCTTTTCCTTCTCCCAGGTTCACTATTTCTATTGTCTCTTCGTGGGGTAGGATTTGTTCTTCACCCTGCTCTACCATCCTTAACAAATCAGGAGACACGTTACGGTCTTGGTCATCTTCGAAATCCTAAGAATCCTCCATGTCCGTATCTTGTTCAAAAGGGGATCCTGAGTTAGTAGCATCATCGCTCACGTCATTGATATCTGGGGACCTGTTAAAAGGGGAAAGAAAGGCGCAGAAGCAACAATCTAAGAATGGATATTTATGCAAGTGACTATGAATGGAGAGTAAAAGAAAATTTGCTTGAAGTATGCATTTTATTGAAATAAAGACGTTTGGGCATATGCCTATTCAACAAAGAGTCTCTCATTGCCCCTAGGCTTAGAGCAACAAGCGTGTTTCGAACATTACTCTGAATTACTCCTAAAAGCTACAGGAATTTCTTCTATTGTCCAATTGTCCAAAATACTTCCAGGAGCATAAGGACGAATCCCAGATAAAGCTCTTTCTTCGGCCCTTTCCTCCGATACGGCGTTGATGCTTAAGTTCCCCAACATTTCTTCATTGCTTCTCTTGCTGCCATGCCTCGGTCAGGGTACAAGATTCCCCCTGAGACAAATGTTTTGGACAGAGGAGGGAAAGTCATTGGCTCCCATTTGATCTCCTCCTCATTAGGCGTGCCCTTCTTCTCTCCTTCTTTTTCTTCTTCTCTCTTCTTTTGTTTCGCATCTGGCTTGAACCCTAAGCTGAAGCGGTCTCGTTTTTCTCTTTGCGTTGGCACCTCAGTCTTTCCTTGCAGGTTTCTCCCGAGTCCTCTCCCGGGCAAAGCTCCCTTCCCAATTGTCATTTGAAGGCTCATCATCGTTGACTTGGATATTTTAGGCATAGGGATCTTGCTGCCCTCGGCAATGAAGGTTGTGTTAATAAACTCCAATGATCGAAAAGAACACTCTATTGCCTTTTCATCCACCTCAATGTACGGAGCGTCACTAGTGACGGATGCTATGATCTCTTCTTCAGCGTTGATCGTGACCAATCTACCTTCCGTCACCAATTTCAACTTCTGGTGCAGTGACGACGGTACTGCCCCTGCCGAATGGATCCAAGGTCTCCCAAGCAAGCAATTGTAGGAAGGTTTGATATCCATCACCAAGAAGTCTACCTCATATGTATTTGGGCCAATTTGAAGCGGTATATCGATTCTCCGGCATGACCTTTCTCTCCGTTCCATCAAATGCCCTTACGACATTATGGCATGCCTTCATGTGGGAGCTATCCACAGGTAACCTATTCAGTGTGGATAGAGGTAATACGTTTAGGGCTGATCCGTTGTCAACTAGCACCCCCGGCAACGTATACGCTTTGCAGCGCGTGGTTATGTGTAAGGCTTTTGTAGATCCCATGCCTCCTGAAGGTATCTCGTCATCATTGAAGAAAATGAAGTTGTCCGCGCTTATATTACCGACGAGACGGTCCAACTTATTAACAGATATATCCCCCGCGACATATGTTTCATTCAGTATTTTCATCAACGTATTTCGATGAGCTTCTGAGCTCATGAGCAAGGCCAGCACCGATATGCGAGCGGGCTGTTTGTGCAGCTGCTCCGCAACACTATATTCGCTGTGCTTAAGGAATTTTAAAAACTCCCTGGCGTCGCTCTCTGTCACGGGCACGTTGACGAATGCTTCGGACTCGATGGTTCCCTCTTCCCTTCGCTCAGTTGCCACCGCTTTCCCTTTGGTTGCTACCGCACTCGTGTTTGGGGTGTAACGTCTCCCACTACGTGTAAAGAAGCCTCTATCTCGATCTTCTTCTGTAGCATTGACCGGATTCTCTCTTCCAGGGATTTCTACCCTACAATCGTAGCTCCAAGGTACCTTTTTATTGTCTTTGTAGGGGGTAGTCGTGGGTTTTTGAATTATGACCTTCGGTGTGATCGATATTTCAGTCTCCCCCGTCCTTGGTCGTGATATAACTACTGCAGGGTAGCTGCCCCCATAGACTCTCCTAGACGTCCCTTCTTTCGATATGTCGGCCTCTCTCTTTGGCGTGATTTCGACCGCTCTAGGTCGTGATATAACTACTGCAGGGTAGTTGCCCCCATAGACTCTCCTAGACGTCCCTTCTTTCGATATGTCGTCCTCTCTTTTTGGTGTGATTTCGACCACTCTAGGTCGTGATATAATCACTGCGGGATGATTGCCCCCGTAGATCTTCCTAGCCGATCCTTCTTCTGACGCGTGAACTTCTCCTTCTTCTAGATCTCCGATCTCTTCGTAGAATTCTATCTCCTTGTTATCCATGAGACCTTGAATGAGAGTTTTGAACATGGGGCATTCTTGAATATTATGGCCCGTTTTGGCGTGAAACTCGCAATAATCCCCCGCTCTTTCAATCTCTCCCCGGACGTTGGGCAATTAAGCCTCGGCTTATCATTTGCCTCCAAACCCATCTCAGCGGGGTTTTTACTTCATCGATGTTCATCTTCACTTTCTTCCCTACCTTCTCCCCCAACATGTTCACCCCGTTATTAGCATGGTTGGGTAATGGGTGCTCTGTGTCATTGACTTTTACCACACCCATTTGGATAAGTTTTTCAACCAGCTTCTTGAAGGCGAGACAGTTCTCTATTGAATGTCCGACAACCCCAGCGTGGTATTCACATTGCGCATTCGCATCATACCATTTAGGGTATGGGGGTTGTATGGGCTGTAGGTAATGGGGGGCAACAACATGCGTGTCATATAGTTTTTGGTACAGCTGCCCATACGTCATGTAGATCGGAGTGAATTGGAGCTTCTCTACATTCGGCTTTGCACTAGGTTCTTGTCTATGCAGTCTTGGACGATTAGTGATTACAGTTTTAGGTTGATTCAGGGTGACTGCTTTGTCACGGGCATTCACGTTATTTATGTCACCCTCTCTTTTCTTTAGAGTCGTTTTTCTGGAGCCTTCCCCCGTTTCTATCTTGCCGCATCTGACCGCGTATTCTATCCTTTCCTCACATCTCACAATTTCTGAAAAATCGGTCATAGAACTTCCCAACATGTGGTTGATGAAAGGGGCCTTTAAGGTATGAATGAAGAGTGTGGCCGCCTCTTCTTCTAAAAGAGGTGGTTGGACCTGTGTGGCTACCTCTCTCCACCGTTGCGCGTACTGCCTGAAGTTTTCGCTTGGTCTCTTCTCCATAGTTTGGAGAGTGACTCTGTCAGGAGCTATGTCTGCTATGTGGCCATAATGTTTCATGAAAGCCTGAACTAAGTCCCTCCATGTTTTGATTTGGGTACTACTGAGTTGATCGTACCATTTGGCCGCAGACCCAACCAGGCTATCCTGAAAGTAGTGTATTAATAATTTCTCATTATCAGCATATCCCGCCATTCGTCGACCGAACATCTTCAGGTGTGCTCCCGGGCAGCTGGTCCCGTTGTACTTTTCAAAATCCGGAGTTTTAAACTTTGGTGGAAGCACTAAGTTTGGGACCAGGCTTAGCTCTTTGATATCGACCCCGTAACGAGTTTTAGACTTCTCAATTGCTTCGACTCTCTCCTCTAACCACTTGTAGCGGTCTTCCATTAGCATTGAGGGTTCAACTTTCATTCTCTCTTTCTCCATTTCATCAAAATCTGGTACCATAGGGTTGATAAGGTCATCTCCTGGGTTGGATCCTGAGCCCATTTGGAGATTCATGGGAGATCTAATGTTAGCTTGGCATTGCTGAGGCCTAATTGTGACAGGTGGCCTTCGGGGATGTTCCTCGTGCTGCAAAGGCATTTGTGGTAGGGTAGATTCTGAAGGAATATCTTCATTCTCCCCTCCAGTGATGGCCATGGGGCTTTTCCCTTTCCCCAAGAACCTGTTCAACAGTTGGGACACTTGAGCTATCTGAGCCTTCATGTCCCTCTGGGATTCCTCCATTTCTTGCTGGATCTTGGTTAAGTGCTCTTGCATCTGTGCTTCCATTTGGTCACTCATCTCCTTTTGGAATTGTTCTAGTTTCTGATCCATTTTCTTTATCTTAGTGCGGGTGCCGTATGGATGTTCAGCTTCCAGGTTTCCCCTTTTTCTCTCTCTTTTTTCTGTATAATTCCGACTAGTCAGATTCTCTCAATGCTTGTGATGTGATGTGATGCAATGTGATGCGAGTGTATGAAATGCAAAATTTATGAAATGCAAAATTTGCAAAATTTATGAAATGCAAAAAGACAGAAAGGTGTTGATTTGATTCAATCCCATTAGATAAACTTTACTAGAAAACGAATTTCCTTTCATAGAACGGACGATTACATATACGACTTTGCCCTAATGCCTAAATCCTTAACTTTCCTAAGAAGCCAAGCTAAACTTTGGCCTCGCTCCGATCCTGACTCGTACATCAGACTTAACGTGTCAGCCCAAACAGCCAAGGTTTGCAAATGATCGGCCGCCTCTCGGGTTTGAGCCACTGCTTCGCCCATTACGTAGTCTCTGTTTCTGATCTGTTCCTGGGAACGGTGGAGCTGCTCCTTCCAGTGTTCATTGTTCACTTCAAGGAGTTCAAACCGAATTTTACTATCTTGTAATGCAGTTTCGAGCTCCTCTATCTTTCCTCTTATTTCCTCGATTTTGCTTTGACTAGCTCTTAATTCGACTACCGAGTTGCGGCTACGGTGCAAAAGTAGTGACCTTTCTAATTCTGCTACTCGGGCGCGTAATTTCTCCTTTTCACCTTGGTTTTCTAATAGGCTCTTTTTCAAAGCATCCTCTCGTACTCGAGCATTTTGAAATTTTTTCCCCCACTGATCGGCTTTAGACTTTTCTTCTTTAATTTCTGTCGCCATTGTTCGATGTCTTCCCCAAACCGGCAGTTCTAATGGACAAGCGTAGTTTCTTATAGTCCGTCTTTAAGCTGTCCAAATCCTCTTCGGCCTTATTCTTGCCTTTCTTCAATTTTTCGGCCTCGAACTTGTGGAGGTCAACATCTAACCCCAACTGCATCTTTTCCTCTTCTAGCTGCTCTATTCTTTTACCTAGTTCCCGGCTTCTTCTCTCGAAATCTTGTTTGATAATCTCTAATTCAGACGGGATTACTTGCAGCTGCTCTTCTATTGGTCGAGCATTCCCTTGGGTTGGCCTTGGGACGTTGTCATTGACTCTTTTGACCCACCATTGATCGTATTCAGGCGTAGTCATCGGCCTTATGGCGAGTCTCTTCATTTTCCGAGTTTAAGTCCATGCATCTAACATCTCACGGACTTTCTTCTTATAATTATCGTCCTTGTACGAAAACTCACACTGGGCTAATCCATGTGTCGCCGGTATAAATTGCCTCGATTGATACTGCCTCATTACTAGCAATGGGGCGTACCCAACAGCTCCCCATATCCCGAGTAAAGGGACCCAGTCGAACTCTCCGCATCGATACAAGATTTCGTCAGGGATCATCCACGGAGTCTTCCATTCTACGTCTTCCACTTGCAAATTTTGGAGGATCGCTATCCATTTATATCTCCTGATAAGTCGTCTCGCCTTGGCGTATCCGCTAATTCCTTTAGAGGGGAGTAGTTTTCAAAAAAGATTTTGCATGAGACCTTTTCCATCTTCCAGAAACGGCAATAGAACCATGAAAGCAACACTTGTGCGCATCCCATGAATCTTCCTTCGCCCACTCTTCGGCAAGCGTTCAACGATCTGAAGGTCTCGGCCAAGATTGCGGGGACAGGTGTGACTCCCTTGTCAAGTTTATCAAATAGGTCCAAAACCGCATCCTCTATGTGCCCTAATGCTTTGGGGAAGATGACCAAACCGTAGATGCTTAGAGCGAAAACGTCGACCCTCTTTTTCTTATCAGGATGTGCCAAGATCAAATCCCTCAAGTGTTTCCATGGAATGCACTTACAATCCCCTTTTTGTTTGATCCGGGCCGTAATCCATTGCTCGCTCATTCCTGTGATGTTCATTAGCCTTTTTGAGAATGCCGACACATTAGCGAACCTTGAATATGCCTTATCAGTTTGGATTCTCGGGCATCGAAACAAGGCTGTGTACTCTTCTATAGTTGGAACCAAATCTACATTTCCAAAAGTGAAGCAGCTATAGGCGGGGTTCCAAAACTGGGTAATGGCTCGAAGTAGGTACTCGTCTACCTTGATATACAGCAGGTAGTGCAGATCACCGTAATTATGGTAGAACAGTTGTTTGTCCTCATTGCACCAGGAATCCCATATTTCCTTTAATTCCCGCAGGTCATTTTGAGCTACGCTGACGCGGGTGAAATCCCATAACTCCGATTCATGCCCTACCGTCAGGCTGTCTCCCTTTTCTTGCTGTGCTCTTTCGGACCACACTTGGACAGCCGCATTATCCTCCACTCTATCGAGAAACCCCCTTTCCATGTCAAGCTTTTCTATCTAGTAATTGAATGCGGATCAACACCCTTTCTATAATGAAATGTCATGCAATGAAAATGAAACACCACAAGTTAATCCCAGGTACAAAAGGAACTTAAAATAAACAGGATATAATCAAACTCGTATTTAAGGTAACAACTAGGGTTTGCACGGCTCTATCTACAACGGGCTCTTAGGCTCCTCTACATGTGGTTTGGTTCTAAAGTATGGGTACCTGAACCAGCAGATTCCTCGATCTTCACCCATTATAGGCTCATATGGACCGAGTTCAGTTCAGGGGAATACATTTCCCTATGGCTGCACGGAGATAAAAATCTCACGAAGACATAGGTACGGATGTATCCCGGAAGCGATCCACTATCTTGCACGGTGGTAAAAACCTCACGAAAGAGTAGCTTCTCACTCCCACTTAAGGGTGTGACCGCGATGGTCATGTAATGCAATGCCAAAGTATTTCACGAGACTCGACACTATAGCACAAACAAATGTGTCAAAGAGAAACACGATTTTTCAAAACAATTTTCTAATACTTTCAATCAAAGGGACAAAAATCAATCAATTTACGGCCTGACTCTCTTAAGTCCCCAGTGGAGTCGCCAAGCTGTCGTAACCATTTTTTTGACAAAAACGGGAATCGAACTTGGGTTTGGAAAATGAATAAAACGGGAGTCGCCACCGACCTTTTATTAGGTGTGATCGGATCACCTTTGTTTTAACAAAACATTTCGGTTTACTAAAACGGGGTTTATGGTCTACGAATATTTGAGAAAATAGGTTCGGGAGTCGGTTACGTGCGAGGAAGGATTAGCACCCTCACAACGCCCGAAAATCGGTACCAAATTGATTAATTGATGTCCCAATGTCGAAAGTTTTAACAAAATTAGAAATGAATTTAGAAATTTGGGTCTTTTGGAAATGTTTGAGTCTTCCCAGAATATTGAGATTTCCTTGTTTCGAAGGGACCAAATATCACATCCAATACGTAGGACACGATAATTTCAATCCTCAAATCCAAGGTCGTCTCTTAATCCCTAACACTCATTTATTAAAATATCAAAAGGTTATTCGATCATTTGGTCAAGCAAGAGAACCGAGACCCAACACATAGGGCACGGTTCCTCGAATTTCCAAACACGGAATATTGCCTCGTTTTTTTTGAAAATTTTTTTGTTCTTAGAATAAAATTGATATATAAAAGATGTTTTAAAGAAACGTGATTTGAAAATGAGAATAGGATCATGCAGTGAATAATGATGATGCAACATAAATTATGTACAAGATACTATTATAGATATAATGACGATGATAATGATAAGGCTAGTATGTACAAATAACAATACAATAACGATAACAATAATAATAATAATAGCAAAGGAAAATATATACAGTATATTAATATAAAGGTAGTAGTGGTAATAATAATAATAGTAGTAACCATAATAATGTACAATATATACAAGATAATAATATAGTAAGAACGATAAAAATAGCGAATATAATAATACTGATAATAATAATGACACATGATATATACAATACAATAATGCAAGTATAATAATAATAATAAATAATAAAAAATACTAACAATAACAATAATATAGTAATAATAGTAAAATAGCAATAATATGTACAAGGTAAATAATATAAACATAATAATAATAATAATAATAATAATAATAATAATAATAACTAAAAAGGGATTAAATTGGAGTTAAAATGAAATCTTGGGGTAGATTTGAAATAAATTAAAAAGGAAAAGTACTAAATCGCGAAACGCGCACAACCTGGCAGGTCTGAAACTGCAATAAACCCCCTTATCCAAACGATGCGCTGGGAGGAGGACCAAATTTGAAACCGTGGTGAATCTTCGGGTCAAAATGGAAAATAAAAAAAACTCAATTGTGCAGTCCTGAGAAAGCGGAGGGGCTAAAAGCGCAATTAGCCCCTCCATGACAAAACACGCGGATCTAAACCTGGAGCGGGTCGGGTCGCGCGGGTCAGAGCCAAAACGACGCCGTTTTGGCGTCTGACCCCTAGGCACAAAACGGTGCCGTTTTGCTTGGTTATTTAAAGCCGAATTTGGTTTTTTTTTTTTACTTTTCATCTCATTTCTTCAAAAAATTTCAGAAACCCCTCTCTTGTCTCTGCTAGGGCTTGGAGGAAAAATGGGGGAAGGGGATTCTGGCCGTAGGCTCCACCGTAAAGGTAATTTCTAATATTCCCTTTTTGTTTTATATTTATATTATATATATATTTTAAAATGAAGTAGATTGATAGGTGATTTTGAAATGTATATATAAAAAAAAATAGAAAAATAAACCTTCGGATCTTGTTTCGTGCCCTCTCCGATTGCTTGTTATGGACTGGTACTGATTCTTGCTTCTAGATGTTGCTATTGTTTGCGTTTTTTTGGAAATATTCTGTGTATTGATTCAATCCGAGAAAAACCAACCCCTAATACATTGTTCTCAATTGGCTTTTATAGCCGAATAAGCAATAGAAGAATACAAAATTGCTTTTTGTTGTGGTTTCCTTGCTGTCTTGGTTTGTCTTCTCTCGCAGGTGGTGGGGAACCATGGAGAGTGGGGGCGTGCGGACGAGGCCGTGGTGGCATGGTGGCAGGCACATGGGCAGGGGCTGCGGCGCACCAAAGGCTAGGGTTTCAGAAACCCTAGCATTAAGTTTTGGGCTTTTAGATTTGGGCTTAGGGATTTGGTCTTAGCAGAGGGCCCGGACAGATTGGGCCTTCTACAGTTGTTAAAATGAAAAAAAAGAAAATTGAGTTGAGATTTATGTGAATTTGTGATTAATGTAATAATTGAATATTGAATATTGGTTGTATTTGAAAATGTGAATTGAATACCCTATTAACTGTATCGGGCTAAGTCGGATATAATTGGCATGCCATAGGATTAGAAGAGTTTAAGGATACTTCGACCACGAGTTGATGAGACACTGGGTGTCATATTATTACTTCGGATAAATTCAATAAGGTATTAGGTACCAACTTACTTCGGCATGGCCGATGAGACACTAGGTATCACTCTATTACTTCGAATTATTCATTGAGACACTGGGTGTCATACTGGTGTGTTTTGGTTGGATCCGTGTATCCGTCTAGTTCGAGTCATGTTAATAGGGGTAAATAAATTAATTGAATTGAGACATGAAAATGAAATGTATGAACCATGTGTTCATGGAATGGTTATTAAATGAGACAGTGCTATGATTGAAATCGAAGAATGAATTGAAATGTGATTTGAGACACATAATTATGTCATATAGTGAAAGCTATCTAGGATATCAAATTGGTTGAATAGAATGAGTACAAATGCTTTATCTATGAAATGATTATTTGTAAAACTATGTTACCGTATGATAAAATGTGTATGCTTTATAATATTATTTTCTCTAAATTATTCGGATTATAGAAATACCACTGAGTTTTATATTCAGTGTACGGTTTGTTTCCGTGCACAGGTTAAGTTAAAGTCGAATTGCTGAATTAGCATCCAAGGCCAATCCTAAACTCATTGTGGTGAAGTGCATATCTTTTTAGTAATGACATGTACCTAGGACATTTGTATTTGTCATTTTGAAAAATGTTGCAAAATATGTTATAAAATGTTATTGAATATATATATATATATATAATTTTATGTACTATATTAAGATTACAAATAGTATGTTTTGGTATGAAAATTAGATTTGATTTGAATGAAGTAATTGAATTGATAGGGATATTATATGAGAAATAATATGTTTGTTAGATAATTATGTAATGTTCATATTTGATCCGAAATATTTGGTAATCTTCTGTAACTCTGTTCTGGCGACGGATATAGGTTAGGGGGTGTTACATCGTTACCTCCCTTACGACAGTCCTATGTGACAGTCCAAATGGATTTTAAATGCCAACTTAGATGTCCAGCTGGGATGAGAATAAATTTTTATTTTTATTTTATGAAAATAGAATGCAAAATTTTGCCATAAAACTCAATTTCCTCCTGTTTAAAAAGAAGCAATAGCTAAGTTTTGGAAAACTACCATAAAAAAAGAGAAGAAGAAGAAATGGACGTTTGTAACTTTTGGATAACAGTCAGCGGTAAGAGCAATGGTGCAATGCATGCCTATTCGCCTAGTGACGGTGATGACATTGGGAGTGGCACACTATGCTCCGTCAATAGTCTTCTAAACTCATTTTCCAATTTATCCAATGCAACATCCAAAAGGCCTCCATCAAGATGTACTCTCTTCCTATCATTTTGCAACTCCCTTGAGCGATGTCTTCAAATTCGACAGGTACATTCCATCAGCAACTCTGTTATCCTCCAAATACTCAATTATATCTTCCAACCATTGAATTGTCAATCCGCAATTATCACTCAGAAACCTTAATGCCACTTTGAGGCATTTCAACACTGATAAATACCCAGGAAGATCATTCATGGGATCTGATAGCAGGGAGTTTTCAAGTCCATGAATGACATCGAAAACTTCAAGCATTGTCGCAGCAGGGCCCACAACTCGATTAATATGCCCCTCGACAGCAACAAGTGCATCATTGCTGTCATGAATCGGGCGGACAACAGCTTCTAAGGAAGGCAATCTTTGGTTGATTTCCTCTAACATAGGTCTAGCCTTTTCAAGAGCCAATCTTAGGGTTCTCGATTTCTCTAAGCTAAGCTTTAGTGACTTTCTAGCAGCTATTAAATTATCAATACAAAAATTGTTCTTGCAGTTGTTACTAGATACATATTGGTCTATCTTAATTGCCGAAGAAAAATCCTTATCAAGGCTTGCTTGCAACCTATTCTTCTTTGTCATTGTGCTCCTCTTCTCCTTTTTGATGGTAATTTTTCAAAACACCTACTGCTTCTTTTTAAACAGGAGACAATTGGGATCTAGGGTAAAACTTTGTACTCTATTTTCATAAAAAAAATTAAAAACCTATTTTCATCCTAACTGGACATTTAAGTTGGTATTTAAAACCCATTTGGACTGTCACGTAGGACTGCCATTAGGGAGGTAACGGAATTTAATAGCAGAGTGATCACTTCGTAACAAAACGATAACGTAAATAACTAAAACTTAACATTTCAAATATAAGTGACTAAAATGTAATCTGAGACAAACAAAAATAACTATTTTTATAATTTACCTTTTAAAAAAGGTGATAGTGTGGTTTTTGCTTTTCTTATTACCTCACAAAAGATAAATCCCATTTAAATTATAAAATAAAACGTAGTTTTCTTGCTACCCTTTGCCTCTTTAAATTTCCTTTTATTTTGCACAAACTTTAAAAAATGATAAACGTAGTTTTCTTGCTACCCTTTTCTTCTTTATTTTTTTTTTTAATTTTGCCCCAACTTTTCTAAGAACATAGTTTCGCTATTGCATGGATACTTCACCCCTCCCCCTTTTTATCTTTAATGTAACCTACCCAACAACTCTTAGCATATTAGACTTTATCACCATTCTTCATTAGTTTCAATGGTCACGCCGGGTGCAAATTTAAAGGGGCAAGTAGGGATTTTAACCCTAAAAAAAAATGCTATATAAACTTCTTTAAAAAATATTTAAAATATAAATTAATATATAAGTTAAATTGCTCTTTGGCTTTCTAAAAATAAAAAAAAAATTCTGTTAAATCCATTTAGAAAATAAATAAAATCATAAACTAGTACATAATAAAATTATATTTTAACTTCTCATAAATTTATAATTCAATTCCAAAGCTGGATTCGCCTTGCGTACACCCACACTACTTTCCTTTCTAGCAGGGGCTAGTCGACCATTACCGACCTTAATGCATTCATTGGTGATTGACTCAACTCCCATGACTAATGCCATTCTTTTCCATGCATTTAAAGCTACTCTCTTTACTGAATCTCGATTGTTCGGTCATCTTCCTTGGATCTTTGCTCATCATCATCGTTGTAGTTCATAAGTCAAAACACACACACCATCCACATACATAGCAGCCCTATTGTTTCTGCTGCTCACAAATTCCACAACTCTTAACAACCTTTCCTTTTTTATGAGTTGATTAATTGAGCATATTGTTAAGGGTTTTTGGGTTTTAATTTTGTGCTTCATTTGCGTTGAATATTAAGGGTTTATTCCCCTTTAATAAAATTCACAAATAATTTCCTGTTGTTTTATTCATTTGTCTCATCATCTATTTTGACAACTGAGTTTTGAACAAAAAATCCATCGATTCCACTTAAAGAGGCAAATCATAGAAGGGAAACGGGAAAAAGAGTTCAGCAGAAACAATGACTCATTTGTTGAGAGTTTCATTTCTCAAATGACTAGAAATGGCATAAAATTGAAGAAAACAAAGGCTTTTTGTTAGTTAGAGATATGTTGGGATCGACCCGTATAAACAACAAGATAATAAAAATCAAGAAGAACGAACACAAATATTTTACGTAGAAAACCTTCAATCGAAGAGGATAAAAAACCACTGGCAAAGGACGCTTTAGATTTTCACTAATGAGTAAACAAACAAGAGTACAATATGAAGAATATAAACATAAATGTATTAAACGTACAAGCCCTAACTCTCATTTGCGACTACATCTTGACGCCCTCCCCCCCCCCAAAAAAATCCCATCATGAATCAAGGATACAATGGCCACTTTAAATAGGCTAAAACTAGAGTCATAATATGATTATAATATTCCTAGAATAATTAGAGTTTAACTAGGAGAAGAAACCAGATTGAATTTGGAAACACGTCGACAAGTCGTTTTCTTCTTGTCGGGATGTCGTCTCGTAAATACAAGGCACACCCCCACAGAATAGAAGAAGAAAATGAGAGAGAGGGCGTAAAAGTATCATGGAGGTTTGTGTATTAAGAGTCTGATTAAATTTTATCTCATTTATTCAAAAAATGAACAAATTAGTCCATGTACGTTAAATTAAAGAGCAACTTGGTCATTTTTATTATACATTTCATCAAGTTTTACTGTTAAAAACTAGCGTGACTAATATAATAACTAAACAATTACACGTAGCGTACATGTACCTCATTCTTATATACAAGGATTGAATTTTAACAGTAGCAATAGATGAAATTTTTAATAAGAAGACCAATTTACTCTTTGATCTAATATATAGGGACTAATTTGTCCATTCTTTTAGTAGATGGGACAAAATGTAATCTGATTCCTAATACAAATGAATTATGTGTTAAAAATATTGAATTATATATTAGTAGAGGGACTAATAAGTGAGATCCGTATAGATTTAAATATTGAATTGATTCTTCAATACTTTGATTATTTTACACTTACTGGAAATTATTATTATGTATTAGAAATGAATCTAAATCACACATGAACTGCACATTAATAAATGGAAATAAATTATGTTTTCAGCTTATTCCATTTTCATCCTTGGAATAAATTTTAAAATTATACATGAATTTTAATTTAATATGTAGTTATATACATGAATTTTAATTTGGTGTAATTATGCACGTGAAATTTTAATTGTGGTTCAAATGTATACTTGAAATTTTAATTTTTATTTAATCATACATGTAATGGCCCAATTTTGCCCGAGCCCAAATTATAAAAAATTAAACAAAAAATACTAAAGTTCAAAATTAAAAACAGTCCAAAAGTTACAGACTCAAAAAAAATTATAAACCTAAATACAAAAGAGGCCCATTGGCCCAAAAACCTAAACTAATTCAGAAAAAAAACCTAAACCCTCACACCTAGCCGTGCCGCCGCTCCACGTTCTGCGTCAGAGCGCTCACCAGCCGAGGTTTGCCTCCCTTGCACCATAATGGCAAGGCACGACTCCGTTGACCTCGCTAAGGCCTGCAAAAAAGAACAAAGAAAGAAGAACAGAGCAGGAAAGGCAGAAATAGCAGAGAAACAGTAGTAAACAATAGAAAAAATAAAGATAATGTGTAAAATCGGCTATAAAAGCCTAAGAAGAACAAATTGTAAAAGTAGGGATTTTTGACAAAAAAAAGGACAATCGAAATACAAAAATAAAAAAACTTCAAAGGTTTTTCTTTGTGTTTATTTATTTTTCCAAAAGCAAAAAAAAAATTATATATATAAAAAAAGAGACGAACAGAAAAAGAAAAGATTGAAGCTTTTTCATTTTTTTTTTTACCTTTTAAGGCTTTTGGCCTTTAGATCCGAACTGTGGGAGTCGAAAGGTTGAAAATGATATCTTTTTTGTGATTCCAGCCACCGTGGACGGCGAAGTCATTGCCAACGATTGGTGGCCTTCACGGCGGAAGTTCGCATGCGCCAAGGCTGGAGTAGAGGCGAGTTTAGAGAAAAAAGAAAAGCTTTTCATAACTTTTTTTTTTAAACAGGGCTAAAATTCGTATTTTGGAAAAAAGTTTGGTTTAAACAAGGCACCAAAATGACACCGTTTTGGGATAGCTTGAAACAGCCCAAAACGACGTCGTTTTGGAGGCAACCCGACCCAACCCAGCAGGATCCGCGTGTTTTTTTATAAAGGGGGTCTAATTTCGTTTTCAGCCCTTCCCTTTTTAATTATTTTTCAATCTAGTCTCTTTTCCTTTTTTGATTTATGCCCTATGATTTTAATTTTGTTTCATTTCGGTCCCGTATGAAACAACGCGATTTGGGGCAGGGAATAATTTCCCAGTTAGTCCTTCCTCCTTTACGCGCATTTAGTTTTGGTCCCTTATCATGTTTTATTAGTTTTTTACGATTTAGGCCCGAAAATTCCATTTAAATTTCTATTTAGTCCTTTATTTTTAATCTTTATTAAACTGTTTTCTTTTATATTTATTTATTTATTATTTATTTATTCTTTCTCATATATTTAAAATATTATTGTTTATATTCCTTTTATTTGTGTATATTGTTATCATTATTTTTTAATATATTTCTAATATACTTAAATTTAATATTAATTATTTTATTTCTTTATTTATGTATTCTTTTACTTTTAAATGCTTAAATTTAATATTATTTGTTTGGCCTATTTATTTATTTATTATTTATTTATTTATTTTTATTTAAACTTGATATTACTTATACTTCCCTTTCATTTTATTTTTTATTTTTTATTTCAAAGTTACTTTATTTGTTTTGTTATTCATGCCATGAATTAATATTCTTATTATTGCCATATTTATATTATTATTATAGCACTTATTCATGTGTATATTATGCCCGAATTAGTAAAATGCATATCATTTTAAGCGTTACGTTTGTTTTTCGTACGATGCATAAAAAAGAAAATTTTTAAACCGAGAAAAATGTTCATTATTTTTGAATTAGAAAAGTCGTGTTCCTAACTTATGGAATATGGCTTCCTTCTAAAATCAAGATAATCGAATATCTATTTTAAAATAAATATAAAAATAAGGTTTTAGCGTTTGTTCCCGTTTACTAGAATTTACGGCATTGTGTCCTAACTCACAGGACATGATCCTTTTTTCTCGATTAACTTGAAATAAGCCCCTTTTCATGAAAATTAATTTAGTTAAGTAATGTCTTAATAAAGGATCGTATTTTAAAATCTCTTTAAATTTTTAATTTTCGACACTAAAGACACCATAGGTACCAATTTTGGGCGTAATGAGGGTGTTAATCCTTCCTTGTGTTTAACCGACTCCCAAATCCATTTCCTAAATTTCATAGACCAAAAATCATTATTTTAGTAAATAAAAATTTTTATTAAAACGATCAAATTACAAGGTGATCCGATCACACCTCATAAAAAAGATTGGTGGCGACTCCCATCTTCATTTTTTTTAAAAAAGGTCGATTTAAAAAAAAAAAGGTTTCGACAATACATATTTAAAGAAATAAATACATCAATTTATTTTTATATTGGATAAATATAATTATTTATATATGTAATGTATAAACAAAAAATGATGTTATATTAATAATTGTGTTAATAATTTATAAAAATTAGATCAAATCAAAATTTTATGTATAAAATTATACAAAATCAAAATTTATGTATACAATTGTACATTAAACTATAATTCATATATAATTTCGATATTTATCCATTAAAATAATAAATAAATTCAGTCAAAAATCACAACTGTTTCTAAAATAATAATTTCATATAAAACATGGCAATCATATATATATATATATATATTATGTTGTATTATTCCTTATGTCATCTGTCTCATTCAAAATCAAGGCCTTTAATCACTTGTATATAAACCTTACAATCCCATAACTCCATTGAATCCATCCCAAAGACCCTTGGCATATAGCTGCTATATATCTCTCTTTTAATAGTAACCCAAGTTATAGTTTTCGTGTTAGATAAACGGTGTAATTCGTTTAAATGGAGCTGAGTCGCATCCTCCTAAAAAGTTTGTATTCGTTGATTCACTTCTTATAATGTTGTCGAGACTAAACTCGTATCTCTCGAGTGAGAAAGATACTATGATGATTCTATTCTTCTTCAATTTCATTAAGAATCCATCACGTATATGACCTCTGTTTCTAAAGATTTTAGTAAGTTCAAATCAATATACATATATAAGGTATCTGAGTGAAAAATCTAAATATTTTTAAAGTTAAGGTAGCATCTTAATTAACTTCATATCACACATACATAATAAGTGGGATCTGATATTTAACGTAAATTGCGGTTTAGATATTATATAAAAAAGAGAGCAGATATAATTAAAATTTGTAATGAGATTATTAAAAAAATGGCATTCCTCTTCGGTTAGAAGTCTAAGGCATAAGGGTTTGCTTGCTAAGTAGCTTTGATTACTCTGCTTAATTTGTCATCCTTTTATGCTTGTGATTAATGGAAAACTGTGTTTCTTTGTGTGTAATGCTCTTTTATACTTGCATAAATTAAAATCATTCCATTTACAGCAATCAATTTTTTTTAATTATAAAGAGGTCGTATTTTGAGATAGAGGGTACATATTAAAATTTGAATATTAAATTTATTAGTTTTCATCTTTGAAATGATAATATTAATTAATCAAATTAAATTCTAAATTTTATGGAACATTAAAGGGAAACAGTTACAAATCCTAAATATAAATTATAAAACGGACATAAAAAAATCTATTAAAAAGTTAATAACGATAATAATGATGGTAAATATATTTTAGGACACTTATGCCCAATTTCTTACCATATGCTTACACATGATACATTCTTATTGTCGAAACCATTTTTTGTTTGGAAAACGGGGTTGACTTTAAAAATGAAAATGGAGTCGCCACCGATCCTTTTTTTTTTTTGAGGTGTGATAGGATCACCTTAAGATTAATCATTAAAACATTCTGATTTATTAAAACAATGATTTTGGCCTACGAAATTTGAAAAAACGGGTTAGGGAGTCGGTTACGCACGAGAAAGGATTAGCACCCTCGTAACGCCCAAAATTGGTACCAAATTTATTGATTAACGTCTTAATGTCAGAAATTTGAAAAGATTTTTGTAGGAAACCATTTATGCCCGGGCCTAGACCAAAATAAATGAATTATAATAAAACAAAAAAAAATTAACTGTTTATCAGTCCATTATAAAAAAATATAAGGCCCACTTATCCTAGCCCAATACAGCCTAACCAACCCCAGCCCAAAACAAATCCAAACCCAAATCATTACACAAAATTTGCAAGCCCGAATGGCCTAATATTTTCGACGTTCCAGAAACCCTAGAGGGTTCTAGAATCAGCCAGCACCGCAGCCTCCCCCGCGCATGCCTCCATGCCCACCACGTCTGCGCATCAGCGTCGTACGACCTCTGCACCCTCACCACGTCCCCTTCGTACCTGCGCAAGAGAACAAAACAACAGCAAATACAGAGAATAAAAGAGGAATAAAAAAAGGATTGTATTTTTTGTTTTTTTCTCTTTCGGCTATATAAACTAAGGCCAAGGAATGTAATTTTTTTACGGACACATACGCAAGAAATACAAATCAAAAACAGAGAAATATCGAAAGGTGATTGAGATTTTTGATGATCTTTTTGCTTTCGATTTTTTTTTTTACTTTCTCTCTTTGCATGTCTATCTTTCTGTTCGTATGAAAGTTAAGGAAAGAAAAGGGATTTACCTTTACTGAGAAAATTGTCGGATCTGTCTTTATTTACCGAAATCGAAGTAAAGAAGGTCTTCAAGGTTGAAAATACTGAGGCCTTCGAATCGGATTTTAAAAAAGATCACTTAAAGAGGCTCGGATCCGTCACTAATCGCCGATTACTATGGCAGTACGGTGGCTGGATTGTGATTTCCTTCGGCGCGACTGAGAAAGGGAGAAAGAGTTAGGGCTCAGTTTCAAAACAAAAAGGGGCTTAAAATTTTCTGATTGTTTTAAGGTTTTATTAACCTACCTTAAATCATGCGAAACGACATCATTTGAAGCCTGATTAAGTGGCTTCAAAATGACGTCACATAAAGTCGCCCCTATCCGACCCGAAAACCCGGAGAATCCGCGTGTTTTATTAAAAATGGGCTAATTGTGTGCTTAGTCCCTCCATCCCATGTTGTAGTTCGATTAAGCCTTATTTCAATTTCTTTTACGTTTTAATTTTGGCCTGAGATTTACTTTCTGTTTCAAATTAGTTCTGGTTTAAACGCTTCGTTTTGGAATCTGGTTTAATTTTGCTGGTTTAGTCCTTGATCGTTTACGCACATTTCATTCCGATCCTAGCATAAGCTTAAATGATTTTATTTATTATAAAGTAGTCTTTTAACTTTGTTTTGTTTCAATTAAGTACCCTTTTTGTTATTGTACATAATCTTTGCATTTTTATCAAATTTAATTTCATCTATTATTTAGTTTTAAACTATTTTATTATGATATAAAAAATATTTCTACTATTTGTTTTTAAATTATTATTTATATGTATTTTTTGTTTTAACTTGTTTTAATACAATGTTTATTAAGGTTCGTTTTACTATTTATTTAAAATAATTTTATATACATTACTTATTCTAAACTCTTATATATTATTTTCATATTATATAGTCTATTCCCGTCTTTTTATATATATATTATTCTTTTAAAATTGTTATATATTATAATTTCCTCTTTTATATATTGTTTTAAACTTTTTATATTTTTATATTAAATTATTTTATATCTTATTTTAGATTTTATTTATCCATTTTAAAAAATGTTTTAATATTATTTTACACTTTTATAAATATATTTAAATGTTTTATACGTCATTTGTTCCAAATTATTGTCTATTGTTGATTTTTTAAAGTTTTTTTTATATCATTTATTTTAAACTTGTTTATTATTATTTTTTATTTGATTTAGGTTCATTTCCTATTATTGGTATATATATATTATTTTGCTCCATTTTCTTCAATAGTTAATGTTGAAATTGTGTTATGCGATGATTGCTATTGTATGGATTATAATTCTTAATTTGTAACTATTAATTATTTATGAGTAGTTAATGTAAGACTTCGTGTATGTATCGTTGCCTTGCTTTGTATACTATTATTCCATTGCATTCTATCTGTTTAAAGATCATGCTTTGGTATCATTTAAGTTAAAAAAAAATTGTTCCATTCAAAGGTTTTTGAAAATAAGGCAATATTTGTGTGTTTGGAAATTCGAGGAATCGTGCCCTATCGTGCTGGGTTTCGGTTTTCCATTTGACCAAATAACCAAATATCCTTCTAAAATTTTGTCCATGTTTTCAAAATAAGGCAATATTTGTGTGTTTGAAAATTCGAAGAATCGTGCCCTATCGTGCTGGGCTTTAGTTTTCTGTTTGACCAAATAACCAAATATTCTTTTAAAATTTTGTTCATGTTTACAAAAAATAAGGCAATATTTCGTGTTTGGAAACTTAAGGAATCGTGCCCTATCGTGCTGGGTTTCGGTTTTTCGTTTGTCCAAATAACTGAATATCCTTATAAAAATCTCAACACATGAACTTAGAAATCATGAGAAGATCTTGGTATCGAGGGTTTGAAACGTCATATCCTATCGTGCTGGATTTGATATTTTATTTCTTCGAAGCAAGAGAATCTTAGATTCCAATTCGAGTTATCCATATCTTTAAAAGAAATTGCATTTCTAAATCCTTTCAAATTCTCGACGTTAGGACATTAATTAATCAATTTGGTACTAATTTTGGGCGTTGCGAGGGTGCTAATCCTTCCTCGTACGTAACCGACTCCTGAACCTGTTTTCTTGGAATTTGTAGACCAAAATTAATTTCTTTTAAATATAATAAAATGTTTTATAGGTGATCCAATCACATCGAAACAAAAAGGATTGGTGGCAACTCAATTTGTTATTTTAAAGTCGATCCCCGTTTTTCAAACCCGAAATAATGGTTTTGACAATTTTAAAATGCGATCCTCTTTGTAAAAAAAAAACTTGAGTAAATTTAATTGGATGTTAAGACCCACTTATTTCGAATAAGTAAAATGTCATGTCCAGCGAGTTAGGATACGACATTTTAAATCCTCGAAAGTAAGCTTATCTTTTTACCCTTAAAACTCGTGCCTTTAAATTTAAGAAGGATATTCGGTTATTTGGGTCAAATGAAAAATTGGAACCCAGTAAGTTAGGGCACAATTTCTCAAAATTCCCAAATATAGAATATTACCTTTATTTTTAGAAATCCTTATCTTGAGATAACAAAATGTCACATCCAGTGAGTTAGGACACTACATTTTTGAATTCCCGGGAATAGGCTTTTATTTAACTTATACTTTGATTAAGAAAATAATTGGTTCTTTAGACTCGATGAGAAAATTGAAACCCAGTAAGTTAGGGTACGATTTCTTTTGAATCTTAAAACGCGGAGTGTTTGCTTATTTCAAAACAAAAATTTTAATTCTTTAGACTCGACAAGAAAATCAAAACCCAGTAAGTTAGGGTACGATTTCTTTTGAATTTTAAAACACTGAGTGTTTGCTTATTTCAAAACAAAAATTTTAATACATCGAATAAAATGTAATATGATCGTAGTAAAATGTAAAATGAATTACAGTGTCGATATGCACAATTGAATAAAAGTGAGGGCGATAATATAAAGAACAATAATAATGGCAAAAATAAAATAAAAGCTAAAACAAACAACTTACATAAAATAATAGGTAAAATTTAAAAAAATAATAAACAAGTAAACAAATAAATAAAAGAAAAGAAAATAATAATAAAAATAATAGTAAAAGCTAATAGTAAACCAATAAATAAATAAATACTATGTGTAATAGTTTAAAGATAATAAAATAATAATAATACAAATAATTATACAATAATAATAAATTATAATAAAAATACATTAATAAATGAATAATAATAGTAAAAATAAATAAATAAGAGTAATAATAATCATAATAATTATAATAATAATAATAAATATAATAATAGTAATAATAATAATACTGATAATTATAATAATAATGGTTAAGATTAATTAATTTAATAACAAAAAATAATAACAAGAACTAATTTGAACTAAAAACAGAAATTTAGGGGCAAATCTGAAATAAATAAAAGAGAAAGGACCACATTGCAATAGGGAAATTAACCCCCGCCCTTAAAAACGTCGTCGTTCGAATAAGGGTCCAATTGAAATTGCAATAAATTATGGGGCCAAATTAAAAAACAAAATAAACTTGATTGCAAAGTAATAAAAAAGCGGAAGGGCTAAAAGTGCAATTAGCCCTTTCGTAAAAAAAATCGGATCCTAGGCCTGGAGTGGGTCAGATTCGGGTCGGGCTCCCCAAAAAGACATCGTTTCGGGCGTTAGGGGGACTGATCAAAATGGCGTCGTTTTATCAAGCTATAAGAGCCAAAGTTTTTGCAAAAAAAAATCATTTCTTCTTTCTTTTCAAAAAAAAAAAAAACAAAAGGCTTTCTCTGAATTTTCTCTCTCTCAACAATTTCCAGCCACAGATCCGGTCATCAGCCGCCGCAGTCCGCCGCCGTGCACGGCTACTAGAGTTCGAAAATAGGTAATTTTTTTCTCTTTTTTATATATTATATTTTAAGACCTATATGTAGTAGAAAAAAAAACTAGAAAGTTATTTTATGCACACAAACAGTTTCGAAAAAAAAGAAAGAAAGAAAAAAAATGAAAAAGAAGATTAACCTTTTCTCTATTGATTGTGGGTAAGAAAAAGATACTACAAAAGGCTTTCGTTTTCCGTTTTTATAGCCGAATATTCGAAATAAAAGTATAGACATCGTTGAAGAAGATGAAGTTATCGACACTTATGTTATTGACCAGCCGATCCAGTTTGTTGACGGAGATATCATTGGCCACGTACGTCTCATTCAGCACTTTCATCAATGCACTTCGGTGTACCTCTCTGAATTTAAGAGTAAAGCTAGTATAGATATGCGAGCTGGTTGCTTATGCAACTGTTCCACAACACTATACTCGCTGTGCTTCAAAAACTTCAGGAATTCCTTGACTTCCTCCTCCTTTACTAGCTCATTAACAAGTGTGTAACATCCCGAAATTGGGCCTAGTAGAATTGGGCCCATTGGGCCTTGGGCGTAGGAGTGTTTAAAATTTTTGAAAACAAGAGAATGAAATTATTTCAAGTTGGACTTATTAAGAAGATGATTTTAGAAAGTTACGGGGTTTTATGAAGTTTCGGGTTCAAGTTGGGCCTTAGTAAAATTTTGTGTTTAAGCCTATTAAGGAGAGATAGTAAGTGGCATCAAGGCTTATGGAAATAAAAGAGTAAATTGCTAGCATAAATGAGCATATGGCAAGGAGGTTATGGCATCAAGTGAAGTACCTTGAGGGAAGAGGTTCAAATCCCATTGTGTGCAAATTTTGACTATTAATTTTGTACTCTTTCCCTAAATTTCGGCCAAGCTTGTAAATAAGGCAAAATTGGGCTTTTAAATTATGGTAAGGTGGACTTACTAAATTATGGAAAGGTATGGTAAGGAGGAAAATAAGGGATATTAGGTAAGGTAGACTTTTTAAATTATGGAAATGTGGCTAAAGTTTATGGTAAGGAGGAAAATAAGGGATATTAGGTAAGGTAGACTTTTTAAATTATGGAAAGGTGGCTAAAGTTTATGGTAAAGAGGAAAATAAGGGAGCATGTTGGTTTTTTTTAAAGTTTTAGGTTGGTAAATTTTGGCTTATTTGCAAAGGCATGGACGGTTGAGGTGAAGGAGAGGGTAGCTGAATTTGCTTTAGTCATTTGGTAGGATTTTTCGTGCTTGATAGGCCTAATTTTCTTTTGGCATCCTTTTGTGTTCTTTTCTCCAACTTCTCCTCTCATTGCCACAACTTCAAGTCAATACCGAACCTCTCAATCCATAATCACTCCTTCATAAATTCTTTCTCATTTGGGTAGACACTCTTTTCTTCGATTAAAGGGCCTATGTATTTTCGGTTTAATTGTACGAAGTGACATGTTTTATGTACTAGGAATAAATTTCGAACATTTCTAGAAACCCGGAAATGAATGGAAATGATTTGGAAATGAACATTTTTGGAAACCTGAAAATGTATAGAAATGTTAAGTTTAAAAATGGAAAGCGAACATTTTTGGAAACTAGGAAATGTAAGGAAATGATTTGGAAATGATTCAAAAGAAAAAAGTGAACATTTTTGGAAACTTGGAAATGTAAGGAAATGTCAAGTTTACAGAGCCGAACGAAAATTTTTGGAAACTTAGAAATGACTTAGAAATGTCGAGTTTTAAAGTTTAAAAGAGGAAATTAAGGCAAGGTGGCCTTAAAAGAAAAAGTTTGTGAAATTTGACACATAAACAGGCTTGGAAAAGTGGCCTGGAGATGCCACTTAGGGCCTCTGGAAATGGCGCCACATGCAAGGGTGTTGGGCCTGAGTTTGAGTCACATGGGAAGCAAATAAAAGAAATTTTATTTTGCTTCCAGAAGAAGTGAGGTGGACGGCACATGGCTATAAATTAGGAGCCTTTATTCTTTTATTTTAAAGATAATAGATGGATAAATATGGATTTATTTCTTTTATTTTGATAGATAAGGAAGAGATAAAAGAGGATTATTATTAGTATTATTTTTATTAAGAGATAAGAGATAATTATTGGATTAAGTTTTATTAAAGTGATAAATCAAGGGATAAAGTTATCAAAATAAAAGAGTGGTGGCCAAGTAAGGGACTCTAGCCTAGTAAATTCGGCTATAAAAGGAAAAGAGAGGCCATTCATTCATTCACTTTTCCTTTGCCGAATTTCTTAAGCAAATTCTCCTCTCTCTACGAATTTCCTACAGTTTTTATTCTTCTTCTCTTTGATTAGCCAAAGCCGAAATACCTTGTGTTCTAGCCAAATCCTCCATCTTTATTCTTCCTTCTCTTTTCTTTCTAATCCCTCCAAAATCCGGAAGTAAGCCTTTTAAGGCCATAGCCGAATATCTCAAGTGGCTTCAAGCTTAGGTGCTGTCGATTTCTTCAAAGGTAAGAACAAGTTTGATTTCTATTCTTTTCTTTTAGATTTGTCGAAATCTAGGGCTAATCCCATTAATGTTCATGGTTGCTGAAACCTTGAAGAGATCTTTCGGGATTTACTAAGTGTAGACTATAAGGAAGGAGAAGTTCTTTTCCCGAAAGTACACCATAGGCCGCGTGTTCCCTAGTTATTCGGTGAATTTCGGGATTTAAAATCCACAAGGTAAGTTTAAGTGTACTAATCCTACTAGGAATTGGATTTATAGCCAAATGGCTTTTTATTAAATTAGTAGGTGATTAATCAAATGTAGGAATTAAGGATCTAAGCGGTAGATCAGATTTCGAGATCTCAAGGAATTTGCTAAGCGAATCAGGTGTGTACCCCACACTACTTTATAATATGTATTATGGCTATGTTTATTAATATATGTGTTATTAAGTATATGAAAGTGGCTAAAGTACCATGATATGGTACTAAGTACTCAGGTACGTTTCCTACTTCTACTAGGAATATGAAAAATGTTATTCGTAACATGAGAATATGATAAGAATGTGAACTTGGGCATGTAATTGCATAATATGTTATGGGCATATGGGTTTGTTTGAAAGGGGAAGTGAAAAGTGGTGACCTAAGACCACAGTAATCTGAAAGTGGTGACCTAAGACCACGAATGTGGTGACCTAAGACCGCAATTTGGAGTGTAGCGGAAGGAGGGTCGACTTAGTAGTCCCCACGGTGTGACTGGCAGGTACGGGGGTGTGTAGCGGATGGACAATTAGGTTTGGGTTTGGGAATGCATCATAACTTGTATTTTATGTTTTGAATGTGTAACTATTGTATGCCTGATCCTATTATGATTTAGTGTCGTGTACACATTGAGTCTGTTTGACTCACCCCGTTGTGGGACCATGTTTCAGGTGATGAACAGTGATGGACCGGGACGGCAGTACTTGTGGTGGCCATGCTCAACATGAAGTTTATATTTTTATGGACTCTTGAATTTATTTTAGTACTTTGAAATATTTTGGAACTATTTGATGTA
This sequence comes from Gossypium australe, assembly GCA_005393395.2. Classification (NCBI taxonomy): domain Eukaryota; kingdom Viridiplantae; phylum Streptophyta; class Magnoliopsida; order Malvales; family Malvaceae; genus Gossypium; species Gossypium australe. Next base: position 144,633,021 of record CM016616.1, on the reverse strand, counting down.
ATAAGGCCATAAGGCCATGATGAACGATTTTTTTATTTCTACTTGTTGTTTTATTGTGTTACAAATTTTGATTAAGTTAAAGACTAAGTATTTTATTTTAAAATATACTCGATATGTTTATTACTTAAAATTAAAAAAGGGTTTTCTAATATAAAAATCCAGTTTGTTTTCAACACAAGCCCAACCCAAACAATATTTTTTAAAAATCACACAAGTTTTTCCTAAGTAACAAAAGAATTTTGAACCGGTTTTCTTCGAGGAACATACCAGATCCGGTCAGGGCTCGTGGGCTGGGTTTGGGGTGTTTCAAGTCAAGTGGTGGAAATCGAATCCAATGTCAACAAGGAATCAAATCGCCCGATCATCTATCCCTCGTAATAAGAGACTCAGATTATTGGTAAGTGATATAGATTGTTAATCAATCGCAATACTTGGTTGAAGTTGTAAATTGGGCTTTGGACTAATTGTTGATCGATTGTACCTTTAGGTGCCGCGGAGAGCATCGCGTTACGGATTCCGAATAAGGTGTGTAATCTCATGCCCTTCCATATACATATCTGAAATTGTGTGTAATCTCACACTTCTCTGAAAGTTTGTATGAAATATGCTGTTAATCGGTGGAAGTACCGAAGAAAACTAAAAACCGGCATCTGTAATCACTCGGGTGTGCGTATGATCGTAGTGGTAATCGTATTTTGTAATAAAACAGTTTCAGTTAGAAGCAGTGACGTGTTTTTGAAAAATCACTAAAAATAGGAGAAAAGGAATTAGAAAGTGAATAAGATATCAAATTAAATCTTACTGTGTCTATTTTAATATGGAAGAAACGGAGAAGGAAAAGGAATTTTATATTCTGAGATATCCTGATTTTAGTAAGACTGGTTCTGATTAACTTTGGGGTTCACTGATTTGTTTTGGAAAAATCATATAAAATTGTACAAAATGAATTATGGGTTATAGTTTATATGCATGGATTCCTTAGTGAGCCTATTTTCAAGAGAAACAAGTTGGAATAGTATATGAAAACCGTACAGTGAGATATTTGAAATTAAGGTAAGAGAGGTCAGAATCACTGGACAGTGAAACAAGGAAAACTTTAAGGAATAAACTGTACTAAATGGCTAAGCCAAAAATTCTAGAAAAACTACAGTAAGAAGATATGAGTCTAGTTTCAAGGAAATTTTACGGATCTAAATTTCGAGTTTCCTAACTCGAGTTATAATCAATTTAGTCAGTATGACGCAGATGGACAGTTTTAAATTTTTATGCCCAAATTAGTAGTTAAGTCCAGAATTGCGAAATTACCCCGTTTGGGCCTAAAATGGATTTTTGACCCAATAGTTCCGAAGAGACCCAAATAGAATTCTGTGCCACTCGAGGCGATAGTAGGCCTCCGGAAACACCGTTGAATATGAAATTACCGAAATTACCCTTGGAGGGTAAATTACCGAATTACCCTTGGAGGGTAAATTACCGAATTACCCTTGGTGGGTAAAACTACCGAATTTACCCTTGGAAGGTAAATTATCGAATTACCTGTCGAAACCATCCTTTTTTGAAAAGGCGGGAATCGAACTTGGGTTTTGAAAATAGAAACGGGAGTCGCCACCGATCTTTTATTAGGTGTGATCGGATCACCGTTGTTGTGATAAAAGATTCTGATTTATTAAAATAATGTTTTTGGTCTACGAAAATTAGAGAAAATAGGTTCGGGAGTCGGTTACATGCGAGGAAGGGTTAGCACCCTCGTCATGCCCCAAAATTGGTACCAAATTGATTAATTAATGTCCTTATGTCGAAAGTTGGAAATTACAAAAATGAATAGGAAATCGATCTTTTTCGGAAATGTTTTGGTTTTTTTGAATTGAATATCAAGATTTCCTTGTCTCGAAAGGACCGAATATCACATCCAATACATAGGACACAATAGTTTCAACCCTCAAATCCAAGGCCGTCTCTTAATTCCGGAAGCTTGTGCATCAGAATATCAAAAGGGATATTCGGTTGTTTGGCCAAGAGAGAGAATCGAAGCCCAACACATAGGGCACGGTCTCCCAAATTCCCAAACACAGAATATTGCCCTATTTCGAAAATATTTGGTTTTTTGGATGAAATTGATAAACATTTTAGGTTACGTTTAAAACGTTATTCAAAACGTGGATAAGGCGTGTGACAACAATGATGATGTGAAAATAGAAGCAGATGTGAAACAATATAAGCATAAACATATGAGTGGAAGCTAAGTAGATAATAGCATATATATACAGACATATACATAATATGATAAAGCAACAAAGACAATAATAATGATGATAAACATAGTGGAGCAATAATAATAGCAATATATACAACGCAATGATGCAACAATATAGTACTAACAACTAATAATAATATAATAATATTAGGAGAGAGATAATATGTACAGCGTAATAATATAGTCATAGTAATGATAATAAATAGTATACAAAAGTAATAATAATGGTGATAATGATAATATAATAACGGATATGATAATAAATATGCTAATAATAGTAATAGAAAAATAACGATAACACTGACACAAAGTTTATACAAATACCCTAATATAATATAATAATAATGAACAATAATAATAATGATGTGGTAAATATATATATGTAAGTAATAGTACAATAGTAATAATAGGAATGATAACATAATAATAATAATAATAATAATAATAATAATAATAATAATAATAATAATAATATCGAAAGAATAATCACAAAAAAGGGTCGAAGGAGGACCAAATTAAAATCAAGATACAGTTAGGGGGATTAAAGTAGCAATAAACTAAAGCGAAATAATCGGGACTGAAATGTAATACGCACATAACTTGGAGGGGTAAAATGGCTATAAATCTCGCACCCTGAAACGTAACGTTTGTCGGGGGACTAAGTTGAACTGTGAAACAAAATTTGGGGCAAAATTCGGAGTGAAGAACGCTTGATCGTGAAGACCAAAAAGGCGGAGGGGCTAAATGCGCAATTAGCCCCTCCTAAGAGAAAACACGCGGATCCTATGCTACATGGGTCGGATCGCTTGCGGGTCGCCTGATACGGCACCGTTTTGGAGGCCATTGACACAGGCCCCAAACGACACCGTTTGGCCTCTTTATAAAGACAAAATTTTTCTTTTTTTTCTTTCATTTTTTTGCTGCAGCTAAAAAACAAAGAGGGGAATTCCTTTTTTCTCTGCTAGGGTTCCAACCCTAGCCCCCCGCCGTCGCCAAAATCATCACCGGTCTCCATCGCCGGCCACCGCATGCGGTGGCCGAAATCCCTGAAAACCCCTTTTCTCGGTGATTAAGAGGTAAGTTCTCCTCTTTTTTTTTTATTTTTACCTTTTTTATACTGTATTAGATGTATATTTTTTTGTTGAGTAAAACGACAGATTCAAAAAAATAACAATACCTTCCGATATACTGATACGACCTTGGCGTTTTCGATTTTTGCTTGGTCTACTGCTATACTCTTTTTTGAATCTATTTCTCTTATTTTTGATTGCTTGTGAATCCAAAAAAACAAAAGGGCCCTTGTTACATCGATTTTTCACGGCTTTATAGCCGAAAGATTACAATCGCTTTCTTATTCTATTATTTGCTCCATATCTCGTCCTCTGTTTCTGCTTCTGGTGCTGCTTGCAGGTGATGGGCGAGGCGTTGGTGGGAACTGTCAGTGTGGTGCGCTCGTGGGGTGATGGGCCGTGGCAGAGGGCGCCGATCGAGGCGCGCGTGGTGTGCTACAGGGACACGGCGCGTGGTGTCCACGGAAGGAGGCCAAAGGTCAGTGGCCAGTGGCAGATGAAGGGTTGACGGCGCCACAAGCCTAGGGTTTTGACTACTGGTTTAGCTTTTTGGGCCACTGGGCCGATGTAGATTTGGGTTCAGGTTGGGCTTGATTTCTTAGGCTAACGGGCTAGGTTAAGTGGGCAGGCTGTTTGGGTTTACCTTGTTTTGGGCTTGTAAATGGACATTTGGACTCTTTAATAATATTTTGGGTTTTTTAATTTGGTTTTATTTTGACTGAATGGGCCCGGGCAGAAATTGGGTATTACAGCTGCCCCTCTTTGCTCATTGTCGTGAAACGAGAATAGAGCAAAGACAATAAAGAACCAATTTTGCCTGGGCCTAGCTAAGCCTTGGCTTTTTGATCCGCGTCTTCTTCCAACAGCTTCAAACTGTAACTCTTTGTTTCGATTCATTCTGCTGGGGGTTCAGGGTGATAAGAATTTAGAAAGAAGGGATCCGCAACTTTGCTCTTCTCGCTGAAACTTCTTGAAAACAAACGACGATAGGAATCCAGAAGAGACCCATAACTTGGATCTTCCTGCTGAAACTTCTCGAAAATAAACAGTGATAGAAATTCAGAAGAGACCTACAACTCGGGTCCTCCTGCTGAAACTTCTTGAAAACGAATAGTGATAGGAATTCAGAAGAGACCTACAACTCGGGTCTTCTTGCCGAAACTTCTCGAAAACGAATGGTGATAGGCATTCAGAAAAGACCCACAACTCGGGTCCTCCTGCTGAAAACTTCTTGAAAAACGAACAGTGATCCAGAAGAGACCTACAACTCGGGTCTTCTTGCTGAAAACTTCTTGAAAACGAACAATGATCCAGGAGAGACCTACGACTCGGGTCTTCTTGCTGAAAACTTCTCGAAAAACGAACAGTGATCCAGAAGAGACCTACAACTCGGGTCTTCTTGCTGAAAACTTCTTGAAAACGAACAATGATCCAGAAGAGACCTACGACTCGGGTCTTCTTGCTGAAAACTTCTCGAAAAAAGAACAGTGATCCAGAAGAGACCTACAACTCGGGTCTTCTTGCTGAAAACTTCTTGAAAACGAACAATGATCCAGAAGAGACCTACAACTCGGGTCTTCTTGCTGAAACTTCTTGAAAACGAACAGTGATCCAGAAGAGACCCATAACTCGGGTCTTCTTGCTGAAAACTTCTTGAAAACGAGCAATGATCCAGAAGAGACCTACGACTCGGGTCTTCTTGCTGAAACTTCTTGAAAACAAACAGTGATAAGTCTGAACTTTCAACTTGCTTCCCTGCTACTCTTAGGAAGACTTCCATCTGTAGACTGCTCCGCTGGAGCACAATCCAAATTTCGACGCGGCAGCGCCTCCCTTTTTGAAGGACCTGTCACGTAGAATATGCTTGTGCGTATGCAAATAATGAGGATGCTATGATCGAGGTGGCTCAAATGCTCCTAACTATGAACGTTGAATGTTATGTGAATGATAATTTTTCTCAGTGTAGTGATCGCAGTAAATTGAATGCTCCTAACCGGATGAATGCGTGAGAAGGACCCCATTTATGGTTTAGGTTCTCATTACTCATAGCAAGGTTCTATCACTAACGTATTACGATTTGTGGCTGACGTAGAAAAGCGAGCTTGCCCCGCTGTGATTTCACTGTCCCCTCCATTGTACTCTCTGCGACATGAGGTTCATACATTTCATCACCACCTCAAGGGAGTAGCCTTCGTCTTCTTCCAACCTTTCTAAATCTTAGGTGAAATGAATTTCGAACAAAAGTCGTGCTTCAAGACCCTGTGTTGTTTGGAGACTTTCAGAATAATATGTAGGACGCCTTTATGAAAGTATTATTAGTTCTGAAATCGTTATTATAAAATGCCTAGGAGGGATCGGGAGTACAACCCGAAATAAAACAGGTCAAATCAAACTGGCAAATGTAATCAAGAAAGTAGTTCATTGAAATAAAATAATCACGAATTACAAAGATGGGCAGAATGGAAATTAGGTGCCCCAGATGTTACAACTTAGGCTTCTCCGCCTTAGTACTTGGAAAATCGTTTTGAGTTCGATATGTGCTTTAGGAGATCTTTGAGTATTTTGTTGATGCCTCGAGACGCAGCATACCCCCTCCTTGTCCATTTCAGTGCGGCGAGATTTTTCTTTGTATTCGATGCCGCCTTTTCAGGTTTTCGACTCAAATCCCTTTTTTTTTTTTTTTTTTTTTTTTTTTTTTTGGAGCAAGGTGTCCTTGGTGGTTTTTCGTCTCAGCTTGTTCAAGCGAAGTATCTTTTGACTGAATCCGAGTTCACGGGGTTGGACAAGCTTTTCCCATCCATTTCCGTTAGGATCAGTGCGCCTCCGGAGAAAGCCTTTTCCACCACGTACGGTCCTTCCCAATTCGGCATCCATTTCCCTCTGAAATCCTTTTGTATGGGGAGGATCTTTTTCAATACCAGGTCTCCCTCGTGAAACTCCCTTGGGCGAACCCTTTTGTTATATGCTCGCACCATGCGTTTTTGGTACATCTGACCGTGACGAATAGCCTTTAGCCTCTTTTCTTCGATTAGGTTCAATTGATCGTATCGAGCCTGAATCCACTCGGCTTCATCCAGCTTTACCTCTGTTAAAACCCGAAGAGAGGGTATCTCCACCTCGATGGGTAGGACTGCCTCCATCCCGTAGACCAGTGAGAAGGGTGTTGCCCCAGTAGAGGTTCTGACGGATGTTCGATAAGCATAAAGAGCAAATGGTAGCTTCTCATGCCAGTCCTTGTAAGTCTCTGTCATCTTTCCCACTATCTTTTTGATGTTCTTATTTGCTGCTTCCACTGCCCCATTCATTTTCGGACGGTATGGAGACGAGTTATGATGTTTAATGTTAAATTGACGACAAACATCCGCTATTGTACTGTTGTTCAGATTCAAAGCATTATCTGATATGATCCTTTCGGGCATCCCATATCGACAGATGATCTTCTTTTTTAAGAATCGACTAACCGCCGATTTAATGACGTTAGCGTATGAAGCCGCTTCTACCCACTTTGTGAAGTAGTCGATCACTACGAAGATGAACCGGTGTCCGTTTGACGCTTTTGGTGAGATTGGTCCGATAACATCCATGCCCCACATAGAAAAGGGCCATGGGGAAGTCATAACGTGTAGGGGAGATGGAGGCACATGAATCTTGTCTCCATAGATCTGGCATTTATGACATCTCTTGGCATAACTGATACAGTCTCCTTCCATGGTGGACCAGAAATATCCAAATCTCATTATTTGCCTGGCCATTGTGAATCCGTTAGCATGTGTTCCACAAATGCCCTCATGGACTTCCTCTAGGATCATCTTGGCTTCTAAAGCATCGACGCATCTCAACAATACTTGGTCTTTCCCTTTTCTGTACAAAATGTCTCCATCTACCACATATTCGAGGGCCAATCTCCTGAGCGTCCTTTTTTCGTTCTCAGTTGCGTGAGCTGGGTATTCGCGGTTTTTCGCATATCGCAATATATCTCGATACCAGGGGTGATTGTCGCTTTCCTCTTCTTCTACGTTGCAGCAATAAGCTGGGGTCTCGTAAATACTCATCTGGATAGGCTTTACATCTTCTTGCTTACTCGCCTTAATCATGGAGGCTAAAGTAGCCAGAGCATCTGCCATTTGGTTTTCTTCTCGTGGGAGATAACTAAAGGTGATATCGTCGAACTCCGCGATTAGTCCCATGACTATCCTTCGATAGTTGATTAATTTGGGGTCTCTTGTTTCCCATTCGCCCCTTAGTTGGTAGATCACTAATGCGGAATCTCCATATACTTCCAGCGTTTTAATTCTTCGTTCTATAGCAGCGTGGAGTCCCATGATACAAGCTTCGTATTCTGCCATATTGTTTGTGCAATCGAAATCCAACCTGACTGTGAACGGATAGTGAGCACCTTTTGGGGATACCAAGACTGCCCCAATCCCGTTTCCAATAGCATTTGATGCTCCATCGAAATTCAGTTTCCAAAGGTCATCCCTTGCCGTGTCCTCTTCCGTAGCTGCCACATACATTAAATCCTCATTGGGGAAATCAAAGTTCAATGGCTCGTAGTCTTCTAAAGCTCTGCTAGCTAGGAAGTCGGCTATCGCGCTCCCTTTTATAGCTTTCTGGCTCACATATACAATATCAAATTCGGACAGTAAGATTTGCCATCTAGCCATCCTCCCATTCAAAGCGGTCGCCTCCATCATGTACTTTAGGGGGTCTAACTTCGAGATTAACCAGGTCGTGTGATACAGCATGTATTGTCTCAATCTTCTGGTTGTCCAAATTAACGCACAACACAGCTTTTCAATTGGTGAGTACCTCATTTCACACTCAGTGAATTTCTTACTGAGATAGTATATCGCCTTCTCTTTTCTTCCGGTATCATCATGTTGACCTAGCACGCATCCCATAGAGTGGCCAAGTACTGTTAGATATAGGATTAATGGCTTATCCGGACGTGGGGGCGACAGTACTGGAGGGTTCACCAAGTAGTGTTTGATCCTGTCGAAAGCTTCTTGACATTCGTCATTCCATATGCCGGGGTTATGCTTCTTCAAAAGACGGAATATGGGATCGCATTTCTTAGTTAGCTGTGAGATAAACCGGGCGATGTAATTCAATCTGCCGAGGAAACCTCGAACCTCTTTCTGAGTGCGCGGCGGAGGTAGTTCTTGTATAGCCCGGACCTTGTCTGAGTCGATTTCGATCCCCTTCTTGCTGACTATGAAGCCCAACAGCTTGCCAGATCTAGCTCCAAAGGTACATTTCGTAGGATTGAGTTTCAATTGGAACTTTCTCAGTCTCAGAAATAGTTTCTGCCAAACTTGTATGTGTTCTTCCTCCGTTCTAGACTTTGCAATCATGTCATCCACATAAACCTCGATCTCTGTATGCATCATATCGTGGAACAAAGTCACCATGGCCCTCTGATACGTAGCCCCTGCGTTTTTCAATCCAAAAGGCATTACTTTATAACAGAAGGTGCCCCACAGTGTTATGAAAGTGGTCTTTCCCATGTCTTCAGGGTGCATTCTTATCTGATTGTATCCGGAAAAGCCATCCATGAAAGAAAAAAGTGAAAAGCCTGCTGTATTGTCGACTAGCGTGTCAATATGAGGCAAAGGAAAGTTATCCTTTGGGCTAGCTTTGTTTAAATCCCTATAATCCACGCACATTCGCACCTTTCCGTCTTTTTTAGGGACAGGCACGATATTGGCCACCCATTCTGAATATTTGATTTCTTGCAGGAATCCGGCGTCGAGCTGCTTTTGGACCTCTTCCTTTATTTTCAGCACAATGTCAGGTCTCATCCTTCGGAGCTTTTGTTGAACTGGCTTGCAATCCCTCCTTATGGGTAAGCGATGTACCGCGATATCGGTGCTTAAACCGGGCATATCTTCATAAGACCACGCGAAGACATCCTTGAATTCTTGTAATAGTTTGATGAGATTCTGCCTTGTTTCCCTGGCTATACATGTCCCAATGTTTACCGCTTTCCCTTCTTCTAGCACCACAGTCTCTACTGCCTCCTTATGGGGCCGAATCTGTCTCTCCTCCCGCTCTTCCATTCTTAACCAATCAGGAGACAGATCATTGTTCGTCATCTTCGAGATCCTGTAGATCTCCTAGGCACATGTCTTGCTCAAAGGATATTCGAGTCTGAGGCAGCGTTGCTCAAGTCATTGACGTCCGGGGACCTGTTGCAGTTTGAGAATACGGGTGGAGTGAATGAATTTGTGGATGACAGTTGTATGTATGTAATGCTAAAAAATGACCGGAAAACAAAGAAAGAAATGTTTGCTTTGAAAAATGCATTTTATTGATATAACGATACGTAACATGTGCCTATTTCACAAAAGAAATCTGCTGCCCTTAGGCTTGGAGCAACAAGTGTGTCCTGAACATTACTCTGAAGGGGCCCTAAACACTACAGGGATTTCTTCCGCAGTCCAATTGTTCAAGATGTCTTCCGATTCATAAGGCTGGATATTCGGCAGACTCCTCCGCCAACTGCCTCCTCAGATACGGTGCTAATATAGACATTGCCTAACATTGCCGCGATGTCCTCTCCCTTCGGTGTCCCTGCTCAGAGTGGATTACCCTCCGACACAAGGTCTTGGATATGTGTGGGATTATCATGGGTTCCCTTGGTTTCCTTCCCGCTCAAACGGGTGAGTCTTCTTCCCGTCTCTTTTCTAACTCCTCCTTCCTTTGCCTTGCATCTGGTCTGAATCCCAGGCCAAAGTGATCCTGTTTCTCTCTCAGTATTGGGGCCGCTATTCTCCCCTGAAGGTATTTTCCAAGCCCTCTTCCCGGTAAAGCGCCTTTTCCCACGGTCATTTTTAGACCCATCCTTGTGGTCCTCGAGATTTTTGGCTCCAGGATCTTGTTTCCTTCCATGACAAAGGTTGCGTTCACGAACTCGAGAGATCGGAACGAGCATTCTGTTGCCTCGTCGTTTGTTTCCACGTAAGGCATGTCACTGGTCACGGTGGCGATGATGTCCTCCTCAGCTTTTATCGTTATTAGTCGGCCATCCACTATCAACTTCACCTTTTGATGTAGTGATGAAGGTACTGCCCCAGCTGAATGTATCCACGGTCTCCCCAATAGGCAGTTGTAGGAAGGTTCGATGTCCATGACCAAAAAATCTATTTCGTAAATAGTTGGGCCAATCAGTAAGGGTACCTCAATTCTCCCCATGACCCTTCTTTGAGTCCCGTCGAAGGCTCTTACCACGCTTTGGCATTCCTTCATGTATGAACTATCCACCGGTAATCTGTTGAGGGTGGATAAGGGTAGCACGTTTAGCGCGGACCCGTTGTCTATCAAGACCCCTGGCAATGTGTGCCCCTTACATTTAGCGGTAACATGTAATGCCTTGGTGGATCCTCTACCACCTGGAGGTATTTCATCATCATTAAAATGAATGAAGTTGTCTGCGCTTATATGGCCGATTAGTCGATCCAACTTGTTAACCGAGATGTCACTAGTGACGTAGGTTTCATTTAAAACTTTCATTAGTGCGTTCCTGTGTACTTCTGAGCATTGGAGCAAGGTCAATACGGATATGCGTGCCGACTGTTTGTGTAGCTGTTCTACCACACAATACTCACTATGTTTTAGAAATTTCAGGAACTCTTTAGCCTCTTCCTCAGTCACAGGCTCCTTGATCTTCGGCTCGGGTTCAGCTGGCCTCCTCTTCTCTTGTTCCACCATTGGAGCTTTCCCCTTTACTAAGTCGTAGCGTCTCCCGCTTCGAGTATGGAAGCCTTCGTTTGAATCCTCTTTTGTCACATTGGTCGAACTTTTTGCAACTTCTACATTACACTCGTAGTTCCAGGGGACTTCCCTGCTATCTTTGTAGGCGAATGCAGCGGGCTTCCGTATTATCACCTTCGGCGTCACCCGTGTTCCTATCTCATTGCTAACGGAGACTACTACCTCGCACCCATGATTCTGAGGAACCTCCCTATTATCCTTAACGTCAGCGGGCCTCCGTATGACCACTCTTGGTGCTACCTGTGCCCCTGTTTCATCACTTTTGGGACGTGAAATAGTGATCATTGGAAGGTTAACTCTTGAGCTTGTTGACTCTGATGCGCATATGCTCCTATCTTCTGCGCCTTCCTCATAAAATTCGACTTCTTTATTGTTCATTAGGTTCTGTACTAGAGTTCTGAATTCTCCGCAGGTCTGAATCCATGTCCCAGCTCTTGGTGGTGCTCGCAATAGTTTGCGAGTTTCTCTTGATTTTCTTCCGCAACAATCAACCCATGCTTGACCATTTCTTTCCAGACCCATCTCAGGGGGGTCTTGACCTCTGCGATGCTTGTTTTGATCCTTTTTTCTGCACTTTCGCTGATCGCGTTGATTCCGCCCTTGGCGTGATTAGGCAAAGGATTTGTTGTACTTGGCATGTCATCCAACTCGACCACACCCATGCCGATAAATTTCTCTACCAATTTCTTGAAAGCCAGGCAGCTCTCTATTGAGTGCCCCGTGATTCCTGCATGGTATTCACACTGGGCGTTCGTGTCGTACCACTTGGGGTACGGAGGTTGCATCGGTTTGAGATGAAAAGGGGACACAATATGTGCATCGAACAGGGTTTGATACATTTCCTTATATGTCATCGGAATTGGTGTGAATTGGGGCTTCTCATTATCTTGTCTTGAGGCGCCGGGCTCTTTCTTGGGTAGCCCTTGCTGCCCCGCGATTGTTGCTTTTGGTTGGTTTATGGTAATTGACCTCGGGAGCCCTATGCTCGCGTTATTCACCTCACTTTCTTTCCTTCTTGGGGGCATTCTTTTGGTATTATCTGCGGTCTCGATCCCTCCACTTTTTATAATATTCTCGATCATCTCTCCAGTGGTTATGATATCCGAGAAGCTCCGGGTTGCACTTCCTATCATGTGCATGAGGAATGGGGCTTTCAAGGTGCGGATGAAAAGCATGGTGGTCTCTTTCTCCATAAGCGGTGGCTGGACCTGGATGGCAACTTCCCTCCACCTCTGTGCGTACTGCCTAAAGCTTTCATTCCCTTTCTTTTCCATGTTTTGCAGAGTGATCCTATCGGGGGTCATGTCCGTTACGTGACTGTATTGCTCCAAGAACGCTTGAGCCAAATCATCCCATGACCCAATTTTGGCACGACTCAACTGATTGTACCATCTGGCCGCAGCCCCTATCAAGCTGTCTTGGAAACAGTGGATCAGCAGTGGGTCATTGTTAGTGTAACCCGCCATCCTTCTACAGAACATAGTGATGTGGGCCTCTGGGCAGCTTGTCCCTTTGTACTTCTCGAACTCCGGCATCTTGAAATTATACGGGAGCACCAAATCGGGGACTAAGCTTAGGTCGTTGGCCTTTATTCCTCGACGTTTACCGGCGTTTTCCAGGGCCTTGAATCTCTCCTCCACCCATTTTGGCAATTCTTGTTTTGCCTTTTCAGCCATCTCATCTAGATCCGGGACACCGAGACTGACCAGATTTTCTCCTGGGTTAGTGCCCAAACCCGTCGGGAGATGTGTCGGTGTTGCGATTTCAGCATGATATTGTGGCCTGATAGTGACAGACGCCCTTTGGGGAGGCGCATCTTGGGGCATTTGGGTCTCTGGTGGGGGAAGGGCGAGATTATCGCTGTCGTTCCCTGAGCTAGAGGCAACTCCTCGTTCTTTAGATAGCAATTGCATTATCTGGTCCACCATTTTGTCCTGGGATTTTTGCATTTGCTCCATCATGTCCTTCTGGGTTTTGGCCAACTGCTCTTGTAGTTGCGCTTGTTCTTTTATTTGATCCTGGATTTCTTTCTGCATTTGTTCTAGTTTTTCCATTTTTGATCCATTATTCTTGTTTTTCCCCTCGTACCGTAGTGATGTTCCAGGGTAACTGCCATAATTTTAGGGTCCTTTTGTGAGATTCGGTGTGTATGATGCGATGTAATGCAGATGTATGATATGAATGCAAAGAGAAAGAAAGGCGCTGATTATGAATCCAATTCCTTTAGACGAACTTTTCTAGAAAATAAATCTCTTTACATAAAACAGATTACATATACGGTTTCGTCCTCATAAAACGCCGATCTATTCCTTCGTGTCCGTATGTCATGGCCATATCTCGTGCGCTTTCTTCGTAGGTGCCCCTTCTAGCTCTTTGGGACTTGATTCAGACCGTACCTCTTCACTCATTTATTCTCTGTGATAAGCTCCTTTAAAAGTCTAGGGGCGACAACTCTTGAAGAATCCTTGTTGGCTTGAATCGTCGAGCGAGGACTTGTACTCTTCTGACTGTCAGTCTTCTCTCGTTGCTCATTCGGACTACCTTTGAGCCACCGTATTATAATCCGCTTTATCAAGAAATTCATTTCCATATGAAAAACTCCTCCATTTAGCAATCGAATGTTAATCAGCACCTTCTTTCTATGATGATGCAATGCAATGTAATCAAAACAAAAGGAAACATGTTAGCACAGGAGTAACAAACAGAGTACCTATCCGGGTGATCACTAGGGTTTGAAGTGGCTCTACCTATGACGGGCTCTTAGGTCTCTCTACATGTGGTTCGGTTCTAAAGTAAGGGTACCTGAACCAGCAGATTCCTCAATCCTCACCCGTTATAGGTTCATATGGATGGAGTTCAGTTCAGGGGAATACATTTCCCTATGGCTACACGGAGATAAAAATCTCACGAAGACATAGGTACGGATGTATTCCGAAAGCGATCCACTATCTTGTACGGAGGTAAAAACCTCACGAAAGAGTAGCTTCTCACTCCTACTTAAGGGTGTGACCGCAATGGTCATGCAATGCAATGCCAAAATATTTCAGGAGACTCGACACTGTAGCACAAGCAAATGCATCAAAGAGAGGCATAATTTTTTAAAACAATTTTTCGAACTTTCGACAAAAGGACAAAAACCACTCAATTTACGGCCTGACTCTCAGAGGTCCCCAGTGGAGTCGCCAAGCTGTCGAAACCATCCTTTTTTGAAAAGGCGGGAATCGAACTTGGGTTTTGAAAATAGAAACGGGAGTCGCCACCGATCTTTTATTAGGTGTGATCGGATCACCGTTGTTGTGATAAAAGATTCTGATTTATTAAAATAATGTTTTTGGTCTACGAAAATTAGAGAAAATAGGTTCGGGAGTCGGTTACATGCGAGGAAGGGTTAGCACCCTCGTCATGCCCCAAAATTGGTACCAAATTGATTAATTAATGTCCTTATGTCGAAAGTTGGAAATTACAAAAATGAATAGGAAATCGATCTTTTTCGGAAATGTTTTGGTTTTTTTGAATTGAATATCAAGATTTCCTTGTCTCGAAAGGACCGAATATCACATCCAATACATAGGACACAATAGTTTCAACCCTCAAATCCAAGGCCGTCTCTTAATTCCGGAAGCTTGTGCATCAGAATATCAAAAGGGATATTCGGTTGTTTGGCCAAGAGAGAGAATCGAAGCCCAACACATAGGGCACGGTCTCCCAAATTCCCAAACACAGAATATTGCCCTATTTCGAAAATATTTGGTTTTTTGGATGAAATTGATAAACATTTTAGGTTACGTTTAAAACGTTATTCAAAACGTGGATAAGGCGTGTGACAACAATGATGATGTGAAAATAGAAGCAGATGTGAAACAATATAAGCATAAACATATGAGTGGAAGCTAAGTAGATAATAGCATATATATACAGACATATACATAATATGATAAAGCAACAAAGACAATAATAATGATGATAAACATAGTGGAGCAATAATAATAGCAATATATACAACGCAATGATGCAACAATATAGTACTAACAACTAATAATAATATAATAATATTAGGAGAGAGATAATATGTACAGCGTAATAATATAGTCATAGTAATGATAATAAATAGTATACAAAAGTAATAATAATGGTGATAATGATAATATAATAACGGATATGATAATAAATATGCTAATAATAGTAATAGAAAAATAACGATAACACTGACACAAAGTTTATACAAATACCCTAATATAATATAATAATAATGAACAATAATAATAATGATGTGGTAAATATATATGTAAGTAATAGTACAATAGTAATAATAGGAATGATAACATAATAATAATAATAATAATAATAATAATAATAATAATAATAATAATAATAATATATCGAAAGAATAATCACAAAAAAGGGTCGAAGGAGGACCAAATTAAAATCAAGATACAGTTAGGGGGATTAAAGTAGCAATAAACTAAAGCGAAATAATCGGGACTGAAATGTAATACGCACATAACTTGGAGGGGTAAAATGGCTATAAATCTCGCACCCTGAAACGTAACGTTTGTCGGGGGACTAAGTTGAACTGTGAAACAAAATTTGGGGCAAAATTCGGAGTGAAGAACGCTTGATCGTGAAGACCAAAAAGGCGGAGGGGCTAAATGCGCAATTAGCCCCTCCTAAGAGAAAACACGCGGATCCTATGCTACATGGGTCGGATCGCTTGCGGGTCGCCTGATACGGCGCCGTTTTGGAGGCCATTGACACAGGCCCCAAACGACACCGTTTGGCCTCTTTATAAAGACAAAATTTTTCTTTTTTTTCTTTCATTTTTTGCTGCAGCTAAAAAACAAAGAGGGGAATTCCTTTTTTCTCTGCTAGGGTTCCAACCCTAGCCCCCCGCCGTCGCCAAAATCATCACCGGTCTCCATCGCCGGCCACCGCATGCGGTGGCCGAAATCCCTGAAAACCCCTTTTCTCGGTGATTAAGAGGTAAGTTCTCCTCTTTTTTTTTTATTTTTACCTTTTTATACTGTATTAGATGTATATTTTTTTGTTGAGTAAAACGACAGATTCAAAAAAATAACAATACCTTCCGATATACTGATACGACCTTGGCGTTTTCGATTTTTGCTTGGTCTACTGCTATACTCTTTTTTGAATCTATTTCTCTTATTTTTGATTGCTTGTGAATCCAAAAAAACAAAAGGGCCCTTGTTACATCGATTTTTCACGGCTTTATAGCCGAAAGATTACAATCGCTTTCTTATTCTATTATTTGCTCCATATCTCGTCCTCTGTTTCTGCTTCTGGTGCTGCTTGCAGGTGATGGGCGAGGCGTTGGTGGGAACTGTCAGTGTGGTGCGCTCGTGGGGTGATGGGCCGTGGCAGAGGGCGCCGATCGAGGCGCGCGTGGTGTGCTACAGGGACACGGCGCGTGGTGTCCACGGAAGGAGGCCAAAGGTCAGTGGCCAGTGGCAGATGAAGGGTTGACGGCGCCACAAGCCTAGGGTTTTGACTACTGGTTTAGCTTTTTGGGCCACTGGGCCGATGTAGATTTGGGTTCAGGTTGGGCTTGATTTCTTAGGCTAACGGGCTAGGTTAAGTGGGCAGGCTGTTTGGGTTTACCTTGTTTTGGGCTTGTAAATGGACATTTGGACTCTTTAATAATATTTTGGGTTTTTTAATTTGGTTTTATTTTGACTGAATGGGCCCGGGCAGAAATTGGGTATTACATTACCCTTGGTGGGTAAAACTATCGAATTTACCCTTGGAAGGTAAATTACTGAATTACCCTTAGAGGGTAAATTACCGAATTACCCTTGGTGGGTAAAACTATCGAATTTACCCTTGGAAGGTAAATTACCGAATTACCCTTGGTGGGTAAAACTACCGAATATACCCTTGGAAGGTAAATTACCGAATTACCCTTGGTGGGTAAAACTACTGAATTTACCCTTGGAAGGTAAATTACCGAATTACCCTTGGTGGGTAAAACTACTGAATTACCCTTAGAGGGCAAATTACCGAAATACCCCTGGTTGTGCAAATTACCGAAATACCCCTGGGTTGTGCAATTACTGAAATACCCCTGGGTTGCAAAATTACCGAAATACCCTTAGAGGGTAAATTACCGAAATTCCCTGGGTTGCGAAATTACTGAAATACCCTTGAAGGGTAAATTACCGAAATACCCTTGGGTTGCAAAATTACCGAAATACCCTTAGAGGGTAAATTACTGAAATACCCCTGGGTTGTAAAATTACCGAAATACCCTTGGTGGGTAAAATTTCTGAATTTCTCTTAGAGAGTAAATTACCGAATTACCTTTAGTGGGTACGATTACCGAGTTATGAAAATGCCCTTACGGGCCGAATTACGAAAATACCCCTAATGGGCCGAATTACGAAATGTCCCTATGGACCGAATTACGAAAATACCCTTTATGGGCCAAATGTGATATTTGATATATGGGCAGTTTGATATTTGTGATATGGGCCAGAGTGTGTAATTTCACACTTATCTCATGGGTTAGATATTATACCGTAAGCATTAGAATAAATCGTAAAATTTGTAAAATCGGAAAATACGGTATAATAACAGTTTTTGTGTAAATGCATGAAACCGGTATTAAGGTTGTGGGAATTACAGATTTGCCCTTAATGGGTTTGTTAAAAAGTGATATTTTGGGCCATATGAATTATTTTGATAAATTGGCCAAGGGTGAAATTTGAAAAAAAATGGCCTCATGTGATTAATGGGCCAACATTTGCTAGATCGATTAATGGGCCAAAATTTGCTAGATCGATTAATGGGCCAAAATTTGCTAGATCGATTAATGGGTCAAAATTTGCTAGATCGCTTAATAGGCCAAATTGTTAAGATTGATTAATGGGCCAAATTGCTAGATTGCTTAATGGGCCAACTTGTATTATGGGCCTTATGATGAAATTATTCTATGAATATTGTTATGCTTTGTATATGCATACATGATTGCATGGGTTGGGATAAAATTGAAGAGAAGTGCTAGTGGCTCTGCCACAATCTAGTTCGGTGACTCTGTCACAATCCAGTTCGGTGGCTCTGCCACAATCTAGTTCGGTGACTCTGTCACAATCTAGTTCGGTGGCTCTACCACAAACATTTTAAATGGCTTTATGCCTGCGATTGGTGTGTTGGCGGGGTGGGTTGACTTGATCCCCACAGGTGTGCTGGTTGGTACGGGTGGTGTGTAGCGGATGGAAATTAGGTTTGGTTTGGGATTTGCATATCATATGCATATTATATACATGTTATTATGTTATAATTGTAAATGGGCTTAGGCCCAAAATATTGCTATGTGTGTTCCGACCCAGTGGATGATGGTAAGGGGATTACACACTGAGTTCTTGTAACTCACCTCCTTTCTCTTAACCTTTTCAGGTAATGCTCAGTGACGTGGACTTGGGCTTTGGATGACTCGATGGAGACCATACTTTAGAAATGGTTTATTTGGACTTCGGACTACTTTCTTGTTTATTTTATTACTCTACTATTTTGGGTTAAATGTTGTAATCAGGCCTCGGATTTTCTTTCAAAATGCTTCTGCAACTCTATTCCCAAACGTCCCATTTTCGTAAATTGTTTATTTCAAATATATTTTCACAACCAAAAAGGTTTTTAAAGAAAATTACGTTTTCAAGTAAATAACAATTGCTTAAGTGTTTTGGGTTTTAACAAAGAGGCTGTAATTCTCAAACAAGTTTTTAACAATCTCAAAGATGGTTTGAAAAAAAAAAAAACTTCCATGTGACACACCAGATTCGGGCTTAACGTCTAGGCCGGGTTTGGGGTGTTACAAAGTGGCTCAGGTCTGACTGGTTTTTCCTTCTTTTACTCTACCATTATGGTCTTTCCTTTTGCGGGTTGAGTTCAGGCATTTATCAAATCATAACGCCTTCCACTACCCGTATAAAAATCTACATCTTGATCCTCTTTTGAAGCGTTGGCTGAGTTCTCCTTTCCTGAGATTGTCACGTTACAATCATAGTTCTAGGGGACCCTTCTGCTATCTTGATAAGAGAAGACCGCCGGTTTTTGAATTATAATCTTTGGTGTCATCTGTTTTCCAGCTTCGTTGTTTTTAGGTCGCGAAATTATGACCACAGGATGATTAACTTTTGGGACCTTCGTTGTTAATTTTAACGCACATATGTTTTCTTCTTCTTTAACTTCTTCACAGAACTCTATCTCTTTATTGTCTATCAGGCCTTGCACGTAGGCTCTGAATTCTGTGCGTTCTTGGATCTTATGCCCCTCTTCATGATAGAACTCACAATAGTTCATTATGTTTTCACAACTCTCTTCAGAATTCGAAGTGCTCAACCCCCTTTTTACCATTTCCTTCCAGACCCATCTCAAAGGAGTTTCTACCTCTGCAATATCGGTCTTGATTCTTCTCCCCACCTTTTCGTCTATCGCATTAACCCCATTATCAGTGTGATTGGGTAGCGGATTTTTGGCACTAGGTGCATCATCAAATTTCACAATGCCCTTTTTAATAAGTCTTTCGACTACTTTCTTAAAGGCAATGTAGTTTTCTATTGAATGCCCCGAAATTCCTGTATGGTAGTCACATTAAGGTGCGAATCATACCATTTAGGATATGGAGGTTGTAATGGTTTCAGGTAAAAAGAGGACACCACGTGTGCGTCAAATAAGCTTTGATACAGCTCCCTAGATGTCATTGGGATTAGTGTAAATTGGAGCTTCTCAGTGTTTTACTTTGTGCCGGACTCCTGCCTTGATGAACCTTGTTGACCAGTAGCCACCGCTCTTGGCTGATTTACAGTAATCGATCTTGAGTAACCCTTGTTATATGTGCTTGTATTGTTCATCTTGTTTTCCTTTTTCCTCGAGGTTGACCTTTTGTTACTCTCTCTTGCATCTATCTTTCCACTCCTTATCATATTCTCGATCATTTCGCCGATCATCACTATGTCTGAAAAACTTTTTGTAGCACATCCTATCATGTAAGTGATGAGTGAGGATTTTAGGGTGTTGATAAAGAGCATCGTAGTTTTTTTTCTAGGAGCGGCGGCTGTACTTGTATGGCAACTTCCCTCCATCTCTGTGTGTATTGCCTGAAACTCTCATTTGGTTTCTTCTCCATGTTTTGCAAAGTAATTCTATCAGGGGTCATATCCGTCACGTAACTGTACTGCTTTATGGATGCTTGTGCTAAGTCCCTCCAAAAACCAATCCTAATACGGCTCAATTGGTTGTACCATTTGGATGCTGCTCCCACCAGACTGTCTTGGAAGTAATGTATCTGTAGTTGATCGTTGTTAACACACCCGGTCATCCGTATACAAAACATGGTGATTTGAGCTTCGGGGCAACTGGTCCCGTTGTACTTTTCGAATTCTGGAATTTTGAACTTATGGGGAAGCACTAGATCTGGGACCAAACTCAGATCTTTAGAATCAATTCCATGTTGACTGTCAGCGTTTTCCATGGCCCCGAATTTTTCCTCTAGCCATTTACATCGGTCCTCTAACTGCTTTGGCAATTCTATCTTTGTCCTTTCCTTTTCTGCCATTTCATCCAGGTCAAGGATAACAGGATTAGCTGGGTTATCCCCTGGGTTAGAACCTGATCCAGCTTGAAATTTCATTGGCATTGAAACACCATCCTGAAATTGTTGAGGCCTAATCGTGACGGATGTTCTTAGAAGATACACTTCAGGCTGTATACCTCAGGCTGTGTTGGAGTAAAACCCGGCAGATAGAGAGGTTCCTCATTCCCATTGGGGCCTTTCCTTTATCCATTCTTCCAGTCAGTAGTTGGGTCACCTGAGTCATCATATTTCTTTGGGATTCCATTATTCGGTCCATCATGTCTTGCTGGATTTTAGCCAGTTGCTCTTGTATTTGCAACTGTAGTTTATCTTACATTTCCTTTTGGAGTTGTTCAAGCCTTTCCAATATTTGATCCATGTCTTTTGTCTTTGCTCGGGTACCGTAAGGATGCTTGGTTGGTAAGTTTTTGTTGGTTTCCAGATTAATTCTGAAATGATTTTAATCAATTAGGGTCTTTCCATGAAATTTAATGCACATGATGTGATGTAATGCGAATGCATGAAATGAATACAAAAAAAAAGAAGTCGATTATGATTCAATTTCATTTAGAAAACTTTACTAGAGAACAAGTTTCTTTATATAAAACGGATTACAAATATACAGACAGACGCATTATCTTCCACTTTATCAAGAAATTCGTTCTCCATGACAAACTTTCTAATTTAGTAATCGAACGTGAATCGACACTTTTTTAAATATGAAATGACATGCAATGCAATCATAACCAAAATAAAATGAAACACGTTAGTTCAAAGTAAAAGCAAGCAAGAAAGTAACAAATAGAGCTCCTATTCGGGTGACCACTAGGGTTTATCGCGGTACTATCTAGTGTGGGCTCCTAGGGTTTTCTACATACGGTTTGGTTCTAAAGTTGAGGTACTTGAACCAACAGATTCCTCGATCCTCACCCATTACAGGCTCATACAGACCGAGTTCAGTTTAGGGGAATACATTTCCCTATGGCTGGACGGAGATGAAAATCTCACGAAGACATAGGTACAGATGTATCCCAAAAGCGATCCACTATTCCCCACGGAGGTGAAAACCACACGAAGGAGTAGCTTCTCACTCCCACTTAAAAGGGTAAGACCAAACAATCTTTATGCAATATGATGCGAAAATATTATATGAGACTCAACCACAGCAATCATATAACACAAACAAATGCAATCAAAGGATCGTAATTTTTCAAATCAAATTTTCAATTTTCGACAACAAGACAGAAAATAATCAATTTTACGGCTTGACTTTCTTAGTAGTCCCCAGTGGAGTCACCAAGCTGTCGAAACCATTTTTTGTTTGGAAAACGAAGTCGACTTTAAAAATGAAAATGGAGTCGCCACTAATCCTTTTTTTGAGGTGTGATCGGATCACCTTGAGATTAATCATTAAAATATTTTGATTTATTAAAACAATGATTTTGGCCTACGAAATTCGAAAAAATGGGTTCGAGAGTCGGTTACGTACAAGGAAGGATTAGCACCCTCGTAACGCCAAAAATTGGTACCGAATTGATTGATTAACGCCTTAATGTCAAAAATTTGAAAAGATTTTAAAATGCGGTCCTTTTTGTAAAAAAACAAAACTTGAATAAATTTAATTGGATACAGAGACCCGCTTATTTTGAAGAAGTAAAATGTCATGCCCGGTGAGTTAGGATACGACATTTTAAATTCTCGAAACTAAGCTTATCTTTTGACCCTTAAAACTCGTGCCTTTAAATTTAAGAAGAATATTCGATTATTTGGGTCAAATAAAAAATCAGAACCCAGTAAGTTAGGGCACAATTTCTCAAAATTCCCAAATAGAGAATATTGCCTTTATTTTTAGAAGTCCTTACCTAAGTCCTTACCTCGAGATAACAGAATGTCACATCTATTGAGCTAGGACACAACATTTTTGAATTCCCGAGAATAAGCTTTTATTTAACTTATACTTTGATTAAGAAAATAATTGGTTCTTTAGACTCGACGACAAAATTGAAACCCAGTAAGTTAGGGTACGATTTCTTTTGAATCTTAAAACGTGGAGTGTTTGCTTATTTCAAAACAAAAATTTTAATGCATCGAATAAAATGTAATATGATCGTAGTAAAATGGAAAATGAATTACAGTGACGATATGCACAATTGAATAAAAGTGAGGGCGATAATATAAAGAACAATAATAATGGAAAAAATAAAATAAAAGCTAAAACAAATAACTTACATAAAATAATAGGTGAAAGTTAAAAAAATAATAAACAAGTAAACAAATAAATAAAAGAAAAGAAAATAATAATAAAAATAATAGTAAAAGCTAATAGTAAATCAATAAATAAATACTGTGTGTAATAGTTTAAAGATAATAAAATAATAATTATACAAATAATTATACAATAATAATAAATTATAATAAAAATACATTAATAAATGAATAATAATAATAGTAAAAATAAATAAATAAGAGTAATAATAATATCATAATAATGATAATAGTAGTGAAAATAATAACATGAATAATAATAACATGAATAATAATCATAATGAAAATAATAATAATAATAATAATAATAATAAATAATAATAATCATAATAATAAATATAATAATAATTACAATAATTATAATAATAGTGATTAAGATTAATTAATTTAATAACAAAAAATAACAAAAAATGACTAATTTGAACTAAAAGCAGAAATTTAGGGGCAAATCCGAAATAAATAAAAGAGAAAGGACCACTTGAACGCGCGAATAACAAAGAGGGACCAATAGAGAAATTAACCCCCGCCCTCAAAAACGTCGTCATTCGAATAAGGGCCCAATTGAAATTGCAATAAATTATGGGGCCAAATTAAGAAACAAAATAAACTTGATTGCAAAGTAATGAAAAAGCGGAAGGGCTAAAAGTGCAATTAGCCCTTCCGTAAAAAACACGCGGATCCTAGACCTGGAACGGGTCGAATTCGGGTCGGGCTCCCCAAAACGACTTCGTTTCGGGCGTTAGGGGGACTGATCAAAACAACATCGTTTTATCAGGCTATAAAAGCCAAAGTTTTTGCAAAAAAAAAAAATCATTTCTTCTTTCTTTTTTTTTTTTAAAAAAAAGATATCTCTGAATTCTCTCTCTTTCAGCGATTTCTAGCCACAGGTCTGGTCATCAGCAGCCGCGGTCCGCCGCCGTGCACAGCGGCCGAAGTTTGAAAACAGGTAATTTTTTTCTTTTTTTATATTATATTTTAAGACCTATATGTAGTAGTAAAAAAACTAGAAAATTATTTTATGCACACAAACAGTTTCGAAAAAAAGAAAGAAAAAAATGAAAAAGAAGATTAACATTTTCTCTATTGATTGTGAGTAAAAAAAAAAAAAGAGACTACAAAAGGCTTTCGTTTTCCATTTTTATAGTCGAATATTCAAAATAAAAGAAAAATACAATATTCATTTTTTTCTTTGCTGTGCTCTTTTTCTGTTTTGCATGTGAAACCATAATGGAGGACCGAACGCATGAGGGCTGCGGCGCGTGTAGGGTGAAGTGGAGGCTCGAAATCACGCGGCGCGCGTGTGGGGGGGCTGCGGCTCTAGGCAGATCTGGAAACCTCTAAATTTTCTGCTTGTTAAAATTTCGGGGCCATTTGGGCCTTGTAATGTATTGGGCTGAAATTTTGGACTAAAAACTAGACTGTTTAATGGACTTTATTACTTTTTTTTATTAGTTGGTTTTTAATTAGTTTTGGCATTGGACCGAGTAAAATTGGGTTATTACACTTATTATCAACTAAACTTTAAAATAATTAATCATCTATATTGCAATAAAAATAAAAGGTTTTATTAGTAAATTGAGCCCTGAGTTGTACCTTTATTTTCAAATTGATTTTAAAAATTTTTTTTTTTCAAAAGTAATACTTATACTATCAATTATGTCCTAATTTACTTTAAAAACAATAACAATTAATAAAAACAGAACAAGTGGCACATTTTTATCAAATGTAATACACTTTTAAATAAAGTGAGACAAAACTAATATTTTAAGTATAACTTCTCATAATAAAAAATATAAAAACCAATACCAAAAGTGAGATATAATTTTTTTTAAAAAAAAAAATCAACTTGAACTGTGGACTAGAGTTGATCACGGGTTAGGTCAGGCTCAAGTAAAATTTTAGGCCCGAGCTCGAAATATGGGCTTAAAAATTTTCCAAGCCCGGGCCAAAATAAAATTGCTAAGCCCGAGCCCAAGCCGGCCCGGCCCATATTAATTTTTTAACTTATTTTATTAAATAAACTTTTTTAAATATAATAAATCAAATACATTTAAAAACATAAAAACAAATATTAAAACAAGAAACAAATAAAAACTGATATGAAAACAATTCTTAAAACAATACACAAATTGAAAGTGAAAGTGAAATTAAAAAAGTAAAGTTCAAAATTTAAAATGATTAAAAATAAAATAAATATTTATTATAGAATTCGGGCCGGGCCCAGGTCAAAAAAATCTTACCTGAGGAAAACGGGCCTTGTTTTTTGTCCAAGCTCATTTTTCAGACCTATATTTTTGCCCGAATCCTCCCATTTTTTGGGCGGGCCTTCGAGCCGCATGATCAGGTCTACTGTGGATGATTATATATATCTGCATAGTCAACGATTATATAAAATAAAATATTATTTATTATTTGAAAAAAGTAACTATTGGGAAGTGAGCTAAAACTAGAGGTGTTCATGGGCCAGGCCAGGCTCAACTCAAAAATCAAGCCCGTTTTTTGGGCCACGGGCCCAAAAAATGGGCCTAGAATTTTTGCCCAAGCTCGACTCAAATAAAAATGCTAAAACCCGAGCCCTGCCCGTATTAATTTTTATATTATTTTTATAAATTTTTAAATATATATAATACATCAAAAATATTAAAGACATCAAAATAAATGTTTCCTAACAAATTAAAAATAAAATTTTAAAAATATGTATGTAACATCCTAGATTAAGGGTTATGCGTTCGTGCGTAATTCATGAGATAGTGGGCTCAGTGGGTGTGTTGGATGTGTTCTGAGGAGTTTTAGGAACCCTAAGATATGAGGGAATGCATTGGAAATGATTTAGAAATGTTAAGTTTCAAAAGAGGAAAGTGAACATTTTTGGAAATGTCTTATCTTAGAAATGTAGGGAAATGTGTTGGAAATGTAAGGAAATGTCTTGTCTTGGAAATGTAGGGAAATGTGTTGGAAATGTAAGGAAATGTCTTGTCTTGGAAATGTGAGGAAATGTCCTGGAAATGTAAGGAAATGATTTAGAAATGTTGAGTTTAAAGGAGGCAAACGAACATTTTTGGAAACTTGGAAATGTAAGGAAATGATAAGTTTTAAAGTTTAAAAAGAGGAAATTAAGGCAAGGTGGCCTTAAGAAAATTTATGGAGGAAATATGACATGAAATTGGGCTTGTAAAAGTGGCCTGGAAATGCCACTTAAAGGCTTAGCATGTGACGCCACCTACATGTGCAATTGGGCCAGGGTTCGAATCACTTAGGAAGCAGAAGAAAGCTTTTATTTTTGCGGAAACAAGAGGAAGAGATGGACGGCTTGGGGAGTCTTTGGGAGGAGTTTAAGATGAGGTTTTATTCTTATTAAAATTCGGCTAAAAGGGGTGATAAATGTGGATATTATTTCTTTTATTTTGATAGATAAGGAAGAGATAAAAGAGGATTATTATTAGTATTATTTTTATTAGGAGATAAGAGATAAATATTGGATTAAGTTTTACTGATAATTAAAGTGATAAATCAAGGGATAAAGTTATCAAAATAGAAGAGTGGTGGCCAAGTAAGGGACTCTAACCTAGTAATTTCGGCTATAAGAGGAACAGAGAGGCCATTCTGCATTATTTTCTGTTCTTTGAAAGCCTCTGCCAAATTCTCTTCACCAAATCCTCTTCTTCTTTTATTTTTGCCAAGCCGAAATACCTTGTGTTCTAGTCGAATCCTCCATCTTTATTCTTCCTTCTCTTTTCTTTCTAATCCTTCCAAAAGCTGAAAGTTGTGAGAGCATCATTTAGCCATAGCCGAATCTCTGAAGGTTGAAGTGAAGGTGCAATCGATTTCTTCAAATAAGGGTAAGATCCAAGTTTGGTTTCCATTCTTTTATATTTTAGACTTATCGAAATTTAGGGACTAATTCCTATTATTGATCTTGGCCGAATCATGGAAGGAAAGTTTTGGGATTTGGCCCAGTGTCGACTACAAGGAAGGAGAAGTTCTTTTCCCGAAGGTACACCATAGGCTGCGTGTTCCCTAGTTATTCGGTGAATTTCGGGATTTAAAATCCACAAGGTAAGTGTCTATAGCATTCGGCCAAGGCCATGTTTAGTAAATATATGTGTTCATTAATTATTCAAAAGCCGAAACTAATCTATTCAAGTAATCTAGTGATTGCCGAATTCAAGAAAGAAGGATACAAAGTTTCGGGACTTGGTTCTTAAGTCAATCGGCAACAAGGTAAGTTTTAGTGTACTAATCCCACTAGGATTTGGATTTATGGCTGAATGGCTCTTTACTAAGTATTAAATGATTGATTAAATGTAGAGATCTAAGATCTAAGGCATTAGATTAAGCTTTTTCGGGATTTGGATTGAAAACGTTAAGTTAATCAGGTGTGTACCCCACACTATTTCTCAATAAGTTTTATGGCATGTTTATTAAATATATGTATGTGATATTAAGAATATGAAAGTGTAAGAATGTGGCTAAGGTACCATGTTATGGTACAAAGTACTCAGGTACGTTTCCTACTTCTACTAGGATTATGAAATATGTTATATGTAACATGAGAATAATGATAAGAATGTGAACTTTGGCATGTTAATGCATAAAATGATATGGGGCATTCGGGTTATATGAGAAAGGGGAAGTGAATGTGGTGACCTAAGACCACGAAATCTGAATGTGGTGACCTAAGACCACGAAATCTGAATGCGGTGACCTAAGACCGCGATATCTGAATGTGGTGACCTAACGCCACGATATCTGAATGTGGTGACCTAAGACCACGAAATTATAAGGGCGATGAGCACGTCGACTGCAGCGACTGCCTTCGATGGTGTGTAGCGGATGGAGGGTTGACTTACTAGTCCCCACGGTGTGCAGGTTGGTACGGGGAAGTGTAGCGGATGGCTAACTAGGCTTGGGTTTTGGGTTTGCATCATTATCTTGTATTATTATGAGTATATGAATATGTATGACTTGACATGCCTGAATTTGTTAAGACTTAGTGTTTGTGTACACATTGAGTCTGTTTGACTCACCCCGTTGTGGGAACCTTTTTCAGGTGACGCTCAGTAATGGACCGGGTCGGCAGGAGTCTAAAGGTGGCCATGCACAGCAAGGAATTTAATTAATTTGGATTTTTATTTCCTTAAGTACTTTACTTTAATTTTGGGAATTATTTTGATGTAATAAGGCCATAGTGAATTATTTTATTTATGTTTTATTTACTATGTTACGAAATTTTAATTATCAAAGATTAAGTCAATTTAATTTAAAATAAACTTTAATTATTTTGTCACCTGAAATAAATGGGTTTTCAATATAAAATAAACTCGTTTTCAACTCAAGCCCAACCCAAAACAATTTTTCTTTCAAAACACACAAGTTTTTCCTAAGTAACAAACTAATTTTGAATCGGTTTCCATCGAGGAACATACCAGATCCGGTCAAGGCTCGTGGGCCGGGTTTGGGGTGTTTCAATGTAGACTTAAATAACACTAAGATAGATGCAACTTAACAAGCAAATACCTCTAAAATAATAAAAAATTTAACAAATGCCTTTAAAATAATAACAAAATTAACAATAAAATAAGTTTTATACAATATCCAAACAATAACAAAATAGTAGCAATATAATATTAAAATAGTAGCAAAATAAGGAGAAAACAACAAGAAAATAACATTAAAAAAATGCAATTTTTTTGTCCTTTAATGAACTCGGGCCTGGCTAGGGCCAAAAATGCCTTACACGAGGCCCGACCCATTTTTTAAACGGGCCTTATTTTTTTGTCCAAGCCCATTTTTCGAGCCTATATTTTTTCCCAAACCCTCCCACATTTCGGGTGGCCCGACCCATGAACAATTCTAGCTAAAACATATAGGATAATCTGTAACATCCTGGAAATAGGGGTTCTGCATTTTGCACTATTTTTTATGTGGGACGGCAAAGCATGATGGGAACTAAAAATAACCATGCATGGATTATTCAAGTGGGCACATCAAGCATGGCATTAAAATTTCATGCAATATGAAGGCATGCCGTCCACTAGTGAGAATAATGGGAGCATATCTTTGTGGGCTCAATAAAAATGCATGACATTATTTTAATTCAATTTCCTTAGTATGCCATCCATCCACTTGGTCATTGGCAATCTATGGTTTGCATTATTTATTCCCATAAGCTTGTCCAAACATGAGAGCATGGCATGAATCAGTTTATTCCCATTTGTGCCGTCCAACTATTGAAGACAAAAGAGTTTGATTTTCACGTGGACTTACAAAAAATATGGGCATTATTTTATTCATGGGAATTTAGGAAGCCACATGTAGGTATGGGCATTATTTTATTCATAGGAATTTAGGAAGCCAGATGAAGCATGGGCTGATTTTTTTTTATGAAAGACAAACCTTGGAGCATACGTGAGTATGAGCTTGAATTTTAAAACATGAAGAAACAAAACAAGCATGGGAGATGATATTAAATTCTTTAAAATTGAGTGCATTGGCAGAACATTCAGCCCCTTCAATTTTGTTTTGAAAATTTGGTTACCTAGTTTAGAATCAATAAAATTATTATCGGATTTGAGATGAGAAGAGGTAATAGCCGAATCTCTTAAACACTCTATCTTCTCTCCCTCTTGAGTGTTGGGCGTTTTCTCCCTTGGTTGAATCAGGTAAGTAAGTTCATTCTCCCCTCTCATCTTCTCTTCTCCATAGCTGAATGTGAGACCCTTATCATTCGGTTGTTTCACTTTATTTCCAAACCGAAACATCATTCCCTCCTACTCCCTCATATTGAGTTCTCCTTCTCCTTCTTTTTTTTGTAGCATTCTAGTGGGTTGGCCGAATCTCACATCTTTGCTGACTCATTTGAAGCCATAAGCCAAATCTGTGGGAGTCGGGTTTATCTCAATTAAGGGACTAAATAACTCGATCTCCTCTATTCTTTTGTCCTTCGAAGGTAGTGGCAAGTGGTAGCGATATTAAGGGTGACGACGATCAAGAGGGTTTAATTCTCTGCGTAATCAGGTGTGTAATCTCATACCTCTTTGAATGTTTGCATGAAATGTTCTATGATTCGGTCGAAAGACTGAAAAGCCGCAAACCGGCATCTGTGACCACTCGGGCATACGTATGTTCGTAGTGGTAACCATATTTTGCAATGAAACAGTTTTGGTTAGCAGGAGTGACGTGATTTTGAAGAATCATCGAAAATAGTGGAAATTGAATTATAAAATGAAGAAGATATAGATTCAAAGCTAATTGAGTCTATTTTCTTATAACAGAGCAAGCAAAGGATTTGTATATTTTGAGATATCTGAGATTTTATGAAGAGAGGGCAGAACTGTTATACGGTGAAACAAGGGAAACTTTAATGAATAAGATGTACTAAATGGCTAAGCCAAAAATTCTGGAAAAATTACAGTAAGAAGATATATGAGTCTAGTTTCAAGGAAAATTTACGGATCTAAATTTTAAGTTTCCTAACTCGAGTTGTAGTCAATTTAGTCAACATAACGCAGATGGACAGTTTCAATTTTTATGCCCTAAACGAATTACTCTTGGTGGGTAAAATTTATGAAATACCCCCGGGTTGCAAAATTTCGAAAATACCCTCAATGGGCTGTTTTTATCAAAATGCCCTTATGGGCCAAATTACAAAAATGTCCCTATGGGCCGATTTACTAAAATGCCCATAATAGGCCGAATTACTAGAATTCCTTAGTGGGCCGAATTACAAGTGCTATAATGGGCTGATTTATCGTACTAAATTATTGGATTAATGATTGTTGTTTATGTATGCTGTATTTACATATTTTGTATGGGTTGGGAAAAATGTTGAAGAGAAGTGTAGCCTGGTGGCATTGCCACAAAAATGTTTATTATTATGTTTCATTATGATTTCGGTGGCTCTACCACAAATTCTGATAACGGCTATGTGCCAACCTAAATATGGCTTTGCGCCATCGTGAATATGGCTTTGTGCCATCGTAAAAAATTATAAATGGCAACTTGCCTGCGAATTGGTGTAATTGGCTGGATGGGTTGACTTGATCCCCACATGTGTGATTGGTTGGTACGGGGGTGTGTTGGATGGATGGGCTGGGTTGCATACATTGCACATATATATATTTTTTATAATGTTAATGGGCATATGTCCCGATGTTAGATGGTTTCAGAAGAGGATCAGGAATGAGGAGCCAGCTCGAGCTAGAGTACTAGCTGCTACTAATCAGTTACAACCATGTGTGGACTATGGAAAACATCACTCGAGTGAATGTTGGAAGAGAACCGGTGGTTGTTTCAGATGTGGTTCCAAAGATCATCGATTTGAGGATTGTCCTCGACAGCCTGCTCATACTCAGGGGGTTTGTAACGATTTTGCGCATCCAGTTAGAGGCGTTCAGCAGCCACCGAGAGGCCGTGGGCCAGGTCAAGGCAGTAATGGCGGAGGACGAGGTCAGAGTGCACCAGGTAGAGGTACTGGTAATAGGGGTAACGCGGAGGCGAGGCAGCCAGGGTTAGTTTACGCGGTCAGATGTTGAGAGGATGGCGATGCAACTGATGTCATAACCGGTACGTTTTTCATAGCTGATGTACTTGTTACTGCTTTGATAGATATTGGATCCACCCATTCGTATGTTGCTTATACTGTGTCTGGAACTTTGAAATTTAGATCTGAGATTACTGCTAGAAAAACAACTGTAATTAGCCCTTTAGGACAGTCGGTGGTAGTAAATAAGTTGTTTAGAGATGTGCCCTTAGAAGTTCAGGGGGAAATATTTCTGGCGGATTTGATGGAACTGCCATTCGAAGAGTTCGATCTCATTTTGGGCATAGACTGGTTGGTTAAACACCTGCAAACTTAGACTGTACTGCGAAGCAGATGGTACTAAAAACTTCGGAGGATAAGGAAGTGATGATGATTGGTGAAAAAAGGAACTATCTGTCTAATGTGGTATCTGCTTTAAAGGCGGAAAGATTGGTGCGAAAGAGGTGTGAAGCGTTCTTAACCTTTATCAGTGCTTTGGATGCCAAAGAGTTGTCGGTAGAAAGTGTTAGAACGGTGAAAGAGTTATCAGACGTCTTTCCCGAGGAGCTTCCAGGATTGCCTCCGGATCGGGAGGTAGAGTTTGGCATTGAACTGTTGCCAAGAACAGCTCCGGTGTCCATTCCTCCTTACAGAATGGCACCGAATGAGCTAGTGGAGCTTAAAGCTCAAATTCAGGAGTTATTGGATCATGGATTTATTAGACCAAGTGTGTCACCGTGGAGAGCGCCAATTTTGTTCGTTAAGAAAAAGGATGGGTCAATGCGTATGTGCATCGATTATAGACAATTGAATAAGTTGACGATCAAGAACAAGTACCCGTTACCGAGGATCGATGATCTGTTCGATCAGCTGCGAGGAGCTTCAGTTTTCTCGAAAATAGACTTGAGATCGGGGTATCACCAGTTAAAGGTCAAGGAGGCAGATATCCATAAGACTGCGTTTCGAACTCGTTATGGGCATTACGAGTTCTTGGTGATGCCGTTCGGGATGACAAATGCACCAGCTGCATTTATGGACATGATGAATCGAGTCTTTCAACACTATCTAGATCGGTTTGTGGTGGTGTTCATATATGACATCTTGGTATACTCAAGGACAGGAGAAGAGCATGATTCACATCTACGGGTCGTATTACAGATATTAAGGGTGAATCAACTGTATGCCAAATTCAGTAAGTATGAATTTTGGCTAAAGGAAGTGACCTTTTTGGGGCATGTTGCGTCTGCCGAGGGAATTAAAGTGGATCCTCGGAAGATTGAGGCTGTTTTGGACTAGAAACCACCGAAGTCAGTGGCTAAAATCTGAAGTTTTCTAGGTTTGGCTGGGAATTACAGGCGATTCGTTGAGGGGTTTCCGTTGATTGCTGCACCCCTAACTAAGTTGTTGCGTAAGGGAGTACCATTTGTATGGTCAGATAAGCAGCAAGAGAGCTTTGAAAAATTGAAAAAGATTCTAACAGAAGCGCCAGTATTGATTCAGCCTGAGGCAGGTAAGGAGTTTGTTGTTTATTGTGATGCGTCAAACACTGGCTTGGGATGTGTGCTAATGCAAGAGAGAAAAGTGGTGGCTTATGCATCTCGTCAATTGAGGCCGCATGAGATGAACTATCCAACTCATGGTTTGGAGTTAGCTGCAGTGGTGTTTGCTCTAAAGATTTGGAGGTACTACCTGTGTGGGGAGATGTGGATTATCTACACGGACTATAAGAGTCTGAAGTACCTCCTTACCCAAAAGGAGTTGAATCTAAGGCAACGGAGGTGGATAGAGTTATTGAAAGATTATGAGTGCTCAATCGAGTACCACCTAGGTAAAGCTAATGTAGTGGCAGACGCATTGAGTCGAAAGGTAATATCAGACTTGAGAGCAATGTTTGCTCATCTCAGTCTTTATGACGACTTCAAGTAAAGCTTGTATGGGTAAGTGAGATTAAAGAAAAGCAGTTGTTAGATGAAAGGTTGGGTTCTCGGCTTTAGCAAGTGGAAGGTGGTGAGACAGGGGACTTTGGATTAAACAGTGAAGGAGTGTTATGTTTCTGCGGAAGAGTTTGTATACCGAGGGATTCTGAATTGAGACAAATGATTCTACGTGAGGCGCATAGTAGCCCATACGCTATGCATCCCGGTGGAAACAAAATGTATCGAGACCTTCGTGAGTAGTATTGGTGGCCAAGGTTGAAACGGGAGGTTACTGATTTCGTGAGTAAGTGCTTAACATGTCAGCAGGTGAAGGCAGAACATCAATTACTGTCAGGGTTGCTTCAACCGATGAAAATTCCATTATGGAAATGGGAAAGGATAACGATGGACTTTGTTAGTGGGTTACCCTTAACGCCTACTAAGAAAGATTCAGTATGGGTTATAGTGGATCGGTTAACGAAGATTGCTCATTTCCTACCTGTTCGTACGGATTATTCATTGTAGAAGTTGGCCAAGTTGTATATAGCAGAACTCGTGAGGTTGCATAGGGTACCAGTGTCTATTATATCGGACAGGCTTTACATGAAGCTTTGGTTACAAGACTAAATTTCAGCACGGCATTTCATTCGCAATCAGATGGTCAGTCGGAGAGAGTAATTCAGATTCTAGAAGATATGTTAAGAGGCTGTGTGATTGACTTCAGAGGTAGTTGGGAAGATTTTCTACCATTGGCAGAGTTTGCATACAACAACAGCTACCAATCCAGTATCCAGATGGCACCTTACGAGGCGTTATATGGTCGTAGGTGTCGTACTCCTACCTGCTGAACTGAGCTAGGAGAGCGACAGTTGTTGGGTCCTGAGTTGATCTCAGAGACGAAGGAAAAAGTTAAGGTAATTCGGGCACGGTTAAAAGAAGCTTCAGACAGACAGAAATCATACGCAGATCTGAAGCAGAAGGAGATAGAGTTCTCTGTGGGTGATCAGGTCTTTTTGAAGGTCTCAGCTTGGAAAAAGATCTTAAGATTTGGGCGGAAAGGCAAGTTGAGCCCTAAGTTCATCGGACCTTACCGTGTATTGAAGCGTGTTGGGCCAATAGCTTATCAGCTTGAGCTACCTCAAGAGTTAAGTCAGATACATAACGTATTCCATGTCTCGATGTTAAGGCGCTATCATTCGGATCCGTCTTATGTTGTGCCAGTGGAGGAAGTTAAGATAAGACTGACTTGTCTTTTGAAGAAGAGCCAGTACAGATTTTAGATTGGGATATTAAGGTGTTGAGAAGGAAGTCGGTTCCGTTGGTCAAAGTGCTATGGCGTAACCATGGGTCAGAGGAAGCCACGTGGGAGCCAGAGGATGTGATGCGAGATCAATACCCTCACCTCTTTTGATCAGGTAAATTTCGAGGTTGAAATTTCTTTAAGGGAGGTAGAACTGTAACATCCTAGAAATAGGGGTTCTGCATTTTGCACTATTTCTTGTGTGGGACGGCAAAGCATGATGGGAACTAAAAATAACCATGCATGGATTATTCAAGTGGGCACATCAAGCATGGCATTAAAATTTCATGCAATATGAAGGCATGCCATCCACTAGTGAGAATAATGGGAGCATGTCTTTGTGGGCTCAATAAAAATGCATGGCATTATTTTAATTCAATTTCCTTAGTGTGTCGTCCATCCACTTGGTCATTGGCAATGTATGGTTTGCATTATTTATTCCCATAAGCTTGTCCAAACATAAGAGCATGGCATGAATCAGTTTATTCCCATTTGTGCCGTCCAACTATTGAAGACAAAGGAGTTTGATTTTCACGTGGACTTACAAAAAATATGGGCATTATTTTATTCATGGGAATTTAGGAAGCCACATGTAGGTATGGGCATTATTTTATTCATGGGAATTTAGGAAGCCACATGAAGTATGGGCTGATTTTTTTTTATGGAAGACAAACCTTGGAGCATGCGTGAGTATGAGCTTGAATTTTAAAACATGAAGAAACAAAACAAGCATGGGAGATGATATTAAATTCTTTAAAATTGAGTGCATTGGCCGAACATTCAGCCCCTTCAATTTTTTTTTTTGAAAATTGAATTACCTAGTTTAGAATCAATAAAATTATTATCGGATTTGAGATGAGAAGAGGTAATAGCCGAATCTCTTAAACACCCTATCTTCTCTCCCTCTTGAGTGTTGGGCGTTTTCTCCCTTGGTTGAATCGGATAAGTAAGTTCATTCTCCCCTCTCATCTTTTCTTCTCCATATCTGAATGTGAGACCCTCATCATTCGGTTGTTTCACTTTATTTCCAAACCGAAACATCATTCCCTCCTACTCCCTCATATCGAGTTCTCCTTCTTCTTCTTTTTTTTTTTTTTGCAACATTCTAGTGGGCTGGCCGAATCTCACATCTTTGCCGACTCATTTGTAGCCATAAACCAAATCTGTGGGAGTCGGTTTCATCTCGATTAAGGGACTAAATAACTCGATCTCCTCTGTTCTTTTTTCCTTCGAAGGTAGTGGCAAGTTGTAGCGATATTAAGGGTGACGACGATCAAGAGGGTTTAATTCTCTGCGTAATCAGGTGTGTAATCTCATACCTCTCTGAATGTTCGCATGAAATGTTCTGTGATTTGGTCGAAAGACTGAAAAGCCATAAACCGGCATCTGTGACCACTCAGACATATGTATGTTCGTGGTGGTAACCATATTTTGCAATGAAATAGTTTTGGTTAGCAGCAGTGACGTGATTTTGAAAAATCACCGAAAATAGTGGAAATTGAATTATAAAAATAAGAAGATATGGATTCAAATCTAATTGAGTCTATTTTCTTATAAAAGAAACAGACCAAGCAAAGGATTTGTATATTTTGAGATATCTGAGATTTTGTGAAGAGAGGGCAGAACTGTCAAATAGTGAAACAAGGGAAACTTTAATGAATAAACTGTACTAAATGGCTAAGCCAAAAATTCTGGAAAAATTATAGTAAG
Source organism: Gossypium australe (assembly GCA_005393395.2). NCBI lineage: Eukaryota > Viridiplantae > Streptophyta > Magnoliopsida > Malvales > Malvaceae > Gossypium > Gossypium australe. The sequence continues at coordinate 144,596,626 of CM016616.1, read as the reverse complement.
AAGATATATGAGTCTAGTTTTAGGGAAAATTTACGGATCTAAATTTCGAGTTTCCTAACTCGAGTTATAGTCAATTTAGTCAACATAACGCAGATGGACAATTTCAATTTTTATGCCCCAAACGAATTACCCTTGGTAGGTAAAATTTATGAAATACCCCCGGGTTGCGAAATTTCGAAAATACCCTCAATGGGCCATTTTTATCGAAATTCCCTTATGGGTTGAATTATGAAAATGCCCCTATGGGCCGATTTACTAGAATGCCTTAATGGGCCGAATTACAAGTGCTATAATGGGCTGATTTATCGTAATAAATTACTGGATTAATGATTGTTGTTTATGTATGTTGCATCTACATATTTTGCACGAGTTGGGAAAAATATTGAAGAGAAGTGTAGCCTGGTGGTATTGCCACAAAAATGTTTATTATTATGTTTCATTTTGATTTCGGTGGCTCTGCCACAAATTCTGATAACAGCTATGTGCCAACCTAAATATGGCTTTGCGCCATCGTGAATATGGCTTTGTGCCATCGTGAATATGGCTTCGTGCCATCGTGAATATGGCTTTGTGCCATCGTAAAAAATTATAAATGGCAACTTGCCTGCGAATTGGTGTGATTGGCGGGGTGGGTTGACTTGATCCCCACAGGTGTGATTGGTTGGTACGGGGGTGTGTTGGATGGATGGGCTGGGTTGCATACATTGCACATATATATATATATATATTATAATGTTAATGGGCTTAGGCCCAAGACGATGCTACATGGGTTCTGGCCCAATGGATGACGTTAAGGGGAATATACACTGAGTTCTTGTAACTCACCCCGCCTTTCTTAACCCTTGCAGGTAATGCTCAGTAATGTGGATTTGGCCCATGGATGACTCGGTGGAGGCCATACTTCAGAGATGGTGCTTTGAACTTTAGATTTCTATTTATGTTTACTTTATTACCTTTACTATTTTGGGTTTTTATGTTGTGATAAGGCATCTGGAGTATTTTTAATTTTACTTTATATTTGACGTACTTATTATCCTGCTTAAATTGTTTTAAATGGGAATTTTTCTAAAAACTTAAATAAAGGTTTTCCAAAATAGATTAACAAATGGATTTCACAACAATTTTTTTTCAATTATTTTAACTCGGAAATTTTCTCTCGAATTATTAATGATATTTTCAAAAGTCACGGTTTATAAGATCTTTAGTTCAAATTATCGATTTATCAACCTTCGATATTAGTAGTATTTTATCATATGTTTCAAATCAAATTTGCCTTCTTGATTATAACAAAGTAATGCCTATTTTAGCACAAATAAAAAGGATTTAACACGTTTTTCTCATGTGACATGTCAAATCCGATCATAACGCATGGGCCGGGTTTCGGGTGCTACATAATCAATTAAATAACCAATTCCTATCTTTAAAAAGTTATACTGTAACAATTCAGGTTTTAGTGGTATCAGAAATTATGATTTTGGGATCTCGTTTTCATAAATCGAGTATGTAAATATTAAATAAAGCTATTTACGGAATTATTATATAGATGAATTGAATTTGGATAGTTAGTTTAGCTGAAATGGTGGTTAATTAAGGCCCAAGGACTTAATTGTAAAGTCCAATCGCTATAGATGTTTAATTAGTAAATGGCTTGGGGACTTAAATTGCAACTAACCAAAGGACCAAAATAGTAATTAGACCATACTTAAATAAGACTTAGTGGACGTTGTGATGTTATTAAGCTAAATAAGTGAAATTAAGGTTAATTATACATAAAGCATAATTAACCAAAATTAATCAAACATTAAGCCATATATAAAAGTGTGATTTCAGTGGAAAGAAAGAGAAAACATATCACATTTCTTCTTCACCTAAACTGACCACCATTGTTGAACTAAGAAACCTCCCAAGCTTGAAACTTTCGGCCATAATTTGGTAAGTTCATTTAGGTCTTTTTCTTGTAATTTTTATAGATTTGAGGGCAGGGGAGCTTGATTTAGCTAGCCCATGTCCTAATTTGTGAAACTGTTAAAGTTTTAGAATGTAACATCCCGAAATTGGGCCTAGTAGGAATGGGCCCAATGGGCCTTGGGCATAGGAGTGTTTAAAATTTTTGAGAACAAGAGAATGACATTATTTCAAGTTGGACTTATTAAGAAGATGATTTTAGAAAGTTACCGGATTCTATGAAGTTTCGAGTTCAAGTTGGGCCTTAGTAAAATTTTGTGTTTAAGCCTAATAAGGAGAGATAGTAAGTGGCATCAAGGCTTATGGAAATAAAAGAGTAAATTGCTAGCATAAATGAGCATATGGCAAGGAGGTTATGGCATCAAGTGAAGTACCTTGAGGGAAGAGGTTCAAATCCCATTGTGTGCAAATTTTGACTATTATTTTTGTACTATTTCCCTAAATTTCGGCCAAGCTTGTAAATATGGCAAAATTGGATTTTTAAATTATGGTAAGGTGGGCTTATTAAATTGTGGAAAAGTATGGTAAGGAGGAAAATAAGGAAAAATAAAAAAAAAGGAAATAAAAGAAATAAAAGAATTTGGAGAGTGGAGTAGGTGGATGAAAAAGAAATAAAAGAATTTGAGGAGTGGAGTAGGTGGATGAAAAAGGAATAAAAGAATTTGTGGAGTGGAGTAGGTGGATAAAAAAAAAGAGATAAAAAAAAGAAAGAAAGAAAGAAAGAAGAGATAAAAAAAAAGGGTTATGAAAATAAAGAAAAGAGAAGTATCATCTTTTCTTCTCTTCATCACCACCTAGAATTGGTAGCAAACAAGGGTTGGAGAGCTGAAAAATTTCAGCAAACAAATCCTTTAGCAAGTAAGTGATTTTGATGACTTTAGTTGATAATTTTTGTATTTTTGGAGCCCCCAAAGCTCAAGCTAGCTAATGAGGGGACTAATTTGTAATATGGTTGAGAGTCTAGGGACTTGCCATGAGAGAGTTTATGCTGGTTGCAAGGTCTCGAAGTACTTTATCAAAGGTTCAATCGAAAACCTATCCCTCGTTATAAGTGACTCGGATTTTTTGTGCCGGAGAGCATCGCGTTACGGATTCCGAATAAGGTGTGTAATCCCGTACCTTTCGTATATATGATTGAAATGGTGTGTAATATCACACTTCTCTGAAAGTTTGTATGAAATATGCTGTTAATCGGTGGAAATACCAAAGAAAACTAAAAACCGGCATCCGTAATCACTCGGGTGTGCGTATGATCGTAGTGGTAATCGTATTTCGTAATAAAACAGTTTCGGTTAGAAGCAGTGACGTGTTTTTGAAAAATCACTAATAATAGAAGAAAAGGAATTAGAAAGTGAATAAGATACCAAATTAGAGCTTACTGTGTCTATTTTAATATGGAAGAAACGAAGAAGGAAAAGGAATTTTATATTCTGAGATATCTTGATTTTAGTGAGACTGGTTCTGATTAACTTCGGGGTTCACTGATCTGTTTTGGAAAAATCATATAAAATTGTACAAAATGAATTATGGGTTATAATTTACATGTATGGATTCCTTGGTGAGCCTATTTTCAAGAGAAACAAGTTGGAACAGTATATGAAAACCGTATAGTGAGATATTTGAAATTAAGTCAAGAGAGGTCAGAATCATTGGACAGTGAAACAAGGGAAACTTTAAGGAATAAACTGTACTAAATGGCTAGGCCAAAAATTCTGGAAAAATTTCAGTAAGAAGATACATGAGTCTAGTTTCAAGGAAATTTTACGGATCTAGATTTCGAGTTTTCTAACTCGAGTTATATGCAATTTAGTCAGTATGACGCAAATGGACAGTTTAAATTTGTATGCCCCAAATTACTAGTTAAGTTTTAGTTGCGAAATTACCCCGTTTGGGCTTAAAATGGATTTTTGACCCAATAGTTCCGTAGAGACCCAAATAGAGTTCTGTATCACTCGAGGCGATAGTGAATCTTCGAAAACACCGTTAAATATGAAATTACCGAATTACCCTTGTAGGGTAAATTACCGAATTACCCTTAGAGAGTAAATTATCGAATTACCCTTAGTGGGTACGATTACTGAATTACGAAAATGCCCTAATGGGCCGAATTACGAAATATCCCTATGGGCCAAACTACGAAAATACCCTTTATGGGCCAAAATGTTATAATTGCTATATGGGCCAAATGTTATATTTGCTACATAGGCCATATTTGGTATAAGTGGTGACCGATTGTGTATTTTGGTTTTTAAGGGTAAATCGACAGGCATAAGGAAGTTCCGGGATCGTGTTAAATTCAAGTAGCTAAGGATTTCGCTAAATAGTAAGGTGTGTGATTAACCCACTGTTTTCCGGGTTTATGTTATATTGTATGTGTGGTGTAAATGTTAATGTGTGCAGTGACAATTATGAATGGATACCCTTAAGGGGTATATCGAAAATCAGGTCAGTGTTAAATATTAAGAATGTGAATATGCCAATGAGAATATGTTTGTATGCCGAATAGCATGTGCATGCATCATTTTATTATGTTATGACATTATCATATGTTGCATGTGCATGGGATGGGATCTGAATGTGAAAGAAGAAAGGGTTTACATTATGTACGTGGTCTAATGTTAGCCTTGTGCTACATTAGCGCTTGATGTTAGCTATGTGCTTCATCAAGGGAGGTGTTGGCTAGGTGCCACATCTCGGCGGTTGATAGCTGTGTGCATCACCGTAGATTGATTGATATGTGGGATCACTTATGTGATCGGTGGCCTAGCCACGGCCTTGAGCAGCAAGTCTGCCAAGGTAAGATATGTGGATCACTATGTGATCGGTGGATTAACCACGGCCTTGGGCAAGGGGTCTGCCAAGGTAGGTGTAAAGGATGGACCCTAGGCTGGGTTAGGTGCATTTTGCATAAATCTGTCTGCTATGTGAATTAATGTGGAAATGGGCCAAGCCCAGTATGTGGAAACATGTGGTTGATTACACTATTATAAGAATGTGATGTGGTTGTGGGCCAAGCCCAATAAGTGAAAGCATGTGATTAAATTATCTTAATATCTGTTATATGGGTTATTATATGGTTTGACATGTGGATAGAATTCAGTGGTCTAATTACACACTGAGTCTGTATGACTCACCCAATTTTTATCAAACATCGCAGATGATTTTAGGTGATCGGACCGGGTTGGAGTGAATACGAGGTGGCCCATGCAGAAATTAATTTTATTTGTTTTCATATTTTATAATTTCAGTATTTCGATAAGTATTATTGTAATAAGGCCACTTAAGCATTTGAAGTTTATTATTATGTTTTATTATGGATTGACGATGAAATGTTATTTGCAAATGATATTATTTTCTTAAATTTATATATATATTAAAGTTTTCAAATCTGGATACTTTATGACATCAAATTTTTACTTAGCATTTTAAATAAACAATGTTTTATAAATAAACACAAATTTCCATGTTTTATTTTAAGGTTAAAATATTTTAAACGTTTTTCCGCAGTGACAAACCAGATCCGGTCAAGACTCGTGGGCTGGGTTTGGGGTGTTACATAGAAAGTTACCATTATTGAGAATTAGATGAAATTGGTTTGAAATTGCTAAAAATTACGCTTAGATTAAGAAAATGACTAAATTGTAAAGTTTAATTGTTAGTTTCGTATATTAGGGATCAAATAGAAAAAATGTAAAATTTACATGAAATTTTAGTAGGAGTAGGAAATAGGAGGTCTTTAATGAGTAATTGTGAAATCGGATTTCAATCTGAAGCTTTAGATTGAAAGTTATGTTTGTCCCGATTTTAGGGACTAAATTAAATAAATTATAAAATATGTTTGATATTGTGATTGGTTTTGATTTGAATGGAATTTGATAATATCATATGTTTTATGATTTTATTTAGCTAATGTTGACACAAAATCGTCGAGAGGGAAAGGAAAATTGAAAGTCGTTGACGAATAGCTCAAAATTTCGATTTGTATTTCTATGATACGAGAATCACTTATTTTCTACATGTGCATGTCATTTTGCATTATATGGTGTTGAGATGAATTGTTATTAGATTATTAAATTGAATTGTTATGGTTTAGATTGAATATTGAGACCATGACTAAATTGAATAGAATAAAAAATTGTATGAATTGATTGATATGTGATAATTGGTATGGAATTTAGTTGAATATGGTGTTTATATGATGATTTGATGAATTGATGGCTTATTTAGATATGACTAAATATGATTTGAACTTTGTATAATGAATCAAAAAATTGGTTACCCTATTATCTATTCGAATCAAGTCAGATATAGTTGGCACGCCATATGGTCAAAGTATTTATTGAAAACCATTGTTGTCAAGCAATCCACGGTGACAGAATAATTAATTAGATTAAGAAAACCATCATCTTCGGGCAATCTGAAATGGTAATATGTGTAATGGCCTAAATTCAAGATTTATCGGAATAATGGTTTCGCAACCATAAATCCGATTTAAATAGAAATTTATTTCAATATGTTTGCATGAGTTTTTATATGATAGGAGATATTTTATAAATATTTATAAAATGTTAGTAATGTGGTATTAAACTTTCGTTAGAAAATTTTAATGTTTGGGTAGGTAATTAAATGAAAAGGACTAAATTGAAATGAAAGTAAAAGTTTAATTATAAATTAAAAGAAAGTATAAAAGACCAAATGGCAATTAAGCCATTTTGTCTAGATTGAGGCGGTTTATTGAAGAAATCTGAGATTTTTTTTAGTATATTATTATATTATATTTAATTATATTATTATTATATTATTATATTATTTTATATATATAAAGAAAGGGAAAAGAAACAAAAGGATAAAAACAAAGGAAGAATAGAGAGCAAAGGTGAAGGAAAGAAAGAAAAAGAGAAAAGAGAGAAAAAAAGGGAAAATTTAAGTTTGAAGCTTGGAGTTTAATTTGGTAAGTTAATTTAGCCCTTTTCTTTTAATTTTGATGCTTTATAAGTTTTAGAACAAAGTTTTGAAGAATTTAAGTTGAAGTTTTGAAGTTTTAGAGTTTTTGAATATAGCATATGATGAATAAAATGATGAATTAGTGGTTTAATTGAAAGAATTTGAAGTTAGAATTGGATAAAGGACTTAATTGTAAAACAAGCTATAAGAAAACAGTTTTGGGACAGCAACAGTAGAGTAAATTTGAAAATTCACCAAAAATCATAGAAGTGGAATTAGAAGTTGAGTGAGATATGAAATTAAAGCTTATTGAGTCTATTTTCATATGAAAGAAACAAGGAAAGAAAAGAAGTTCTGTATGTTGAGATATTTAGATTTTTGTAATACTGGTTCAGAATGAATTCGGGTTCCCCTGTTTTAACTTTATAAAATCATCAAAAATTGGATAAAAATAATTAGGGGATTAAATTTATATGTTTAGAATTCTTAATGAGTCTAGTTTCAATAGAAATAAACGAGAACATCATCTAAATCTTGTATAAAGAGATAATTAATTTTTAGTGAAGAAGGGTCAGAACTGCCAGACAGCAGAACAGGGGTGACTTTGATGAATAAACTGTACTAATTGGCTAGGCCAAAAATTCTGGAAATTTTATGGTATGAAGACATGTGAATCTAGTTTCAGATAAAATTAACGGTTCCTCATTTGGAGCTCTGTAGCTCGAGAAATAAATAATTTAGTGACTGTGACTCAAGTAGACAGCTTTGAATAAACTAAAAATAATAATAGAATTATAGAAAATGCTACATGTGAACATGAAATGTATTGAATTGATGATTGAATTTATTTATTTAGATCCGGAAAACTCAAATACGAAGCTAGATCGAGGAAAGGAAAAAGTTCCGGATTAGTAGATTTTGTAAACGAACTGATAACGAGGTAAGTTCATGTAACTTGAATTATATTCTTAAATGCTTGAAATGTATGTTATTGATGTGAATATAGTTTGAATGTTCATTGTATGAAATTTATGCAATATTGATATTTTTGATAAAAAGGGAAAGAAATCCCGGTTGAATGAAAGGAAAATTCGATGGATCTCTGAAAAGGAATTGACGGTAGAAAGGATCTAGCCCGGACGGGTGATCCTATCCTGATATAGCCCTCCCGAAGAATATGTGGAAAATGGATTTAGCCCGGACGGGTAATCCGAATTAGGGTCTGAATTTAGCCTGGACTGGTAATTCAGATCCAAGCTCATTAGAGTAATTGTCGTTGCAGGGGATTTAGCCTGGACTGGTAATCCCGACAATACTCTATGAGTTTATATTACAGGGGATTTAGCCTGGACTGGTAATCCCGCTGTAAAGATGAGGTTCGCGGGAGTGTGCTCTCTGAAATGAAAATGTGCGCACATGAATATGAATTGACGGACCCGAATTTGTACACTAAAGTGTACCTCTGAAAATCCATCGAAATTCCGAGTAATTCAATGGGATAAATATAAAAAAAAATGGAAATTATGGTATTGATGAGCTCATCAATGATAGTATATATTATTGATATATGAAAATTATTGGACTGACTTGAATGTTGAGTTTGTAAATGTTAGAGTAATAATGCATTGAATGGGTATATGAATGTTTATCGCTTGTATTGTAAATATTAGGTAAGTATAATTCTTGTTACATGGGCTTACTAAGCACAAAGTGCTTACCCTATTTCCTTTTTCCCTGTTTTGTAGTGTTAAGAGCTCGAAGGTCGGATCGGTGGGAGACTCATCACACTATCAACCCCAATATTTCGGTATTTAAAGAAACTTTAGTTTGAAAATGAATGGCATGTATAAGCTTATAAAATAAATGTTAATATGAAATGAATGTAAGGTCAGCCATTGGTATGGCTTATGTGTTAAAGTTATCTTATAAATATGCATGAATTATTTTGAAAATATGTTGAATTTGAATGGTCTCGGTTTTTAAAAAAAAAAAATCGTAAATTCTGGTAATGCCTCGTACCTTATTCTGACAATGAATACGGGTAGGGGGTGTTACAATATGTACATGTTTAGCGTCATCATTGTTGGGCAACCCGGGGTGACAGATCCGCGTATCCGTTCTGAGTCTGTGTCTATTTAATAAGGTTATAAACATGAGAATTTATTAAATGATATGTAAGTTGGTAAATGAAATTGAAATGCAATATGTGAGAATATGCAAAATAAATAGAAAACGAGCCTTGGGTACTGAATGAATAAGAAAAAGGCAATAGGCTCAGGAATAGTTGAAATGCATATATGAAATCAAATTTATATATGTAAATGTTGATGTTAGAAAATGAATAAGTATAGTACATATAATGGCATTATGAATTGATTAGGTATCATGTGAAAGGAATGGTAATTGATAAGCCGATATGTTCAAATGATAAATTGCATGCCTATGATGTATTATAAGTTGTTGGTATGAACTTAAATAAGAATGCTCTATGAATTGCAATTGGATCGAATGTATGCATATGCTTTAAATTTTGTATTGCTTTGGTTTGAATCAGGAAATACCACTGAGCGTATTTGCTTAATGTACGCGTACGGTTTTTTTTATCCGTGCGCAGGTATAACAGATTCCTAATAGTTCATGCAGCAGATCTAGCATCCAACAAACTCTTCCCGACTCAGCAAAGCTTGCATAAATTCTATTTTGTTTTAAGTATGGCATGTACCTAAGTTGATTCAAATTTTGGTACAAAACTATGTTTATACACTTTTGGTATAGAAAAAGAGGTGGTTTATCCTAGCTAGATGGGGAGCCGTTATGCCGTAGCAGCAGAGATGATGATGAAAGTGGTTGAAAGGAAGAAGAAAGGAAATGTTGGAAAGTTGAAGATTGGGTCTCTCTTTTTTGTCTTTATTTTTTCTCGGTGCTATTAGGGGAGTGAGAAGACTTATATATATGGAATAGATCATTTGCCACATGTTGAGATTTTATTGGTAGTAAAGTCACGTCTTTCTCTTTTGCATAGGCAATGATGTGATATTATAGATTAGTGATGTGACATCTTAGGGCAGCTTGGTAATCAATGAGTGTGAGGTTTCATGCGCTTCTGACGAGCATAGTTCACGTCAAAGGTTTGTTTAGCATGAGGTCCGCTCGAGGGTAGTTCGATGTTGCAAATATGCTTGGTGTGAGGTTCCTCCAATGATACCACATGTAATTGTCTCGAAGGTGGTATTATAATTTTAAAAAGTTTTCACTTATTTAATCAATTAATTTCAAAAATTTTGTGGCTGAAAATCGTCTGTAAATCTTTAAAAAAAAAAAAAAAACTCACAAACTATCAAGGGAACATTTTTTTGTCTTCAAAACAGAGTAATAGATAAATATGATTAGGATAGAGCAATTAATATGGGTAAATGATCCCTAATTTTATTACTTTAAACCTTAGTACATATGTATAAAAAAACCCCAATGCATTTTTAATATATACTATTAATTTTATAATAAAGTATTTCAATATAAAACTATAATAAAAAATAAAATTATTTTTTATACAATGCGTACTTTTAAGTATAACCTCTCAAATGTTTAAATTGGAGAAGAAATGTACTTAGAGCACAATCAATATCGCATTTTATTTATTGCAATAACAATAAGATAATAATTTATTACAAGACTAAATATAAATAATTAAATATGTATGTTTAATAATATTGAAAATATAATATTTTAAATATTTTTAAAAATAAAAATAAAAGTTATTATCAATATAATAATATTAAGTTTGATTTAAGTTAATTTTTATAATAAAAAATTATCAATAGATGAACTTTTTTTCCGGAAAATGACTTGCGCTTTTCAAAAGGGTAAGTCATTTTACAGGAAAAATGGCTTATTTTACCTTGACTTGTAAGTTATTTTCCGTTGACTAAACTATTTTCTATAAAATAAACATAGGAAAATGCATAAAACATTTTCTGTAAAACTTTTTACATGTAAACAAATGGACGCTAATTATTATAATGATAAACTAAAATCAAATAGAAGATATTGAAGGATGTTTGGAGAATGAATGGTTGTCCATCTTAGTTATGCTTTGGAAAAGTATTTGGGATGTTTGTGTCTTCTTTTGATTACTAGGCTGTCTTCTGAGTGAAATCAAAAATTTTTTTAGAGGAGTTGGAATTAGGAGTGTTTATAGATTAGGTTAAGTCAGGTCAAAATATAATATTAATATATTTTATACTTGCCTAAGTTTGATTCGACCCAAAATTTTGTCCAAGCCCACCAATACTTGTAAATAGCTAATCCAAGCCTATCATAGGCCCATCAATATTATTTTTTAAAACTTTTAAAAATATATTTATTTTATTTTAATATTTAATAATTTTATATATTTTTTATTTATTAAAATTTTAAATATAATCATCTTAATATTTTAATGTTTACATTATAGTAGAACTATATATTATCATAGATTTAATTGTTTATGTGTTATAAATTAACATAATATAAAACATTGCAAACTTCAAAAAAATGGGTTGGGCTTGGGCCTTGACTGTTTAAGCCCGAGCTTAGCCCATTTTTTAAACAAGCCTAATTTTTCTTTCCAAACCCAATTTTTGTGCCTAATATTTTTGCCCAAATTCCCCCAAATTTCGGGCGGGCATTCGATCTTAGACCAGTAACCCGACCATGAATAGGTCTAGTCGGAATTAAGTTATATATTATTATAAGAGCTAAAATGTAATTTCATCAATTTACCTTTATAATTTCTTAAAGGAATAAATCAAAATTTTATCATTTTTGAGAGGTCAAAACATAATTTTACTATGTAATAATTTAAAATTTTATAAATATTAAAAGATAAAAAATGAAAATTCTCTTTTTAAGAATTCACACATCAAAATTATAATCCCCAAGTTACTATTTCCGACACCACTAAAAACAGATAATTACACCGAGCCTCACCCTGATTGTCCCTAAAGTGTTCTTTGATAGGTCAAAGATATGATCGTCTTGTCGAGTAAAGTAAATATGTTAACGAACTCGATTCTTGTAGACAATGTTATGGTCAATTAGAAAAGAGATTCTCCATTAATATAAATCTGAGACTCATAATTAATTTTATTGACACATTGGTTGCATGTCAATAATTGGAAATAAATTAATAGCATTATTGCTAAGTTATTCCATTTTCATCTTTTTTAAGAAATATATTTATTTATGAGAGAGATGCTGATTTTTTAAATTAATATTTATTTATGAGTGAGTAGGGATGAAAATATGACTACTTTTGATTCAATCTAGTTCGATTCATTAGTATTGATTTTATTTTTTGAAAAATCGGGTCAAATTAAGTGAAAATAAAAAAATTTATATCATAATCAAAGTTGAGTACGAGGTAAATTCGTCACGCCATGAAATATTTACAAAAATACCTCTAATATATATATATATATATATATAAAGATTTAACTCTAAATTCAAAAAAAAAATCTTATTTCCTTCAAAATAAAAAATAAAACAATGCTTCGTTTGATTACTAATATAATAACATGAGGGAAAATCTTATTTATTACGAATGTATTATTACAATAGCTAGATATAAAATGAAAAATAATTAGTACAAATTTAAACTTGAAATTAAAAAGATTAGTAATAAGTCTAATAAAAAATAAGAACTCTTCAAAATAAACGAAGATTTTTCTTCTCGTTACTAAAAATAAATTATGGGAATGACTAAATAGTATCAATTGAATACTAAAACTTGCATAAAAAATAATACTCCTACCAAACGTAACATTAAAAATGTAATCTTATTTGCTTCAAAATAAAAAATATAATCTATCTTCCCTTTTCCCAAAATCACTTTATATGGCCTAAGCATATAGCATATAACCCTAACAATGGCTTAGTTATAGTATCAATCTTGTCTCTCACTTCTTAGTATGGCCCGAAATCATGTATAAATATAAACCCTACAATCCCATATCTCCATGTAACCATTAGCTTTTCTCCTTTTCTTAGGTAAAAAAGAAGAGAAAATGAGCGGTACTTGGTGTTTCAACCACAAGAACGGTGTGGTTCGCCTGGTTGAAAACTCGAGTTCGGACCAAAGGCCAAAACCCGAGGGCAAAGTACTTGTATACATTCCTTCTAACGAAGTGATCACTTCTTATGAGATTCTCGAGTCTAAGTTGTTGTCTCTTGGTTGGGAAAGATACTATGACGGTGAACCTGATCTTTTTCAGTTCCACAAAAGGTCATCCATCCATTTGATCTCTCTTCCCAAGGATTTTACCAAATTCAAGTCTGTTTACATGTATGACATTGTGGTCAAAAACCCTAACATGTTCATGGTTATGGATAAATGATGTTTTTATTTATATGTACTGTATCACCACCACCCAGTACTGGTCTTCATCACTATGTTTATATATATATATATATATATATATATATGGGGTTTGGTATTTAAAATAAAACTGGGTTTTGGTTTGCTGAAGGAAATAAGAAATGCTTTTAAGATCTGTATGATTTTGCTTTGCTTTGCTTGCTATAAGTAGCTCTGACTATACACTACTTGGCTTAATTTCTCATCTCATGCATGCTCTTTAATTATTATGACTTATCAATGAAAAATTATATGGTGTTTCTTTGTGTGTTCACAAGATAGGATATTTGAATTTATTATTATTTTTGTTATATGCAATTTTTAAAATCTTTATTTATTTGTTATTTACATTAAAATTTAATTTCGAGAATTATTATTTGTACAAGAAGATAATGGATTCAAGTAATAGATATTAAAAATTAATGTTTTGTATATCATATAAATGATGATTATAATATCATAATAAAAATGACCAAATGCATTCATTCTGCTATACGTCAACAGCCAAATATTTTCCTTAAAAGTCAAAACTCGTAAGGTTGCATACATGTGAGTTGTCATGTGAATGACACGCCACCATTTGATTAATTTTTTAAATTCAAAAAATAATAAAAAAATATATAAAAGCTATTTTCATGGCGACCCACATGTATGCCACATTAATAAAGTTAACAAATATTATTATTTTTATTTATTTTGAAGTGATTTAATAAAAATACTAATTTAAAATCTAAAAGAGACGAAATAATGAATAGAAAACTAAAATAATTTTTTTTAAGTTGATGCCCACTTTAAAAGTTGTAAGAAATGGGATTTGAGCAGGTAAGCAATTCATGGGTTGGTTGAATGGGATTTTCTAAGTTTCTTTTAAAAGATTTTCTTATTTTGAATGGATTTTAATTAAAGTTATTGTCAAACATTAATTTCATACGATTTTTAATTGTGCTTTTTCATCTTTACCTTTAATATTATATAAAAAAAATTAAAATTTCACTTTTCAAATAAAAAAAAGTAAGGGTTAATGATAAATTTGGTTATTAAAGTTTGCATATTTTGTCAAAATGACCCTAATTGTATTTTTAAGCTTTTTTTGGCTATCAACCTTTATTCTTTTTTTTTTTCAATCTGTTTTTTCTAACAGATTTAATGAAAGCAAAAATTCAATGAGGATAATGTGAAATTTCATATGTGAAATATTTTTACAAACATTAGTGACCAAATTTATTATCAAATTAAAAAGTTACTAATTTTAAAAAAATCATTAAATCAAATTGACTTTTGTCCAATAGGTGGATTGACTAAACCATTTTTTAAAAAAAATTACAACTAATAAAATTAACACAAACCAAATTATAATATAAACCATGACAATTAACCCAAACTATAACAATCAATTATGTATTCATCTTACACGCATGTAGGGATTATATATGTTAAATTTTATCACATTCACGGGTGAAAATTTTATATTTATAAATAAAATAATTAATAATTATATTATAAGTGAAATGATTGTTATGAATTTTTTATTAATTAGTGAATGTCCATCAAGATCAAGATAAGTTTTGATGTACTTTAAATTCTAATTGTTATTAGAAGTAGATCTCTACTTCATTTATACTTCTTATGCCTATAAATAGAGACTTTGGAGAAGCTTTGTAAATGATTTCGATTGATCAATAAAATACGCTCTCTTTTGCTCTCTCATTCTATTTATTCTTTATTCTCTGTCTTTTATTTTATAACACATTATCAGCATGATTCTCTATTAATTATACAAAAATATCCCAAAATTTGCTATTGTCAATTGCCTCCTAAAGTTGCTACTATTTCAATTGAGGCATACGCACTATGGGTAATCATTAGAGGCTTTAACCACTCAGGTAGGGTGATAACGATGATGGTAAATATTTTCATGTATATTGTACTATGATCTATTTATTATATCATGTTTATTTTAATCATGACAACATAAATAGATAGAATTTGATTTGAAATCCACGAATGTTTGCGATGGTGATTATGAAATAAAGAATTTTTTGGGACGTTTATAAGTTCGTCCTAGTAAATCTATTGCATTCCCCAAAGTGAACGCAAGGATAAAAGAAAATAAAAACCAATATTATTCTAGTATTTGGTAATACAAAATTAGTTGAAAGCTCTAGAAGAGCTAATATATTAATATCTTGTGATGGTTAATCTATAGGTTTTAAAAGATATTCATAATGGATATCATATTGGGATTGTGAATGAGGAAAAGATTATATTTCATATGAATCAAAAGAGGATTGGGTTATTGATTTATATTTACTACTCTTGTTATAAATTGAATTGGTTGTGACTATCTTTGTGATCTTCTTTTGTCATCATTCACATTAAGGGGTTGAAAGCAAAATATTTTACTATGAAAGATCTACTTGTGAGCAATAGACTATGGTAATTCTATCTAAAGCTCATTATGGTTGGATGCACCTGAAGTTACAACTTTTTTTTTTTAAAACTGTGAGTATAACTCTACAATATTCAGAATAAATTCTCAATTAAAATTATGTGGAAAAATATCACTGATGAGAACTTGCAAGAGAGAAAACTTATGTATGAAAAGTCATTGGTTATGTACCTGTTGTACACTTGGAAAATAAGATCTACTCTCAAAGTTTACTATTAATAATTGGGTCTCGACTCGTAGCCTATATGGTTCACACCTTGAGTTATATTAGAGTTGTATTAAAATTTTGTTAAGAAATTTTGAAGTTTAAATAGTTAATTAGGTAAAAAGGACTAAATTGAAAAAGGTGCAAAAGATGATTTCTAGTAATTAAATGGATTAAATGGCTTTAGAAGTATAAATTAAAGGATGTAGTTGGTAATATCACCTATTTCAATGTTAGTGGATAGTTATAGCAAGGTTTTAGGTGAAATTTTAATAAATTTTAAAGGTTAATTTTGTAAATAAATAAAACAAGTTAAAGTTATTAATTAAAGATGAATTAAAACATCATCTTCATCAATTTGATAGCCCTAAAACTGTTCACCATTGTTAAGAAAGAGGAGAGCTTCGGTCAAGCAAAATTTCCATGCATGGTAAGATTTTGAGTCTATTTTTTTAATGATTTTTATGTTTTTGAGCTCGTATTAGCTTAATATAACTAGGCCGTGGGTTAATTTGCATGACTGTTAAAGGTTGAGGAACTTGTCATAGTTGATTTTGAACGTGTTTTGATGTTAGTTGATAGATTCTCAATCTTAGTTAAACAAACTTGTTTTGTTAGGTGGTTTTTGATGAATTTGGGATTAGGGATTAAATTGTTGAAAGTGTAAAAATCCATGGGTTTTAATGTGAAATGTTGATAATTATAGGTTTTCCAAGGTCCCTAGTAGAATCGATTAACATGGATTTAGGTCAAATGGTTAAATTCCAAGTTACGAGCTTAAGGACTAATATGTGAAAAGTTAAAATATTAGGGGTAATTTTGTAATTTTATAATAATATGAATTGTTGATTGAATTGAATACTTGAAGTTATTTGAGGTACTTAATTGAATGAGATTATCTATTTAGATCAAGATAAACAACAATCGACTTAAATCGAGGAAAAGCTAAAGCTTTGGACTAGACTTCAATTCTCCAATTGCAACCATAGTTGTCGAGGTAAGTTCGTATGAATTATAATCGTATTAATGATAGTTAAGTTGACTATATGCTATATTGTGTTAGTTATAAATGAACTTGAATATACATATCAATGTTTTGAGTAATTGACGGATAAGTAATCCCTTTTAAACCTTAAGAATTCTTAGTATACGAATGACATATCATTAGGGATTTCATGTTTCGGGTGCTGGTCTTAAATGTCCTACCGATGGCTGAGGTCCTACATTTGTTGCGGATTCTCCACAGCTCGTGTGAGCAAACCCATTCCACAGCTCGTATGAGCACTATTAAAAAGGAAATGTTACGGTTATACTGAAAGACACACTATGTGTAAGCATTCCCGAGTATCCAATGGAATTCTAGATGGTTCAACCGGTAAGTAAAGGATAATGGCATGATATGTATACAATTGGATATTGATTCATGATCTTATGAAAAGGTTAATGCGACAAATGATATGTACATGAAAAACTACTTATGATATGGTTGAAATTATATGTATCATGTATGAACTTACTAACTTGTGAGTTTGATGTTGCTTATATAGGATTTTACTAAGCCTATGGTCTCGATAATGATGTTATGATTATTTTATAATTTTTGCTTAACAATGGTAAGTTATATTTGAGTTTATATGAGTTTACTCTGCACTAGTTGCTTACGTAGTTATTTTCCTTTGTTTCGTAGATCATCGGAAGCTTGATCGGTTGGAAGCTTATCGGAGATCTTTCACACTATCCAGCAACCATTTCGGTAGTTTTTGAGTTATTTTGGCCAATGTTATAAATGGCCTGTATAGGGCCTCTTTATAATGGTAGTTCTTGAATGTGTTAATGGTCAATTTGGTATATATATGCTTTTGAAGTTTATGTTTTGTTTGATGGGCTTTTAATGCCTTGACAAGTTTAAGTCTTTTGGTCACTTTAAAATACTTGTAATATATGGTCATTTTGGTATGTTTATGATGATATGTGAATGGTTATAATTGATTTCATTTGATAGTTAAAGGAACTAGGTATTGTGCTTGAAATGTGGCTATATTGCTTTGTTATGGTTAATGACGTTTTGGTATAAATGTAGTGCCTTTGAATGGCATATTGGTTAGGTGAAATAGGTTGATTGAATTGGTATGTTTTTATGTGATTAAAAAGTGTTTAGGTCTTTGGAATGTATGCTCAAATGGAATGTTTGGTTGGGTATATTTTGGTCTTGAAATGGCTTGATTTTAGGGTTAAATTATGGAGCACACGGCTTGGGACACTAGTTGTCACACGTCACACGGCCTGAATACACGGTCGTATGTATCAAGTTAGTGAGTTACACGGCTCCGACACAACTGTGTGTCACAAGTCTGAGAGTTGCATGGTCTGGCACACGGCCTACGACACAGCCATGTGATCTAACTCAGTGAGTTACACTGTTTGAGACACGGGTTGGGACACAGCTTGTGTCCCTTTGTTTGATTGTTACACGGTCTAGACTATGTCACATGGCCGTGTGACCCCTATTTTCAAAAATTTTCAACTTTTTCTCAAATTTTTTGATTTGTTTCGATTTAGTCCCAGATCGTTTCCAAACTGATTTTAGGGCATCGAAGACCCAATTTAAGATCCAAATGTGTATATGTTTGATTGGTTTGTAATGAATTTTAAGTAATTATGTTTTGAAGTTAATTGTTTGGATTTGCATGGTAACACTTCGTAACCCTAATCCAACGATGAAGACGGATTAGGGGTGTTACAACTTTTGTCTCCCTCTTCACAGTGGATCAAAAGGAGTTTTTTTTTCAAAACTAAGGTTGTGCTCTTTAGACTTTCTTTTAGCTCTTCGGCTTCTCCAGATATTTCTGTAGAGGTCTTTTAGGTTTCTTGAACTTGTGAATATGTATTGAAGGGCTTGGGGTGACTTCTTTTTATAGTGTCAATCACTTGAATAAAGAGAATGCTAGTAGAAGTTAATTGCTTGGTTCAGTTGTTCACAAAAATTTAAATTTTTTTATTTATTATTTATATCATATTAATTTAATTAATTAAAGATATAATAATAATTAGTGTTATCACTTAATTAATTTAAATTAATTTTGAGATAAAAATTATGACATATATATGATGTCATCATTCCTACTCATGGTAATTTCAATTTGACCTTTGATAATTACGGCTTGACATATAATACTTTGTAATTGGTCAAAAAAAAAATCATTCAGAAATGCCCCTCGAGAGTTGGTCACATGCACGAGTGAGCTAGTCTTGAAAAATTAATTTGATTTCGTTGCTAAATTTTCCTTCACCTGGCTTGACATAAAAGAATTTATGGACTTCTTTCATAAATTTGTTAATTTTGAGCAAAGAATAAATATAAATGTACTGGATTATGAAATTAGTATTACCAATATTGTAGCAAAGAGTAATGCCATTAGTGTGGTATCGTCTTCTCAACTAACTTTTTGAGTTTATAAATTTGTTAATTTTTAGATTTTTTTTTTCATTTTAATTAGACATTTGAAATGAACAAAAGAAAAAATGAACTAAATCAAAAGAGGTTAATCAAAAAATAGCTTTAATTCTCTGGGTTCTTCACATGTTTGATTGATGAGAAAATGAGCATGGTTGATGAGAAAAAAGTAATTACAAATTACGATTTTTTTTATCTTTTTGAAGAAAAGTTATAAAATTTTGAAAATGTAAATATAAAAATATTTTAAATATATTTTAGAATTTTTAGAATTAAAATTAAAATTAAAATTTAGTGAACATCGAGAGTTAAATTTATTGAATTTTTTAAGGTTGGAATGAAATTAATAGAATATGTTAACATTAAAGGGTTAAATTTATCTGTCAATAAAAATAAATCTTATAATTTCTAGTTTCATCCACGTTTTATTGTGATATTTGTGAAAAAAAGAAGGTAAGAAAATGATTTCCTTGTTCAATCTTGTTTGATTCAAACTCCACCCTCACCATCACCCTTGCCTTTTTGCACATTCGGCCATACCCTCTGATGCCCTAATTTTTCCTCTAAAGAATTTATAGGTACCCAAGTCCAGATCCACATGCCTTTATCTATTACTGTCCAATCTAGTAAATAAATAAGCTTAATAACTGAGATTAAATAAATGGTTAAAATTTGTCATAGGTCCTTATACTCTTTATAAATTTGAAATTTAATCTCTATACTTTAATTTTTAAAAATTTAGTCTCTTACTTTTCAAATTTCAAAATTCATATTCAATTGTTAACACTATTAACTTTTTTGGTATGACATTTTGAAATAAAAAGATACTCACTTGGCAAAAATGCAATTAAAATTTTCTTCAAACAATTATGGATTAAAAAATTATGATTTATTATTCTATACATTGGACTAAAACAACTACACAAACGAATCTAAAATGATGTTATTTTTATTTAATACGTAATAAAATATTTTGGAAATAATTTTAAAAATAAGAAAGGAATTTTAAAAAATGGGTTTTTTTATTAAAAAAATTAAAAAATAAACTCTGCTGATTCAAGCAAGCAACTTGTAGCATCTTCTGGGAGCCCTTGTACCACAATTGATGTTTTTGACCTAAATCCTTTAAGGGATGGTGGCTTGCGAGTGGTTATGCCCAAATCTACAGATGTTGATTCAATTTGCAAGGCTAGCAAGGCATATACTTGTGCAATCTCCTCGACACTGGACAGGCCTCAAAGGTCTTGAAATTGGAACGAAATAACTTAGAGCATTTTCTGCAACACTATTGTGGAGTTAATTGGCAACAAAGAGTACCAAAATGCAGATTGGAGATTGCGTCCTCTTCCTGATGAAATGCTCAGATATGCTAGAGAAGACACACATTATTTGTTGTATATTTATGATTTAATAAGAATCAAGCTGCTATTGATGCTCAAGGAACCCGTACATTTTGATGCTCCTTTGGTAGAGGTCTATAAGCGAAGTTCTGCTGTATATATGCAACTGTCCAAGAAAGAGCTACTGATGGAGAACTCATATCTCCATATATATGGGTTGCAGGGAGCTGGTTTCAATACTGAGCAGCTGGTTAGCACTTGTGATGCGCTTTGTGAATGGCGAGACATTATTGCCAAGCAGATACCTGTAAACAAGAATGCAGGGGACGAGGTATTCTCTGGTTCTACTGACAAACAAGGTGAGATTGAGGCTGTTGTTATTGTCACTGACGTGCACACCCTCTTCAGAAAAGTTGCTCAGCTTGTTGACAATGCCAATAACGTAGGGCGCTTCTAACAGGTGTTGGCAGCCATTGGAAACTTTTGTATATGCTTAGTTTGGTTGGGAATCAAGATGCTATTGTTGCCTGTGTTGTTTGAATGCTAGGTGATCCAAAAGAGGCCAGAGCAGATTGAGGACTTGGCTCTCTTGCTGTGGTTAGACAAACTATGCAAGAAAAACACAAGGTTGCTCAAGGAGAAGCATGGGAGTTTGTGGATATACTCCCTTTGGTCGATCCTTCAAGGCTTTTAGTGCGGAGACAAATTCATCGGGCTCTAAATCTCAGTGTCGATGTCAAGGTGATCACTAGTGATCAACTAGCCATTGGCAAAGAAACTGGTCACAGGCTAGATGGTTCCCATGAGCACAAATATGAGATTGTAATGAGGTTACAACAAATGACTCATATTTGTGGCATAACTGGAGATGGTGTGAATGATGCACCTGAGCTTAAGAAGGCAGGCATTCGAATTGCAAAAAAAAGGATTAGTAAAATTGCAAGAGATACAACGATTTTGTAAGAATTTTAATAATTTTGTAAAAAGATTAATAATTTACAATGTTATAAGAAATTAGAAAAATGTCACAATATTACGAGAGATTCACTAACTTTCTAAAAAAATAGTAATTTTTCAAGATTTAGAAATTTTCTAAAAAATGTTTAGGTACCAATTTGAAATAAAAAATCTTGTTTAGGTACTAATTTGTGGTTAAGCCTTATCTTTTAAAATAGACTTAATGGTTTGATTAACAGATGTATCAATTTAGGGAAAAAAAAAGTAATTTAGGTACCACTTGTGACCAAAAATAAAAATTTGATACAAATTTGTAAGTTAAGCTAAAATTATTATTAATCTTTTTAATTTTTTATAATTAGATCCTTTAATTTTTCTGAATCTATGTTATATATGAAGTGTTTGATTGAGTTAGTGTCACGAGTTAATTCGATCTAAACTTAATTGTAAAATTATTAAAATACCCATACTTTAAAGGGTAATTACTATTATTGTAAGAGTAATTTTATCTTTTCATATTTTTATATAATCTTCAAATAAAATAATAAAAAATATTATTTAATAATTCAATTAAAATCAATAAATTCATATAAAAAATCCAAAAAAGAAGAAGAATAATAAAAAATGAAAATCTGGTTTTTATTCTCTTTAGATAGGGTAAAATGTGTAATGATAGCATCTAAAAGAAGAGTTAATATTTGTAATTTAACTTAATTAAGAAGAAAAAGGAAATATTCTTCCGTACGGATGACTTTTTTTCCTTTTATTTTATTTATTTAATCACCGAATGCCAACTACTCCGCTTAATCAATTAATTTAATTTATTTATTTATTAATTTTCTTTTAATTCAAGAAAATTTTATCGCAAAAATATTTTGAAAATGTAAATATAAAAATATTTTAAAGATTTTTAAATATATTTTAGAATTTTTGGAATTAAAACTAAAATGAAAATTTAGTGAATATTGAAAGTTAAATTTGTTGAATTTTTTACATGGTTTCTTCAAAATTTGCTTTCAATTTTGCAGTTTTTTTGTTTTTTGGGGGGGGGGGGGGTGATTCTTAGACACTGCAGGATTAATAATGTTGTGAGGTACTTCTCTCCCCTTTGTTGGGTATATACACCTTTGGGTCTATTTATTTGATTACAGTTTTTTTTTTTTTTTTCTTTCATTGAATGATGGAATCATATATCCAAAGTAGAATTTTAAACCACAATTAGTGCAGCAAAACTAGTTGCCAATTACAAGTTTACAACAAGGATAATAATAGCAATAGCAATAGCAAAAGCCTCATCAGTGAGATATTCGTATCATAGTATAACAACTCCTCCAGCAGTAATAGGCTCATTGACCTGCAAATCAAAAAATGATTAGTGAGGATTAATCAGTTCCATTATTGTCACAAGTTGGCAACCAACATGTTGTTATGTATGGTTAGGCTATCCAGTTTTGAAAACAAAGTTGGAATATGAATTTGTATTTATGTCTTGAAAATAAAGTTGTATTCATTGGCTTCTGTTATTATTCCGTTAAGTCTGTTGTTAGTTGATATCGGTTACTGATAACTGCTAGTAGTTATTGTTAGTTGTTATTAGCGGTTATTGACTGCATGCTTTACTATATAAGCATGCACAGCTCCTACTCAAGGAGGACGAACTTCAATGTATTCTTTTGAAGTAATACAAGTTTTATTCATCATCTTCTCATAAACTTAACACTTCCGATGCATTAAGCATCTGCACTAACAACTGCACTAAGAATTTCCTCCATATATGGGTGTTTAGATTTCAACAATCGACGTTATTTGCTAGTAGTTCCAGGCATCTGCTTGGCAATTCCAAGAAGCACTTTGTTTGGCAAGGCGTATTTGGGATTTTAACCCACTATGAAATAGCGACATGCAAACAGAAAAGAAAAAACAAAAGCGAACAAGGATTTTCTGTAAAAGACTCTGCTCTGTGCACAACTGATGCCTTTTTTTTCCTTTTACTTTCTTTATTTACACATGCACAACTGTATTGGGGTTTAAATGGTAATCCAGATTATTTATTTATATATTTTATGGGTTAAATTGTCAACGCGTGCTCCTAATTATTTTACACGTGTCACAAGTCAATAAGGCTGTATTTAAATTAATTATGAAACACATATATATATATAAATGTTAAATTTTGTAGATATGAAACATACTTCCATCCAACTCAAAGTTACTAATTACTGATAAAATTATATTTTATTTAAATTAATTATGAAATATATATAAATGTTAAAAAATTAATTAACTTTTAACATTTTAATTTTTTAAATAATGAAATTAATCTCTGAATCTAATTAAAGTAGGTCTTAAGTTAAAAATCGAACCATAGTATGGTCCATAAATTTCAATCTTGCCCTCTCATCCTCAATAGTATTATATATAACTAGATTTTATCACATAAAATAATATAGGTCAACAAATAATTATTAATAAAATATTAAAAATATTTTATATTATTTTATAAATCTTGGATTCAATTCTTAAATAATATTTTTTAATTACTTTATTTAAAGATTATATGTATAAATAGATAAAAATATTTTTATAATAATATTAAATACATTAAGTTGCCATGGCATAAAAGCTTATGCTACTTTATCTAATTTAAATCAAAACAAAAGTAAAACTGACTATATAAAACAAAATAAAAAATGCTATTCTGGAAATGTTTTTTTTAATAGGTAAACAATTAAAATAGTCACTTTTATTTGTCTCAAGTTGTATTTTAGTCATTCAAGTTTGAGATGTTACGTTTTAGTCACTTACGTTATCGTTTTGTTACGAAATGATTACTCCATCATTAATATCTATAATCTTTCAAACGTCAATTCGATGTGATAGTTAAAATGAGTTTTAAATGCCAACATGAATATATTCATACAACCCTTTCGTTATCTCTGTCGTTATTATATAACATAATAAATTTCCAAATATATAATGAAATTAATATATTCATAATAATTACTAATCGGAATCACATAAGAATCAAGTTAAAATAGTCAAATATTTCAACAACTTGTCTTATAAAAATCCATCCCAAATACAAACGTGGTGACAGAGAAAATACATGATACTCAAAATAAACACACTGAAATTAAACAATCCATTGATATAATTCAATGTAATGAAGTTCAAATCCATATTACATAAACGTAAGTGTCTTCTTGATATAGTCCATCATGGAATAGATGCTTCCTGAAAGAACAACCTGTTCACGAAAATTAAAGTACTCATCTTAGTGAGTAATAAATATATATCGTATCTAACAGATACTGCTAACAAATGTGTTCACTGCAAACAAGATGACCAATATGGAGGATGATACCGCATCGCATAGGTTCCTGTTATACTTAAATACATGTGGAACCCAAGTGTTAGATATGAGTATCTAAGTGACTTTGCACCACCCGGTCCCCTTCCTACATACATTCACCCTCGTACTCTCCCTCACCTCCACAGTTCTCCAAGCAACACGTGACTTTGCACCACCCGGGCCCCTTCCTACATATATCTACCCTCGTACTCTCCCTCACAATCTGTTCGATCTCCCTCACCTCCACCGTCCTCCGGGCAACATGTGACATTGCACCCCCCGGCCCCCTTCCTACATACACCCACCCTCGTACTCACCCTCACCACCTCCACCCCATGCTACGCCAACTGCAAGTCTCCACCTCTGTCATCTCCTTATCCTTCATAACCATATACACTACTACAGTTCTCCACATTCACTATCTCCCTCATTACCTCCTCCTCATATTACCAGTCTTACCACCTCTTCACTATGTCAAAGGTTAACAGTTGTTTTAAATAATTAATCTACATATTTTTAACTTGAGAGGAAAAAAAACCTTACCGAGAAGTTAGACAGACAGAGCAGACAGCTCGATCGCCGGGGCGTTTCCATTGCCATTGCCATCGACGTTGTTACCATGTATACGACGCCTGATACACCGGAAGCTGCATATGATTAAAACCACGGCAACAACAAATAGGGTTATCAGAACCAAAGGTTTCCCCCTATATTTAATGGTTTCATTCGCAGTAAAATCTATCTCTGATGATGATGATGATGATGGACTACTGTATCCGTATCCCTTCATACTTTCTTGGTTCAACCTAGGCTAAATGGGGTTTCTATTAAAATTGTAAGACCCCAACTGGGTATATATAGAGCTCTCCGTCTCACCAACCAGTATATTTTCCAACTTTTTGTCAGACAGTTGATGAACTTTGCATTAAAAAACTCGTAAATATAGAAACCCATCAAGAGTGAAAGAAGATTGCCAAATATAGAAAAACTCATAAATAAAGTAACACACGCTTTCCTAAAACAGCAACATACCTTCATCTCCTCCTTCTATTGGAGCTCATTAGAAATCTCAGCCCTTCATCTCCTCCTTTCTCTAACATCTGTCAAAATCTCAGCCCTTCAATTAGTAAAGTTTGTCAAACTTCATTTATGTATTTTTATATTTTGTCTTTGACAAAAGTACCTTCATTTCCTCCTCCTATTGGATCTCCTATAGAAGGTCAATACAAATCTCAGCCCTTCATCTCCTCCTTTCTCTAACATCTGTCAAAATCTCAGCCCTTCAATTAGTAAAGTTTACCAGACTTTATTAATGTATTTTTATATATTTTGTCAAGTTTGACAAAAATATCTTCATCTCCTTCTGTTGGAGCTCCAATAGAAGGTCTTTCCAAATATCAGCCCTTCAATTGGTAAAGATTGTCAAACTTTATTAATATATTTTTATGTATTTTGTCAAGTTTGACAAAAATACCTTCATCTCCTCCTTCTATCGGAGCTCCAATAGAAGGAGTACTCTTTGACCTCTTTCTCTCCTTTTGTAGGCTCCACAGCCAGCTCGTTAGAGATGAGATCAACAATCTTCTATGAACAAAATCAAAATCAATGGCACCTATAGGATTAAGATGATAGATTATTTATGATGAAAGAAAAAATATTAAGAGAAATAATAACTTGGCGTGGATCATTTTTTCTTAAAGTTTTATATAGGCACCAAATATGTCATTTGGTACATTGTTTATGGCATAATTTAACCGTCACAAAAAGCTGTAAAAGGGTATAAAACTACTGATGTAAATAGATCCATCTCTCTTTTACAATAGAAAAATATGTTTCAAAATAATTAAGTTATTTATGAATATGATTAATATTATAAATATTAATCAACCCCTTATGATTTATTAGATTGGTGTTTAACTTCCCTAAAAATAATATAAATTTCGTATTTAATAACTTCAATAAAATGATTTATCTTGATGATCTAATTACTAGTAATTCCAAAAAAAAAAAAAAAATCTTATAACAATAACATGATTCTATCATTCATGATAAAATTCATCATGTTTTCTATTTTCCAAGAATACTCCTCAAATTTTAATTAGAAAGAATTCAAAACAGTAAACACCCAAATCACATTGGATTTTAATTTTAAATACAATAAACCCATAGTGCAAGATGAAATTCCATGAAAGATGGAATCATATGTTTAATTTTTTTTCTTTTTTAGTTTTTAAGTTTGTATTATTTATCAAATCGCCCTAAAATTGATGGAAAATTAACTTTTGTTAATTTTGTTGATGCGAATTCAACATCAATAGTTAATTAATTTTTAAATTTAAAAAAATAAAAAAATTAAAAATATATAAAAATTTTATTTTTTGGTTATTTTTAAATTATTGAACAAAAATTGACCTATTTCCATTTGATTTTTTAATAAATATTTTTTCTTTATTTTTAATATATTATAAATTTATTCTTTTTAATTTTTATGAAAGTGATTAAACCATTGAATCTAATTGATCTGATCTTTCATCCGTTTTTACAACATAAATGTCATTTCTTTTGATCACTATGTAATTGTAATATATGAATATGATTAATGATGTAAACATTAGTTAATCTCTTGTGATTTATTGACCACATGTTCAATTTTCTTAAAAATAGCTCGAGTTCAAATCATTGTTGAACCAAAAACAAATTATAACTTCATAATTGCTAACCATTTAAAGAATTAATTGAGGATTCTAAAATAATTATGTAAATTTTTAAAAATATTAATACTATTAAATTCAATTCCGTTACAATGTTATTTTTTTGAGTGAATTTTTTTTAATTTTAAAATGACACATTAATAAATTCAAAAAAAAATTTAACCATATTAACAAATCAACTTAAATAAAAAAAATCAGTCAGTAAATAAAAAAAGCACCAATTCATTAAAATGTAATTAAATAAAAATTAATTAGAAAAAAGGAACATACTCTTCCACCTCAATCCCCTCCCTCTCCCTTCCACCAATGGATATGATTTAACTTTTTCTTTGCTGACCAAAAACTGAAAAGAAAGTCTGGGTTTGCTTCTAAACCCTAAAACAACCCAATCGAATTTTACAAGTCTAATCAAGCCTTTGACCAAAAATTAGGTTTTCAATCAATCAAATTATTGATTAGGATTTTTTTTCGACTAACTCTATTAGGAAAATTGGAAAAAAATAATTTTTTATATTTAAAATAAGTTATATTATTTTAGAGTCTTTTTATTTTAAAAAAAATTAATAAATAAATTGCATATGATGAAATTTGAACTCACAATCTTGTGTGAATTACTTAAAAATGCTTATTTTTAACCATAATTATTGGATTAGGCCAATTTTTTGCGAAATTTACCTAACAAGGCAGATTTTGGAGAGAGCTGAATGTGTTTTCAATGGATATGATAGGAAAATGCTTCTAATTGAATGTGCTTTTAATTTTGGCTAGATGATTAAATGTTAGTATTTTTATCCTTGAGTTTTTGATTCGATTCATCTCCTACGCACATTCATATTTTTTATTTTATGTTACTTCAAGCTTTTTAAATTTTTAATTAATTTTTTTAACACATTAATTATTTGGTTAGATAATTAGATAATTGATCATTGAGTCTCAGGTTCGATTCTTTTCTTACTTACATTTGTATTTTGTATTTTTTATGTTGCTTCATCAAGTTAATATGTTAAAAATATTAATTAAAAAAAATTGATGAAGCAACGTGAAATATTGAGACTCAAGGAAAACTGTTAAAAGTAAAACCCCAACTGGGTATATATAGAGCTATTTATCTCACCAACCAATCTAGAAGGTTAAGAGTGGGTTTGGATGGACGGTGGAGTGTGATGAATTTGGTTTACTTTTTGCCTTATATTATAATATTTAATTTTACCACCATCGTTATTTTTACACTAACTATAAATAAACAAATCGTTCATCCAAATCCATCCTAATTACTTTTGTTTGTAGGGAAAGGAGGTGGTTATTTAGCCATTGTTTCACGTCACACTTATATGTTCCAACCTTTAACAGCTAATGAACTTTTCATTAACACGGAGCTCCGATAGAAGGTCATTACCTCCTTTCTCTAACGTCAGTCAAAATCTCAGCCCTTCAAATGGTAAAGTTGGTCAAACTTTATTAATGTATTTTTATATTTTGTCAAGTTCGACAAAAATACCTTCTATCGGAGCTCCAATAGTTTCTCTCCTTATGTAGGCTCCATTAACCAACTAATTATAAGCCAGCTCGTTAGAGTTGAAATCAACAATCTTTTATAAACAAAAACAAAATCAATGGCACCTATAGGATTAAGAGGATAGATAAATTATGATGAAAGAAAAAATATTAAGAGAGATAAATATATGTATATATTTATTTAAATTAATTATAAAATGTATAGCTTAATTATTTTTACTTCCTTTTTTTGTGTTTTTTAAACAAAAATAAAAACAAATCTCAAATTTTCATTTATGGGCCAAAGACGTTCACCCTATGTACTTAATTATGATAACGAAAGACAAACCGTTGGAAATATGGGGATTTCGGAACCCTACTTATATATATTTAAAAGTATTTTTTGGTATTTTATAAAAAAGAGTAGATTTTATAATAATATATGTACAAGCCCAAAATTGTCCAGGCCTATTGAACCAAACCCAAATATAAAAAAAAATAATAATAATAAAACAGTCCAGTCTTTTTACAAGACAAATCTAAAACCCCAACCCGATAAGCCCAAACTCGCTTGGGCCCCATACCCAATTGCAATACCCAAATTTTAAAGACCCAAAAGGCCCAAAAGGTTAAACTCTTTCCAGAAGAGTTAGGGTTTTTGGGAAACCCCTGCGCCGCAGCCTCTGCCCACGTGCCAGTTACCAGCCCCCACGACCCTCTGTCTGCCACTCAGCCACCAGCGCCGATCCACATGCCACCATGGCCTCGTCCGCTCCCCCACTCTCCATGGTTCCCCACCACCTGCGAGAGAAGACAAACCAGGACAGCAAGGAAACCACAACAGAGATAAATTTTGTATTTTTTTATTGCTTATTCGGCTATAAAAGCCAACTAAGAACAATGTATTAAGGGTTGGTTTTTTTTTCGGATTGAGTCAATACAGACAGAATATTTCCAAAAAACATAAACAATAGCAAACATCTAGAAGCAGGAATCAGTATCAGTCCATAACAGGCAATCGAAGAGGGCACGAAACAAGATCCGAAGGTTTATTTTCTATTTTATTTTTTTTTTATACATATATTTTTGAAATCACCTACACCAATCCATTTTACTTTTAAAAATACATATGTATATATAATATATAGAAGAATAATAATAAAAAAGGGGGAAAACTTACCTGTTTTGTGAGTTTGGGCGGCAGCGCAGGCTAGAGGTTGGAACCCTAGCAGAGCAAAAAGAGGGAACTTCCCCTTTATTTCTTTGAGCACAGCAGAAATAAAAAAAAAAAAAAAAAAAGAGGAAAATCTGCATTCATAGGGTAGTCCGAACGGCGTCGTTTAGGGCCTAGGCCAATGGCTCCAAAACGACGTCGTTTCAAGCCACTGACCCGCGACCCTACCCGCTAACCAGAGGGTCCGCGTGTTTTCACTGATTGGGATAATTTCTCTTTCAGTCCTTTCGCATTTTCAGCTTTTAAAATTTAGGTTTTCTGTTATTTCAATTTTAGCCCTGAACTTTCGTGCTGCTTTAAATTTAGTCCTCGTTCGATGGTTGCACTTAATAAAACGGGTTATTTGCCATTTTAGTCCCCCTCTTCCTTCATGCATTTCGATCCGACCCCCTTTGCCCCTTTTATGTTATTACGAATTGACCCCAAACTGTCTTTTTAAATGCAATTTGATTCCCTTTTAGTTATTTTGTAATCTTTTAGTCTTTTTATTCTTATTATGGTTATATTATTATTATATTATTATTACATGGTACATATTTTCCATTATTATTATTATTATTATTATCACTATGTTACCCTCTTTATTAATTATACTATTATTATATATTTTATTATTATATTGTATATATGTATGTATTTATTATTATTATTATTATTACTATATTTATATTATTATCTTGTACAAATTTTGTAATGTTATCATTATTATTATTATCACCATATTACTATTATTATTATTATTATTATTATTATCATTATTAATAGTATTCATATCATGACGTTTATTATCCTCGTTGTTACTAATTCTATCATTTTTGACATTGTTTTTTAAAGAATTTTTTATTTTCCGTATTTTTATTTTATTGTATTTCATTTTTGTTTCTGTTTCGACATTTTCACGATTATTTTCGTTGGCGTCATTTTATGTAAATCGATAGTTTCGAGATGATCTTGGATTCAAAGATTTAAATTATCGTGTCCTAAAGTATTGGATGTGATATTTTAGTCTTTGGGAACGAGAAGATCTTGATTTTCAAAGAGACTATGGGATGACCTCGGGTTCGAGGATTTGAATTACCATGTCCTAAAGTATTGGATGTGATACTTCGATTCATTTGGAACGGGAGAATCTTGACTTGCATTTCGAGAAAATCACGAGATGATCTTAGGATCGAAGATTTAAATTATCGTGTCCTAAAGTATTGGACGTGATATTTCATTCCTTCGAAATGAGAAAATCTTGGTTTAATTCAAGAAAACGCAAATATTTCTAAAAAGGGTCGAGAATTTTAAATTCCTTAAAAATTTCCAATTTTCGATATGAGGACATTAATTGATCAAATCGGTACCTATTTTGGGCGTGACGAGGGTGCTAACCCTTCTTCGTACGTAACCGACTCCCGAACTCCATTTCTCAAAACTTCGCGGACCAAAAACATTGTTTTAGTAAACCAAATCGTTTTATTAAAACAAAAAGGTGATCTGATCACACCTAATAAAAGATCGGTGGCGACTCCCGTTTTTATTCATTTTCAAAACCCAAGTTCGATTCCCGTTTTGTCAAAAAATGGTTACGACAGCTTGGCGACTCCACTGGGGACAATAAAGAGAGTCAGGCCGTAAATTGATTATTTTATGTCCCTTATCGAAAGTTTGAAAATTTGATTTGAAAATTACTACCCTTTTGTTGCCTTTGCTTGTGTCATTGCATGTGATTCCTACTTTCTTGTGCACATTGCATTGCATGATCGTTGTGGTCGCACCCTTAAGTGGGAGTGAGAAGCTACTCTTTCGTGAGGTTTTCACTTCCGTGCAAGATAGTGGATCGCTTTCGGGATACATCCGTACCTATGTCTTCGTGAGATTTTCATCTCTGTGCAGCCATAGGGAAATGTATTCCCCTGAACCGAACTCGTTCCGTATGAGCCTATAATGGGTGAGGGTCGAGGAATCTGCTGGTTTGGGTACCTCTCTTTAGAACCGAACCCCATGTAATGAGCCTTAAAGAACCACTCCTATTAGGACCACGCCAGACCTTGGCGGTTACCCGAATAAGTGTCTGATTATTTCTTGCTTATCTTGAGGTTTTTGTACATGGTACTAACTCGTGGTATTTTGTTGTAATTACATGGCATTTCATCATAAAAAGGTGTTGATTTGCATTCGGTTACTAGGTAGAAGAACTTAACATGGAAAAAGGATTTCTTGATAGAGTGGAGGATAATGCGGACGTTCGAACATGGTCCGAGGGGATACAACGCGAGAAAGGAGATAGCTTGATTGTGGGATATGAATCAGAATTGTGGGACTTCACCCGTATCAGCGTGACTCAGAATAACCTGCAAGAACTGAAGGAGATATGGGATTCATGGGGCGATGACATGAAACAACTATGTTACGACAGTTATGGCGATCTGCCCTATTTGCTTGACATCAATGTGGATGAGCGACTATTCCGGGCTATTACTCAATTCTGGAACCCCACTTATAGTTGCTTTACTTTCGGGAAAGTAGACATGGTACCCACTATTGAAGAGTATACGGCCTTACTCTGGTGCCCAAGTGCTCAAGCGGGCAAGGCTTATTCAAGGGCTGTTAATGTACCAACATTTACGAGAAAGCTAATGAACATCACGGGGATGAGTGAGCAGTGGATTACGGCTCGAATCAAGCAAAAAGGGGATTGTAAATGTATCCCTTCGACACATTTAAAGGACTTAATCCTAGCGCATTCTGATATAAAAACGAAGGTCGACGTTTTCGCCTTAAGCATTTATAGCTTGATTGTCTTTCCCAAGGCATTAGGATATGTGGAGGAAGCTGTCTCAGATCTATTTGATAAACTAGATAAAGGAGTCACACATGTCCCCGTAATCTTAACCGAAACATTCTGATCACTGAACGCTAGCCGAAGAGTAGGTGAAAGGAGATTCATAGGGTGCGCGCAGCTTCTGCTATCGTGGTTTCATAGCCACTTTTGGAAGGTGGAAAAGGTCTCGTGTAAAGTTTTCTCCAAGGACTACTCTCCTTTGGGGGAATTAGCAACTACGCCAAGACGGGATGACCTTTCTGAAGAGAAATGGATAGCAATTCTCCAAAATTTGCAAATAGAAGATATTGAATGGAGAGCTCCGTGGATGATCCCTGACGAGATTTTGTACCGGTGTGGAGAGTTTGATTGGATTCCTTTACTCGGGATATGGGGAGCGGTTGGGTACGCTCCACTACTCGTCAAGGCAATATCGATCAAGACAGTTCATTCCTGTAATGCACGGGCTAGCCCAGAGTGAGTTTTCATACAAAGATGATGGTTATAAGAAGAAGATTCGCGAAATAACGAGTGTGTGGATCCAAACCCGACGAATGAAGGGAATTGCCGTAGGACCAATGACAACCCCCGAATATGATGAGTGGAGGAATGCCAGAATCAATGACAATGTCCCAATGCCAAACCAAGGGGATGCTTTACCCATAGAAGAGCATTTGCGAGTTGTCCCATCTGAATTAGAGATCATCAAGGGAGATTTCGAGACCAAGAGTCGGGAATTGGGGAGAAAGATAGAGCGGCTAGAGGAGGAAAAGATACACTTAGGGCTGGACATCGACATCTACAAGTTAGAAGCCGAAAAGTTAAGGAAAGGAAAGAACAAGGTTGAAGAAGATCTGGGGAGTTTAAAAACAGATTACAAGAAACTACGTGCGTCAATCAGGATCGCTGGTTTGGGTAAGACGTCAGAACAATGGCGGCAAGAGATTCGAGAAGAAAAGACTAGGGTTGACCAATGGGAAAGGAAGTGCCGAAATGCTCGAATACGACCATTTTTATTAATACTGATTTTGAAACATTCGAAAGAATTGGAATAATCATCAAAAGCCATCTCATCTCGAAGTGTCGAAATCCCATATCCAGTAAGTTAGGACACAGCACCCCGAATTCTCGAGAGTAAGATAGGACACAATTCGGATCATTGTCATTTTGAAAATTCTTATCTCGAGGTAACGAGATGTCACACCCAGTAAGTTAGGGCACAACACTTTGTATTCTCGAGGATAAGCTTTTTATTTTAAATCAAGAGAAAAATGATTTTTGAAAACGATTTTCCAAATTTTGACAAAAGGACAAAAAATAATCAATTTTATGGCCTGACTCTCTTATTGGTCCCCAGTGGAGTCGCCAAGCTGTCGTAACCATTTTTTTGAAAAAGGGAATCGACTTGGTTTTGAAAATAAAAACAGGAGTCGCCACCGACCTTGTATTAGGTGTGATCGAGTCACCTATAAAATATTTTGGTCTGCGTAATTAGAGAAAACGAGTTCGGGAGTCGATTACGTGTGAGGAAGGGTTAGCACCCTCGCAACGCCCAAAATTGGTATCAAATCGATTAATTAATGTCCTTGCGTCGAAAATTTGAAAATATTTAAGGTATGAAATTTTTAAAGAAGCGTTGACTAACCTTGAATTGAATTCCAAGATTAACTCATTTCAAAGGAACAAAAAATTGACACCCAGCACGTTAGGATGTAATTTTCCGTACTTCAAAACACACAAATATTGCCTTATTTTTTATATGAAATCTTAAAATTTGCTCAATATTCATTTTCAACGTAATAAAATATTTGAAAAAGGTTTGAACATGTTGAAGTTTGAAATACAATACGAGGATAAGAAGCGTAAGCATTAATCATAAAATACACCAATTTAAAATATTGATCGACGAATTATACGATACTCTACGTAATAAAATAAAATAAAAATCAGTAATAGTAATGGCAAGTAATAAACAAATAATAATATACATATATATATATAAATAATATAATAAAAATAACAAAAATAATAATAATAATAATAATAATAATAATAATAATATAGTGATAATAAATATAATAATAACAATAATACAAAATATATACAATATACTAATATGAATAGAGTAATAGTAATAATAATAATAATAATAATAATAATAATAACAACAATAGTAATAATAATAATGCTAATAATAATACTAACAATAGTAATAATAATAATAATGATAATAGTAATAATAATATGACCAAAGTAAAAAGCAAATGTTAATAATATTTTAATAATGAAATAGTGACGATAATGCAAATGATAAATAAAAAAAATAATAAGACAACACTAAAAAAAACTAATAGCATAAAAATAAAAATAATAACACAGGTATATGCCGAAATAATTTAAAGGGATGGTATGTAATACTATATAAATAAACATTATAAACAAATTTATAATAACTAAAATATATGAAACAGTTTGGGTTAAGGATCGAATTAAAAAAGGAGTAAAAGAGAAAGGCCAAATCAAAAAAAAAATAAAAATTAAAGCCTGATCGAATGGCACTACGAAAGGGAGGGACCAGAAGAGTAAATCTCCCTTTTAAGGTAGGCATGCGCAGATTCCTCCCCACCAGACAGTTATTTCCTTTAATGTTTTAAAACCCAACCTCTTTTATTACTGTTCACTTCAATCTCTGTTCTAAAAGACTAAAGCTTTAAAACATCTCCCCTCCCTCTTTTGCACCAGACGATCGGACTTCCTCCATTCATTGCACCACCGCGCCACCACCGTCTCGGAGGTCGGCATTGCTCGAGGTCGGACTGTTAGCCCCTTTCGACAGTATTCGGGTTAGTTCTCTTTCCCCTTTTTGCTCCTCTTTTTATTTGTGTTTGTTAAAGATTTAAGATAACAAAAATAAAATAATGAAAAAACAGTAAATAGTGCTAGGAAAATAGAAAGTAAAATCCACCTTAAAAGTTTCTGTTCTTCTTTTTTTATTTCTAAAATGTTTGTTCAAAGTTCGTAAAAAAAGGAAGAGAGCCACCCATGGATTTACTTTGGTTCTTTTATAACCGAGTTTATAGAGATTCGTCTTCCTTTTTTATTTTGCTATGTTTGTCGTTTTCTCCTTCGTTTTTGTGTTGTCGCGCGTGTTTGCTTGTCGTTGCAGATGGTGCGATGTCAGAGGCGTGCGAAGGAGATGTCAGAGGCGTGCGGGAGGCCTAGCATGGGCGGTGGCCAGTGGTCAGATGGAGGGTCGGGGATTGGAGGGAGTGGCTGCTGGAAGATTTTTGTATTGGGCTGATAGAATGGGCTAGGGTTTTTCAATTTGGGCTGTTGGGTTTTTTAGTGGTTTAATTTTGAAAATGGATTTTTGATAGAATGTTTATTATTATTGGATTTGGGCCTGGGTTTGGGTTTTAGTTAAAGGCCCGGGCAAAATATAGTTATTACAGCTGCCCCTCTTTGCTCATTGTTGTGAAACGATAATAGAGCAAAGACAATAGAAGAACCAATTTTGCCCGGTCCTAGCCAAGCGTTGGTTCTTCGGGTGTTTTTCTTTGCCAGGTAGCTTCAAACTCCACTGTAACTTGTTGCTTTGATCCACTCCACTGCTACTTCCGAGGGATAGAGCCTGTTGCATCAATCCGCTTTACCGTTCTGTTATATCTTCCGAGAGATAATATTCGCAACCTTTAGCCTATTCAACTGCTGGTCAACAACAGGACAATCTTCAACCCGTTCCACCGCTGTCCGGTGGCAATAAGACGATCTTCAGCTCTTTCCACCGCTGTTCGATGGCAATAGGACAATCTTCAACCCGTTCCACCGCTGTTCGGTGGCAACAGGACAATCTTCAAATCGTTCTACCGCTGTTTGATGGCAATAGGAAGATCTTCAACCTGTTCCACCGCTGTTCGGTGGCAACAAGACGATCTTCAGCTCGTTCTATCGCTGTTCGATGGCAATAGGACCATCTTCAACCCGTTCCACCGCTGTTCGGTGGCAACAGGACGATCTTCAATTTGCTTCCTTCAGGAAGACTTCAATCTTCAGTCTGCTCCACTATCATCTCTAGGGAACAAAATCTGGACTTTTCAATTTGCTTCCTTACTATTTTCAGGAAGACTTCAATCTTCAATCCGCTTCACTATCATCTCTAGGGAACAAAATTTGAACTTGCTACACTGTTCTTTGAGGAACCTGTCCTGTAGAATGTGCTTATGCTTAAATAAATGATGAGGATGCAATGATCGGAATGACTCGAATGCTCCAAACTATTTGTATGAATGCAGAATGCCATAAGAATGGTCTTTTTTCAAAGATTAGGGTGCAATGATCAGAATGAATAGAATGCCCCTAATTAAATGTGTTTTTCATGAATGTAGAATTTCATGAGAATGATCCTCTTCTAACAGTTTAATGTGGTATTGTTTATCAAAGCTGTATCACTGACGTCTTATGCTGCGGTCTTGTTCGACTAGCATTCATGACAGAAAACTCGGGAAAATAATTATATCTTCCCCAACAGGTTTGCCCCACTGTAACTTCAGGGTTCATCTTATTGCGACCTAGGGGTATAGGATCTGTATCCTTTCATTCGTCCCAATGCGACTCCAAACCATAGGATTTTTTTCTTCTTCAACCCATCTCATTGTCGTTTGAGGGTACAAGATCTGTATTCTTTCATCTATTGATCACTCTTCGGGTGTCCCAACCAAATGTGTATGCATGATGCTCGGATAAATGCAGAATATCATTTCCTTTTGACAATGATTCCAATTTTGCACTTGGGTTAACAATGCCCATTTTTCATCAAGACTGTATCACTAACGCAATACCTTGTCATTTTGTTCAATCGCTATTTTTTGACAAAGATCTGAAGAGATAACCTTAATTTGGACTCATGATGTTCCCAACCCATAAGCTTGGTGAATCCTAAACAATAATCCTGTTTTAGACTCCTGTATTGTTTAGAGGTTCCAGAGTAATATGCAAAGCTTCTTTCATGAAAGTATTATTAGTCCAATAATCATTATTTCAATGTAAAATGCTTGAAAAGGGTCATAATGATGGACGAAATGGAAATTTATTGGGAGTATAGCTCGAAACAAACAAGTTAATCAAAGCTAGCAAATGTAAAGAAATTTATTTAGAGTGTATTTTGAAAAGACAAAGATAGCAAACTCAAAATGGATAGAATAGAAGCTAGGTGCCCCAGATATCGCAGCTTGAGCTTCTTTGTTTAAACTTTTTGAGGACCATTTTAAACTCAATATGTGTTTAGGGGATCCGGAGCCCTTTGTCGATGCCCCAAGACGTAACATACCTCTTCATTGTTACTTCAAGCACAGCGAGCCTACTGTATGCCCCACCTTTGATCAAAATTTGAGCTGCTCTTTTCGGGTTTTCAACTCAAACCCACCTTTGGTCTCAAGACGCCCTTTGCGGGTTTTCGCCTTTGGCCTCTCCTTTTTCTTTCTTCTTTTGCTGAAGATTTCCTTCTTGCTTGTTTTTTGATTTTTTTGATTTTTATTTTTGATTTTTTTATTTTGATTTTGATTTTTTGATTTTTGATTTTTTTATCCCCCTTTTAGGCTGAATCTGAATTCACCGAGTCGGACAGGCCCTTACCATCCATCTCCGCCAATATCCATGTTTCTATAGAACAGGCCTTCTTTGCTGCATAAGGTCCTTCCTAGTTTGGCATTCACTTTCTTCTGAAGTCCCTTTTGCATGAGAGAATTTTCCTTTCAAAGCCCTATCATGAAATTTTCTAAAGCGATCCTTTTTTGTTGAAAACTCGCATCATCTGACCGTGACAGATAGCTCTCAACATTTTCTCTTCAAATTCACTTGATCATATCGGGATTAGATCCATTCTACCTCATCTAATTTTGGCTCGGCCCGTGCCCGGGGAAAAGAGGATTTTGATTTCACTAGGCAAAACCTAATGAGGAAGGCGTTACCCCAGCAGAGGTCCTGGCCGACGTTTAATGAGCATAAAGGGTAAACGTAACTTCTATATGCCAATATTCACAAGTTTAGGTTATGTTCCTAACAATCTTTGTTTTATTGCCCATTTTTTTTATTTTTTTTCGCACTATGACATGACACTTGACCTTTGAAAAGACCGCAAACTTTTGACATTGTGCGGTGAAATATGATCTTTTCGCCATTTTTGTTAATATTTTTTTCTTTTTTTCTTTTTTGGTGTAATGACTATCGACTTTGTAATATTGGCATATTAAGCGACCCTCACCCTCTTAGTGAAGAGATAGACATCCACAAAAATGAATTGATGCGGATCAGAAGCTTTCGAGGAGATTGGCTTGATAACGTCCATGCCCCATGTGTAGAAAAAATGGAAGAGGCACATAAGTTCTGTCCTCCTTGATTTGGCGTTTGATGCAATTTTCCTTTCTGGGTAGACTAGTAGCTCGAACCTCTTGATTGGCTTAGTCAGGGTAGAACCATCAGCATGTGATCTTCAAATATCCTTATGGACTTCTTCTGTGACTTCCTTAGCTTGAACAACATACTCGTGCCTTAGTAGTCCCAGCGTGATCAAACGAAAATATCTTCGAACTCTTGGAGATAACTCAATAATTCCTTGCTTTGTTCCTGTGGCAAGCTAAGCTTCCATCTTCATCTCCCTTGTAGTGTTTGCTGACACTTCGTAGGATAGGATCAATTTAGGAAATAAGTTGTGGCCTCTGTCATCTCCACAGTCCTCCAATCCCTTTAGACACATATCTCGTTAAAAAGAGAGTCGGTAACAGCGTCGCTCATGTTATTGATATCTGGGGGACCCATTGTGGGTATGAAGGTAGAAAATTAAAAGTATGATATGAAAATGAAACGATGTAGAGTATGAAATGCGAAGAGTGAAAATAAAGATGCATTTTATTGAAATAACAATTCTGGAAACAAGCCTATTTCACAAAAGGACTCTTGTTGCCTCTAGGCTTAAAGCAACAAGCATGTTTTGAATATTACTCCAGATTAGCTAAAATACAGGGATCCCTTCCACAGTCCCATTGTTCAAAACACTCCAAGTATGTAGGGGTTTGGAAAATTTGATTTTCAGCTTCACTCTTCAGATACGTCGTTAACATTCTGATTTCTCGAATTTGAAGACTTCTTCAAGGAAACGCACTCTCCTGCCCTATCCCGATTTCAATTACTGCTTTGTCAGAATGTTCTGGTCCTGAAAACTATCGAACTGCACAATTCCCATGCTGATGAATTTTTCGACCAACTTCTTAAATGCAACGCAGTTATCGATTGAATGACCCATTATTCCCGCATGATACTTGCATTGAGCACTCGAATCATACCATTTGGGGTATGGGGGTTGCATTGGTTTCATGTAGTGAGGAGCCACCATATGTACATCAAACAGGCTTTGATACAACTCCCTATATGTCATTGGAATTGGTGTAAACTGGAGTTGCTTTGCATTGGATTCTTGACTTGATGAGCCCTGATAACCTGTTGTCAGGGCCCTTGATTGCCCTATAGTGACTAATTTGGGATGCTTGCTCAAACTGTTCAGTTTATTTTCCTTATTTCTCGATGCTTTTAAAGCCTGCTCTCTCCTTTCCTTTGTCTCTACTTGAACAATCAGTTTGGTTCGATCATCCTTAGGGTTAAAACATGAGCCTATCAGGAAATTCAACAGTGCCGGGGTATCAATCTGACATTGGGGTTTGATAATGACGGGAACCCCATGCGACTGTGTATCTGGTTGAGTCGGGATATTCATCGGGGAATAAACGATTTCTTCATCATCATCCGCACTGTTGACCCCTTGGCCATTCCTTTTTTCAAATCCTCCAGCTAATAACTGGGTTAGCTGACCTATCATATTCCTTTGCAATTCTTGCGTTTATTCTCGCATCTCTTGTTGAATTTTGGTCAATTACTCTTGCATCCGTATTTGCATTTTCTCCATTCTTTCCAACCTTTGTTCCATGTCTTCTAGCTAACTGAAATAACTTAACCTAATTAGGGTCTTTTCACAAATTTTAATGTATGTGATACGATGTAATGCAAATGCATGCAATGCAATGTAAATGCATGAAATGTAATGCAAATGCATGGAATGAATGCAAAAAGAAAGAGAGGCGTTGATCATGAATTCAATTCCATTAGAAGAACTTTTCTAGAAAATGCGTTTCTTTACATAAAACGGATTGCATACACGGCCATGTCCTCATAGTCCAGGTGAAAACACCAATCCTCTTCTTCGTGTTTGGATGTTATGATTGTGTCCCATGAACTTCCTCAATAGACGCTTTTTCTAGCTCATTGTTGCTTGGTCCAGTTCGTACCTCGTCACTCGCTCATCCTCCACGATATTCATAATCTTCTGACAATTCTCGAACAATCCTTGTCGGCTTGAATCTTCTTCGCATCTGGATGTTTATGGTTATGTCCCTTGAACTTTCTCAATAGACGTCTCTTCTAGCTCTTTGTTGCTTGGTCCAGGTCGTACCTCGTCACTTGCTTATCTTTCGTAAACTTGTAATCTTCTAATGACTCCCGAACAATCCTTGTTAGCTTGAATCTTCAGGTAGTGTCTTGTCTTGTTGTTTACCTAGACTATGTTTGGACGACCGTATTATAATCCACTTTGTCAAGTGACACATTCCCTTATGACAAAACTCCTCTATTTAGGAACCGGATATGAATCAACACCTCTTTTCTAAGATGATGCGATGCAATGCAATCAAGACAGGGGATAACACGTTAGCATAAGAGAGATAAACAATCCCAAAAGAAAACACGTTAGTGCAAGAAAAATAAACACAGAACACCTATCCGGGTGACCGCTAGGGGTTTGGAATGACTCTTCCTAGGGTGGGCTCTTAAGGCTCACAATATGAGGTTCGGTTCTAAAGAAAGGTACCTGAACCAGCAGATTTCTCAATCCTCACCCATTATAGGCTCATACGGATCGAGTTCAGTTCAGGGGAACACATTTCCCTATGGCCATGCGGAGGTGAAAACCTCACGAAGCACATAGGTACAGATGTGTCCCGGAAGCAGTCCACTAGCATACGGAGGTGAAAACCTCACGAAAACTTAGTTTCTCACTCCCACTTAAAGGTATGACCGCGACGGTCATGCAACATGATGCGCAATAGTGAACTAAGTGTGATAAAAATGTCATTCAACAAAATAAGTCAATATTTCACACAAGACTTAAAACAAGCAAGAGATAAAGCACCTACTCGGGTGACCACTAAGGTTTGGCGTGGCTCTACCTAAGGTAGGCTCTTAAAGCTCGCTATATGAGGTTCGGTTCTAAAGAAAGGTACCCGAACCAGCAGATTCCTCGATCCTCACCCATTATAGGCTCATATAGACCGAGTTCAGTTCAGGGGAATACATTTCCCTATGGCTGCACGGAGATAAAAATCTCACGAAGACATAGTTACGGATGTATCCCGAAAGCGATCCACTATCTTGCACGAAGGTAAAAACCTCACGAAAGAGTAGCTTCTTACTCCCACTTAAAAGGGTGTAACCCAACGGACATGTAATATGAATATAGAAATATCCTACGAGACTCAACCTTATTACAATCCTAGCACCCACAAAGTTGAAAACAGAGATCGAATTGAAAAATACGACCATTTTTATTAATACTA
This sequence comes from Gossypium australe, assembly GCA_005393395.2. Lineage (NCBI taxonomy): Eukaryota > Viridiplantae > Streptophyta > Magnoliopsida > Malvales > Malvaceae > Gossypium > Gossypium australe. Next base: position 144,553,662 of record CM016616.1, on the reverse strand, counting down.
ATTTTGAAACATTCGAAAGAATTGGAATAATCATCAAAGGCCATCTCATCTCGAAGTGTCGAAATCCCATATCCAGTAAGTTAGGACACAGCACCCCGAATTCTCGAGAGTAAGATAGGACACAATTCGGATCATTGTCATTTTGAAAATTCTTATCTCGAGGTAACGAGATGTCACACCCAGTAAGTTAGGGCACAACACTTTGTATTCTCGATGATAAGCTTTTTATTTTAAATCAAGAGAAAAGTGATTTTTGAAAACGATTTTCCAAATTTTGACAAAAGGACAAAAAATAATCAATTTTATGGCCTGACTCTCTTATTGGTCCCCAGTGGAGTCGCCAAGCTGTCGTAACCATTTTTTTGAAAACGGGAATCGACTTGGTTTTGAAAATAAAAACAGGAGTGGGTCACCTATAAAATATTTTGGTCTGCGTAATTAGAGAAAATGAGTTCGGGAGTCGATTACGTGCGGGGAAGGGTTAGCACCCTCGCAACGCCCAAAATTGGTACCAAATCGATTAATTAATGTCCTTGCGTCGAAAATTGAAAATATTTAAGGTATGAAATTTTTAAAGAAGCGTTGACTAACCCTGAATTGAATTCCAAGATTAACTCATTTCAAAGGAACAAAAATGCCATACCCAGCACGTTAGGATATGACACCCTTATACTTCGACACCGAGGTCATCTTGGATCTTCAAAACATGTAAAAGAAAAGGGGTATTTGAGTATTTAGTCGAACAAAAAATTGACACCCAGCACGTTAGGATGTAATTTTCTGTACTTCAAAACACACAAATATTGCCTTGTTTTTTATATGAAATCTTAAAATTTGCTCAATATTCATTTTCAACGTAATAAAATATTTGAAAAAGGTTTGAACATGTTGAAGTTTGAAATACAATACGAGGATAAGAAGCGTAAGCATTAATCATAAAATACACCAATTTAAAATATTGATCGATGAATTATACGATACTCTACGTAATAAAATAAAATAAAAATCAGTAATAGTAATGGCAAGTAATAAACAAATAATAATATATATATATAAAAATAATATAATAAAAGTAACAATAATAATAATAATAATAATAATAATAATAATATAGTGATAATAAATATGATAATAACAATAATACGAAATATATATACAATATACTAATATGAATAGAGTAATAGTAATAATAATAATAATAATAATAATAATAATAACAACAATAGTAATAATAATAATGCTAATAATAATACTAACAATAGTATAATAATAATAATGATAATAGTAATAATAATATGACCAAAGTAAAAAGCAAATGTTAATAATATTTTAATAATGTAATAGTGACGATAATAAAAATGATAAATAAAAAAAATAATAAGACAACACTAAAAAAACTAATAGCATAAAAATAAAAATAATAACACAGGTATATGCCGAAATAATTTAAAGGGATGGTATGTAATACTATATAAATAAACATTATAAACAAATTTATAATAACTAAAATATATGAAACAGTTTGGGTTAAGGATCGAATTAAAAAAGGAGTAAAAGAGAAAGGCCAAATCAAAAAAAATAAAAAGTAAAGCCTGATCGAATGGCACTACGAAAGGGAGGGACCAAAAGAGTAAATCTCCCTTTTAAGGTAGGCATACGCAGATTCCTCCCCACCAGACAGCTATTTCCTTTAATGTTTTAAAACCCAACCTCTTTTATTACTGTTCACTTCAATCTCTATTCTAAAAGACTAAAGCTTTAAAACTTCTCCCCTCCCTCTTTTGCACCAGACGATCGGACTTCCTCCATCCGTTGCACCACCGCGCCACCACCGTCTCGGTGGTCGGTGATGCTCGAGGTCGGACTGTTAGCCCCTTTCGACAGTATTCGGGTTAGTTCTCTTTCCTCTTTTTGCTCCTCTTTTTATTTGTGTTTGTTAAAGATTTAAGATAACAAAAATAAAATAATGAAAAAACAGTAAATAATGCTAGGAAAATAGAAAGTAAAATCCACCTTAAAAGTTTCTGTTCTTCTTTTTTGATTTCTAAAATGTTTGTTCAAAGTTCGTAAAAAAAGGAAGAGAGCCACCCATGGATTTACTTCGGTTCTTTTATAACCGAGTTTACAGAGATTCGTCTTCCTTTTTTATTTCGCTATGTTTGTCGTTTTCTCCTTCATTTTTGTGTTGTCGCACGTGTTTGCTTGTCGTTGCAGATGGTGCGGTGTCAGAGGCGTGCGAAGGAGATGTCAGAGGCGTGCGGGAGGCCTAGCATGGGCGGTGGCCAGTGGTCAGATGGAGGGTCGGGGATTGGAGGGAGTGGCTGTTGGAAGATTTTTGTATTGGGCTGATAGACTGATAGACTGGGCTAGGGTTTTTCAATTTGGGCTGTTGGGTTTTTTAGTGGTTTAATTTTGAAAATGGATTTTTGATAAACTGTTTATTATTATTGGATTTGGGCCTGGGTTTGGGTTTTAGTTAAAGGCCCGGGCAAAATATGGTTATTACACCAACCTTTTTTGCATTGTCTTAAGTCAAAACAATATCGCAGTAGACCTATTTTACTATAGTATAAAAATAATCACCTAATTATTAGTGTATTTCTATTTTGATTACTCAAATTCAAAAAAAAAATCAATAACTAATGTTTTTAAAATTTAAAAGTAAAAAAAAAATAATTTCTTAAAAATAAAAATATAAAAAACTAATTTTCAAATTTTTGAAATATTTTAATCTAAATAAAGTCACTTAAGCTCCATGTCTTTTTAGATGTCAAGTCCCTCTCCCTTCCACCGTACCTTTCCATCTTTAATATTTATACATTGGGTTAAATTGTCAACGTGTGCATGTCAATAAAAGATTATCTCTCCACGTGCCAAAGTTGCGCAATTTCACAGTAGTATCATGCTTGAGTATCACGTTTGGTGTTGTGGGATTAATTAACGCTTGAATATAAATGTAAAGCAAAAGGAGACTCTAAAATTTCAATTTATTTATATTATTTAAACATCAAGTACAATGATAAGGTAAATTTATATTTTGAGAAGAAATAACTATTCAAATCTTAAAAAAGATATTATTGAAAAAGATAATCTCAAATTTCGAATATAAATTTGAACAAATTATTATAATAAAAAGCCACACATTTCCACAAGACTCCGATACAGAAACATTACACCCAACATACTTCTGCTTCACCTTCAACTACAACTTCTGCTTCAGCTTCAGCTTCACCTTCAACAACAACTTCTGCTTCAGCTTCACCTTCAACGACAACTTCTGCTTCACCTTCAACTACAACTTCAGCTTCTGCTTCACCTTCAACTACAACTTCAGCTTGAGCTTGAGCTTCAGGGTCGACAATGAAGTCTGAACGGCCTCTCTTCCATATCCAAACAATTGCAAATATCAACCCAACCGTTACAACCAGAAGCAAAACCAAAACCCCAAGTGTTTCCTTTCCCTTAAACTTGAAGCTCTCCGTGTAGGTAACATCCCAGGTTGGAAATGAGTCATTGTTTGAACCCATGACAAAATGCTTTCACGAACCTACTGCTTAAAACAAAGAGAATATGATGGGACTCGATGAGAGTGGTTTGGACGCAGGGAAAGGGAGGACCTGAGGGTAGGATTTTATAAGAGGATGGGGTCGTAGTTTGACTCAGGAAGGGACTCCACACTAATATCAGGGATGCCCCGTCAATATGTTAGGGGAGTAGGCTAAATGGGGTTTCCGTTAAAATTGTAAGACCCCAACTGGGTATATATAGAGCTCTCCGTCTCACCAACCAGTATATTTTCCAACTTTCTGTCAGACAGTTGATGAACTTTGCATTAAAAAACTCATAAATATAGAAAGCCATCAAAAAGTGAAAGAAGTTTGCCGAATATAGAAAAACTCATAAATAAAGTAACACACGCTTTCCTAAAACAGCAACATACCTTCATCTCCTCCTTCTATTGGAGCTCCTATAGAAGGTCATTACAAATCTTAGCCCTTCATCTCCTCCTTTCTCTAACATCTGTCAAAATCTCAGCCCTTCAATTAGTAAAGTTTGTCAAACTTCATTTATGTATTTTTATATTTTGTCTTTGACAAAAGTACCTTCATTTCCTCCTCCTATTGGATCTCCTATAGAAGGTCAATACAAATCTCAGCCCTTCATCTCCTCCTTTCTCTAACATCTGTCAAAATCTCAGCCCTTCAATTAGTAAAGTTTACCAGACTTTATTAATGTATTTTTATATATTTTGTCAAGTTTGACAAAAATATCTTCATCTCCTTCTGTTGGAGCTCCAATAGAAGGTCTTTCCAAATATCAGCCCTTCAATTGGTAAAGATTGTCAAACTTTATTAATATATTTTTATGTATTTTGTCAAGTTTGACAAAAATACCTTCATCTCCTCCTTCTATCGGAGCTCCAATAGAAGGAGTACTCTTTGACCTCTTTCTCTCCTTTTGTAGGCTCCACAGCCAGCTCGTTAGAGATGAGATCAACAATCTTCTATGAACAAAATCAAAATCAATGGCACCTATAGGATTAAGATGATAGATTATTTATGATGAAAGAAAAAATATTAAGAGAAATAATAACTTGGCGTGGATCATTTTTTCATAAAGTTTATATAGGCACCGAATATGGATAATTTTGTGCTTATAGAATCGTATTTTAATTAACAAAATTTCACGAAAAATCCATTTTATTCTTAAAGTCATCATTTCGAATTTAACGCAGCTTATTGGGCACACTGCTAGCTTTGATGCATAACGCCTATCCGACTATGTGCACAAATGGGTTTCTTCTCCTTACATCCGACCTTTGACAATTGAATCTTACTTGGGTTTTGAGTTGGATATCCGTAGTGTATAAAAAATTTCTTATAATAATGCTTACTATGATTTAAATACCAACTTCTGTTTAACTACTTAAATTTTCTTAAAGACTTCATACAATATAAAATGGAAGTGAATATTACATATCTAAAAATGGGAAAAAGCCAAAGGAGCTTGTTTCTTTGGAAAGGTCATACATTAACAATTAAATGGGGATTTCCCTTCCAAAACAAATGCCACAGTCAGCAAATCCAACGATCTAAACTTTGAACAAATAACCAAACTGGTCCCCGATAAGTGGAATTCTTTACTGTTTCTTTCTCATGTTCTCATTCTTCTATTGGAGCTCCGATAGAAGGAGTACTCCTCCACATGTTTCTCTCCTTTTGTAGGCTTAGAGATGAGACCAACAATCTTTTATAAACAAAAACAAAATCAATGGATTAAGATGATGGATAATTTATGATGAAAGAAAACTAGCATCTTGATTTGAGGCGTGAATCATTTAAACAACCAATTGACGACTAGAGAGAACAATGGCTATCACTTTGTTCTTTGCTAATCAAACTCTGGGTTTGCTTCTAAACCCTAAAACAACCCTATCGAATTTCACAAGCCTTTGACCAAAAATTAGCTTTTCAAAAAAGTTAAATCCAAATGATACCGAAAATGATAATTTCAAATTTTCGTATTCGAATCAATAATTATAAAATTATTACAGTATCATACTAAATACGTCAACCTAATTTATTTTAATCATTCTGAATATAATTTAATAATTTCATAAGGTATTCAATATTTTACAAAATTATAAAAAAAATTTTAAGTAAACTCTAAAATTATAACGTTGTAAGAAAATTAGTAAAATTGCAAGAGATACAACGATTTTGTAAGAATTTTAATAATTTTGTAAAAAGATTAATAATTTACAATGTTATAAGAAATTAGAAAAAATATCACAATATTACGAGAGATTCACTAACTTTCTAAAAAAATAGTAATTTTTCAAGATTTAGAAATTTTCTAAAAAATGTTTAGGTACCAATTTGAAATAAAATCTTGTTTAGGTACTAATTTGTGGTTAAGCCTTATCTTTTAAATTAGACTTAATGGTTTGACTAACAGATGTATCAATTTGGGGGAAAAAAAGTAATTTAGGTACCACTTGTGACCAAAAATAAAAATTTGATACAAATTTGTAAGTTAAGCTAAAATTATTATTAATCTTTTTAATTTTTTTATAATTAGATCCTTTAATTTTTCTAAATCTATGTTATATAAAGTGTTTGATTGAGTTAGTGTCACGAGTTAATTCGATCTAAACTTTTGATTGTGAAATTATTAAAATACCCATACTTTAAAGGGTAATTAATATTATTGTAAGAGTAATTTTATCCTTTCATATTTTTATATAATCTTCAAATAAAATAATTAAAAAAATATTATTTAATAACTCAATTAAAATCAATAAATTCATATAAAAAATCCAAAAAAGAAGAAGAATAATAAAAAAAATGAAAATCTGGTTTTTATTCTCTTTAGAAAGAGTAAAATGGGTAATGATAGCAACTAAAAGAAGAGTTAATATTTGTAATTTAACTTAATTAAGAAGAAAACATATATGTATAGGAAATATTCTTCCGTACGGATGACTTTTTTTTTCTTTTAATTTATTTATTTAATCACGGAATGCCACCTACTCCACGTAATTTATTTATTTATTTATTTTCTTTTAATTCAAGAAAATTTTATCGCAAAAAGGTGACCCTGTTAAGGACCAAAAAACCAGGAAAAGAACTCTATAAAATCCTTTTTTATTTATAAAACCAGGCCAATAAGATTCTCCACCAAACCACCCATGCAGGGGTTAAAATGGTATTTACGTATATATTTTATGAGGAGAGGGCGATTGACCGTTTGCTCGTGATTATTCTTTTATAAGGAAATCAATGTATGATTCTTCCGTACTAATGACTTTATTATGCCTCTCTAAATTTGTATTCTTCAATTAGGTTGGTCTCTCCACACTAATATCGATAATTTGTGTTGACATAGTATTTTTAGTTAATTTGGTGGTGCGACATAGTAGTCTCCTGGAATGTTACACGAAAAACATAATTATATTTTTATATTTTAATTTATGTTTGCCACATGACATATTGAGAGGCTATCACATGGCACCACTAGACTGGCTAGTAGTGCCATGTCAGCACAACTAACAATATTAGTATGGAGATACCAATCTAATTGACGAAATACAAGTTCGGGAACCAACTAAGTCAAAAAAAAGTTAGAGATCAACTAGGTACAAATAGACAAACATAATTATATATTTTATTGTTGATGTTTAAGGTTCATGTTTATCTTTCTTAACACTTATTAATTATGTATAGTATTTTTAAAAAAATCTTTTATTTTTACTAAATTCCTGGGAAAAAAGAAGAAGAAGCTTGAGTGGTATCCAAGTAAGTGTATATTATCATGTTTGAAATATAAAACACATAACTCTGTGGAGGAGAAAATATAAATAAAAAACCACGTGTAATCACGTGTAATCATTGGGTGCAAAGGTAAGATATATTGTATTCTCAAGGGAAAATATAAATTTAAATCTTAAAGACAACATTAATAAAAGAGGTTGTAACAGCCCGTTTTCAGTGAAATAGAAACAATGATTTCTGGACCGCAAATCTAAAGTCGAAAAAATTTATTATTATTATATGATCTACAGTATGATAGAAATACCATATAAAAATTTCACCGTTTACATACCTAAATTAATAAAAAGGACTAAATTGCATTAAGTGCAAAAGTTGAGTTCTAATAGCTATTGGTATTAAATAGCTATAGAATTTGAAATTGGAGGTCCTTATATAGTAAATACACCATTAAAATACTTAGTGGTTAAGCATGAAAAGTCATCATTGAAAATTTCAATAAACATTAAGGTTAATTTTGGAAATTATCAATTAAAAGTGATATTAGATAGAACATAAAAAATCTATTATCATCATCTACCACCAAATAATGAAAAAAAAAAGAGAAAATAAAATTGACGTAATTTGAGGGCCTTTCTACAACTAGATTTTTGTAAAGACAAAATAAAATTTAATTAAAGATGTGAACGAATAAAGTTGAATTTGGAAGAAAAAAACGAGAGTGAAATTTGAGTTCAATGTACCAAGTTATGAACTTGAAATAAATTGTAACGATGAACAGTTTGCTTTAAACCCAACCAACCCCAGCCTTTGTCTCAAATATAAAATACATTTCTCACTCAATTTGTCTTCCACATACATTCACACTTTAACACATTCACAAGCCAATACAATGCATTCAAATCAAGCCAACACCAAGTATCATGCTTGACATATCAATACATATGTTCAATTATCTAAACTTACCAAAATAACCATACACACATAAAGGCATATTTTACTAATTATACTATCTCAAACCACTCATCAATAGGCCTATATGATTTCCATCATACATCCATTTCAAACACACAATAAACTTAATACATCCGCCTGAACTGCCAAGGTTTGCAAATGATCGGCCACTTCTCGAACTTGAGCCACAGCTTCGCCCATTACATAATCTCTATTTCTGACCTGTTCTTGAGAATGGTAGAGCTGCTCCTTCCAATGTTCATTAAGAAGTTCAACTTGAAGTTCACTGTTTTGTAATGCGGTCTGGAGCTCTTCTATCTTTCTTTTCAGCTCCTCGACCTTGCTTTGGTTGGCTCTTAATTCACTTACCGAGTTGCGATTTCGATACAGGTGCAATGATTTTTCCAATTCTATTGCTCGGGCCCGTAACTTTTCTTTCTTATTTTGACTTTCCAACAGACTCTTTTTCACAATGTCCTCACGTACTCGAGCCTCTTGGCACTTCTTTTCCCACTGGTCAACTTTAGTCTTTTCTTTTTTAACTTATAGCCGCCATTGCTCTGATGTCTTGCCCACACCAGCGGTTCTGATTGACGTGCGTAGTTTCTTGTAATCCATCTTTAAGCTAGCCAGATCTTCTTCAGCCTTGTTCTTTCCTTTCCTCACTTTCTCGGCTTCTAACTTATAAATGTCGACGTCTAACCCTAACTGCATCTTCTCCTCCTCTAGCTGCTCTATCTTCTTTCCCAATTCCCGACTTTTGTTCTCGAAATCTCCTCTGATGATCTCTAATTCAGATGGGACAACTCGTAAATGCTCTTCTATGGGTAAAGCATCCCTCTGGCTTGGCATCGGGATATTGTCATTGATTCTTGTATTCTTCCACTCGTCATATTCGGGGGTTGTCATTGGTCCTGCGGCGAGCCCCTTCATTCGTCGGGTTTGGGTCCAAGCACTCGTTATCTCACGAATTCTCTTCTTATAATTATCGCCTTTGTATGAAAACTCACTCTGAGCTAGCCCATGCATTGCAGGTATGAATTGTCTTGATCGATACTATCTCGCTGCGAGTAGCGGAGCATACCCAACAGCCCCCCATATCCCGAGTAAAGGAACCCAATCAAACTCTCCACACCGATACAAGATCTCGTCAGGGATCATCCACGGGGCTCTCCATTCAACATCTTCTACTTGTAAATTTTGGAGAATTGCTATCCATTTCTCTTCAGAAAGGTCGTCCCGTCTTGGTGTAGTTACTAATTCCTCCAAAGGAGAGTAGTTCTTGAAGAAGACTTTACACGAGACCTTTTCCAATTTCCAAAAGTGGCTATGAAACCATGATAGCAAAAGCTGCGCGCACCCTATGAATCTCCCTTCACCTACTCTTCGGCTAGTGCTCAATGATCGGAATGTTTCAGCTAAGATTACGGGGACAGGTGTGACCCCTTTATCCAATTTATCAAATAGGTCTGAGACAGCTTCCTCCACATATCCTAACGCCTTGGGAAAGACAACTAAACCGTAGATGCTTAAGGCAAAAACGTCGACCTTCTTTTTTATATCAGAATGCGCTAGGATTAAATCTCTTAAATGTCTCCAAGGGATACATTTACAATCCCCTTTTTGCTTGATCCGAGCCGTAATCCACTGCTCGCTCATCCCTGTAAGGTTCATCAGCTTTCTTACGAATGTCGGTACATTAACAGCTCTCGAATAAGCCTTGCTTGCTTGAGTACTTGGGCACCGGAGTAAGGCCGTGTATTCTTCTATGGTAGGTACCATATCTACTTTCCCGAAAGTAAAGCAACTATAAGCGGGGTTCCAAAATTGAGTAATAGCCCGGAATAGGCGCTCATCCACCTTGATATCAAGCAAATAAGACAAATCACCATAACTACAGTAGCATAGTTGTTTCATATCATTGCCCCATGAGTCCCATATCCCTTTCAGTTCTTGCAGGCTATTCTGAGTCATGCTGACACGGGTGAAGTCCCACAACTCTGATTCGTATCCCATAGTCAGACTATCTCCTTTCTCTCGTTGTATCCTTTCGGACCATGTTCGAACGGCCGCATTATCCTCCACTCTATCAATAAATTCCTTTTCCATGTTAAGCTTTTCTACCTAGTAACCGAATGTGAATCAAGTAACCGAATGTGAATCAACACCCTTTTTATGATGAAATGCCATGCAATTACAACAAAACACCACGAGTTAGTACTAGGTACAAATAATCTCAAGATAAACAAGAAATAATCAGACACTTATTCGAGTAACCACTAAGGTCTGGCGTGGCTCTACCTAGGGTTGGTTCTTTAAGGTTTATTACATGTGGTTTGTGTAACATCCTGAATTTTTGGGCATATGCGTTTAATGGGTGGATATGTTTAATGTGTTAATTTAAGTGTCAGGGGTCCAAATTGGGCTCAGGCTTAGGCAGAGGCCTCGATTAAAATTATCTGTTTGGGCATTATAGGGTTTAAAAGGTAGTATCTATGTTTAAAATACCAAAGTAGGCTTGTGGCCCAATCTTAGGAGGTGACGCCACACAAGGGAGTAAGAGGCCCAAATTTAAGTTTCATGGAGCCTAATTCTTTTAATTTAAGTTAGCTAAATTTTGGGCATTAGGATTAGGTAGAATGGATGGCAACAAGGTTAAAATTTAGGGGTTTTAATGTTTAAAATATGTGGATAATAAGCAGATAAAGGCTATAATTTAGGAATTTATTTTATGTGGATAATAAGCAGATAAAGGCTAAAATTTAGGGATTTTAATGATTAAAATATGTGGATAATATGCTGATAAAGGAGGAAGGAGTTAGAGATAATTAAGTCTCTTTTAGATGAGCTAGTAGATTAAGATAAAGGAGAAAAGATAGGATTTATCTGTAAGGTTAGGTAAGTGCCGAAATTTCTATAAATAGGGAGAATATTTCTTCAATTTCAGCATTTGGGTTTTTCTCTCATTCTTTTCTCTTCTTCTCTGAGTAAAAGCCGAAAATTCCTAAAGTTCCATCTTCTTCTTCATTCTCTGCAAAAGTCGAAATCTCTAAGTCAATTCCCTCATCTTCACTTTGATTCAAAAGCCGAAACTCTTTCCATTCTTTTTTTTCCTAGCCGAAATCTTTAAGTCTCTTCCTTGTTTTCTTTTCTTCTTCTCTTTTCCTGTCAGAAACCGAAACTCTTCACTCAAGTATTTTAAAAGCCAAAGACACATCAGCCTTCTCTTGTTCATACTTTTTCTGGGATTTTCCTAAAAGCCGAAATCCCTAGATCTCATCTCCTGTGATTGCCGAAGTACTTCTGTGGTGCCTACTTGTGCCGAAATCTGAAGGGAACTTCAGTGGAGTCAATCGCATAGATCTCTGAGTTATAGATCGGTAGTACTTGAATCGTGTTACTTTCGAGATTTCAAGGTAAGAAGATCTATTAGTTTCAATGTGTAAATTCAGGATTTACTAACCCTTGGCCGAATATAGGAGAGCCCTATTTTCACATCTTTCCGGCTTTTTGAGCAAAGTTGTAGATCGGTCTAGCAAGGGTATCGACATTAATCAGGTGTGTAACTTCTCACACCATTAGATTGATTGCTAATATATATATATATATGTAATAAATTTGTTATACTGTGTTAAATGCCGAAATCCCGGCATATCGTTTGGAAACCCGAAAAGGGTAAAGGCTAAATATCAGGTTAGTGATTTCCGCCACTCATCAGTAATTGATTTTGTTAAATGATATGTGATATATGTTGATTGTTTTATATATATATATATGCTTGGGGTTGGGTGGTTGATGAAAGGGGAAGTGATCTGTTCTGGTGGCTTATGCCATTTCAGCCTGGTGACTCTGTCACAACTCTGTTTCTGGTGGCTTTTGCCATTTCAGCCTGGTGACTCTGTCACAACTCTGTTTCTGGTGGCTTTTGCCATTTCAGCCTGGTGACTCTGTCACAACTTTGACGATGAGCAACATGACTGCCATCAATGGCGTGTAGCGGTGTGGGTTGATTGTAGAAATCCCCAATGATGTGACTGGCAGGTAAGGGTGGCGTGTAGCGGATGGAAACCTAGGATTGGGTTGGGTTTTATGTATGTTATCTTCTATATTATGCTTGATATTCTGATCTGTGGGCTAAGGCCCAGTCTGATGGTGCACGAGGGTTGCACACTGAGTCTCGCGACTCACCCTTTTAATTTAACATTTTCAGGTAGCACCTAGTGCAACGGACCGGGCTGGAGAGAAGCACAAGGTGGCCATGCGAGAGAGTATTTGGTTTCAGCAAAAAGACTTTAGTATTTTATTTTATATTTTTATTTAATGGGTTTTAAACCTCGTTGTAATAAGGCCATGGGCCACTAGACTATTATTTATGTTTTTGGGTTTAAGTTGGGTTTAATTATTAGACATTTTAATTTTTATGATTAAAATTAAGCTAAGATATGTACAAGATTTTTGGATTTTAATTAAAATTCACCAAGGCAATTTATAACTTTATATCTTATATGACTTAATAAATTATTAAGTTTTCGGTATTAATGATTAAACCTAGAAATCGTTTTCCAAAATGCGACATGTTTTGCAAAATCACTCAAGTGACATACCAGATCCGGTTGTAGTGTTTGGGCCGCGTTTGGGGTGTTACAGTTTGGTTCTAAAGAGAGGTACCCGAACCAGTAGATTCATCGATCCCTACCCATTATAGGCTCATACGGAACGAGTTCGGTTCAGGGGAATACATTTCCCTATGGCTGCACGGAGATGAAAATCTCACGAAGACATAGGTACGGATGTATCCCGAAAGCGATCCACTATCTTGCACGGAAGTGAAAACCTCACGAAAGAGTAGCTTCTCGCTCCCACTTAAGGGTGCGACCACAACGGTCATGCAATGCAATGTGCATAAGAAAATGGAAATCATATGCGATGACACACACGAATGTAACAAAAGGGTAGTAATTTTCAAATCAAGTTTTCAAACTTTCGACAAAGGGCAAAAAGTAATCAATTTACGGTCTGACTCTCTTTCGAAGTCCCCAGTGGAGTCGCCAAGCTGTCGTAACCATTTTTTGACAAAACGGGAATCGACTTTGGGTTTTGAAAATGAACGGGAGTCGCCACCGATCCTTATTGTTGAGGTGTGATTGGGTCACCTTGAAAAGTGGTTGCTTTAAATAAACCATTTAATTTATCAAAACAACGATTTTGGTCCACGAAGCTCAAAGAAATAGGTTCGGGAGTCGGTTACGCACGAGGAAGGGTTAGCACCCTCGATACGCCCAAAAACTGGTACCTAATTGATTACCTAATGTCTTGATGTCGAAAATTGAAAATTTTAAAGGACTTTAAAAATTCAACCTCTTTTGGAAATATTTGCGTTTTCTTGAATTAAATCAAGATTTTCTCGTTTCAAAGGATTAAAACATCACATCCAATGCTTTAGGACACGATGATTTAAATCCTCGAATCCAAGATCATCTCACAGTTTTTCCAAATTGAATATCAAGACTTTCTCGTTCCGAAGGAATAAAATATCACATCCAATACTGTAACATCCTGAAAAGGGCCTATGCATTTCCGGATTAATTGTATGAAATGACAAGTTTCAAGTACTAGGAATAAATTTTTGATACTTTTGGAAACCTAGAAATGAATGAAAATGGAAATGAAAATGGAGATGGAAATGAAAATGGAAATGGAAATGGACATTTTTGGAAACTTAGACATTTTTGGAAATTTAGACATTTTTGGAAACTTAGACATTTTTGGAAACCTAAACATTTTTGGAAATGATCCAAAAATGGAAACTTGAACATTTTGGGAAACTTGAATATGTAAGAGAAATAAATGAGTTTTATTCACATAAATATGTGAATAATAAGAGAAATAAAGGAGTTTTATTCACATAAATATGTGAATAATAAGAGATAAATAAAGGAGTTTTATTCACATAAATATGTGAATAATAAGAGAGAAATAAAGGAGTTTTATTCACATAAATATGTGAATAATAAGAGATAAATAAAGGATTATTTTCTAATGAGATAATTGAGGAGATAACTGATGGATTAAAGGCTTTTATCTTTTAAATAAAAGAGATAATATTATCAAAAAGAGGAGTGGTGGCCAAGTAAAGGACTCCTAGGCTGATAACTTTGGCTATAAAAGGAGGACAGGAGGGCTACTCATCAACATTTGCTCCCTCTTCCTCTCTGCCGAAATTCTCCCTAGACAAAACCCCTCTCTGCCGAATTTTCATTAAGTAAAAATCCCTCTCTTTTTCTTCTATTTTCTTCTCCGTTCTACTGTTAAGCTGAATCTTTGTGGATTCTAAGAAAGAGGGCAATCATCCACAACATCAAAAGGGGATCTTTTGGGAAATCTAAGGATCTAAGGTAAGGATTATAAATATAAATATGTGGTTAAAGATTATGATTCACGTTTTCAAAGTTAGATCTAATCTAACACGAAGTTATAGGATTTCAACAGGCTTATAAAGGAATCCTCTTCAGATTTGGAATCCCATCATAAGTATTAGCCGATTTCAAGGAAGAGGAATTCTAGCAACTGTTGGGACTTGATTAAATCAATTCGGCAACTAGGAGTGAAAGATCTAGATCGGTAGATCGCTCTACGGGAATTCACGGAAACTATTAAGCGAAAAAGGTGTGTACTCTTACTAACTTTCAATAAATTGCATGGCAATCATTAGATATGTAAATATGTAACAGTATGTGAATGTGGCTAAGCACCACAAATGTGGTAAGGAGTACCCAGGTACGTTTCCTACTTTTGATAGGATTGTGAATGTGATATATTTTGAACATGTGATTAGTAACATGAATGAAAATTAAGTATGTGAAATATGTTATGAAATAATTGGGGCATTCGGGATATTTGTGGAGGAAGAAAGTGAAGGTGATGACTACGGTCTCACCAACGTAAAGTGGTGACTACGGTCACATAAAGTGAAAAGTGGTAACTTCGGTTACATCCAGTGAATACAGTGTCTAATGACACGACATAAGTGGGCGATGAGCACGTCGACTGCAGCGGCTGCCTTCGATGGTGTGTAGCGGATGGAGGGTCGACTTAGTAGTCCCCGCGGTGTATAGGTTGGTACGGGTGGTGTGTAGCGGATGGACAAATAGGTTTGGGTTTGGGTTGCATCATCCTTTATTTTGTATGAACATGATATTGATATGACTTGTATGCCTGATTTGCTGGAAATTAGTCCGATGTACACATTGAGTCTGTTGACTCACCCCGTTGGGGAATTATTTTTCAGGTGATGAGCAGTAATGGACCGGGTCGGCAGGAGCTAAAGGTGGCCATACATCGCTTGAAGAAATTATTTGGAATTTGGACTTTATGAAATTTTAGTACTTTAAACTTTATTTTGGGTTTGAATGATGTAATAAGGCCATAAGGCCCAGTTGGATTTTCTTTATTTCTGTTTATTTTTATTTGAATATGATACAATTTATGTTTGATTAAAGATAAGTAAATTTATTTCTTTTAAAATAATAAACCCAAAAATTATTTTGTCACCCTATTTAAGTTGGATTTCCAGAATTTATTAAATAGGTTTCAAATTAAGCCCAACCCAAAACAATTTTTTTTTAAATTACACAAATTTTCACTAAGTCATTTAGAACTTTGAAAACCGATTTATTTAAGGAACATACCAGATCCGGTTCAGGCTCGTGGGCCGGGTGTGGGGTGTTTCAAATACTTTAGGACACGATAATTTAAATCTTCAAGTTCAAGATCATCTTATAGTTTTTCCGAATTGCAAATCGAGACTTTCTCATTCCAAAGGGATTGAAATATCACATCCAATTCTTTAGGACACGGTAATTTAAATCCTCGAATCCGAGATCATCCCATAGTTTTTCGAATTGAAAATCAAGATCTTCTTGTTCCCAAAAGAATAAAATACCACATCCAATATTTTAGGACACGATATTTTAAATCTTCAAATCCAAGATTATCCCCTAGTTTTCTCGAATTGAAAATCAAGACTTTCCCGTTCTTGAAGGAATAAAATATCACATCCAATACTTTTGGTCACGACATTTCGAATTCCTGAGAATAGGCTTCTTGTTTAAAAATGTATTTGTTTAAAGGGATATTCGGTTATTTAGATTAAATGAAGAAAATTGCAACCCAATACTTTAGGGCACGATCTCCCGAATTTCTAAATAAGGAACATTACCTTTACGAAAAGAAATTTTGTGTTGGGTGAAAGTTAATATAACATAAGTTTACAATAAAATGTAAAAAAGTTACAATGCAGGTATGCGTAAAAAATGGAAATAAATGCATTAGTATGAAGGTGAACATAAAAGACGACAAATAGAATAAAATAAACGAGCCAAGATGAAGATAATGAAAAATAAAGTAAGAATAAAAAATAAGTACAAATACGAAAAGAAAATGTGATTATAATGGTAATAAAAATAACAACGATAGTAATAGAAAAGAAATAATAATATAATAATGGAAGTAATAATAAAATAATAAAATAATAATACTAATAAACATAACAAAAGTAAAAATGTGTTAGTGTGGAAAATTTACAATGAAAAGAAAATAATAATATGCTAATAATATAACAGTAACAATAGTAATAATAGTAGCTATAAAGATATTAAGTGATAATAATAATGATAAGGTAATAATAATAATAAGGTAGTAATAATATAAAAATAATAGTAAGAATAATAATGATAATAGTAAAATAAATGCCAATGGTAACAACAAGAAATAATAATAATAATGAAAATAATAATACAAAAAAATAATATTAATGGTAATACGGATATTAAATTAATAGAATAACCAAAATAACTAAAAAAAAAGACTAAATTGGATTTAAAACAAAGCTTCAGGGCGAGATTTGAAATAAATAAAAGAGGGAAGGGCCTATTTGTGATGCGTCTAAGAAGTGGAGGGACTAACGTAGGTAATAGCCCCTTTCTGCAAAACGTGCGACATGAGTGAGGACCAAATTACAAACCAAATAACTTTTCAGGGCCAATTTAAAGAAAATAAAAACTTAATTGCAAGAATATAAAAGAGCGGAGGGGCTAAAAGTGCAATTAGCCCCTCCAATGAAAAACACGCAGATCCTAGACCGGAGCGGGTCGGGTCGAATCGGATCGCGCCAAACGGTGTTGTTTTGGGGCCACTGAAACAGGCCCTAAACGGCGTCGTTTTAACACCCTTATAAAAGCATATTTTTTTTCTCTCTTTTCATTTCTGTTACTCGTCTTAAAAAAAAACTCCTTTTGGTTTCTTTTTTCTCTGCAGGTCTAGGGGTCTGGAGGGTCGTCCACCGCGTCCGTCGCCGGCGCCGGCCACCGTGTCCGGTGGCCGGAATTTGCAAAAAGGTGGGTTTTCTCTCTTTTTTTATACTCTTTTTTTTAATATTTAATTTATGAAAATGAAGAAATATGTATGTACAAAATAATAAAAACTGACGATAATAGAATGAAAAGCAAAAATAAACTAAAAGAACCTACTGTTTCAATCGAAAACTAGTGTTTTTGACTTGATATTTTTCTGTTTTGATCTTGAGTGTCCTCTTGTTTTTTATTGATAACAAAAAGGTCCTTTTTTACATTATTTTCAAATGGCTTTATAGCCGATTTTTACACGATTTCTTTATTATTTTTTCTTGACTTCTTCTTCTTGCAGGTGGACGAGCGGCGCAAGTGGAGGGTCGGTGGCAGACAGTGGCTAGTGGAGAGCGGCGCCTAGGGTTTCTAGAAACCCTAGGCTTTTCCTAAAATTTTGATTTTATTGGGCCATTTGGGCCGTCTGCCATTGGACTATTGTTGTTCCCCTTTTTTTTTTTATTATTCCTTGATTTGGGCTCGGACAATTTGGGCCGTTTACATAAGGGATTCGTTTTAGTGTTTTCCTTGTAACTGTTTGTTCTTTTAATTGTTTTTCTTTGCTCCATTCTTCAATAAGAGGTTGGCTTTTGAGTTCAAAAAAAAATAAATTAATTTACTTAACAAATTAAATTTTTTAATAAATAAACAAATATGTTTTTTCTCTTTTATGATTTTTAAATCATTTTAATTTTTTTAATTTAATTATCTTTTATTTCTTTACTTTCAAATTGTGTTTTATTTTTATGCAGCAATTTTTTTTATTTTAATTTATATTATTTTAATTTTTAATCAAAAATTAGAATTTGATGAAACCACAAATGGTTTTTTTTTTTAATTTTCTTCTCTCCTTTTCAGACATTATTCTTTTTGGTTATTGCTTAATAATAAAATTATTAATTTCTTGTAATAATGCTTAATATTATTTAAATAGCAAGTTTGCTATCATTGACAACAGAAATAAGCTTAATTGAAGACGCCTTTGTTTAAGTAATTAAACTTTTTTCTTTTTTTGGGGGGGGGGGGAACCTAGGGCAATTTACCCACCTATACCCAAAAATAAAAAAATTTACGGAAAAGGGCCGGAATTGGGAAAAATTACGGAAAAGGGCCGAATCCCCCAAAAACGCGGCCACGTAAGCGCGTTTTGGGGGGACGGGGACCAAAATCGCGCCCTGCTGGAGGCGTTTTTGTCCACGTCAGCCAAAAACGCGTCCACGTGGACGCGCCTTGCTGACGTGGACAAAAACGCGTCCAGCAGGGCGCGATTTTGGTCCCAACGGTCAAATTTTTTGACCGTTGGCTCCCCCAACGGTCAGAAAAAAAAAAAACTATAAAAACCCCCCCCCCACCCTTTATTCTTCACATTTCAATCCTATCTCAATATTCTCTCAATTTTCTCTCAATTTCCTCTCAATTTTCTCTCAATTTTCTCTAAATTTTCTCTCAAGGTCCTTGAAATTAACGCTCAAATTTCAAAATAGTCCTTTACTAATTACGAAAAAGCCCTTAATTTTTTTTTAAGATATTTTTATCGGAAAATTTTAAAGCCGATTACAATGGCCGGGGAATTACTTCGCCTAGACGAGAAGCACATTGCCGTCGAGCAAATAAAATGGTAAGTTTTAATTTTAATTTTGCAATATTATTTAATTTTTTATCCAATTATGTAATTTTAATTAATTTTGAATTTTATGATTTTTTAAACAGTCTGTAGATCGGGTGTTGGAATGTTATATTCGCAACATGCATGATCCCCCATCGCCGTTGATCGAGAATTACCTGCGGGAAGCGGGTTTTTGGCATGTGGCCACGATAGGCCGAGGGTTCAAGTTGGAGCCGCCTTTGATCAGCGCGTTGATTGAGAGGTGGAGACCCGAGACTCACACTTTCCATCTGCCGTGCGGAGAGTGTACAATCACTCTAGAAGATGTTCATTTGCAGTTGGGATTACCGGTGGACGGGTCGGTAGTCACCGGGTCCACAACATCTACCGATTGGAGGGCCGTATGCTACGAGCTTCTAGGTGCCATTCCGGATAGAATTCGAGGAGCTCGGATCGATTTGGCGTGGTTACGAGACACATTCCCAGAGCTGCAAGAGGATTCGACCGAAGTAGAAAGAATACGGTATGCTCGAGCATACATTCTTCAAATAATTGGAGGTTATCTGATGCCGGACCTCTCTAGAAACCTCGTCCACCTGAGATGGCTCCTGAAACTTGTTGACTTCAGAGCAGCCGGTGAATTGAGTTGGGGGTCTGCCGTGCTGTCGAGGTTGTACCGGGAGATGTGCGGGGCGACGGTGCCGAGTAAAGCAAAAATCGGAGGTTGCATATCATTGCTGCAGTCATGGGCATGGTATCGATTTCCATTTTTACGCCCTCGACTCGACCACCCATATTCATTCCCACTGATAACGAGGTAAATTTAATATTATATTTTACAATTATTTCGTAGATTTATAGTATAATTGCATGCTAAAATATTATTTAATTAGGTGGAACCATCCGGCGAATCATGTTGGAATACCGAAATCGCTTGAGGATATACGGCTCCTGTTGGACCAAAGGTCGGAATCACAAGTAAGTTTCGAAATTTGTTATTATAATTTAGTATTTCGTATGTAGTGTCTAATATGAGGTATATGTCTAAATTTTCGTAAAGTTTGAATGGACACCGTACGACGACCCAGAAATTCGTGCAGTAATTCCGGAGGAGTTCCTCCAAAATCCGAACGGTTGGCACGTAAAGGTCCCATTGATCACCTACTCGACCGTGGAGATGCACCAGGCAGATCGGGTTATGCGGCAATTTGGATTTCGGCAACGGATTCCCGTACCACCGGAGGTGCTCGATGATGAGCACAAAGTAGACTTACGGCAAACACATACGAATTGGGCAAGATTTTGGTCAGAACATATCGAGACGTGGGAGAACCGATATGACTATATACCTGACCGAGAACCGATAGTCGTTCCGGAGTTAGCATGCGTGCCGGAGTACATGCCATGGTTTAGGATCCATGGCAAGCCATATCTATTGTCGGAAGAAGAGAGGCGACGACAACTTCGAGAGCGAAGGGAACGTCGAGGCCCTTTACACCCAAGGAGAAGGGGTGATGAGGCGGGGCAATCATCACCGCCGACACAGTCACCGGGCCCAGCAACAGCGCCTACACAGTCACCGGGCCCATCAGTTCAACCGACAACACCGGGCCCATCACAGCATCTACCGTTCATGCCAGGTGCGTACCCTTCCCCTTATATGTATCATCCTAACCCATATATGTTTCAGTTTCCTATTCCTAGCCCAGGTTGGACTGCATGGCCGGGTTCGAGCCCGTTACCGACTACTTCCCCTGGCCATCCGATGGTGAGGCCGACGTCGCATGTGGGTTCAGAGGAGGCGGCATCGGGAAGCACTTCTTTCTGCCAGGCTCCGCCGTTCGGGATGCAGTCACCCCCGCCGTGGTTTATGCAAACACCTCCGGCGTCAATATTTTATCAGAGTGGGTCACCATCGCAACATCCAGAACCAGACCCACTGCCGGAGGAATCTGATTCCCCGCCCGAGGTTCCACAACCCCCGCCGGAAGCCAGAAGAAGGAGGAATCCAGCTCGTAACCGTCGACCGCCCTCGTGTGGCACTGGTTCCCACCGGCATCAGCAGTAGAATTTTTTAATTAAGTTTTTTTTGTAATTAATGTTTAATATATTTAATAAAATTTGAGTTTAACTTGTTGCCTTGTCATTTAATTTTTATATTTGTTTTACTTATTTTAATAAAATTTGAGTTTAACTTGA
Organism: Gossypium australe; assembly: GCA_005393395.2. NCBI lineage: Eukaryota > Viridiplantae > Streptophyta > Magnoliopsida > Malvales > Malvaceae > Gossypium > Gossypium australe. Next base: position 144,532,231 of record CM016616.1, on the reverse strand, counting down.
ATTGATTTTTTTTGTAATTAATGTTTAATATATTTAATAAAATTTGACAAAATAGAATTGATTTTTTTGTAATTAATGTTTCCTTGTAATTTAATTTTTTTAATTTGTTTTACTTATTTTAATAAAATTTGACAAAAGAGATTGATTTTTTTGTAATTAATGTTTAATATATTTAATAAAATTTGACAAAATAGGATTGATTTTTTTGTAATTAATGTTTCCTTGTAATTTAATTTTTTTAATTTGTTTTACTTATTTTAATAAAATTTGACAAAATAGAATTGATTTTTTTGTAATTAATGTTTAATATATTTAATAAAATTTGACAAAATAGGATTGATTTTTTTGTAATTAATGTTTCCTTGTAATTTAATTTTTTTAATTTGTTTTACTTATTTTAATAAAATTTGACAAAATAAATTGATTTTTTTTTTGTAATTAATGTTTAATATATTTAATAAAATATAAGTTATTGTACAAAAGTTAACCGTTTTCCCCCGAAAAAATAGATATTACATAGCTTCCATGAGACAAAACACCTAAGAACACGGTCAACTATTCCGACTTGGACACGAGCGAGATGTATGCCCCGGGTTCCTACACCATCCGCACAACCGACTTTGGTTGCTTGTTTCTCGGATATCCATATTGTTGCGTATTCTAGACGAGCAAGGTCGACCTTTTGGTTTGCGCCTCAATTGTCTATCCGGCAATAGCTTATACGGTGCAAGCGATACCAAGGGCCACTTACGTTCATCTGGGACTGGTGGGAATACGTGTCTCCACACGTTGTACATGTTTTGTAATTTATACACTTCGTCGACATATCTCATTGGATCAAGACGGAGATTCTGACAAGCCGCAAGAACATGGGCGCATGGGTAACGAAGTGCATCAAATTTCCCACAGTCGCAGGTCCTATTTGTCAAGTGTACACGATAATGGCCGCCAACAATACCTTGGTTCGGTCTGTCAAACTCCGTGACACGAAACCATAGGTTGTCGCGATCGTGACACACTGTGTGCATGGTGTTCGCCCGTGCCTTCCCACGATTGATTTCTTGCAAGACCTTCGGGCTCCATACATGGCCTCCTTCCATCTGCCCTCTATAAATCGCCGCTCTCTTCGGAAATAGTGCCGCTAACCGAAAATATGTCTCTCGCACGACTGATGTAATCGGCTCCTTAACCTACTTAGGAAGAAGTCCCAATCATCAGCTGACTCTCCCGGTGTTATTGCGAATGCAATCGGAAGGATTCTCCCACATCCGTCTTGTGCCACAGCTAGCAATAGCCGATGGGTATATCTACCATACATAAAGGTACCGTCAATTTGTACCAATGGCTTACAGTATTTAAAGGCATCTCGGCATTGCTTAAATGTCCAGAACAGACGCTTGAACACTGCGCATCCACGGAGCAGACGATCGTTGTAGTACGCAGGTTCCGTTTCAAGGTCTGTCATGCTGCCTGGGACATATCTATCTAGCACCTGACACCACTGCCACACTTCATTATATGAAGTGTCCCACCCACCGTGTAACTTTTCTAACGCCTTCTGCTTGGCTATCCAAGCCTTTCTGTAAGAGGGCGTGTACCCCAATTGGCTACGAATACTGCCAATTAAGGTCGGCACCGTAGTATTTGGATCGGCCTTCAACATCGGGATTATCATGTCAGCCAACATCTTTGAATCCATCCTCGGATGATCTTGTGTTACACCTGTCAACGAAGTACGTTAAACAATGCAATATTACATATTATTACTGTTATTCGAAATCACTGAACACATAGTGGTACTGTACCGGCAAGACATGTATGTCGACCTTTGTACTTTTTAATCTCCCACAACCCTGTCTTTTTCTTCAACGACGCCATGATTTTCCATTGACATGTGCCATCCTGCACTGCACACTTCGCCTCGAACTTATCGAGCTTCGATTTAACCACCGTGTAGTTAACCCCGTTCTTAATGCTGTACTGTTTCAATGCAACAAGAAAATTATTCTTGTTCGCAAACTGGTTACCAACTTCTAATTCGTCGGAATCAAACGATGTATCTGTACGGTCACGCGTCCGGTGTGTTAGTTCAGGAAACTCCAATTCATCATCATGAGATAGATCGACATTATGCATGTGGGCTGGAGGCGAGTACGCCCTGAATAGCGGATCTTCTTCTTCTTCGTCTGAACCGCCCTCAACGTCTTCAGGTACAATTGGAACGGGCTCCGGTTCAGAAAATAATCCAACTTCTGCACCGTCGGGCCCTGCCTCTCGAGGTGGATCCACATCGGATTCATCATCCGACCCTCCATAACCTGCAACAAACGAAGGCCCCTCGCCGGTGGATGTCGTCGGGAGTTCATCATCCCTCCTTAAACATCTTTCGTACAGATTCCAATCGTATGTGGATTGCCAACCACTAGAACTTGACGACGTCCCCCAGTACGTATTTCTATCATCGGACGTCGACTGACGGATATGCATGTCCCATCCACCGACCGAGTGTCGTGCAGGGGTTATGTTTTCCATACTACCACCGCACACCGGCACTTCTGTGTTTGGCCTCCCACTTACAGAGTGTCGGCTTGGGGTCGTGTATTCCCCTCGAACGACAGTACATGTCGAGGTCGCAGCAAGATCACTTAGAGATGAAAATTCTACATATACCTCCATATAGGGTGATCCACTGGCAATATGAGTCTCCACCATTGCCTCAAAGCCCCGAGCACCTTTGATGTCGAACGACTCATATCTCACCGGATCAACCGAAGCGCAAAACCTATACTTAATACACTGAACTTTCATTGGCGTTGTTCCAAATATTTTACGCCTAATTCTTTTGCGAAGTTCAACCAAATCGATGTTCCGATTAAAACTCAGTCGCGCTGTGTTCTCCGATAAGAAAACAACGCCATTTTCGGTGTCACGAACTTCACCGTCGTAGTAAATAACAGCATTAATACGTTCACTCATTTTCAATTTTTTCCCTTTGCCTCAATTTCCCTTTCTGCCAACTGAGAATGAATTTTCACTGATTTATAGCCTAATTTTGCCGGAGGCTACTGTAGCAAAGGCGCGTCCACGTGGGAGCGTTTTTCATTACGCATGCTGACAGTGCGCCCTGCTGGAAGCGTTTTTGGCCACTGTTTATTCAGAAACGTCCCCTCAAAATTATTTCTCCGTAGACTACTGTAGCAAAAACGCGTCCTCGGTGAAGCGTTTTCCAGTACGCATGCTGTTTTTGGCCGGTGTTTGTTCAGAAACGTCTCCTCAAAATTATTTTGCCGGAGACTATTGGGCCAAAAAATTCAACAGGGTGGTAAGGACCAAAAACGCGCCCTGCTGGAAGCGTTTTTGTCCACGTCAGCAAGGCGCGTCCACGTGGGCGCGTTTTTTGCTGACGTGGACAAAAACGCTTCCAGCAGGGCGCGATTTTGGTCCCCGTCCCCCCAAAACGCGCTTACGTGGCCGCGTTTTTGGGGGATTCGGCCCTTTTCCGTAATTTTTCCCAATTCCGGCCCTTTTCCGTAAATTTTTTTATTTTTTGGTATAGGTGGGTAAATTGCCCGGGAACCTAAATAACAAATTTCAGTCAGTAAATAAAAAAGCACCAATTGATTAAAATGTAATTAACTAAAAATTAATTATATTAAATAAAAAAATAAAAAAGTACTCTTCCACCCACGTCAAGCCTTTGTCTAATCAAGCCTTCTTTTTTTTTTTTTTTGTGAAAAGAAAACAAACTAATCAAGCCTTTGAATTTAAGAAAAAGTTAAATCCACCAAAACCAAAACAAATTTCCCCAGATGGCGTTCCTTCCAAAACCAACGCCACATCAGCAAGTCCGTCACATTTCCAAGATTCCACCTATTTGTTGCATTGGTTTAGATAAGCAATGGTGATGAAGAGCGCGTGGGCTCTTTCTATTCTTTGTCTCCAATCCCCATGTAATTGCTCAACCATTTAAGACCACCTTAACAATTATAGATTACTTTAAAATTTCCAACCAAATTTATCTTTTCTATTCCATCTTAAAATATTTTATATTTATTATTATACATTGATAATATTAACGACAACATCATAATAAATAATTATAATATATTTAATATTCATGTGTTCAATTTAATCTATTTTTTATTTTAAAATGTGTTATTATTAATTTATTTTTTTATTATACGAAGATTCTAACATCGTATCTAGGGTATCCATCCTATAGACATTTTGCTTTCTTTATGTTTTTTATTCTAGTGTCTAAAGCGGGTATGTTTTTTTATGTTCTAACATCCTATTTATGTTTAAAGTAAAATTGAGTGACTCTTTTTACTTTAAACTTTTAAACTTTTTTATAAACTTCAAAACCAATGTGGTGTAGTCTCATATTTTTTAATTTATGACTAAGCCCATCAAGAGTAAACAAAATTAGAAGTTGACAAAATACGTTAATCAAGTTTAACACACTTTCATAGAACATTCTCATTCTCAAGTTGGGCAATCTCCTCCTCCCATTGGAGCTCCATTAGGAAGTCATTACAACTCTCACCCATTCATCTCCTCCTCCTATATGAGCTCCGATAGAAGCAGTACTTGTTTACCTCTTTCTCTCCTTTTGTAGGCTCCACTAACCCACTTATAAGCCAGCTCGTAGGAGATGAGAAACAAAACCAATCGCAGGTGATAGATAACTTATGATAAAAGAGAAAAAAAGAATTTTAACTAGGATACAATAAGTTAAAATAATAATAATAATTGAATAATGAAAATGACATAATTTTTGTTTCAATTCTTGATATATTAAACCGAATAGATAGAAGGTATATTAACTTATTCAGCCATTCAATTTTATAGAAAAAATTATTTTAACCCTCTATTTAATTTTTTATCCTTTTAAGTCCTTAAATTTGTATATTATTTGTCAAATCACTCCAAAATTGATGGAAAAATTGATTGCCATGTGGATGCAACATTGACAATTGATTATTTTTTAAAATTTAAAAAGTATAAAATTATTTTAAAAAATTGATTTTTTTTATTTTTTAGATTGCTAATATTGCAAACATGTGGCAATCTTAAATCAGCATAGTTAACAAACGTTAACTTTTCCATCCATCTTGAGTGATTTGTCAAACAATACAAATTCAAAAGCTAAAAGAAATGAAAATTTAAATAAATGGATTTTTTTCTTTTATAAAGTTGAAGGGTTAAAAAATCATTATATATAAATAGAACGTACAACTCCTTTTTGTCACCACCCTCGTTCTTATAATGTACAATATAAGAAATCTATCGCAATCCTTAACGTCACATTTTGTTATAAGACATTGCTTCGTGTAATCTCCTCAAACACTCAAATTTAATTATTCTTTTAGATGTTTTAATCCATCGATTAAACTGATTGAATAGAGAAAATAGCTCATTCGATTTTAATATATGTTATCAAATTACTTAATATTTAAAAAACTAAAAATTAATTGAATTGATAAAAAGCTATTAAAGTTTTGAACAATCAATTCTATTTTTATTTTTTAAAAAATTATATATATTTTTTTAGAAATTTTTAAATTCCATAAATGAATTAAAAGTGTGACACGTGCATTATAAAATATATTAAAAATTAAAAATATAAATAAATCAAACACTAATCACATTCTAAATTTGCTTATAGAATCTAAAAAACCTCACAACCTGCTTATAATTGTCGAAATTTAGGGCGACATGGGCGGAGGCCCAATCATTGTTAATGAAAGACTGAAAGTGCTATTTTGTTGAATGGCCCAAATTCTATTGTTTTTTAAGTATGTAGCCCAAAGGAGTAAGAAGCTAGTAGACTCTTTTTAAGTTTATAGGCTTAAGTAGGTTTGATTTGGGCTACTCAATTCAATCTCCCTCCATCTTACTGTTAACTTCCTTTCCTTTCCATCTTTATGCTTCTTCTTTTTTTCTTTTTTTTTTTTTTTTTTTGGTTGCAGAGGAAACCTAGGCCAGTTGATTGAAGCCATATGCTCCACTCATTCTTCTTTTTCTTCACATTTTCCCTTTTATTCTTAGATTCTTTCCTCAATCACTCGCTTTTAATATTAAGGGTATTTTGATCATTTTAACTTTTTTTTTCTTATACTATTATAACTTCATTTTATTGGGTGAAAGATAAAAGAATCTTATTACAGTTTTATTCCATTCTATTATAATGAACTAAAGGAGGTAATGCTTCTAACGTTTGTCAACAGTAAACTGTAAAAGTCTGGTTAAAAAAAAATTGTTTTTCTTAAATTACAATTAAACTCGAAATTGAAGTGGCACAATCGCAAATACATCCAAACATCAGTGGCTTTCTCTTACTTGTAATCACATATAATCCTAAATCCTGCCCTTGTTTCCACTCCCTCCTTCAACAGAATTACAAATCTAAGAAACCTCAAAAATGGGAAGCTCTAGATTCTCCTTCACGTTCCTCACCATTTCCACCATCCTGGCCCTCCACGTGGCGCTCTCGTCTTCGTCTCCCACTCTCGACGCCGTCGGCGGCCATTTTCTCCCGATTAAATCGGAATGCCGCGGATCCATCGCCGAGTGCCTGATGCTAAGCGGGGAGGAATCTTCGGACTTCGATGCTGAATTCGCCATGGACTCCGAGATCAGCAGGCGCATTTTATCCAGGACTCGCTACATTAGCTACGGTGCGTTGAGGAGGAACACGGTGCCATGCTCGCGACGTGGCGCGTCCTACTATAACTGCCGGCCGGGAGCTCAGGCTAATCCTTACTCACGCGGGTGCAGTAGAATTACGCGCTGTCGGCGTTAGATTTATTATTATTTTTTAAATTATCCTTTTAATTTAAAAAAAAATTGTTGCCTCTCTATTTCTAAAAATGTAATTTATTTTCATCTTTATTTTTTTTCTTATATTTGAATAATTTAATTGTGTGTATTGCTTGCTGATGCGATTGTTGTTTTCAAATATTTTTCCAAAATTTTGTGTTATATATATATATATATATAGAAGTGTCAGAATAAAGATGAGATTATAATAGCATGAATTATGATTACATTGATAATGTGTTGTAGTTAAATCCTACTTTATTTTTATTTTCCTTTTTTTTATTGGATTTATTTCTTTTATATTTCTTTTGTAGTTTTTGTATTCCAAGTTTTTGTTTTCTTTTAAATGAACAAAAATCAATTTGCTGGTTTAATTTAAATAATTTAAGTATAGAAGTTTACTATTAAATAAGTAATAAATTTAAGTATTTTTAAAATTAAAAAAAATATAATATTAAAACAAAGTAACAAATATGTCGGCAAGGCTATGTGTGGGGGAAAATTAAATTTAAGTTTTATTTTTAAATAAATTTTTAAAATCTCAAATCTTAGATTCTAAAACTTAAATTTTAGTCTCTAAAATTCTAAATATTAAAATTAACTATTAAATTTAAACCCTAAATATTAATCTTAAATCTTAAAAATTAAATCCTAACCTTACATTCACCCTTACCCAAAAGAAAAATAAGGGACAAATATCGAAACAATACGTAAATAGGGGCGAAGTTAGAAAAATTTTTTAGGGAACAAAATTAAACTGTAATTTTTACAATAGTAAAAATATAATTTTTAAAGGATTAAATCAAAATTTTATCATTTTCAGGAGGTAAAATGTAATTTTACTTTTACTAAATTAAAATTTTAAATGGGTAAAATATATTTTTTTTCATTTTAACGGGGTCGGGCCCTGCTAGCCCTTCTAGATTCGCCCCTGTACATAAACTTTGATGTAATATGTAATGTCATATATACAATTTTATTTTGTGAGATTTTCAGAAATAATTAATAATTATTATTGAATTAACATCATTTTACATTGATATATTCCAAATACAAATAATTATATTAATTATAAAATTAATACATGTATTGATTTCTTTAAATGTGTGCAATTAAATCAAAATCAAAATTTTACATGTATATGTAAACCACAATTCAAGTTTCATATGTATAATTGCATAAAGCCGAACTTCATGTTGTAAATTGAACCAAATTATAAATTTAATATTTATCCTTAAAAATATTACCGTAATATTTATTAAGATTTTAAATTTTACTAAAAAAACAGACATGAATTTTTTTTCTTCTTTACAAATTCTCGATTTTTCATGCCTGTTTGTGTCGATGAAATTTGAGAAATATTTATAGGAGTTGTATAATTAGTTGATGAGAGAAAAAAAAAAGATATTTATTTGTACGGTTCTTAGATATGAAATTTCAGTCTTTTTTAGATTGATTTTTGTGGCACTGAATTTCTTCTCTGGAGATTTCAGACAACAAATGGCCCAGAAAAAAGAGAGTAAAATTTGTTGTTGAAAAATAGTTGGATACAATAAATTAGTCCCACCTTCATTTAAAGCCTTCATGTTTAGGTTTAATCAAGGTAAGTTATATTGTATTGCTTTGCTGCATACAAAATAAAGGCAAAAAAAATTTGTGTTTTTTTTTTTTTTAATTAGGATGTATGGATTTTTAATCTCTTCAAATGTATGTTGTATATGAATTTTGTCCAATTTTTCAATCATAAATAAAATATTAAATAGATAATTTTGAATGATACGAAAATACAGTACAAACATGATAATTGTTGAGGGAAAATTGATTTATTGAGAATGGAGGTATTCAAACTGTTAACCGAACTAAATTAGTATTAATCAAATTAACTGAACTTTTTAACTATTTAACTGTTAATCGAACCAAAATTTATTTTTTTTTTTTTTGTTAAAACAAGTATAAACATATCAAAAAAACAATAAGCTATATATATTTTGCATTGTTAATTATTAAATTTGGTTAATTCGATTAATTATCCAATTTCGAATTGAATTAATTGATAACCGAACTTCCAAAAAATTATTAACCAACTGATTAATTAAATTAGATCGATTTAATCAATTAATTCGATTTAAACCGAAATTTGAACACCCCAAATAAGCCTGTAAAATGTTGTTCGAAAAAAGCAAATTAACCCTCAAGGGGTTGGTAAATCCATCAAAAGCCCAAGTGCTTAAAGAAATGATAGGTACACGGAGCAGAAGTATCGCATTGGATGCCTGAGAAGAAAAACGACGCAAAATTGTAGAGGAACCAAGTACTCCCAACTGTAATTGGGCATATCCTTAACTTTATAGCAACACAACTAAATTTGCACCCCAAATGTCTTAGTCATATTTACAGGTATGTATGGAAAGAGAAAAAATAAATAAAGGGAAAACAAGCAAATACACAGATAAACAGCAAGGAAAATCAGGACCACATTTTCAACACTATAATGCCTAAGTGTTTTTATGTGCTTAGTTGAGCCAAAGCAAAATGCATTAATCTAATTAAGCTATTGGTGAGTAGAATGACCTAAAGAGTAATGACATCCCTCGAAAATGAACCTATCTAGCGAACTAGTACTATTTTCTATCTAGATAGATTGCTTCAGAAATCCGTGACCCGTGAATATTCATGTCGGACATAGCTATTAGTCTTCAAATATGCATAGATTAAAAAGTCTAATCATGGCCTTAAAGTTCTGTTTAAAGAATAAGATGCATGTTGCTGATGGTTTTCAACATTCAACAAAAGGATGAGTTACAAATATAAGGGTAGTCTATGAAAATAGCAATTAGAGAAGGCTTGAATTACAAATATAAGGTATATTTTTTTGTTCCAAAAAGTTAAATGCTAGTATACTACGGATTTTCCATATGAGAAAAGCCAGGGACTGAAGGAAATATAGTCTAGAATTACTGGCTTTAGATGCCGAATTTCCTTAAGCTATCGCATTAGGATTCATTGGGTGACTTGGAATCATCTTTTTCCGCAGGAGGAACTGGAGGAGGAGAGTTCTCTGCACCCATCTCTGCTTTGAGATCATTGATGCTTTGTTCTAGCTCATCTATCCTGCTTCCCATCTCATCGAGTTCATTGAAGTCAAGGAAATCAAGAAAATGTTTACAAGTGGAATGCAGTTTTATTTTGTTTGGAACAGAAATATATATATGTTAAATTTTTCTAAGACTATTATGTATTTGGAAAGTCCTCGGAGGATCATATCCCAAACCCATGCTCGGGTAGGCATTGGATAAGGATGTCTAACATGGGTCTTCAATAAAAATGAAAAGTCAAAGTTAGCATAATTTGGTAGCACCTAAGAAACAAGGACAAGTGAAATCAAAATTCGGAACCCCCCCCCCCCCAGTAGCTAGTTCCCCCCACAATACAAATCCAACCTAAGAACAGACTAAAACCCTGGTAGAAAACTAAGGACCCTCCATTTTGCATATTGTAAACCAAGTTTAAGACCTAGCCAGTCTCCCATAAAAGAATACCAAAATCAACAAAACAACAATTCTATGATGTAATAGAAAAAAACGAAGCAATTCACCTCTTTGAGGTTAAGTTTTCTAAGTATTATGCTGTGATCAGATAATACGAAAAGGATATTCTTCGTGATGATGGAATCAGACATTGTTTGGAACCTTGATTGCTACAACATGAAAGTATATAGCAAACTTAGCTACATCTGCTTAAAATTCATTGTTCTTTAACTCCATACAGAATCTCAAATCAATTGAAAATAAGAACTCACCATCTGTTGAAGTAGATTCTGGACCTGCAAAAAGAAGAGAGAGGCTAAATTCAGTAAAAGCTGGATGAAAGTCATTTAAACTATAGAACCATCATCTTTAAGATGGTCCAACAGTTTCAAGTGCAATGTTTGGTAAATCTCCCTAAAAGCATAGTTAATATCATCTGCTCCAAATAACCATGAAGAGAAGGAATAATCTATAATCTAAATTTATTAGTGACACATAAAAGTGCTAGAGAATGAGGAACTCACGAAAAGTGCCATATCCGTAGTGTCCTGTTTTGAATCTACAGAATCATTCCCATCCTGAAAATAAATCATGCAACAGTTTCAAGTTCAACCCTTCTAATCTAACTTAATGAAGCAAACCTTTCTTAAATCAATGTAAAGTTCAAGCTAAAAAGGCAAAAACCAGTCAATGAATTAACTAGAGCCTAGAGCTCAGTCATTCTAATATACCAAAGTCAAAATCAATGTGACACAAAAAACACTTAAAAAGCATAATAGCTATATTTAACAAATTTTGTTTTCAGCAATAGGTTATTGCATTCTAATTCCACTAACAAGCCAAGACAAGAAACATATAGTTCAAATTGGTCAGTTTTCAAATAGTTAAAACTTTTGAATATAATACTCGAATTAATTTTCCAGTTTCCAAACATTTCTCAGCAACCAAAAAAGAATTTAAATTTCACAGTTATTGCAGTTTTCAGTAATAGATTAAGAGTTTATGACATTCTTAACCCCATTGATAAGCCGAATATAAGAAACATATCGTCGAAATACTTCAAAACTGATTGATTCGTATAATCTAATACTTACATTAACTTTCCAAGCATTTTCCCAACAACCAAATAAAACTTTCAGCAACTTCTAAATTACGATTCAGAAGTAAAATAAAAGAAAAGACAACAAAAAAGATATTCTAATATGGTTGCCTCGTACAGAAAGAACAGATCAGATCCACCAACAGGAAATCAAATCCCTAATAAAATACTCATCGATAGAGATTCAGAAATATAATGAAACAAATTAGATATAAATAAAAAAATAAGAAAAATAATAATTGAATAATCAAAAATGAAAATTACCATTATCGAGTATTAGAATTTTCGCTGGTTAGCAGTGGAGAAGATGAAGGGAAATGGCTAAGTTTACAAAAGTTAAAAAGACAGCGAATAGTTAAAAAACAAAACAGAAAAAAAGACAGCGAGAGCGATGGAAGGCAAAATTCCCTTCTGGGTTGGGCTTCTACTTAAAATTTGGGTTAAATTTTCTTGGAGGTCACCTTATCACCCTAATTTTTTTTTAATCAATTTAATCACTTCCGTTAAAAAAAATTAATCAAAATGGTGACTCAGCCGTTAAACTCTATTGGATTACTGACTGGACCTGCAAAAAAGGAAAATTTATTCCTTTAGTCCCTTTAAAAATTTACAAAAATTTAGTTAACACCATTTCTACACGCGCGAAGTTTTAATTTTTTATGCTTAGACAAGAGAAAAGACAGTGATTTACCATCGCTCTGCCGTCTATAATGTCATCACCGTCTCAGCTCTGTCGTCTTTCACCCGAATAAGAAAAATTTGTCATGGTTTCCAAACATCAACAGTGAAGGAAGAGGAAGGTACTGAACCGGTGATTATGTTTTTGCGGGTGAAAACCATGACAGAGTTTTCTTGTTCGAGTGAAAGATGATAGAGAGGAGAGGTGCCGACATCATAGAGGCGGAGCTAGGGTAAATCGTCGTCTTTTCCTTTGCCTAAGCATAAAAAATTAAAACTTCACGGTATAACAATGGTGTTAATTGAAATCTTATAATTTTTAAAGGGTCTAAAAGTTTTTTTTCCTTTTTTCGCTAGCCCAATCAACAATTCGTTAAGGGTTTAATAGCTGAGTGATCATTTTGGTCAATTTTTTTAACAATAGTGACTAAATTGATGAAAAAAATTTAGAGTGATCTCCAATATAGTTTACCTTAAAAAATATTAAAACCATCTTGCTCGGATCTATTTTACTGTTTAAAAATAATTTTATAAATTTTATAATTAAATTTAAATAATTTTTTAGTTTCCATTTGAACAGACAAGCCAACCTCGAATATAGAATATTTTTTGAAATCAAATCTAAATTCCATCAGACTCATGAACTTTCTATTTTTAATCCTTGCTTTGAAATTGAAAAATTGTGCTTAAATTTCGCTATACTCCCAAATTATGATCTAGATTTTAAATCGAAGTCTAAACTTCAAAATATTCTAATTTAACTTTCAAAGTACTGGCATTTTATCAATCAAGTTCTTCCAACATCATCTTGAGTCTTGATTTTCGATTTAAGATATGACGTAGAATATATTTAAAATATGTGTATACTAGTTACATGGACAACATAGATTTGATGGGTTAATAAAACAAAAATTGTCATTAAAATTTAGGAGGGCTATTTTTTAAAAAGTTAACCATACAATAAGTACAAACATATTTAAAATCTAGTCCACATATTGTAGATATGATCCACATTAGATTCGAGCTAGCATCTGTCACCCAAGTTGATTGTTAGGCCAACATAAATGCCTGAATGATACAACATTAATACTTCGACAATTAAAATATTTTGATGTTTGAAGATTAATTCAAAATATGAGCCATGGTTTAAGGATTAATTTAAAATCAAAGGGTCTATGTAGTATGTACAACATAAACACCATCACACTTGTATATGGATAATCCAAACTCATTAAAACTCATCTATTTTTTTCAAATTTTGGAATGGTCGGGAGAAAATTTTTATATTCACACTTTTATAATTTTTTGTATGGTTAATATTTTAATAATTCAACCATTATATTTAATATTTCTTCCATATAAATCATGCTTACCAAGTTTAGAGTAAATTAAAATTTTCTAACTAGTTACATGTAATGTAAATACATTTATATTGATAATTCAATGATTAGATTGTTATAATATTATTTATATAAAACCATTACGAAAATATATAAAATTACTTTAGTTTTACCCGGTGTAAATGAATCTCTAATTTACTATTTATATTTAAATGTTTCAAATTAATTATTACATTTTCTAATTTAATTTTTTGATATCTTTAACGTCCATTTTACGATTTATATTTAAGATTTATGACTTGCTATCTTAACAATGTCGTTTTTAAGATTCGAACTCATATTCTCTTGTTGAAACCGTAATGTACCTTACTATTAATCCAATACTTATTGGTACATTTTTCTAATTTAACCAAAGGTTTAACATATATTTCTAAGAAAATAAATTATATATCTAATATAGAGAAGTATATGTTAGACCTGATAATGGGTCGGCCTACTCACCCAAACCTGAAGGCTAGTCCAAAAAATGGGAGAATTTAGATAAAAATATAGGCTTGAAAAATAAGTTTGAACAAAAAATAAGGTTCGTTTTCTAAATGGGTCGAGCCTAGGGTAAAATTTTTTGGCCTGGGCTCGACTTGAATTTGCCTAATTTTTTGCACTGTTGTTTTGTTGTTGTTTGTTGTCATTTTGTTATTGTATTGCTACTATTTTATTGTTGTTATTAATTGGATATTATATAACTCTTGTTTCATTATTAATTTTGCTACTATTTTAGAAACATTTGTTTGCTAAGTTGCAATTATTTTAATGTTATTTAAGTATAAAGATTTTTTAATGTGTTTTTCATTTGTTGGGAACTATTTATTTTAACTTTTTAGTATATTGGATGTATTATATATATTTTTTATTTTTTTACATAAAAAAGTAAGATAATTCTTTTTAATATGGGTGGTTAGGCTAGGCTCAAGTTTAGCATTTTTTATCTTGATCGAGCTTAGACAAAATTTTAGGTCCATTTTTCGGGTCAGGTCAAACCCAAGCCTAGAGAACGAGCATAAAATTTTGCATTAGTCTGGCCCGACCATAATTAGGTCAAGTATATGTTTATATCTTTGCATTTTACAAGTTTTTTAGGTTAATTATTAGGTTCAAATATGTTTAATTATTATTGGGAAATATTAGGGTTTTAGTAACCAATAAAGGCCCATTTCCGAAATTATTTACAAAAATGGGCCGTTTCTAAAAATAATAATGGATATGAACCAAAAACCCAAAAAGGCTCTAACGTGGTTGCGTATTCAGGGGATAACCCAGAAAAATACTTCCAAGTCAGTGTTTTTTTCCTTGTGTCAGGTAAAAGCGCTCTGACATGGATGCGTTTTTGGCCTTGTTTTCCCCCAACAAAAGTTTAAAAATCTGACCATTGGGCCTCCAACGGTCAGGAAAAAAAAAGTATAAACCCCCCAACCTATTTTTTCACACCAAATTTTATTATTCTTCCAAATTTCTTTTTAAATTTCTCAAAAAAGCTCTCAAAGCTCTCTAAATTTTTTTATTTGTCTAAATTATTATTATTATTTTATAATTTCTAAAAAACTTGATTGTGTTAGTAATGACACGACAATTAATTAGTCTCGATGATAAACTTATCTCCGTCGACCAAATGAAAATGGAAAGGATTAATTTCATTTTTAATATTATTTCATTTTTTATTTTATTTTTTATAATTTAATTAATATTTTTAATAATTTTTTTATAATAGCCGGTAGATCGAGTGTTACAATGGCCAACATCCTAAACAATTTTTTTTATAATTTAATTAAACCCTAAAATCCTAAACAATTAAAAACCTAATACCCTAATTTAAATTTTCCTAAACCCTAATCAAACCCAAGAACCCTAAACCTAGGCCCTAATTAGCAAATAATCCACTGGAGATTACACGGCCAAAAGCGCGTCCACGTCAGAGTGCTTGCCTGACACAAGGGAAAAAGCGCTGACATGGAAGCCTTTTTTTGGATTATCCCCTGAATACGCATCCACATCAGCGCGTTTTTAGGTTTTCGGTCCATACTTATTATTATTTTTTAAAATAACCCATTTCCGTAAATAATTTCAGAAATGGGCCTTTATTGGGACTAAAGCTGAATATTAGTTAGTTTTAATATATATCTAGTTATTTATTAAACTAATATATGAAAATGCAATTTGTTAATACAAGAAAATGGTGTGGAGGAGGATGTGGTAAAATTCAAGAATAGTTCACTCTATTTTGATGGAGAATCTTATTGTATAGGTGATGAAGATAATAAAAATAGTAAACGAGAGAGACGGAAGAAAGGGAAGGGAAGGGAAGGAAAAGAAAAGAAAGAGCTACTAAAAGGTTGGGGTGATGAGTGAGTATAGCAATAGGGATGAATGAACATTTTCCCTCCTTGAAATAATATAGGGTTTATATAAAGTTGATTTTGTGGGGCACATGATTGCCTCCGACCTTGTTAATTAAGTAACGTGACATTGTTTAGATTATACAGTGTGTGAGTGACAAACGATCATTGTTTTCTGGCAATAAATAGGTTTTATAAGGCAGTTGGCTCACCTTTTATTCAAGTTCTATTAAAATAATATTCATGGAGAAACCATGTAGACGGAACTTAGGATGAGTTTGGATGGGCGGTGCATTTATCTGCAGTTAGTGTAAAAATAACGATGACAGTGAGATTAGATACTGTAGCGATACTGTAGTGTGAGACAAAAAGTAAACTAAACGCACCGCACCCAATCGCCCTCCAAACCCACCCTTAGTGGACATGAATCATGGTTGTCGTAACCATTTTTCGAAAACGGGAAACGACTTGGTTGAAAATAAAACTGGAGCCGCCACCGATCTTTGTTAGGTGTGATCGGATCACCTTTGTTTTAATAAAATATTTTGATTTACTAAAACAATAATTTTGGTCTACGAAATCTGAGAGAACGGGTTCGGGAGTCGGTTACGTGCAAGGAAGGGTTAGCACCTTTGCAACGCCCACATTTGGTACCAAATCGATTGATGTTGTCCCCATGTTGAAAACTTGAAAATATTTAGGGTAAAAAGAGTTAAAAGAATGGGTTAATTAAATCGGGATTGAATCTCCAGATTAACTCGTTTCAAAGAAATAAAGTACCATACCCAACACGTTAGGGTATAACACATTTATACTCTGACACCGAGATCATCTTTGATCTTCAAAGCGTATAAAGGATATTTGGTTATTTAGTTGAACGAAAAAAATCGACACCCAGCACGTTAGGGTGTGATCTTTCGAAACTTCTGAACAAACAAATATTGCCTTATTTTTTGAAAAAATGTTTAAAGGATATCGACCTTGCGGAAATATATCTTTATTTTAAACAACAATTATATGCCAACATTTGTATTTTCTAAAATATTGAACAAAATTATTTGAAAGCAATTTTGATGTATTAACTTTTAAAATAGGCAATAAAGCAATAATAACACGGAATATGTTAAAGTGATAACTCATATACTAAAGTCATTGTAAATGCATGATGAAGTATAAATAAATATAATTAGCAACAAACAAATGAACCTATTTAACGCATGCTTAGATATAGATAGAAAGACACATACATGATAGAGCCAATATAAACATGATATATAGTGATTTCAAATAAATATATAAAGTTACATATGAAAACAATATAAATAGAATATATTACATAACGTAAATAAATTTTAGCCACAAGCAATATATGATATAATATTGTATAATATACGATTTGAAAATATATATATATAAAAATATCTAACGAAAACAATTTTTGACTAAATAAAAGTAACAAATAATAATGATAGAAATACACATATATTTATACTGTTAATATACTAGTATATAGATAATAATATGGACCGCTTAATATAATACAAAATCATAAAATAAAATAAAAAGAATAAAAATAAAATAAACAACAAGACAGGGAGGTCAAATAACAATTAAAAAGGAACTGAAGGGATTAAAATAAGACGCGCGTTAAAAGATAGAGGCTAAAGTGGCAATTATACTAAATTTTAAAACACAATCGTTTTGGCTTAGACCGTTGAAGACCCATAGGATCGAATTGAAATGAAACACGAATTTTTGGGCCAAATTAAGAATAGAAAGAATTTAAAAACGGACGGAATTAAGAGTAATAGAAATACGGAAGGACTAGATCTGTAATTAAACCATTTAATGAGAGCACGCGGATCCCTTGACATGGTAGGGTCGGGTCGACGCGCAGATCGCATAGGCAAAACGACGCCGTTTCCTTGATCATTTTTAACCTCCCCCTAAACAGAGCTAAAACATCACAACTCCCCTATTCAACCTAAACCCTAACTCTTTAACCCTCTCTCTCAGCCGCAATCTAACCCCGATCCCTCGGCCGCGTCTAAGAGAAGATCCAGTCACTGAAATACTATGGTAGGCGGCGCGTGGTGGTAAACGATGGTCCTATTTTAGAGTCCTTGTCTACTCCGATTGCGACGGAGAGGACGAAGACCCGATCGTCTCCAGGTAATCCTATTTCTTTTTATTCTGTATATATATGCTTAATAAAAAAACGAAATAGAAACCTAAATCGGAATGAAGAGAAAATGAAGATCCTTTTAACCTTTTTTGATTCTTGTTTGTAAAGCTTCGAAAACAGCGAGAATAAGTAAAACGATAGTAAACGATAAGGGAAAACGAAATGAAATCCACCTTTAATGCCTTTTTGATTTCTGATGACTGTGAAGTGTCGGATTACAAGGGTTCTTTCCTGTTTTTGTGATTTTTCTCTTAATTTGCTTTTTGGTTCCTGATTGATTTTTTTTAGTATCTGGGTATTCGTAAAAAAAAAACGGAAAACCTCTCCCTTACAATGTTTCCTATTCGACTTTATATGGCCGAAAATAAAAAAAACCCAGAGAATAAAATACACCATTTTCCTCTTTCTTGTTGCTGTTGCATGTTGGCTTCTCTTGCAGGGTATGGGCGAGGCGAACGACGGAGGCCGAGGCACCTGGGGAAACTCCGAGCGTCAGGGGCGTGGGCACGAGGAACGACGCGCGTGGGGAAACTGGAGCGGTGCGCGTGTGACGGACGCGCGGAGGAGCTGGAGCGGCGTGCGCGTGGGGACGCGCGGCGGCGTTGGTGAGGGGACTCTAGGGTTTTCTGCTTGTTTTTAATTTTGGGCCACTGGGTCGCGGTTTTGGGCTAGGTTAATTTGGGTCAAAGTGGGCCATTCGGGTTTTTGTAATCAGGCTTTGCTTATTTGTATTAAATTTGGGCTTGGTTGTTGTATTTGGACTGGACTTTTTATTAATTATTGGATCTTTTGTTTTGTTTATTTGGTTATTATTTTTTTGTGCTTAAACGGGCTGTTTGGGATTGGGCTATAATTTGGGTTTGGTATTTTAGGTTAATGCCGGGCAAAAATTGGTTATTACAGCTGCCCCTCTTTGCTCATTGTCGTGAAACGAGAATAGAGCAAAGACAATAGGAGAACCAATTTTGCACGGTCTTGGCCAAGCCTTGATTTATTGGTCCTCGTCTCCCTTAAACATCTTCAAACTTTGCTGTAGCATGTAGCTTTGATCCATTCTGCCACTACTTCCACAAGACACGACCCGTAGCTTCAATTCGCTTTTCCTCAATCTTGTTTATTTTTCAACTTGCTCCAATATGACTTCGGGACACGAAGAGATTTGTAGCTTCGATCTACTAATTGCTCCGCTGGGACTTCGACGAAATTTGAACTTTTCAAACTACTTTCCTATTCTCGCAACGTGAGTTGATTTTAACAGAAATTAAAAATACCTCAGCGTGCGTAACCCGAGGCCCGACTTACTTTTCGCATTATGAGTCGATTTCAACAGAATTTGAAAAACAAAATTAAAAATACCTTAGCGTGCGTAACCCGAGGCCCAACTCACTTCTCACATTATGAGTTGATTTTAGCAGAAATTGAAAAATAGAAATTAAAAATACCTCAACGTGCGTAACTCGAGGCTCAACTCACTTCTTGCATTATGAGTTGACATTTGAACAGAAATTGAAAAACACCTCAGGGTGTGACCTGAGGCTCAACTCACCTCTCGTATTATGAGTTGATATTTGAACAGAAATTGAAAAACAGAAATTGAAACACCTCAGCGTGTGAGCTGAGGCTCAACTCACCTCTCGTATTATGAGCTGATTTAAATAGAATTTGAAAAACAGAAGTTAAAAAATACCTCGG
Organism: Gossypium australe; assembly: GCA_005393395.2. NCBI lineage: Eukaryota > Viridiplantae > Streptophyta > Magnoliopsida > Malvales > Malvaceae > Gossypium > Gossypium australe. The sequence goes on along the minus strand of CM016616.1, from coordinate 144,512,498 downwards.
CGTGTCCCGAGGCTCAACTCACCTCTCGTATTATGAGTTGATTTTTTTTGAACGGAAATTGAAAAACAGAAATTGAAACACCTCAGCGTGTGAGCTGAGGCTCAACTCACCTCTCGTATTATGAGCTGATTTAAACAGAATTTGAAAAACAGAAGTTAAAAAGTACCTCGGCGTGTCCCGAGGCTCAACTCACCTCTCGTATTATGAGTTGATTTTTTTTGAACGGAAATTGAAAATCAGAAATTGAAACACCTCAGCGTGTGAGCTGAGGCTCAACTCACCTCTCGTATTATGAGCTGATTTAAACAGAATTTGAAAAATAGAAGTTAAAAAATACCTCGGCGTGTCCCAAGGCTCAACTCACCTCTCGTATTATGAGTTGATTTTTTTGAACAGAAATTGAAAAATAGAAATTGAAACACCTCAGCGTGTGAGCTGAGGCTCAACTCACCTCTCGTATTATGAGTTGATTTAAACAGAATTTGAAAAACAGAAGTTAAAAAATACAAAAAATACCTCGGCGTGTCCCGAGGCTCAACTTACCTCTCGTATTATGAGTTGATTTTTTTGAACAGAAATTGAAAAACAGAAATTAAATACCTCGGCGTGTCCCGAGGCTCAACTCACCTCTCGTATTATGAGTTGATTTTTGAACAGAAATTGAAAGACACCTCAGGGTGTGACCCGAGGCTCAACTCACCTTTCGTATTATGAGTTGATATTTTGAATAGAAATTGAAAATGTGTCATCCGGTGGAACTCGGATGTCTTCTTTCTCTTTGGTTCGGTACAGTTATCGTCAAAGCTTCTTGCTTTACTGGTGTACCTGTATGCGTCATGCGTGATGTTGTCATGATATGCACGTGTTTATCTTAAATGCTTTTACGCCTACATGACTATGCCATGCGCCCTGTGTTTATTTGTCATGTATCTTTTTCGTCACGACTTTCATGATGACCTGTATTAATTGCTTCGAATCCTGACTTTCCTTTCATGTTTCGTGCCCGTCCTCGAGTTTCATGAGTGATCTGCGTTTCGCGTATGTCACCCTTTTGCCCATTGTTGAACTTTGTCATTACCTTGAGGCTCTTGTACTTACCAAATTTTCATCCAGGTAATGCTCAACATTCCTTTTGTTTAGAGTATGTAATTTCGCTATTTATCATTTAAATGAACCCAGCATGAGATGTTTGACATGGGAAAACAAGTACGAAAGAAATACCTCACGTTCATATTTATTTCGAAAGTGTCAAGCAAAGAAAATTGACAAGGAATAATTCAAGAAAAGAAATGTTATAAAAAGGAAAGTAGATTCAATTGTCGCAAATGCTCTGGATATCTAACGCATGAACTTTTCGCGCTTCTTCATCCTGGATCTTTCCGAGCAAAGCTTCTTGTGTAGAGGATTTTGAGCTTCCGAGTCTGCTTCAAATATTAATATCTCGCCCTTTGACTCCCTGTTCTAATCGCCCTAGCCCTTTATGCCCGAATCCGCTTCATTAGGACACCCTTTCAGGTTTTCATCCCAATTTTGTTTATCAAGACGCCCTTTTCGGGTTTTCATCCTGAACCCCCCTTTTATTTTAGGCGTAGTACTTCTTCACGGCATCTGAGTTTACCGGATTTGGTAACTCCTTCCCATCCATTTCAGTGAGAATCAAAGCTCCACCTGAGAACGCTCTTTTCACGACGTATGGCCCTTCCCAATTTGGTGCCCATTTTCCTCGAAAGTCCTTTTGAATTGGGAGAATCTTTCTCAGCACGAGTTCTCCTTCGTGAAATTCCCTTGGCCGTACCTTCTTGTCTTGGGCTGTGATCATTCTCTTCTGCTACATTTGTCCATGACAGATGGCTTTTAAGCGTTTTTCTTCGATCAGATTTAGTTGGTCATATCTAGCCCGAACCCATTCCGATTCTTCTAGTTTTGACTCCATTAAGACTCGTAAAGAGGGAATCTCAACTTTAATGGGCAGCACGGCTTCCATTCCATAGACCAGAGAGAAAGGAGTTGCCCCCATAGAGGTCCGCACACAAGTACGATATGCATATAGAGCAAATGGTAGCTTCTCGTGCCAGTCTTTATATGTCTCGGTCATTTTCCCAATAATCTTCTTAATATTCTTGTTAGCAGCTTCTACCGCTCCGTTCATCTTTGGACGGTAGGGTGAGGAATTATGATGCTTTATTTGAAATTGTTCACACACTTCTTTCATCATCTTGTTGTTCAGATTTAAAGCATTATCTGAAATAATTCTCTCAGGCAATCCGTATCGGCATATGATCTCCTTTTTTATGAATTTGTAAACTGCGGTCCTGGTCACATTAGCAAACGAAGCGGCTTCTACCCATTTCGTGAAATAATCTATGACCACAAAAATGAACTGATGTCCATTAGAAGCCTTTGGGGAAATTGGCCCTATAACATCCATGCCCCACATAGAAAAAGGCCACGGAGAAGTCATGACGTGAAGGAGCGAAGGTGCTGCATGAATTTTATCACCGTAGACTTGACATTTGTGGCACTTTCGTGCGTAACTAATGCAGTCGCTTTCCATTGTCAGCCAGTAATAACCGAGCCTCATAATCTGCCTAGCCATAGTGAAATCGTTGGTATGCGTTCCGCAAATTCCTTCATGGACATCTTCAAGTATCTTTCTAGCTTCAACAGTATCCACGCATCTCAAGAGCACTTGGTCTTTTCCCTTTTTGTATAGGATGTCCCCATCAAGAACAAATCCCACAGCCATTCTTCTGATTGTTCTTTTGTCGTTCTCTTTTGCTTGTTCGGGATACCTTTGATTCTTGACATATTCTAAGATATCGTGGAACCACGGCTGTCCATCTGCCTCTTTTTCGATGTTAAAACAATGCGCAGGGACCTCATATATGCTCATCTGGAGAGGCATTATTTCTGTTTCCCTGTTTGCTTTGAACATTGAAGCCAAAGGGGCTAAGGTATCAGCCAATTGGTTTTCTTCTCGCGGGAAGTAGTTAAAAGTTACTTCTTCGAATTCTTTGATCAACTCTGCCACGAGATCACGATATTTGACCAACTTCGAATCTCTCACTTCCCAATCTCCGCGGATTTGGTAAATCACCAGCGCTGAGTCTCCGTATACCTCTAAGACTTCGATGCCTCGTTCAATAGCCGTGCGAAGTCCCATGATGCAAGCCTCATATTCCGCTATGTTATTAGTACAGAAGAAATTTAATCTGGCGGTGAATGGGTAATGATTCCCTTCTGGTGACACTAAGACTACTCCAACCCCATGCCCCAATGCATTTGAGGCACTATCAAAGCTCATCTCCCATAATTTCTCCTTTGACGACTCACATTCTTTTTCTGTAATGCACATTAAGTCTTCATCAGGGAAATCAAATCTCAATGGCTCATATTCTTCTGTCGTTCGAGTTGCCAAGAAGTCAGCTATCGCGCTCCCTTTTATCGACTTTTGACTCACATAGATGATGTCGTACTCTGATAGTAGAATCTGCCATCGTGCCATTCTTCTTGAGAGTGCAGGCGATTCCATCATGTACTTTATTGGGTCCATCTTTGAAATTAGCCATGTCATATGATACAACAGATATTGCATGAGCCTTCGAGCTACCCAGACCAAAGCACAACAGAATTTTTCAATTGACGGGTACTTCGCTTCATACTCGGTGAATTTCTTGCTGAGGTAGTAGATTGCCCTTTCTCTTTTTCCTAACTCGTCATGCTGCCCCAGTACACAACCTAATGAGTTATCGAAACAGTTAGATACAGTATTAAAGGTCTCCCGGGAGTTGGCAGTACTAACACTGGAGGGCTAGACAAATATTGTTTTATCTTGTCAAAAGCCACCTGGCACTCATCATCCCATTTTCCAGGATTGTGCTTTCGAAGGAGTCGAAAAATGGGTCGCATTGGTTGGTAAGCTGAGCAATAAACCGAGCGATGTAATTCAACCTTCCTAGAAATCCTCTGACTTCCTTTTGTGTCCGTGGAGACGGTAATTCCTGTATGGCTTTTATCTTGTCTGGGTCAACCTCGATACCTCTCTCGCTGACAATGAAGCCCAGTAATTTTTCTGAGGTGGCCCCGAAGGTACATTTGGCTGGGTTAAGCTTCAGCTGGAATTTTCTCAGTCTTTCAAACAACTTCCTGAGGTTCCCGACATGCTCCCTTTCCCCTCGAGATTTGGCGATCATATCGTCGACATAGACTTCTATCTCTTTGTGCATCATGTCATGGAACAGTATCACCATTGCCCTTGATATGTTGCCCCGACATTCTTTAATTCGAATGGCATTACCTTGTAGTAGAATGTCCCCCACATCGTCACGAAGGTAGTTTTCTCCATATCCTCGGGAGCCATCTTTATCTGATTATAACCCGAGAATCCATCCATGAAAGAAAATAATGAATGTCTTGCTGTGTTATCTACCAATGTATCGATGTATGGCAAGGGAAAATTATCTTTTGGGCTTGCTCGATTCAGGTCGCGATAATCTACCCACATTCTCACCTTACCGTCCTTCTTCGGTACTGGGACTATATTAGCCACCCATTCTGGATATTTAGAAACTTGTAAGAAGCCAGCATCAAATTGTTTTCTTACTTCTTCTTTTATCTTTAGCAAAATTCAGGTCTTATCCGTCTTAGCTTTTGTTGAATGGGTCTGCATTCTGGCTTCAGTGGGAGTCTATGGACCACTACATCCTCGCTCAAACCTGGCATGTCCTGATACGACCATGCAAACACATCTCTGTACTCATGAAGCAAGGCGATCAAATCATGTTTGGTGTGCTCTGAGATGGAGGTCCCAATTTTCACTTCTTGCCTCTTTTCTTCGTTTCCCAAGTTCACTGCCTCAACAGATTCTTCATGGGGCAGAATCTTTTTATCTTCTTGTTCTATCATTCTCAGTAAGTTAGGGGTTGAGACATAATCTTCAGTATTTTTCTCAGCTTCGGATTCTCCTAAACAAACAGCTTACTCGAAATCGATTCTAGGACTTGTAACGGGATTGTTCACATCGTCGATATTTGAGCATCTGAAAGGTAAACAGAAAGGAAACTATAGAGAAGCATCGAGGTACTGGAACCTACGAACGTGATACTATGGCATGATATGAGATATATATAAAGACAGGCTATGAGAGGAAGGAATAAATATGAAGCCAATGAGAATGAGAGACCATGACAAAATGCATTTTCATTAATGTTCATTTAAAAGCTGAATAGCCAACATAAACTCTTATAATGGATTCCCCCACAACTTAGGGGCATACAAGAAGTGAGCATTGAGCATTACTTTGGGGAAGACTTAGGAACTACGAGAAGGTCCACGGCAGTCCAGTTATTCAAAACAAATCCAGGGGGCTAGGGCGTATCATTGAAATGTCTTTCTTTGCATTATTCACTCTGTCAATGACGTTTATGCTGAGGTTCTGAAGGCCCTCTTCAACCGATAACAACGTGTTTGGTGAATTATCTCTCCCTGGGTATATCATCCCTGTAGATGTAAACGTTTTCGACAAGGGCGGATACATTATGGGCTCCCATTCCACTTCCCGACCTGAGGCTCTTGCAATCCTCCTTTCTTGCTCTTTCTGTAATTGCTTCCTTCTTTGTCGCACGTCAGGCTTGAATCCTAAACCGTATCGAGCCTTGTGGTGTACTGGCTTTAGTGCTCTGACTATTCCTTGCTGGTATTTTCCCAAACCTTTCTTCGCTCGGGCTCCTTTTCCCACAGTCAGCTTGATTCCCATCTTGGTGTTCCTCAATAATTTGGGTGCGGAGATTTTATTTCCTTCAACAATGAATGTAGCATTGATAAATTCGAAGGAGCGAAAGGAGTATTCTACTGCATCTTTATTTGCTTCAATGTAGGGCACGTCAGTCGAGACAGACGCAACAATGTCTTCTTCGCCAGCGACCGTGATCAAACGGTTATCCATGACGAACTTGATCTTTTGATGGAGAGACGAAGGAACTGCTCCGGCAGAATGGATTCAAGGCCTCCATAAGAGGCAGTTGTACGAAGGTGCGATGTCCATGACCTGGAACTCAATATCGTATGTACATGGGCCCACCTCCAGAGGAATCTCGATCTTTCCCATGACCTCTCATCGTGTCCCATCAAACGCCCTTACCGCAGAATGACAGGGCCTTAGGTAAGACATGTCAACCGGCATCCTAGACAGTGTAGCTAAAGGCATGACATTAAGTGCAGACCCGTTATCCATAAGCACGTTCGGTATTATATAGCCTTTGCAACCGGTCGTAATGTGCAATGCTTTTACGGAACCCCTACCGTTTGGTGGTATTTCGTCATCACTGAAAGAGATGAAATTATCCGCATTCAAGTTGTTCACCCACCTATCAAGCTTTTCGACGGGTACGTTGCTTGGCACATACGCTTGATTTAACACTTTCAGTAAAGCATTTCGGTGTGGTTCCGAGCTCAACAGTAGAGATAGTGGCCGGTTACTTGTTCAACTGTTCCACGATATTATATTCACTGTACTTGATAAACTGTTATATTCCTGTTTGGGTGGAGTTTCAGTCTCGACCCCCACCTCATGCATTGGTGCCTTCCCTTTTTGATTCGAGCCAGTGGTCTTCTTACTTGGTTCAACCACTTCGGGAGAATAACATCTCTCGCTGCGGGTAAAATGCCCCACCTCGCTGACACTTCCAGTTGTGGCTTCGGGTATGGTAATATTAACATCGTATTTCCAAGGCACTACCTTGTCATCCTTGTAAGGGAACGGAGTTGGTACTTTGATTATCATCTTTGGTTCGACTTCCTTCTTCTTGGCCTCATAATAAATTACCAGAGGTCGATCAGCACTATAGGGGATGGCTGGTGGTTGATTATCAGAGGCGCATATTTCCCTTTCCTCGGCCTCGTCTGTTTTATCAAAGATCTACACCTCCTTGTTGTTCATCATGTCTTGGAGTAACTCTTTGAATTCCTCGTAAGACAGGATGTGATGCCCTTCTATGCCATGAAAGACACAAAAATTTTAACCCTCTGTACTTTCCTCCTTGAGACTTTTCTTGAACAAGCCCTTCTCAGTCATTATTTCCCATACTTTGCTCAAAGGTGTCTTTATTTCAGATACGCGATTTTTAACTCGCCACCTGTCCTCCTTCGTCACCATGCTCACGTTCCCTTCAGCATGGTTAGGGAGCAGATTTCCAGCCATATTATTAATGCCATCAAATCGTAAAATGCCCGCGTCAATAAGACCTTGAACCCGTTTTTTGAAAGCTAGGCAATTTTCTGTAGAATGCCCCCGGTTTCCAGCATGGTATATGCAACTGGTGTTAGGATCGTACCATTTTGGGTATGGAGGTTTCAAAAGTGTTATGTAATGCGGGGATATTAATTGTTTTTCTAGTAATTTTGGGCACAGCTCTCCATACGACACCGGGATGGGGTGAATTGAAGTTTTTCAGGATTGGGTTTTGTTGGTCTTTGCTCTTTTTTGGGCTGACTTTGAGCGAGCGTAGTACTCGGTGGGAATATAGTGAATGGTCTTTGGTTATCGGTGGCATAGACGGGGTAAGGGGGAGGCGCTTGATAGTAAGGGTTTTGAGGAGGAAAATAGAAGTTCGGAGGTGGGCGAAATTGAGGTCGTGGTTGGGTTGGGTATGGATTAGAAGTATAGCGGCTTCCGGTCCCCACCATGTGAGTTTCAGGCTCTTTTTTCTTCATGGGTACTAGCCTTTTCGAACTCTCAGGACCTTCCATCCTTCCACTCTTGATGTCATTTTCAATGAGCTCCTCAGACATTACGATATCGGCGAAGTCTTTTGTAGCGTTTCCCACCAGTTTGTCATAAAATGGTGCTTTCAAAGTATTGATAAAGAGGACCATTATCTCATTCTTAGTCAGTGGGGGTTCTATTTGCGCCGAGACGTCCCTCCACCTTTGAGCATATTGTCTAAATATCTCTGCTGGCTTCTTTTCCATCATCTGCAGCGTTAGTCGATCAGGTGCCATATCGGAGACATGCTTGTATTGTTCACAAAACGCCGATGCTAGGTCCTTCCATGATTGGATCCTCTCTCTGTTGAGTTGGTTATACCATCAGAGGGCCGATCCGATCAAACTATCTTGAAAACAATGTATTAACAATTTGTCTTCATTCACATAACCAGCCATCTTCTGACAAAACATGATAAGATGCGCCTTTGGACATCTCGTTCCATCGTACTTTTCAAAATCTGGCGCCTTGAATTTCGGAGGTAGGACCAGATCAGGCACTAAACTGAGCTATTTGGCACTTAGTGCAAAGAAAACTCCAGTGCCTTCTACCGCCTTGAGTCTTTCTTCTAGACTCTTATACTTGTCCTCAGCATCATGATCCTTCATTCTCAACTTGGCTATTTCTACCGGATCATCCAAATCCGGAACTATTGGATTAGCGGAATTATCTCTGGAGTTTGATACAAATATACCCTGCCCTAGATGAGCAGGTGGTGCAGGTCGTTGCTCTAGGCCTACCGGTTCCCCTTGAGGATATCCTCTTTGCGTTGCATGGGCGTGGGGTAGAGTGAATCCTAGAAGATAGAGCGGATCCTAATTAACTCTCGAATGGGGTTCTGTAATATCAGGACTTTGCGCGGGCTCTTTACTTTTGACCAGAGTTGATATCATCTCCATCATTTTGGCCATTTGATCCTTCTGCTCGAGCGATTCCTCTCGGGATCTTGCCATCAGATCCCTTGCTTCTTGCTGCGACTTGGCTAACTGTTCTTACAGCTCTCTCTGGATTCTTTCCATTCTTTCGATCCTCTCATTGAGTTCGGTGTCCATAGCTCTAGTTCTTAGACGTGTCCTATAGGGATGACGTGATTCCAGATTCATGGTATGAATGCAAAAAGGTGTCAACTCTGATTCAATTCCCCATAGAAAACTTCCTTAGAAAACAAAGCTCTTTACATAAGATAGATTACAAGAACAGCCTTGCTCTAACACCTAAGGCTTTAATCTTCGTCAGTAGGGAAGCTAATTCTCGTCCACGATCCGACCGTGTCTCGAATTGTGCGCTCAATGTGTCAGCTTGTATAACTAGAGTCTGTAAATACTCGGCTATCTCTCGTATCTGGGTTATAGCCTCCCCCATGAGGTAGTCTCTATCTTTGACTTGATTCTGGGAATGGTACAGCTCCACTTCTCTTCGTTCTTCATTCTCTTTTAAATATCCAATATGATTCTGACAGTTCTGCAGCTCCATTTCTAACTCTTCGATCTTCTTCTCTATTTCTTCGATTCTACTCAAGCTTGCCTTTAATTCTATCGCCAGGTTGCGATTTTGATAATGAGTTAGGGACCTTTCCAACTCCGCCACTCTAGTCTTCAATTCATTTCTTCTGTTTTGACCTTCTGACACTTGCTTTCCTAAGATCTCCTTCTTAGCCTTCATTTCTTGGAATTTTCTTTCCCATTGCTCGGTCTTAGCTCTTTCCTCTTGTAACTCTTTTCGTCATTGACCTGAAGTCTTTCCTAGCCCCGCAGTTCTCATCGAGAGACGCATCTTTTTGTAGTCCCCCTTTAGGCTATCCAACTCTTCTTCGGTTTTGCTCTTCTCCTTTTTTATCTTTTCTACTTCCGATTTCTGTATCTCTACATCCCACTTCAAAAGCATCTTCTCTTCCTCCAACTGCTCAATTTTCTTCTCAAGCTCTAAACTTCGCTTTACAAAATCTTGCTTTATAATTTCTAATTCCGTTGGTATCATTTGCAAACGTTCCTCTATAGATTGAGCATTATCTGAACTTGGTCTCGGGATATTGTCGTTGATTCTTTTGTTTAGCCACACTTTATACTCAGAAGTCGTCGTTTCGCCCACAGTCAACTTATTCATCCGGTAGGTTTGCTTCCAAGCATTTGCAATTTCCTTAATCTTCTTCTTATAATCCTCTCCCGTATAAGAGAATTCACTTCGATCCAACCCATGTGTTGCTGGCACGAACTGTCTAGACTGGTATTGTCTCGCTGCTAGCAATGGGGCATACCCGATGACTCCCCAAATTCCGGGTAGAGGGACCCAATTAAAGTCTCCGCATCTATAAAGGATCTCTCCAGGCATCATCCATGGAGCTCTCCACTCAATGTTTTCTTCCTACAGATTCTGAAGAATTGTCTTCCATCCTTCTTCCGTTATATCTTCTCGTCTTGACACGACCACTTCCTCTTTTATCGGTGAATAATCCTTATAAAAGGGTCGACAAGAGACTTTATCTATCTTCCAAAAATGCCCATAAAACCATACCATTAACAGCTGTGCACATCCGATAAACCTTCCTTCTCCTGCTCTTCTGCATGCATTTAACGATCTGAAAGTCTCTGAAAGAATTGCTGGGATAGGTGTAACTTGTTTATCCAATCGATCGAACAAATCCACCACTGCTTCATCTATGTGTCTTAGGGCTTTTGGGAAGATGACTAGTCCGTAGAGGCTTAAAGCGAAGATATCGACCTTCTTCCTCACATCAAGGTGCATCGAAATCAGATCCCTTAAATTTACCCAAGGAATACACCTCCCTTCACCTTTCTGTTGAATCTTGGTCGAGATCCACTGTTCACTCATTCCCGGAATTTTCATCAACTTCTTCACCAAATGAGGGACATAGGCAGGCCTAATATAAACCTTGTCAACCTGCATCTCGGGAATACGAAGTAAAGTGGTGTATTCTTCTATTGTTGGCACCAAATCCACTTTCCCAAAAGTGAAGCAACTGTATGCGAAATTCCAAAACTGGACCATAGTCCGAAACAGGTGTTTATCTATCTTAACATCCAATAAGTAAGAGATATCACCATAACGGTAGCAGAACATCTGTTTAGCTTCATCTTCCCAATGGGTCCAGATATCCCGCAACTCTTGAAGCTCATTTTGTGTCACGCTAACACGGGTGAAGTCCCTCAGCTCCGACGTATGACCTTCAACTAAGCTATCTCCTTTTTCTAACTGTAACTTTTCTGACCATGTGCGCACAGTCGCATTGTCTTCTACTTTGTCAAGAAAGTCGTTTTCCATAGCAAACTTCCTATCTCAGCAACCGAACAGAAATTGACACCTCTACTACATGGAATGTTATGCAAATCAACACAAGTTAGTATATCGTAATCAAAACAAGCAAAATATCATTAAACACTTATCTGGGTAACTATTTCGACATTCTGCCTAGGGTAGGCTCTAGGGTTCCTACATGGGGTTCGGTTCTAAAGAAGGATACTTGAATCAGCAGATTCCTTAATCCTCACCCATTATAGGCTCATACGGACTAAGTTCGGTTCAGGGGGTACATTTCTCTACGGCCATGCGGAGGTGAAAACCTCACGAAGCACATAGGTACGGATGCATCCCGGAAGCAATCCACTAGCCCATGCGGAGGCGAAAACCTCACGAAGGCTTAGTTTCTTACTTCCACTTAAAGGTGCGACCAACGGTCATGCAATGTAAATGCAAGTATTATGAGACTCAGCAATGTAGCAGTCATAGCACGAACAAATGCTTTAGAAGAAACATGACTTTTCGTTAAAAAAAAAACAGTTTTTCAAGTTTTCAATCAAAAGGACAAAAATCAATCAATTTATGGCCTGACTCATCAAGGTCCCCAGTGGAGTCGCCAAGCTGTCATAACCATTTTTCGAAAACGGGAAACGACTTGGTTGAAAATAAAACGGGAGCCGCCACCGATCTTTGTTAGGTGTGATCGGATCACCTTTGTTTTAATAAAATATTTTGATTTACTAAAACAATAATTTTGGTCTACGAAATCTGAGAGAACGGGTTCGGGAGTCGGTTACGTGCAAGGAAGGGTTAGCACCCTTGCAACGCCCACATTTGGTACCAAATCGATTGATGTTGTCCCCATGTTGAAAACTTGAAAATATTTAGGGTAAAAAGAGTTAAAAGAATGGGTTAATTAAATCGGGATTGAATCTCCAGATTAACTCGTTTCAAAGAAATAAAGTACCATACCCAACACGTTAGGGTATAACACATTTATACTCTGACACCGAGATCATCTTTGATCTTCAAAGCGTATAAAGGATATTTGGTTATTTAGTTGAACGAAAAAAATCGACACCCAGCACGTTAGGGTGTGATCTTTCGAAACTTCTGAACAAACAAATATTGCCTTATTTTTTGAAAAAATGTTTAAAGGATATCGACCTTGCGAAAATATATCTTTATTTTAAACAACAATTATATGCCAACATTTGTATTTTCTAAAATATTGAACAAAATTATTTGAAAGCAATTATGATGTATTAACTTTTAAAATAGGCAATAAAGCAATAATAACACGGAATATGTTAAGTGATAACTCATATACTAAAGTCATTGTTAATGCATGATGAAGTATAAATAAATATAATTAGCAACAAACAAATGAACCTATTTAACGCATGCTTAGATATAGATAGAAAGACACATACATGATAGAGCCAATATAAACGTGATATATAGTGATTTCAAATAAATATATAAAGTTACATATGAAAACAATATAAATAGAATATATTACATAACGTAAATAAATTTTAGCCACAAGCAATATATGATATAATATTGTATAATATACGATTTGAAAAAAAAAATATATATATATATATATAAAAATCTAACGAAAACAATTTTTGACTAAATAAAAGTAACAAATAATAATGATAGAAATACACATATATTTATATTGTTAATATACTAGTATATAGATAATAATATGGACCGCTTAATATAATACAAAATCATAAAATAAAATAAGAAGGATAAAAATAAAATAAACAACAAGACAGGGAGGTCAAATAACAATTAAAAAAGAACTGAAGGGATTAAAATAAGACGCGCGTTAAAAGATATGGGCTAAAGTGGCAATTATACTAAATTTTAAAATGCAGTCGTTTTGGCTTAGACCGTTGAAGACCCATAGGATCGAATTGAAATGAAACAAGAGTTTTGGGGCCAAATTAAGAATAGAAAGAATTTAAAAACGGACGGAATTAAGAGTAATAGAAATACGGAAGGACTAGATCTGTAATTAAACCATTTAATGAGAGCACGCGGATCCCTTGACCGGGTCGGGTCGGGTCGACGCGCGGATCGCATAGGCAAAACGACGCCGTTTCCTTGATCATTTTTAACCTCCCCCTAAACAGAGCTAAAACATCACAACTCCCCTAGTCAACCTAAACCCTAACTCTTTAACCCTCTCTCTCAGCCGCAATCTAACCCCGATCCCTCGGCCGCGTCTAAGAGAAGATCCAGTCACTGAAATACTATGGTAGGCGGCGCGTGGTGGTAAACGATGGTCCTATTTTAGAGTCCTCGTCTACTCCGATTGCGACGGAGAGGACGAAGACCCGATCGTCTCCAGGTAATCCTCTTTCTTTTTATTCTGTATATATATGCTTAAATAGAAACCTAAATCGGAATGAAGAGAAAATGAAGATCCTTTTAACCTTTTTTTATTCTTGTTTGTAAAGCTTCGAAAACGGCGAGAATAAGTAAAACGACAGTAAACTATAAGGGAAAACGAAATGAAATCCACCTTTAATGCCTTTTTGATTTCTGATGACTGTGAAGTGTCGGATTACAAGGGTTCTTTCCTGTTTTTGTGATTTTTCTCTTAATTTGCTTTTTGGTTCCTGATTGATTTTTTTTAGTATCCGGGCATTCGTAAAAAAAAAAAAGAAAACCTCTCCCTTACAATGTTTCCTATTCGACTTTATATGGCCGAAAATCAAAAAACCCAGAGAATAAAATACATAATTTTCCTCTTTCTTGTTGCTGTTGCATGTTGGCTTCTCTTGCAGGGTATGGGCGAGTCGAACGACGGAGGCCGAGGCACCTGGGGAAACTCCGAGCGTTAGGGGCGTGGGCATGAGGAACGACGCGCGTGGGGAAACTGGAGAGGTGCGCGTGTGACGGACGCGCGGGGGAGCTGGAGCGGCGTGCGTGTGGGGACGTGCGACGGCGCTGGTGAGGGGACTCTAGGGTTTTCTGCTTGTTTTTGATTTTGGGCCACTGGGCCGCGGTTTTGGGCTAGGTTAATTTGCGTCAAAGTGGGCCATTCGGGTTTTTGTAATCGGGCTTTGCTTATTTGTATTAAATTTGGGCTTGGTTGTTGTATTTGGACTGGACTTTTTATTGATTATTGGATCTTTTGTTTTGTTTATTTGGTTATTATTTTTTTGTGCTTAAACGGGCTGTTTGGGATTGGGCTATAATTTGGGTTTGGTATTTTGGGTTAATGCCGGGCAAAAATTGGTTATTACAATGGTGTTGCGGTGAAGGTCACCTAACGGCAAAACTCATACACGTAACATAATTAATTTTTTTTTCAATTTATAAAAAAACTAATGCATAAAATGTATAGATATTATTTAAAATAATATTGAATTTTATTAGAAATTTAGATATTTTCTCAAACAATAATTTTAGACATAAAATGAATACCTACAACCAACACATTTAATAAATAATAGATTATGTAGGTACCAATAATGCTAATATATTTATTAAAAGTTCATAAAAATTTCAAATAAAATTGAATGTAGATATGAAATTTTATTGATTTTATATGACATAACTTAAAAGAATAAAAATATCCTTATAATAATATAATTTATTTTATATAAATAATGATTTTTTATTCATTTTTCAATTGAGTCAGTGTTCGATTGACTCGTGATATCAATTCAAAGGTTTAGATGATAGTATATACATGACTTAATATATAATTTGGTACCTGAGTTTGACACTTTTTTTCTAATATGATACTTATATTTTTTCGGTCAAATGTAGTACATGTATTTAACAAAAGTTATACATTATGGTTCTTGAAGGTAACAATGTTAAATTTTTAAAGTTGATTTGATGAAAATTTATAATTAGCTAATAATTAGTTATCCCCTAAAACTCAAATTAAATCACGTTCATCTATTGTATTTGACAAATTACACTCAAAACTAAATAAATTTGCAATTAACATTAAATTTATTCTAATAACATTGTTACATTTTGTATCAAAATATATAACTTCTATCAAATACAATTACCAAATTGAACCAAAAATTAATATAGGTACCACATTAAAAAAAAAAATATCAAACCCAAATACTAAATAATACATTATATATATACTACTAAATATAATTGAATTGATGCCGTGAGTTAACAAATACTAAAGTTATCCATGAATCAATATTTTCAAGCTTAAGTCAATTTTCAAGTCAACTTGGCTCGATTTATCAACCCATTTTAATGTTAAAATATATTAAAAAATTATTTTTTATATTTTTATTTTAAAAATATTATTAATTAAATAAAATTTGAATCCAATATATAATTGTATAGTAGATCTAGAACTGCAAACTCATTCAAATGCCAAGCTCTTAATTTTTTTATTTTCGGTCGTCCTTAAAATAGCATAAATCAAAATCTTACAATTTAAAAAATATATGTTAATCAAGTTGTTAACGTTAAACAACCCATGTGAGCGGGAGTACATGAAGTCATGAACTGGACGATTTGACTAACACTACGAGTGAAAGCCCCACCGCCGTAGATCTACTCTTACCAGGCCCCACCTTTCGCATCGACGGCTGTAAGTAAATCATCATGAAACATAAAATAAAATAAAATTTCCCACAACGTGCTCCCGTTAAACACCTAAAATAAAAGGTTAAATTTTATTTTCAGTCCTTATACTTTGAAATAATTTGAGATTTAATTTTTGTTTAAAAATCTTAGTCCATAATTAATACGTTAGTATTTTTCATTGACAATAATTATTTTATCAATTCTTGTGTATAGTAAGGTGTTTGATACTCTTTAAACAAAGTTTCGATTTAAGTCGAAAAAACAACGTTTAAAGAATTTAGTTTTCAATTTAGGTGTTTGACTGAGCTTGACTTCAGACATAGTTAGAGCCCAAACACATGTTTATTTTTCATCAACTAAATGTCCATGATATGAGAATAGCCTAATTAAAATTGTAAAGTTGATCAAATTCAACAGAAAAACTAATGATGTTAATGAATGGATTAAGATTCTTAAATAAAAAAATGTAAGAAATTTTTTAAAACATTTAAAGTAAAGGGACTAAATATCAAAATTCATCAAAGTATAGATACTGAAAGCAAGATTTGACCAGAATAAAATATTAAATTATTAACCGATTCTCTCTCTGTTTACAGCTTTCCATTTGTTTCTTTTCAATTTTCCCTCTTTTTTTTTTTCTACCTTCCTTCTTCCTTCCTTCTTCACTTTCCTACTCCACCGTCTTGACTTGCTTTCCCTCGATTTTTCTATTTATTTACAATCGGAACCTGTCGCTGAAGCCGGCAAGGAAACCATCATGTTGGACCGGTGGTTAAAGGTTCGCCGTTCCCGAGCCAAAATAATCGTTCTCTGCTTTGTAGTAGCCGTCATCGTCCTACATGACACCTTCAACCCCGTAAATCCTGGTTACTCCGCCGACGAAAACCAAAACCACCACTCCGACGCTCATAGCAAGCGCGTTGAGTCCCGCCGCTTACTCGAAGATGCTCAAAACGACGCCGCTCAGGGTGACAACAACAACGACAATAAGAACTACGCGGAATTTGATATCGCCAAGATTCTCATCGATGAAGAAGAAGGAGAAAAGGAAAAACCCGACCCAAGCAAACCGTACTCTCTCGGACCTAAAATATCCGATTGGGATCAACAAAGATCCGAATGGCTCAAAACCAACCCGGATTTCCCAAACTTCATCGGTCCAAACAAGCCCCGTGTCCTCCTCGTCACCGGTTCATCACCCAAACCGTGCGAAAACCCGGTCGGTGATCATTACTTACTGAAATCGATAAAGAACAAGATCGATTACTGTAGGTTACACGGGATCGAGATTTTTTACAACATGGCGTTATTGGATGCGGAAATGGCGGGGTTTTGGGCAAAACTACCATTGATTCGGAAGCTATTGCTTTCCCATCCCGAAATCGAGTTCCTTTGGTGGATGGACAGTGATGCGATGTTTACGGATATGGCGTACGAGCTCCCATGGGAAAGGTACAAAGATTTCAATATGGTCATGCATGGGTGGAATGAAATGGTTTACAATGATAAGAATTGGATTGGTTTAAACACGGGTAGTTTCTTGTTAAGGAATTGTCAATGGTCGCTTGATCTTTTAGATGCTTGGGCTCCTATGGGTCCGAAAGGGAAGGTTAGGGAAGAAGCTGGGAAAATTTTGACTAGGGAGTTAAAGGATAGGCCAGTTTTTGAAGCCGATGATCAGTCCGCCATAGTTTACTTGTTGGTCAAGGAAAGAGCTAAATGGGGTGAAAAAGTATATCTAGAGAATGCTTATTATTTGCATGGTTATTGGGGGATTTTGGTGGATCGTTACGAGGAAATGATAGAGAACTATCATCCTGGATTAGGGGATCACCGATGGCCTTTGGTTACTCATTTTGTTGGGTGTAAACCGTGCGGCAAGTTTGGGGATTATTCTGTCGAGAGGTGTTTGAGACAAATGGATAGAGCTTTCAATTTTGGTGATAATCAGATCTTGCAAATGTATGGGTTTACGCATAAATCGCTGGCTAGTCGGAGAGTTAAACGAGTTAGGAATGAGACCAGTAATCCACTTGAAGTTAAAGATGAGTTGGGATTGCTTCATCCATCGTTTAAAGCTGTTAAGGTCTCTGCTTCTTCATAATGCCTTGGACACGTTGACATGTGATAGCCATACATTGTTCTTGATATTTATTTTTTTACTTGTCAATTTCCACTCCATTGCCAATCCTTTCTCTTTGAGAGATTGGATCATACTCAATAATTTTTGTATTATTTATAGAAAGGAAAATTTTAACTGATATATTGCTGTGCATGTCATTTTGGCTAATCCTGCTTTATATATAATGTTAGATATATGTTGGCTGATTCTACTTTGCATTTGATGAACTGTTCGTTTTTCATGTTCGGATGTGTCTGATACAAGTGTCGAGACATGGTTCAAGAAGAAGTAAAGGGCAAACCACAGTAGGTTGGAACTGCTTGAAATGCTTGTGTTTATTCCATCATTGAAAAAAGAACATAGAGTAGGAAACAAGAGTTCTATAGCAAATAGCAGACTACTTAGAAACCATGTAAAAACAGCATTTACATGACAGAAGTTCAATCCCATAGTGTTATTCTACTATATGTGCTGCTTCTCTAAAGCTTCTACTTTGAACTCTTACTGGGAAGAAACGACTTTGATCATCGACTGAGCTTGAATCGTTGATAAATTTGACTGGCAAAAGCTTTGCCAATCCTCCTCCGTATCCAGCTTTTCGTTTTCTGTAAATGCCTCATATACTGAAAGTACAATGCTTCTTGCTGCTTCTCTGGCCTCTGGCAGCCTATCATTTAGCAAATCTGAAGCCATTTGAAGCAAGGTAACTGACCCGAACTCTTTGATTTCTTCTGATCCCTGCAATGAGTTGGGCAATGTTCAACATTCTATGAATGGAAAACAACAACTTAGCCATGGAGTTTTCTTAGTACTTTTACCATTTTGTAAACAGAATTGGAAATGGAAACTGCAGCTTTGGCTCTGACTCTAAGGTTGCCATGGTTAACAAATCCGCGGAGCTTTTGAAGCAGAGTTAAAGCAGCAATGGAGTTAACCATTGCTGTCAGCGACTTATCGGCTTCTTCACACACAAACTTCTTGTCTTGAGAAGCTTTCAGTAACAACTGCAGTAACTGTAAATCCACCACAAATTTAACTCATCAAAGCAGAAACTCGAAAACCGGAAAAGAGAAATGATGATCAGGGTCAATTGGGTTACCCACCAGCTGATCAAATGCACTGGAATCAGTTGAATCAAGCAATTTTTCGCCGTAGGCATTGAAGATATCTGAAGAAGCCATAATCGAAGTCTTGCAAAGAGCACTTCTTGGGTTCTTCATTGACTTTACCACTACCAACATCACCTTCTCTCTGCATAATCACATACATTTTATCACTTCAACACCCTTGTTCGATACATATTCAGGCACTAAAAATAAGAAATTCGAATCTTACAGGACTGGAAGCAGTAGACCTGGGTGATATAAAGAGAAACGCCTAGCATCGTTCAACGACTGACAAACCTTAACCCAATCCTTCGAATCTAACCCTTCAACTAAGCTCTGAAAACATCAAACCGAATCAGAATCGTGAAATTGCAAACAGGGTTTTACTTCATTTTTTAAAAAAGTAAATAGTAAAAATGGATTTACTTGGATGTTTGATTCTGGGTCTTCAAAGGGTTTGAGATCCTCGGAAGCGACATAATCAACGGAGGCATCTATGGGTTGCGGCAAAGGAGCTTTGTTCTCATCGTTTACGCTGATCTCGGAAGCTTTTTTCTGGGGCTGAATCGACACTTTGGCTTGTTTCTTGGGTCTGAGACCGTCTGGTATGATGGGGAGTGCATTATCTATGGGTCGCAACGCCATTTTTATTTTATTTTTGCTCTGAGCAGAAAGCGAGAAGAAAAATCTATGATCTCAAAACAGAGTGATTCGAAGCTATGAGAATCGTATTTTTTTAGGCAAATTTTGAATCTATAAAAGGTTTGAGAAATTGAATTTACCTTTTGATAGGGAAAAAGAGAAAAGGGTTAAAGAACGTTGCAAAAATTCAAATTTTCAAGAAAGAAGGGATAGAAGAGACGTTAGACTTTTATTTTTCTAACGGTCGAATCTTTAAAGTGGCCATCAATTTTCTATAACTCCCTAGTAGGCTTGTTCATAGCCGGGATACCTGGCCACATCCGAAAGTCCTTATGAAATTTAAGAAAATTTGAATAAAAATATTAAATCTAAAAAATGGGCTTTGATAGAAAATTAGACTCGTTTAAAATATAGTCTTGCATAAGCTTAAATGTTCCAGGTTTAAGTTCGACTCGACCCGTTTTTAAGTTTATAATATTTTATATTACGTTATTTTTATATATTATGTAATTTATGACACATTAAAAAAATAAATTTATACTAAATATATAATACTAGTCTAATGTAAACATTGAAATAATGTTAATATTATATAAAAAATTTAACAAATAAAAAATATTAATATTAAAATAATGTAATATAAATATTTTTAAAAATTATCTAAAATATATATGGACAAGCCTAAAATAGGCTTAGGTTAGTCTTTTCAAATATGAGCGAGTTTGGACAAAATTTTAGGCTCATATTTTGGGTTTAGTCGAGCTTAGACAAACATAAAATATGTTAATATCATGCTTAGACTAGGCCCGAACCCATCCAACCCGACTCATGAGCACCTCAACTCCTTAATTTTTTTTTATCTTTTTTAAATTTGTACTATTGATTTTCTTAAACATAATATTAAATAAATAAACTTATTTTTATATTTTTAAAAAGATAATTCTTTCGCTCTTTCGCCTATCAACAAGGTTAATAATCTTTTTTTTTTACGATAAATATATTAAAAAAAAATTTTATCCATTTCATTATTTAAAACATAATAAAAAATTTATTTAAAAGTTAATTATAAAAAATAAAAATATTAATGTAGTTAAAATTTGAGCTATTATGAGATTTAAACAACTAAACGCAGCCCATTCTATGAACACCTATAGCTCCTCTTGTCAGGATGAGATATCTGTGTTGGTAAGTTATTTGCAATTTTACCCTATAAAGTATGAACTAAAAGGGACATAAATTCAACTTCATAACAGTCAAGTTGAGCTTTGAGCTGTTGATTAATTTAGTGATTAAGTAAACCATGAGCTTAATCAATTTCTTTTAATTAATTCTAAAATTTTCCATTGTTTTTGTGGAAAAAAAAAAAAACAAAATTGAAAACAAATTAATTACACCGGAGATATTTAAGCAAGGCTAACACTTGCTTTAACAATAGGAGAAATTACTAGCATCTCCTTTGGAATCTCTTCAAACACTATTAGATTTTGACCTATATCAAAAGTCAATTTTACTATACAATCAGCATTTACATTAGACTCCCCAGGAATTAGTTGTATGACCCAATGTTTGACCTTCGCTAAAAGTTGATGAATTCTTCTAATAAGGGTGGAGTTCGAATTTATCAAGGAAGATTCCTGAATAGTTTTGACCGCTTCCAAGCTATCTGTTTGAATCATCACTCCCTTAAATCTTCATTTTTGGATAAGGTCCAATCCGATTTCAAATGGACAAATAATTAATCTTGAATTGATAATAGGAATTAATTTTAATTTTACTAGCTAATGAGCTTAATCGAAAAAGTTTAAATAATTCAATTTTTTTTCAATTAAATTCAAATTTTGAAAATTAAGTTTGAGTTCAACTCAATTTCGAAATTTTATTATTAATTGAGTTGGTAAATCGACCATAAATCCATTAATCACAGTGTGATATGCACGTAGGGCTTGTAGAAGATAACATTAAAGTGTTTAATATACATAACTTACAAATTTAATATCACATAATTAAGTTATGAGATAAATTTCAAAGCTACATATGAACTTTGATTAGATGTGTAATTTGATACATATAAAATTTTGATTGTGGTTCAAATGTATATATGAAATTTTTATTTGGATTCAATTGCATACATTTAAAGGAATAAATACATAAATTTATTTTTATATTAGATATATATAATTATTTGTATTGCAATATGCATACTTAAAATGGTGCTACATCGATAATTGTGTTAGTAATTTGTGAAAAGTGAATTAAGTTCATATTTCATGTATAAAGTTTCACAAAATCAAAGTTCATATATAATATTTCACATTAAACCAAATTTCGTGTTGTTAACCAGTATGATTAACAAGGAAGAGAATGTGGTGGTTATGATGGTGGTTCACCCTTAGCAGGGGCGAAGAGCCACAGTTTGAAATGTTTGGTTATAAAACTTGGAAGGTTAGGTTTGGTTGGATAGAAGAAGGAGAAGAAGTTTTTGTCTTAGTCCCCCTCTCTCAAGTGTCATGGTAAACTTAAACATGGGGAACAAAGAAGTAAACACGTCCTAAGCTCACTGAAAGTGGAGTTATACATTGTTTCTTAGTAGTGACATATTAGGATATGACATTTTAGGACAACTGGGTAATCATTGAGTCTAAGACCTTACGTGTATCCAGCGAGGGTGGTCCAATGAAAGTTTGTAAGTTTAGGGTCTGTTTGATAAGGGGAAAATATTTTCCAGAAAATATTTTCCCCATTTTACCGTGTTTGTTTGGTTGGAAAATGAATTCCTAAGGAAATCATTTTCCAAAACACGGGTAAATCCCTTCATAATTTCCGGAAAATGTCTTCCCAATTTCTAAACGGTAAGACATTTTCCAAAGGAAGAATTCCTTTTATCTGCTGCTTCATTCACCAAAGTATCACCTGACAAAATCATTTCCAGTGTTCCATTTTTCATTTTCTTCCAAAACAAAAATCCCATTGTTGCAAACTGGAATTTTGTGAAAACTGAGTCTCTCCTTTTTCTTTTTCTCTTCTTTTGACTCTGGAATTTAAAAAACAAAAAAGAAAGAAAAATGATGAGTACTGAAGCAGCGAAGTGAAGCACCACCGGAGCTCTGACGGTGAAACAACGGAAAATCGATGAATTGAAGCCTTCTCCGGCGCTTATGCAGAACCCAAAAAAGTTATCATCAAAAGCGCCGACATGAAAGACGACATGCAAAAAGAGGCCGTCAATATAGCCATTTCCGTTAGCTCTTTTTCTCTACCTTACAAGATTCCTAATTTTTATGGCTTTTTTATTGGAATTAGTTTCTGGGTTTGGGGATATCCTGGGATTGGGAGTTCCAGGTAATTTAATTACAATGTGAATTTTAATCCTTGTTGTTTGACTTTTGCTTATTCAACTTATTTGGCCTCACAGTGATTTGATACAAAGTTTCTGCAGCAAGAACATTAATTTTTTTCTTTTTGTGGGAAATTTGAAAGAGAATCTGTACTTAGAACCAAGTTCACTAATTGTATTTTGATCCGTAAATGTGACAACTGATTTTTTAATCACTGTATATAGATTAATTGCGTTGCTGCTATATGTATGATTTGCCTCTATGCTTCAATCCATCGCATTTTCATGCACCTAGAAACTCAGCCTGCAACTTGCCCCCGTCTCCCATTTATGTTTACCCTTTTGAAGGAAAGAGACCAATAAATAAGAAGTGGTGGCTAGGCAGGCATTCTAGGATGTCTTTAGATATTCTTATGTATCCTGCTTGTGTTAAGACATGGTTCCTTGCCAGCAATTCTTTTTAAACTTATACTGTAAATATTCTCATCATGGTTATCAGTATTGCTTCATTGCCAGCCTAGCAAGTTTTGGTTCTCTTTGTTTATGCTCATGTTGTGTCTCCGCTGTTGCTTGTTTGTGCTTTTAGCAGCTCAAACGTGCCCAGACCATTAAAGTTTTGGTTCTTCTCCAGGAATCATGCAACTCTTTCTTTTTGCAGTGTTATGACCAGTACATGTTAAAAAGCCTGAGGAAAGCAACAGAAATGAGGGGACAGCTTTTGGGCTAGAGGGCCAGATAATGATGGGTCCTACAATTCCCAGCCACATGAAACTGGTTTCTTTTGTGATGGAGGAGACTATGATGGTTACTATGGTAGGTTCATCAATGTGGTTAATTACCTGTTTGATTTTTCAGTGTGGTTCATCAATGTGCTTAATTTCCTGTTTGAAACCTTCTCAGGAAACAGCTATAATGGCCGTTGTTCTTGTTTGGTTTATATTTAGTTCATGCCATTAAGGTTGGATCTCTATTCAAGGTTTGAGCTTGGAACCTTTTGCAGATGATCTATTTAAAATCACTGCATGTACGGACAATGTTAGATTCTTTTCTTCGTTTGCATGCTTAAAGCTTAAAGCTTAAGCATGCTTAAGCTTGGATTTACTTCTTCTTGATGTCTTTGAAACTGTTTGTGTTTATAAACCTGGGAAAAAATGTATTTGGATTAAGTACTTGGTTCTTAGCCTGGCTTTTTTATGTGCTTTTTAATAGAGTTCTTCTGTAATTGATCTTTAATATTGTGCTGCCTTTTCAGTCCTAGCTAATTTGCAATAGCAGGTGTGTTCTTTAAGGTCTTTAAGCTTTGATGATTACCTTGTTAGCATTGAGGATTGCGGTTTTTTATTATCTGCCTGTTGATTACTGCTGTATGTTGAGGTCTAATCAGCTTAATTTTGAATGAGTTTGTTCTCTGTGTTTTGCTAACAGGCTGTAGATATAAACAATCTTTAAACATATTGGATTTTGCTCAAAGAGTATTGATTCTCTGAAGAATTGAAGAGAAAGAATGGTGGCAGTGAAATTGGAATTAACCAAAGATTAGTAAGCAAAGCTCAAGATCCATGGCTTCTGCTCTCCGAGATTGGAGGAGAAGTTATTTTCCCATGTATGAAGATTTTATAAAATGCGTAGTCTGAAATAGGAATATTAGTTGAAGCAAATGTACAAGAAGCTTTAACTTTGCAATTTGTTATCTTGCAACTTATATAAGCAACAAAAGCTGGTTTTCTTTCTTGCTATAAAATGGTTGAACTAACCAAATATTGTTTTTTGTTTATAATTATTCAATATTGTTTTTTGTTTTTAACACATTTACAAAATTTGACTTGGTTGTTTTCATTTTATGACGGTTAATAATTTAGCTTAATAATTGAGTATTATTATATATTTAATTTGATTTATTTATTTATAAATAAATCATTGCAATATATGTAAAATAATTTAAAATATAAAATTTATTAATATGTATATAAAATTTATTAATATATGTAAAAATAACTTTTCCAGAAAATATTTTCAGAAAATCTGCCAAACAGCAGAAAATATTTTACACAGATTCATCCAAACACCGAAAAATATTTTCAGTAAATCATTTTCCAGAAATCATTTTCCAAAAAACATTTTACTGGCAAACAAACGGACCATTACTATAGTCCAAGATTCGCTAGGCTCGCTTGATTAGAGGTTCGCCCATCATGGATGTGGACATGTTAACATGTGGCGTGCCTGTTGATGACACGTGGAAGGACATATGCAGGAAGTATAACATGTATAATTTTAAGATTTATCTTTTTAAGTTATATGAGATACACTATTTTCAAAGAACTTTTCTTTTATATTAGGTGTATGACGTGGATTTAGTTTTTGTATTTCAAAATTCAAGACTAAAATATTAAAATTCAAAAAGTGTAGGATTGTTTTGGGTTAAACTGCAGAACGCGTCGTTTCAATCCACTTTCCCTTTCCCTTGTCACTGACTAATTAATAAACTAAAAATATCTTTAAAGTTTGACTAAAAGAAGAAGGAAAAAAAAAAAAAAAAACTCTTCTCTCTTCCCCATGTCCATAAACGGCGACCTTTCAGATGGAACCGCAATTCTCGAAGCACAGATCGTACGGACAACCAACGCACCACCACCATCACCAGCCGCAATTGAAAATGTCGATTCCACCGCCACCGCCTCCTCCACCACAGCACTCCGACAACGACCGTAGCTGCAGCGAACTCAGAGCCTTCGATTGTAACCTCAATTCCCTTTGCGAACATATCCGAATGGAAGGTTTCAACGGCGGTTCCTTCTCCGACATTGTCGTTAACGCCATGGGATCCACCTACCACCTCCACCGCTTAATCCTCTCCCGTAGCTCTTACTTCAGGTTTAAAACGAATGACAAATAATAAAAATAAAAACCTAAGTTTTAATTTTTTATAATTATAAACTAATTTTAGTTTTTTTTAAATAATTGAGGAATATGCTTCACGGGCCTTGGAAAGAAGCTAATTCTCCGGTTGTAGCGCTAAACGTCGACGACAGCAACGTTAACGGCGAAGCAATTGCGGTCGCGTTGGCTTATTTGTACGGACACCATCCCAAGCTTAATGATAATAATGCGTTTCGCGTTTTAGCTGCTGCTTCATTTCTTGATCTTCAGGTTCTTTTAAAATTAAATGGTTTTTTAATCATTTCAGAGGTAATAAATTAAAATTTGTTTATTGGTTTATGATTTTGGGAATTCGAAACTGCTTGTAGGATCTATGTGCTATATGTACGGATTTTATTATATCTGAGCTCTGGACTTCGAATTTCTTAGCATATCAGGTTTGAACTATAATTTAACAAATTTCTTTTTTATTTTTTTCTCTACTTTTTTTAATCAAAATTGGGATGTAAAATTTAGGTTTTTGCCGAGAATCAAGATTATGGGATACATGGAGAAAGGGTGAGGAATGCTTGCTGGGGCTATCTTTGTCAAAGTGGTGCCATGGAATTGAAAGAGGTAAAGCTTAAAAGGTTACAATTTTGGTGTTTTTACTTTTTATCAACTTAAGTTAATATCTATTCGTTATTTTATTATCATGACTTAATTGTAGAGGAACTAATTAGAATGCTAGAGAGTGAATTTTAAGTAGCCAACATTTTTTGTGGAATGTAGGTTAATGGTAAATGTTATTTCTTATGAATTTTCCAGTATGCTTATCTGATTGGTCATTGGGTTTTCCTCATCATGGATAGGTGCTTCCTAAACTTTCATCTCAGACGTTACATGCATTACTGACCTCTGATGAGCTGTGGGTATCTAGTGAAGAAAAACGGTACGATTTATTTGCAGCCCTGTTTCTTAAACTTGGGTTTGGCGGTTTGTTTTTATACTGTTGGATGATCCATTGTATTTGTTTTTATCAAAAGGTTTGAACTGGCATTGTACACCGTTCTCACAAAAGGTGCTTTTTATCAGCCGGAAAGATCTGGTCAAGGAAGTTCCTCCTCTTCTGAGATAGATGTCGGCACTTCTCTTGAGTCTTCTAAAGGAAAGGGAAAAAATTTAGTTGATAGCTTTCACGGTAAGAAATTGGAATCTGAATTGAGACATTTAAGTTTAAAAGATAACTACTCAGAACTTAGAAGCTCCCAGCTGATCTTGCAGGTTGTGTAGTTGACATACCAGCAGGAATATCTAGCGCTGACCAACAGGTTCAGCGACCTAAATATGCTCGTTCAGAATCTCTGTGTCCCTGTAGCATGGATCAGTCTTCATCAATGAGTAGTTCATTTTCAGAGGGTATAAGAACTTCACATTCATATGTTGAAATGCCAATTGGTGATGGAACAAGTGGAGGAATGGCCATGGAGGGGCCATCTGAGGAAGGCTCGTGCTACCAGTTGAATAACAGTAATTGGCTTGCAAGCGATCAATCAAAGCATTGCTCTTCTGAGGATTCTTCCTGTAGTGGGCTCATGTTGAATGATTGGGGAAGATGTAGCATGGCTTCTTTGTCTTGGGGTGGCAGGGTTGTGGGTAAACGACAGGTAAAAAGCTATGCAAAAGGGAACTGCGGGGTTGGTGGTGAGGAATATGATGCTTTTGTTAATATATTTGAAGGGGGTTCTCTTCTATATTGCAATATGTCCTTTGAGGCACTTTTGAATGTGAGGAAACAACTTGAAGAATTGGGGTTTCCTTGCAAAGCTCTGAATGATGGCCTTTGGCTGCAGGTTTGTTTTCTGCACCCATGTGCTTCCTTTTCTGTTATGTCTGATGCTGTATTAAGAAATACCTGTTGAAGTCTGGATATATCAGCATGTTAACAGTTATGCTGGTGACAAACACAATTGACATTGATGAATGGGTTTTAGGTTAAATATTTAGGAACTCATTGAACCTGGTGCTATTTTGAGTAATTTTATTTTAGATTTATGGAAGATGGCAAAGACTTCTATTCTTTTTATCTTGGGAGTTTCTCCCTTTGTAATATAAGCATTTACAATTCCTTAAAATTTTGGCCTCCTCTTGTGGAAAAATTTGGCCCCTGCATGTGGCTTTGATGAGGATTTGATTGTTTTTGCTTGTATGGCTATAATGTAGATGCTATTACGCCAGAGGGTGCAAGAAATTGGAGCTGACACATGCAAAAATTGCTGCCTTACTAGTATGCAATGCAGTTGCAGGCAGCCTTTTGGTATTCAACATGGAGTAGTTACTACAGGCTATTATGTGCAAGAGCATGACCAAAGTCATCTAACTGGCAACATCAGAAATGTGTATGTGGCCGACAATGCTCAAGATGAAGGAAATGGCCTTTTTAGGCCAGTTAGAGTGCAGGTTAGGGGGGCTATTGATGGGCTTGCAGGTATTGGACGTGGTGCTACTTCTGTGCCTGCAACTTTGTGGACTCCAACACGTTTTGTCTTTTCTCGTGTGCCCTTTGGTATGGGCAACAGAATTGGCCAGCAGTCTCCTGCTAATGAGGATTCAGAGGCTAGAGCCGACCATAATGGAGACATGTCTGGAGGTGGCTTAACAGCTCTGGTGGAGTTAAGCCAAGGAGGAACTAGTAATGCCATTAGTGTTCGTGAAGAACAAACAGAGAGGAGTTGCGAGTTGGATCCCCAAAGCAAAGTGCCTATGACTTCTATTGCAAGGCCAGCTACTAGTGGGATTGCCATGCAGATGTTAGAGACACCAGATCGAGCCATTGGAATTGACTGGGAGAATGCAACTAGTTCTTCTATATCATTGGACTTGAAAACCCCTCTAAGTCACTTCCCTTCCTTCCGTTTTGGGTAAGTTTTTTCTTGTTATGCATAACTGTTGGTTTGTGCTTTGTAATTTCAATTAAGTAATATAAACGCTTCCATAAACTATGGAAGTTAATTGTTGGTGGAAATTCTTCCACTTGGTGTCTTGTGCATTATTCTATTTTGTTGGAAGATAATTTGTTTTTGGTAATAATTTCAACTATATTACTTACTGATAGGATTGCTATTCTTGATCTTGTGTCTAACACATGACGTACTTCTTATGTTCTAGAGAAGCAAGAGCACATTTGTTGGGATTTTAGGGTGCAGTTTGTTATATATTGCCTTTGTTAAAATCCATAGATCTTGTCTCAGTATTTGTCTTTTTCTTTTTTTATTTTTGTTAGCCAAAGACTTATTCTGATAATGCTCTGTAAATCTTTTGCTGGCTCTACAGGGTTCAATTTGAGGATGTGCACAGGCTCAGTGATGGTCAAGTCAAGCACTCTCCCGAGTTCTTTTATGCCGGTTCATTGTGGAAGGTAATTGAATATGAAAGACCCTTTCAGAACCCCAGGACTGATTTAGTTCCAACTCCACAACTGTTTTAATATCTTTTTTAATCCGAATAGGTTCGATTGTTTATCTGAAAGAAAATTATGAAACCAATAACCTGATGTTCTTGCATATTTCTTGATTTATTAAGCTTTTTAATTTTATATTCCATGTTTATATGAAGATTTACGTTATAATATTGGTTTCAATTTACAGGTTAGTGTTCAGGCCTTTAATGATGAAGATCCTCAAGGACGTAGGACTCTGGGTAATGTTCTAAGGCTAAAAATTTGAGAACTTATCCTTTTGTTTTTTCAAGATCATAAAAGACAATTTTGCAATTGTTTACGTAATCTATCTTTCTCCCATCGCAGGACTATTTCTTCACCGTCGGAAAGCTGAAATAACCGATTCTTTTGGAAAGGTCAGCCCTGTTTCGCCAAATCAAAGCTTGAGATGGTCTTTCATTTAATCCATGGAAAACAATCTTTTGCTATATTTGTTAACCGGAGCTTTTAAATAATACGAAACATCCTGTTCACTTTTCAGGTTCACATGTTTATCGATTCGCGGGAAAAGGTCACCGCTCGTTATCAGGTAATAGATTCTATTACCTACTATAGAATTTAAAAATCTAGTAAGTTTTAAGTTCAAATCGAAGCATTTGCAATCTGTTCCCTTATTCATAGGTTATGATGGCCTTCTGTTTTCATACCTTCATTTTTCCAGCTAATTTGTCCATCAAAGCGAGAAGTAATGGTGTTCGGTAGCTTCAAACAGAGGGGCACTCTTCTACCAAAAGCTCCCAAGGGTTGGGGATGGAGGACAGCTTTGTTGTTTGATGAACTTGCTGATCTTCTTCAAAATGGCGCCTTGAGAGTAGCTGCCGTTGTGCAGCTTGTCTGAAATCAAACAGCAATGTTAGCCATGTACAAAGTTACTTTTCGGAGTGAGATCATCGGATACCGGTATGTTCAGTTTTTTTTTTTTTTTTTAGGTTTTCTTGTGCATCAGTGGATCTTTTTGGAAGGTCATATCCTTATCTAATGGGTACTTGAAAAAAAAAACTGAAGAATCGGAGAAACATAAGTCTGGGAATGGAACATTGTAGGAAACTAAAACCTGACATACATTGCTTTCTGCATTTTTGGTTTTCAAAAAAAAAAAAAAAAAGAAAGGAACAGAAAGATAATTGTGATTCTTGTATGACCTAATTTCATTTGGCATAGTTAATTGTATGTATAATGTAATTATGATAAAAATACAGATATTGTATCACTTACCAATGGATGGAATGAATGCTGAAATCAAGAAATGTATCAAAATTACTTGTTTACTATTAGTTCTGAATCAATGCTGAATTGTGAAAGACCTTTTGTTTTAAATAAAAAGAAATCTGTAATGGAAATCAGATTATGAAAAGATTTCAACCTTTTCTCTTGTATAACAATCAAGCATTGGGATTAGCTTAATCCAGCACGACATGGGTAACGGTTTGTCAGATTTAACAGTTGGTACTGTATTGTATTATCAAAGAAAATGTAATTGTATAAAACTTGATTGAATGGGTTAAAAAATCATTCAGTTTATTATTTAGTTTTGTTATTATAAGGTATAAAATGAATGTATATTAATATTTTTACTATCTTTATTGTGTTCATGATTATTAAAAAATCAATGATATAATCGGTTTAACCACTTATGGAAAGGCTGAGGTTTTTTCATTATTAAACTTTGTTGAGATACATTGAGGGTTATTTATGAATGTATTGAAGTCAAAACCTTTTAAAAGTGCTCAAATGGGGTTAAAAAAATACTCAAAAGGATTTTTTAAATGTTTTTTATTAGGTCTTAAATTATGTTTAACATTTGATTCAGTTTAATCTTTGCTCAAATTGAGCTAAAGAGTGAAAATTTCTTATTTGAGTATTTCTATAAATGTTAAGCTTTTATATAACCGTTTTGAAAGATTTACCTCTTACATGAATAATGGTTAGACCCTAATTTAAACCTTCAGTCTTGTTTAAAATACAATGTAAATTCGATATAATCTTGTATTTATTTCTATATATTTTTTGTCATTTCATATTGTTGTGTTGAGCATAGGTGGAGTACATCCGTAGAAGCCTTTGACTATTGGGAACCAAGAAATCAGTATTATTTAAGATTTTGTGAAAAGCCTGAACTGAAGAGAGAGTTCACAAAACTAACAAACGTCACACAATAAGATTCTAACAATGGATGAAGTGATAATGTAATAAACCATTTAAGATTGCTTTTCATTTCATGCACCAACGTTGACCAATACTTAATTAAATTTACCAACAAAGTTTGATGTTCTTAAATTCTGGTTACGTGTAAATTTTCAAGAAAAATTATTGGAGCTGAATAAAAAATTATATCAAACACCCCGACAATTCTGAAAACTCACAAAATAACCCTTCTTAAAAACGATTATCATCCATTATAGTTTAGACATCAAAACACTCTAATATACATTACATTAAACTATGTTCATTTAAAAAGTCTTATTTAGAGAGAAACAAATAGCTTAATTATTTTCATGGAGTTATGAATTTTGCATTTAAAATAATTAAATTTTAGTCATAATATTATGTTGAACATGCCATATTTGTCCCGAAAAAGCCCTTCCAATAAAATTAAGTAGTAATAGAACAAAGAGTTAAATTATTGTTTAGTCAACCCATAAAAATAGAAACCATTCCATGATAAAACAACAAACAATTAAAACAAAAACATCAAAAACCACAAAATAATTTATGTCTTTAGCAGAGTATTGAAAATAAGAGACAAGAGCAATAATAAAAAGAACTAAATTCTTCAGCAACCACTTTTTTTTCTTTGCTTCAAACCTCAGCACTTGACCTCCTTCAATGCATGTGCAAAGTACAAAAATGTTGGGTCAACAGCACCATCCTTGTAGTAAGCAAACACCATACATCCATCATCATGCATGCTCTCTCCGACAAAACTGCGACAAAAAACCCAGGTTTTTAGTTTTACTAAAAACCTAAAAGAATTTGATAAAGTACGATAAGAGGTAGGCAACTCACAATTGAAGGTCCTTCAATTTTGAAAGCAAAAACTTGGTTGCTCCCTCAATGTTTTTCTTGAAGGACTCTTGCTGTTCCGCATCCAGTATTGGTGTCAAGTTCTTGATGAACTTCTTAATGTACACGACAAACTGCTTCTTGTCGAAAGGGGGTTGCTCCTACAAGTGTGTATCGGAATATATTATCCAAGTTCTACATTGAAAGTTGATAAGTGTGAAATAGTTTTGAAGTAAAACTGACTAACCTGAAGCCTGAAAGTGTCAACAATGTCAACAACCTTCACAGATTGGTCATCAACACCTTCATCCTCATCAGCACCTTCGGCTGAAGGATTGGCACCAATGTCAACATCAATAGCTCCTTGCACAACCCACTAAAAAGCAGCAAAAAAAAATCAGGCAAACTGCATTTAGATCCCGTTTCGCAGTATGAAAAATCTAAAAAACCTTTTAAGCTAACAATTTCCCAATATACTAACCTTTCCCTCAACTTCCCACAGCACCCCATTCTCGATTTCCTTGTAGGGGAATGAGTCAGAAAGAAGCTCGTCACCTGAAATTAATCATCATAATTCATTCAACTCAACACGGCAAAGCTAACCAACACGCTTGCATCAACAAGATTCCCCTAAGTATAGCAATAAAAATCCCTATATTTTAGCTTTAAGAAACACCAAGAACATAGTTTGTTCAACTTGCCTTGATCCTACAAAGCGGAACAAACTTGCAATAACAAGCAACTAAATTAAACCGTAAGCACAATAGTCAAAGATCTATGAATTTTAGCATTAAAAACAAAAACCCAGGCTACGACAATTATTAAACCCAAGAGCTAAAATTTGTGGATGCCGAATCTCATAAGCTAAAAAAGCCATGATTTAAAAAGTCAACTCCATTCCACGAAGGTCAACACACTTGCATCAACAAAATAAATAACCCTAAACAAAAGCACCCATCTTTTTTAGCTTAAAAAACAGTAAGATACTAGAATTTGAAGACCCGACAGCTGAAATTAATAACCCTGTGCAGAGCAATAAAAAAGATCCGTTCTTCTTCCAGTTTTTTAAACACCCAAGCTCACTAAAATTTAATAGACCCAATAGCTAAAATCTGTTTTGATGTTGAGTTTTGTTAGGATCTCTACTTTTTTATCTATTAAAACTAAACAAAAACAAACCAAATAATAATAATAATAAACCCAAACATGGATTCGTAAACACAGATCTAATTAAAACCACAAAAGCTATAAAACTAAACGAAAAGCGATACAAATCGATGAAAACACAAATCAAGATCAGAGAGAATGTTGGGTAAAAAAAGAAGCAAAAGAGTTAATACCGGAGATGAGATCCTGGTAAACCAACATGGTCTCTCTCGAAGCGAAAAGCTAAAGACTTTTTGGTTCAGAGAGATGAAGAGAGAGACGCAGGCGGCGGCGAGAGAGAGCGAGAGAGGGGTTTGAAAAGATCGGACGAATGGTATTTATAAGCGAGGGTTTCGGTGGAGGTTTGAGCTTAAGGTTAAAGCTAAAGCGAATCTCTTGGTTTTCTCTTTGTTTGGGAATAGGAACTAGGGTATCCTTTTTTCGGATAGGGATTTTCTCGTTCTCGGCCCAAATTGTTACATTTTGTTGGTTATGAATTTTTAGACCTTGCCATTATATGGTGATATTATAGACTAAAGTGTCACTTATTTGTCACGCATTTTTATTAGGGTTGTATTCAGTTCGGTTTAGTTCGATTTTTTTTTATTTTTTCTTTTCTTTTGCTCAACCTTAATTTTTATTATATTAATCGGATTGCTTTGCTTAGAGTTATGCTATTGGGTTTTAATGTGATAAAAGTGGTAAATTTGTTAAGGATGATTGGTTTTTAAGTTTGCAGTCCTCTTCTTAATCAATAATTTCAGTAGTTGAAAAAAGTGATACAATTGTTAATTTTTAGTCGGATGATTGGTGTAGATTTGACAATCTTTGGGCTACTATCAAATGCCCCATTATGGTTAGGAAGAGAAATTGACCTTTATCGAAGTATGATCTCAATGGCTAAGAGAGGGCACAAATGTTGTGTCCATTACATTGCTTAATAATTTCCTACAAGCACCCCTCTCGACAAATGAAGATGTGATTTGTTCTTTATGCTCAAACTCCTCTAATCAAGAACATTTATACTTAGGAATAACGATATTTGGATAAAAGTTTAGAAATCAAAACTCTCACAAAAATTCAAATCCTATATGTTGAAATGTTCCTTAGAAAGCTTGCTTATCAGGTAGTTACTCACATTAAAATGTGTACATGCTCATAAACCATTCTCCTTTTTATGTAACCACCAAGAAACTGTGAAACATATTTTGTGTGGCTGTTTTTTTTGTGAAAATTTGGTGGATCACCATGCCAATGAGCAACAGCCAAAACATTTATGTCATGGTTCACGTCTACCAACAACAATGATCTCATCCAACTTCTCGTTTCTCAATCTTATCTTTTTTAAGATAGAAAAACTATTGAGTTGTGATTTTCCTGATTAAGAACATTTTTTTCACTAGCTAGTTTTTCATTAACTTTACATACCAGATTCCATTTGTTTAGCATGGCCTTGTGTATCTCTGTAAGTTTTTTGTTGATTCTGAATAATTGCAACTAGTGTCTGCAACTAGGAAGTAAAAACAACATGGTTGTTGATATTATCTTTTTCATCAATGTCTCCACTTTCTGAATCATTCAGTGTAACTTTAGAAGACTTTGACCTTTTAATAGTATTGGCACATGTAGTCGTGGTATGTCCATAACATTTGCATTCATGACATTGAACTTCTTTCTTCTTGTTTCTATGTTCTACCATATCATCTTTGTTTTTATTCATGGTTGAAGCTCGACCAATGTCATTATACGTCTAGATAACTTTGTTTAAATTCCTTCTAAGAAGGGCCAACTGTTCTAGCAAATCTTTAACATAAGTTTCTTTTTTATTACAACTAGAGTAATAAGCTGCAGAGCGAGGTTGTTTTTTGCTTTAATCTTACTCCTCTTGGACTCATCAATATTCATCTCAAAAGGTTCGTAGGGATTTAATGATCTGATAAATTCTTATTGTATCAAATATTATTTGTCTCATTTATTGCAGTCACCTTCATTATAAAATGTTCAAGAAGAGATTGCAAAACCTCTCGAACCAGCTTGGCATTTGAGTACTCATCACCAAAAGCAAAAGCTTGGTTAGAGATGTCATATAATTTAGCATAAAAATAAAAAAAAATCTTGTTTCAATTGACAATCTCAAATTTTCAAACTTTGATGTTTAACATATGGAGTTTGGATTGTTTCACAAAAATGGTGCCTTCATGTCCTATTTCGAGAATGATCCAAGCCTTATGAGTGGAAATGCACTTGAATATGTGTTTGAATTCTTGAGGATCTACATCGTTGAAGATAGAGTTCAAAACCTTTAAGTTGTAACTGGCTACCTTGTCTTCATTTATTGACTAGGTGGTTTCAGGTTTTATGATTTGAACTTTATTAATTTCATTAGTAGGCGACTCCTAACCTGATAAAATTGCCTCCCAAGCCTTCCCATTAATGGGTTTTATAAAGTCTTTCATGTGTGCATTCCAATAGACATAATTTTAGCCATCAAGCATAAAGGGTTTTGAGATTGAGGTTTATTCCATCTCTTTGGGTAATTCAACAGTAGGATCATTATCTAACGCGTTAAGTGTCTAGCTCTGATACCAACTGAAAGTTTAATGAATTTGTATTCTAGATGCATGTTAGTTGCAAAGGGACTAACTTACTAACATTTATAAAATAAAATATGGACACAAAAGTTTGATTACATAGTTTGAAAATTTCTTACGTTTGCGGGCATTTCTCGAAGAGTAATTCACTATAAATCAACTTATGCAATATGTGATTAAGTCAAACTCACTCCTATACAGATGCTAGACCACTCTCCTCACTAAAACTTCATATCTGAAAGATTGGTTACAAAATGAACAATAAGAATAATTTTTTTTTCAACAATTTTCACTAAAACAAGTTCCTCGCAATAAATAGAATAAGTGCTCTTAATCTCATTCAATAACTAATAACAAGTCATCTCTTAAACAAATGTATATTGGCTTGTCACTCTTTAATAAATGTGAACATATATCTCATTGACTTTTGTTTCAAATAGGTTTTCAATAAAGAAACATATACAATAGACATTCTAGGAGCATTCTTTTTGAAATTGGATCTCTTTATTAAAGAGTCCTCGCTTGACTTTAACTTTTTCAAAATCAATATCTCTTTAAATAAGGTAAATAAATCACACTAGGACTCTTAAAAACCTTTCATACTTGATTCAATCTTTTCTCCAATTGTAATTTCAAGATTTGCTACTCGAAATCCTTAAAAAGATGAAAGTAAATAATCAAGATATGTAAGTCAAAATCCTTAAAATGATGCAATTGGCCTTGCATCTAGGATGTGCAATTGCCATTAATAGTTAGTATATGAGTTCATGTACGAGATTGAATAAACTTGAGTCTTTTAATGTTGAGGGTGCCTTAGAGTCTTAGGTTACATGTGTGAAGGCTTAATCGTTCGTTACTCGTTACTCATTTGGCAAGGCTACTTATACAATTCATTTGTTGATCCTGCTCATTGATCTTTGGAAGATACTATTGCTAACTCTTGATTAGGACTTGTGCGAATCCATCATGTGATAACCATCTAGTATAAGGCTTTCCCTTCTCAAGCCAACTATTTTGGCTTGAGCTTAATGGTTGTTCTCTTGGTTTTAATTTATATAAGCATAAAAAATAAATTATATAAAATATGTAATATTAATATAAAAATAATTTTAAATATTTTAGGGTTAATGTGTAACATTGTTACCATATTTTAGGTGAAAGTTGAAATTTGTCACTAGACTTTATTTCGATTGATAATTTCAATTGTACTTTTGAATTATGTCTCTTTATTTTTGTTTGATTGAATTTTGTCACCAAATTTTGATTTTTATTGAATTTTACTCTTCAATTTTAATTTAAAATAAGTTGAAGACAAATCTAATAAAAATTTAACACTTAAAATAATAAATTAATATAATATCAACAATTGATAAAAAAATATTACTTATAAAAAGCAATCTTAATTTTTTATTTTTCAAGTCTTTCTTTTATTAAATAAAAATGATATTTTAATTTATTTTTTATTATTTTATAAATTAATTTATAATATTTTTCATGTTAAATTTTATTTTCAAATCATCAAAATCAATATTAAGTGATAAAATTTAATTAAAAATAAAAATTAGTGACAAATTTTAATTTGAACAATCTAATTATAAGTTCTGATTATATTTGCTCTTTTTGGCACAATTAGAGGTGATCATGGGTTGGGCTACTCGGCCCGGCCCGAAAAATGGGAGGGTTCGGGTAAAAATATAGGCCCAAAATATGAGTTTGGGCAAAAAAATGAGGTCCATTTAGAAAACGGGCCGGGCATCAGGTAAAACTTTTTTGGCTCAGGCCCGACCCGAATTATATATTAAATATATATTTATTTTTAATCAAATATATTTTTAAATTTACATATTTTTTATTTGTTTTTTATTTGTTTTAATATTTGTTTTAAAATTTTTTATTTAATGAAAAAAGCTAAAAAAATTTAATATGGGCCGGGCTCAGGTTTATCAATTTTTTTCGGGCCAGACTTGGACCAATTTTTAGGCCCATATTTTGGGCCGGGCCGGGCCGGGCTCGGGCCTAGAAAACAGGCCTAAAATTTTGTCTGGGCACAATGATCACCTCTAGGCACAATGCCTAAAACTACTCATAGCCCCTTTTCAACCTATAAATAGGAGGATAATGTGATTTAGCGTACTCAAACCCACGTCCTGTTGCATTGGCAACAATACCCATGCCAGCCGAGCTAAAACTCAATTGACAATTAGTGG
The DNA here is from genome assembly GCA_005393395.2 of Gossypium australe. Lineage (NCBI taxonomy): Eukaryota > Viridiplantae > Streptophyta > Magnoliopsida > Malvales > Malvaceae > Gossypium > Gossypium australe. The sequence continues at coordinate 144,474,376 of CM016616.1, read as the reverse complement.
CAAAATTTTAATAAAACTCAAAATTCAATAGTAAAATTCAATAACATAAAAGTTGTGTGGCAAATTTAACTATACTCTCAAAATATAATGGCAAATATTAATCAAAATAAAGTATAGTGGCAAATTTCAATATTCACCCATAATGTGGTGGCAAATTTACATTTTAATCCAACATTTGATCATTTTTTAAATAGTAAAATGAATTAAAAAGGTGAAAGGGTAAACTACACCCACAGTCACTAAACTATTAGTAAGTTTACGTTTTGATCACTCAACTCTAAAATGTTACAAAATTGTCACTAAACTATTTGAAAGTTTTTCATTTTAAGTCACTAGAGTATTCAAAAATCTTTATTTATCTCATTAGAATGTTAAGTTTCTTTTTTAAAAAAGGCCCGGGTAGCGAGCTCCAAACGATGATTTGACGACTGGTATGGTGGATTAGTACCAATTGACGAGTAGAAGAACATATATTATATCTAAGTTGATATGATGATTAGGGTTAGAGATCGAAGAAGAAAGTTTTTTAGATTTTGGTTTGTAGATTTGTAGCGTTCAAAGTTATTTCATGAAAAAAAAACTAAACTATAGAAGAGAATAAGAAGGGGAGGTTTCAATTGGTGCAGGCAATGCGAACAAATAAGACCATACAAAAACGATTTTAACAGCTCGATGACTTAAATGAAAAATTTCAAATAGTTCCATGACCATTTTGTAACCTTTTAAAATTGGATGACGAAAACATAAATTTACTAATTGTTTAATGACATTGAACTTAATTTACCCAAATTGAAAATGTTTTGGGCTGCAGCCCAACACCTCCATGAGATGGACAAGAAATGACAAAAAAAAAAAAAAAGAAGAAAAAAGAGTAAGCAGCTTAGATCTTCTACTTCATACCTCGTTATTGAAAATGATGTGGCGCATTTTCATTCGATTTCCATAAAGTATAAATTTCAAAACACGGGTCATTCATGTCATTCAGTTGAATTCTACTTCTCTCATTCTCTCTTGGACTTCGAATTTTCGATCTGGTAAGTTTCCTCAAATCTCTCTTTAATTTATCTTCAATTTTAAAATTAAAATTTCTGCTTAATACGGAACATTTTGCCTGAAAATTTTCAATTCTATAATCTGTATTTCCTTTTGATTTAGGTGTTCTATTTTGGATTTTTTGTTTCAATTTAAGCTTGTGGAATTTCGTTGGGAGAAAAAAAATTAGGGTTTGGACTATAGAAATTTGGTTATGGATGGTAATAAAGATGAGGCTTTAAGATGTGTTCGCATTGCTGAAGAAGCAATTGCTTCTGGTAACAAACAGCGTGCGCTCAAATTCATTAAAATCGCTCAACGCCTGAATCATACGTTATCTGTTGATGAACTCTTGGATGCTTGTAAAAATCTTGATTCTGGGACGACCCCGGTTTCACCTGTTGGTGAAAAGCGTGTTTTGAGTGATGAGAATAAAGGCGGTTCAACTAAATTGGATGAGGGTTTTGATGGTGACAGAAGTTATACTGAGGAACATGTTCAGCTGATTAGGCAGATTAAGAGAAACAAGGATTATTATTCTATTCTTGGTGTGGAAAAGACTTGTTCGGTTGATGAGATTAGGAAAGCATATAAGAAGTTGTCTTTGAAAGTTCATCCGGATAAGAACAAGGCTCCGGGTTCCGAGGAAGCATTTAAGACTGTGTGCAAGGCGTTTAAGTGTTTAAGCGATGATAATTCGAGGAGGCAGTATGATCAAGTTGGTGTTGTTGATCAATTTGAGTACAATCAGCGGCATAATGTGAGACAGAGACGGAGAAGATATGAGCATGATTTCTTTGATGATGATTTCGATCCGGATGAGATATTTAGGTCGTTTTTTGGTCAAGGGGATATGTTTAGGGCATCTCAAGTTTACAGGACTAGAGGAATGGGTGGTCATCAGAGGGAGGAGCATCATAGAGGAGGAGGATCTAGTTTCTTGATTCTTCTCCAAATGTTGCCAATTTTGTTGATTTTCTTGCTTGCTTTTCTGCCCACTTCTGAGCCTGAGTACTCATTATTTAGGAATTACTCCTATCAGATTCCTAAGACAACTGAGAAATTTGGGGTGGAATTTTTTGTCAAATCATCAACGTTTGATGTGAACTTTCCCCAGGGAAGTGCTGCCAGAGCTAATGTCGAGGATACTGTGATTAAGGATTACAAACATATGCTATGGCGCTATTGCCATGTGGAACGCCATAAACGCCGTTGGAATAAGAATTTGCCAACTCCACACTGTAACAAACTACAAAATCTTGGACTCGCATGAAGGTAATTTTAACTACAAAATTGTGTCTCTCATATGGTCATATCTTTATTCTGTAGTGGGTTTTAAACCATGTCTTTCTGTTTATTTATATGATTGTTCTTGAATATGATGTTACCAATGCCCAGTTTGAATGTTACATAATGTACCTTAGATTTTTCTGATCAAATAGGGTATGATTAGATTCTGCCAAAGCATCAGCAAGATGGTATATTGATCAGCAAGGAACCCACATAATATTGTCAAGTCCAAGGGCGTTCTTTTGCCATAGTTGATTATCTGCTAAGATGGTTCTGGACTGATTTGCAATGTATTCTGAGGTGCTAATGAGACTTCGGTGGACACCTCCAAGCGATAATGCCTCTCTTTTGGTAATGTGATGAAAATACTACAGTCTGCTGTTGGTACCTAGTATGATCATTGTGTCAATAGAAGGATAGTTAGCATAATAACATAATTCAAACAAGTAATGGTCTTCAAGTTTGGTTCTTTTTGTTGTTTCATTCTGATTGATTTCTGGGGATGTCACTGTCAATTTGTCTACACTTCTTTTTTGAGATCCATATCTTGGATTAATCCATATAATCACATTAGCATTATTCATAATTTATTGCTCTATCCTTCACTTTGCTTGGTTTGAGTTGTGGAAAATTTGTTACTTATTGCTGCTCTTGGTGAAGACTTTAGGATGACACCAATCTATGCCATTGCTTTGCCCCATGGATGTGGCATTAAACATCAATTTACAACTTCCATTTTTAGTTCACTATAATCTGATCCCTCCATTTCTTGTAGGGCTTTTAATCTTTGTAGCATTTCTTCTGTGGTTGAGCAAAATGAAAACTTGGGTTAGCAATTGACAAATAGGGTTGACCATTGATAATGGAGGCAGACTTGGTGGGGGTTATTTATTTGAACTAGCATTGGATATTTGGATTTTTCCTTAAAAGATGATCATATGCCATAGTCATTTGGATATGCATCTGATACGAATATTTGAGCAACATAAACAAGACCAATAACCGACATAGAAGTCTCTGGAGATTTAGCAAGTATTTTGAGTAGCATGAAACATTGTAATCAATCTTTAACCATATACTAACTCCGATATACCTAAGGTGGGTGACAAGAAAGGAGTTTGGTTTTCGTCCGGTTTGAAAAGCTATGTAGATTCGGGTGAGAGTTGAATACACATCTGGGCGTAGATTTATTTTTTATAAAGCTTTTTATATATTTGGAGTATCAAATCTTTATGATTTCATATTTTGTGGATATGCGTTTGACATGAATATTTTTTAAAAAAATGTTAAAAGCAGTACAGCAGGAAACTGAATGATGAATTTCAGTAGCTCAAGTATTCGAACACAAAACAAATGCCAGAGTGAACAATGAAGGCTGCAAAACTAAAAGCAGAAGGAATCATGAGTTAAGCATTAAAATTATTAATCAATCACCCGCCAAGCATTCTCGTGTGATGGTCTGAGAGTTGGACCGACCATGCTCAAGACTTCCAACCGAGCGTAAGAGCTTGAGTCTCGGACCATGGCACTCGCACGTTGTAAAGAGGCAACGGTTCTTTGAGACACTCTTCAAAATGATAACCACGATTTGTGAGGGTCATTCTGAATGTAAACACACATTTCCATCACAGCAAATTGAGTCCATAAGCACATGCTCGTATCATGTTTAGTTATCAAGGTTTCATGCATAATAAATGGTCACAATCCGATGAAAGAAAATCTGAAGTTCCAAAATAACAATAATAACGTTGTGTTTATTGCAGTGAAGTTTATCCCTGAAAAGCAAGCAAAAGGTGGTAACACCCAATGGATTCTTCTCATGATTCAAGCAACTCTTAGCACTTGATGGCACCCATTGTTGTCCTCTCAAAGCAACACTTGAAAAAGAAAGTTCCGAATCATATTTCTTTAGCAACTGCTTAGTTAGGGATAAGAGAAGAGAATGGAAAAATGAAAAGAAAATAAATTATTATTTTTAATTTTTTAAATATATAATATAGATTATTTTTATATATTATATTATTATTTTAAACACTATTTATTTTAGACAAGAAGGAAAAAAGTTGGTTAGATTATTGGAGGTTGGGCGGTTTAAATCGATTATATATGAAAAATCCATCCAAAGAAATCGATTATTCAGTCCTAAATATTAGTGCCAACTTTGATTAAACCTGCTTATTTACACTATTATTTAAACTATTTTTTTACATAGAGTTAGTATTTGATACTCTGATAGTGTATTTTTTTCGCAGTCTTAAAATATTATCACGTGTATCTTTTTTTTTTAATATTTAACTATACCGTTATAAGATAAAAGTTGTATTTAAAAAGTGAAAATAAGTTCTCTTAATTTTTTAATTTAAAAGTTTTAGTTCAATCATGAATATTATTAGTATTTTCGCCACATATTAATTAGATTACACATTACATATTATTGAAAAAAAAAACCCTTTTTGATATTGTGATTGAATTAGAATTTTTAACTTTTAAAGTATAGGACTAAATCTCGAATTACGAATAATTTCAGGGACTAAAAGCACATATTAACCTTTTTTATGGGGTTCGAAATTGTATTAGAAACCTTCTTTCTTCTCCACCTTTGTCTCTCTCAATAATAAAAGAAAAATAAGAGAAAGGGTTCAAGCTTTTCCAGTTTAGTTTGAATCAACCAAAACTCCCAAATCTTGGAAATTGGGAGAAGATGGCAGCACCAACGCTGGAGATGGAGCCAGTTGAGCCACAGTCATTGAAGAAGCTCAGCCTTAAATCCCTAAAGCGCGCTCTCGATCTCTTTAGCCCTATCCATGGCCAATTCGCTGCTCCTGACCCCGAAAGGTATTTGCAAATCTTCATTTATTTACTCAAATCCCGTTAAACCCTGCTTGAAAACTAAAGTCTTTTCCTTTTTTTGGTTGAGTGTAGCAAAAAAATTCGCATGAGCCACAAGGTTAGTTCGATTTGTTTCAACTTTAGGTTTTTATTGTTTGTAGTATTGTAGAATGGGGATTGTTTATTGAATTATAAGTGGATGATTGACTTTTATTATTATTTAAATTTGTAAGATAAATGTTGAGTATTGTGGGATTAAAACCGCCTCGGGTCAGACTTCAAGGCAAGCTAATTCCGGTGCAGCTGATACCGGGAATCAAGGTTCTGTGCCATCGAATGCCCTTGCTCTTGCAGGTAATTTTCTTATTTGATTGAAACGAATGAAGGGTTTTAGCTTTATACTTTGTTCAATTAAAGTTTCTTGGTTTGTATTTAGTAGTTTGCTACTATACTGTGGTTTTGGCTTGTCTTTCCTTATTTATGTTTTAGTAGCTTGTTGCTAGTTGCCTATTTTGGGACTTTTGTAACCGTAGCTGTAAATGGAACAGGTCCAGCTGATTCTAGGGATTCACAGAGGGGAGGAGCTCAAAATGCTTTAGTTGTTGGTCCATCTTTGCAACCAAAGGGACAGTAAGTTCTCTTGTTCTAAATTTTTTTTATATGCTGATTCTGGTATTGTCTTCCCCAATGAAACAACGGATGTGGATTTTGATTTTAATGTTAAACAGGATCGATTATAGATGTATAGGCTGGCACATACTACTTCTTTTGGAATCTGTTATTTAGAAGAAACTGTGTTGAGAACTCATTTGACTAATTTTTTTATTTTTTTTTACTTTCTTTTTTCTTTCCCAGAAATGATGTTGGTACTTCAGGCAAGAGCAGTGCCATTACTTCTGCTTCTGCACCCTTTTCTGAAAGGTTTTCTCATTCTCTCCCTATTATGTGTCTTCTGGCTCATTGATGATTTTAGAAGTTGTGCTGTTGAATTGCAATTAAACTCGGTCCAGTCTTCTACTGAAAGGATAGAGCCGATCCTATTGTCTATATTTTGGACAGATATATTCTTATCTAGATGTACAAGATCTTAAATACAAAAATAAAAGACTAAACACAACTGAAATATTTTCCTGGGTGCATATTTAATCCTACGTATGAATCACTAGGATTGCTGTATTCTTTTCTATCCTGTATCCCATGGTGTCAGATCATGGATTGATCCAAGCATTACAGCTTCTTCTGCTCTTCCTATATGTTGTCCTTTTGGTTCCATGTTGGAATAGAAACTTTCTGTATTATGTTAGTAGATGAGGTTTTACGAAAAAGGTTCTTGATAGGAGGATAGGAGAAAGTTTTATTTCTTCAAAATTTTCAGTGCAAATTTTACACAACATGGGGAAATCACTATTTCTAATTGAAAAGAAAAAGGAGTTCTATCATATATAATGAATTGCTACTCTGGGTTTTCACAAAAGATAATTGTTTCTGGCAATACTCAATCATTGTTTGTTAACAACACTACTGATTGTATCTAGTATGCTTATTCTAATAGGAGAAAGTTTTCTTTCTTCAAAATTTTCAGTGCAAATTTTACACAACATGGGGAAATCACTATTTCTAATTGAAAAGAAAAAAGAGTTCTATCATATATAATGAATTGCTACTCTGGGTTTTCACAAAAGAGAATTGTTTCTGGCAATACTCAATCATTGTTTGTTAACAACACTACTGATTGTATCTAGTATGCTTATTCTAATAGGAGAAAGTTTTCTTTCTTCAAAATTTTCAGTGCAAATTTTACACAACATGGGGAAATCACTATTTCTAATTGAAAAGAAAAAAGAGTTCTATCATATATAATGAATTGCTACTCTGGGTTTTCACAAAAGAGAATTGTTTCTTGCAATACTCAATCATTGTTTGTTAACAACACTACTGATTGTATCTAGTATGCTTATTCTAATAGGAAATAAAATATTCAATCGATTTTATGTATTGTACTTTCATGTAAATATAGCTAGAAAGCTCTATGGAAAAATCCTGGTTCAATTTAATATTGTCTAAGGGAGAATTAGAATACAGATGTGAGCTAAGTAAATCAAAGGATAGCCTTGGTCCTGTTGAAAATACTAGTGTAAACGAAGACCCAGCTAGAAATGATACGGATAAAAACATTTGTGATTGTAGTGACAGATCTAGTTATTACAGTAAGGCTGATAATTTAGTTGGCGTCAAAGACATTTAGAATTTCATTTTTGATGACACCTTTTTAGTTAGGGATAGTAATCAGGATAGTTATTCCATATATTTTGATAGTGAAAACAAAAACTTTGAGATTAACTATGATCATTCTTTTTGGAGTAAACTGTCATGTGATTTTTAAAGCACCATTCTTGTTCTTCTCCATGGTGGTCTCCTTTCTTTTCTTTTCTTTTTAGTTGCTTACCTGCTGTAATATATGAAAATTCCTCTCGTGCAATTAGACCTATCATTTGTTGTATCTTGCACTTACCTTTGTTTAGGCATGCGACAAGCTTTGTAGTTGAATGTGCACAAATGTGTTGTGACTTGCATATAGAAGTATTTATTTGGCTATATGATCTATAAGTGGATTGCAAATTGGAGAAACCATTTAAGTTATATTCTGTTATGGCATGCCACTCATATCCTGCAAATTGAGGGCATTTAGAGATCGTAGATTTATGGTTTCCTTCATGTCACAGGCTGACAACCTCTGCTATAATAGAAAGGATCCCAAGCAAATGGCCACGTCCTGTGTGGCATCGTCCATGGAAGAACTACAGGGTGAGAATCTCTTTCTATATGTCATGGTGGTTGATAGAAATGTCAGCGGAGTTTGTTGTTGATTTTACGGGCATGTGCAATGAAATAGAAATGGTCTTCTCTTTTATTTCCCTTTGTGGGCACAGGCACACACTAGCACTTTTGGACTCTTCCCTCTTTTCTATCGGGTTACTTTCTTGTCCATTGTGCTGATTGTATGTCTTAGTCTAGTCTTATGATAAACATGTTTATATAACTAAAGCTACTAGAGTTAACATTCAGTAATTTCACTTTTGTATAATGCCAGTCGATTTCCTTAGTTATTTCCTGTTGAACATCTTTAATGGCTGCTTCTTTGTCTTCCAGTTCATGTAGATTACTTGACATGTTTAAATGGTAATGCAGGTCATCAGTGGACATTTAGGATGGGTGAGATCAGTAGCCTTTGATCCTAGTAACAACTGGTTTTGTACTGGTTCTGCTGACCGTACGATCAAGGTATATAACTGTGTGATTGGAATTTATCCATTCTCTCTCTCTCTCTTTCCTCTCTGCTGGTATGCGAGTCTATAAAATGGATATTTATTTGAAAATCCAGTCATTTCTTTTTGAAAATGACTTCTGTCTTTTTGTCGTCTTGATTTTGGCATGCTAGATATGGGATGTAGCAAGTGGAAGGCTAAAGCTCACACTGACTGGACACATTGAACAGATAAGAGGTTTGTTTTGAGAAATTTTCTAAGGTGTGAATAGTTTTTACGGGTTGACCATGCTGTGGATGATGATTATCAATCAGGGATTCAAAATAATTTGATATTTATATTTTATTCACAGGCCTCGCTGTCAGTAGCAAACACACATATATGTTCTCTGCTGGTGATGATAAGCAAGTGAAATGCTGGGACCTTGAACAGAATAAGGTCAGAACTGCATAGACTTGCTGCTTTGGACAAATAAGAACTTCAGAAGAATTTTTTATCCCTTGAAATCATTCTTGTTATTGAAACTCATAAGTTGCTGTATAGGTTATCCGGTCCTATCATGGTCACCTAAGTGGTGTTTATTGCTTGGCTCTTCATCCTACAATTGACATTTTGCTAACTGGGGGACGTGATTCTGTCTGTCGGGTATGAAAATCTTCAACACAGAAACTCATAAATTGTTTTTAGTAATACAAGTTGATTTTAGCTGCTTATGTAATTATGTTTTTTTTCTTTATGGTTTTACTTTTTACGGATTGTAGAGTCATGCAATCGATTTTATATCTGATAGAACCACAAATTTCAGGTATGGGATATTCGCACCAAGATGCAAATTTTTGCACTCTCTGGGCATGATAATACCGTTTGCTCAGTTTTTACTCGACCAACGGTACAAAGATCTTTTTCTTTCCTTCGCAATTCTTCAAACGGGAAATTGTTAAATTTCTGCCTTACATGTTTGCAGAAATTGAATTTCAAGTTTCTTTTATTCAACTTTGTTAAATAATTGTGTTTTGGGTTGATAGATTATATTTTAATGGAATTTATGTATCTCATGTTACAGGATCCGCAAATTGTTACTGGTTCTCATGATACAACCATAAAATTCTGGGACCTTAGATACGGTAAACTGAACTTCTGTGACAATTTCTTTCTGGTTTCTATATTTCTAATCTTTTGTTCCATTTATTACAAATTAATGGTTCAATGTCCAGGAAAAACGATGTCAACTCTAACACACCATAAGAAGTCCGTGCGAGCAATGGCACCACATCCTAAAGAGTATGTACCCCTACATCCTATTTATTAATTAATGTGAAACGGAGCTATGGCTGAATTTTATGTTGCTATTCTATGGTCTTAAAATGTTTCTTGACTTTCGTGTTAGGCATTCTTTTGCATCTGCATCAGCTGACAACATTAAGAAATTCAGTCTTCCAAAGGGAGAATTCTTACACAATATGCTGTAAGTGAAAAGCCGCTTTTACTTACGTGCTGGAATTCTAGACGCTTGCTTGTATGTATTTATAATGAACTAACATAGCATCATTTATTTGTGTTGCTGGAGCAGCTCTCAGCAGAAGACTATAATTAACACCATGGCCGTCAATGAGGATGGTGTAATGGCTACCGGAGGTGCTTATAATTTTTGTTTTCATTTCAAAATAATTCTGACATTCTGAACTTTATCGTGTACGTGCCTCTTTGTTAGCCCGGAAAAAGGCTTCTAACCTAATCATTTACCGATACGAATCATTGAAGGTGACAACGGGAGTTTGTGGTTTTGGGATTGGAGGAGTGGTCACAATTTCCAGCAAGCTCAGACGATTGTACAGCCTGGTACGTTTTCCCGGATTCTTTTTCCACTAGTTCTTGTCGATTGTCGGAAAGGAAGGATGATTAACACAAAGGGTTGCCTTTATTACAGGCTCGTTGGATAGTGAAGCCGGCATCTACGCTCTCTCGTATGATGTAACCGGTACAAGATTGATTTCCTGTGAAGCAGACAAGACCATTAAAATGTGGAAAGAAGATGAAACCGCAACCGAACAAACTCATCCACTTAACTTCAAACCACCCAAGGATATCCGCCGGTTCTAACTGCGCACCTCGGTTTGTCCGGTTTTGGTGACTCGATCTTCAGCTTTATTACAATGTGTTTTGAGATAATGTAAGATTAGAACTAGTTTTTGGTTAATTATGATAAATCTTTGCTTCAGAGATAAAACAATTTTTGTTGATTCCTAGATGAAGCACCTGATAAATGATACATCTCAGTGACCCTATTTTGATGTTCGTGCTAAGATTATTATTATATTCTAAAGCCATTGCTGGCGGTCCAAGAATGTTAAAGTTTCATCTCAAAGTCAACTTACACAATTTTTTTTTTTAATTTTTGATCTTAACATAAAAAGGTTCGATTTTTTTTAATTGAAAATTTATAGGTACAAATATGGAGTGTTCAATCCAAAAATTGGATTAGTTTGGAGGTTAAATTGTGATTAAAGTTGTTTTATAATTGTAAGTGTTGGGTGAAATGGTAAGATAAAATTCTATGAATTTATATAATTAAAATTTGAATTTATTCTTTTAAATTGTGATAGTGTAATTAAATTTTTAAATAAAGCTTTTAGGAGCATTTGGTTTGTATTCGTTATATTACATCCTGTAATGAGATAACAGTATTTGGATTTCAACATTTTGGTTATTCTGTAATTTTACATTATGGCTATTTTGTAATATAGGGCGTAATTTTCATCCCGTAATATAGGGTGTAATCTCATTACGACCCATTTCTTAGGTAATCTTAAATTTTGGACTAATTTGTTATTTATTTTTATTATTCTAATCAATTTAGGTTTTTTCTTAAATAAAGTTTAAAACTAATTAAAAACAAACAAAAAAAATGTATTTTCTTAATAATGAACTAGATGTCATACATTACAATTATAATCACTATATTTTATTTAATAATTTAATTGTAGTTATAACTAAAATTATATGGTTAGTGTTGCAATCACTTTTCTTAAATTATTATAATTATGATTTATAAATTTATTTCAACACAATATATTTACATCTCGTCAACCAAATAACTAAATAATATAATCTCATATTTCATCCGCAATATTACATCCTCGTAATCCTATTATGGAACGTAATCTAAGATTAGGCCAACTAAACACCCCTCAATGGAATCAAATTAAATTTGTTGGATGAATTTGCATAATCGAAAAAGTAAACTTTGAATTAACAATTTTCAAAATAAAGGCTAAAAATAGAAATGCATTGTTGTCAGACACCAATTGTAGTAATTTTCATTTTTTTCACAAATGAAACCAATGCAACTGCAACGCGTACACGAGGATAAGGAAAAAAGATTACGAGGATTAATTGACTTTAATATATATATATTTTTTTTCTTTTTAAATGAAAACTGTTTAACTCTTATTTAAGTCCTTATAAGCTTCGCACATTTTAAATTTAGTCCTTTTACTTTAATCCATTAGCCTTTCTATTCTTTTGATTTGATTATTGAAATCCAATTGATATCACTCTCAAAAGAATTATAATTTTTAAACTAACCTTGTTCTCTCGTTGCCAATATTACACGTTTGAAAAAATCAGATATGGGTGTTATGAAAGTTTTAATTTTGAATATGAGATTATAAGGTTATTCACATTATTTTACAAAAGTAGAATGAAAATCTATATTTTCTTTTTATTTTTCTTAAATGTCTTCGTGTAGTTTTAGATTGATCAAGTAAGTGTATTGTTTATTCTTAAAAATATCACATAATCAAATTTAATAGAAGTCTGGTGTGATCAATTGGACTTAAAATTTAAACATGCGAAGAGTATAGGGATTGTGAATATAATTAAAATACTTAAAAAGTATGGTTAAAATATAGCAATGAAATAGACCAAAAAAAAAACAAAGAAAAAAAAAAGGAGCTCTCTCACCGACCAACCACACAGCTCGAGACCGATTATCCAGCGCCAATATTCATGCATGAGCCCTACTGAACCGGTGATTTGTAACAAATGCTCAACTTCTCCTCATTACTCTCCTTTTCTCACTTTGGAAACATTCAAACCAAAAAAAAGTTTTAATTAAACTCTGGTTGTTTTTTGATCATTTGTTTTTCCCCCTTCCAAACACCTTCTTCCCCCGTTTTTTAACAAAAATGGCGTCTGAATTGATTCATAGGAACCAGACAACCCCAAAAAGTTCGCCAAATATCAGTCCTCGGACCCCTTCATCCCCTGTCAGGAACTGGAAAACCCCATTCCGTTATGTGGCTCAGAAACAGCGGTTCTTCTTTGTTCTTGTCGGGATCGCCATTGCTGCTCTGTTTTTTAACTCGTTCCCTGTTCCGACGTCTTCGTTGTCTCAAGAACTGAGTGGTGGTGGTGGTGCTAGTTTGATTGCTGGTTCGGTCAGTGGTTTGGGAGCTGAGTCGAGTGAGGTGACTCGGAGGGTGTTGTACGAAGCTTACACCGAAGGTTTTCGAGGCAGGAACGTGGCGGCGACTGGTAAGGTACCGTTGGGGTTAAAGAAGAAGAACTTGAGGATTGTGGTGACAGGCGGAGCTGGTTTCGTGGGGAGCCACCTTGTGGACCGGCTGATCGCGAGGGGGGACAGTGTGATCGTGGTGGATAATTTCTTTACGGGGCGTAAAGAGAATTTGATGCACCATTTTGGGAACCCCAAGTTCGAGCTCATAAGACATGATGTGGTTGAACCGATTCTGTTGGAAGTTGATCAAATCTATCACTTGGCTTGCCCTGCTTCCCCTGTTCATTACAAGTTCAACCCTGTCAAGACCATCATATCCTTTCTTACGTTTTTTGTTTTTCTTGAAATATTTAGATTTTTTATTTCAGGAGTGTTGTTGGGACTGATTTTGTCTCTCTTAACTTTTTCAACATGATTCACAAAATAGCATCTAGTCTGATCAGACTATGCATGACATATGTCCATCCACCAAAGAAAAGGTGCCCATTTACTACCATCAGTCAGGGTTTGAACCCATGCCTTAAATGATATCTAAAGGCACATATACTACCAAGGAATTGGTGTTTATATGTTATTAGTAGGGTTTGAACCAATGTCCTAAATGGTACTAATGGCATTCCTTATAGGTGATCATGTGTTAAGTCTGATCCAATAGACGGTGTTTTTGCTCCATGAATTGGTTTGGGAGACAATTTTAATATGGGATAATACCAAATTTATTGAGGAATTTATTGGCTCCGGACAAATGACACTTCGAATTTATTCTGAAGGAGAAATTCCTCAACAATTCGTGTTCTACATGTATGAAAATGAGTCGGTTGAGACAATATTCATCCCAATAACATATGAAGATTTGGGTTATGTTTTTCTTTTCTGCAGTTGACATAACATTTATATGTGATTGTGATTTGGGATCCTTGATTTTTGATTGTTGGGTTGGGGTTTGGGATCGATCCACAAGACCAATGTGGTGGGAACATTGAACATGCTAGGGCTTGCAAAAAGAGTTGGTGCCCGTTTCTTGCTAACCAGCACCAGTGAGGTCTATGGTGATCCTTTGCAGCATCCCCAGGTTGAGACCTATTGGGGCAATGTCAATCCCATTGGTCAGTCCATCGCCTCTCTGTATATGTAAATACATATTTTTTGTGGATGATTTATTAACACTTTCCGGTCCGCCCCCGTTAGGTGTACGGAGTTGCTATGATGAGGGCAAACGGACCGCGGAGACCTTGACAATGGATTATCACAGAAGCCTCGGAATCGAGGTTCATATTTTATATATTCCAACTTAGGTATAAGTAACATCAGATACGTGTGTATGTTAAAATAATTGAATGAACAGGTGAGGATTGCTAGGATATTCAACACATACGGACCACGAATGTGCATCGATGATGGGCGTGTTGTAAGCAATTTTGTAGCCCAAGCTTTAAGGAAAGAGCCAATGACTGTCTATGGCGATGGCAAGCAAACCAGGAGTTTCCAATATGTTTCAGACCTGGTAATACTTTACATCATTTAACTTTTTACCGAGTTTTCATCTGATTCACTGATAATTACAACAGGTGGAGGGTCTAATCCGGTTGATGGAAGGTGATCACGTAGGTCCTTTCAATCTCGGAAACCCTGGAGAATTCACCATGCTCGAACTTGCCGAGGTAAAAAACACTAATACCGTATACTCTGTGTCGGACACATACTCGGGAGTATTGTAAGGGGGTACTATTGAATGATGTTGCAGGTGGTACAGGAAGCAATAGATCCAAATGCAAAGATAGAATTCAGACCAAACACAGAAGATGATCCACACAAGAGGAAACCAGACATTTCAAAGGCTAAACAACTTCTTGGCTGGGAACCAACCATTTCCCTTCGCAAAGGCCTTCCTTTAATGGTGTCTGATTTCCGGCAAAGAATCTTTGGTACCCCTAAAACACTTATCGGCGGTGGTGCTACCGCTTAGTCCTCCTCCTCATTAATATTAGACTAAACAAAACATTTAAGATCATACCTATACCTATATATTAATTAGAACCTTCATTTTTTTACTGCTTTTTATAGGAAAATAATAATAATTAATAATAAATTGTATGCCGCTGAAGCTAATCCCTTCTTCCTTCCATGGAGGGTTTTCATTTTTAATAGTTTTGTCATGAGAATTTTAGAGTAATTCAATTTTTGTATTATGTTTTTGCTTCAACACAAATATATAAATATGATTTTTTTTTTTATATATATGAATTGATATTTAAAATTTTATATATAATTAGAGTGAGTATTTAGTATATTGACAAAGTAAAATAATTGTCAACTTACTAATTTACGCGTAAAATTTAAAAGCTTCACTAATAAAGTATAAAATATTTTTCGATATAATTATATTCAATATACCATATTATACATATTCGTGTTTAACACTGAGATATAAGGGGCTCCTTTTGCCAGCCTTGTTCCATTAATCCTTGTAAGCTGGTGTTGTTTGATGGCTTTGCATTTTTGTAAATGGCATACAGCAAAAGTTGTGCTGTTCCCAGTAGACAACCTATCCCATTTGGTACCTATAAACAAATAATAATTTTATGTTATAACAGAGTTACGATTTATTTATAAAATTAGTGATAGTAAATTAAATGAAGAAGGAAATTAAAAAAGTTACCCCAAGGAAATAATCATGCATAAGTGAAGCATAGAAAGCCCAAATTCCTCCATTCAGAAAAAGGAAGAATGAGAGAAAGAATGGCATGTACTCCACACTTTTGGTTCTCACCACTGTTTTCTGATACAATATATACAAATATTAATTATATTTATTAAAAATAAATAAATAAATAAAATACATGAAATTCAAAATTCAAAATTCGAAATTCGAAATTCGAAATTCCAATTCCTAAAATTTGAAAGTGAAACAAAATAATTATATTTAATGTTTAATTATGTTTAAATATAGTTAATAGTATTTAGTTTCAAGTTTTTTAAATTTTTTTTTAAATTTGCACCCGCGATATGTGTTATATAATTAATAATTGTGATTTTGATTGGATGGAAAAATATAAATGTTGAAAACTATAGAAGTTTAAGTTCAAATCTTATTATGTATATTTTTATTTCTATTTTTTTATATAAAAGATATGAAATGACAAAAACATCTTTAAAATAATATGATTTGTTTTGGAAGGTAAAGATATTTTCGTCATATATATATATATATGTTTTGCAGATATTTTTTATTTTCTTTGTGGTATTCTTCAGCTTTTGAAGTCATATTCACCAAAAAGAAGACAAAATAAAATAAAATAAAATAAAATTTAAAACAGGACAAGGAAAGATAAACTTACACTATTATTATTATGGTGAGAATAAATTATATTAGGATGTTCTTAAAAAGTATAATTTTTAGGTACTAATAAAATAGTGTCACGTTATCAAAATTTAAAGATAATAAAGTATTATTATACATTCATCTATATCTAATATCTTCTCCATTTTAATTTAATTTTAATTAAATTACTTAAAATAATAAATTTTTTCATAAGTTAATATTTTTTTATTTTTGTGCAACCAATTTTAAAAAAATTAGTAATTTTTGTGTAATTTTTCCATGTCATTGACACATAATTTTTTAATAATTATTTTACCATGAACCTTTGAATCCAGAACCCTAAACCTTGAACTCGAATTTTGAATCTTAAATCTTAAACTCTAAACTCTAAAGTTTGGGGTTTGGATTTAGGATTTAAGGTTTAAGGTTTGAGTTTGGGTTTTGAGTTCAAGGTTTGAGTTTAAAGCTTACAAGTTTGGGGTTATGAGTTACGAGTTTGGGGTTCATGGTTCTTGTTTAGAGTTCAAGGGTTCAAAGTTGCGGGTTCAATGTTTAAGTTTAGGATTTTGGGTTCAAGGTTCGTGATTCTATATTCAAGGTTTAAAGTTTAGGGTTTAGGATAAAAAATTATCAAAATTATGAGTCAATCACATGGAAAAAATTGTTGAAATGTTATTAAACAATTGGAAAGGGTGAATAATGTGGTGGGAAGGGTCCATGAAATAATTTCTTTATGGATGTGTGTATAATAATAGTTTTATGTTTTTAAAATTTGATGATGTGGCAAAATTTTATTAGTGCTTAAAAACTTTAGTTTTTAGGATCATCCTAATGTAAGTTATTCCCTATTATTATTATTATTATAATGTAACCAAACCAACGAAAGGTTCTTGTTGTTTTAGATAGTCTCAACAACACTTTTTTTTCTTCTCTCTATAAATTAATTTTAGCTTAGCAAAATAAATAAATGAATTTTATCTGATCGAATTTTGTATATTTTTAAAAGATGATTATTTAAATTTCGATTTTTCGTAACACCAACTACAAATCGAAAAATAGAGATGAGATGAAAGTTATTACCATGGCAGCTAAAGGGGAGCCATACATGATGATGTTAAGACCACTACACATGAGCCCTATTGCACCAATTTGTGTTTCGCTTTCCAATGCTAACTGAGTCACTACAATGGCAGCTGCTACAAAACCCACATTTAATATCCCTACCAAAACCCCAGTCTTCAACTGCATATCAATTCACACGTATAATTGAATCAAGTTATAAATAAAAATTAGGATTTTTGAAGTTAATTTCAACAATTTACCTTCATCCTTTTTGGTGCATAAATGAGGAACAAACCAACATACACAGCTTCAACAAAGATGCCAAAGCCATTAACAGTGGCAACAAGGAGTCCCCCAGGCTTAGTGATCCCATAATATGTCCATAAACTTGAGTTTAACAATGTGCAAATGTAAGGTAGGCTCTGGAAATCTTCAGTTGATTTATGTTTTATTATTCTTTCAAACGTTCCACTGCAAATCAAACCCATGCTTTTTAGTTATTCCGATATATATATTCATCGAATACAAATAATTTAAAAATGAAAAATCCGAGCAACATAACTTTTCGACATGAATTTAAGAAATATGAAAAAAAAATAAAATAAACGAGTCATTTATTCTTACATGGGAGAAAGAAAAACCAGAACTGATATAACATTGCCTGCATGAACAAAAAAACACATGAGATCACATGAACATATATATATATATATATATGTCTATAGAGGGGAAATTGATGTTTTTCGCTCTTACCAATAATACCCACAAAGAAACTCAAGCTAAGAATTTCCATATTATTAAGTGAAAACGAAAATTGAAGAAAAAAAGAGATGGAGAGTTGAATGTGTTTGGGACTAAATTATAAAGGAGGGAAAGATTAAAGATGGGGAAGCCAATAGCTTGAGAAGAAAAGAGAGAAAGAACTACTTAAGAGTTTATACAACTTTATTTTCTAAAGAATAAAACTAAATGCCAATTGTTGGTTGAAAAAGTATAGCATATTATAGGAATATATATATATATATATATATATATATATATATCATCACTCATTTTTAGACCCTACATTCTTTAGTAGTGGTTGATAATTAATAACATAAAAACAAAAATAAAATAAAAGATGTATAAGTTTTGCAAGAATTATGCTTTGGTAGGGTTGAGATATTGGGGTTTGTTGAAGTTTTATTATGTGTGAGAGTAGGTTTGGATTATTTTTTAAATTATTTTAAGTTTAAGTTTAGTTATATGTGGGTTATGTTTACATTTATTTTGATTTAGATTTGAATATATTTTAATTTTTAGTTTATTATGTGGATATATTCTAATTTTTAATTATGTTATATTTTATATCGAGCTGATCATGTCTGTATTACTTTGTGATTGTACTTAGAAAATTTCCTTAAAAAATTTGGTTAAGTTTTGCTACTAGATCCTAAACTTTCCGTAAGTTGAGGATTTAGTACATGTACTTCAATTTGATCAATTTATTTCCTTTACTTTTTGAAGTGGTCAATACTAGTCCTTGTACTTTTTAAAATTTGAAATTTTAGTCCAAACCAAATGATAGAAATTAAATTTGTTCTGTAAAATTATGATATTAGTCTTGTATTATGCCTAAAGTTGTAAATTTAGTTTATGTTCTCTAGCTAGATTATTCTTAGTGGCTATATTTTTTTGAATTTTGAAGTTCTAGTATTAATGCAAACGACAATTGTTAAATCTATTAACTGTTTTTTTAATAATACATGGAAATAATAAGCTAACATGGCACTAAAATACTCCTAGAGGGAGATAGGGCTAAGCGGAGCGAAAAGAGTTTTCCACGAGAGGGGAAATGAAAACTATTAGCCCCACACAAAGTTTATGAATAAGTGATTGTCTGATAATGAGAAAGAAATATCCGCCTTTCTGCTAAACATGATGTA
Organism: Gossypium australe; assembly: GCA_005393395.2. Lineage (NCBI taxonomy): Eukaryota > Viridiplantae > Streptophyta > Magnoliopsida > Malvales > Malvaceae > Gossypium > Gossypium australe. The sequence goes on along the minus strand of CM016616.1, from coordinate 144,455,131 downwards.
TTGAACTCATAATTCATTTGATACTTTTTATGAATGTTAACTAAGTATCGTAAGTAAATTAGTCTCAATTGTTCAATCATTTGATAACACGAGTCATTCTTTGATAAATAATTACTAATACAAGGACTAATTGCCCATTTTTGAGTAGAGTGAGCAAAATGCATGTAATCCAACTCCTAATACAAGAGTTTTCATGATACTTTTACCGAAGATATGAATATGTTCAAGAATAACAAAGGAGGGAAATATATTACAAATAAGTGGTTGGTGTAATTATAAGACACATTGCATTTCTAAAGGGAAAATACAAATTCAAACCTTGGAGATGACATTATCCCTTAGACAATTAAAACCCTGAACATGAACTCTAAAATCGACATAAAAAGAATATCTTAAACCAAATTACAAGTTGAAAAAGTATAGTATATTAGAAAAGAAAATATCATCACTCCTTTTAGACCCTACATTCTTTTGTTTAATTTGATATTTTTGGATTTTCCCTTTTATATTTTAGTAGTTTCATACCGAAAGGTAGCGGTTGATAATTAATAATATATCTATAATCTATAATATAAAAAAACATAAATAAAATAAAAAATATGTATAACTATTGCAACTTGCAAGCATTTAAGATAAGGGAAACTACAAATTTGTTCATCACTTGTGTTAATTAAATTATGTAACTTATGTAGGATATGTGACAAATTTAGAAATATCCCACAAACAATAATATTATAGAGGAATAGGGGTGAGTAAAATCCGATTCGATTCAAAAAACTCGATAAAATTTTTAAAATTTGAATTAAATAGTTCGAGTTATTTGAGTTAATCAAGTTATTTGGATCATCTCAAATGAAAAATTAAGTTTTTCGATTTAACTCAAATATGAATTACACAATTCGAGTTATCCAAAAATCCGAATAAGAAAAGGTAAAACTACGCCATTTTGATAAATGTTTACATTTTCTAAAGTTAAAAATCAAAACCATTAAGTTAAAAGGCAAAACTACGTTGTTTTTATAAATGTTTACTCATTAAGTTAAAAGGCAAAACCATTATGTTGTTTATGTAGTTAAATAATTTTATACTTCGTTTACTAGTTAAATAATTGGTTCATGTAAACGCAACATTGAGTATAAATAATATGATTTGTTAACTCGACTCGAAAATTTTTGACTCGATTTGATCCGATTCAAAAAAAAATTTAAATTGAGTTCGGTTGCTAAAATAGGATTCGTCAACTCGACTAACTCAAAATTTTTTGACTCGATTTGATTGGACACGATCGAATACTCACCTTTACAGAGGACCCATTAATAATTAAAATTCAAACAATATCCTAAATCGTATATGTACATTTCAACAATATCGTTTTCATAGTTTAAATACATATTCCTTTTTTGAAACTACAATTTACTTTACCATTACATCTAATATAAAAATAACGAGAAGCTTATAAAATGACTTTGATAGAGACTTGTATTTATAGATGATTACATTTAAAATATAAATAAAATAAAATAATAATTCAAAAATTAGGATAGAGATAATAACAATTATATTTGAATATTAAGGAACCAATTTTAGAGCTCATCACAACACTTTGGTTTAATGGTAAGAAGTAGAAATTAAATCTTACTACGCATGGTCTTGATCTATATTATATATAATGCGCGTTAAAATACACTCACTTGAAGACCCTCATCGATCTTCCTTGTTTCAAGAGTTGATTTGATTCATTTGAATTCATTCTAATCTCTAAATGCCAATGATTGATATTCTATAGATAGATCATAATATCTTCATTAAATTGTCAAATCAAATAAGACAAGTTTTTTAACTATCTCAATAATAATCTATAATTAGCATTGTTGAGTAACACTCATCAATTTTCCGCTCATTTTGCCACAACATATATCTTTAACATTTTAGTTTATATAATTAATCACATCTTTGAATTTTATTTTAATAAAATTAAATGTAAGGTAAAAGGTTGAAGTAGTATTCAAATATTTTATTTCGTGATAAATACACGTATGTTTCTAAAAAATTATCTAATAAATATAATAAAGTAAAATTTAAGAACTTTCATGCAACCAATAATTTTTTAACAATTTTTAATTATTTTTATTCATGTTGGATCATTGTTTGGGTTTGACAATTGGACTAAAAAATAATTTGTTGAACCAAAATTTTATCAATTATCCAAAATAATTAATAAATATAATTTTGATGATTTTTTATCAATTTAATTGATATTAATTCTCAATTTAAAATCAAATCGATAGGCTAATCAAATTTCGATTTAATCGAATAAAATTCAATAAATTTTATGAATATAATAATTGGTTTTGATTTGTAACTTAAAAAAACCCTTAATTGCTCACCACAAACGTGACAAGCAATTGGCTTGAATGGTCTTTTCCTTATTAAAAATTACGTTCTTTCCTACCACCGGTTTATTAAGTTATACAATGACGTTTTTTATTCCTTTATTAAATTGTTTATAATATTACGTATTTAAATAAATTTAGATATATGATATCTAAATTATTGTAATAATAATGCAGTGAATTGAGTTGAATTATTAAATTTCAAATGTTGTCAATAAAAATATCATAAGGTTCTTATATTAGGAATTGAATTATATTTTGTCCCCTTTACTTAGAAAATAGACAAATTAATCTCTATACATTAGATTAAGGAGCAAACTGATTTCTATACGTCAACATAAGATACATGTGGCACATCACATGTAACTATTTAGTTATTTCGTCAACCACACCAGTTTTTGACAATAACAATGGATGAAATTTTTAACAAAAAAAGATCAATTTACTCTTTATTTTAACGTATAAGAACTATTTTACTCAATTTTTAAATAGAAAAAACAAAATAGAATTTAGGAGCACCCTAGAAGGTGAAGAAAAAGAAGAGTAGAGGTCAATGGGTCATGCTTCGGTGGGTCACTTTAGTTAAGGTATAATTGAATTAAAGCATATTTGTTCGCACTGGTTAATCGATTTTAGCATTAGATTCTTCTGTGGTGCGAGAAAAGATTTTTCACAAAGGCTTAAAAAAGAAAGAAAAATAAAAATTGGTCCAACAAAAGTGGAATGATTTGGTTGTAAATAGATCTAATTTTTTTTAAAAATTTAGGGGGTCTTCAAGCCACGACTAATTCTTGTCTAATTGGGCAATTAAAAGTTGTGTTCTCATCTCCATGAGGTTTTCATCGTTATTGTCTCAGTTAAACAGTTTGTTGATAAAATGAATGAAGTAAGATTTAGTTTTTAAATTTATACTATTTTGCACTTTGATTTCTAAGTTTTTTCAATTCATTTTAGTTTTAAAATTTGTCATTTTTTCCAATTTGATCCCATGTTGATCAATGAGGTGAATAAGGAAATAAGATGTTGGTTTGATGAAGAAGGAGGGAGTACGAAGGTCGGAAATAATTTTTGGTCTCATGGAGATAGTTTAGAGGTTCAGTGTGGGAAGTATATGAGAATAGACCTACGTGAGTTGTTGGTATGATCCTTTTATAGTGGGGGATAAATTCAGTTGTGTCTTAAGATTGTTGGCGTGGAAGTCTGATTTGATACCCTTGCTGCGATAATAATGTGACATCTTAGGATGAGATATGTTAGGACAACTAGCAACCAATTATTCTGGGTCTCCAGATAGTCCTCATATTGCCTTGGCAGAGATGCATAGTTCTAAAATTTGTTAGGATGTAGTTCGCGAACCAATTAACGGTTCGTGAACTAGTTGCAGGTTCACGATATTGTTGGTTCCATTGGATGACATGTGTTAAGCTCCTTATGAGTGTTCTGTGAGGTTTGCAAGGTTCACTATACAAGGTATAATAATTGTCCCCTAGGCGAGTGAAGATTATAAAGTGACCTTCACGAGTTTGGTGAAAAAATAGTAACATAAGTGTTTGAGATGAAAGCGTCTTGAAGTTTATGATGAAGTGTTATACATTGTATAGGGATTCACATTTTAAGTTTGAATATATATAATTAAATATGTAATTTGAATTTTGAAAAATTTATACCATGATAAATGATGGTTATTTGTTTGTTCATTTGAGTTGAATATGAATTTGGAAAAACGTGCAATGTGTTACAACATGTTGGTTGGATTTCCAATGAAATCGTCATCATCTTTAATATTTAGATACACGTGTTGTGTGTTGATTAGAGGAACCTTTTGTTAGATCTGGTGCCGTAAGTGTAGTATTTTTATCTATGTACACTTATATTTTTTCGAACAGATTGGTTTAATAAAATTATCCATTAATTACATTACTACCATTTGTATACTGTCCTCAATGGTTTTTGCACACAAGCAAAATTGAAGCAAATATTAGCTCATTGATTATCTAATGTTTAACTAATACTAAACGGTATTGCGTGGTTGTATCGTAATACAGAAAGACAACTTATATTAGTAGATGAACCTAAACATGTCTTTAGTCTAATTGGAAATGAGAAAATCAATTGAAAGACTAATATATCGTCTATCAAGTCCAATCGGAGAGATGCTTTATCTTGGACATCAAAGCAGATGACTCTCAGAAAATAGAGACATAAATGTAACTGACTGGACTGACAGTACATCGAATAGGACCCAAGTAGAATAGATCCTGAATCCATTTATAGATTTATTCACTTGTGACGTTCATAGTGAGACATACCTTAATCCTAAATGGATGATGGACTATGTATGCATGACTCGTATACTTTGATGTAAGTAAAAGCCTGAGTTTAAATAGATAAGGAACTGAAAGTTGGTGTGTTGGGTATACGACTTCTGCAATATGTAGCATCATTCACAATAATGGAATTCATAACCCAAGAAATGGATACATATTATCCTAATTAATTATAAACTCATTTAGTCATGAAGTCATTTCATTATAGTATCATGACTTCGCTCTCCCTAATTATATACCATTATGAAAGCTACTCAATTAGTGCTTGTCCAATGACCTTGTCATAAGTGTGTTACCCTAATAGGATACCTTTAATCTCTTTAGGATAAATCCATTCGCCTAATATGATCCTATTTTATCTCATTGTAACTATTACATCTTCCTTCATGAAAAATCAATTACTATCAAATAGTAATTAAGTCATTTAGCAAAAAGACAAACGACCCGTGACCACGTTTACTTTTCATCTATCATGTAATGCCAATGAGAATATGCCATTTACCCATTTCTTAAGGTATGAATTCCACTATTTTGAACGATGCTTCATATTGTAGAAGTCGTATATTGAACGCACCAGCTTAATGTTGGTTTGATGAAGAAGGAGAGATTATGAAGGTCAGAAGGAATTTGTTGTCTCATGGAGATAGTTCAGAGATTCAATGTGGGAAGTATATAAGAATAGACCTATGTGAGTTGTTTGCATGACCGTTTTATAGTGGGAGACAAACTTAGCTATGTGTCTAGGATTGTTGACGTGAAAGTTTGATTTGATACCATTGCAGTGGTGGTGATGTGAGATATTAGGATGAGACATTTTAGGACAACTAGCAATCAATTACTCTAGGTCTCCATGTGGTCCTCATATTGTCTTACTCTAGGTCTCCATGTGGTCCTCATATTGTCTTAGTGGAGTAGCAAAGTTCTAAAGTTTACCAAGTTGTGGTTTGCGAATCAATTGCTAGTTCACAAACTAGCTGTTGGTCTGCGACATCGTTGGTTCCATTAGAAAACACGTGTCAAGCTCTTTATAGGTGTCCTGTGAGGTTCGCAAGATTTGCCACACAAGGTATAACATCCCTAACCTTGAATTCATTCAAGTATGATGACATAACACTATGAGATTATGCCACATCATCACTTAATTTTTTTTAAAATTTAAAATATTAAATATTTTACATAATTTTAAAAAATCAAGTGATGACGTGGCACAATTTCAACATGTCACATCATCACACTTCAATTGAATCTAAGTTAAAGATTTAAATTGAGAAATTTTGCCAAGTTTCGAGACAAATATGGGCAAAAAAATTCAAAAGCTAAGTTAAGAAAAGTTAGCGAGTTCAAAGACTAACATATTTGATAAAATGTTGAGAAAATTCAATTAACTGAAAATTAATATTTTCAACAACTAATGTTTTAAACATGTTTGATAACTCACAATGAAAACTAACTGACAGAATTTTTCTACAAATAAAGTGTAGAAAAAGATAAGTATATAGGGACCTACTTATCACTTAATAGAGAATAAATTCAATTTTTTTTACTCTATTTCATTTAAGATTATATTATATTTATGTTTAAACAAATTTTATAATTTAAAACTTAATACTTAATTTTCCAGTATTTAATTTTTTTAATTTATCAATATATCCTCAGATAAAATAACCATCTTTTCATCTAAAACTTAGTTTTTTATTTTCCCACATTTTCTTTTCCATCCTTCCAGATCTTTCTTTCCCTACCAAACAGAAAATAAGAGGCAGCTCTAACCTCATAATTGGGTGATCATATATGACATCACATTTTGTCTTTATCATTTACCATAATTAATGATACCATGAAAACAACATACCAACCACAATTGCAGCTGCCTCATTTACACCATCAACCCACCATGCCTTACAATTCAATCCTTCAAAGCAAAGTTACAACCTTTTCTTTTTTTTTTTTTTCTTCTTGGAATGTTCTGAAAATCAATGCATATTTTATTTATTGAGATGGTGGTGGATATAATAATAAATATTATGGCAATCAATTTCAATAAATATCATAATAATAAATTGAAATCTTTAAATATAACCAAAAGGGGAAAAGATGATAACAGCAGCTGAAAGTTGACAATATAAAATTATGACATGCAATGTTAGGAACACAGCTGATAAGAGATAATGTTAGGCATAAAACCCATGGAATTTATCAGATAGTTAAATTAAAAAGAAAGTATAGGAATGAATCAATTTATTTTTTAAAATAGAAATGCTAACTAAAACAATAACTTTTTTAACGATGTTAGCCCTTAATCCACGTGCACTTCATACTATGATGCTATTTGTTTTATATATTTTAAAATTTTGTCTAAACTCGTCTATATTTGTATATGGCTAATATATTACTTTTTTTTAAAATTTGGAAAAAATATTTATATCATTTTAATTTAATATTTAATAATCTAATATTTTCATTTATTTTAATTTTATATACAGACATCTTAATTTTTTTTAATATTCACATTATAGTATTATATATTACTATAGATTTAGTTTTTATGTGTTATAATATAATAAAATATAATATAAACATAGAAAACGAGTCAAGCCGAGATTGGGCTTTAATGTTCGAGCCCGAGCTCGACCTATATTCAAAACGGGCCTAATTCTTTTGCCTAAATATTTTTTCAGACATAATATTTCTGCCTAAATCCTCCCAAATTTCGAGCAAGCTTTTGATTTTGGACATGTAACCCAATCCATAAACAAATCTAGTTATAATTAGTTGAATATCTCAACCACTTTTTTTTTTTATGTTCAAAGGATTGAACAATTGGATGATACATAACTTTAGGTCCTGATTTAGGCCAAAAAATTTAAGGACCAAAGTAAGAAAAATCATGAAAGTCGTCCTATTGGTTCTTTTTCATTCTCAATAGTGAATGCTTCAATGCACAATAATTATAGAAATGAAAAAAAATCATGATCGCGATTGTGGCCATGGCCATAGACGTGGTTGAAGACACTGTAATTATCATTATCATGGTGGTAACCATTATTATAACCACCAAAAGAAAGATAAAAGAGAAAGAAAGAAAAAAAAATGATGGTGTAGCAATTCTTCAAAAGACATTGAAAATTTGTGCCACCAATGTGGTATGAGTGGGCATTGGTCGCAGACCTATCACGTGCTTGAACATCTTGTAAAGCTTTATTAAACCTTCATAAAAAAAAAAATATTGAAACAAATTCGACTTATCAAAATGATGATGTAGAAACTAATTTTGCTCAAAATGATTATTTTGAAGACCTTGTTGATATGACCAATCTTGATATACAGAATTTCTTTGAAGCTAGAAATCAAGAATTTTAAAATATATAGAATAATATTTTAGATTTCTTTCATTGTTTTATAATTCTTGCTGTTCATGTTTGAGTGACTTTAGTATGCTTCCAGTATGTTTTGTTATATTTTTAAGTGCTTACCGATTGGAGCTATCTGGTTCACCGCATCGACCAAGCTCTGCACCACCTCCATATTCGATACTGTCCCTAACATTGATTTATTTGGTTTTTGGGTTTTTCCTAAACTCAAATTGCTTTTTTTTTCATTGACTAAAATTGCAAGTATTTTTACTTGAGTGATCAAAGTGAAAACTTTTAAAAAATTAAGTGATGAATTAAATAATTTACCCATCATATATATTTTCATAAAGTCTTTTGAACAAATTTACTAGAAAAATACTAAGTATATGCAAATAAAAAAAGTTGCAACAACACAAAAATATGTTTTAAAAAAAGGACATACATTATTTGAAGTTTGATAATTTTTTGTTTTAATTATAAAATATGTAAATATTAATATAAACCAGTAGTATATATATCGGAAGATTTGACTCCTAATTTTTTAATGCATAACAAGGAAAGGAGTTACAAGGAGATAGAAAGGTGAAAGGTTGAACTTCCACTTAATAGCATTCATGATATCTACTTAATAGCTTCAATTGTACTAACTTTCGTGCAGTACAAACAGTTTCTTCAAAATATGTTTATTTCCTTGAATTATACTCGTAATTTGAAGATATTCATCATTCCATTCACTTATTGTTTCAATATGATATCTATTATGAATATCTTTAAAACTCAACAAATTTCTTTAAGACTTAAGAGAGTATAATGCATCATTAATTTGAAACTTAATTTCTCTGGGCAACAATATATTTGCTCTTATGGAGCCTTCTATGATTTTGGTACTACCTGGTATAGTACTCACACTAGCTTTTTGCATTTATTTCTTATTCTTAAGTATAGTATAAGTAGTTGCATTGTATGCTAAGCATAGTCTTCATCATCTATTGCTAATTGAATTTGAGAGGTATTCATATTCTTCAAAGAAAACAAATAAATGTCACATAAATTTTCAAATATATAAAATTTTCGTAAATAGTTCAAAACATAATATAATAACCATGTTGTTAATAACATAACAAACTAGCACAAAATTTATTCTTTAAAACCATAATAATAAAATTAAAAGATCAATTATTCCCTTCAAGGATGGTCAAGAAATCAACAACTTCCAAGTGAGTTGTAACATCCCGAAATTGGGCCTAGTAGAATTGGGCCCATTGGGCCTTGGGCGTAGGAGTGTTTAAAATTTTTGAGAACAAGAGAATGGCATTATTTCATGTTGGACTTATTAAGAAGATGATTTGAGAAAGTTACAGGGTTCTATGAAGTTTCGGGTTCAAGTTAGGCCTTAGTAAAATTTTGTGTTTAAGCCTATTAAGGAGAGATAGTAAGTGGCATCAAGGCTTATGGAAATAAAAGAGTAAATTGCTAGCATAAATGAGCATATGGCAAGGAGGTTATGACATCAAGTGAAGTACCTTAAGGGAAGAGGTTCAAATCCCATTGTGTGCAAATTTTGACTATTAATTTTGTACTCTTTCCCTAAATTTCGGCCAAGCTTGTAAATAAGGCAAAATTGGACTTTTAAATTATGGTAAGGTGGACTTATTAAATTATGGAAAGGTATGGTAAGGAGGAAAATAAGGGATTTTAGGTAAGGTGGACTTATTAAATTATGGAAAGGTATGGTAAGGAGGAAAATAATGAATATTAGGTAAGGTAGACTTTTTAAATTATGGAAAGGTGGCTAAAGTTTATGGTAAGGAGGAAAATAAGGGATATTAGGTAAGGTAGACTTTTTAAATTATGGAAAGGTGCCTAAAGTTTATGGTAAAGAGGAAAATAATGGAGCATGTTGGTTTTTTTTTAAAAGTTTTGGGTTGGTAAATTTTGGCTTATTTGCAAAGGCATGGACGGTTGAGGTGAAGGAGAGGGTAGTTGAATTTGCTTTAGTCATTTGGTAGGATTTTTGGTGCTTGATAGGCCTAATTTTCTTTTGGCATCCTTTTGTGTTCTTTTCTCCAACTTCTCCTCTCATTGCCACAACTTCAAGTCAATACCGAACCTCTCAATCCATAATCACTCCTTTATAAATTCTTTCTCATTTGGGTAGACACTCTTTTCTTCGATTAAATTGTGTTTTAAGTGGATGGTCGTGTATCATTCTAGCCATAAGTCAAGTGGTGGAAATCGAATCCAACGTCAACAAGGAATCAAATCGCCCGATCATCTATCCCTCGTAATAAGAGACTAGGATTGTTGGTAAGTGATATAGATTGTTAATCAATCGCAATACTTGGTTGAAGTTGTAAATTGGGCTTTGGACTAATTGTTGACCGATTGTACCTTTAGGTGCCGCGGAGATCATCGCGTTACGGATTCCGAATAAGGTGTGTAATCTCATACCCTTCCATATACATATCTGAAATGGTGTGTAATCTGAAATGGTGTGTAATCTCACACTTCTCTGAAAGATTGTATGAAATATGCTGTTAATCGGTCGAAATACAGAAGAAAACTAAAAACCGGCATCCGTGATCACTCGGGCGTGCGTATTATCGTAGTGGTAATCGTATTTCGTAATAAAATAGTTTCGGTTAGAAGCAGTGACATGTTTTTAAAAAATCACTAAAAATAGGAGAAAAGAAATTAGAAAGTGAATAAGATATCAAATTAAAGCTTACTGTGTCTTTTTTAATATGGAAGAAACGGAGAAGGAAAAGGAATTTTATATTCTGAGATATCTTGATTTTAGTGAGACTGGTTCTGATTAACTTCGGGGTTCACTGATCTGTTTTAGAAAAATCATATAAAATTGTACAAAATAAATTATGGGTTATAATTTATATGTATGGATTCCTTAGTGAGCCTATTTTCAAGAGAAACAAGTTGGAACAGTATATGAAAACCGTACAGTGAGATATTTGAAATTAAGATAAGAGAGGTCAGAATCATTGGACAGTGAAACAAGGGAAACTTTAAGGAATAAACTGTACTAAATGGCTAGGCCAAAAATTCTGGAAAAATTACAGTAAGGAGATATATGAGTCTAGTTTCAAGAAAATTTTACGGATCTAAATTTCGAGTTTCCTAACTCGAGTTATAATCAATTTAGTCAGTATGACGCAGATGGACAGTTTTAAATTTTTATGCCCAAATTAGTAGTTAAGTCCAGAATTGCGAAATTACCCGGTTTGGGCCTAAAATGAATTTTTGACCCAATAGTTCCGAAGAGACCCAAATAGAATTCTGTGCCACTCGAGGAGATAGTAGGCCTTCGGAAACACCGTTGAATATGAAATTACCGAAATCACCCTTGGAGGGTAAATTACCGAATTACCCTTGGTGGGTAAAACTACTGAATTTACCCTTGGAAGGTAAATTACCGAATTACCATTGGTGGGTAAAACTACCGAATTTACCCTTGGAAGGAAAATTACCGAATTACCCTTGGTGGGTAAATTACTGAAATTCCCTGGGTTGCGAAATTACTGAAATACCCTTGGAGGGTAAATTATCGAAATACCCCTGGGTTGCGAAATTACCGAAATACCCCTGGGTTGTGCAAATTACCGAAATACCCCTGGGTTGTGCAATTACTGAAATACCCCTAGGTTGCAAAATTACCGAAATACCCTTAGAGGGTAAATTATCGAAATTCCCTGGGTTGCGAAATTACTGAAATACCCTTGGAAGGTAAATTATCGAAATACCCCTGGGTTGCAAAATTACCGAAATACCCTTGGAGGGCCTGGGTTGCAAAATTACCGAAATACCCTTGGTGGGTAAAATTTCTGAATTTCCCTTAGAGAGTAAATTATCTAATTACCCTTAGTGGGTACGATTACCGAATTATGAAAATGCCCTTACGGGCCGAATTACGAAAATGCCCCTAATGGGCCAAATTACGAAATGTCCCTATGGACCGAATTACGAAAATACCCTTTATGGGCCAAATGTGATATTTGATATATGGGCAGTTTGATATTTGTGATATGGGCTAGAGTGTGTAATTTCACACTTATCTCATGGGTTAGATATTATACCGTAAGCATTAGAATAAATCGTAAAATTTGTAAAATCGGAAAATACGGTGTAATAACACTTTTTGTGTAAATGCATGAAACCGGTATTAAGGTTGTGGGAATTACGGATTTGCCCTTAATGGGTTATTTTGTTAAAAAGTGATATTTTGGGCCATATGAATTATTTTGATAAATTGGTCAAGTGTGAAATTTGAAAAAAAAAAGGCCTCATGTGATTAATGGGCCAAAATTTGCTAGATCGATTAATAGGCCAAAATTTGTTAGATCGATTAATGGGCCAAAATTTGCTAGATCGATTAATAGGCCAAAATTTGCTAGATCGATTAATGGGCCAAAATTTGTTAGATCGATTAATGGGCCAAAATTTGCTAGATCGATTAATGGGCCAAAATTTGCTAGATCGCTTAATAGGCCAAATTGTTAAGATTAATTAATGGGCCAAATTACTAGATTGCTTAATGGGCCAACTTGTATTATGGGCCTTATGATGAAATTATTCTATGAATATTGTTATGCTTTGTATATGCATACATGATTGCATGGGTTAGGATAAAATTGAAGAGAAGTGCTACTGGCTCTGCACAATCTAGTTCGATGACTCTGTCACAATCCAGTTCGGTGGCTCTGCCACAATCTAGTTCGGTGACTCTGTCACAATCCAGTTCGATGGCTCTGCCACAATCTAGTTCGGTGACTCTGTCACAATCTAGTTCGGTGGCTCTGCCACAAACATTTTAAATGGCTTTATGCTTGCGATTGGTGTGTTGGCGGGGTGGGTTGACTTGATCCCCACAGGTGTGCTGGTTGGTACGGGTGGTGTGTAACGGATGGAAATTAGGTTTGGTTTGGGATTTGCATATCATATGCATATTATATACATGTTATTATGTTATAATTGTAAATGAGCTTAGGCCCAAAATATTGCTATGTGTGTTCCGACCCAATGGATGATGGTAAGGGGATTACACACTGAGTTCTTGTAACTCACCCCCCTTTCTCTTAACCTTTTCAGGTAATGCTCAGTGACGTGGACTTGGGCCTTGGATGACTCGATGGAGACCATACTTTAGAAATGGTTTATTTGGACTTCAGACTACTTTCTTTTTTATTTTATTACTCTACTATTTTGGGTTAAATGTTGTAATCAGGCCTCGGATTTTCTTTCAAAATGCTTCTGCAACTCTATTCCCAAACGTCCCATTTTCGTAAATTGTTTATTTCAAATATATTTTCACAACCAAAAAAGGTTTTTAAAGATAATTACGTTTTCAAGTAGATAACAGTTGCTTAAGTGTTTTGGGTTTTAACAAAGAGGCTGTAATTCTCAAACAAGTTTTTAACAATCTCAGAGATGGTTTGAAAAAAAAAAAAAAAACTTCCATGTGACACGCCAGATTTGGGCTTAACTTCTAGGCCGGGTTTGGGGTGTTACATGAGTTGTACCAATGATGGCATAATCATCTTCGCCATTCTCACAAACAAAATTTGTCTATATTTTCTTCCCTTTAGCCTTCAACGATTGTTGATATAGTTCCACAAGATGTAACGGCCTAATTTTCAGTGGTGTCGGAAATGGTGATATGAGATCACTAAATCCGGCAAGTAAGATTGAATAAGATAGTAATTTAATATTTATGAGTCAAGTGAGAATTTAGAAGAATTTGTGGATTGGTGAATTTAGTGAATTAAAAGAATTTATTAGGTCAAATGGGTCAAAAACGAGGTATCGAGACCTCAAATTTGAAAATTGAGCCATAAATATTTTTAGAAATATTTATGGAGTGTTATTAAGTTAGTATTAAAGTTTGGTTGAGAAATTTAAATGTTTGGGTAGCCAATTTAATAAAAAGGACTAAATTGTAACAAATGCAAAATTGCTAGAAGAATTAAATAGCTCAAGTGTTAAAAGAAAGAGGATTTATAGGGAAATTAACCCAAATGTGAAAAGGCTGGACGGCAAGTGGAAGAAAATCATCACAAAGATAAGGATAATAAGGGCAAAATTGGAATTTTGTAATTTTAATATGTTATTAAGATAAGATTGAAAATAATCTAGAGTAATCTTCACAATTATCTCAGCCAAAAACGTCAGAGGAGTTCTGGAGAAAGCTTGTTTTCATACTATTACATCATGTGAGTTTAATTCATGCTTTTTCTTGATAATTTTTATGTTTTTATGACTTTTACAACTAGATCCACTTATAGAATTCATTAGTTTTTGATTTGGTGGGTAAAATTAAAAGTTACCCTTGCTGAGAAATGGAAGTTTATGATGAATTATTATGAAAATTAAATTATAATTTCATATTAAGGTGGTTTTATTAAGTAATTTTGATAGGAAATGATATTTAGGACCTAATTGTGAAAAAGTTGTGAATTAGAGGTTGGGGTTGAAATTCAGAATATCAAAGGTTGTGAAATAGTTTGTAATGATAGAATAAAGTGTTTATTGAGAAAAATTAGTTCAATTGATGGCTGAATTGAGCAGGGACTAAATTGTAAAAACTATAAATTTTGGGGTAAAAGTGCAATTTCGAAAATTGAAGAGCATAAATTATGAAGTGAAATAGAAATGAAATATATGCTGATGAGTGAAAATATTTTACATTATAGATCAAGAAACCAAAGAAGAAAGAGGAAATGAAAAAGTTGCAGAGTAGTCCCTAAATTTCAAAATCTTCTACAAATCAGCCGGGTAAGTTCATATGGTTGAATTTATATGTTTATTTGTGAATGATTGAATGATATAATGTGCTGTTAAATATGAATTTGCTGTGGGTTTGTGAAAAATATGATAAATGAAAGAATAAATGGTGGTAATTCAAATTAGGAAAAATGCAGAATTGAGTACGTTCGTGTCGTGACATGTGATGAATTGACGGATAAGACCATGGTTAATCCATGGCAAATGTGAAATGTAGGTATGGTATCATCCATACTGAGTTATGAAATGTAGGTATGGTATCATCCATACTGAGTTATGAAATGTAGGTATGGTATCATCCATACCGAGTTGTGAAATGTAGGTATGGTATCATCCATACCGAGTTGTGAAATGTAGGTATGGTATTAACCATACTGAGTTGTGAAATGTAGGTATGGTATAAACCATACTGAGTTGTGAAATGTAGGTATGGAATTATCCATACTGAGTTGTGAAACGTGACACTGAGCAACGACGTACTCAAATTCGTAAGACGTTTCCTAATTTGATAAGAAGTAATATAAAATGAGTGAATCAAATGGAAGAGATTGAGTAGTTGTTAATGTTGAGCTCAACTATGTGCAGTATTTTAACAATGGTTGTGAATGGCAGGGAACTTTAGTAAATGTTTTGTTATTGTTTTGGAAATATTATGTGTGGTAAGCTACTTTTAAACCTATGAACTTACTAAGCTTCATTAAGCTTACTTGTGTGTGTTTGATATTTTTATGTAGATTGAATTAAAGAGAAGTGGAAGATCGGATCATCACAGCAAAACTCACTATCCAGATCAATTCCGGTAGCTTTTGTTTTATGTTTAATGGTTTATATGGCGTGTATAGAGTTTAAATGAGATGGAGTAAAGATGTTATAAACTAGTTAATGATATTTTGCAACGAAACAGTTTTTGAATTACAGCAGTAATGTGATTTTGAAAAATCACCAAAAATAGAAGAAATGGAATTAGAAAGTGAAAGAGATATTAATTGAAAGCTCTTTGAGTCTATTTTCATATGAAAGAAATAGAGTAAGCAAAAGATATGGAAATAATGAGATATTTAAATTTTAGTGAAACTGGTTCTGAATGAATTCGTGATCCCCTGTTCTACCTTTGAAAAATCATTAAAAATTTCACAAAAATAATTGTGGATTAAAATTTATATGTATGAAATTCTGAATGAGTCTAGTTTCAAATGAGCTAAACAAGGAGGCCATCTAAATTCTGTACAAAGAGTAATTTGATTCGTAGTGAAGAGAGGTCAGAGCAGTTGAACAGTAAAATAGGGGAAATTTTAATGAATAAACTGTACTAATTGGCCACATGAAAAATTCTGGAAAAATTAAAGTAAAAAGATATATGAGTCTAGTTTCAGGGAAAATTAACGGATCTTAATTTGGAGTTCCGTAGCTCCAGATATAAATATTTTAGTGACTATGACGCAAATGGACAATTTTAAATTTTATGCCGAATTAGTAGTTAAGTTTAGTAATGCCTCGTGCTCGACTCCGGCAACGGTCTCGGGTAAGGGGTGTTACATTTATTGGTATCAGAGCTTTGGTTTAGACGATTCTCGGAACGAATGTGATGTATAAAATGTTTAGAAATACATGCCATATAAATCTGTGATAGTGGGATGTGAATGATCCGATCTAACTATTAATTTTTGTTATAGATTGTAAAGATGTCTGATAGACCCGAGGGTGCTGATCATGAAGAGGAAGTTAATAGTAGAGTACAGACTTCTGAGCAGGGAACAAGTAATAATGTTCCGATTTCTTTGATGAGAGAGGAAGAACTTAAAAATTTGATTTATGGGGTAATGAATCAGTGGTTTAGTGAAACAATACAAGGAAGAAGTCAGGCACAACAACCTCCTCCTCCCCCTACTGTACCACCAGTTATAGCCCCAGTTGCTCCTCCTTCAATAGATGAATCTATCAAAAGAACACCGATTGAGAAACTCAGAAAGTTCGGAGCTGAAGAATTTCGGGGAAGATCGGATGATGATCCAGTTAAAGCAGAGTATTGGCTAAAGAGTTTGGAGAGAGTTTTCAAACAGATGATTTGTTCTCCGGAGGACTATCTGAGGTGTGCAGTTTCATTATTGAAAGAAGAAGCGTATAATTGGTGGGAAACTATTGAGGCAGTGGTACCTGCAGATAAACTTACCTGGGAATTCTTCCAAAATGAGTTTAGAAAAAAGTATGTGGGAAGGAGATATTTAGATAAAAAGAAAAGGGAATTCCTTGATCTTCGACAGGGGAATAAAACAGTGGCTGAATATGAAAGAGAATTTGTGTATCTCAGTAGGTATGCTCGGGATGTTGTACCGACAGAGGAAGAAATGTGCATTAGATTTGAAGAAGGGCTTAATGATGAAATCAGAATGATGATAGGAGGCACTGAGATTCGAGAATTTGTGGTTCTGTCTGATCGAGCTCAAAAGATGGAAGAAGTGTATAATAGAAAGATGCAAAGAGAAAGAAAAGGCAAAGAAGTATATAAAAGAAGTTTCTCTAGACCAACTTCGACTTTTCCAGCTAAAAAGTTCAGAGATGATTTTAGTCGATCTGTTACAATTCCGGAACGACCGAATAAAAGTAAAACAACTCAAAGGGAGGTCGGAGTGACTAATAAACCAGCAGCTAGTACTGGTAGTGTGCAAAATATTCCGAGACCTAGATGCAAAAATTGTGGTAGATTTCATATTGGTGAATGTTGGGGAAGAACCGGAGCTTGTTATAGATGTGGTGGAACTGATCATTTTATTCGGGACTGTCCTCAGTCATTAAAAGAAAATAAAGAACTAGGCGAGAAACAAACAAATACTCCTCAGAAAAGTAGACGTTTGGGTCAAAGTAGTGCTGCTGAGACTGCTCGTTCGGGAATGAGAGATACTGTAGCCCGATCAGAAACAAGGGCACCTGCACGTACATATGCTACTCGGGCAAGAGAGGAAGCTTCTGCTCCAGATGTGATAGCTGGTATTTTCCATCTTTTTAATGATTCTGTGTATACTTTAATTGATCCTGGATCTACGCATTCATATATTTGCACTGCATTAGTGTCAGAAAAGAAAATGACTGTTGAGTCCACTGACTTTGATATGCAAGTCACTAATCCGTTAGGGCAAAGTGTGTTAGTTAATTTAATATGTCGGAAGTGTCCACTGAAAATACAAGGCTGTGAATTCTCTGCTGATTTAATGTTGTTACCTTTCCGAGAATTTGATGTTATTCTTGGCATGGATTGGTTGATTAAACACGATGCCATAGTGAATTGTAGAGAAAAACGGGTTGATTTAAAATGTCAGACAGGGGAAATAGTTTCAGCTGAGTTTGGAGATAAAAAGAATGATGTCAAAATATCAGCCATTACAGCTCAGAAATTGATTCGGAAGGGTAATGAAGCATTTTTAGCTTATATTCTTGATACTCGGGGTTCTGAATTGAAGATGGAACAATTGCCAGTTGTTAATGAGTTCACTGATGTGTTTCCGGAGGAACTACCTGGTTTACCCCCAGATCATGAGGTTGAATTTGTAATTGATGTAATTCCGGGTACAGCTCCGATATCAATAGCACCATATAGAATGGCACCAGCTGAGTTAAAAGAGTTGAAGACGCAATTGCAAGAGTTATTAGATAAAGGGTTCATCAGACCGAGTACATCACCTTGGGGTGCACCTGTTTTATTTGTGAAAAAGAAAAATGGCTCGTTGCGATTGTGTATTGATTACAGACAGCTGAACAAGGTAACAATTAAAAATAAATATCCATTACCTCGTATCGATGATTTATTTGATCAACTGAAAGGTGCTGCTGTGTTTTCAAAGATAAATCTTAGATCTGGGTATTATCAACTGAAGGTTAAAGAGTGTGATGTGCCAAAGACTGCTTTTCGAACTTGGTATGGTCACTACGAATTTCTGGTAATGCCTTTTGGTTTAACAAATGCCCCTGCTGCATTTATGGATTTAATGAATCGGATTTTTCAGCCTTATTTGGATAGATTTGTGGTGGTATTTATTGATGACATATTGGTCTATTCAAAGACAGAATCCGAGCATGCACAACACTTGAGAATTGTATTACAGACTTTGAGAGAAAAGCAGTTATATGCAAAATTTAGTAAATGTGAGTTTTGGCTTCATGAAGTTGGATTTCTAGGTCACATTGTATCAGCTGAAGGAATTTGTGTGGATCCAAGTAAAGTTTCAGTAGTGGTGAATTGGAAAACACCGAAGAATGTAACTGAAGTGCGAAGTTTTCTGGGACTAGCAGGGTATTATCGCCGTTTTGTAAAGAATTTTTCCATGATTGCTTCACCAATGACTCGTTTGTTACAAAAGAATGTTGAGTTTGTATGGTCTGATGAATGTCAACAGAGTTTTGACCAATTGAAGAAAATGTTAACAGAAGCTCCAGTTTTGACTCAACCAGAATCAGGTATACCGTATATTGTGTACAGTGATACATCTTTAAATGGTTTGGGTTGTGTGTTAATGCAGTCGGGAAAGGTAGTGGCTTATGCTTCACGACAATTAAAACCACATGAAAAGAATTACCCTACACACGATCTTGAATTAGCTGCAATTGTTTTTGCTTTAAAAATTTGGAGACACTATTTATATGGTGAGAAGTGTTATATCTATACGGATCACAAAAGTCTGAAATACTTAATGACTCAGAAGGAACTGAACTTAAGACAGAGACGATGGTTAGAGTTGCTGAAAGATTATGATTTGGTTATTGACTACCATCCAGGAAAAGCTAATGTAGTTGCTGATGCACGTAGTCGAAAGTCATCTTTGTTTGCGCTTCGAACAATGAATGCTCAATTGGCTCTTAATGAAGAAGGTGCTGTATTAGTAGAATTGAAAGTGAAACCCATGTTTCTTCAACAAATTCAGAAACTGCAGAATGAAGACCCTAAATTGGTATTTAAACGACAAATGGTTCGAGATAATTTAGATTCAGAGTTCAGCATTGATGATGAAGGTATGTTGCGTTATCATAATAGAATTTGTGTTCCAAACAATTTTGATTTGAAGAATAATATTCTTTCTGAAGCACATAATAGTATGTATTCTATTCACCCGGGCAGTACGAAAATGTATGGTGATTTGAAAAAGATATATTGGTGGCCTGGTATGAAAAGAGAAATTTCAGAATTTGTTGCAAAATGTTTGATTTGTCAGCAAGTTAAAGCGGAGCATCAAGTGCCAATGGGTTTACTACAACCCATTATGATTCCTGAATGGAAGTGGGAGCGTGTTACAATGGATTTTGTGTCAGGATTGCTTATGACTCCAAGAAAGAAAGATTCGATATGGGTGATTGTTGATAGATTGACAAAGTCAGCACACTTTATTCCAGTCAGAACAGATTTTTCACTTGAGAAGTTAGCAAACTTGTATGTGTCAGAGATTGTGAGACTACATGGAGTTCCAGTATCAATCATTTCGGACCGGGATCCAAGATTTACTTCGAGATTCTGGAATAAACTGCAAGAAGCTTTAGGTACCAAATTAAATTTTAGTACAGCATTTCATCCTCAAACAGATGGACAGTCAGAGCGAGTGATTCAATTTCTAGAAGATATGTTAAGATGTTGTATACTTGAGTTTGGTGACAGTTGGGAAAGGTATTTACCTTTGGCTGAGTTTGCTTACAATAATAGCTATCAGTCTAGTATAAAGATGGCACCGTTTGAAGCTCTTTATGGTAGGAAATGCAAGACTCCATTGTGTTGGTCTGAATTGAGTGAATCAAAAATAGTTGGGGTTGATTTAATTCAGGAAACTGAAGAGAAAGTCCAGGTTATTCGAGATAGTCTAAAAGCTGCTTCAGATCGTCAGAAGTCATATGCAGATTTGAAACGAAGAGACATAGAATATGCAGTGGGTGATCGAGTATTTTTAAAAGTTTCACCGTGGAAGAAGGTATTACGGTTTGGCAGGAAAGGGAAATTGAGTCCGAGATTTATAGGGCCTTATGAAATTGTAGAAAGGGTTGGTCCTGTAGCTTATCGGTTGGCTTTACCTCCGGAACTTGAAAAGATTCACAATGTGTTTCATGTGTCTATGTTAAGGCGGTATAGGTCAGATCCTTCACACGTAATTCCTCATACTGAAATTGAGCTTCAACCAGATATGACTTATTCAGAAGAACCAATAAAGATTTTGGCTCGTGAAGTAAAAGAGTTGCGGAATAAGAAAATACCATTGGTTAAAGTATTATGGCATCGGCATGGTATGGAGGAGGCAACCTGGGAAACAGAGGAGTCAATGAGATCACAGTATCCAAATCTATTTTCAGGTAACAAATTTCGAGGACGAAATTTTAAAGGGGGGGAGAGTTGTAACGGCCTAATTTTCAGTGGTGTCGGAAATGGTGATATGAGATCACTAAATCCGGCAAGTAAGATTGAATAAGATAGTAATTTAATATTTATGAGTCAAGTGAGAATTTAGAAGAATTTGTGGATTGGTGAATTTAGTGAATTAAAAGAATTTATTAGGTCAAATGGGTCAAAAACGAGGTATCGAGACCTCAAATTTGAAAATCGAGCCATAAATATTTTTAGAAATATTTATGGAGTGTTATTAAGTTAGTATTAAAGTTTGGTTGAGAAATTTAAATGTTTGGGTAGCCAATTTAATAAAAAAAGGACTAAATTGTAACAAATGCAAAATTGCTAGAAGAATTAAATAGCTCAAGTGTTAAAAGAAAGAGGATTTATAGGGCAATTAACCCAAATGTGAAAAGGCTGGACGGCAAGTGGAAGAAAATCATCACAAAGATAAGGATAATAAGGGCAAAATTGGAATTTTGTAATTTTAATATGTTATTAAGATAAGATTGAAAATAATCTAGAGTAATCTTCACAATTATCTCAGCCAAAAACGTCAGAGGAGTTCTGGAGAAAGCTTGTTTTCATACTATTACATCATGTGAGTTTAATTCATGCTTTTTCTTGATAATTTTTATGTTTTTATAATTTTTACAACTAGATCCACTTATTGAATTCATTAGTTTTTGATTTGGTGGGTAAAATTAAAAGTTACCCTTGCTGAGAAATGGAAGTTTATGATGAATTATTATGAAAATTAAATTATAATTTCATATTAAGGTGGTTTTATTAAGTAATTTTGATAGGAAATGATATTTAGGACCTAATTGTGAAAAAGTTGTGAATTAGAGGTTGGGGTTGAAATTCAGAATATCAAAGGTTGTGAAATAGTTTGTAATGATAGAATAAAGTGTTTATTGAGAAAAAATAGTTCAATTGATGGCTGAATTGAGCAGGGACTAAATTGTAAAAACTGTAAATTTTGGGGTAAAAGTGCAATTTCGAAAATTGAAGAGCATAAATTATGAAGTGAAATAGAAATGAAATATATGCTGATGAGTGAAAATATTTTACATTATAGATCAAGAAACCAAAGAAGAAAGAGGAAAAGAAAAAGTTGCAGAGTAGTCCCTAAATTTCAAAATCTTCTACAAATCAGCCGGGTAAGTTCATATGGTTGAATTTATATGTTTATTTGTGAATGATTGAATGATATAATGTGCTGTTAAATATGAATTTGCTGTGGGTTTGTGAAAAATATGATAAATGAAAGAATAAATGGTGGTAATTCAAATTAGGAAAAATGCAGAATTGAGTACGTTCGTGTCGTGACATGTGATGAATTGACAGATAAGACCATGCTTAATCCATGGCAAATGTGAAATGTAGGTATGGTATCATCCATACTGAGTTGTGAAATGTAGGTATGGTATCATTCATACCGAGTTGTGAAATGTAGGTACGGTATTAACCATACTGAGTTGTGAAATGTAGGTATGGTATAAACCATACTGAGTTGTGAAATGTAGGTATGGAATTATCCATACTGAGTTGTGAAACGTGACACTGAGCAACGACGTACTCAAATTCGTAAGACGTTTCCTAATTTGATAAGAAGTAATATAAAATGAGTGAATCAAATGTAAGAGATTGAGTAGTTGTTAATGTTGAGCTCAACTATGTGAAGTATTTTAACAATGGTTGTGAATGGCAGGGAACTTTAGTAAATGTTTTGTTATTGTTTTGGAAATATTATGTGTGGTAAGCTACTTTTAAACCTATGAACTTACTAAGCTTCATTAAGCTTACTTGTGTGTTTGATATTTTTATGTAGATTGAATTAAAGAGAAGTGGAAGATCGGATCATCACATCAAAACTCACTATCCAGATCAATTCCGGTAGCTTTTGTTTTATGTTTAATGGTTTATATGGCATGTATAGAGTTTAAATGAGATGGAGTAAAGATGTTATAAACTAGTTAATGATATTTTGCAACGAAACAGTTTTTGAATTACAGCAGTAATGTGATTTTGAAAAATCACCAAAAATAGAAGAAATGGAATTAGAAAGTGAAAGAGATATGAATTGAAAGATCTTTGAGTCTATTTTCATATGAAAGAAATAGAGTAAGCAAAAGATATGGAAATAATGAGATATTTAAATTTTAGTGAAACTGGTTCTGAATGAATTCGTGATCCCCTGTTCTACCTTTGAAAAATCATTAAAAATTGCACAAAAATAATTGTGGATTAAAATTTATATGTATGAAATTCTGAATGAGTCTAGTTTCAAATGAGCTAAACAAGGAGGCCATCTAAATTTTGTACAAAGAGTAATTTGATTCGTAGTGAAGAGAGGTCAGAGCAGTTGAACAGTAAAATAGGGGAAATTTTAATGAATAAACTGTACTAATTGGCCACATGAAAAATTCTGGAAAAATTAAAGTAAAAAGATATATGAGTCTAGTTTCAGGGAAAAGTAACGGATCTTAATTTGGAGTTCCGTAGCTCCAGATATAAATATTTTAGTGACTATGACGCAGATGGACAGTTTTAAATTTTATGCCGAATTAGTAGTTAAGTTTAGTAATGCCTCGTGCTCGACTCCGGCAACGGTCTCGGGTAAGGGGTGTTACACAAGATGTTTTGGTGTACGACAAGTATGGGATCAATGGTTTTTACCTCCACAATGATAACACAAACTTTTCACTTTCCTAGTTGTATCTTTATCATTCTTTCCATACTTATGATCCCACTTCTGGTGGGTATTCCTGAAAAGACCTCATCGTTCACGTCCATGTCCTTGATCACGGTCACGACCATGTCCTCGACCACAACTGCTAGCGTGGTCTTTATCCTTTCTGTTATATGATGTCACATTCGCTTTAGGGAATGGAGTAGAACTAGTTGGACGTGACTCATGATTTTTAATTAAAAGTTCATTATTTTATTCAACCACTAGAAGATAAGATATTAACTCAAAATATTTCTTAAAACCTTTTTCATGATATTGTGTCTGCAGGACAACATTATATGCATGAAATGTGTAGCATGTTTTTTTTTTAACATATCCTCATCAATTATGTTCTCTCCATATAATTTCAACTGATAAGTGATTCCAAACATAGCTGAGTTATATTTACACACAAATTTAAAATCTTGCAATCTCAAATGCAATCAATCAACGAATTTTAGAAAGTATTACGGTTTTCTTGTAGTAATATCTTTCTTTTAGACTATTCCAAAGGACAAGTGATGTGAAGAAATATCATAGCTTTAGCCTTATCTTGACTAGAAGCTTCATTTCCTTCATTAATAATTTCACCAAGGCCTTATGCATGTAAATGAATTCCAACATCTAACATCCAAGATAAATAATTCTTTTCGGTAATATCAAGAGCCACAAATTAAAGTTTTGCAAGGTTCGACATTAATGATACAACTACAATGTAAATTTAATATAAATATCAGTAATTCCTTAACAAACCTTCAAGCAAATATAGGTAATCAAAACTTTCAAGCATAACATAACAGAAGAGTATTCAAATAATTACAACAATTTAATCACAAAATAAGTTTTAACAAATTACGGGATTAGTGGAACCTTAAAAAAAAATTATTTTATTATGATAGATATTTTTATAAAATGTATTACATACCTTAATCTAAATTAACGAAAAAATGCAAGGTTGTTGAATCAATTTAAACACTCGCAGCGATAAAGAATTACAAGCAAGAATAATAGATGAATCTGCCTAATAAAAATGATAAAATGAATTATTGTACGGATGAAATTCAAATACGACAACTACTACATAAAAAGAAAAATCAACTTTAACAGGACAATGACTGGATGCAAGCAATAGGAAATTAGAGAGAAATTTCAGTCTTTTTTCTCTTTTGTTTCGCTTTTTTCTTAGCTCTTTTCCTTCCTTTATTTGGCTCTGGAATTTTATTATTATTTCTTAAGAACACCCCCCTCACCCCCAGAAAATGAACAGTGAAGAAGCGAAGAGAAGCATCAGCGGAGCTCTAACGGTGAAGCCGGCAACCGGTGAACGGAAGCCTGCTCCGGCGGTTACCGCCGAATCGACTACTTTAGCTGCCAAGAAAGTCGTCATTAAAAGCGCTGACATGAAAGACGACATGCAAAAAGAAGCTGTCAATATTGCCATCGCTGTTAGCTCTCTCTCTTTCTCTCATTTTTCTTTTCAATCTTCCATTTTTACTCGATTTTCATGGTTTTCGATTCGATTCCATTTCTGGGTTTTGTTCATTTGATCTTCTTTTACTAGTAAATAATATGAATTTGTTGAGTGATTTTTTTTCTGGGTTTTTTATTAGGCATTTGAGAAGAACAATGTAGAAAAAGATGTAGCCGAGCATATAAAGAAGGAATTCGATAAGAGACATGGACCCACTTGGCATTGCATCGTTGGTCGCAATTTTGGTAACCCATTTTTCCATTTAGATTTATTTTGATCTATGTTGGTATAAAAACAAGTTCAATTTTATGGAAAACACTTTCTACGAAATAGTTGAAATCATAGCAGATCTAGGCTTAAAACAGAGATTAACTTCAATTTATTTTAGTTACCATTAGTGGTACAGATGTTAGATTGGATTGTCTTCATTGCTATGTAATTTCTAGGTTAAGATCAATATGCAATTTTATTAGATTGATTGCTTTTGGTGAATGGGGCTACTTCAATTTTTGGTCTCAAACTCTATGTTGTTCTTCAATGGGAGGTTAGTAACTTTTTGTGTTCAAACAAGGGTTTCAGCTCTACTGGCACCTCTTCGAACAAATTACTGCCTAATCTGCTATTTTACTTGACTTCATAGAGGCAGTTTCATTGGGGATGTGAGTATGGCAGTTGGTTATTTGTGGATTTAGTCCGATGGGGCTAATATTGTTTCATCAATGTGCTTAATAACCTATTTCATACCTCCAACAGCATTGTTGGTATGCTGTTTTCATATAGTTAATGGAATTAAGGTGGGACCTATATTACAACCTGTATATCATCTGTAATATAGGTTTTTCTGTTGCATAAGAAAGTGGTTAGACCTTGGAACTTTCAGCTTTAACGTCCTGAGCACAAAACTAGGGATTTGAGGAAAGGGATGGGGTTTATGGGATGGAATGATGTTACAAGGTTAGATGCTCATTACTAAAAGAACACATTATTGCTCCAAGATGAAAGAAAAGATAGGCAACTGATATGTAAATATACCATGTTTGATTTTAATTCAGTTAGAGCTTTCTTTATGTGGCATAATTACAATTTATATTGGTATCATATACTCTTATTTGCACGTGTTCTCGTTTAATGATTTTGAAAGAGGCAGCTCTAGTTTTTCTTTATGCCAAGTAATGTAGTCTGCTATAATTTTGGGAATGCTCAGGTACTTTAACCAAATTATACTCTTTAGTGTTCATCCCAGATCCTATGGATTGTATGCTAGATATATAATCCTTGATCTAGACTCTAATGGAAGACAACCTAGATAAAATACCCGTACTTATAAACTTGGATGGAAAGTGCTACACTTCCTTGGTTATTAGTTATATTAATCATTTCAATACTAGTAGAGGCTTCTTTGCTGTCATTCATAAAGTGAATTTGGAGTTGTAGTGCTTGTACTATATGCATAGATTAGAACCTTTTTCTTTCAGATTTCTTTGCGTGATGAAAATTTCCTTCGAGTTCTAGGTGTTAAACAGGTACTGCCTTTTTAGTCTTGTTACTTTCTGATCTTCTTGTGCTTATTTGAAAACAAATCAGAGGGAAAATTTGTTTACGCTACAAAACCATGTTTCATTAAACATCTGTTTCTTTGATTTTGATGCAGGCTCGTACGTTACTCATGAGACGAACCACTTTGTTTATTTCTACTTAGACCAGAAAGCGGTTTTGCTCTTCAAATCTGGTTAATCATGTTTGTTATAACGATGAAGAGTGGTGATTGATGATGTTGAGATCGAGAGGCTTTTACTTGTGCCGGCTATGGTTAGCAATGGTCCGAATGAAATGAAGCATGCGTGTATTGTTTGTGAATCCTCTGTCCTAGACTTATTGTGCCTAACTTGTATATCTTATTACACCTGAACTCTGGTCTGAACCAAGGATGTCAATTACAGTCTTTTGGTTAGCGGTTCTTCGGTCTTTCTCTTTAATAATTTTCAATTATAGTTTCCCGATTGCATATCTTTGTTACTTATAAGGGTCCCTTTGGAGGGGTACGGTGCTGTTAAGGCATGTCGGCAACTTCAGCCACGGCGCATTCATCCAAAGGGAGCCAACGGTTGTTGCATTTGAACATATTCACATCTGTCAGTCGACTAACAATATAAATAAAGCAGATTTAGGCATTTAACACTATTTGAACTAAAATCAAAGTGAACTTGGATAAATAATATATCGCAGTCCTCTGAACATTGCACAAAAGCAAAACTTGTTCCCATGACATTTTCTTTTTTCGCAAATGTGCATTCAGCAAAGAGATGATCCATGGTTTCATTCTCAGCATGACAAAACAAACAATGGTTCTCTATACCCATCCCCCACCTGATCAACCTATCCTTTGTTGGGAGACGATCAAGGATTTCCATCCAAAAGACAAATGAATATTTGGGAACATGAAGTGGGCACCAAACAGTTTTGTGCCATGCAATCTTCTCATTCTATGGTTTGATTATTTCTCAAATTCCGGAAATAGTAACCTTCCTCCCATTTAGCTCATAGCTTTCCAGCACAACCAGAGCCTCTTCTCTAAGCTTTAGTATCCTGATATTGCATTTCAGTTGAACTTGACTTAAAAGAGGAGCATTTAAGCATATACTCTTGGACCCAAACAATCTAAAGTGATCCCTGACCTGCTAAGATGTTTCTTATGAGTTGGATATACAAGCTTTGTTCCAACTCTTAAGATCCTTCATCTCAAGTCCACACTCAACAGTAGGAGAGCAAATCCTTTTCCAGTTCACTCTTGCCCCTTTGGCAGGATCCTCGTTGCCTTTCCAAAAAAGAAATTGAGAGCAGATTTGATTGGTTCTATTAAGAATCCCTTTTGGAAGAATGAAATGCCAGCACAAGGAGTTTTGTATCTGAAAAATAACAGATTGAATCAACTGCATTCTCCTAGCAAAACTCAATTGTTTTGCAGCCTAACCTGTGATCTTGGATTTGATACTCTCCAACAATGGCAAGCAACCTGTCTAAAAAGGCTTTCTTGTAACTAGAGGGATGCCAAAGATAACGCACCAGCAGTTGCCCAACTTTAAAACCAATAGAACTATGAATAAGGTTTAGTTCCTCACAAGTCACTCTTGTTACAAAGATCTCATTTTTCCTTGCATTAAGTTGAAGCCTAGAAAGCTGGTAAAAAGTGGAGAGGATACTCCAAATACCCATCACAGAATCAACTTTAACCTTACAAAAGATAGGCAAATCATCTATGAAACACAGATGAGTCAATTGAATCATGTGGCACTTAGGATGATAGCTAAAAAGACCTTAGCACCCAAATCCAACTACTTCTAAAGGATATTCATAAAAAGGACAAAGAGGTAGGGTGACTGATAGTAAGTTAATTTTGTGCTTTTAATGTATCTATTTTTTGGTTAATTTTTTAATAGAATACAACTAAACTTATGATTTCTTACTTAAATCTTAAATCTTATCAGGAATGAAATTGGAGTGCCGAAATTGGAAATCAAACAAAATGGGCTAAATGGGAACAAGAAGCAAGAAAAGAGGATGAATTAAAAAGATTGCAGAATTAGTGATTAATTAAATCAAATTTTTGAAATTGTCAAATTCTATAAATAAAAAAAATCTGTTTTTTAGTTGATATATTCTTAGGATGAATCATGCTAAATTTAGCATGTGGAAAGTATATAAATACATTGTATTGGGTGCATAAAAAAACTCACTTTGAATGGAATACACTACAATTGCTTTATTTTATTTTATCCAACGTCTGTAGCTTTTGAGCTTACTGCCAACGTTGGTATTGATTCACGCTTGAACTCATTTAACCTTTTGCTTTAGACTAATATACTAGTCAATTCTCAATTCAATTAGTCCGATCGATCTAGTTCAGTCCCAACATCCTTACTTTTTACATGGGACTTGGGAAGTTTTATAGTTCTTGTGTTATTTTTCCTCTCTTCTTTGCATGTAACAGCGAATAACAACCCGTTTGGTAAAGGTAATACTAACGTAATACTAGTGTATCATCTAATCTTGAAATAACAAGTTATTTGATAAGTTTGAAATTTTATACTCGTGTGACTTTTTGTTTCGTGATGGGGGATAAATAAAACAATCTTAGAGGTGATATTTAAATATCACTTTTAAGGGTGAGCAAAACTCGATTCGACTAGAAAAAATAAAATAAAAAATCAAATTTCGAGTTAAACGAAATTAGTTATTCAAATTAATCGAATTATTCGAGTCAACTCGAATTTTTTTTGAATTTCGAGTTCGAATTGAGCTTAATTTTCAAATTCGAATAATTCGAATAAATTGAATATCAAACTATAATATTTTACATTTTTACCCTAAACTCTCAAATCTCTTTACTTTCCCCCAGAACTTTTACTCTCTCACACTTTCTCCCCAAAACTTTTACTCCCCTCCCATCTCACCCTCCCCCCAAATTTTACTCCATTTATTTTCTCCCCAAAATTTTACTCCCTCAGCCCCCAAAACTTTTTATTTTCCCCTAAACTTTTACTTCTTACCTTTTGCTCCAAATCAAAAATTAAAATCATCCAAAAAAAATTCCTAAACCTAAATAGTAATAATTTTATTTATATATACTATTTATATAATTAAATTAAATTTTACATTTAAATTGAATCTTTATAAATTTTTGTTAAAATTGAATTATTGATGATGCTATAAAATATTCGTGTTAAAATTTTATGTTGGTATCAATTTCATATTTTATTTTAAGATAAATTTTATTTAAAAAATCACATTTTTTTTAATTTCAAAATACATAGTAACAAGAATCAGAAGATAATTGAAGCAACTAAGCAAGCAAAGAAGCTAACCTGTATATAAAATATTAAAAAATAAATTATGAGGCGATGAAAGTTAATAACAAATTTAATTACGGTGGACAAATTTAATTACGGTGGGTGATAGTGATTACAATGACCCAAAATCATTTTTTTTTAAGTTAACTCGAACAAATATATTCGATTTAAATTCCATCTCACTCAACTTGATTCGAAAAAATTTCAAATCAAGTTAGGATGATAAAATAGGATTCGTCAATTCGATTAACTCAAAATTTTTTCATTCAATTCGATTCGATCAAACATTCATCCTAATCACTTGTGTTAGCACTCTTTTTTTTATGTTTTTATGTTTTTATGGTTTTTTTATGTTTTTTATGTTTTTTTTTATGTTTTTTATTGTTGAGTATTAAAGATCATTTTCTCCAATTTTTTTGTCTCCTTCTACTGCCACTGTTGTCAAACAAAGGAAAAAGAAAATTGTTCAAGTTTCATCATTTGTCAGGTGATATAAGATATATTTATGAATATCTAGATTTTTTAATCGAAAATTTTCAATGTTCATGACTCATTATCATTTTTTTTTCTTTTTCTTTCTCAAATTTCCTCAATAATCAAGCGTCAATTATTGGTATGTATTCTATGACTCACTCTTGATTTAGTTGAAAATCAAGTTAACTATTTCCACATGAATACTATGTTTTTTTTAAAAAAAAATTAGAATATATATTCTAAATTTGTGTGTTTTTTTTTTTAAAAAAAGAAATTGTCACATGTAAAAGCCTCATAGATGATAGATTTAACCCATATTACAAAGGGAAAAAAAATGGTTAATACATATAAGGGTAAAATTGTACATTCATAAATAACACGAATGTTTTACTTCATAGCAAACACAAGATAACCATAGTAAAAAATATCATAATTCTCAACAACCAAACACCTTGATATAGTAATATCTATCTTTCATCTATCATTTTGAAACTTGTGTGTTATTGAAGATAATACTCATTGATAAGTGCCAAAACAACATATTTTAGCCTCATTCTTAGTGTATTTTTGGGTGATTATGTGGTGTTAATTGTGAATTATATACTCCTAATCCTTTATATTCATGTTTTAATGCTTAATAGAGCACCTGGGAGAAATAAGAGTGAAAAACGGGTGAAAATTAGAACATTGGAGCAGTCTGGAAGTTGAACACGGGCAGCAGAGGTTCACATGGGCAAATCACACGAGCGTATACCTAGGGCATGTCGGTCTCAGGAACCGTGTGTGCTAACAATTGAAAGTTGCAATTTTTAGGGTTTTTTGACACTTTAAGAAGGCATAGATAAGAAAATAAATGAGGGAATAAGCAACCATCAAGAGATAGCACGAAAACTACTCAAATAACACCATTGAAGTAGATTTCCAAGCGGTTCTCCATCAAAATTCAAGATTCCAAGCTGATTTCCAAGGGAGTTATCATGGATTTCTTTTATTTTAGTCGTCATATTGTATTTTTTGTGTTTATTTTTGCAAGTATGAACTAATTCTCTTAATACTTAGGGGAGATGAAACCTAGGATGGATTCTATTGTTTAATTTCTAGTTTTATGCCATAAAACCTTACTTTCTTTGTTTTCAATTATGAATTTCTTGGGTTGATAATTTTAGCGTGTTGGTCCATGTTTGATATGCTTAAATTTGAGGTTGAATAGACCCTTTTGAGATTAGATCCCGCATAATTAAATGGAGTTGTGTGCAATCTTAGAAATAGAACGACATAAATCTACCAGATTAGAATCAAATCTAATAGGGGGACCTATAGAGCGAATTAATACAATAATAAGGATTTTAATTAGAAACAAATTTCAATTAATCAACCTAGAGTTAATTGCTCTTTTACTCAAAAGAGATATTAGCATAAATTAAGGATTTATACGGATTAAAGAGCTAAGAAAAAAATTGCATAAATTAGATTGAGAATTATAGATGAAATTTAAGTGGATTCTTACCTATGTATTGTTTTGTCACTTTGTTGATACTTGATTGTTTTTATGTTTTATTCTTTGGTGCATTCGTTAGTTAATTTAGATAGTTTATTTTATTTTTAAACAATCCTTTGAATTATTAGGTTAAATAATAGAAATGTGATAATTACTAGTATTCATAGTCCTTAAGAGAACGGTATCTGTGCTCACCATAGCTATACTATTAATTGATAGGTGCACATAACTTAGTCAATTAATTAGATCATTGTCGGGGATTTAAATATTAGGAAAATCTTATTTTAATTAAAAATTTAAAAATGTTATAATTTTTTTTAAAAAAAGTGTTTAAATTTCTAGTAGTTGCAAAAAGATACTTGAAATTTAAATGCCTTTTTAGAATTTTATAAGTATATATTTTAAAAGTTTATAAAAAAAGTTTATTTTTAAACCTTTTTTAAAAAATTACAATTTTTTATATTTTTATAATTTTTTACATTTTTTGTAATTATTAATTTCAACTAATTTCTTTTCAATTATCATGTTTTTTTCTAAATTTTATTTTATAATTTTTTTATAAATTATATATATTTTCTAGATGTTATATATATTAATTTTTTAATTTTATTTTAATTTTATATTTTTAATGCATATATACATTTAATAAAATAAAGTATTTGTTTTTTTTATATAAAGATGTCACATGGTGCTTTGTGATTGGTTATAAGAAAAAAATTTAACACGCTTGTCAAAAAAGGGCTAAAAAATATAATGGAGGTAAACTTTAAGTACTGTCGTAACCATTTTTTGAGAAAACGGGGTCGACTTTGGTTTTGAAAATGAAAACGAAAAAACGGGAGTCGCCGCCAATCCTTTTTGATGAGGTGTGATCGGGTCACCTTGTAATTTGGTCATTTTAATAAAATTTGTAATTTACTAAAACGACGATTTTTTGGTCTACGAAATCCAGAAAACAGGTTCGGGAGTCGATTACGCACGAGGAAGGATTAGCACCCTCGATACGCCCAAAATTGGTACCTAGTCGATTAATAATGTCTTAGCGTCGAAAATTTGAAAACTTAAAAGAATTTAAAACACGCTTTTAAAAGGATATCTCGTTGTTCGAGTTAACGAAACGTCATATCCAATATGTTAGGACACAACATCTCGAATTCTCGAGAATAAGCTTTTATTTCAAAACTCGTATTGCGATTTTAAAAGGATATCCCGTTGTTCGGGTTAAATGAGAAAAATCGAAACCCAGTAAATTAGGGCATGATTTTTCTCGAATTTCTAAATACGGAATATCGATATTTGAAACAACGTCTTTATTGTATCGAGTAAAATGTAACACGAATTGGTAATGAAAAATAAATTATGGTGTTAATATACATAACAAAAATGAATGCAATAATAAAATAACAGTGATATAAGCGAAAATATAAAGACAAGATACACAAAAAGAAATGAACTAAAAAGAGCTATAAGTAAACGACAAGTGTAAGTTTGAATAAAAGATGAGCAAATAAATAAAACAATAGAGATATTAGACAAATAAAATAATAATAATAATAGTAATTAGTTAATAACAAAATAACAAGTAAATAGACACAAAACGAAAATATAATAGAAATAATAATAAGAATAATGATATTAATAAATAAATAAAGAAAAGAAAGGAAAATAACAAAAAATCATAAGAATAATAATATGCTAATAAAAATAAAGGACTATAATATATATTAATACGAGTAATATTAATAAGTTAATAATAATAATAAAGTAAAAATAATAATATGAAAATAATATGTTAATTAATGATAATAGTATAATAATAATAATAATAATAATAATAATAATAATTAAAAAGGGGTTAAATTAAACTTAAAACAAAAGTCTGGGGAAAAATTGAAAATAAAAAGAAAGGAAAAGGACTAATTTGTAACGCGCTAAGAACACTACGGGGCACAAGGGAAAATATCCCTGGCCCTCTGTGCGCAGCGTTTTATACGAGGACTAAAATGACGCACAAGTAAAATTATAGGATAAATTTGAAAGAAAACAAAAACAAAAAAGGATCAAATTGCAAAACGCCGCAAAAGAGGAGGGACCGCGCGCGCAAAGAGCCCATTCACAGCAGAAACACGCGGATCCTGAGGGCAGACGGGTCGGGTCACGGGTCAGAGGCCAAAACGACGTCTTTTTGGCCTCTGAACTTAAAAATCAAAACGGCGCTGTTTTTGCTCCTCTATAAAAGCCTAAATTTTTTCTAAAAATCTTCATTTCAGCCCTCTTTCTAAAAAAAATAGGAAATTTGCTCTCCCCCTTTCTCTCAAAAACCCGATGGCCGGCCATAGCTCCGATCGCCCGACCACCGCGGCGGCCGCCGGTCGTTGGCGACGCCGCCGCCGTACGCGGTGGTCGGAAAGCCCAAAAGGCATTTTTTCGAAACCCATTTCATGTCGGACACAGATCTAAGGCCTAAACCCCCAAAAACCTGACCTAGCATGGCGAAGGAATAAGAAACAGTTCGTTTCTTTTCCCTTCCGGCGTGGCCTTCGACGGCGAGAGAACCGCCCGATTTTGGGTTAGTCCTTTTCCTTTCTTTTTTGGTTTTATAATTGCATGTAAAATAAAAAATAAAAAATGAAGAATAGAATGAAGCAAGAATTTAAAACGCAAATAGAAAAAAACCTCTGAGACTTTACTTTTCGTTTCTTTTTATTTTCCAAAAAATCTCCTGTTTTTTGTATTGATTTCTCTCTGTCTTTGAATCTCTCTGTTTTTTATTCAATAAATCGTCTCCAAAATAATGGATTTTGCTTGGCTCTTTATAGCCATTTTACACGGGCTTGATTTATTTATTTTTATGTTTTACTGGCATTTCTGCTGCAGGTGAATAGAGCAAATGGAGCAAGTGGAGGGGGCGATGCTGCAGGCGGCGTTAGAAGACAGGGGTCAGAAGACCCTAGGTGCGGCACAGCTAGGGTTAGAAAATTCTTATTTTTGTTTAGGGGTTTTAGGTCTAGTTGGGCTTAGGGTTAAGTGGGTTTGTTCGGGTTTTAATTGGGCTGATAGGTTTTGGGTTATGTTTGGTTTGGGTAATTTGGGGTTTAAATTTGGATTTAATTTTGGGTTTGGGTAGTTTGAGTTGTTTGGTTTCTGACGGGCCCGGGCAAATTGGGCTTTGTACAACTGCCCTTCTTTGCTTGCTGTCGTGTAACGAGAATGGAACAAAGACTTTTCAAGAAAGACCAATTTTGCCCGGTCTTGTCGAGTCCTGACTTCTTTTGGTGCTCCTCTTTGTCAGGTAGCTTCATTCCAGTCCACTGCATCTTGTTGCTTTGATCCACTCTACCGCCACTTCGGAGAGACAGGACTTGCAGCTTCAATCTGCTTCATCCACTGGGACTTCAAGGAGACAAGGATTGGTAATTGATCCTACTCAACTGTAATTTCAGGGAGAAGAGATTTGCAGCTTCGATCTACTCCACTGGGACTTCAAGGAGGTGAGAATTGGTAATTTCAACCTGCTCCGCTGTATCTTCAGGGAAACAATATTTGCAATCTTTAGCCTATTCCACTGCTGGTCAAGGAGATAGGATTATGGCTTAAATCATGTTCCAGTACTGTTTAGATAAACAAGATTTGTCGTTTGATCTTGTCCCACTACTGCTTAGGGCGACAAGATTTACAATCTTCAACCTATTTCGCTGCTGGTCAGGGAGATAGGATGGTGGCTTGAATCATGTTCCACTACTGTTTAGGGAGACAAGATTTGCCTTCGATCTTGTCCCATTACTATTTAGGGCGATAAGATCTACAATCTTTAACCTATTCCACTGCTGGTTAGAGAGATAGGATGGTGGCTTAAATCATGTTCCTTCGATCTTGTCCCACTACTGTTTTGGGCGACAAGATCTACAATCTTCAACCTATTCCGCTGCTGGTCAAGGAGATAGGATGGTGGCTTAAATCATGTCCCACTACTGTTTAGGGAGACAAGATTTACCTTCGATCTTGTCCCACTACTGTTTTGGGCGACAAGATCTACAATCTTCAACCTATTCCGCTGCTGGTCAGGGAGATAGGATGGTGGCTTAAATCATGTCCCACTACTGTTTAGGGAGACAAGATTTGCCTTCGATCTTGTCCCACTACTGTTTAGGGCGACAAGATCTACAATCTTCAACCTATTCCACTGCTGGTCAGGGAGATAGGATGATGGCTTAAATCATGTCCCACTACTGTTTAGGGAGACAAGATTTACCTTCGATATAGGGTGACAAGATCTACAATCTTCAACCTATTCCACTGCTGGTCAGAGAGATAGGATGGTGGCTTAAATCATGTTCCACTACTGTTTAGGGAGACAAGATTTGCCTTCGATCTTGTCCTACTACGGTTTAGAGTGACAAGATCTACAATCTTCAACCTATTCCATTGCTGGTTAAGGAGTTAGGATGGTGAATTCACCGATGTTGCTACACCGTCCTCTGAGGGACATATCCTGTAGACTCGGTTTTATATGCTTATGTTTATGCCAAATGATTAAGATGCAATGATCAGAAGGAATCTAATGCTCCTAACTAAATGTATTATGGACGATATTTGCATGAATGCAGAATGTCATGAGAATGATCATTTTACAATAATTAGGATGCAATGATTAGAATGAGTCAAATGTTCCTAACTAAATGTGTTTTGCATGAATGCAGAATTTCATGAGAATGATCCCTTTTTTAAGGTGTTATCGCTCATAGTTTATTAGGGCTTTATCACTGATGTATTATGCTGCCATCTTGTTTGGCTGGTATTCTCGATAGGAAACCCAAGAAAACGATTATTGTAACACCCCTAACCCGTATCCGTTGCCGGGTTCGAGTTTGAGGTATTACACGACCGAACAAGAATCTATATATACCTTTGTAAATAACTACAAGCAATTTCATGCCATTCTATTTTAGCAAACATATCAATCCCATTCAAATTCAAAGGCATACTAAAATATCATGGATAATTTCATGAGTAATTTCTAACAAATCATCAACCATTTTGATGTTCAATAGTGAAGGCCGAATAGGCCTATGATAGTTATTATTTCAATGCAATTCTATAGCTAACATTTCATTCAAGCTTATAACATTTTTTTAAGACACTTCTAATAACATACATTTCTTCTTTCATTATCAACAATACACTATAACTCTCATTCCTCATAACCGAATGTACCCTAGCATTTAACACAATTAACTTAAGTTCCCAAACCAACCTACATTACTTTACTCACAACCAACTCAGCTTAACATAGCAAATTAACTATTTTCGTATGGCATCTTTACAAAATCACATTCGTTCCATATAAAATAAAACATTTCCATACATAATTCAGCCTATACATGCCATGGACATTGGATTCAAAAACAACAAAATACCAAAAAAGGTGATAATGTGATTGTCTTCAACGATGATCCCCGAGCTTGAGCTTCAACTTCAAAATCTAATGAACAATGCATAGAACACACCAAGTAAGCTATCATAGCTTAGTAAGTTTAAGCAAATAGTATTCATTAAGGATTTAAACACATTTTCATTCAAATTTCCGAATCCTACTCTCTTGATAAAAACTATACCAATCATCACAACCATTTAGAGATGAAATTATATCCACATCATCTACTTATAATAACTTTTCTATACCGTACTCGCATAAAAGTAATTTACTAACATACTAGTAATATACTTACCAAATTTCCTATTTACAATTTAATCTACCAAAAGTCTCAAATAAATAGATATAATATTCATACCTCCAGATTACTTACCCATCCAAATTAACTGTTCGTGCCTCACAGGTGATAATACATTAGTATAATTTCTAAATACATAACATCTTTAACAACAGCAAATTCTTTAACAAACCTTATACTTACACACTTGTTAATAGAACTTAGTAACGTATCGCTCACATAGAGCCGTCACTTTGATATTTCTCGTAATGTATCGCTCACATAGAGCCGTTACTTTAATATTTCTCGTAACGTAGTCGTTACTTTAATATTTCTTTTAACGTATCGCTCAGATAGAGCCGTTACTGAATCATTTCGCACACACAGTGCTAACCTATCGTAACGTCCCGCTCACACAGAGCCGTTACCAAATCATTCTGCACACGCAGTGCCAATTTGTAATATCACTTAAACATCACATACAATTTCACAACTTAAGACATTTAGCACACCCAATTATGCATATTCGATCCTTAATTCTTCTTTTACTATTTACCAAAATATTCGGCCTTATACTTGTAGAGTCATGATAGTATAATTAATCAATAATATTCATTAATCCATACTTTCTACTTGTCTACAAATCAATCCATAATGTTCATTCATTCCAAATACATACGCCTACCACAATTACGGCATTATAACATTTAATCTATCCCAACCGTCTGAACCATTCATATATTTTATTTGCATCCATACACATTCACATGATACAGTCACATCCAGCTAATTCATACATGATCAATCCATTTCATTCGATTCTATCAAGAACGTACATATAGACGTAGATATGTACATATGTGAAATAAACTTCTTATCACAATTATACTTGAACATGTAATTGATATCTCATATTCAACTAAGAATATAATTTGGAGACATTCATACTATTAAGATATGTATATACTTATGCAAGCACATAGAGTAATTTCACATTATTTAAATTGCTTAGGGACTTACTTGGAATTCAATGAATTCGTATTTCTTTGCTATTCGTTCACTTTGGCCTTCCCACGATCTATCTCCTTTTCTTTTTGATCTCGGTCTAAGAAAATATCAAGTAACATTTATTCAATACATTTTTCAATTAATTCTAATCAATTCAATTCAACCTCAAAATGTATACAATCATTTAAATTTTACCCTTACAAGTTCACACCCTATTTGATTAAGTCCCAAATCTATCATTCACAAATCAATTATATAAATATGGTCATAATTCGATTTTCCCCAAGACCGAATGCCCTATATTATTATAACAATTCTTGCACTTCAATTTTAGACATAATTTCATCTCTTATAGCTACCATTAGAACATTCTCATTCATTAATAACAAATTTGTTTAATAGCAATTTACCCCTCCCTAATTCAGTTTCCTTGCAAATTTAGTCCCTAAACAAATTCACTAAATATTCATAAAACTTGGACTAATTCCTCTTAAATGCCGAACCTTATACGTCCCTTCCTAGGTTCACAAAGCCATTCATTCAAGCAATTTAGCTTCCAACCGATTGTTTCCCAAAATATTCAAGCCATAATACATACCCATTTTCCTATTTAACATGCTAATATGCCAACCATAACCAACAATTCTTCATCGAACATGAATAAGTCATAATATTAGATCATGGCCGAATCTAAGGGGAGCTTTAAGCTCAAATTTTGCACATGAATTTTATAGTATATGAGATTACTAACACAACCATGCAAAATCATCAAAAAATGGAGCTTGATACCTCACCTTAGAGACACATGCAAGGTCCGGCCATGAAGGTTTAAAAATGGCTTCTTGTTCTCTTCTTGTTTCGTGAGAGAAAAATGGAGATGATGGAGGAGAAAAGGAATTAAAAATGTATTTTCCCTTTTTTCTTTATTCACATAAAATATTTAATCTATATTCCACTATCATAATTTTATTATATTTAATATTATTCATCATCATTACCGTCCACTACTATAGTTTTTGGACAAATTGACATGCAAATCCCCTTGTTCATGTCACATTTAGGTTTTTATCTATTCGGTCCTTTCTCTTAATTCAAACATATCAACCATATTTTCCATACAATTCGACACACACATAGCACAATAATTATGTATATATATATTACGAGATTTTCTAAGTCGGATTTGTGGTCCCGAAACCACCGTTTTGACTAGGGTCGTAGTTGGGCTGTTACAATTCCTCCCTCCTAAAAAGAAATTTTCGTCCTTGAAAATCTTACCGACGAATAAGTGCGGATAGAGCTCTTTCATAGATTCTTCAGTCTCCTAG
Organism: Gossypium australe; assembly: GCA_005393395.2. Taxonomy (NCBI): domain Eukaryota; kingdom Viridiplantae; phylum Streptophyta; class Magnoliopsida; order Malvales; family Malvaceae; genus Gossypium; species Gossypium australe. The sequence continues at coordinate 144,414,837 of CM016616.1, read as the reverse complement.
GTTGTTTCCTCAACCCCGTGTTTAAGCCACAGCACTTTAACTAGCTTCACTTTCTTATTCCGCAACTCCTTCACTTCACGAGCTAAAATGCGATTTGGTTCCTCTTCATAAGTCAGATCAGGCTGAAGCTCGATTTCTACTAGATTAACCACATGAGAAGGGTCGGATCTATATCGTCGAAGCATCGATACGTGAAACACATCGTGGATTCTGTCTAGCTCCGAGGGTAAATTCAATCTATATGCTACCAGTCCGATACACTCAACAATTTCATACGGCCCAATAAATCTCAGGCTCAACTTTCCTTTACGGCCAAATCTAACTATCTTTTTCCACGGTGAAACTTTCAAAAATACCCTATCACCAATTTGAAACTCAATGCCCTTACGTTTCAAATCTGCGTAAGATTTTTGACGATCCGGTGCTGCCTTCAAACTATCACAAATCACAGCCACTTTTTGCTCGGCTTCCTTGACCAGATCAACCCCGTGTATCTTGTTTTCACTGAGCTCGATCCAGAACAGAGGCGTACGACATTTACGACCGTACAAAGCTTCATAGGGAGCCATTCTGATACTAGATTGAAAGCTATTATTATAAGCGAATTCAATCAAAGGCAAGTATCGCTCCCACATACCTCCAAACTCGAGAACACAACATCTCAACATATCCTCGAGTATTTGGATAACGCGCTCGGATTGACCATCTGATTGCGGGTGAAAAGCTGTACTAAAATGTAGTTTAGTACCCAAGGCATCTTGTAATTTCTTCCAAAACCTCGATGTGAATCTCGGGTCTCTATCTGACACGATAGAAATAGGTACTCCGTGTAATCATACGATCTGTGCTATGTACAACTCCGCCAACTTATCAAGGGAAAAGTCCGAACGTACAGAGATAAAATGGGCCGATTTCGTCAACCTGTCAACTATTACCCAAATTGACTCCTTTTTACTCGGTGTTAGGGGCAAACCTGCTACGAAATCCATCGTAATTCGATCCCACTTCCATTCTGGTATCATGATCGGTTGAAGTAAACCCGGTGGTACTTGATGTTCCGCTTTCACTTGCTGGCATATCAAGCACTTCGACACATAATCCGAAATGTCATGTTTCATCCCGTGCCACCAGTAGAATTGTTTTAGGTCGTTATACATTTTTGTGCTCCCCGGATGAACCGAAAATTTACTATTATGAGCTTCGTCACAAATCGTTTGAATCAATTCAGGATTTTTCGGTAAACAAATCCGATTCCTGAACCGTAAACACCCTTCAATATCTACTTGAAAGTCTGAATTCTCATCTGAACCACATTGGCTTTTCTTTGCTTTCAAAACATCATCAACATCTTGAGCTTCTCGAATTTGCTGTTCAAGCAGTGGCCTCACTTTCAACTCAGCATTGATCGTACCATTTTCGGTTATGTTTATCTCTGCATTCATAGCACGTAAGGCAAATAACGATTTTCGACTAAGTGCATCTGCGACCACATTCGCCTTCCCTGGGTGATAATCAATCACGAGTTCATAGTCCTTTAACAATTCTAACCACCGTCGCTGCCTCATATTCAGATCTCATTGAGTCATTAAATACTTCAAACTTTTGTGATCCGAGAAGACATGGCATTTTTCACCGAACAAGTAGTGACACCACATTTTCAAAGCAAAGACTATAGCAGCCAATTTAAGGTCGTGTGTTGGATAATTTCTCTCGTGTGGCTTCAACTGTCTAGAAGCATAGGCTACGACTTTACCTTCCTACATCAATACACAACCCAGCCCATTAAGAGATGCATCACTGAAAATAACAAACTCTTTACCCGATTCAGGCTGAACGAACAGGGGCTTCCGTCAACAGGGTCTTCAGTTGATCAAAGCTCTCTTGACACCTTTCTGACCACACAAACTTTACATCCTTCTGAAGTAGCTTTGTCATCGGGGATGTTATCATGGAAAACCCTTTTACAAAGCGTCTGTAATATCCAGCAAGTCCGAGAAAACTACGAATCTCGGAAATATTTCGAGGGGGTTTCCAATCAAGTATGGCTGAAACTTTACTCGGATCAATCCGAATGCCTGCTGCTGATATAACATGTCCCAGGAAATTAACTTCGTTCAACCAAAACTCGCATTTGCTGAATTTCGCGTATAAATGCTTTTCACGCAAAATCTGCAGTACCAACTTCAAGTGCTCGGCATGCTCAGTTTCGTCTCGCGAATAGATCAGTATATCATCAATAAATACCACAACAAACCGATCTAGATAGGGTTTGAAAATTCTATTCATCAGATTCATAAAAACTGCAGGGGCATTAGTGAGCCCGAAAGGCATCACTAAAAACTCATAGTGGCCGTATCTGGTCCGAAAGGCAGTCCTCGGTATGTCTGATTCTCTAACTCACAGCTGGTAGTATCCCGACCTCAGATCAACTTTTGAAAATACTGAGGCTCCCTTAAGCTGATCGAACACATCATCAATACGTGGTAACGGGTATTTGTTCTTCACGGTTACCTTATTGAGCTGTCGATAATCAACGCACATTCTCAAGGTTCCGTCCTTCTTTCTCACAAATAAAACGGGCGCACCCCAGGGAGAAAAACTCGGCCCAGCAAAACCTTTATCGGTCAACTCTTGCAGCTGAACCTTCTACTCTCTTAATTCGGTTAGTGTCATCCTATACGGAGCTATTGATATCGGTGTAGTCCCTGGAGTCAGCTCAATACTAAATTCCACTTCGCGTTCTGGTGGTAATCCCGGTAATTCTTCCGGAAATACATCCGTATATTCACAAACCACTGGCACTGATTCAATCCTCCGTTCTATTACTTTCATGTCAATCACATACGCAAGATAGGCTTCGCAACCCTTTCTTAAATATCGTTGAGTCAACATTGAAGATATTACAGTAGGTAGTCCATTCAAGTCCGCAGATTCAATTCGGATCATCTCATTATTTTGACCTCTCAAATCAATGATCTTTCATCTACAATTGACTACTGCATCATATACTACTAACCAATCCATACCAAGGATAATATCGAACTCATCTAACGGTAGTAGCATCAGTTTAGCCGAGAAGTATATATCTCGAATCATCAGTGGGCAGTTCTTACATACTTTGTCAACTAACACACTTTGACCCAGGGGATTTGAAACCCGAATCGCAATCTCAGTAGACTCAACAGGTAGAGTCTTACTGGATACTAACATTTCACACATGTACGAATGAGTCGAACCAGGATCAATTAAAACAACTACATTAGTATCGAAAAGAGTGAAAATACCGGTAATGACATCGGGGGATGAAGCTTCCTCTCTGGTACGGATGGCGTATGCCCTAGCTGGAATGCGAGCATCTGATCGAACAATCGCATCTGATGTCCCCCTCTGTGCACCACTCCTACCTCCCCCAAAACGAGATGATCTACCTCGAGCCATAGCACCGCTCGGTCTCGCATTCTGAACAGTACCTCTTCCAGCGGTCTCCGGGCAATCTCGAATGAAGTGACCCTATGAGCCACACCTATAACACGTGCAAGAAATATATTTACCCCAACACTCTCCATGATGTCGTCTGCCACACTGCTGACACTCCGGTTTGCTCAATTTCTCATTTTCCACACTTGCAACTAATGTAGCCCGAGAACTAACTGGCGGTCGTTCTCGTATAGAAATCCCGGTGTTAGGCTTGAATTGACCATCGTCATTCTTAAACTTCTTCATATACATCTGTGAAAATTTGCTTGTGGACCTCTTTCGAGTGTCTTTAGATTCAAATTCGACTTTTTATTTTTCCTTTCCCAGTTCTTCAGCTTTTACAAGCTCGTTCAACCAACACAACGAACTCATTAATTCCCAAAATGCCGACCAGATGCTTTATATCCTCATTTAAGCCATCTTCAAATCTCCGGCACATAGCAGCTTTCGATGGAACACCCTCGCGAGCATAGGGACTGAATCACACGAATTTGCGCTCGTATTCGGATACAGACATGCGGCCTTGTTTAAGCTCGAGGAACTCTTTGCGCTTAGAATCAACAAAGCGCTGGCTTATATATTTCTTACGGAATTCTGCTTGAAAGAACTCCCAAGTAACCTTTTCTTTCGGGACAACCGACACAAGCGTATTCCACCAGTAGTAGGCAGAGTCTCGTAATAGTGATATAACACACTTTAAACACTCGTCGGGTGTACAAGACAGTTCGTCGAATACTCGAATAGTGTTATTGAGCCAAAATTCGGCTCGCTCTGCATCATCGTCATCCTTGGCTCTAAATTTCTGAGCTCTGTGTTTCCTAATACGGTCAATTAGAGGTTTAGTCACTCTGTAAAGATTAGTGACTGGAGGTATCCCAGGTGTTACTGGGGGTACATTCGGATCTTGAGGTAGATGAACAGCCGGAATGGTTCGTAAGTAATGACTGAACCAATCGTTCATCATATTATGGAAGGCCTGCTTTACCCTCTCATCTGGGCCACTCGCAACAGGTAGAGATTCTCCCGGCGCGGTCCCTTGCGCGAGCACAGGCGCCACACTCTCGACATCATCAGCAAATGCTTGCTCGGAATCCAGATCCATTACTATAAGAAGGAAACAATAACATTTCGCCGTCAAAAGTCATCACATTATTTTATCACAAAACATAGCATGTATAGCTAGACCCTTACGCGCTATGTTAGTCCAAGAACCGACTAAACTGTAGCTCTGATACCAATAAAATGTAACACCCCTAACTCGTATCCGTTACCGGGTTCGAGTTTGAGGTATTACACGACCGAACACGAATCTATATATACCTTTGTAAATAACTACAAGCAATTTCATGCCATTCTATTTTAGCAAACATATCAATCCCATTCAAATTCAAAGGCATACTAAAATATCATGGATAATTTCATGAGTAATTTCTAACAAATCATCAACCATTTTGATGTTCAATAGTAAAGGTCGAATAGGCCTATGATAGTTATTATTTCAATGCAATTCTATAGCTAACATTTCATTCAAGCTTATAACATTTTTTTTAAGACACTTCTAATAACATACATTTCTTCTTTCATTATCAACAATACACTATAACTCTCATTCCTCATAACCGAATGTACCCTAGCATTTAACACAATTAACTTAAATTCCCAAACCAACCTATATTACTTTACTCACAACCAACTCAGCTCAACATAGCAAATTAACTATTTTCGTATGGCATCTTTACAAAATCACATTCGTTCCATAAAATAAAACATTTCCATACATAATTCAGCCTATACATGCCATGGACATTGGATTCAAAAACAACAAAATACCAAAAGAGGTGATAATGTGATTGATTTCGACGATGATCCCTGAGCTTGAGCTTCAACTTCAAAATCTAATGAACAATGCATAGAACACACCAAGTAAGCTATCATAGCTTAGTAAGTTTAAGCAAATAGTATTCATTAAGGATTTAAACACATTTTCATTCAAATTTCCGAATCCTACTCTCTTGATAAAAACTATACCAATCATCACAACCATTTAGAGATGAAATTATATCCACATCATCTACTTATAATAACTTTTCTATACCATACTCGCATAAAAGTAATTTACTAACATACTAGTAATATACTTACCAAATTTCCTACTTACAATTTAATCTACCAAAAGTCTCAAATAAATAGATATAATATTCATACCTCCAGATTACTTACCTATCCAAATTAACCGTTCGTGCCTCACAGGTGATAATACATTAGTATAATTTCTAAATACATAACATCTTTAACAACAGCAAATTCTTTAACAAACCTTATACTTACACAGTTGTTAATAAAACTTAGTAACGTATCGCTCATATAGAGCCGTCACTTTGATATTTCTCGTAACGTATCACTCACATAGAGCCGTTACTTTAATATTTCTCGTAACGTAGCCGTTACTTTAATATTTCTCGTAACGTATCGCTCACATAGAGCCGTTACTGAATCATTTCGCACACACAGTGCTAACCTATCGTAACGTCCCGCTCACATAGAGCCATTACCAAATCATTCTGCACACGCAGTGCCAATTTGTAATATCACTTAAACATCACATACAATTTCACAACTTAAGACATTTAGCACACCCAATTATGCATATTCGATCCTTAATTCTTCTTTTACTATTTACCAAAATATTCGGCCTTATACTTGTAGAGTCATGATAGTATAATTAATCAATAATATTCATTAATCCATACTTTCTACTTGTCTACAAATCAATCCATAATGTTCATTCATTCCAAATACATACGCCTACCACAATTACGGCATTATAACATTTAATCTATCCCAACCGTCTGAACCATTCATATATTTTATTTGCATCCATACACATTCACATGATACACTCACATCCAGCTAATTCATACATGATCAATCCATTTCATTCGATTCTATCAAGAACGTACATATAGACGTAGATATGTACATATGTGAAATAAACTTCGTATCACAATTATACTTAAACATGTAATTGATATCTCATATTCAACTAAGAATATAATTTGGAGACATTCATACTATTAAGATATGTATATACTTATGGAAGCACATAGAGTAATTTCACATTATTTAAATTGCTTAGGGACTTACTTGGAATTCAATGACTTCGTATTTCTTTGCTATTCGTTCACTTTGGCCTTCCCATGATCTATCTCCTTTTCTTTTTGATCCCGGACTAAGAAAATATCAAGTAACCTTTATTCAATACATTTTTCAATTAATTCTACTCAATTCAATTCAACCTCAAAATTTATACAATCATTTAAATTTTACCTTTACAAGTTCACACCCTATTCGATTAAGTCCCAAATCTATCATTCACAAATCAATTATATAAATATGGTCATAATTCGATTTTCCCCAAGACCGAATGCCCTATATTATTATAACAATTCTTGCACTTCAATTTTAGACATAATTTCATCTCTCATAGCTACCATTAGAACATTCTCATTCATTAATAACAAATTTGTTTAATAGCAATTTACCCCTCCCTAATTCGGTTTCCTTGCAAATTTAGTCCCTAAACAAATTCACTAAATATTCATAAAACTTGGACTAATTCCTTTTAAATGCCGAACCTTATACCTCCCTTCCTAGGTTCACAAAGCCATTCATTCAAGCAATTTAGCTTCCAACCGATTGTTTCCCAAAATATTCAAACCATAATACATACCCATTTTCCTATTTAACATGCTAATATGCCAACCATAACCAACATTTCTTCATCGAACATGAATAAGTCATAATACTAGATCATGGCCGAATCTAAGGGGAGCTTTAAGCTCAAATTTTGCACATGAATTTTATAGTATATAAGATTACTAACACAACCATGCAAAATCATCAAAAAATGGAGCTTGATACCTCACCTTAGAGACACATGCAAGGTCCGACCATGAAGGTTTAAAAATGGCTTCTTGTTCTCTTCTTGTTTCGTGAGAGAAAGATGAAGATGATGGAGGAGAAAATGAATTAAAAATGTATTTTCCCTTTTTTCTTTATTCACATAAAATATTTAATCTATATTCCACTATCATAATTTTATTATATTTAATATTATTCATCATCATTACCGTCCACTACTATAGTTTTTGGACAAATTGACATGCAAATCCCCTTGTTCATGTCACATTTAAATTTTTATCTATTCAGTCCTGTCTCTAAATTCAAACATATCAACCATATTTTCCATACAATTCGACACACACACATAGCACAATAATTATGTATATATATATTACGAGATTTTCTAAGTCGGATTCGTGGTCCCGGAACCACCATTTCGACTAGGGTCGTAGTTGGGCTGTTACAATTATATTCTGCTCAACAAACTTGCCCCGCTGTAATTTCAAAGTCCCTTCCTCTGTACCTTCTGAGACATAAAGTTTGTACCTCCTACTGCAACTTCAGGAGAATAACATTTGGTTTCTTCCATCCATCCTGCTATAACTCTGAGGTATAGGATTTGTATCATCTTCAATCAATTTGATCTGTTACACCATTCGTTGGGTGTAATGACCAGATGTATATGCCTGATGAATGCAGAGTATCATTTTTCCTTTTCCGAGAACGATTCCCTTGTACACTTGGGTTGGCATTGCTCGTTATTTGTCGAGGTTGTATCACCAATGAAATGTCTTGTCTTTTGTTCAACCAATAAAAAGTCCAAAGAGATAATCATCTTTCTCCAATATTTCTAAACCTTAGGCTCGGTGAGTTCTAAACAATAGTCATGTTTCAGGTTCTTGTATTATTTAGAAGCTTCCAAAGTAATATGCGAAACTTCTTTTATGAAATTATTATTAGTCCACTAATCGTTATTTCAATGCAAAATTCTCGAAAAAGATCATAACAATGGACTGGAAGGAACTTAATTGAGAGCATAGCTCGAAACAAATAAGTTAATCAAGGATAGCAAATGCAATTAAGAAGGAAATTTATAGGGACGTATCATGAAAAGAATAAGGTAATCAAAGATAGCAAATTCAAAATGGGTAAAATAGAAATCTAGGTGCCCCAGATATCGCAGCTTGAGCTTCTCTGTACCAACTTCTTGAAGACCATTTTGAGCTCAATATGTGTTTAGGGGATCCTGAGTACTCTTTTGATGCCCCAAAACGTAGCATACTTCTTCATTGTTAATTCAGGCATAGCAAGACTACTATATACCCCACTTTTGATCAAAATTTGAGTCGTCCTTTTCGGGTTTTCAACTCAAATCCCCTTTGGTCTCAAAGCGCCCTGCGAGTTTTCACATTGGTCTCTCATTTTTCTTCTTTTTTCTTTCTTTTCCTTTTTTGTTTTTTTTTCTTGGAAAAATTTTTATTGAATCTGAATTCACCAGATTGGGCAAGTCCTTACTATCCATCTCAGTCAATATCCATGTTTTCCCAGAACAGGCATTCTTTGCTACATAAGGTCCTTCCCAGTTTGGCATCCACTTTCCTTTGAAGTCATTTTGTATGGGAAGAATCTTTTCCAAAACTAGGCCTCCTTCATGGAATTCTCTAGGGCGAACTTTCTTGTTATAAGCCCGTATCATTTGCTTTTGGTACACTTAACCATGAGGGTGGCCTTTAGCATCTCTTCTTCGATCAAGTTTAGCTAATCATATTGGGGTTTGACCCATTCTGCTTCATCCGACTTCAACTCTGATAAAACTCAGATAGAAGGAATCTTGACTTCCATGGGCAAAATTGTCTCTATTTCATAATTCAATGAGAAATGTGTTGCCTCGGTGAGGGTCTTGACAGATGTTCGATAAGCACAGATGCCAATATTCATGAGTCACAATCTTTTCCCGGCGATCTCTTTTTTTTCTTTCTTTCTTTTTTTTCTACTGTTCATTTTGGTCGATACAATGTTAAATCTTGAACAAACTACGAACTTTTGATGTCGTGCTATTGTTCAAATTTAATGCACCGTCAGATATGATCACCTTTTGGGATTCTATAGCGACATAGAATTTGCTGACTGTCGACTTTGTGACATCGGCATATGAAGTAGCTTCCGTTCACTTGGTAAAGTAATCGACGACCACAGAGGTGAATCGATACATATCAGAAGCTTTTGGCGAGATTGACCCACTGTGATTCATGCCTCAGATAGTGAAAATCATAGATTCTACTTATTCTTTGAAAGGTGGGATCTGTTTCTCATCTTATTCTACCATCCTTAACAAATTAGGAAATGATTTACAGTCTTGATTGTCTTCAAAGTTTTGAGATCCCTCTAAACACATATGTCGCTCAAAAGGAGATTCTGGGTCAGTAGCAACGTCGCTCATGTCATTGATATCTGGGTACCTATTGTAGGTAGAAGAAAGAATCTAAGCATGATTATTTGTATGGTATGATCATGGATGAAGAAAAAAGAATATTTGATAGAGAGCTCAAAGGATAAAAGAATTCATAGTATGAAATGGAAAAAAAATAAAAAAATAAAAAATAAAAGAATACTTGCTCGAAAGATGCATCTTATTGAAATAAAGATTTTGGACACCAGCCTAATTCACAAAAGGACGCTTATTGCCTCTAGACTTAAGGCAACAAGTGTGTTTTGAATATTACTTTAAATAAGTTCTAAAAACACAGGGATCTCTTCCAAAGTCCCATTGTTCAAAACTCTCCCAAGTATGTAAGGGCTTGAATACTTTTATTCCCCAGTTCCCTCTTCGGATATGTCATTCAGATTCTCAACATTCCTTTCGGGCTTTAGACCTCTTCAAAGAAAACCAACTCTTTGTTATCCATTAGACTTTGCACCAAAGCTTTGAATTCGGCACACTCCTAGACTTCATGGCCTTCTTCTGCGTGGAACTCACAGTAGCTCCTTATCCTTTTGGGTACCTCCTCCGAAGTCTGAATGATTAATCCCATGTCTATTATTTGTTTCAAAACCCATTCCAATGGGGTTTTTACTTCTACAATATTCTCATTGATTCTTTTCCCCTTATTCTCGATTATCGCATTTACCCCCTTTATCAGCATGGTTGGGTAACGGATTTTCTTCACTAGATGGATTGTCAAATTTCACAATGCCCATTCGGATGAGCCTTTCAATTAATTTTTTGAAAGTTGTGCAGTTTTCTATCGAGTGTCCCGTGGTCCCTGCGTGGTACTCGCATTGGCTTTTTGCGTCATACCATTTGGGAAACGAAGGTTGCATAGGTTCTAAGTAGAAAGGAGATACCAAATGGGCATCAAACAGATTTTGGTACAACTCCCTATATGTCATGGGGATGGGAGTGAACTGGAGTTTTTCTGAGTTCGGCCTCGAGTTGGATTCTTGCCTTGAAGGGCCTTGATGACTGGCTCTCGGCTGGCCCATAGTGATTGGCTTGGGATACCCTTTACTAAACATGCTCACGTTATCCACTTCATCTTCATTTTTCTTCGGGGTTGTCCTTTTGGTACTTTCCCTTGCGTTTATCTTCCCACTCCTTACGGCATTTTCAATCATTTCACCGGACATTACTATATCTGAGAAGCTCATTGTAGCGCTTCCCAACATATGGTTAATGAACGGGGATTTCAGAGTATTGATGAAAAGCATCGTCGTTTCTTTTTCCAAAAGAGGTGGCTGGACTTGCGTTGCCACATCTATCCATCTTTGTGCATATTGCCTGAAGCTCTCACTTTTCTTCTTTTCCATATTCTGCAGTGTAAATCTGTCAGGGGTCATGTCTGTTACATGGCTATATTGTTTCATGAAAGCTTGTGCCAAGTCCTTCCACTAGTGGATTTTGGCACGGCTCAACTGGTTGTACCATTTGGCAGCCGACCCAATCAGGTTGTCTTGGAAGCAGTGGATTAATAGTTGGTCATTATTAACATACCTTGTCATCCTTCGATAGAACATCGTGATGTGAGCTTAAGGACAACTAGTCCCATTATACTTTTCAAACTCTGGAGTCTTGAATTTCGGCGGGAGTACTAGATTTGGGACCAAACTCTGATCCTTGGCATCAATGCCTCAATGGTAATCAGCATTCTCCATTGCTCTGAGTTTTTCCTCTAACCATTTGTACCGTTCTTCGAGTTGTTTTGGCAGTTCCACCCTTGTTTTTTCTATTCTTACCATTCCGTCTAGATCAGAAACTATAGGATTGGTTAGGTTGTCCCCTGGATTGGAACCTGAGCCTGTCGGGTAATTTATTGGTGCCGGGGTACCGGCCTGATATTGTTGGGGTCCGATAGTGACGGGTACCACTCGCGGATACACGTCTGGTCGGGTCTGGACGTTTATTGAGGTAAAACCCGGAGGGTAAGTGGGATCTTCATTATCATCCCCTGAGTTGACCGCAGTGCCTTTCCCCTTCTCTCGTTCTCCTACTTACAACTGTGCTAATTGATTCACCATGCTTCTTTGGGATTCCAAGATTTGATCCCTCATCTCCTGTTGTACCTTTGCTAACTGCTCTTGTAATTGGGCTTGCAACTAGTCTTGCATTTCTTTTTGCATTTGTTCTAACCGTTCTAATATTTGATCCATTACTCTAGATTTGGTGCGAGTACTGTAACGATGTTCGATTTGTTGGATTTTGTCAGTTTCCAAATTAACTGAAATAATTTTGTTTTAATCAAGGTCTCTTTGTGAAATTTAATGCACATGATACAATGCAATGCAATGCAAATGCATGAGATGAATGCAAAAAGATGCGTTGACTCTGATTCAATTTTGTTAGAAAAACTTTTCTAGAAAACAAATTTCTTTACATAAAACAGATTACATATACGGCCTTGCCCTAATGCTCGAATCCTTAACCTTCCATAGAAGCCAGGTTAACTCCTAACCCTAATCTGATTCTGATTCACTTCAAACTTAGCACGTCAGCTTGAATTGCTATGGTTTGCCAATGATTGGCAACCTCTTGTATTTGAGCAACTAATTCTTTCAATGGAGAGTAGTTCTTAGAGAATACTTGATAAGAAACCCGTTTTACTCTCCAAAAACGACTATGGAACCACACCAATAAGAGTTGTACACATCCAAATAAATCTTCCTTCACCTGTTTCTCGGCATGTATTCAAAGATCGGAATGTTTCGGCCAAAATTACAAGGACAGGCATGACCCTCTTGTCAAGTCTATCAAACAAATCTAAAACTGCCTTGTCCATGTGCCTCAGTGCTTTAAGGAAAACATCTAGCCTGTAAATGCTCAAAGCGAATACATTGACCCTTTTCTTCATACCTGGGTGTGCTAAGATCCAATCTCGCAAATTTTCTATTGGATGCCTTTACTAGCTTCTTTTTGATTGATCTGGACTGCGACCTATTGCTCACTCATCCTCATGATGCTTGTTAGCTTCTTTAAGGAAATCGAGACATTAACGGCTCTCGGATAATCTTTGTTGGCTTGAATCCTCGGGTAACGAAGTAGAGTCGTGTACTCCTCCGTCAGACCATCACCCTTCTTTCGTCGTGTTTACTCGGACTATATTCAGAAGGCCACATTATCCTCCACTTTATCAAGAAATCCATTTTCTTATGACAAGCTCTCTATTTAGTAACTGAATGTTAGTCAACACCCCTTTTCTATGATGCAAATGCAATGTAATCATAACCAGAACAAAAGAAAATACGTCAGTACAAACAAAATTAAGCAAGAAAGAAATAAAATAGAGCACCTATTCGGGTGACCTCTTGGGGTTTGGAGTGGTTCTACCTAGAGTGGGCTCTTAAGGCTCGCTATATGAGGTTCGGTTCTAAAGAAAGGGTACCTGAACCAGCGGATTCCTCGATCCTCACCCATTAGAGGCTCATATGGACCGAGTTCAGTTCAGGGGAATACATTTCCCTATGGCTACACAGAGATGAAAATCTCACGAAGACATAGGTACGGATGTATCCCGAAAGAGATCCACTATCCTGCACGGAGGTGAAGACCTCACGAAGGAATAGTTTTTCACTCCCACTTAAAAGGGTATAATCGAGCGGTCATGTAATGCAATGTGCAAAGACAAATCAAAAAAATCAAACCAGAAAAGTGAACCAAAAATGGTAAAAGTCGTAACAAAGATGAATGACATGTAACGAAAGGATCGTATATTTAAAACAAGTTTTCAATTTTCGACAAAAAAACAAAAAGTAATCAACTCGTGGCTTGACACTCTTATTTGAAGTCCCCAGCAGAGTCGCCAAGCTGTCGTAACCATTTTTTGAGAAAACAGGGTCAACTTTGGTTTTGAAAATGAAAACAAAAAAACGGGAGTCGCCACCAATCCTTTTTGATGAGGTGTGATCGGGTCACCTTGTAATTTGGTCATTTTAATAAAATTTGTAATTTACTAAAACGACGATTTTTTGGTCTACGAAATCCAGAAAACATGTTCGGGAGTCGATTACACACGAGGAAGGATTAGCACCCTCGATACGCCCAAAATTGGTACCTAGTCGATTAATTAATGTCTTAGCGTCGAAAATTTGAAAACTTAAAAAAATTTAAAACACGATCCCTCTTTTTGTTTAAAAAACACTCGAATGAATTGAAACGAATGTTGAGGGCCATCTCGTCTCGAAGTAATAAAATATCACATCCAGTAAGTTAGGACACGACATCTTGAACCATTGAGAACGAGCTTGCCTTTTATTTTATTAAAATTCATGTATTTAAACTTCAAAAGGATATTCGGTTACTTAGAATAAACGAGAAAAATCGAAACCCAATACGTTAGGGCACGATTCATCGAATTTCTAAATACAAAACATTGCCTTGATTTAGAAAATCGTATCTCGAGTTAACGAAACATCATATCCAATACGTTAGGACACATCTCAAATTCTCGAAAATAAGCTTTTATTTCAAAACTCGTATTGCGATTTTAAAAGGATATCCCGTTGTTCGGGTTAAATGAGAAAAATCGAAACCCAGTAAGTTAGGGCACGATTTTTCTCGAATTTCTAAATACGAAATATCGATATTTGAAACAACGTCTTTATTGTATCGAGTAAAATGTAACACGAATTGGTAATGAAAAATAAATTATGGTGTTAATATACATAACATAAATGAATGCAATAATAAAATAAAAGTGATATAAGCGAAAATATAAAGACAAGATACACAAAAAGAAATGAACTAAAAAGAGCTATAAGTAAACGACAAGTGTAAGTTTGAATAAAAGATGAGCAAATAAATAAAACAATAGAGATATTAGACAAATAAAATAATAATAATAATAATAATTAGTTAATAACAAAATAACAAGTAAATAGACACAAAACGAAAATATAATAGAAATAATAATAAGAATAATGATATTAATAAATAAATAAAGAAAAGAAAGGAAAATAACAAAAAAAATCATAAGAATAATAATATGCTAATAAAAATAAAGGACTACAATAATATATTAATACGAGTAATATTAATAAGTTAATAATAATAATAAAGCAAAAATAATAATATAGATGATGATAATAATATGAAAAATAATATGTTAATTAATGATAATAGTAGTATAATAATAATAACAGAAAATAATAATAATAATAATAATAATAATAATAATAATAATAATAATAATTGCAAAAATAATTAAAAAGGAGTTAAATTAAACTTAAAACAAAAGTCTGGGGAAAAATTGAAAATAAAAAGAAAGGAAAAGGACTAATTTGTAACGCGCTAAGAATACTAGGGGGCAAAAGGGAAATATCCCTGTCCCTATATGCGTAGCGTTTTATACGAGGACTAAAATGACGCACAAGTAAAATTATAGGATAAATTTGAAAGAAAATAAAAACAAAAAAGGATCAAATTGCAAAACACCGCAAAAAAAGAGGGACCGCTTGCGCAAATAGCCCATTCACAGCAGAAACACGCAGATCCTAAGGGCAGACGGGTCGGGTCACGGGTCAGAGGCTAAAATGACGTCGTTTTGGCCTCTGAACTTAAAAATCAAAATGGCGCCGTTTTTGCTCCTCTATAAAAGCCCAAAATTTTTCTAAAAATCTTCATTTCAACCCTCTTTCTAAAAAAAGGAAATATGCTCTCCCCCTTTCTCTCAAAAACCCGATGGCCGGCCTTAGCTCCGATCGCCGGACCACCGCGGCGGCCGCCGGTCGCCGGTGATGGTGTTGCCGTACGCGGTGGTCGGAAAGCCCAAAAGGCGTTTTTTCGAAGACCATTTCATGCCGGACACAGATCTAAGGCCTAAACCCCCAAAAACCCGACCTAGCACGGCGAAGGAATAAGAAACAGATCGTTTCTCTTCCCTTCCGGCGTGGCCTTCGACAGCGAGGGAATCGTCCGATTTTGGGTTCGTCCTTTTCTTTTCTTTTTTTGGTTTTATACTTGCATGTAAAAAAAATAAAAAATGAAGCAAGAATTTAAACCGCTAATAGAAAAAACCCTCTGAGATTTTACTTTCTATTTCTTTTTATTTTCCGAAAAATCCCCCTTTTTTGTATTGATTTCTCTCTGTCTTTGAATCTCTCTGTTTTTTATTCAATCAATTGTCTCCAAAACAATGGATTTTGCTTGGCTCTTTATAGCCATTTTACAAGGTCTTGATTTTTTTTTTATGTTTTACTGTCAGTTCTGCTGCAGGTGAATAGAGCAAGTTGAGCAAGTGGAGGGGGAGGTGCTGCAGGCGGCGTCAGAAGACAGGGGTTAGAAGACACTAGGTGCGGCGCACCTAGGATTAGAAAATTCTGATTTTTGTTTAGGGGTTTTAGGTCTAGTTGGGTTTAGGGTTAAGTGGGTTTGTTTGGGTTTTAATTGGGCTGATAGGTTTTGGGTTATGTTTGGTTTGGGTAATTTGGGGTTTAAACTTGGATTTAATTTTGGGTTTGGGTAGTTTGAGTTGTTTGGTTTCTGACGGGCCCAGGCAAATTAGGCTTTGTACAAGTACCAAATTGGGAAGTGAGTGTACTTTAAATACCAAATTGGGATAAAAAAGTTTAAGTACCAAAATAAAAAAAAGAGATATACTTTAGGGGCCCAATTATAAAATAAACCTTTTATTTATAAACACATGGATAAAAAACAAACCTATGTTGTTTGAAAAAAAAAAGAAAAAGAAAAATTATTTTGTCCTTAATGGCAAATAGTAGTATTTATCTCATGGGGACTATAAAAATTGTTGTCTGACTAAATGTACTAAATCTTCATTCCCTCTCACAATAAAAAATCAGAATGTACATATCAGATGGAACAAAGCAACATTTATGGAACATTGTCTTTTTGGAACACAACAAACACTCACTCATTGTCCCCATAAAAATCATCACACTACTTTATTTTAAAATTAATGAAAAATAGATTTCATAATTTATGTGTATAATGTTTTTCATTGTTTTATATAAATATAAATTATTTTGTATATCAAAATATTAAATAGTTTATATTATATTAATCTATGTCATTAGTTATATAAAACAATTAAGTTCACTCTAATAATTTTTTTAATCCAATTTTTTAATCTATTCTCATTTGCACCATCTGCAATGAGTTTAATCTATTCAGGTTCTAGAGGTGTTTAATCTCCTATTTGGGTTTTCTTGCAATAATATTGCATTACAAGAAACTACTCTCAAGCACGTTAAGCAGTGATGTGATAGTCCATGTGATAATTCGTATGTATTTCATAAAAATTAATAAAAAAAATTCTTACATTTTTTAAAAATGGTTATCAGTGTCAACAATGGAGTAAATGTGGATTATCACGTAGACTATCATGTCTTGTTAAAGTTTTAATAATTCAGTTAACTTTTTTATCTAGGAAAATATAATTTGAGTAAAATTTAGAGGTAAAAAAACAAAACAATAAAAAGGACTTATGACCAAAATAATAATAATATTATGAGCTAAATTTACCATCATGTCTTTAATTAGGGCTTGTTTAGTAAAAAAGTACTTTTGGAAGAAAAGTTGTGTTAAACTTTTGGCTAAAATTTTTGGCTTTTGAAAAATACTTCTGAAAAAAAAAACTAAAATTTTTAGTTTTTCCTCTTCCAAAAGCACTTTTGGTGCTTAATTCTTTTTTACCCCTCTAATAACATAATACTTTCTCTTCTTTTTTTTTTCTTGGTGCTTAATTACAAATGTGTTAAAATAATTAATTAAAAATAAAAAATATTTTTTAAAATAATACAAATGTGCTAATATCTAATTACAAATATTTAATAGTTATATTTAAATATTTGAAATATAGTTTATATATTCTAATTAAATTTTATAAAAAATATAATATTTATTGCTTAAAAATATTTAAAATTTATATTTCATATATTAAAATATTAGCAACAAGTTATAATAAATTTTTTTATATTCATATAATAATATTAACTAATTTGAACATTATTTGAATATATATTTATTACTTGATATAACATGTCTAAAATGGACATTTTATTTCTCAAAAGCAATTTTTGACAGTAATACTAAACACTCAAATTTTAAACCAAACTTTTCAAAAAGTACTCCTCAAAAGCACTTTCCCTTAATAAAGATTAACTATTCAACTCGTACCGACTTTACCAAAAAATCAATCAACTAGTATTTTGTTTTCTCTCTCTCTCTCTCTCTCTCTCTCTCTCTCTCTCTTCAAACGTGCACCACTTGAGATTCCTAGACCCTCCAGTGCATGAGTGGCCATCCTGTCGCTTGGCCGGTGTTGCTTACCCCCTTTTCGTCTCCTTTGTCATTTCCCCCCTTTTTCATGGTGGCTCTTCTCTATCCAAGCTTTGCTGCCCTTTTTTGTTTAGATGATGTTTGGTTTTTGACACCTCTTTGGTCTGGTCGTTGACTTAGGTGAGGGAAAGTGGGAGCTTCCATGATTCTCCTTCCCCGATTTCCACGACCCATTTTCTTTGCCTATTCGTATGGTTGTTCAATGTTTCTTGGCCAATGGGCCTCCACTATCGCCATTCCGTCACCGTATATGACTAGTTGGATTTTTTCGAGAGCCCATTCATTCCGACTAGCTGGAGAAACAGTCGACATGTGTTGTGTAGGCTTTTATTAGGACTATTTTATGTTTCTTCCTTTATTGTTGCTATGGTGTATCGATTAGGGAAAGCTTGATCGAGCGGGATTGTGTTGGATATAGACCAGGAATCACTACGTGGCCATGGGGTCGGTTGGCTTGAGCGATAATCAGCTCTGCCTATAGGTTGGATTCCCCCTTCACTTGTTTCTTGGCATCACGATGTTGGCTATTGACTTCGATCTTGTTTCCGCTTACTTTATCAAGGTGGATTTGGTGGTTTTTCTTAATGGTGCTAGTGGCGTACCTCGATTGCGACTTCTTTTTATAATCCCCTTGATGGTGTTACCCGGTTCAACTTTGTTTTCAAGGGTTCAGCCTTCGAGCTTTTTCTTTTGGGGTGAGCTTATGGGCTCTTTGATTTTAGGTAAGACCTGTACTATGGTCACTGAACTTCTGTAACCTTCTTTGTAAGCTATTTTACCAAACTGACCAAAAAATTTTTGATATTTAC
The DNA here is from genome assembly GCA_005393395.2 of Gossypium australe. NCBI lineage: Eukaryota > Viridiplantae > Streptophyta > Magnoliopsida > Malvales > Malvaceae > Gossypium > Gossypium australe. Next base: position 144,395,859 of record CM016616.1, on the reverse strand, counting down.
AAAAATAACCCAGGTTCAAAAACAATTACCAAAATGACCTGAAATGAATAGTAGAATGGGGTTTTGGGAACCCAATGGTCGGCACCACCTAGTGTTTTGGCCCCATGATTGCCTAATGATTGTGTTAGACTTTAAAAAATTGATTTTTTTGACTTTGGGAACCCAATGGCCGGCACCAGGGTATTTTTTTTTAAATCGTATCGTACTGGTCTACAAAAATACTAGTATTTAAAAAAAAATTGGTTCTGGCCTTCTAATGGCCAGCATCAGGGTAGCAAAAAAATTTTTTTTTGGTGCGGGCCTGTAGATGGCCAGCACCAGGTACTTTTTTCGTGTCCCAATGTAATTTTTTTTTGTTCTGGCCTTCTAATGGCCGGCGCCAAACTAGTAAAAAAAAATTTTTTTAGTGCTGGCCTGTAGAGCACCAGGTACTTTTTTCATATCCCAATGCAATTTTTTTTTTTTAGTTTTGGCCTTCTAATGGCGGGCACCAGACTTGTAAAAAAAAAAATTGGTTCTAGCCCTCTAATGGCCAGCATCAAACTAGTAAATCTTTTTTTTTTTGTGCTGGCGTGTAGATGGCCGGCACCAGGTATTTTTTTTGTGTTCAAATGCAATTTTTTTTTTGTTCTGGCCTTCTAATGGCCTGCACCAGACTAGTAAAAAAAATAAAAATTTTGATGCAGGCCATATAATGGTCAACCAAACCTTATATATATAGTGGGTGGTTTGGGTTCTGATAATGTAAATGGATAATAAAATAATTTTTTGAGAGAGGCATCAAATGAGAGTGTTTTGTTGTATATCATCAAATGAGTTTTTTGTAGTGGATTGTAGATGAGAGTTTTTCATAGTGTACAACAGAATTTCGGGGTTGAATTATATACTCTCATGTTTTAACAGAGTTGAATTATATATTGTCATGTCCACCCTAAAGGTTATGCTATTAAGGGTTGGATGACTTTCTCCGGCATAGATGGCTAATCGAGATGTCCAATGCAGATGAACATTACCTATGGTGCAATACTGTTTATTCTGCAACTTATAAGTGGGGTACTGATGCCGGATTTGAAAACGACTTATCGTTTATTCCGCAAAGGTATCTCAAGGGACAATGGAAGAAGAAAGGATCTGGAGCTTTTAGGAAGTTATATTTTCTCTTGGTTTATGCAACTGGTTTTCTATTTCTTTTTAATTTTGCTGACCGCTTCAGCTATCTAATTATTCTGTACTGATGCAACGTATACGTGATTCAAGCATAATACGATTAATTGTGAAGAAACTACTAATAAAAATAATTTTATTATTTCTTTAAAATGTTTGTATTTTTTTATATCTGTAAATTTAATATAGCTGTTTAGGATTTAAGATTTCATTTTTATATTTTGGTGTATTAATTTCTTAGAATGTTTGATGGCTGTCGATTCCACCAATATAAACCTACACCTAGTTGCAAATTTTAGCAGTATAGAGAGTAGGGTCGATCCCACAGAGACTGGTGTTACTAAAAAATCGTTTATCTCTTGACCAGATTAATGTCTGGGCAATTGTCGTGCCCGCGACGTTTGGGAGAAGTAAAGTATTAAACCTGAAACAAACAAAGAAAATAAAAACGTAAAAAGTAACAGACTAAATAGGAAAATAAAATTGAAATAATCTGAAAAGAAATCGATAAAACTTAGCTCAGCCTTAAGCGCGGTTTTTTCCGTCTTTGACCCGATCCTCGAAATTAGATGAACTCGTATTTTCTGATAAGCTAGTTATAGCTACCAAGGACGCCTCGGACACCAACTCTTCCTTGTGTAAATTAGTTATGGAACGTCCTATAACTAATCCTTACCGATCGAACAACCTACGAAACGTTCGTGGTTTAGAACTCCGGCAGCTTTGCGTTCTAGAAGAGCCTAGCTCGAACCAATGCCCTCAAACGCTGGGACATTTAAATCCGGTTACTACTTCCCTTGACGGAACCAAACAGCAATCCCCACTTGGCAGGCCAATGTGTTTACAGAAGACCAATTAGACAATCGATCCTTTCGGAATTCCAACTGTATGTCTAGCCGCACTAACTCAAACGACGTCTTTTTTGACTTAGCATGACTTGACTTTGTGAGTTGACAAAGTCATACTCTTAAACCAGAGAAGTAATAAGTATCAGAAATCGGGAGTTGAATAGCTCGGGTTCGTAACTCACGGGTTTTTGACGGGTTAATACCGGCTTAAAGCTGAAAGGGGTTTAGTGTGGCATGATTTTACTCATGCTTGAAGGTGGTGGAAAGTGTTTTTGTGGAGGATGATGGAAATTGGAAAGGGAAGGGGCTTTGAAGGAAATTAAACCAATTTTGGGAAAACAAACAAAAATAATTGAAATAAGCAGAATGTTGGACGTTGGCTTGAAAAAAAATAGAATAAAAGAAATCCTATTCAAAATTGAAATAGGAAAAGAGAGAAAAACCACTTCAAATTGAAATAGGAAAAGAGAGAATTGATTGATGATTATCCAATTACAAATAACCCCTATTTATACTAATGAATTTACTAAAAATAGGCTTAATTAAATTAATATAAAATCTTAAATAAAAAATAAAAATAAATAAATAAAAATAAGATAAACTAAAAATAGAATTTCCTATTCTTGGCTTTTTACAAAGTCAATTGCTTGATGAGTCCTTGGCTTTCTCCATCTTTTTTATTTGGCCCCATTTCCATGATTTTCTTTCAATTTGGCCCTTTTTAGCTTGCTTTTCATCAATTGCATCCCTGACAAGATTTAAATCATAAAAATACAAATTTAGCAGGGACTAATTCAGAAATAAACCGAATTACATACAAAAAATCATGCAAAATAATCATGTTATCACTGTTTATATTTTTTTGTATTTGTAAATTTAATTTAATCTGTAATATATGTAGTTTGAATTTAAAATTTTCGTGTATTAATTTTACCCATCTGTTTATAGTTCGTTGGGTGTTTAAATTTAATCTAGTGCGTATTATTTTTGTTTGAATTCTATATTTTTTTGTATTAATATTGTAGAATGATTGTATTTTATTGTGTATGTAAATTTAATTTGTCGTGTACTATTACTTATTTGAATTATTATTATTTTAAATATTTCGAACAAACAAATAGTTATTTTAGAGAAATTAAATTAATATTAAAAACAAAATAATTAAAAAATAAAAAAAGTATTGACAGAATAATTTAAAAATAAAGTAAAAATTTACATATAAAAATTAAAATTTTCGCAATCTCGGCGACGTCCCCGGCGCTAGCGTGTAACGGTTTGGATGCCACCATCGGCGATGCCGTGCACCTTGCTCAGGAAGTTTGCTGTGATTTGCCGGATGCAATAAACAGACCTCCATGGAACCCCTGATCACCTTATCGTAGCAAGTAGTCTTTTCGATCTATCTGATATAAGGCAAATGTTGTCTTCTCTGACAACATGCCTCTGCAGATTTCAGAGGAAAAATTCTCAAGACTTGAAGCACTCACACTCCACGATGGCGAAAGCGATCGGAAGTACATTTCTGTTGCCGTCTTGTGCAACAGAAATCAGGAGTATTTGCGTGTATTTGCTGTTCAACCATGTCCCGTCCACCTGCACCATCGGCTTGCTGTAACACCCCAAACCCGGTTAAAACGCTACAACTGAATCTGGCGTGCCACAGGAAAGAAAACATTTTGGAAACCGATTTGTCGACTTGCTTTAGAAAGGAAACCGATGTAAGATTTTAGAGAAAACGTCGATGTATTTTGGGTATCGTGTATAGCATGTTAAAACTTGGTTTGAAAAACTTAGTTGTCATATTGTTACTCCGTATTAATTACTTATCATTGTATATAAAGAAAACAAGTATTTAGTTTAGCTTTTGAAAACCTCCAAATCATAGTTTAATCATCATATTAAATAGAAACTATAAAATCGACTAAGTAAAAGAACCCAAAATAAAACTTAGGCGGCCTTATTACAGAACTGAAAACCAAAATGTAATAAAATAACTAAGTCCGAATGGAAAACTTTGTAATAACCCAAATGCTGTGCATGGCCACCTCGAGTCCACTCCGGCTCCATATCCACGATCTAGGTCTGATCTGCAAAATATAATGGAAGGGGTGAGTCACTTAGACTCAGTGTATAAATCCCCATCCCAAGAGAAAATACGCTCTTACACAAATTCAGACAATAATATGCAAGTCATGCAACCCATCCAACCTAAGTATCCATCCATGTCTCCCAAATCTACCCCTTGTGGTACCAAACCACTGGTGGTGCCAAACCACTGGTAACCGAAGTTACAATAATAACATATGTGGTACCAAACCACTGGTGGTGCCAAACCACTGAGACTTAGTCACAATTTTATAATATGTGGGGCCAACCCACGGTGTGATACCAAATCACTGGTGACAGTCTGATAGAACATACTTCCCCCTCCTTTCATCACCCATAACACATATTTATGGTAACGACATCAGTATGGTCATGCTTAACATACCAAATTATGTATACAGTATAACATGCTTTCATATATCACATTCATCACAAGTAATAATAACAACTTACCCGGCATCCATGCTTTTACCCACCAGGGGTATCTTAATAACCATTGCCGTCATTCCGGCTTTTTAACAACACACAACATTAACATATTAAGTAAGAAAGTGTGTAAGAGTTACACACTTGGTTTTCGTACTAACGCTTTTACTGCCTCTACGCTACTGTCACTCGAGACTACCACTATCGGCCTATGATCTACTTCTGATGTCGGCCCACACCCCGATGGCCAATCTCGCACTCCCGATATTGATCGTTTCTTGTACTTTGGCGTTGGATTTACAGATCCAACCTCTCCTATTGCTTGGCTGTTATTCGAGTCCATAGTAATCCCTTAATCACTAAACCATTTAAACGATGAGATCTAATTAATAATAATAGCGTTAAAAAGAAACCCTTACCTAACTATCGAATCCCGAAAGTCTTTACGAACACGTCACCTTCCAACCTATATTCGGCCAAGCCCAAAACATCAAACCCACCGATAACCACAACCCCTCAACACCTTATGCTATTCGGCCAAAAAGAAAAGAACAGGAAAGGGCCATTCAGTCGAACCTACCATCAACCACCTACCTTCGGCTTCTCCACAAATCGGCAAAGGAGACTTTAATGAAACAGATTCGGCTTCTAGGGGTAGAGAGTGAAATCGACAGGGCCTCTGAGCAACCAATTCGAATTAGAACTTGATAAAAACAGAGAAATCGCAAAGAAGGAAAAATCCCGAAACTCACCAGATCACTGAGGAGTATTTGACTTATAGTGCACCTTCGGGAAAATGAAACCACTCTTGTAGATTCAGCTATGGAGGAAGATGATGGGGACCAGGGTATTCAGCTTTTAGAAGTATGATGGAGAGGATAGGAAGTTTCGGCTAAAAGGGAGAAAATATGAGAAGAGGTCAGAGAGAAATTTCGGCCAGAGAGAAAAGATGAGGAAGAAAAGAGGAAAAGAAAAAAAATGAAAGAAAGATGGACACTTTGGCCTACAAAATTCGGCTACTCATCCACACACCTCAGAGTTGGAGTTTCGGCCAACTCTCCCCTCTCCTGATAGCCTTTATCCCTTATCTCATCCATCTATTATCACCTCTCTTATCCCCTTCCTTTTATCATCTTTTTATCACTTAAAATAAAAAGAATTAAAGCTCCTAAAATGTAGCCTCTATGCCGTCCACCCCCTCCCCTTCTCAGTGCTGAAATTTGACCCAACAACCTTGGGCTCCAAGCGGCCATACTAGGCCCAATTCCTCCCCCTTGTGACGCCACATTAATGCTCACCTAAAGCACCTCAAATTTTTGGGCCACAAGCCCAGCTTGCTACTAAACATAATAATTTAAATTAAAAATACTTCTAACTCTCTTTTTAATTAATTTAACCCAGATTTAAGCCCAAACCTGAGCCCAATCCACACCTCAAAGCATTTACCTACTAACTTAGCCATGCAACATACCAAATACACAGACCCACAGAGTCAGGATATTACAGTTCTACCCCCTTAAAATAAATTTTGACCTCGAAATTTACCTGATCAAAAGAGTTGAGGGTATTGCTGTCACATGATATCCTCCGGCTCCCATGCCGCTTCCTCCGATCCATGGTTCCGCCATAATACCTTCACCAAAGGGATAGATTTCCTACGTAAAACCTTAACATCCCAATCTAGGATCCGCACTGGTTCCTCCTCAAATGATAAGTCTGGATTCACCTCTATCTCCTCCACTGGCACAACATGTGATGGATCCGAGCGATAGCGTCTAAGCATGGAAACATGAAACACATCATGGATTTGACTCAACTCTGGTGGCAATTAAAGCTGGTACGCCGCTGGTCCCACTCGCTTCAACACTCGATAGGGCCCAATAAATCTAGGGCTCAACTTGCCTTTCTTACCAAACCTCAGAACCTTTTTCCACGGCGACACCTTCAAGAAAACCTTGTCACCTTCAGCAAACTCTATATCCTTCCGTTTAAGATCGGCATAAGATTTTTACCTGTCCGAGGCTTCTTCCAAACGAGCTCGAATCACCTTCACCTTATCTTCTGTTTCAGCCTCCAACTCCGGACCCAACAATTGCCGCTCTTCCAACTCCGTCCAACACGTAGGGGTACGACACTTCCGACCATATAAAGCTTCATATGTAGTCATCTTAATACTCGCTTGATAACTATTGTTATATGCGAATTCCGCCAACGGTAAAAATTTTTCCCAACTGCCCTTGAAATCCAAGACACAACCCCTTAGCATATCCTCCAGGACTTGAATTACCCTCTCCAACTGTCCATCTGACTGGGGATGGAACGCCGTACTGAAATCCAACCTTGTACCCAATGCCTGGTGTAAAGCCTTCCAGAACCTTGACGTAAATCTAGGGTCTCTGTCTGAAATAATCGACACTGGCACCCCATGCTACCTCACAATCTCCGCTATATATAATTTTGCTAACTTCTGAAAAGAATAATCCATCCGTACAGGCATGAAATGAGCAGACTTTGTTAAACGGTCCACAATCACCCAAACTGAATCCTTTTTAGTGGGTGTAAGGGGTAGCCCACTCACAAAATCCATTGTAACCCTTTCCCACTTCCATTGTGGAATCTTAATCGGTTGTAACAATCCAGAGGGTAGCTGATGTTCAGCCTTGACTTGTTGACATGTCAGACACTTACTCACAAATTCTGTTACCTCCCGCTTAAGACCCGGCCACCAAAATTGTTCCCGCAAATCCCGGTACATCTTACTACCTCCTGGATGCATAGCATATGGATTACTATGTGCCTCCTGCAAAATCTTCTGCCTTAACTCCTCATCCTTAGGCATACACACCTTTCCTTGAAAACACAACACTCCATTGCTGCTCAAGCTATACCCCTCCAATCCACCATTCTGTACTTGCAAACATCGAGCACTTAAAACTTCATCTACCAGCTGTTTTTCCTTAACCTCGTCAATCCATGTTGGCTTCACTTGCAGTTCCGCTAACAGGCTTCCATCATCATACAGACTAAGGTGGGCAAACATAGCTCTTAAGTCTGCCACCACCTTACGGCTCAAGGCATCTGCTACCACATTAGCCTTCTCCGGGTGGTACTCAATCGAGCATTCGTAATCCTTTAACAGCTCAATCCACCTTCTCTGCCTCAAATTCAACTCCTTCTACGTGAGAAGGTACTTTAGACTCTTGTGATCCGTATATACTACAGACTTCTCAAAACTCTCCTGCTGCTTATCCGTCCATACAAAAGGTACCTCCTTCCTCAACAACTTTGTCAAAGGTGCCGCTATCGAAGAAAACCCTTCCACAAATCTCCTATAGTAGCCTGCTAACCCCAAGAAACTCCGGATCTCTGCCACCGACTTAGGTGGTTTCCAATCCAATACTGCTTCAATCTTTCGAGGATCCACTCTTATACCTTCCGCTGATACCACATGACCCAGAAAAGTACCTTCCTTCAATCAAAACTCACACTTACTAAACTTGGCGTATAATTGTTTTTCCCTTAAAATCTGCAACACTACCCGCAAATGCGCGTCGTGTTCCTCCTCCGACCTCGAGTACACCAGAATATCATCTATAAATACTATGACGAACCGATCCAAGTACGACTGAAACACCCGGTTCATCATATCCATAAACGCTGCCGGTGCGTTCGTCAACCCGAACGGCATAACCAAGAATTCATAGTGCCCGTATCGAGTATGAAACGTCGTCTTATGGATATCTGCCTCCTTTACCTTAAGTTGGTGATACCCCGACTTTAAATCTATCTTGGAGAAGACGGATGCTCCCTTCAGCTGGTCGAACAAGTCATCTATCCTAGGCAACGGATACTTGTTCTTAATCGTCAATTTATTCAACTGACGGTAGTCTATACACATTCGCATCGACCCGTCCTTTTTCTTAACAAAGAGCACATGCGCTCCCCAAAGTGATACACTTGGCCGAATGAAACCCCGATCCAACAACTCCTGAATCTGTGCTTTCAACTCCACCAATTCCTTTGGCGCCATCCTATATGGAGCAATGGATACTGGCGTTGTTACCGGTAAAAGATCTATACCGAACTCCACTTCGCGATCCGGGGGCAAACCCGGAAGCTCTTCCGAAAAAACATCAACAAACTCTTTCACCATCCGAGCACTTCCTATGGCCGGTTCCTTACCTTCCAAAGCACAAACATAAACTACAAACGCTTCACATCCTTTCCTTACCATCTTTTCCGCCTTCAGCGCGGACACCACATTAGATAGGTAATTCCTTCTCTCCCCTATCATCACCACTTCTTCTCCCTCAACCGATTTTAGCACCATGTGCTTAGCTGCACAGTCCAGCTCTGCCTGGTACTTTACCAACCAATCCATTCCTAAGATTAAATCGAACTCCCCGAAGGGTAGTTCCATCAAATTCGCTTGAAACACAACCCCTTAAAGTTCAAGGGGTACTTCCCTATACAGTTTGTCTACCACCACAGAGTGTCTTAGAGGGCTAACTACCGTCATCTTCCTAGCAGCAGTCTCACTAACTAAGTTCAAATTTTCCACTATACTACTAGCAACATATGAGTGTGTCGAACCAACATCAATCAAAGCAGTATAAGACAACCCAGAAATTAAAAACGTACCGGTTATAACGTCCGGTGCGTCGCCCTCCTCCCGACGTTTGGCTGCATAGACCAACCCAGGCTGTCTAGCATCAGTACCTCTAGTACCTCGGCCAGGTGCTCCGCGGCCTCGCCCGTTACCATTACCACCCCTAGCTGCACCTTGACCCCTCTGTGGCTGCTGACCATCCCTCCTGAATTGACCACGTCCTTGACCCTCAGCTTGAGTCCTAACTAACTTCCGCGGACAATCTATTACTCGGTGCTCCAATGACCCACACTCAAAGCACCCTCTATTACCAGCCCAACACTCTCCCGAATGAGACTTCCCACATCGAGCACACTGGGGTGGCCACTGAGCAGCAGCAGGCTTTGCAACTCGATCCGGTCCACCAAATCTAGCCCTTTTCTGAGAACTTCCAGCCGACCCAGATGGCCCAATACTCCTTTTATCCTTACTTCTGTCCTGATTCCGCCTCTCGGTTCGCTTCACCTCCTCAGCTATTTTGGCCTTTTCCACGAGAACGACAAATTCCCTTTCACACTGAGCTGCAATTAACACCCGCAGCTCATCTCTTAACCCGTCCTCGAACCTAACACAGCGCTCATATTCCGTAGCCACCATACCCCGAGCATACCTACTCAACCTCAAGAATTCAACTTCGTACTCAGGTACCGACTTATTCCCCTGAACCAAGTTCAAGAACGCCCTACGTTGTGCATCAGTATAACTAGCTCCCATATACTTCCTCTGATAGGCCGCCCTAAAGTAATCCCAGGTGATATCATTGGCCACTGCACCATCCCTAACCGTGAGCCACCACTGATACGACTCATCCCGAAGGAGAGACACTATCCCCTTCAACTTCTCCTCAGCTGAGAAGTCTAAGTCATTCATTATACGCTCTGTCGCCTCTAACCAGTACTCAGCAGTGTTGGGAGCCACTCTAGAAACTCCCTTAAACACTTCTACTCCGTTAGCCCGGAGTCGCTCAGCCACGGATTTTCAGGCTCCTGCACCCGCGCCTGCCCCGGTGACTCTTTCCAAAACTCACAGTACCGCTTGAGATACCGCATCATTACCACCAGTCTGATCCTGGAACTCAACTTCCGCCACCGGTAGATCCGGCATCACATTTCCAGACCCATGGCCAGACCCTGCTGGCTCCGACAAGGCCATCCTAACCCCTACCACGGCCACGCGGCGGACGTCCACGACCTCGTGTACTCATGCTTCTCGTTCGCGTTTATCTGGTTAAGAATTTTATGGATTATTAACTCTGTTCACTATTTATCCACGAACAATTTAATAGAAGATAGTTTTATAAGTGATTCTTTCGAATTCGAATCTATCTAAAGTTTCAATTTCAGGCTTATCTCCTAACTCCAAGTACATTCATCACACAGACAGCATCCACAAACCACATTCAACGTGTAGGGGTATTTTTGTCATTTCACTACCTGGGGTATTCTCGTAATTTTAACCTACAAGGGTATTTTCGTAAATTTCAAAATATGGTCTCGGGTGATTTTGCGAAATAAGGGTATTTTGGTAATTTTTTAACTCGGGGGTATTTCAGTAATTTTACAAATCTGGGGGTATTTCGGTAATTTTACAAGTTAGGAGTAATTTGGTAATTTCACAACCAGGGGTATTTTGGTCATTTTTTCAAATTTAAGGTAGTTTTCACAAATTCAGGGGTAATTTAGTAATTTCAGAACTAGGGTTTTTACAAAACAGTGTGGCTGGTCCCTTTCGGGTTTTAGTTGTAAGTTTTGGCCTGTCAACACGTCTTTGTAACTAAGGTGAATAGTCACTATGCACCAGGTAGGATTCTAGTGAAAAGGAGGTGAGTCACTAGGACTGCTTAAATACCAAGCTTTCCCTGAATCTATTCCTAGACATGCATATGCCTATCGCCACACCCTGTCATAGCTAAAGTGAACAGTCACTATGCACCAGGTAAGATTCCAGCGAAGAGGAGGTGAGTCACTTGGACTACTTAAATACCAAGCTCTTCCGGATCTACTCCTAGACATGCATATGCTTGTTGCCACACTTTAAACTTGTGACTCGTTTACAGGTTTTGTTTAATGAAGTTAAGTCTTATAGATTTGAGGAGTGGTTTGTCTAAGCCTAGAGTCCATGAATGCTATCATGCTTAACTACGTCTAAGCCCACAAAGCCCAACATATAAATATCACAGCAAAAGTTAGGGTACTTACCTGGGTGGATCGACGCCGGAGACTCAGGTGCCATGCTTTCTGGAAAAATAATCATTTCACAAACTTTTAAAACATATTTTGGGCCCTAAGCCCACAATCGAGCTTTTGAAACTGGCTCTGATAACACCCCAAATCCGGTTAAAACACTACAACCGAATCTGGCGTGCCACGGGAAAGAAAACATTTTGGAAACCGATTTGTCGACTTGCTTTAGAAAGGAAACCGATGTAAGATTTTAGAGAAAACGTTGATGTATTTTGGGTATCGTGTATAGCATGTTAAAACTTGGTTTGAAAAACTTAGTTGTCATATTGTTACTCCGTATTAATTACTTAATCATTGTATATAAAGAAAACAAGTATTTAGTTTAGCTTTTGAAAACCTCCAAATCATAGTTTAATCGTCATATTAAATAGAAACTATAAAATCGACTAAGTAAAAGAACCCAAAATAAAACTTAGGCGGCCTTATTACAGAACTGAAAACCAAAATGTAATAAAATAACTAAGTCTGAATGGAAAACTTTGTAATAACCCAAATGCTGTGCATGGCCACCTCGAGTCCACTCCGGCTCCATATCCACGATCTAGGTCTGATATGCAAAATATGATGGAAGGGGTGAGTCACCTAGACTCAGTGTATAAATCCCCATCCCAAGAGAAAATACGCTCTTACATAAATTCATACAATAATATGCAAGTCATGCAACCCATCCAACCTAAGTATCCATCCATGTCTCCCAAATCTACCCCTTGTGGTACCAAACCACTGGTGGTGCCAAACCACTGGTAACCGAAGTTACAATAATAACATATGTGGTACCAAACCACTGGTGGTGCCAAACCACTGAGACTTAGTCACAATTTTATAATATGTGGGGCAACCCACGTGTGATACCAAATCACTTGTGACAGTCTGATAGAACATACTTCCCCCTCCTCTCATCACCCATAACACATATTTATGGTAACGACATCAGTACGGTCATGCTTAACATACTAAATTATGTATACAGAATAACATGCTTTCATATATCACATTCATCGCAAGTAATAATAACAACTTACCCGACATCCACGCTTTTACCCACCAGGGGTATCTTAGTAACCATTGCCGTCATTCCGGCTTTTTAACAACACACAACATTAACATATTAAGTAAGAAAGTGTTTAAGAGTTACACACCTAGTTTTCGTACTAACGCTTTTACTGCCTCTACGCTACTGTCACTCGAGACTACCACTATCGGCCTATGATCTACTTCTGATGTCGGCCCACACCTCGATGGCCAATCTCGCACTCCCGATATTGATCGTTTCTTGTACTTTGGCGTTGGATTTATAGATCCAACCTCTCCTATTGCTTGGCTATTATTCGAGTCCATAGTAATCCCTTAATCACTAAACCATTTAAACGATGAGATCTAATTAATAATAATAGCGTTAAAAAGAAACCCTTACCTAACTATCGAATCCCAAAAGTCTTTACGAACATGTCACCTTCCAACCTACATTCGGCCAAGCCCAAAACATCAAACCCACCGATAACCACAACCCATCAACACCTTATGCTATTCGGCCAAAAAGAAAAGAACAGGAAAGGGCCATTCGACTGAACCTACCATCAACCACCTACCTTCGGCTTTTCTACAAATCGCAAAGGAGACTTTAATGAAATAGATTCGGCTTCTAGGGGTAGAGAGTGAAATCGACAGGGCCTCTGAGCAACCAATTCGGATTAGAACTTGATAAAAACAGAGAAATCGCAAAGAAGGAAAAATCCCGAAACTCACCAGATCACTGAGGAGTATTCGGCTTATGGTACACCTTCGGGAAAATGAAACCACTCTTGTAGATTCGGCTATGGAGGAAGATGATGGGGACCAGGGTATTCGGCTTTTAGAAGTATGATGGAGAGGATAGGAAGTTTCGGCTAGAAGGGAGAAAATATGAGAAGAGGTCAGAGAGAAATTTCGGCCAGAGAGAAAAGATGAGGAAGAAAAGAGGAAAAGAAAAAAAATGAAAGAAAGATGGACACTTTGGCCTACAAAATTCGGCTACTCATGCACACACCTCAGAGTTCGAGTTTCGGCCAACTCTCCCCTCTCCTGATAGCCTTTATCCCTTATCTCATCCATCTATTATCACCTCCCTTATCCCCTTCCTTTTATCATCTTTTTATCACTTAAAATAAAAAGAATTAAAGCTCCTAAAATGTAGCCTCTATGCCGTCCACCCCTCCCCTTCTCAGTGCCGAAATTTGACCCAACAACCTTGGGCTCCAAGCGGCCATACTAGGCCCAATTCCTCCCCCCTTGTGACACCACATTAATGCTCACCTAAAGCACCTCAAATTTTTGGGCCACAAGCCCAGCTTGCTACTAAACATAATAATTTAAATTAAAAATACTACTAACTCTCTTTTTAATCAATTTAACCCAGATTTAAGCCCAAACTTGAGCCCAATCCACACCTCAAAGCCTTTACCTACTAACTTAGCCATGCAACATACCAAATACACAGACACATAGAGTCAGGATATTACACTTGCAGTGAGGGAAGACCCTAACACACGGCTCAAACATCCAAAACAATCAGTGAAAAACTTATTTCCCCGATTGTATCTCCCTGTCCGGGCCTTTATATGTCAGTGTTTGCAAATCAATCATTGTTCTAGGAATATACTCCTGCATCCCGGCTATCTACCCTTAAAGCTCTTTGTATGACACATCCCAATCACCATACAAATCTCGCATTGCCATTTTCTTTGCCCACCATACCTTTCGGTACGACACTTTATACTTGAATCGAGCTTGCATGTCCGCAATAAGAACCGACTCCTGAATGGTGTGCGACTCTTTCACCAAAGGGATGATGCAGTTGCATATAGTTTTTGCATCTAACTTTCCATGGTCTTGCGACATACGAGCGGACGTGCATGTGTGTGGACCTTCTAGTTTCCTTATCATCCACATTTGTGCTCACAGCATTAATGCGGCTCGGACACGCCATTTACAACCACTTGACGCTTTCCAACATTCCCTTACGTACAAAGACTGCGTCGACTTCGTTACTTTATAATCCGTACCTAACTTCAAGCTAAGTTATTTTATAGCATGCAAACAGTCTTTTTTGTTATCGAATTGTTGTCCTATAAACAACTCTTTATCGCCGAATTCATCATCAAGTAGGTGAGTCGGCACAATATTTGTATATTCTGGGAACTCGCGTGCAAGAGCCGCATTAGGATCCACGTTGGTCATGAAGGACCCTGGATTATTTCTTATAACTATACCAGGGCTCGTGTTCCCTGTAACAGCCCAATTTCAATAGTGTCGGAACAGTGATTCGAGATTTCTAAATCTGACGAAAAAGCTAGAAAACTTTGTTAATCGATAAAGATAATTATAAGTTAAGTGTGATTTTAGAAATATTTTAAAATTAGTGAATTTTGTGAACTAAAAGAATTAATTAGAAAAAAATTGGGCCAAAAACGAGGTATTGAGACCTCGAATTCATAAAGTGAGCCATAAATATTTCTAAAAATATTTATGGAGTGTCATTAAGTTATTATTAAAGTTTAGTTGAGAAATTTTAACGTTTGGATATGTAATTAAATGAAAAAGACTAAATTGAAAAAGGTGTAAAAGTTTCATTATAGATTAAAGAAAGTATAAAGGACCAAAATGGCAATTAAGCCATTTTGTTTAATTGAGGCGGTTATTGTGAAGAAAATCTGAGATTTTTTTTTATGTTTAATATTATATTATTATAATATTATATTATTATATTATTATTTTATATTATTATATTATATTATTATATATAAAAAAAACAAACAAAAAGAGAATAGAGAACAGAAACCCAAAACGAAGAAGCAGAGAGCAGGAAAGAAAGAAGAAGAGAAGAGAAAGAAGAAAAAGGGGGGGAAAATTGGAAAATTTTCAAAATTAGCTAAATAAAAAGGGGATCAAATTGAAATATATGGAGAATTCTCTTCATTTCTCTTCATTTTCTTCAGTTGAAAAATAGCCATGGGAGAGAGTTCAAGCTGGTTTTCATACTCAAGCTTCATGTAAGTTTAATTCTTGCTTTTTCCTTGAAATTTCTATGTTTTTGGACTTTTACAATTGGGTCCAATTTATTAATTCATTAGTTTTTGATTCTATGGCTAATTTTTAAAGTTTATATGGATTAGTGCTGGAAGAATATGATGAATAAATATTGAATTGAAGCTTTAATTTTGTTATATGATGATTTAATCAAGTGAAATTGATGGAAATTGGTTTTAGGACCTAATTGTGAAATAGCTGAAATTAAGGCCTAGTGTTAAAATTCTGATTTCTAAGGTCATGAAGTAGTTTAAAATGATAGATAAAAGTATTAAATGAGAAAATTAACTCAATTGAGGGGTTAATCCAGCAAGGACTGAATTGTATGAATTGTGGAATTAGGGACAAAATAGAAATCAACATGTTACACTAAAGCAGTTTTGGACAGCAGCAGTTGTCTAACTTTGAAAAATCACAAAACATTGTATAAATCAAATTAGAAGTGGAGTGAGATATGGAATTAAAGCTTATTGAGTCTATTTTCATATAAAAGAAACAGAGAAAGTAAAGGAAGTATATATTTTGAGATATTTGGATTTTTGTAAAACTGGTTTAGAATAACTTTGTGATCCCCTGTTCTTAGTTTAGAAATTCACTAAAAATTGTATAAAAATAATTTGGGAACATAATTTATATGGTTAGATTCCTTAATGAGTCTAGTTTTAGGAGAAATAAACCATAACGTCATATGAATTCTATATAAAAAGATAATTAATTTTTAGTGAAGAAGGGTCGGAACTACTAGACAGCAGAACAGGGGTGACTTTAAAGAATAAACTGTACTAATTGGCTAAACCAAAAATTCTGAAAATTTTATGGCAAGAAGATATGTAAGTCTAGTTTCAAGAAAAATTAACGTTTCTTCATTTGGAGTTCTTTAGCTCTGGAAATAAATAATTTAGTGACTATAACTCAAATGGACAGTTTTGAATATACTTATGAGTAATTAATGAAATTATTGATAATGTTACTTATAGCATGTTATATACATTAAGGATGTGGAATGGAGAGGAGGAGGAGGAAAATATGTATGAATATTCAGCTAGCATGACTAATTTGTAATGTTTTAGACTCAGGGACTAAATTGAATAAAAGTAAAAATTTATGATTAATTTTGTAAAAATGTAAAAATGACCAATTTGCATGAAATAAATTATTTTATTATTTAAAATTGTAAAATTGAATGAAATTATTAATTTAGATTAAGATCGATTGAAAAATCGATGAAAATAAAAAAAAAATTGCCACAGTGCCCCTGAATCTTGATATTTCTGCAAATTTAGCCAGGTAAGTTCGTGTAACTTAATGATGTGATATAAGAAAATGTAAGTTGATGGTACGTGAAATATTGATATGATGAATTAACTGTTTTATGTTTATGAAGAAACGACAAGTGAATGATATTTATCATGACATGTAAATATGTGATTATCTTTAATATGTCAATACAAGATAATTAAGTATGATGAAACGAGTAATAAATTCAAGTAAGGCATGTCGATAAAAATAAATATATTTAAGGGACAATATGTTTGATTTTGATTGATTTCAAATATAAATGCTAGATGAAATAAAATGTCTGATAAATAATTTTGTAATTCCGGTAATGCCTCGTACCCTATTCCGGCGTCGAATACGGGTAAGGGGTGTTACATTCCCCGCCGAATGGGGGTTTGCATTTTGACCCTCCACCGGCCCTTCATGTCTATGTCTTCAGGGATGTCATCCAAATCGAGGTCACTGAAAGCATCGTTGGGATCACGGTTGGATTGATCATCATTATCAGACCCTTCATCACCATCTTCTATGGTGGCCAACACCTCTGGATGGATCTCTAGATGAGGACACGAGTTAGGGATGTTATATGAACATCCACTAGTGTTTGGATTTTCATGAGTTGGCATTGACTGTCCAAAACCCGACTGATCTTCCCAGGAGACGTTAAGATCAAAATCAATTCCAAAGCGCTGGCTTGCCAGAATTACAACTTGAATGGGATCCGGTTCAGTTATCTCTACGAACAACTCAACTGGGCTGAGATTTTCTATCTCAGGGGGGCAATAAATTGTTATAATTGTCCCTAGATCATCATCATCTTCAAGCTCCATTTCTGAGAACTTGAGCGGATCAATTGAAACTGGAAATTTGTAAAACAGTCTCAACATTTGCTTTCCGCAATGGGTTGCTATCTTTGTACTGATTTTTCATTTTAAATCCGCTAGCGAAACACGCTTGTTGAATCTTATTCCTATTTTTTTTCGACTTTCAAATACACAGTTTTCTTCAGTTGTATTTATTATTTCTCCATCGAAATGAACATAAACAAACAAAATTTGGGAACTCATCTTAAAATTTTTTTGCTTCCTTCTCGACAAAGAAAAAACTAAAATTTTTAATCTCACTTTTCAACTAATAAAACAAAGAAAAAGCAAACAAAAACTCAACTGGAAGATAAAATACCTATATATATCTGATAAATTTTGTGCCGACCATTACATGACCAGCACCCAAATTTTTTTTTTTTTACATATTTGGTGTCGGCCATCAGTGTACCAAAGTAAAAAAATTTGCATTGGAATAGGAAAAAAGTACCTGGTGCAGGCCAATACGTGCCTAACACGCAAAAATTTGAATTTTTTTACTAGTCTGATGCTGGCAATTAGAAGGCCAGAACAAAAAAAAAACTGCATTGAAACATGAAAAAAATACCTGGTGCCGGCACCAAAATTTTCTTTTTTACTAGTCTGGTGCTGGCCATTAGAAGGCCAGAACCAAAAAAAATTGCATTTGAACACAAAAAAATACTTGTTGCCGGCCATCTACAGGCCAGCACTAAAATTTTTTTTACTAGTCTGGTGCCGGCCATTAGAAGGCTAGAACAAAAAAAAAAAAACTTGTATTGGGATACGAAAAAAGTACCTGGTGCTGGCCATCTATAGGCCAGCACCAAATTTTTTTGTTTTACTAGTCTGGTGCCAGCCATTAGAAGGCTAGAACAAAGAAAAATTGCATTGGGACACGAAAAAAACACCTGGTGTTGGCCATCTAAAGGCCAACACCAAAAAATTTTTTTTTTACTACTCTGGTGCCGGCCATTAGAAGGCCAGAACCAATTTTTTTTTAAGATACTGGTTTTTTTGTATACCGGTATGATACAATTTTTAAAAAAAATACCCCAGTGCCGGCTATTGGGTTCCCAAAGTCAAAAAATCAATTTTTTAAAGCTTGACACAATCATCAGGCAATCATAGGGCCAAAACATTAGGTGGTGCCAGCCATTGAGTTCCCAAAACCCCATTCTACTGTTCATTTTAGGTTATTTGGTGATTGTTTTTGAACCTGTGTTATTTTTGTAAATATCAAAATTTTTTAGGTCAATTTGGTAAAATAGCCACGGTAGCCTTCTTTGTATGAAGCTTGACCGAGATGGCAAAGATGAAGTCTTTAAATGTTGAGCATCCAAATTCAATCCATACTTATGAAAATCCATTCAATAAAAGTATTATCAGGAATCTTATACTACTAAATGGATTGTATTTTACTTTTACTAAAAAAAGAGTAAATTAGTCATTATATGTTAAATAAAAAAATAAATTGATCCTTTTATTTTAAAAATTATGTATATCAACATGAGGTACATCTGGCACGACATGTGTCACTATTTAATTATTCTGTTAGTCATACAAATTTTTAATAATAGAAATTAATAAAATTTTTAACAAAAAAATCAGTTTGCTCTTTGATTTAATGTACATGGACTAATTTACTCTTTTCAATAAAGAGAGCAAAATGCTATCTTGACACCTAATACTGAGACTTCAATCATATTTTTAATCATTTAAATTAATTAAATACTTATAATGATTAAATCTAATATAAAAATTTATCTAATTATAAATGGTAACTAAAAAAAACTTACGAGTTAATATTTTTTATTAAAAAATAAATTTGCAGTTGTGATAAAAAGGCTATTTTAACAAACTGACATAAAAAAATTTGATATTTAAAAAAATGATCCAGGTTAAAAAACAATCATCAAAATGACTTGAAATGAACAGTAGAACTGGGTTTTGGTCTTCTAATGGCCGGCACCACCTGGTACTTTAACCCTATGATTGCTTAATAATTGTGTCAAGCTTTAAAAAATTGATTTTTTTTGATTCTGGCCTTTCAATGGCTGACACCAGGGTATTTTTTTTAAAAAATCATATCATACTGGTATATAAAAATACTAGTATTTAAAAAAATTTGGTTCTGGCCTTGTAATGACTGGCACCACACTAGTAAATTTTTTTTTTGTTCTGGCCTTCTAATGGCCGGCACCAGGTACGAAAAAAAAAATTTAAAATTTTTTTTGTGCTGGCCTTCTAATGGCCGACACCATGTACGAAAAAAATTCAATTTTTTTTGGGTGCTGGTCTTCCAACACGAGTAAAAAAAAAAGAAAATTCGTACTTGGTGTCGGCCATTAGAAGGGCAAAACCAATTTTTTTTTACTAGTATAGTGTCGGCAATTGGAAGGCCAGCACTTAAAAAATTTTAAATTTTTTTTTCGCACCTGGTGCCAGCCATTAGAAGGCCAGAACCAATTTTTTTTTAACTAGTGTGGTGCCGGCCATTACAAGGCCAGAACCAAAATTTTGGTTTTTTAAACACTAGTATTTTTATATACCAGTATGATACGATTTTAAAATAAAAATATCTTAGTGCCGGCAATTGGAAGGCCAGAATAAAAAAATCAATTTTTTAATACCTGACACAATTATCAAGCAATCATAGGGCCAAAATATCAGGTGGTGTCAGCCATTAAAAGGCCAAAACCCTATTCTACTGTTCATTTTAGGTTATTTTGGTGATTATTTTTTAACCTGAGTTATTTTTATAAATATCAAATTATTGTAAGTCAGTATGGTAAAATAGCCGTAATAAAATCAATTTATATTTAAATATTGATTAAAATATATCACAAATTCCTATAATTTTGAAAAATTTAAAATTTATCTGTTATTTTTAATATGTTAACACCACATTTTGTTTATTATCACCAACAAATTTAACAATGTTAATAATTGAACATAAATTTAAAATTTGAAATCTAAAAAATAGAGGACTAAATTCTTGAAAATAGAAGTATAAGAACTATATTTTAAATTTTTAAAAAGTATAGGGGCTTATGGTAGATTTTAACCTTAAACGTTTTCTTTTTGTTTATGTATATCTTGTTCAAAAAACTTCTGGAATCAAGTTAAAAAGAAAAACAAAAAGAACTTCTGGAATCGAGATTGAGAAGTGAACAAAACAAACCATGGACACTCATATATCTATACATATATACATATATATTATATCTATCTATTCATCTGCACACAGAAATATATAACTATCTATTTATAATAATACGTAGTAAAAGGGAAAAAAAAAGAAGTCTTTTTAGCCTTCAATCCAGGAGTAGTAAACAAAACGATAGAGGACTAACATTTTCATTGCAAAACTAGACTCAAACTAAGACTGCAAATTAGTACAAAACAAAAGAGAAGAAAAACCCTTGTTTTTGTGTTCTTGGCAGCTCTTTCTCAACAAGCATGGTTTCTACCAGCTTTACGGTGGCGGTGAGCTGAGGAAGATGAAGCAGAAGAAGGAGGAGGTTTCATGGCTGCCAAAGAACAGTTTGCTTTCTTTAAACTCTCTTCTTCGTCCATTAAAATTTGCCTGCACCTACACTCCACGCTGCAAAAACCCCTATCTCCTCTACCCAAAAAAAAAAAAAATCAAAACACCTAAATCAGTCATATGGGAAATCCAACCAAAAAAGAAAACAGAAAAACTTACTTGTACATATAGATGTCTTTGGCAGGTAAGAGTTTTTGTTTGCAAAGATAGCATTGTTCGAGAAAAGCAGGAACTCCGTAATTTAACTCAGATTTTACAAAAGAAACTTTGCTGCTGCTGGTGGTGGTGGTGTTGATTAACATGCTTGTTTTGCTAATAACTTGTGGGCTTTTTTTACTAATTAGATTAATATTACTATCACTCTTTTGATTCTCTAAAATTACACTTAATCCCACCATATTTCATTCTCCTTTTTTTTACTATGAAATATGATGGTGGTGGAAGAGAGAGGGTAGGGAGAGTGGGGGAGGGTGTTTGGTTAATGAGAAAATGAAAAAGATTTTGGAGGAAAATAAATAGAAAGAGAGAAATAAGAGATTGGGAGGTGGGGAGGTGGGGCCCACACAGCTATTAAAAAGACCAGTAACCAAGGACGATCAGCGTAGCCAACGATTTGACTTGTACTGATCTTTATATGCCACGTGTCCCCATACTTAGCTTCCATTTCATTTTCTTGTCGTTTTCTGCTTCCCCCCCCCCTCCCTTTTTTCATCTTGTTTTGTTTGTTTCTGCTTCTTTTATTTTCTTACTCCAAATATATGAAATTTAAGTTATTTTCTTTAAAGATACTATATATAATTAAAACAAAAATACCATTGTTTATTTTTCAATAATAAAAATGATTTTTAATTTTTTTTTGATATTAAAGGTAGGGAATGGGAGTTAGATTCGAGCCCATACCAAATCGATATCTCACAAGAGCTTTAATCATCGCTTCATTTAACTGTTTCTAAATTTTTACATTATTTTTTAAACAATCTCATTATAAGTTCTGATCATATCTGCTCTTTTTGATACAATACCTAGAAATATACATAGCCCCTCCCCAACCAATAAATAGGAGGATAATGCACTTCAACATATTTGAACCCACGTCTTCCTGCATTGACAACAATGTTCATGTCAATCAAACTAAGACTCAATCGACAAAATTTTTATATTATTTTAAATGATTAATAGACTAATAAACAATTTACCAATTGACATAGAAAAGAATATTTGATAAAATAATTAAAAGTATACTAAATAATAGTAATAATTTACTTATAATTTGTTAGCTTTTTTTGTAAACTTTTTTTTTATGATAATAATAACGATTATAGAAAATATAATAATTTGTTTCTCTATTATTGCATATTTATTAACCTCCCAAGATTTTTAGGTACTATAAATATTAGATGCTAGGAAGCTATCTAATCTAAGATATTTTATAAAATATCTCATAAACACGTTTATGTACTTTATAATGAACTATTATTTTATACATTCGTAGTGGAATAAAAAGCTTATAACTGAATATTTCTTTTGACATTGCCTTATAATTTTACACAATTAATTATTAACATGATGACTTGCACTTTAGTGTTTTTAAATTCAAAATAATAGCTTTTAATGTTTTATAATATATTTGAGTTTTAAATTACGAGAGTTAAGTGAAATGATAAATGTTTTTCTTACTTTAATCGACAGTCAAGGGTTCAATCCTTATTCTGAATATGGAGTAACTTTAAAACTCATAACTAGCGTCTACTCCCTTAATAGACCTATCGAACATGAAAGGTTAGTTATTGAACTCGTTTTGATAAATAGCTTAAAAACACAAATATTAAGTCTCCATTAATGAAACAGGAGCTATGTATCCAACCTAGCTATATTGTTATAATACCCTAAAACTAACACTTGCCAAAAACTAAGAAGGAAGCATTGAAGGACTACTTTTCAAGAATTTATTTTATGAGCTATCAAAATAAAATTATTTTTTGGGGTCAAAGAAACAAAAATCCTTTAAGCAGTTGAACAGTTCCTCATAAATTTCTTTACTATTCTCCACCCAATTCATTTCTTTGGGAAATGAAATATAAGTATATATTAGAGTTCTCAGTTGGTCTGCCTAAAAATGGAAGGGTTTGAATAATAATATAAATCTAAAAAATAGGCTTGGTAAAAAAAATAAGGCTCATTTAAAAAATGAATTGGGCTCGGATAAAATTTTTTTAGTCCAGGCCAAGCTCAACCCAAATTTTTAATAAAAAAATCCATGCTGTTTTTGCATGTTTTGCTACTGTTTTTTCACATTTTACCACTGTTTTGCGATCATTTCCACTATTATATTGCTACTATTTTGTTGTTAATATTTGGATATTGAATAACACTTGTTTTATTGTTAATTTTGCTACTATTTTAGAGGCATTTACTTGTTAAGTTGTATTTATCTTAATGTTTTTTTAAGTATAAAGAATTTTTTTAATTTATTTTTACTTTGTTGGGAAACATTATTTTAATATTTTTAATGTATTTGGTGTATTATATTTTTAAATTTTTTATATAAAAATATTTAAAAAATTTAATACGGGTCAGGCTGGGATTAGGCAAAAATCTAGGCCTATTTTTCGAGTTAGGCGAGCCTAAACCTAGCAATCGGGCCTAAAATTTTGTTAGGGTTCGGCCCGGCCCATAGACAACCCTAGTATATTTAAAAAACTTGGGTTTAAATCTCAACTTTTGTAATTCTTTTTTTTTCCTTTTAAACTTTAATTTCTAGAAAAGAAATATCTCTAGAAATTTAATTTTATTTATGAATTTATATTTTGTTGGTAATTGATGACGACTTTGAAAATAAATAAATAAAAATCAATAAAAAGTATCATAGAGGCCTTTATATTAGAAGATAGGCTGTATTTTGCCTCTTCTACTAAAAAATGGATAAATTAATCATTATACATTAAATCAAAGAGCAAACATGTCTTCTTGTTAAAAATTGGTTCTTTTACATTATAATGAAGTACGTATAGTACATCACATGTAACTGTCTGATTATTTTGTCAACTATGTCAGTTTTTAACAAGAAAAAGGGATGAAAATTTTAACAGAAAGACCAATTTACTTTTTAATCTGACATATAAATTTTTTTATTACAAATTTTTCATTTGGACTCACTTCTACACATATTAATATGTGGCAGAAGATAAAGTTGTAGATTCTTGCCCTAAAGAACTTATCTAAGACCAACACATTTGTCACAATTCTTAGAAATGATATAGAAAAGCAAATCCCTACAAGAAAACTAAAAAGAGAACCTCAAATGTCAACTATGTCATGCTTTCATTTTCATTTTCATGTACATATTTATTTGATTCTAATATTAAGTTTTGCATGATCGGTTTAACCCTAAATGTTATCTATCATACGTACACGTCAACGACGTTTCTTGAAAAGATACATTCAAGATAATTACTTCTTTATTAAATGATTTCAGTGCTTAGTCCATTTTATTTAAATAATAATAATTTCTTTTTCAACATAATTGTCGAGGATCGATCCGTATAAATAACAAACACAAATATTTTATGTAAAAAACTCTCAAAGAGGGAAAACCGTGGACAAAAGAAAGTTTGACTTTTCAGTAAATGACTAAACAAACGAGAGTACAAAATGCTCATAGAGTTCTCTCAAAAGAGGTACAAAATTTTCTCCATAATTATCACGAAAATTCTCACCAAAACTCATCTGTGACTACATCTTGTCGCCCCCAAAAGAAAAACCCTATAGTATTACATATTTTAATTGCCTCTTAATTTACCTCTCAAAATAGGGATACAAAATCCTTTTAAATAGATTAAGATTAGATGTTCAATCATACTAATATTATTACCGGAAAAAAATAGCAAAGTTTAACTAGGAGAATAAGTCCTGCTTGAAGTCTAAAATATACCTGTCCTATAGATGTGAGGCACACCTACAATAACAAATAACAAGCAATCAAGCCCTTTTTTGGGGGGGTAAAATTAAGTTATTTCAACTATTCTTTTTGGCCGTAATTAAGTAGATGTGATCATAACTTGTGTTTATAAGTACTTTGAGATATTTTGGTTAATTTTGAGTTGATTTTAATTAACGGTTTATTCTATCTCTAGCAATTTTTTTTTTTTAAAAAAGAAGAAGATAATTAAGTAATGTTTGATTTCTCTTAAATTCAATTTCATAAAAGTAAAAGGATATGAAAGTATAAATATTTGCGTTGTAATATTAATTATAGACTTGTAAACTAAATTAGTGTAATTCAATTAAATTTTTAGTAAAATGCAGCGATATTTATGGATAAATATAATACAAAAAAATTAGGTTAAAGAATTATGGAATTATTTGTAAGATAGGGATTAGTCTCTCTATTATTAAATAAATCAATTTAATTCTTATACCATTAAAAAGAATTAAATAAGTCTAAATTGTAACAAAGCTAATATTTACTGTGTAAAAAATATTTTGAAAAATATTTTTTTCAATTGAAGTTTAATTCTAAACAAAATATGTCATTTATAGACTCATCATAACTTTAAAAATATTAACTCTATTAAACAATATATGATATTTTTTAAATGGTAAATGTTAACTCTATTCCAATTTAGCCTTTTTTTTTTTATTTTTTTTAAAAATAAAAGGGCTAAATTGATCCACTTAATAATAGAAGGACTAATTTGATCATGTCCCTATAATAGAGGGGCCTAAAAAAATTAGCACCTTAGTTGTACCAACATAAATAAAATAATATGAACTTTCCTTTCCTAGTTCTTAATTACATTTATATTTCTTTTAAATAATTACATTTGAAGTTAACTGCACCAAACATCTTGAAACTATGATTCTCATTTTAAATTAGTCCTCAAACTTCAAAATATTCTAATTACATTCTCAAACTATCTATGCTATATTATTCATATCCTTCTGTTATTAAAATCGTTAAATGACACACCAAATCTTATGTGGCATAATTTAAAATAAAAAAATTAAAGAAAAGTAAAACGTTACCTCATAACTTTTAAAAGTTAAAACTAAAAGTAAAGTAAAACCGAAAAAAGAGAGAGTGAACGATAAATTTTTTGTAAAATCTCAAAACCAAGATCTTTACAACATACATTTTTTCACAATATTCATTTTTTTTTTCATTTTAAACTATGCCACATAAGACCTGGCGTCTCCTTTAATGGTTAAATTAACAATTTTAATAATGAAAGGATTTTATTAATAAAACCTCAATGGTTAGAAATATAATTAAAATTTTTTAAAATTTAAGAATCAATTTAAAACAAAAATTATAATTTAGGGATGTACAATAAAATTAATCTCTCTTATTTTTTGGTGACAAAGAAGAATAAAAATGACAGACTATATCACATAACCCACTCCCCCAAATGAGGAGACTTCAAAAACCTGTAATCCTTGACTATCCAAATGAGCTAACTTGACCAGTCTATCAGCTTTCTGGTTCTCTTCTCTAGGGATATGGAAAATACTCCAATGTTGAATCCGAGAAAACAATTGAAGAATCCTCTAAATCAAAGCAGGGTTAAAACTTCCTGTGAGTCCCTCCTGTATTGCAATAGCCACTTCAAGGCTATCCATCTGAACCAACACGCTACCATAACCTCGATCAATCAAGATGCCTAAGCCATCCAAGATTCTCCACAATTCAGCCAAAGACCCACTTCCTGTTTCGGTCTCGCACAATTCCTCCTGCTGAAGCAGAATCATCTTCAATCTTGACAGAACCATTAGTGTTCAAGTAGACCTAGTTACCAAGCAAATTGGGGCACGAAATCGGAGCCTGAAGCGAACTTGTTGGGCCCCTAGCTATCATCGTAAACTGTTTGGCTGAGCTATATGAAACCTTAATAGTGTCATTGCTGCTTCAAGATGTACCCTGAAAAATAAATAGGTTGCGATTTTTCCATATGTTATGAGGATCCCAAAAAAGCATTTCCAACCGGTGTCTTCAAATCCCAAGTCATGCTCATTTTGCAGGTTTGAGATGATCCATTCCTGTAAATTACCTGAATAAAAGCTAACAATTTGGTCAGTAGGAATTAAAAGGTTCTAAATATCCCTTACAGCAGGACAATCTTTAATAGGGTACAACACGTCCTCAGAGATGTGCCCACAAATCCCACACGCCGAGCTATGGCCAATACCTCATCGCACTCTTTCCATATTAGTAAGCAATCTCTGCTTGAAAGTGAGCCAAACAAAAAACTTAACCCTTTGTGGTCCTTGAAACTTCCAGGGGATCTTCCACACAGGCTCCTTCGGCTTTTAGGAATTTTCTCAGATTTTTCCATAAGGATTTTTAACCAAAAAAGAACCCATCGACGTCCCTCCTTAGATGATCCTATCAACACCTGTTGCGGGGTAGGTGGAGGTACCCTAATAATCTTTCAAACAACCATCTATGACAGCCAAACAAGAAACAAATATTGGTTCCATGTACCACCATCTGAGACCATATCACTTAGTAAGCATTCTAAATTAATATTTGAATATCTAGGAATCAAATTAACTAGGATCCTCGTATTTGGGACCCATGGATCTCGCCAACACTTGACATTTCTCCCATCTCCTATTGACCAAAATAAATTTCCCCAAAATAAGAGGCCAAATCTTTGTGAGCGCTTTCCATAGGAATGAACATATATTCCGTGATAAATCTTCAGGAATTTCGTTTACAACCCTATATTTAGCTCAAATGACTTGTACCCAAATGGCTCTAGGATCAGTCACGAGTTTAAAACCCAACTTCATCATGAAGGAAGTGTTATGATCTTGCAGCTTTCGAAGGCCAAGCCCGCCATGCTCCCGAGGCTGACAAACATCTTTCTAACCAACCAGAGCCACTTTTCGACCCCTGCTTGAAGACCCCCAAACAAACTGACGCACTATGCGCTCAACTTCGTTGCAAAGACACTTATGAATCAACATAAACTGCATGAAATAGCTAGGGATTGCCAAAAGGACCGATTGAGCTAGAGTAACTCTGTCAGCTAAGGATAATGTCCTTGCCTCCTAGCTCTGTAACTTGCTCTGAAACTTTTCCACCACAAACCGCAAAGCGCTATTGGTTACTCTTTTATGGAAAAGTGGTATCCCTAGATAACTTCCAAGATTTTGAACTCTGGAAAAACCAAGGATACGACATAGGCTACTTCCCAAGGCATCGCTAACTCCTTCAGAGAAGCAAACATTCGTTTTATTAACATTAATCTTGTGTCTAGAGTAATCAGAAAAGCTATCCAGCTCCTCTTTCAAAATGGTGGCTTGATCCTCTTCAGATTGACCAAACAAAATCAAGTCATTTGCAAAGAAAATGTGAGACAGGGAAGGATCTGATCGAGAGAGAGATGGATAAGTCTCTATTTTTCAGAATGAATATTAGACTGGATATTGTGGCCGAGCCATTCCATGCATAAAACGAAAAGATAAGGTGACAATAGACATTTTTGTCGAACACCTCTAAACGGTTGAAATTTTTGTAACACCCCAAACCCAGCCTGGACGTTATGGCCGAATCTAGCGATGTCACATGATAGTTGTAATAGGCCAATTTAGCTCGGGCCCAATACAAAAAAAAACCCAAAATAATAAAAAAAAGTCCAAGTCCAGTCCAAAATATATCATTTGGCCCGATCGGAATGGCCCATTACTTGAAAAGATTGAAGGTCCACCTACAAGCTTGACGTATATGGGAACACAATCTTCAAGGATATGCAATTTTAGATATAATATGCAAATCTTAGATATGATATGCAATCCTAGAAGATATGATATGCAATCTTAGATATGATATGCAAATCTTAGATATGATATGCAATCTTAGATATGATATGCAAATATTAGATATGATATGCAACTTAGAAGATATGGTATGCAATCTTAGAAGATATGATTTTGTAATCTTAGAGATTTAATTTGTAGATACCTTTTAATCTTAGCCGTTGATGTAATTGATCTGTACCGTTGGATTTGGGGAGGCTCAACTATAAATAGAGGCCTCTCCCTTCATTGTAAAGGACTTGAATTTTGGAGTAATAAAAATTCTTGAGCATTCACTCAAATTTCTCTCTCTTTTGCGTTCTTATTTTATGTGGCTTGTTCTTATTTTGTTCTTCGCTCATCTTCATTTCTTTCTGAGTTGCTTCCGTTCGAGTTAGATTTTGGTGGAGGAATTTCGTTGAATCCTCATATTGCGGGAGTTAGGTTGACTTATGCGTTTTTTTAAAACTTTTTTTATCCATTTAATTGCTTAATCATTATTTATTCATTTGTTTTAATTATTTTAAACTTGTTTTTCTTTTTTGCTTTTCCTTTTTTACATTAAATTGTTTTATCATATATGTTATTATTTTTATTTGTTATATATTATCTATATATTATATATTATTTAAATTTAATCATATTATGAATTATTTAAAAATTTGTATGTCGTACATCATTCTAAATTGTTTTATTATTAAGGCAAAATTTTTTATATATTGTTTATTTTAAATATGTATATTATTCTTTTATGTATATAATAGACTATTATTATATTATATATGCTTTCCCTTATATTTCTTTATAGTTAAAGTTTTTATATATTCTATTTATTTTTTTTTAAAAAATGTATTATTTATTTTATCATGTACATATATTATTCATCTTAGTTTTTTAGCCATATCATTTTTATACTTTTTTTTATTTTTCTAAAAAATTGTTATAATATTCATTAATTGTTTTGAGTATATTATTTACATTATATTATTATTTTTTTATACATGAATTTAATCTTGTGAATAAATTTTTTTTCCTTAATTTTTTCATAGATTCTTTTAAAATTGCTATTATCTACTCTATATTTTCTATTTTGATTGTTCATTTTTTTTTTTGAATCCATTATCTTTGTTTACCTTAACATTATTATTATTGCTTGTCATTCTTTTACTTAATTGTTTATGTTAGTGCTAATTGTCAATATGACCTGTAACTTTAGTAAATTGTACTTTTTGTAATAACTTAATGTTACTTTTTTTCAAATCTTTGTTTAAAAATATCTATCTCCTTTAATTACCACATTTTATCCAAAAGTTTTTCTTAAATAAGATAATGTTTTGTGTTTAGAAATTCGGGAAATAGTGACCTAACGTGCTGGGTTTCAATTTTTCGTTTGACTAAATAACTAAATATCCTTTTAATGAATTTTGTAAATCATGAGATGATTTTGGTTACGACGATTTAAAACATCATGTCCTAACGTGCTGGATGTGATGTTTGTATGCTTTCGGAACAAAGGAATCTCAAGTTCCAACTCAAATTGTTCAAGTTTTTAAAGAAATCATGTTTTCAAATCTTTTCGAATTTTTGACATTAGGACAATAACTAATCAATCCGATACCAATTTTGGGCGTTACGAGGGTGCTAATCCTTCCTCGTAGGTAACCGACTCCCGAACCCTTTTTCTTGAATTTCGTAGGCCAAAATCAATGTTTTGAAATAAAACGTTTTATAAGGTGATCCGATCACACCTAAGCAAAAAGGGATTGGTGGCGACTCCATTTTCGTTTTAAAGTCAGTCCCCTTTTTTTTTCAAAATATAAAAATGGTTTCGACAACTTGGCGACTCCACTGGGGACAATAAGAAAGTCAAGCCGTAAAATTGATTATTTTCTGTCCTTTGTCGAAAATTTGAAAATTCGATTTGAAAATTTGATTTGAAAATTACAATCCTTTTGTTGCATTTTTTTGTGTCATTGCATATGATTGTTATTTTCTTGCACACATTGCATTGCGTGACCGTTGTCGTCGCACCTTTAAGTAGGAGTGAGAAACTTTGCCTTCGTGAGGTTTTTACCTCCACATGGGCTAGTGGATTGCTTCCGGGATACATCTGTACCTATGTCTTCATGAGGTTTTCACTTCCGCATGGCCATAGGGAAATGTATTCCCTTGAACTGAACTCGATCTGTATGAGCCTATAATGGGTGAAGATTGAGGAATCTGCTGGTTCAGGTACCTTTTCTTTAGAACTAAACCGCATATAGTGAACCCTAAGAGCCCACCTTAGGTAGAACTATGCTAAACTCTAGCAGTTATCCATATAGGTGTTTGATGTTTTCTCACTTACTTTGAATTTTATTCTTTGTATATATTACTAACTTGTTCTCTTTTGTTTTGATTGCATTGCATCATAGAAAAGAGGTGTTGATTCAAATTGATTGCTAAATAAAAGAGTTTGTCATGAGAAAATGGATTTCTTGATAAAGTGGATTATAATACGATCGTCCGAATATGGTCCAATTAAACACAATGAGAGAAGACTGATAGTTCGTGAAGGAATACAAGACTTTATTGCCCAAGGATTCAAGCTAACAAAGACTATTCGAGAATCACCACATCTTGGCTTTCTTGAAGAGGCTAACAAGCATTGTGGAAATAAGTGAGCAGTGAGTTGCGGTCCAGATCAAGTAAAAAGAGCTAGTAGAGACATTTATTAGAAAGTTCGCGAGATTGGACCTTAGTATTCAGATAAGAAGAAAGGGATCATTATCTTCTCTTGGAATATGATGGAAAGGCCGTATAAATATCCGTTTTATGTAAAGGAATTTATTTTCTAGAAAAGTTGTTCTAATGTAATTGAATTCAGAATCAACTCCTTTCTTTCTTTTTGCATTCATTTCATGCATTTGCATTACATCGCATCTTATGCATTAAAATCCATAGAAGAACCCTAATTAGTTGAAGTTATTTTAGAAAAAGAGAGAAAGTTAATCTAGAAACTAAACATCGTTACGGTACTCGCGCTAAGACAAAAAATATGATCAAAGACTCGAACAGTTCCAGAGAGATATGCAGGACCAGCTGCAAGAGCAGTTGGCAAAGATCCAACAAGATATGAGGAAACAAATGATGGAAGCCCAAAGGAATATGGTGGCTCAAATGACTCAGCTATTGAATGGGGCAATGGACAAGGGAAAAGGCCCCATGACTAATGCTAGAGAAGATAATGAGGATTATCCTCCAGGTTTTACCCCACCTCATGCACAAACACAACCTGAAGCATATCCTTGAAGGCCATCTGTTACAATTAGGCCTCAACAAGGTCAAGCTGATACTGGGGTGCCCATGAATTTTCAAGTTGGCTCAGGATCTAACCCAGGAGATAACCCTGCTAATCCTGTTATCCCTGATTTAGATGTAGCGGAGAGGGAAGGAACAAGAATTGAATTACTAAGGCAGTTAGAGGACCGTTGTATATGGTTAGAAGAAATGTTCAAGGCCTTGGAAAATGCTGATAATAACCATGGAATTGATGCTAAAGACTTGAGCTTGGTTCCAGATTTGGTGCTTCCTCACAAGTTCAAAATGCCAAAATTTGAGAAGTACAATGAGACTAGCTGTCCTGAAGCCCATATTACCATGTTCTGTAAACGGATGACTGGGTATGTTAATAACAATCAACTGTTAATCCATTGTTTCCAAGATAGCTTGGTGGGGGCAGCGTCCAGGTGGTACAACCAATTGAGCCGTGCTAGGATTAACTCCTGGGGAGAGCTAGGACAAGTGATCGTGTGCCTGAAAGCTTTAATATTTATATAAAGAATGATCGAGCCTAGAAACTAACTATCACCATGATTGAGGCAAGCACACCTATCGAACAGTAATATAGCTTAATGGAAAAATCGGAATGTCGAACCCAAGAGAACCAAAAGTACTAGTACTGACTTTCTTTTTATTATCTAGCCTAAAAATAAAAGTGATTAATGTTTATCTAACTAATTTCTAAGCTAAGGATGCCAAGACATAGAGAATGAATTGGGAAAATACTTTTGAAAAAACCAATTGACTAAGACAATACCCGAGGAAGAATCCACCTAGACTTCACTTGTTATTTAACTCTGAACCAGACGATTTATTCACTTGACTTGATCCGTAAGATTCCCTAATTTATATTAATACCTCTCTCGAGGCTACTAACGTCTAACCCTAGGTTGATTAATTGAAATCTCTTTCTTAATTAAAACTCCTAGTGTTGCATTAACTCGATCTATGGACTCCCATATTAGGTTTGACCCTAATCCGGTAGATTTTCGTCGCCCTATGTCTAGGAGTGCGATCAATTCCGCTTAATTATGCTAGATCTACTCTTAAACAGGGACTTTTGCTCCTTTGAATAAGCACATCAATACTTGAATCAATATCCTGGAATATTAAGACAAGAATTAAGAACACATAATTAAGAATAAACCAAATATTTATCATATAGTTCAGAAAACAATAACAAGATTCGTCTTAGGTTTCATCCCCCTCAGGTATTTGAGGGGTTTAGTTCATGTTTATAAAAGAATACATCTCAGAAGAAATTAAATAATAAAACATAAAGAAAAACCCTAAAACCCCCTGAAGGAAATTGAAGGGAAGATCCTCAATCTTGAGCGTGATTTCGGCTTCTGAGATGGATCAACTGGCTTTCTTGGAGTAATTCCCTAATTACAGCTCTCTCTGGCTTCGCTCCTGTCAAAAGCCCTGACAGAGGCCTTCTGTCGAACTCTCGAATGCCCCCGTGAAGGTTGCCCTCTAGGGTGTTTATATAGGCTTTCGGAATGTCTTTCTTTGCCTCTAAGTATCCTTTTTCGAGTGGAATTAAAACAGGTCACAGTAGGGACACGCCCGTGTGAATCGAGGCCAGGACCGTGTTCGAGTCTGCTAAAGTGGCACGGCCGTGTGGCGAACTCCAGGCCGTGTGGATTTCTTACTTTGGCCCATTTTCTCCGTTTTTGGCCCGTTTTTCATTCTCTTCATCCTCATATGCTCTCATAAGTATAAAACATGAAATTAAAGGATTAGGAGCATCAAATTTCACAATTCAAGGGATAAATCATCTGAAAGTATGCCAAATGTGGGATTAAAATATGTATATATTACGGTTTATCAAATACCCCCACACTTAAGCATTTGCTTGTCCTCAAGCAAAATTCTCAACTCACAATTAAAATTCATTCTTCTCAATTTATAACTCCTATCAATAATATTTCGAAATAATCCATAGGTAATCATACATTGAGAATTCAACTAAAAGAACATTAGAGTTTCAAACGATCCAAGTTGAGCATTTTATTCATGAAAAACATAAGTATCCCCCCTTTTCTAGGTAATCACCTTTGATTCAAAATATCATTGAGTTAACATCCTCACTAAGGATTCACTCAAATCACTCGAAGTGTTTAAGGGACAAGAAATTAAGCTCTTAATAGTCAATCATGAAAAGTTATTACCATAGGCTTGCATAAAAATCAAATCTCCACCACTATAAATTGAAATGATACATCGATCAAAAGGTTTTTAGAAAGGGTTGTAACGTGGCTTGGTTAGGGGGTGTGGTCACAGGCTGAACGAGGAGGTTAGAATTGAGATCGAATTGACCAATTACCGAACTAGAAAAATGGACTAATAATGAATAATTATATTAATAATACGAGCTTCTTCTAAAGATGTGAGATTTACTGTTTAAGCTCATAAAAACATAGAATTAATAATAGATATACTTTTAACTTCTTTTTTTTTCAAAGAACAAATCAAATACAATAATAAGAATTTAATAACTGAAATGGAAAACATAGGTAGGCAACTTCTCAAATCAAATCTCGATAAAAAGATTAATGCGAAAAATTCTTAATGAATCAAAAAGAGTAAGTCTTGGGTTAATATTAAGGGTAAATCAATGAACGGGTTGTTAGGATCAACACTAAGGGTTAAACATGAAGGCAGGCCTTTTGGGAAGTAAGTGGGTTAAATCCTAGGTGCCTTTATCATCTCAGTATATCAAATAAAAAATGTGGTCTTGACATGTATAATCGAAGCAAGTTCTAGAATAACAGATCAATATTAACTCACTCAAAGCAACAATAAAAGTGAGCACGAAAGCATGTATGCTCTAAAGGCTCAAAATCTCACAGAAATTATTGGTTTTTGATGTCAGCCTTGTGAACTTCAAATTTCAAGATAATACCTAAACTTGGGAAAACAACCTAGCAATTTTTTTTTTTAATTTTCAAAAATCAACTTATCATGCTTGATTCTCTAAAACCTTCAAGTTTAAACAATCAATACACAACTGCCTATGTTTTAATTCAAGACATATCAATAAAAATCATAAATCAATCAGAATTTGTTCAACAAAATTTAGGAATTTGAGAATAATGCAAAAAGTTAGGGCTTAAAATTCACCCCCCACACTTAAGATGTACATTGCCCTCAATGTACAAAGATATATAGCATGAAATCATAATAGATAGGGAGAAGTGAAACTTCCTGAATTTTGGATGGATTTCTTGAGTTGGCAGTGGTCGTGGTGTGGTGATTCCCAAGTAGCCTTTAGAACCTAAATCAAAGAAATCAAAATGTAATAATAAAAATTAAAGATAAGAAATATAAAGGGAAGGAAAATAAAGGAGAAGAGAAAAGAAAAAGAAAAATTAAATAGACTCAAATGTCCTTGGCTTGGCAAATCAATGAAGCGGCCGACATGAACTTATGTAATTCAGTCTCGCACGGGGAGACTGTGCTATGGTCCTTTCGCTTCTTCAGCATGGGAATGGTAATGTTGGCCTTGCCTTTGGGCATTGAGTGATAGTGGTAAGGATGGTGAAAAAGGAAGAGAAATTATGGTGGCTAGGGTTGAGAGGAAAGGGGTTTGGTGGAGAAAGTGAGCAAAAAAGAGGGTTTTTATAGAAATAGGGATCTGGTGATTTCCCACACCCGTGTACCATGGGCATGTTGGGTTACATGGCTATATTGCACGGCCGTGTTGTGCTTCGTTCGTTTCTCCCACGCCCGTGTAGTGGTTACCACGCCCATGTTGATAAATCAGTATCGACCACGGTTGTATCGCACGGCCGTGGTGTTTAGTCGGAGCTCGTGGTTTGGAGATTTTTCGTCCTTGGTTCGCACTATCTCTGCCACGTCGGTACGTAAATCCGTGGTGTCCGCACGGCCACAGCTACACCCGTGTGCAAGGCTGTGTGGTTTGGAAATCTGCGTGGTTAGTTTGTAGTTAGATGCTAAAAATAAAAAATATGAAAATTAATGGGATTTGTGCTCGAGATGCCTCCTGAGAAGCGCTCTTTTAAAGTCTTAAGCTAGACTTACCTCTCATTCACACATTCATGGTGGTTTGAGGAGTTGAAACTCCTCACCCTTGCTATCAGTTTTATGACCATTATATAGTTCGAGTCGAGTAGTGTTTACCTTAAATGTGCCGAATTTAGGATTAGTTACCTCGACTGTTCCATATGGGAAGATATTCAGTACCTCAAAAGGGATTTCTTCGTTTGTATCAAAGTCTGAAGTGGCGATCCGAGGGTCTATTTTGTCCAACAATACCTAATCTCCGGTCTTAAATTGGTTTGGCTCATCCTTAAGTTTGACATGGTTTTGCTTTGGTTCTGCTTCGTGTGTTCCTAATTTCTCTTTAAAATGTGTCTTCCACTCGTCTAGTTTATCGATCTGAAGCCTTTGTTCCTCATGAGTTATTTCCTTGTTGGCATGAGGTCTAGGATCTGGCTCAGTTGTGTAGTTCCGTGGTGCTTCCTGAAAAGAACGTTTAACCAAATGGTCATTAATAGAATTTATTTTCTCACCTTTAGTACTTGATGTCCTAGCCGAGTCAAGAGCCTGAAGAGTGATTGTCTCGTCACCTACACGAAGTATGAGTTCACATGTACGAACATCAATTTTAGTCCTAACAGTTGCTAAAAAGGGTCTTCCTAAAATTAAAAGGATATTATTGTCCTCATCCATGTCTAAAACGACAAAGTCTATGGGGAATATGAATTTATCAATTTTCACTAGTACATCTTCAATTATACCCCTAGGAATTCTAATAGTTTTATCAGCTAATTGAATGCTCATCCTAGTTTGTTTGGGTTTCCTTAGACCTAGCTGTTTAAACATTTTATAAGGCATAACATTGATGCTTGCCCCTAAATCAGCTAAAGCATTATCAACAGATAAACTACCAATTAAGAATGGAATTGTAAAACTCCCTGGATCTTTTAATTTTCGTGATGTTTATTTTGCAGAATTGCTGAGACACTGCGTTTAGCTCCACTTGTGACTCCTAAAGGTTAAACTTCTTTTCTTGTGGGTAGGGTTGTTGTTGGAAGCCTAGGAGGGGTTGTTATCTTTGATTTACTTGACCATCCCATGAGAAATTGGAGTGGTTCCTCCAACCTGGATTGTAAGTATTACTATAAGGGTTATTTTGAGTTTTAGAATTATTACCCATATAGTGAACTTGCTCGCTTTCGGCGCTCGGGTTGTAAGGCTGATATTCTGTGTTGTTCATCCCTCCTCCATTTGTATCGCACTGCATAACTTGATGTACCTACTAAGAACCACAGAAACCATCAATTTTCTTACTTAACAGTTCTACCTGGTTTGATAGCATGGTCACTGCGTCGAGGTTGAAAACACTGGCGGCTTTTGTTGGCTTTGTCCTCGTGACTTGCCACTGATAGTTATTCAGTGACATCTCCTCTATAAAATCATAAGCCACTTCAGGGGTTTTGTTATTCAGGGTTCTGCCGGCTGAATCAATCCTGGTTGAGTGGTTCACACCATTGTAAAGGGTTTGAACCTGTAACCACAAGGGTAACCCATGGTGAGGGCACCTTCTTAATAAATCCTTGTATCTTTCCCATGCATCGTAAAGTATTTCTAAATCCATCTACACAAAAGAAGATATATCATTCCTCAACTTGGCCATTTTAGCCGGCGGAAAATATTTCAACAAAAATTTTTTGGTCATTTGTTCCCATGTAGTGATTGATCCTAGTGGTAATGAGTTCAACCACTGTTTAGCTTTGTTCTTCAACGAAAAGGGAAACAACTGAAGACGAATGGCATCATCAGAAACACCATTTATTTTGAAAGTATCGCAAAATTCTAGGAAATTCGCCAACTAATTATTTGGATCTTCATCCTGGAAACCATCAAACTGAACAAATTTCTGTATCATTTGAACTGTGTTAGGTTTCAACTCAAAATTATTTGCAGCAATAGCAGGTCTAACAATACTTGACTCAGTTCCTGTTAAATTAGGTTTAGCATAATCATACATAGTACAAGGAGTAGGATTTTGATTCACCGGGTTTGCGGCAACCATAAGAGGTAGTGGATTGTTATCAGCCATCTTTGCGGTAGTATTGGTATCCTCCTCTTGCTCTTCTTCTATGTATTGTAAGCTTCGCCTTATTTCTCTTCTGTTTCTGCGAACGATACCTTCTATATCACTGTCAAAAATCAAGGGTCCTGATGGGTTCCTCCTAGTCATAAACCAGAAAAACCTATCAGAAGCAAAATAAAAGAGAGATCAGAAAACCAAAAATAAAATTTAGAAAAAAATAAATAAATAAAAGAAAAGTGATTAAAGTAATAAAAATTGAGTGTTCCTAATATTTCAGTTCCCCGACAATGATGCCAAAAACTTGATCGTGTGTCTGAAAGCTTTAATATTTATATAAAGAATGATCGAGTCTAGAAACTAACTATCATCACCATTGAGGCAAGCGTACCTATCGAACAGTAGTATAGCTTAGTAGCAAGACCGGAATGTCGAACCCAAGGGAACCAAAAGTACTAGTACTGACTTACTTTTTATTATCTAGCCTAAAAATAAAAGTGATTAATGTTTATCTAACTAATTTCTAAGCTAAGGATGCCAAGACACAAAGAATGAATTGGGAAAATACTTTTGAGAAAACCAATTGACTAAGACATTACCCGAGGAAGAATCCACCTAGACCTCACTTATTATTTAACTCTGAACCAGGCGATTTATTCACTTGACTTGATCCGTAGGATTCCCTAATTTATATTAATACCTCTCTCGAGGCTACTAACGTCTAACCCTAGGTTGATTAATTGAAATCTCTTGTGTTCCTGAGTTTGCAGTGGAGCAGATTGAAGATAGTAGATCTTGTCTTCCTGAGATTGCAGTGAAGCGGATCGAAGATACTAGTCTGGCATCCCTAAGTTTGCAGTGGAGCAGACTGAAGACAGCAGATCTTGTCTTCCTGAGTTTGCAGTGAAGCGGATCGAAAACATTAGCCTGGCATTCCTGATTTTGCAGTGGAGCAGATTAAAGATAGCAGATCTTGTCTTCCTGAGATTGCAGTGAAGCGGATCGAAGATACTAGTCTGGCATCCCTGAGTTTGCAGTGGAGCAGATCGAAGATAGCAGATCTTGTCTTCTTGAGTTTGCAGCGAAGTGAATCGAAGATACCAGTCTGGCATCCCTAAGTTTGCAGTGGAGCAGACTGAAGATAGCAGATCTTGTCTTCATGAGTTTGCAGTGAAGCGGATCGAAAACATCAGCCTGACATCTCTGAGTTTGCAGTGGAGCAGATTGAAGATAGCAGATTTTGTCTTCCTGATATTGTAGTGAAGCGGATCGAAGATACTATTCTGGCATCCCTGAGTTTGCAGTAGAGCAGACTAAAGATAGCATATATTGTTTTCCTAAAGTTGCAGCAGAGTAGACTGAAGACAGCAGATTTTATCTTCCTGAAGTTGCTGGAAGCAAATCGAAGATATTAGCTTGCCTCCCTGAG
Organism: Gossypium australe; assembly: GCA_005393395.2. Lineage (NCBI taxonomy): Eukaryota > Viridiplantae > Streptophyta > Magnoliopsida > Malvales > Malvaceae > Gossypium > Gossypium australe. The sequence continues at coordinate 144,356,057 of CM016616.1, read as the reverse complement.
TTTGCAGTGGAGCAGACTGAAATAGCAGGTCTTGTCTTCCTGAATATTGCAGTGAAGCAAGATCAAAGATACTAGTCTCACTTTCCTGAAGTTACAGTAGGATGGATTAAATCTACAAGAGCAGGTCTTATCTCCCTGAAGTTGCAGTAGAATTAGTTTAAAGCTACAGATTCAATCTCCTTGAAGTTGCAGTTGGGTTAGAGACTATTTGAAAAAGATGAGGATCAAGAAGTTAAGGCTCGGCAAGACCGGGCAAAATTGGTCCTTTTATAGTCTTTGCTCCATTCTCGTTACATGACAATGAGTAAAGAGGGGCAGCTGTAATAGGCCAATTTAGCTCGGGCCCAATACAAACAAAATAATAAACCCAAAATAATAAAACAAAGTCCAAGTCCAGTCTAAAATATATTATTTGGCCCGATCGGAATGGCCCATTACTTGAAAAGATTGAAGGTCCATCTACAAGCTTGATGTATATGGGAACACAATTTTCAAGGATATGCAATCTTAGATATAATATGCAAATCTTAGATATGATATGCAATCCTAGAAGATATGATATGCAATCTTAGATATGATATGCAAATCTTAGATATGATATGCAATCTTAGAAGATATGGTATGCAATCTTAGATATGATATGCATATATTAGATATGATATGCAATCTTAGAAGATATGGTATGCAATCTTAGAAGATATGATTTTGTAATCTTAGAGATTTAATTTGTAGATACCTTTTAATCTTAGCCGTTAATGTAATTGATTTGTACCGTTGGATTTGGGGAGGCTCAACTATAAATAGAGGCCTCTCCCCTCATTGTAAAGGACTTGAATTTTGAAGTAGTAAAAATTCTTGAGAGCATTCACTCAAATTTCTCTCTCTTTTGCGTTCTTATTTTCTGTGGCTTGTTCTTATTTTGTTCTTCGCTCATCTTCATTTCTTTTTGAGTTGCTTCCGTTTGAGTTAGATTTTGGTGGAGGAATTTCGTTGAATCCTCATATTGCGGGAGTTAGGTTGACTTATGCATTTTTTTAAACTTTTTTTTATTCATTTAATTGCTTAATCATTATTTATTCATTTGTTTTAATTATTTTAAACTTGTTTTTCTTTTTTGTTTTTCCTTATTTACGTTAAATTGTTTTATCATATATATTATTATTTTTATTTGTTATATACTATCTATATATTATATATTATTTAACTTTAATCATATTATGTATTATTGGAAAATTTGTATGTCGTACATCATTCTAAATTGTTTTATTATTAAGGCAAAATTTTCTATATATTGTTTATTTTAAATATGTATATTATTCTTTTATGTACTATTATTATATTATATATGCTTTCTTTTATATTTCTTTATAGTTAAAGTTTTTAAATATTCTATTTATTTTTTAAAAAAATGTATTATTTATTTTATCATGTACATATATTATTCATCTTAGTTTTTTAGCCATATCATTTTTATACTTTTTTTTTATTTTTCTAAAAAATTGTAATAATATTCATTAATTGTTTTGAGTATATTATTTACCTTATATTATTATTTTTTTATACATGAATTTAATCTTGTGAATAAATTTTTTTCCTTAATTTTTTCATAGATTCTTTTAAAATTGCTATTATCTACTCTATCTTTTCTATTTTGATTGTTCATTTTTTTTGAATCCATTATCTTTGTTTACCTTAACATTATTATTATTGCTTGTCATTCTTTTACTTAATTGTTTATGTTAGTGCTAATTTTCAATATGACCTGTAACTTTAGTAAATTGTATTTTTTGTAATAACTTAATGTTACGTTTTTTCAAATCTTTGTTTAAAAATATCTATCTCCTTTAATTACCACATTTTATCCAAAAGTTTTTCTTAAATAAGACAATGTTTTGTGTTTAGAAATTTGGGAAATAGTGCCCTAACGTGCTGTGTTTCGATTTTTCGTTTGACTAAATAACTAAATATCCTTTTAATGAATTTTGTAAATCATGAGATGATTTTGGTTACGAGGGTTTAAAACATCATGTCCTAACGTACTAGATGTGATGTTTGTATGCTTTCGGAACAAAGGAATCTTAAGTTCCAACTCAAATTGTTCAAGTTTTTAAAGAAATCATGTTTTCAAATCTTTTCGAATTTTTGACATTAGGACAATAACTAATCAATCCGGTACCAATTTTGGGCGTTACGAGGGTGCTAATCCTTCCTCGTACGTAACCTACTCCTGAACCATTTTTCTTGAATTTCGTAAGCCAAAATCAAGGTTTTGAAATAAAATATTTTATAAGGTGATCCGATCACACCTAAGCAAAAAGGGATTGGTGGCGACTCCATTTTCGTTTTAAAGTCGATCCCTGTTGTTTTTTCAAAATATGAAAATGGGTTTAAAAATAATGCTTTTAGAAATCGTAACTGCGTTAAAACCATTTTTAGGTATCTTCGGTTATCGTCAAAACATGTTGTGTATTTGTTCGTTATCCATTTTCAAAACTTTATACGTTGCGGAAGCTTTTAAAACAATTTGCAAGGTCTACGTATTTTGATAAAACCTTTGTTTATTTTGAAAACTCACGTTTGTCCTACTGCTCGCAGTTTATAAAACAATAATCCCAAGTTTTAAACAAAATCTGAATGGCCTTATTACATAAAATTTACCCCAAATATAACCAAATCATACTTAAAAGTAAACCGTAAATAAGTGTCCAGAACCGTGGTCACCGCTGAGTCCTCCATTGCATCGATTCTTCTACTGTTGGGGATTACCTGTACAGATTAAATAGAAAATGGTGAGTTTTCGCAACTCAGTGTGTGCTCCTCACAGAAAACATACACACATAGAAATATCAGATAGCACACATGATTTTCACAGTTCGGGTCTGAGATCATTACAGAAACAGTGTGGACCTTAGCCCACTCAGATACAGAATCAGATATATTTCGGGGTCTTAGCCCATTTCAGACAGAATATGCAGAAAACAGAGTCTTACTATAACATCCTTAATTAGGGTCTAGTCGAAATAGTGGTACGAGACCCTAAATTCGAGGCTCAAGTATGAGTTTTGATGGTTATTGCTATGTTTGCATGTTAGTGTGAAAGATTCATGAAGCAATTTTGTTAAATCGCGGTTGAATTGTCTAAAAGGACTAAATTGCAAACGTTGCAAAATGTGATATTCGAGTGGTATAGGCCACGAGCTAGCCACAAGGGCGTGTGCCTAGACTTTAGGCCGTGTGAAGTAGTCAGTGTTCACCATGGGTGGAGAGCACGGACATGTGCCCTAGCCGTGGGGCTTTGACAGATTGCTTGAGTTTTCATGCACGGTTTGTGGACATAGGCGTGTGTGTCTACACACGAGCGTGTGACATCTTGCACGGGCGTGTAGTCCCTGTTTGGATAAAAAATTTTAAGATCGTACGAGTTTTCGATATAGTCTCGAGAGCCATCGTGTGTATGAGTGGGGCCTCGTAAGTCGAAAATGAAGTTGTAGTGGTGACTAAAGAGAATGGTCACGTTGAGCCTAAGTGGCGATCAAGTGGTTTTACTCCAGTAATGCCTCGGGCCCGGTTCCGGTGTAGAATACGGGTAATGGATATTACACTTAGTGTATCAGAGCTATGGTTTAGTCAGTTCTAGGACTACCGTAGCGAGTGTAAGAGTCTAACTATACATGCCATAAGTGTACAATGATAGTGTGGTAGTTTCTGATGATTTTAAATCTTGTTTTATATAGTATATGGATCCCGACCCATCGACTGCTGATGAAGCAGCTAGTAATGCACCGGCTCCTACGCAAGGGACTGTGCCTGTTCAAAGTGGACCCGAGGCTAGGGGTCAAGGGGAAGAGGCACGATAAGCCTTTCTCTAGATGATGGGTAATTGGTACTCAAATTATGTTTGAGCCAACCCTATTGCTCAACCTCCTCCACCTCCTTCTATACCTCAGCCAATTCTAGTGGCTCCTCAAGGTATTGATGTAGTGAGGATATCAAAACCCCCGGTGGATAAGATTAGGAAACACGGGGTTGAGAAGTTTAGAGCTAAGTTAGATGATGACCCTGAGAGGGCGGAGTTCTAGTTAGAGAACTCGATGAGAGTATTCGACGAACTCTCATGTACACCTGAAGAGAGCTTGAAGTGTGCCATATCCTTGTTGAGGGACTCGGCATACCATTGGTGGAAGACATTGACGTTGGTGGTCCCGAAAAAGCGGGTGACATGAGACTTCTTTCTGGAGGAATTCCGGAAGAAGTATATAAGCCAGCGATTTACTGATTGAAAAAGGAAAGAATTCCTTGAGTTGAAGCAAGGAAGAATGTCAGTAGCTGAATATGAGCGTGAATTTGTTAGGCTTAGCAAATACGCTCAAGAATGTGTCTCGACGAGATTGTTTTGTGTAAAAGGTTCGAAGAGGGACTGAATGAGGATATCAAACTCCTAGTTGGTATTTTGGAGTTGAAAGAGTTCGTGGTGTTGGTTGAAAGGGCAAGTAAGGCCGAAGAGTTGAGCAAAAAAAAGAGAAGGGCTGTGGGTGAAGCCCGAGATGCGAGAAAACAACCGATGGGCAAATCCTATCAAGCTCAGTCGAAAAGATCCAAGGAAGTGAATCCTTGGACGACAGTACTAGTGGGACATTTACATCGAGACTTGAGCGACACTCGTTCGGGTTCGAGAGTCCAAGCTACCTCGATGGAGAGTGTGGGCAATCCGAAGAACAAACTGGAGTGTCCAAGTTGTGGTAGATATCACACCGGAGAATGTTGGGGAAACAGTCGAAACTATTATAAGTGTGGTTCCCCTGACCATTTTATCTAAAATTACCCCGAGAGGGATGATAGGAAGAGAAGCAAGAGATGAGATCTAGTAATGTGTCAGCAAGGGGTAAACCACCAAGGAACCTAAGAGGTGGGATTAGTGGTAGATGTGCATCCAGAGACTCTACTGTGAGACCGGAGGGTCAGACACCAGCGAGGACGTATGCCATTCGCGCTTGCGAAGAGGCATCCTCCCTAGATGTGATAACGGGTACTTTTTCTCTCTATGACACCTTTGCTATTGCTTTAATTGATCCAGGGTCTACTCACTTATGTTTGCATGAGATTGGAATCTAGTTTGAGTGTGACCGTTGAGTCTACGGACATTGTGGTTAAGGTGTCAAACCTGTTAGGTAAGCATGTGTTAGTGGACAAGGTGTGTAAGAATTGTCCTTTGACAATTAAAGGTCATTATTTTTCGGCAAACCTTATGTTGTTGCCGTTTGATGAGTTTGACTTAATTCTTAGCATGGATTGGTTGACTACCCATAGTGTCTTAGTGAACTGTGGTAGTAAGATTATTGAATTGAAGTGTGAAAGTAGAGATGTTATTCGGGTCGAATCAGGTGGATCAGATAGTCCACCAGTGATGATTTCTTTCCTAGGGGCCGAGAGATGCTTGAGAAAAGGATGTGAGTCCTATCTCGTTGTTGTGTGGAATACTCAAGAAGTTGAGGTGAAGATTGAAGCAGTGCCAGTGGTATATGAGTATCCGGATGTATTCCCGAAAGAGTTACCCGGATTACCTCCAGTGAGAGAGGTTGAGTTTGGGATTGAGTTAGTTCTGGGAATGGCACCTATTTCAATTTCTTCGTATAGAATGGCACCTTTAGAGTTGAAAGAATTGAAGGTCCGGTTGCAAGAGTTGACAGATAAAGGTTTTACAAGACCGAGTTACTCACCGTGGGGTGCTCCAATACTTTTTGTGAAGAAGAAGGATGGGTCTATGCGGTTGTGCATAGACTATAGGCAACTCAATAAAGTAACGGTGAAGAATAAGTATCCTTTACCAAGGATTGATGATCTTTTTGATCAACTGAAGGGAGCTTCAGTGTTCTCCAAGATAGACCCGAGGTCGGGTTATTATCAGTTGAGAGTGAAAGAGCCAGATGTGTTAAAAACTGCATTTCAAACAAGGTATGGTCATTATGAGTTTTTGGTTATGCCACTTGGTTTAACAAATGCACCAGCGATCTTTATGGATTTGATGAATCGTGTCTTTCGACCGTATGTGGATAAGTTTGTAGTTGTCTTCATTGACGACATATTGATCTATTCTCGGGATGAGAGTGATCATGAAGAACATTTGAGAATTGTCTTGCAAACTTTAAGAGGTAAGCAGTTGTATGCTAAGTTTAGCAAGAGTGAGTTTTGGCTCCGAGAGGTCGGATTCCTAGGACACATTGTGTCGGGTGATGGTGTCAGAGTTGACCTGAGTAAGATTTCAGCTATTGTGGATTGGAAACAACCGAGGAACGTGTCAAAAGTTAGAAGCTTCTTGGGATTAGCGGGATATTATAGACGTTTCATAAAGGGGTTCTCTGTGATTGCTCCCCCGATGAAGAAATTATTGTATAAGGATATCAAGTTTGATTGGATTGAGACATGTCAACAGAGCTTCGAGAGGTTGAAAGCATTGTTGACTGAGGCGCTGATTTTAGTTCAACCAGAATCGGGGAAGGAGTTCGTGGTTTACAGTGACGCGTTGTTTAATGGTCTCAGTTGCGTGTTGATGCAAGAGGGTAAGGTGGTCGCGTACGCCTCGTGTAACACCCCAAACCCGGCCCATGCATTTTGACCAGATCTGGTGAGTCACGACTTGTACATTGAAAACTTTTGCTGTGTTGGTTTTGGAAGCCGTAAGTTAATTAGACATAATTTAAATAAATAAATGACATTTTAAAAATAAACTCTTTTGTATTATTATTATTATTAAGTATAAATAAACTTTGTCATAAATTCCTAAATTTCAGAACATTGAAATCTACTTAGTTGAATAAAAACTAGGGCCTTGTTACATAAATATTCCCAAAATGAAATAAAATAAACTTAAAGAAATCCCAAAAATAACTTGTAGAAATAAAAACTTGATGGCCCCTCGAGTCCGTCTCGGCTCCTTTGACCACGATCTGCTGCTCATCTGGAAGAGTAGAGAAAAAGGAAAGCGTGAGTCACAAAGACTCAGTGTATAAATCTCAAAGCACTCAACGACCTGAGCCCACAAACACATTACGGGCCCTGGCCCATACATTAAGGCATCAATCACAATCACATGATAAACAATGAATAATGAATAATAACCCAACCCATCCTAGGTTTCCATCCTCTACACACCAACCCGTATCAACCATCACACCTTGGGGATTTCTATAATCAACCCTCCATCCGCTACACACCATAACGACAGCCGTACTGCCTATTCCTGTTATTCAGGAATCATTAAACGTGGTATAGCCACCGATCACTATGTGACCTAACATTTACTTTTGTGGGATTTCTACCACCGATCACCAAGTGACCTATCATGCACTTCCCCTTCAATATCATAATTCCCACCCCATGCATACATACATAAGAGAACATCAAGCAGACTTACATATATTTCGATACACATAGGGAGATCTATGTTTACGTACCTGGCAACCTTACCTAACCCATTTAGGGTTCCATTCGACTGTCTATACAGCCTCTTTCCGGCTTTTTAGCCCATAACATATATATATAGACATACATACAGGATTAATAGTGTGTTAGAGATTTACACACCTGATTACCGATAAAACGATGCTTTCTATGTCGACGCTATCCTTAGTCGACACAACTCTATCTGTCTAATGTGTTGTTCAGAAGCCGGTCCACAACCAAGTGGCCAATCTCGAACGGCAGATACTGCTCGTTTCTTAAACTTAGAGATTCTCTCCTTTGCCTGATCCATATTTAATTCCATCACAAGTCCTTGTCAGAACTACTATCACAATTTATGGTCGTTAATCCTCATCATAAAGTTAGGATCTTGCATATAATGAACGAATCTAGTAAAAATCTAGGGAAAATCTTCTTACCTTAATATCTCAAAATTGGAGACTAACGTTTTTCGGCTTTTAGATCTAGTCGACCAAGCTTTCTTCAAATCCCGGAATGCCGCCCAACATAGAATCATTAAACTATTAGCTTTTCGGCTTTTGCCTTTCAAAAACCGGAATAGAATATGAGAAGCTAGCAGAAGTCGATACTTACCTTAACACAGGGATTTCGGCTAGCACTAGAGAGGAGATTCGGCAATGCTAGAAAAAAGATTTAAATGCCAGAAGAATAGAACTAATTCTTAAATAGGATGAATAAAGAAAAACTATGGAGATTTCGGCTTTTTAGAGAAATTGGCTCAGGAGGAAAAAGAATGGAGAAGAGGTTTCGACTTTTGAAGAAATTGAAGAAAAGAAATTTGAGAGGGAGAGGCTAAGGAATTCGGCACAAAGAAAGAAGAGAGAATTAGGGTTTTAAATGCCATAATCAAGGAGCTATCCCCCCTATTTATAGAAATTTCGGCACCTCTTGTATAAAACCGAAAATGCCCTTCCTAATTAATTAAAATTCAAGCTAAATGAAAGGGAAAATTCGGCACCCCTTTGCCATATAGTAGCCGATTTCTTCACTCCTCTAGGTGATGGATTTTCGGCCATCACCTAGCCTTGTAGATAGGCTCCTAACTTTTCTCCTTTTTATCTTCTAAATTATCAATTATAAAATCCATATAAATCCTCCTATTTTTGAGCCTTGTAGCCGTCCACCTCACCTAACCCTAATGCCGAATTTAGTTAACTAAAATTAAAGAATTTGGGCTCCATAAAACTTAAATTTTGGGCCCCTAAATCCCTTGTTGTGGCGTCACCCTTGCTCCTATTTAAGTGCCGAAAATGGCCCAAAAACATGGGCTCCTTGCGGCCAAAACTTGGGCCTTTTTAATTGTTAATGGCACCACCTTCTAATTCCCTTACAGTGCCACCTATTGTTGGGCCACAAGCCCACGTTGATATTTTAAACATAAATACCACCTTTTAACTCTATAATGCCCAATCTAATAATTTAACCAAGGCCTTTGCCTAATCCCGAGCCCAATTTGGACCCCTATCACTTAATTTAATATATTAAACCTATCCCTACCCTAAATGCATAGGCCCATAAATTTAGGATGTTATACCTCGAGGCAGCTAAAACCGTACGATAAGAATTATCCGACTCATGATTTGGAGTTGGCTGCGGTAGTCTTCGTGTTGAAGATTTGGCAACATTACTTATATGGTGAGAAGTGTCGAATCTTTCCGAATCGTAAGAGTTTGAGGTATTTGATGGATCAAAAGGATTTGAATTTGAGATAGAGACGGTGGCTTGAGTTATTGGAAGACTATGAGTTAGTCATTGATTACCACCCGGGAAAAGCGAATGTGGTGGCCGATGCCCTGAGTAGGAAATCCTTGTATGCTCTAAGAGTTATGAGCACGAGTTTAACATTGTCTAATGATGGTGCTATTTTGGCAGAGTTGAGAGCTAAGCCACTATTTGTTCAACAGATATGTGAGGCTCAGAGAAATGATAATGAGATGCAAGCTAAGAGAGCTAAATGTGGATCGGAAAGTAATTCTGATTTTCAAGTGGGCTCAAATGGTTGTTTGTTGTACCATGACAGAATTTGTGTACCTAGAGATGAAGAGTTGATCCGAAAGATTTTTCTTAAGGCACATAGTGGTTGTTTGTCAGTACACCCGGGCAGTACGAAATTGTACAAAGTCTTGAGGAAGTTTTATTGGTGGTCGGGTATGAAAAGAGACATCTCTGGGTTTGTGACAAAGTGTCTGATTTGTCAACAGGTGAAAGCTGAGTATCAAGTGCCTTCGGGATTTGCTTTAGCCAGTGATGGTACCCAAATGGATGTGGGATCGAATTACCATGGATTTTGTGATGGGGTTGCCTATAACTCCGAGAAAGAAAGATGTTATGTGGGTTGTCGTTGATAGATTGAGAAAGTCGGCTCACTTTATTCCAGTACGTGTTGATTATTCACGGGATAAGTTAGCTGAATTGTATGTGGCAAAGATAGTAAGGTTACATGGTGTACCTGTATCTATAATATCGGATAGAGATTCGAGGTTTACTTTGAGGTTTTGGAAGAAATTGCAAGAGGCCATGGGTATGAGATTAAATTTCAGTACTGCGTTCCATCCGCAAACTGATGGTCAGTCTGAACGTGTAATTCAAGTTCTTGAAGATATGCTCCGATGCTGTGTGTTAGAATTCGAGTCTCTACCTTTGGTCGAATTCACCTACAACAACAGTTATCAGTCGAGTATACAGATGGCTCCGTATGAGACCTTATATGGTCGTAAGTGTCAGACTCTATTGTATTGGACAGAGCAGAGTTAGAAGCGAATTCATGGGGCTGATCTAGTAAAAGAAATCGAAGCGAAAGTGAAAGTGATCCATGATAGTCTGAAAGTTGCTTCAGACCAACAGAAGTCGTACGTGGATTTGAAAAGAAAGGAAATTGAGTTTGATGTGGGTGACAAAGTGTTTTTGAAAGTGTCCCCATGGAAGAAAATCATGAGATTTGGATGAAAAGGGAAACTGAGTCCAAGATTCATAGGGCCGTATGAGATTACATATAGAGTTGGGCCAGTAGCATACCGGTTGGCTTTGCCGGTAGGATTGGATAAGATTTATAATGTGTTCCATGTATCGATATTGCGATGGTATCGCTCCGATCCTTCACATGTGTTTCCTTTGACGGAAATTGAGATAAGACCGGATATGTCTTATGAAGAGGAGCGATTAAGATCTTGGCTCGAGAAGTGAAACAGTTAAGGAATAAGAACATAGCTCTAGTGAAAGTGTTATGGCAGAAACATGGTGTGGAAGAGGTTACGTGGGAACTGGAAGAAGCTATGAGAGAGTAACATCAAAACCTCTTTACTGTTAAGATTTTCGGGGGTGAAAATATCTAAAGGGGGAGAGTTGTAACATCCCGAATTAGGGTCTAGTCGGAATAGTGGTGCGAGACCACAAATTCGAGGCTCAATTATGAGTTTTGATGGTTATTGCTATGTTTTCATGTTAGTGTGAAAGTTTTATGAAGTAATTTTGTTAAATTGCGGTTGAATTGTCCAAAAAGACTAAATTGCAAAAGTTGCAAAATGTGATATTCGAGTGGTATAGGCCACAGGCTAGCCACAAGGGCGTGTGCCTAGACTCTAGGCCTTGTGAAGTAGTCAGTGTTCACCATGGGTGGAGAGTACAGGCGTGTGCCCTGGTCGTGGGGCTTTGGCAGATTACTTGAGTTCTCATGCACGGTTTGTGGACATAGGCGTGTGTGTCTACACACGAGCGTGTGACATCTTGCACGGGCGTGGAGTCCCTATTTGGATAAAAAATTTTAAGATCGTAAGAGTTTTCAATATAGTCTCGAGAGCCCTCGTGTGTATGAGTGATGCCTCATAAGTCGAAAAGAGGTTGTAGTGGTGACTAAAGAGAATGGTCACGTTGAGCTTAAGTGGCGGTCAAGTGGTTTTACTTCAGTAATGCCTCGGGCTCGATTCTGGTGTAGAATACGGGTAAGGGGTGTTACACTTACCCACCAGCTTTTACACACCAACTCCGTCCAATCTTACACACCATATGGGGATAAAATTAACCCACCCAGCCCAACACACCAGGTTATACCAAATGCAGCACATAATCAGAAATTTACAGCTGAGCTGCCAGATAACAGGCTTAAGAGCCTTTCAAATACTTCCTCTAATCATAATCAACTCACCCCGATGCAATGTAACATACAAGTATGACATGCTATTATGCAATTAAACTCATATATATTCAGTTCAGTATACATGCTTAATACAGAAATCAGACAGACAGATCATTCAGCTAGGGGTCTAAGTATTGCTTACTGACCCTACCGTAGGTCCACAGTCGACTTGGACGACTCGTGTAACTTTACAGTAAATTTCAGAAATATAGGCTTACACGCCCATGTAGCTTGCCCGTGTGGCCCACACGACCCAAATTGGCCTTGGCCGTGTGATCCTAGAACCTCACACGCCCGTGCGGTTCACCATGTGGGCCCACACGGCCCAATTGGTCGAGCCTGAGTGTCGCACACGGCCTCGCTCGGCCCTCACACGGCAGTGCGCAAGTGTACAGCCGGACTAGTCGATCACACGGCCGTGTGGTGACTTACAATCTTGCACACGGCCTACCACACGGGTGACCACACGCCCGTGTGGTGTCGACAGGAAGGTTTTCGCTAAAACCTCGTTTTCTGCATTTTTGGGTACACACATGGTTCGTTTTCGCTCTTAACGCAATCTCAAGATCACCAGCACCTATAATTGATCAGTCAAATGCTACATTAGTCTTAATTCACGATTTGCACGAAACTACAAAGCTGATAATACTTCCAATTCATTAGAACAACACCTACCTCGAAGCCCCAAACGAACAAGACTAAAATTCTGTAGAAGAGGAATACAGTTCTGAACGATTCCTTGATGTCAAACAAAAGATATAACCCTCCAATCAATAACTTAAAAATCAAACTACAACGCGGTTAAACTACTCACCAAATAACGACGAGACAATGCAATGAATTTCGGAAAGCCTCAATTGGATGAACAGAGTAAGAAGAACAATAATTGAAAACGAAAAAAAAAGAGAAAGGGAGGAAAGGGGAAAAACGTGAGAATGCTGAAGAGGAGAGGAAACCGAATTTTGCCAAATGCACTAACTGATCAGATTCTGATAACTCCCCCTCTCAACTCCTTAATTCTCTCCTTCAAACACTACATCATCAATGGTTAACTAAAACTCAAACTCTTACACAACATTAGCAGCAAAATAATTCCCTTGCTCGCGCAGGGGTTCGAACACAAGACCTTCACCATAATAGCACACCACTTAACCACCAGACCAGCAGGCCCATTTTGTTAATTACTTATTCATAAAAATATTAAAATTTACCCAAGTTGAGACTTGAACTTGGGACCTTTCAAACACTTCCAGAACACATAACCACTGAAGCAGATAGATATTGCGTAAAAAATTACAAAAGCCGAAATTAAAGAAAAACCGGGGCGTTACAATTTTTGTGTCGGTATTCCATTCCATAAAATTTGCATGGTAGAGTTAGTAATAGAAGACATAATTACATTACAGAGAGAGTCTGAAATACCTATAGCTTGGAGGGATGCACTAATAAACTCCCATCGCACTCAATCATAGGCTTTCTCAAGATCAACCTTGATGACCAACCAATTCCTAGTTTTCTTCTTGATTCTAATGGAATAGAAGACTTCCTATGCAATAATGATGTTATCCATGGTGCTCATTCTTGTAATAAACCTTGTTTGCTTTTAGCCAATAATTCTTGGAAAAACCAATTTAAACCGATTTGCAATGATTTTCATCACCAACTTGTAGAGAACCGAACACAAACTAATCGGTCGAGACTGTGAAAAGCATTCAGGATTTGAAACCTTAGGAATGGGGACTATTAAAGTATTATTTAGTTCTAGATCGATTCTTTCTTCTGCAAAAAATTTATTGACCCACGAGCAAACCGAATCCCAAATACGATCCCACTAACTTTGAAAGAAGAGGGCATGAAATCTGTCACTCCCTAGTGCCTTTAAAGGCCCTATATCAAACATAGCATACTTTATCTCCTCATTCAATGCTGGTTTACTTAAAAAGTGGACCTCATCATTCTCAAGTTTCGAAAATGAACTAGAGGGAAGTCCTCTCGTCGTCCTCTGATCCTCAACATACAAATTATCGATAAAACGTGTAACACCCCATACCCAGCCTAGGCGTTAAGGTTGAATTTCGAGGAATTACATTAGTTTTTTTGAAAACCCAAAAATTTTAACCTACATTTAGAAATAGTTAATTCAAAAAAATATTATTTTTAGCAAAACACTTACAAGTTCATTATGAAATCATGCGCATAATTTATTAATTTTACGGAAAATGCTTAATTTGATACTTAGATTTGCAGTGAATTTTTGGAGTAGCTAATTTCGAAAAACTGTGATTTAGGTTAGAGAAAATGTATAATTACTGATTGTGCATATTCTAAAACTTTCATTTTTAATTTATGCAAGACTTATTTCAAATTCGCTGTGAGACCCCCTTATTTTGTTTAATTTTAAAAAATAAGTTATCCTTTATCTTAACAGAAAACATGCAGAAAACTTAAGCCAAATAACAAAATCCAAAACCAAAATGAAATCCGAAAACATAGTTCAAAAATAAAAAATTCTAGAAAACTTAGTTAAAAATAATTCAAACCGTCTTATATGGAAAAAAAATTAGAGCTCCCGCACACCATCTGTTCCTAAGTCTGAAGGTCACTTAAAATTTATTAAACAAACGAGGGAGCTAGAAGCCCAATGTGTGACTTGGCCCACAAACATAATTTTTCTTATAACATACACAAATGAAAATACCAACACAGAATTCTACTCATTATATACACATATACAAATATCAGATTGGAATGTCGCATCACCATAAACATAAATCATATCAGAATATCATATTTTTAGAAGCCTATATCATATCAAAATGTCATATTATATCAGAACAAATCCTACCCCCATCCGCTACACACCAACTCTGTCCAACCAATCACACCAAATAGGACTACAAGAGTCCATCCAGCCAATCACACCAGGTCGTGGTGGTATCCCACTCATAATGATGTAGTTGAGTTGCCAGATAGATATTGTGATTTAATCGTAGATTTGTAGTAATACTGCTAGAAAACACTTCATCCATCATATCAAAACCCACCCTGATGCACATGCACAATCATAACAACATACATATATATCATATGAATGGTATGACATGCATACCTAAACATATCGTACCAGACATAACATATCATATTACTTATACTAACAATTATTTTACACAAATGTGTTATGCATGTTATTACACGTAATTATGCTTTCAAAGTTGTTGGAACACAAATCTTACCTAAGTTTTTCACCTGCCTTAACCATAACACATATCGACAGATGTCATGTTTTGAGTCTTATTTAAGCCAAACGGACCTCACGAAAGCTCTAATTATGAATTTCTAACTCAAACGAGCCTAAGTAAATTTTTTTGAAAAATGGGCCCACACGACCCATCTGGCCCGCCTGTGTGGCCCACACGGCCAAAATAGCCCAGATCGTATGGTCCACACAGCTATGTGATACAAAACAGTTTCAAAAACAACCTCTGTTTTCAAGTTTTTCCAAGTTTTAATCGATGTTTCGGGTTAGGATTACACACATGATGTTATTTCTGATTAAGCACACAATAGAGTACTCTTGAATCCTACATAAAACATAAAATCATACCATTCAACAACCAAGAGATAGAACTGATACTTAATTTGATAATTTCCTTTACTAAAAACCAGCCCCTAAAATTAATATTCAAGCGCTTACCCCGTAAATCAGTGTTCAAGACAATATCTAAACTGCCGGAGAATCACATATCTCGCACCCTTCGCCTAAACAAAGATTACAGAAATGTTCAAAGCAACAAAGAACAAAAACTAAACATTAACAACTCAAACTTGCTTAAGAACGAACTAAAACTTAATAACAAAAAATAAAAATAATGTTACTTACACAAATCTTGGATTACGACCGAAAAGGAAGAGTCAAAAAAATAGTCCCTAATGGCTTAATGGAAGCAACCAAATGTAACAGTTAAAGGAAAAAGAAAGAAACTCAAAGAAGAAACAGAAAGGAAGAAAAGAAGAGAGAACAAGAAAGAAAGAAAAAAAAATGTGATAGTGAATGGGGGTGATGGACGGTTGAGGGAGAAAATTTAGGATAAAATCCCTCACCACTACTTTTACAACTACCCCACTAAGTTCTATCATTAACCACATCAGATTTTTTTCCCTGAGTTAAAACAAAAATAATTTTTTCACTTTGCATACACAAGGATTTGAACACAAAACCAAAGGGTAAGTTGACACTTTAGCACTTAATCATCCTTGTCATCAATTGAGCATAAATAACTTATAAACCAGATGTTCAAAGATAGGGATTTAGGATAATATAACAAAAATTCAAGAAATAGGATTCGAACCCGGAACCTCGCACACACAAGCACAACACTTAGCCACTGAACCAAATTAACTAACTTTACATAATTTCACAATCTTAACTCAAAAATCAGAACGTGACCACTTTAGGTTTCACTAACCTAATTTCTTCTAACCCGATTTTTAGGATGTGACAAAACGAATCGCCTCATGACACAATTCTTCCTCATTAAAAATCCACTCCCCCACCTCATTTTTTTAATTTTGTGATCCAATTTTGATTCCTCCTTTTTAGAGTATTCCTATGATAGAATTTTGTATTGCGATCCCCTAAAGAAAGCCAATCACATCTCACTTTTTCTTTCCAGAGAAGTTCCTCGTGATATAGGACATGTTCTAGCTCCTTTCTAACCTCCAAATCCAGCTGGAGTAAAGAGTCAGAGTGTGAATAATCTATATTCCACTGGATATTGTCGAATTTCTGAATCAGCCGTTTTTTTCGAAATCCAATATGACCATAAACCTTTTTATTTCAATCATTAAGTTGACTTGTAAAATTGGAGAGGGAATTAGACATAGACCTAGAAAAATTCATATTACTCTTGATGAACTCAGGAAAATCTTCATGCTCAACCTAACCTGCCAGAAAGTGAAACAGTCTACCCAAAGGAGAATGGGTCAGGGATTGAAGAGATAAAAGAAGGGGCTTGTGATCAAACTTGAGCATTGGAAGATGAGTGACAGAATCGTTCAGGAAGGTCGCAAGCCATGCGTCATTTCCAATAGCTCTGTAGAGATGCTCAAAGACACCACCCCTATGCCATGTAAAAGGTGCACCTCTGAAGCCCAAATCATGTATCTTAGGAGAATCCATAAAATTCCCGAAGAAAGAACATTTTTTTCCACTAAGTCGTTCTACCCTTTTTTTCATTAGAGGCTCGATAGCATTAAAATCTTCTACTGCCATCCAAGGGGAGTTCGTATACGGAATGGTTGCCTTCAGAACATCCCAAAGTCCCCTTTGATTGCGGCTATCTGGGTTACCATAGACAAAGGCGACAAAAATCGGTCACTGGAGAGTACTGTCAAAAACCTTAGCCAGAACAAATTGTGGGTGACTCTTGATAATTTCCACCCAAATTGTCTTCTTCCAATCAACCCAAATACCCCAAGAAAAACCAATTGCTTCCACCCATTGAGAACACTAAAAACCAAAACTAGCGATAACCGAATTAGTTTTGCTACCACTAACTCTTGTTTCTAAGAGGCCAACTATATCTGGCTTACTCTCTTGATTATACTCATGAAAAACCCGCGGAAATTTGCTGTTAGCACACCCGTGACAATTCCAGGAAAAAATAGATAAACTCATAAAAATATATGAAATCAAAAAATAAAGAAAACTTACCATAGTTCATGGCTACCAGATACCTTCACGGAATTTCCCATCGCAATTCAAACTCCCCTTTTTAGCCTCCAAATTAATTTGCGAGCTAATAAGTTTGGCCATTTAATTCATAGTGTCTGCTAGTGAGACCTTCGTACTACCTGAATTCTTAAAACGCCCTATCATTCTCGAATTATCTTACTAATGCCACCGCTAGAACGAACAGTATTCTTGAATATCCTTTTACCTCTTCCAACTAGGGTACCAACTTCACTAGGCTTTATGTGTTTAAATCCCCCATTTTCCTTGAAGATAATAGCCAAGTGGCTTTTAGAATTAAGGAATTCATTAGTTAGCTCCACCACTGTCTTAACCGAATCATTAAAGGTAGGGTTAGAATGGGCATTTCTATCCAAAGGAACTGACCCTTCCTTAGTATTTAATATATTCAAATGTGACCCCAATTCTGAATCAATGACCTGTGCTTCTATTAACTTCTCCAAGTTACCCATTAATTCCAAGCCCCTTTCCCTTCGATCTGTCTGTGTAGGCCCAAAAGAATCGAGTTTTCCTATGCATCCAGTAGCCGCAATTTCCAGGTCTAGCTTATTTAATTCCAAGCCTATTTTTTTCTTTCAAACCAGACTCATTAGTCAACAAGTTCTCGACCCCACTTGATGAATCTAACCTATCCGAGTTTACTTGCTCCAACACCTTAAAAACATTTGAATTTTTGGACGTTGACCCACTGCTGGCCTTTGCCCTAATTAAGGTATCCTGATTTTTTGCTTTTAAAAATATATCTTTCATTAAATTTCACCCCCGAGAATCATGGAAAGTTCGTTTTAATTGTAAGTTAAGAATTTTGCTTGAGGACAAGCAAAAGCTTAAGTGTGGGGGTATTTGATAAACCGTAAAAGTAACATATTTTAATCACACATTTATGATGCTTTTTGATGATTTATTCCTTGATTTATATAAAAAGGTGCTTTTAATCCTTTCTTTTCATGTCTTATACCCAGGAAAGCACTCGAGGATGAAAAGAACACAAAACAGGCCTAAAATGGAGTAAATGGGCCTTAGCATGAAATTGACACGGCCTGGCCCAAAGCCCTCGCGGCCGTGCCTCGACGAACACCTAGAGCACGGCCTCAACTCTGCCTCACACGGCCGTGCTGCAAATTAGAAATCCGAACACGGTCTAGTCTCGATACACACGGGCGTGTGCCATGGCCGTGCCTCTGTCGCTGGAAAGAACAATTTCAGTCGAAAAAGGATACTTAGGGAGAAAGAACCACATTCCAAGAGCCTATATATATCCCCCAAGTACCACCTTTGAAAGACATCGAAAGCGAGGCCAAGGAGCCAAGTCGAGAAGGTCAGAGTTAGGAAATAACACGAGGATAGCCAGTTGATCCATCCCAAGAAGCCGGAATTATACTCAAGACGGCGGAATTCTCCTTCAACTCCTTCAGGGGGTTTTAGGGTTTTTTTATATTTTTTTTATTTTTTATCTTGTGATGTTTTCTTTATTCATTATGAACTAAAGCCCTCAGATACCTGAAGGGGATGAAACCTAGACAAATCTTGTTATTTGATTTTTAAGTTATATGATGAATTACTTAGGTTGTTCTTAATTATGTTGCTTAATCCAAATCTAATGTGCTTAGGTGGAGGTGGAATAGACCTTGTCTAAGAGAAGATCTAACATAATTAAGCAGAGTTGATCGAACACCTAGAGATAGGGTTACGAGATTTTGCCGGATTAGGGTGAAACCTAATATGGGAGTCCATTGACCGATTTACTGCTATCCGATGGGGTTATTATAAGCGAACGAGAGTTCCACTAATTAACCTAGGGTTAGACATTATTCGCCCCGAGAGAGGGTTTAATATAGGTTAGGGAGTCTTACGGATCAAGCTAAGTAAAGAAATCATATAATTTAGGGTTAGCTAACAAGAGAAGTCTAGGTGGATTCTTCCTGAGGTTATCGTCGCAATCAACTGAGTTTTTCTTCAAGTTATTTTCCAATTCATTCTTCTTGTCTTTGTGTTCTTAGTTTAAGTCTTCGACAATTTAGTCTAAAGCAATCTTCACTCTATTCTTAAGGCTAAATAATAAAAAGAAAGTTAGTATTAATACTTTTAGTTCCTTTGGGTTCGATAATTCGGTCTTGCCCAAGCTATACTACTGTTCGGTAGGTACACTTGCCTTTAATAATTGTCAGAGTTAGTATCCAGGTTCGATCATTCTTTTATAAATTTTAAAGCTCTGATTTCAGCGATCAAGTTTTTGGCGTCGTTGCCGAGGAACTAAAATATTAAGAAAACTCTATTTTTATTACTTTAGCCATAATTTTTACAAATTATTTTTGTTTCCATTTTTATTTTTATTTTACTGAAAATTTCTTTCTTTCTTTTTCCAGCAGGTACCTCTAGTTTATGACTAGAAGGAACCCAAGAGGACATTTGATATTCGATAGCGAAATCGAAGCTACCGCTCGTAGGAATCGCAGGGAAACTAGTCGAGCCCTAGATTATATAGAAAGGGAGGAAGAAGGCAGATCCAATCCTACTGAAGGGGTGGACAAAAACAACCCACCACCACGTGATGTGGGGGAAAATAATGCTCCACGAACAATGTTTGATTATGCGAAACCGCATTTGACAGGAGCAGAATAGAGTATTGTTAGGCCTGCTATATCTGCTAACAGTTTTGAATTAAAGCCTAACACAATACAAATGATTCAACAGTTTGTTTAATTTGACGGTTTGCAGGACGAAGATCCAAACACGCATATTGTAACATCCTGAAAAGGGCCTATGCATTTTCGGTTTAATTGTATGAAATGACATGTCTTAAGTATTATGAATAAATTTTGAATATTTTTGGAAACCCGAAAATGTATGGAAAAGATGTAGAAATGAACATTTTGGAAACCTGAAAATGTATGGAAATGTTAAGTTTAAAAATGGAAAGTGAACATTTTTGGAAACTAGGAAATGATTTGGAAATGATTCAAAAGAGGAAAGTAAACATTTCTGGAAACTTGGAAATGTAAGGAAATGACAAGTTTAAAGAGCCGAACGAAAATTTTTGGAAACTTAGAAATGACTCAGAAATGTCGAGTTTTAAAGTTGAAAAGAGGAAATTAAGGCAAGGTGGCCTTAAGAGAAAAAGTGTGTGAAATTTGACACACAAACAGGCTTGGAAAAGTGGCCTGAAGATGTCACTTAGGGCCTCTGGAAATGGCGCCACATGTAAGGGTGTTGGGCCTGAGTTCGAGTCACATGGGAAGCAAATAAAAGAAGTTTTATTTTTGCTTCTAGAAGCCCAGAGGTGGACGGCACAAGGCTTGCAAAAGAGGAGTTTCATTCTCTTTTAAATTCGGCTAATTAGGGGATAAATAATGGATTTTATTTAGAGATACTTGTGGATTAATTCCTTCTATTTTTAATGGATAAAAGAAGAGATAATAGAAGGGTTATTATTATTAATTCAAAGGATAAAGTTATCAAATAAAGAAGAGTGGTGGCCAAGTAAGGGATTCTGAGTAATAATTTTGGCTATAAAAGGAAGGAAAGAGGGCTACTCATCAATTTTTCTCCTCTTCTCTCTTTGCCGAATTTCCTAAGCAACATTCTCTCTTCTCTTTTATTTTTTGTCAAGCCGAAATCTACTCCTTCTTTATCCCTCATTGTCAATTCTTTAAACCTCAAGGATCCAAAGTGTTGACACACCTTTAGGCCATAGTCGACTAGTCTTTAAGACTCCATAGCCGAATACTGCTAAGGGTTCAAGCAAGAGTTCTATCAATTTCTCCAAGTAAGGGTAAGATCTAGATTCGGTTTCTTTGCTTTTCTTTTTAAGCCTGTCGAAATTTAGGGACTAATCCCTCTTATTGTATTTTGGCCGAAACTATGGAAGGTGATTCCGGGATTTCAGATCTAAGGTATTTCGGCATCTCCATTAATCAGGAAAAGAGTTTCGGGATTTAAAAGACTCAAGGTAAGTCGTATGTACATTCGGCCTAGAATTATTTATCATGTTTAAGGATGAAATCGGATCTAACATATGGTTTAGGAATTTCGACAGAAGCTACAACCAAGGGATAATTTCGGGATTTAAGATCCTTAAGGTAAGTTCTAAGTGTATAAATCCTACTAGGATTTGGATTTATGGCCAAAAAGGTTTATTAATATGTTTAAATGATTGGCCGAATATAGGAGTTAACGGATCTAAAGCAGTAGATCGATTTTTCGGGATTTCAAGGATTTCGTTAAGCAAATCAGGTGTGTACCCCACACTAACTTTTAATACGTTATATGGCAATATGTAATATATGTATGTATAAGAATGTGAATATGGCTAAGTACCCTAATGTGGTACAAAGTACTCAGGTACGTCTCCTACTCCTACTAGGATTACGGAATATGTTATATTTAACATGTGAAAAGTAACGTGAATGTGAATTTAAGTATGATATGCATGATATGAATAATATGAGCATTCGGGTTATATGAGAAAGGGGAAGTGAATGTGATGACTTCGGTCTCACTATCTGAATGTGGTGACTTCGGTCACATTATCTGAATGTGGTAGCTTCGGTTACATTATCTGAATGTGGTGTCTCATGACACAATTATCTGAATCTGGTGGCTATGCCACGAATTTATATGGGCGATGAGCACGTCGACTGCAGCGACTGCCTTCGATGGTGTGTAGCGGAAGGAGGGTCGACTTAGTAGTCCCCACGGTGTGCAGGTTGGTACGGGGATGTGTAGCGGATGGCATCTAGGTTTGGGTATGGGTTGCATCATTATTTTATCTGTATATGAATGTGCATGTGATACGTTACGGTATGCCTGATCTATTAAATTTTAGTGTTGTGTACACATTGAGTCTGTTTGACTCACCCCGTTGGGGAATATTTTTCAGGTGATGAGCAGTAATGGACCGGGTCGGTGAGAGCTTAAAGGTGGCCATGCATAGCAAGAAATTACCATTTGGGCTTTTATTTTATTCAAGCACTTTAATTTAATTTTTGGGAATTTTTGATGTAATAAGGCCTTAGTTGAATTTTCTTTATTTCTTCTTACTTTTATTTATTTTGTTTACAAATTATTATTTATGGATCAAGTAAAATTATTTCAAAATAAGAAACTCCAAAGTGTTTTATCTCCTTAATTAAAAAAGGAGTTTTAATATAAAATTAATTCATTTTCAATTCAAGCCCAACCCAATAATAAGTTTTCTTTCAAAACACATAGTTTTTCCAAAGTAATAAACAAATTTTGAACCGGTTTACTTGAGGAACATATCAGATCCGGTCAAAGCTCGTGGGCCGGGTTTGGGGTGTTTCAATTTGGTATCAGAGCCCAGTTTTAAAACTCTCGGCCTGTGGGCTAAGGCCCAAAACGTTTTCAAATTGAGCCAAGTAAGCTTTATAAAAGTATTTTATGAATAAGCAGGTTTTATGGCATGGCACCTAAGTCTCCGACCCGCAGTCCACCAGGTAAGTACCCCTAACCTTTGTGTGATATCTATTGTGATCTGTAGAAGGGTGGAAATAGAAGGGAATATAGATTAGTATGATAGGTACTTGAACTATAAGGCTAGCTTACCCCAACAGTTACATAAGACTTAAATGCTTAATAAAACAAACCTGTGTCTAAGTCGCCGAGTTAGGGTGTGGTAACCATTGTGCGCATGTCTAGGATTGGATCCGGAAGAGCCTGGTATTTAAGCAGTCCTAGTGACTCACCTCCTCTTCACAGGAATCCTACCTGGTGCGTAGCTTTAGTTCACCCTAACCAAGAGGACTTATTCATGGGCTAAACCCCTAACTAAAACCCGAAAGGGATTAGCCACATTTTTATGGAAACCCTAGTTTTAAAATGACTAAATTACCCTTTTGATTTATACAAGCTATCCCATAAAATTTTTCTGAAATATTCTTGACTTACAAAAATTTACTAAATTACCCCTAGTTGTAAAATTACAAAAATGCCCTTGGTTTATGAAATTTCCAAAATACCCACAGTTCTTATTCAAAAAAAAATTTCATTACTTTATAACAAGTCCAAAAACCCTAATTTGCAAAATATCAAAATACTTTGATTTTGGAAAATTACGAAATTGCCCCTAACTTATAAAATTACCAAAATGACCCTGATTTCCAAAATTTTTGCAAACATCACCGATTTGGAAAACAAATTATCAAAAAGAACCCTCAAGTTTTGCAAATTTTGAAATACCCTTGATTTATTAAACTTTACAAATTTACCCTGGTTTATTACCAAAATATTCCCGAGTTCCAAAATTACCGAAATACCCTGTAATTTAAAAATTTTCGAAATACCCCCGGGATTTTAAAAAAAATTACGAAAATACCCCTGTAGGGCAAATTACGAAAATACCCCTGGGTAGTGGAGAAACAACAACAATGAAAACTACAACGTTTCTCTGAATGAACGAAAGTTCATAATTGTTTGATGGATGTATGAATGAAGGAAAAGACTGTGTGCATGTATGAATACGAAAGAACCACTCCTAAAACTCTTTTCATAAAATTTTTTCGCGGATAATCAAGTGAAACAAAAGTACTAATTCATAAAACTTCTTAATCAGATCTCGACATTAGAAATGAGCTCTAGAGGACGTGGTCGTCGTGGACGTGGTAGAGGAAGAATGACTAGGTCAGAACCCGTTAGATCGGGTCAAGGGTCTGATAATGAGGTACCACCGCCACCACCACCCCCAGCTGTTGGTGTTGAGCAGCAGGCTCAGACGGGGGAGGATGCTGTGTCGCAGGCTGTGCTGCGAGTTTTGGAGTTGGTGGCTGGTGCAGGGGAAATTCGGGAAATCGAAAGTCTGTGCCTGAACGGCTTCGAGCTAATGGAGCCGAAATGTTTCGTGGAGTATCTGGTGTGGCACCCAGTACAGCTGAATATTGGTTGGAGGCAACTGAGCGTATCATGGATGAACTCGATCTGACCCCTGAGGAGAAGTTAAAAGGAATGGTGGCGCTGTTACGCGATGAGGCGTACCAATGGTGGTTAACTGTTCGGGATGGCGCAACAGCTGAGGATCTGACCTGGGAATATGTTAAGGAAGCGTATCAAAAGAAGTATGTTGGAACCAGGTATACTGATGAGCAAAGGAAGGCTTTCCTAGGGCTGGTTCAAGGAAACAAGTCTGTTGCAGAATATGAGGCTGAATTTCTGAGGTTGAGCTGGTATGCCCGAGGAGTAGTGGCAACTGAGCATGAGCGCTGTGTTCGTTTTGAGGACGGACTAAGGGATGATTTGAGATTATTGATAGCACCGCATCAGGAGCGGGAGTTTTCTGCTTTAGTCGAAAAGGCCAAGGTAGCCGAGGGAATTAAGGATTCTACCAAGCAGACCATGGATCGGAACAGGCCAAAAAGAGGTTTTGAATCGTCTGAATCATCTGAGAATAAGAGGCCTAGCGTTGATGGGCCGCGGAATCAGCAAGCTGGTACAGGATGGCAGTATCGTCCTTGTGATCATTGTGGAAAGAAGCACTTAGGGGAGTGCTGGAAAAAGACGGGAGGATGTTTTAGGTGTGGGTCTAAGGACCATATGCTCAAGGATTGTCCTAAGAAACCAGATGAAAGACGGCCAGCAGCTCAGAATGTTAATCAGGCCGGTAGAGGTGGACAGCAACCTCAGCAAGGTCGTGGACCGAACCATGGAGGAAATGGTTCGGGCCGAGGATGTGGAGCACCAAGCAGAGATGCTGAAGGTGCAGACGCGAGGCAACCAAGGTTGGTTTATGCAGTTGGCCGTCGCGAGGAGGAAGATGTGTCAGATACAACAACGGGTACGTTCCTTATTTCTGGAATACCCTTAATTGCTTTGCTTGTTATAGGACTAGCTTATTCTTGTATTGCTAGGGAAGTGCCTGAAACCTTGGATGTGAACCTAGAGAATGTGCCTAGAAAGTATGATAGTTCTTTAAGATCAGAGTGCGCAGCAGTAGTGTAGTGGGGTGAGTTAGACCGTACGATTGTTCGTTAGTAATTTCGAGGACGAAATTATTTTAAGGGGGTATAACTGTAACATCCTGAAAAGGGCCTATGCATTTTCGATTTAATTGTACGAAATGACATGTCTTAAGTATTATGAATAAATTTTGAATATTTTTGGAAACCTGGAAATGTATGGAAAAGATGTAGAAATGAACATTTTGGAAACCTGAAAATGTATGGAAATGTTAAGTTTAAAAATGGAAAGTGAACATTTTTGGAAACTAGGAAATGATTTGGAAATGATTCAAAAGAGGAAAGTAAACATTTCTGGAAACTTGGAAATGTAAGGAAATGACAAGTTTAAAGAGCCGAACGAAAATTTTTGGAAACTTAGAAATGACTCAGAAATGTCGAGTTTTAAAGTTTAAAAGAGGAAATTAAGGCAAGGTGGCCTTAAGAGAAAAAGTATGTGAAATTTGACACACAAACAGGCTTTGAAAAGTGGCCTAAAGATGTCACTTAGGGCCTCTGGAAATGGCGCTACATGTAAGGGTGTTGGGCCTGAGTTCGAGTCACATGGGAAGCAAATAAAAGAAGTTTTATTTTTGCTTCTAGAAGCCCAGAGGTGGATGGCACAAGGCTTGCAAAAGAGGAGTTTCATTCTCTTTTAAATTCGGCTAATTAGGGGATAAATAATGGATTTTATTTAGAGAAAATTGTGGATTAATTCCTTCTATTTTTAATGGATAAAAGAAGAGATAATAGAAGGATTATTATTATTAATTCAAAGGATAAAGTTATCAAATAAAGAAGAGTGGTGGCCAAGTAAGGGATTCTGAGTAATAATTTTGGCTATAAAAGGAAGGAAAGAGGGCTACTCATCAATTTTTCTCCTCTTCTCTCTTTGCCGAATTTCCTAAGCAACATTCTCTCTTCTCTTTTATTTTTTGTCAAGCCGAAATCTACTCCTTCTTTATCCCTCATTGTCAATTCTTTAAACCTCAAGGATCCAAAGTGTTGACACACCTCTAGGCCATAGTCGACTAGTCTTTAAGACTCCATAGCTGAATACTGCTAAGGGTTCAAGCAAGAGTTCTATCAATTTCTCCAAGTAAGGGTAAGATCTAGATTCGGTTTCTTTACTTTTCTTTTTAAGCCTGTCGAAATTTAGGGACTAATCCCTCTTATTGTATTTTGGCCGAAACTATGGAAGGTGATTTCGGGATTTTAGATCTAAGGTATTTCGGCATCTCCATTAATCAGGAAAAGAGTTTCGGGATTTAAAACACTCAAGGTAAGTCGTATGTACATTCGGCCTAGAATTATTTATCATGTTTAAGGATGAAATCGGATCTAACATATGGTTTAAGAATTTCGACAGAAGCTACAACCAAGGGATAATTTCAGGATTTAAGATCCTTAAGGTAAGTTCTAAGTGTATAAATCCTACTAGGATTTGGATTTGTGGCCAAAAAGGTTTATTAATATGTTTAAATGATTGGCCGAATATAGGAGTTAACGGATCTAAAGCAGTAGATCGATTTTTTGCGATTTCAAGGATTTCGTTAAGCAAATCAGGTGTGTACCCCACACTAACTTTTAATACGTTATATGGCAATATGTAATATATGTATGTATAAGAATGTGAATATGGCTAAGTACCCTAATGTGGTACAAAGTACTCAGGTACGTCTCCTACTCCTACTAGGATTACGGAATATGTTATATTTAACATGTGAAAAGTAACGTGAATGTGAATTTAAGTATGATATGCATGATATGAATAATATGGGCATTCGGGTTATATGAGAAAAGGGAAGTGAATGTGATGACTTCGGTCTCACTATCAGAATGTGGTGACTTCGGTCACATTATCTGAATGTGGTAACTTCGGTTACATTATCTGAATGTGGTGTCTCATGACACAATTATCTGAATCTGGTGGCTATGCCACGAATTTATATGGGCGATGAGCACGTCGACTGCAGCGACTGCCTTCGATGGTGTGTAGCGGAAGGAGGGTCGACTTAGTAGTCCCCACGGTGTGCAGGTTGGTACGGGGATGTGTAGCGGATGGCATCTAGGTTTGGGTATGGGTTGCATCATTATTTTATCTGTATATGAATGTGCATGTGATACGTTATGGTATGCCTGATCTATTAAATTTTAGTGTTGTGTACACATTGAGTCTGTTTGACTCACCCTGTTGGGGAATATTTTTCAGGTGATGAGCAGTAATGGACCGGATCGGTGAGAGCTTAAAGGTGGCCATGCATAGCAAGAAATTACCATTTGGGCTTTTATTTTATTCAAGCACTTTAATTTAATTTTTGGGAATTTTTGATGTAATAAGGCCTTAGTTGAATTTTCTTTATTTCTTCTTACTTTTATTTATTTTGTTTACGAATTATTATTTATGGATCAAGTAAAATTATTTCAAAATAAGAAACTCCAAAGTGTTTTATCACCTTAATTAAAAAGGGAGTTTTAATATAAAATTAATTCATTTTCAATTCAAGCCCAACCCAATAATAAGTTTTCTTTCAAAACACATAGTTTTTCCAAAGTAATAAACAAATTTTGAACCGGTTTACTTGAGGAACATACCAGATCCGGTCAAAGCTCGTGGGCCGGGTTTGGGGTGTTTCACATATAGCTAACTTTTTAGAGTTCTATGATACTTTCAAGATAAATGACATTTCTGATGATGCCATACGTCTTCGGTTATTTCCTTTTTCATTGAGAAATAAAGCTAAACAATGGTTAAACTCATTACAACGAGGGCCAATCACTACATGGGATCAAATGACCGAAAATTTTTTAATAAAATATTTTCCACCGGCCAAAACGGCAAAATTACGGAATGATATCTCTTCTTTTGTGCAGATGGATTTAGAAACACTATATGATGCATGGGAGAGATTCAAGGATCTCTTGAGGAGGTGCCCACACCATGGCTTACCCTTGTGGCTACAAGTCCAAACCTTCTATAACGATGTAAATCCCTCAACGAGACAACTAATAGATTCAGCCGCCGGTGGAACTCTAAACAACAAAACTCCTGAAGCAGCCTACGAGTTCATCGAGGAGATGTCACTAAATAATTACCAATGGCAGGCTTCAAGAACTAAACTGACGAAATCAGCAGGAGTTTTCAACGTCGATGCCATGACCATGCTATCAACGCAGATCTAGATGATGAACAAAAAGCTTGATAGTTTATGTTCTTCACAAGCACATCCAGTCATGCAGTACGACACAGGTGGAAACGTGGCGAATCCTAAGTACCCACCTTACCAACCAGGAGCAGAGGACGAACAGATGAACTATATAGGTAATAATTTCCGATCCAATAATAATCCTTATAGTAATACTTACAATCCAGGTTGGAGGAACCACCCAAATTTTTCGTGGGAAGGTCAAGGCAATCAAGGAAATCAAAGGTAGCAACCTCCTCAAAACTTCCAAAATCAGCCATATCCACAAGAGAAGAAACAAACTCTCGAGGAGATGATGGCAAAATTCTCAGCAGGCACAGAGAAACGTATCCAAGAAACTGATAGAGCAATTAAAAGCAACGAGAGCCGAATCGATGAAATTGCTAAGTCAGTCAAGGAAGTGACTAACGCAGTAGAACAGCTCGCAAAGCTGATGTCAGAACGACCGTAAGGACGTCTACCAAGTAATACTGAGATTAACCCCAAGGAGCAAATTCAAGCCATCACAGCTCAGGACAGTAAGGGGTTAGATGAACCTAATCCAACTCCAGAAAATAAGGTAGACGAAGGTAAAGCAGAGGTAACACAGGAAAAGCCAAAACCGGTAATTAAAGAGTACCAACCTCGCATACCTTATCCCGAAGCAACAAAAAGAGACGATTCAGAGGAACAGTTTGGTAAGTTTCTTAAACTTCTAAAGAAATTACATATTAACTTACCTCTTCTTGAAGCTCTTTTTCAGATGCCAGACTCGAGGAAATTTTTAAAACAGCTCTTGACCAACAAACACAAAATAGATGAAGAGCACCACGTGGAACTAAACGCAACACATTCGGCAATGCTACAGAATAGACTACCTCAGAAACTAAAAGATCCAGGGAGTTTTACAATTCCATGTTTAATTGGTAGTCTAAATATCGATAATGCGTTAGCTGATCTAGGGGCAAGCAAAAATGTCATGCCTTATTCACTGTTTAAACGACTAGGTCTAGGGAAGCCCAAACAAACTAGGATGAGTATTCAGTTAGCTGATAAAACTGTTAGAATTCCTAGGGGCATTATCGAAGATGTTCTTGTAAAAATCGATAAATTTGTTTTCCCAGTAGACTTTGTTGTCTTAGACATGGATGAGGATAATTCAATCCCCTTAATTTTAGGAAGGCCTTTTCTAGCAACTGCCAAAACAAAAATTGATGTTGCCACAGGCAAACTCATACTTCGTGTAGGAGATGAATCGATCAATCTTCAAGCTCTCGACTCGGCTAGGACAACAGTTGATGAAGGTAAGAAAGTCACTTCAATAAATAATCAAATTGTTCAATCTTCATCGCAGGAAACATCACAAGGCCAAAAACCTAAGCCGATTCATAGACCCAAAATCGACAAAGAGGAAGTACATAAGGAACAAAGCCTTAAGGTCGACTATTAGAAGAGCAACAGACATACGTCAAAGAAGAGCCGGATCCACACAAAGTAAAACAGAGGAACCACCAAAGAGCTCGAAGGAACATCAAACCACTTCAGGATAGGAGATCGGGTACTGTTAGACAAAGTCGATCTGCACAACGCTTCAAAAAATCGAGGACAGAGGGAGGAATAATTCTCAAGGTACACGATATCTTTCCACACGGAATAGTCGAGGTAAGTAATCCAATATTCGGCACTTTTAAGGTAAACACTTCTCGACTTCAACTTTGTCAAAGAAACAGAACTGTAAGCATGAGGGAAGATATTCAAACCTTTAAACCTCCCTAAAATTTTCAAATATGAGGAAAAGTCTAGCTTCAGACTATAAACAAGTGCTTCTCGGGAGGCAACCCGAGTACTAACACTATTTCTTTTTACATTTGTTTTTATTTTTGTTTTTATTTTCCTTTTTCCTTTTTTTTTCCTTTTTAAACTAACAAACAGTACGGGTTTCCCAGGTCACACGGCCTTACACACGGCCGTGTCCGTGGCCGTATGGACCACCTGAACCGCCACACTGACAGGGCGGAGGCTGTGCAACTCAGCCTAACCAACCCTCAACGTCACGGACCCAACCACCCTCCCCACGGGCACCAACAGATAGGACACGGCCGTGCCCTCAACCGTGTGAAGCTACTGACTTCCACACCACGGGCAGAACACGCCCGTGCCTCCAAACCGTGCGAAGCTACTGACTTGACGAACACGGGCGTGCGGATCCAAAACACGGGCATGGGGTGACAAACACACTCCACAGCACGGTCGTGCGAGGTGGCCGTGTAAATCGACACACCCTAGGACTACGGCCATGGAGCAGCGCCAAATTTGAACCTCTATTTAAACCCCTCACCTCTTCCCCTTCCTTCCATCTGATTTCTTCATTATTTTCTTTGCTTTTCACTCTCCTCCATCTCAGATTCTCCACTTACTAAAGAGTCTAGATCCTTAAGCAAGCCAACACCATGCCGAAGAAGCGAAAGAAGCTAAGCATAGGTTCCTCAAAGAACGATCAACATGAGTTCATACCGGCAGCTGCGACTAATCACCAAGTCAAGGGTCGTTAAGACCAATTTATTTTTCCTTTTTGTTTCTCTTCTTCTTTATTTTCCTTATCTAAGCTTCTCTACTGCTCTTTTCATTTACTTTTCTTTTAGTTTCTTAGTGTCAGGTTCGCCAGGCTGCTAGGGAATCACGCCGACCACTAAAATGACTACACCACTCTCACCAACGCCATCACCTTCATAGCCCTAGAAGTCACACCCACCTTGCGAACTATCCACCAATAAGGACTCCCCGGTCCATTCTTCTTTTCTTTTATTTTCGTTTTTCTTCTTAGTCTCTTCTCCTTTTTCTTTCTTGTTTTTCATATTATATTTAGTTTAGCTTAACTATGTCTTAATAACCCCTGGCTAATCCTTCACGAGTTCCCCAATTTCTTCATCTAGCGCAGAGCTCAAGAACCAACACCACCACAATACCGACGCCTTCGCCGTAGGTACCACATCCTCCACCAAACCCGCCCAAGAATACAGGGAGTACTTCTCACCCTCACTTTTGATTTCTATAAAAATATCTATCTTTGTACATTGAGGACAATGTACATCTTAAGTGTAGGGGGTAAATATACCTAACTTTTTGCATTATTCTCAAAACCCTGAAGGTAAAAGCGAAATAAAAGTGCCAAACTTTTTTCATTATTCTCAAATCCCTGATTTAATCTTGTTTTTATACAAAGTTGTCATATGACTAATTAGGATGAAATTTCTGATGATTATTGACATGTTTTAGAATAAGTCATAGTTAATTGTGCATTGATGATTAAGTTTGAAGAATACTAGAGAATCGAGCATGATAAGTCCTTTTTTCACGAATTAAAATTTTGCTAGGTTGTTAACCTTAATTTGAATATTACCTTGAAATTTAAAATTCATAAGGATTATGTCAAAACACCCATAATTTTTGTGAGTATTCGAACCCTATAGAGCATATATTCTTTTTCGTGCTCATTCTTTGATTATGAGTGTGTCAACTATGAACTGTTATTCTAGAACTTGCCTCGTTTATGCATGTTCAGACCATAGTTATGATTTTATATACAGAAATGATAAAGGCACCTAGGTTTTAACCTACTCACTTCACTAAATAGCCTACCTGTACAATTAACCCCTAGTGAACCCCGTTGATCTTAACAAACCCTTTTTATTAACTCACTTACTAATATTAACCCAAAGCCCTTTGTATTTGTTATCACCCCTTCTTTTGACTACCCCTTAATCGAGATTTGATTTGATCAAGTTACCTAAGTATATTATGCTGGTAATTAAATTTATCTTGTATTACATAAGTTGTTCTTAAAAAAAAAATTCAAGTATTAGTAGTTACCTTACCAAATCAAATTCTATTTTCAAAAGAAAAGCTTGTATTAGTAGGATTATTACTTTCAATTGATAATATTTCAATTTGTTTAGGTAGGTACTCATCAATTCGATCTCGATTCTAACCTTCTAATCTCAGCCTTTAACCACACCTTTAATCCTAGCCCCGTTACAACCCTAACAAAGACCTTTTGATCTGTTTATCATCTCATATTATAGTGGTGGAGATTTGATTTTCAGATAAGCCTATGGGATTAACTTTTCAGGTTCGACTTATGAGCGATCTTTTCCTGAACCTTAAACACTTTAGAGTAATTTGAGTGAATCCTTAGTAAGGACATCAATCCTTGTCGGTTTTGAATTGAAAAGGTAGTCATTTAAATAAAGGGAGATACCTATGTTTTCAAAGTACATATTCATGACTTATCTCGTTTAAATCTTTAGGACTCATTGAATTGAATTATCCATGTATGAATTATCTATGAATTGTGATAAAGCATTGTTTATAGGAATTATGAATCATAGAAAGTTCGTTTTAATTGTAAGTTAAGAATTTTGCTTGAGGACAAGCAAAAGCTTAAGTGTGGGGGTATTTGATAAACTGTAAAAGTAACATATTTTAATCCCACATTTATGATGCTTTTTGATGATTTATTCCTTGGTTTATATAAAAAGGTGCTTTTAATCCTTTCTTTTCATGTCTTATACCCAGGAAAGCACCCGAGGATGAAAAGAACACAAAATAGGCCTAAAACGGAGTAAATGGGCCTTAGCATGAAATTGACACGGCCTGGCCCAAAGCCCACACGGCCGTGCCTTGACGAACACCTAGAGCACGGCCTCAACTCCGCCTCACACGGCCGTGCCACAAATTAGAAATCCGAACACGGTCTGGTCTCGATACACACGGGAGTGTGCCATGGCCGTGCCTCTGTCACTGGAAAGAACAATTTCAGTCGGAAAAGGATACTTAGGGAGAAAGAATCGCATTCCAAGAGCCTATATATATCCCCCAAGTACCACCTTTGAAAGGCATAGAAAGCGAGGCCAAGGAGCCAAGCCGAGAAGGTCAGAGTTAGGAAATAACACGAGGATAGCCAGTTGATCCATCCCAAGAAGCCGGAATTATACTCAAGACGGCGGAATTCTCCTTCAATTCCTTCAGGGGGTTTTAGGGTTTTCTTATGTTTTGTTTTATCTTTTATCTTGCGATGTTTTCTTTATTCATTATAAACTAAAGCCCTCAGATACCTGAAGGGGATGAAACCCAGACGAATCTTGTTATTTGATTTTTAAGTTATATGATGAATTACTTAGGTTGTTCTTAATTATGTTGCTTAATCCAAATCTAATGTGCTTAGGTGGAGGAGGAATATACCCTGTCTAAGAGAAGATCTAACATAATTAAGCAGAGTTGATCGAACGCCTAGAGATAGGCTTACGAGATTTTGCCGAATTAGGGTGAAACCTAATATGGGAGTCCATTGATCGATTTACTGCTATCCTAGGGGGTTATTATAAGCGAACAAGAGTTCCACTAATTACCTAGGGTTAGACGTTATTCGCCTCGAGAGAGGGTTTAATATAGGTTACGGAGTCTTACGGATCAAGCTATGTAAAGAAATCATATAATTTAGGGTTAGGTAACAAGAGAAGTCTAGGTGGATTCTTCCTGAGGGTATCGTCGTAATCAACTGAGTTTTTCTTCAAGTTATTTTCCAATTCATTCTTCTTGTCTTTGTGTCCTTAGTTTAAGTCTTCGACAATTTAGTTTAAAGCAATCTTCACTCTATTCTTAAGGCTAAATAATAAAAAGAAAGTTAGTATTAATACTTTTAGTTCCTTTGGGTTCGATAATTCGGTCTTGCCTAAGCTATACTACTGTTTGGTAGGTACACTTGCCTTTAATCGTTGTTAGAGTTAGTCTCCAGGTTCGATCATTCTTTTATAAATTTTAAAGCTCTGATTTCAGCGATCAAAAACCTGGAAGTTCCGGCAGCCTAACCCAAACCATTATGCTGTTTGGAAAGGCCTGGAGGGGATTAAACTTTGGGGTCCAAGGTTGCTCTGTGAGAAACTGGCCAAGCACGATCCATGGTCCCTGGGTAAGAATTTTTTCATAATAATCTCGATTTTGGAATTTAACCAGAAAATATCCATTTTCCACATCCAAAATCTGAAATTGTTGGGAATGTTTCCAGAGGTTGTAGATCCTATTTTGCAATAAGGTATATGATAAATTCTGGCCCAAAAGTTTAACCACCATCATGGTCTCCATGTCCCTCACCAAAAATTGTTGAACCCTTTTAGAGAAGCTAATAATAGGTATACTGTAAACAGTAGTCCTCATAACGTCGCCTTCTAGAAATTCAAACTCTTCATTACCACTAGATATAGAGGGCCCTCTATCCAAAACTTTGTCCCTCTATAAAACGCCCTGCTCAATAGGAGAGTTCACATCCATTTCAGTTACCGTATCCGAATCAATACCTTTGGAACGGGCTTTTTTAATATTTCGATCTGCTGCCGTACTTTTGCCTCTGCCACCCTCCACCATAGTTAATCTTTCAGTCACTACGCTACAATGAAATTAACTCTTACACTTAGAAAACTATAATAAACATCATCATAACTTATTTATAGCGATTAATTATGCAAGTAAATCTAGTGGTTTCTATATATATAAAAAATTTATCCCTATTATAATTAATGTTGAATAACCTATTAAATTTCAATTAAAAGTATCTAGGCATTTTTTTATGGGAAAAGCTTCAATGGGTCTAACAGATTTGGGTTAGGCTCATATATGACAATAAATTTATATATTATATAAATTAATATATAATTGTTGAAGTTGGGTTTAATTTAAAATTTATTTAAATTTTAAATTTATAAATGATTGTGGATTAAATCTTAGCTCGATTGATATGAGCATTGTTGTTGATATAGGAGAATGTTGGTTCAAGTGTGCTGAAGCGTATTATCCTCCTATTTATGATTTAGAGAGAAGTCATGGTTAGTTCTGGACATTATGTCAAAAAGAGCAGATATGATCAAACTAAGCAATTTAATTTTTATATGTTTGATATTACTACATATAGGTCAAAAATTGATAATAAGATCAATAAAAACTTGATTAATTATTATTTTTTAGATTTGCATAAAGCTTCCCCTTACACTTTGCCATAAAAAAAAATTCAAGCATGATAAGAAAAGTTAGCATAAACAAAGTTCACCAAATATTTCATTCTTACTTTAAAACAAAATCTTTAAATACCATATAAATGAAATATTTCATTGTTACTATATAATATTTATTTATTTATCACCTTCCTATTCATGCACTATAAAGATGAGACAATATACTTATATATTTAGCTATTTATTCACTTTCAACTTTCAAATGAGACAAGCGAATCAATGGAATTTCTTTTGGGGTCCCATCTCTTATTAGATACAATTATTAGATGCAGCACAAAGAAAAAACATATATACATGTAAAACAATATGAACCTCTCAAATTTATATAAATATAAATTAAATTAATAAAAAATTATGATATTGTAGGGTGCGCCTCACATTTTTGAGCAAACCAAAGAAGAAACATAATCAACGTCACGATGAGGAGGAGCACGACGTCCTGGTGAGGCGATATGCCTTGTCACAACGTGTATTCAACTTAAACCGAGTTTCTTCTTCCAGTTAAACTTTGTTATCTTTTTTCAATTAAACTCTGGTCAATTTAAGAATATTTTTGTCATATTAGGGCTATAATATTAACCTAATTAAAGGGTCTTTATAACCTTGTTTAGAGAATTAAAAGAATATGATCTTTACATGAGATTTGATTTTGATGAAAAGTTTTGAAGAGAATTTTTGAGAGAAATTTATATTCAAATTTTAAATTTTGGTCTTTGAGATTCTATCCCCAGCAGAGACAACAACATACACGAAACATATATAATATAGAAGTACATGTGTTTGATAAATTAATTGTGAGATTGAAAAGAAACAAAATATGTCCTTGGGTGATGGTGACTTGGCAAGAATTTGTCTAAAAGATACTTGCGTTGGAACTAAAAAGGAACATAAAGATGGGGATTAATTGGGAACAAACTTTTTTAAAAAAATAATAAAAAGTGATGTAGATGTTGGAGAAAAAGATAAAATAATTAGGGTTGTTGGGGGAATTTCAATTAAAGTATCATTAAATCATTGATATTTATTAATTAGGGTTACCCTTTTTT
Organism: Gossypium australe; assembly: GCA_005393395.2. Lineage (NCBI taxonomy): Eukaryota > Viridiplantae > Streptophyta > Magnoliopsida > Malvales > Malvaceae > Gossypium > Gossypium australe. Next base: position 144,319,453 of record CM016616.1, on the reverse strand, counting down.
CATGGAATCTATTCCATTGGGATTTATGAATACTAAAGTAAGTGTTAGTGTCTTTAAAATAACGAAAAGTTTGTACAACTTCATGCAAATCATGGGACAAGCTTTAATCTTTACATTATTCTTATTATTACTATTTTGTTTGAAAGTGTTTTTCCAATTCACGTGCTTATGTTATTTTTATCTATAAGATTCCATCCTAATACTCTAAGAGCATCAAATTCTTCAAATTCCTAACTTTGCCATTGCCATACATATGAAGATTTTAATGGGTGTATTATAATAAGTAAGGGTTTAGAAAAACAAAAACCTCAATAGTAAGATCAGGTTTGGTTTAAGTTTGAGGGTTGGTGTTAAATATTGATGAATCGAACATTTGATAATTGTTAAGTAACATACAACGTTTTGAATGGAAATGACAATGGAAATAGGTATTTCTAATGACACTATGTAAAACACAACAAAAGTTGGGGGTAAGGAATTGCTTAGGTAGTTCGATTTTTCACGTCTGCAGAGTCTAGTTCAATGAGAATAATTCACTATCTTTAATCCCAATACAATAAGTGAACTAAGTCCTATCACACCCTAGTATAGTAACCCTGCATTTCTATCTAGAAACTAAATCTCTCACTTCTAAATTCTCCCATTGAGAACTTAGATTGTAAAATCAAATGACATACTAGTTTTACTATCTCAAATGCACTCTCACAAAAACGTTCTTCTATGAATTGATAAGTGCTCTCACTACTTAGCACAAAACCTGTACAAATCTCTCAGTTATATAAAAGTTCGAGACTTGCTAACATACTAATGATCAATTACAATCCAATCCCTTATAATAACTATAAAATAACAAAATACAATATACTAATATATGCCAGAGTAAAGTTTACTGTTTAAATATATGTCTTTAATGCTCCTCGATCCAATCTCCATAAAGTAAAAGATTTGACATGTAAGGTCCAATTCGATCCAATCTTTAGGATGTGTTCTCCAAATGAATTGATCTTCATTGATGGAGTTGAATACTTCCACAATATCAACAATGATCACAACCCAAAGATTTTGTTGCAAAATTTATGAGACTTTTAAATATCATACTTCTTGTAAAATACATGAATTCAATTTTAACTTTGAAAAACTTTTCGATACTGTAGAAAAATTATATCCTAACATATAATATGAAGTATAATAGAGTCTAAAGAATGAGAGAGAATTGATAACTGAATATTTATACCTACTTTGAGCCTGATTTTGTTTTTCTTAAGGCACTTAACCTTAGTTTATTGTTTGAACTGTGACCTATTGTGCAAGGATATAAAAAATTGATTTATGAATTTACTATGCATACTTGTCAAAACATTTTTATTTTACAATTTAAAAAATACGAGAAAAAAAAAACAAACGTGATTATAAAGAATGATTATGCTAAAGAAAATTATTGACTTGTCAACCTTAAAAAATATTTATTTTTATTGACTTTTTTAATTCTACAAATAACTTTAAAAAATTGATACGTGTCTCTTTTTTTAAATATTTATTTTTTAATATTTTACTATATTCTTATAGCACACTTGTCAACCCCTTAACCTTACTTAAGAAGTCTAAAAACTCCACCCGTAATGTACCAAATAATTCCCCATAATAATAAGGTATAAAAAAAGTATAAAAGAGTACTTGCTTCGCACAGAATAAGCTAAAAAAATAAAAATAAAACATAATATTATTAATGTCATCATCAATTAAAATGATCTTACATATCTCTATGTTGCTCTTTAGTGCTATTGTCATTTCAATATTTCTTTTTTAGATACTTTTAACTTATTAATGCTAATGATTTTCATTCTTTTTACCGTTGATTTTTCGTAGATGTTACTAATGGATGCTATTTATAAACCTAGATTTTAATTGATATATAACTCTAACACTAATTAATTGATATACGGCTAGTATCAAACATCACACTTGAAAATTGTTTCTAGTTACATGAGTTACATTTATAATTTTTAGTTAATTTTGCAATTTTTATAAAATTTTTATTTTCTATTTTATAGTTGTATTTTTATTATGTTTTTGTAATATTTTAAATTTTCTTATCTTTAATAATATCAACACTTTTTTTATAATTTCTTATTTTAATAATTTTTTATTTTCTTTTTAATAATTTATAATTATTACATCATCAACTTAATCAACACAAAGTTAACAGTAAAAGTGGCAACAACAAAAAAAATAAATTCGAAAGCTTAATTGATTATTACTTTTAAATTAAAAGCTACATTTAATCTCGTAAATTATTATTAACAAATTGCACACATCTATTTTTTAAAATAATTTAGTGTGAAAATATTAATTTTTTATGAGTTGTAATTGAATTTAAAATTAAAATATTACATGAATGTGTGAAATAAATATACATATTTTTATAAATAATTTGTTTTCCTTTTAAGTATAAAGCATGAGAGGCAAGAAAGGGAATCAAGTTTAATGATTTTTTAAATTACTTAATATAAATATATATTTCACTTTTAATTATTCTTAGTGGCATCCCATTTGGAAGAAAAGAATTCCCTTGATTTGATGTTTTATCATCCTCCATTATTGAATAAAATCTTTGAAATGTAAGTAAAATATCTCTCAAAATGCATTTGTTCGGGGTTGCGAGAGATATAAATGGAGAGCGGCTTTATGGTTTTAATCGATATTTTGAAAAGTGCTCGATTTTTTATGTTATATTTTGGAGCATTTTTGAAAGGCTTAAGCTTGTTCAATGAAGAGATCATAATAGTATAATAATTCTTTTGGACAGTCTGGACGTTGTTCGAGCCATTGAAGGAAGTATTTCGTCCACATCGAACTCTGTTTTGATTCGGCGAATTTAGAGTTTTCTATCTCAGGAGAAATTATGGTTATTGCATTACATTCTCAAGGAACAAAATGAAGTTGTTGATTGCATGGCAAAAACAACTTTATTCTCTAAAGTTGATTTGCAATTTTTTGAATTTTCCCCTATTATGGTTTAGAATTTCTTAGATTTAGACCAGTCTAGGAATTTTTTCTCAAACCTTTCGGTTGTAATTAATTAATTATTCCTATTTGTTTAAAAAAAAGTGCAAATCTAGAACCAAATTTTAAGCTCTAATTAACAATAGCATACCTCCCCAATTTATAATGTACCAAAATTATGATGAAATTATGGGCAATTTTGCTTTATCTTGGTAAACTTTGGATGGAGGGGGGGGCATTATGACTTCCCCAAATTGCAATGTGGATTCTAAGATGATAAATGGTAATCCCTTTTTAAGAGTTTAACCATTTAAATCACTTTCATATATGGCTAAGTTCAACCCATCTTCATTTTTTCTTGTTTAAATTCAATGAAAAATATTATGAAATTTTAATGTAGTTTAATGATTTATATTTTATATTTAAGTTTAACACTTCTTTAATGATACTTGTGTTATTTTTTTGGTCTAATCTGTTATCTATATTTGACAAAAAGTTATACATTTTGGTACGCAAAGGTAACAATGTTAACTTTTTAGTGCTCGATTCAGGTTTTAATGTTAATTTGATGAAAGCTAATTGCTAATATTATTAGGTTTGAATTTTTCATGATCTTGTTAATATAATAAATTTAGTGTTAGTTGTGAATTTGTTTAATTTTTTGTTTTATTTGTTGAGTACAACCTTATGGATGTGATTTAATTAGGGGTTTTGGGTTGATTTGATGAAAGTTAATTGTTAATATTGTTAGCTAATTATGAATTTTCATCAAATCAACTCTAAAACCCAAATTAAACACTAAAAGAATTAACACTGTTACCTTCAAGTATCAAAATGTATGATTTTTGTTAACTACATGTACCACATTGGACAAAAAAATAACACAAATACTACTTTATAAAAATATCAAACCCACGTATCAAATTATGTATTAAGCTAATTATCTACATTTATTTATAATACAATAAAAAATTTCACTAAATAAATTGATATCACGAGTTAATCTTGACTAATTCTATAATCAGTAAAATATTTAGATCTTTTAATTATATAAAAAAAAACTATTTTCCGTTTAGAAATTATCTATCTTTTATCAATAAAAAATTACTCATATTTCTTTCCAATTGAGTGTGTCAAATTCTAATTTATACTACTTATAAAGTCATGAAGTTGATGTAAAGAATTAATAGAAAACTAATTTAGTTGGAAGAAGGCTAAAAAATCAAAATTTTAAAAATAGTATATTTTATCATAAAAAGTTTCAATATTTTTTTTTAAATTTAATTACTTCAAAAGAGAAGCTTGATTAAACCAAATTAAGAATATTATGTATACTATTTGTAGTATATAAAAAAAATTTAAATATATGGTATGGTGAAATTATGGGTAAATTTGCTTTATCTATTGGTAAACTTTTTTGGGTTTGAATGGAGCCCAACTTTTGGGGTTTGAATGACAATCTCTTTCCAACCATTTAAAGCATTTTCATATACGGCCAGGCCCAATCCATCTTAACTTTTTTTTTTTGTTTATTTAACTTAAAAATATCATGAAATTTTAGGTAAAAGTATCATAGCAATCTCTATATTATACCTTGTATTTCATTTTGATCCCCTTGCTTGAATAAATGGGAAAAATAGTCCCTCTTTAAAATTGAATTGTTAAATGCGTTGTAAATCCATTGATAAATGGATGTACATAACCCCCTCAAATTTATCCTATTGTAACCCCTAAAAAATGAGTGTTCATAACCATAAATTCATTATCTTGTAACCCCTAAACCATTTATCAGGTACCTTAATGTTAGGCCTTAATGTTTTGTAACTTATGGTACTTGAAGCCCTATAAATAGAGGGCATGTACAAGATTATTGTATCCAAGTGAAAGTTGAATCATCCTTTCATTTCTTTATCTTTCTTTCTCTCTTAATTTTTGCATTCTTCTTTTAGTTTTATAATACGTTATCAACATGATTTTGTTCATAAGTAAAAATTCTTATGTGTTGAAGATTTGATTTATCCTCAATGATTTTTTATTTGAAGTGTAATACCCCAAAACCCAACCTAGAAGTTTCGACCATATTCTGGAGGTCACATTAGCCATTAAGATGGCTCAAAACAATAAGTCATTCAGTTATCTTAAAACAAGATAAAAGTACTTCTGTAATGGCTTTGAAACCACAATTGGTTTGGTAATCATAATGTTGAAGTAATACGACGTAAAAGTAAAAAAACAATTAAGTTAACTTAGACCGAAAATCCCATACTGTAGTTTACTTAAGATTATTTACGAAACTAATTGAATCGGAACAAAGTACTATAGAAAACTTATTTAAACAAACCAGATGTAGAGTATGATCCAATTAATCAATTTTTATGTCCACACTCTTTATATGTACAATGGAATAGAGCGTTAATAGTTTAGTTTTGGGTATAATCAACCGATTACTTTTCCTTATAAAGAAAGTGAATTATCCTAAAACTGCAATTAGCTATTTTATTTTATGTATTCTCAAATCATAAAGTTGAAAGTTTTGAATTTTGAATATTTTCAAAATGTCTTTTCTTAAGTTTTGGACTTAAAAAAATTTCTTTGAACTTTTAAAAGAAATAAAGTTCTTTTACATTTCTATTTATTTTTAAAATTTTAGAATTTTTTTATTGAGTATTGAAAAACTTTTACAATTTTATTGAATTTTTATATCTTTCTTTAACTTTTAATACTTTTTTTTTCATGATTTTTGAAATTAAAAACTTTATTTATGATTTTCTATTTTTTTTATAATTTTAAAATTACTATTGAAGGGTGGCCTATAAGATAAAATTCAACAACTAAAGGTTGAGGGCAATTTGCTCCAAATCAAAGAGTAGAGGTCATGTTGAATAAATGTGTAAAGATTGAGAATTAAATTTATTATTATACTTAATATATAAAATGATAAAATTGGTATTTAACTAGGGCAATTTTGATGGAGGGACTATTTTGCTTATTTATCAACGTACAAGGATCATTTATCCATTTTTTAGTAAGTGGATCGAAAAGCAATTTGATATTTAATATTGGGGCTATATGGTACTTTTATCTAAATTTTAATTAGTATAATGATCTACATCTATATTATATTTGTATTTATTTATAATATAAAAAAAGTTTCATCAAATTGATATCAAGATCTATTTTTTTCCGTATAACTATAGGTGTCTTTATTTGTTTTACGATCTAAGCATAATTTTGTTTAAATTGGGAGTGGTATTCAGATAAAGCTCTCTCAACAATGTTGACTCCAGGATTCAAGCTTAATCTGTAACATCTCAAAAGTTTTAAGTTTTGATTCGTTAATTTTCTTCATAGATAAGTATCTGCTTTAGTGGTTAAGTGATTTGGGTGTGAGTTGAGGTCATGGGTTTGAATTTGATTTTGGGAAAATTCAATTATTTTTGGTTCCTGGCCTTATCCTTAATTGTTTGGCTTATATTATATTTTCGGTTAACTCATATTAGAATAAGTCTGTTGGTATAAGAGGTAAGTATTAGCTTGCCCCAAGATCCTGTGTTTGAATCATCGTGTGAGTGAATAGTAATAATTTTTGCTTCTATGTGTGCGTACCGATTGTGTAGTAAATGTTAGGTGGAATTGAAATTTTGTGGTAGTTGGATGAGGATCAATGTGTCGGTTTTGGTGGGATTTGGTTGTTAGTGGGAGTTTTGATTTTTAATTTTAATTTTTTTTTTAGTTCCCAAAATCCCCTCTTCATTCCTACAATCATTTTTTTCTCTTTGGTTGACTACTCCTTTGTGTTTTCCTTTCTTCTTTCTCCCTATTCTTTTTTTCCAAATCAAATCCAAGTGTTACCACTTGTTTCAATCGACATCGTTGTTTCGTTCATCATCTATTGTTGTGCCAATTTCTAGTTATGGTTTGATTCAGTAAGTTAATGGGGTAGGTGTAGTTCTATTGTTTTTATGGTTGGTGAACAACTGAGGGTTTTCGTTATTCTTGTAACGGAAAGATTTCTTTTGATGGTGTTATTCGTTTTAATGCTCGAATAGGGGTAGATCAAGAGGCTCGGGATTGTCCTTCGGTGACTTAATTGCATTAGGAACTACTGCGGGCGTTGGGTAAGTGATTCTACCAATTTAGTATAGTTGCGGTTGTTTGAATGTTCAGTGTGTTAGGAATATCGAGGATTTCAATTTTGTAAATGGAGTGTTCTTTTGGTTTAATTTGCTGAAGTTTGGTGTTTTTAGGTATTGGGATTCTCATCTTCTGAGTTACTTCAAAATTAGACTAGGTGGGTAACGAGAACCTCGAAAAACAGCGAACGACGAAATCCAATATTGGGGCTTGTCGACGCCATACGACCGTGTTGCAGGTCGTGTGTGACACACGGTCGTGTAACAGACCGTGTGAGAGGCCATGTGTGACACACGGTCTAAGCCATTTTGGGCCATACGAGCAAGGCAAATTGGGCCGTGTGGGCCACACGGGCGTGTAGGCGCAAAATTCAAAACTTTTCCTTAGGGCCATACACATCGTCCCAATCGGCTGTGGGCCTTCCGTGGGGTCAATATGTGATTATATAAAATATAAAACATGAATTCTGTTAATCTGTTAGTATGAAACTTGACGTAAATACGTGTATAATATGTATAAGGTTCATGTATTGTGATGCAATATGTATGATTTGTTATGTATAAAGCATGTTCTACATCTGTTATACGAGCAGTATGATATGTAAATTCTGACATATGTTATTTCCGTTTATATCTGATTATGGGGTGGGACATGTATTATGTGGAGGAAGTATTCTGTGAGAGGCGATACCTCGCCCATTATACTAGCAGCACTGCTGCGAATATTCTAAAAACTGTCATACCGACACTAAGTGGTGTGTAGAGCTGGATGGGTCTTTAAGATTCTATATGTGTGTAGGGATGGTCGGAGATGGTGTGTAGTGGATGGGGGTAGGATTGTAATTTGCATATGATTCTGATTCTGTATGAGATATACATTTGTATCTGTTCTGCTATGTAGTAAATCTGTAATTCTGTTTTCTGTTAAGTTACACACTGAGTTATAAAAACTCGCTTTCTGTTCATCTGACACTTTCAGGTAACCCTCAGACCTAGGCTGGTCAGTGCAATGGGAGCTCAATTGTGTTCACATTTCCGTAAACTCATTTTACTTAAATTTGCTTTATTCGAAATTCTGATTTGAGAGTTTTGTAAATTTTGGACTCTTTGGACATTTGAGATTATTTTTATTTTGGACTTTTATTTTGGATTTTTTTGGCATGACCCTCGATAAAACAACTTTACAAAAACGACTATTTTTCTGCAATCAATTGTTTTTGAGAAAACAAACTCGGTTTTTCAAAATATAACGTACTAAGAATTTTTGCTGCAAAATATTCAATTTATTTAGAAAATGTGAACAAACAACGATTTTAACTAAATAAGTATGACAAACATGTTTTCAAACAAAACATGTTTTTTTTTTAAGATAAATGAAAGCCAGATTTCAATCTATTTTACGTAACCACTCCAGATTTAGCCATAATATCTAAGCCAGATTTGGAGTGTTACATAATCTAAATACTTGGAAAAGAAGTCCTCTTCAACTTCTTCCAAATACTTATTGTCAATAATCAATATAATCTCAATTAAGTGAATGGAATATTAAAGATATTTGAATATTTTCAATTATACAAAAAGTAACTATTTGCTTGTTAAACAATATCTATTTTTTTATTCATCTGCTTTTTATAAAATAACATACATATATCCAAATAAATGTGTCGAATGCTAATAGAGCTTTATTTGAATACCATTCCGACTCGAACAACATCAAACTTAAATAATAAAATAGACAAATACATCTATAATTATATGAAAAAAATCTTAATGGAGTGGCAGTAATGGGATTTTCTATTACTTTCTTTTCCAAAACACATCTTTTTACCCATTTTATTTATTCATCTATTGGATGTGTTTTCATTTAGTAATCACAATTCTATTCATTAATGAAAAACAAAATCCTTTCAATTAAAATATTTAAAACAAAATTTATATAATCTATTAATTTATATAAAAGTTAGAAAGGGATAAATCTCAAAACTATATATAAATTTTTGTTTAATGTGTAACTTTATATATACAGTTTCGATTTGAACCAATTCTCACAAATTATTAACACAATTATTGATATAACATCATTTTATGTTTATATATTACATACTGAAATAACTATGTTTATCTAATATAAAAATAAATTGATGTATTTTTCCTTTAAATGTGTATAATTGGATCAAAATTAAAGTTTGAGTATAATTTTTAGATTTATCCCAAAATTAAAATACATAAAAACATTTTTATCATGTTAACATTTAATTTATATATATTTTTTGAGTTTTCATCTAATCAATTAGTAACTGTATAAATGTGACATTGTTGAGAGGGATAGTCACGAACTTCAAACATGAACTGTGAAATAAACATGATTTATAATTAATAGTTATATCGATGTAGTACCAATGGTGATAAAATTTATAAGTTTGAGTCAATAATTCCAAACTCAAATTTGATTTAACTATAAAAATAATTAACTCGAGTTTATTCATTTTGAGTTCAAATTAGTTTGAATCAGATTCGAGCATAAATTAATTTAAACTCGAAACAATTCAAAATTGAAGTAACAAAAATTAAGAATGATTTGAAAAATATAATAATCTAACTTGAAAATTAAATCCAAATGATCCAAATTCAAAAGAATAAAAATCAAATCCATTCAAATCCAAAAGCGATTAAAATAATTTTAGATCTCAAATTAATGGGATCGAAAACTAACCAGATCCACAACTATAAATACCTAGATGCTCCCCTGTTTCAGTGAATCACTCACTTTCAGAATTTCAAAAAGGGCATAGGCTCTCACTTCTGGACAAAGTGGCTTAATGTTAGGTGATGAAAGTCCTAATCTCTACCATAAAAAACATTACCTTTTATAACATATGAAGTAAATAAAAAACCTATGTTGCAAAAGGCAACAAATTCAACTTCAATTGGTTCATATCATCTATTTGTATATTTTAAAGAAGATATTATTTAGAGGGATATTCTTTAACTTTGAACATAATCGAATTATGATTTATTTATTTAACTAATAAGTCCAAATTTCTTTTTGAACCTAACCAACACGAGCGCATTGCAATTGACTTGTCAAACAAAAATTGAAAATTTGGGTATTTTTTAAATTGTGAAAAACAAAAAATTCTAGTTAAAGTCTTAGATTCACCACCACCAACAAAGCAAATTTAAAGGGTAGGCAAGGGTCTTCCACAAAATAAAAAGTTACAATTCAATCCCTTTTAAAATGATTAAATTAAAAGTTAATATATGGTGAATTTACATTTTAACCCTAAAAAAATTATATTTTGTCTCATAAAAAATATAAAATTATATTTTAATTTTTTAAAAAAGTATAGTTCAATTTCGACTATTCTAAAAAGATTTTTAGCGTCGCCTTGACCAGCAATCTTCATCATTTCAATTCATCACATGTATGAAAAGGAAGATAGATAAATAGATAGATAGATAGAGATCTGTACAAAAAGAAAAGGACCGGTTGATAATGAGTTTTAAAAGACATGTGCTAATTAGGTCTTGCACATGCAAATATCCCACATCACTTTAAAGAAGAAAATTAGTTAATTTTAGTCTTTCTTTTGGTTTTGCCTGGCTCTTTTTTGGGTACTTTCTTTTAGGGGGGGGCTTATCCAGTTGAGTTCCTCACTGGCATGCACCCTTTCGTCATATCCCTATGCTCCTTCGTTTTCATTACCTAAATGGCGTGTGCCTTGATGGACCTTGGACCAGAGCTTGCCATTTTAGGTATTGTCCGGTTTGACCAGTTTTATTCATAAATGACATTTCGTGAATAGATAATAAAGTAAATACTCATATTCTGAGATCAACTCTTATACTAAATTCCATGGTTTCGCATTAAACCCGGTTAAAAAAATATGAAATGAGTGACATGTGCTAAAGGTCCTGAGGAAGTACCCATTTCCTAAAGCATCGTGAGCTTATTTTCTTATTTAAGTGATTGAAAATTTATTGAATCGGATTTTTAGGCTGTGTTGATATTATAGATTATATTTAATTCATTAATGAAGATTATATCACTTGAGGACGGGCAAAATTAGGGGGCTGGCAGGGGGTTTGGCTCCCCCCAAAATGGAAAAATTTTCACTTAGGTCCTTAAATTTTTTTAAAATTTTAAATTAGTAAAGGTAAAATTACACTTTGCCCCCTAAAATATAAAAATTTGGCTTAATCCTTTAAAAATTATAAAGATATAATAGTGAAATTGCATTTTTTACTATCGTAAAAATTACAATTTAATTCCAACTCTCCTAAAAAAATTTTCCGGTTTCACCACTACTTGAGGAAACATGTTTGAAGGATCATATCAAATCACATCTATCTAATCTCTTGGGTCGAGGAAGTAGGATTGGATTGGAGTGTTGAAGACTTAACTGCCAACCGTTCTTCCTTTAACTGCCAACAGTCCTTCCTTACCTTGTTTGCTATTATTATATAGTATTCAACTAGTTTAATTGTTATTTAATAGAATTTGATATAGATCTTGATTATGGTAGCAAATCTCAAAAAATTTATATAATTTAGAGACTTTTACAGGTTATTGTACAAAGAATTGAGAGCAATTACTCAGTTCAAGTTAAAAACATTATTTGTGAGAGTGCATTTGATTGTAAAACTTGGTTGTTTTAAAAGCTAAGTTCACAGGTATGAATTTAGTGGTAAGAGTACCAATCTTCAAAAGTACAAAAGTAAGAAAATATTTATTAGAATGTGATAGGTTTAAGTATAAACGTAGAAAAACCAAACTGTATAAATAATCTTTTATGTCTCCTGTTTTTTGTTTTTTATTTCACAATGCATTTTCTCAAATCATTTTTGGGAGCACTTAGCAACTGCTTTCTTAAAATTAAATCTTCTAAAAGTTTTGAAAATTTTAATTAAATCCCTACTTTCTTAGACAGTGACGGATGTCTGAAGTCTAATGGGTGCACTATACCTTAGTAGTAATCTGTCTGTGTCTGTCTGTTTCACTACAATTGTTCCATTCATCTATTTTTCCCAAGGAATCTCATCAACTTGCAAAAGCTTTTATTCTTGCATGTTTTTAATTTTCAACTATCGAATTCAATTCTGATAGTGATGTACATAGGCGAATCTAAGAGCCAGCCAGGGGTTCTTCAAAAGTTATAATTAAATTTCAAATTAAAAATTAATATATGATAAAATTATATTTTAATCCCTAAAAATAAAGAAATTTATTTATTCAATTTAGACCGACATCAAATCAATTTCCATAAAAAAAGTTATTTGGTTGATATTATTTTTTTAAAAATATCCTTCAGCTTGTAATACGAAATCAAATGCTAGCTCTTGATTGCATATGAAGAAGAGATGATTCTTTCTAAGTAGGTTTAAAAATTCTATAATCTAAAGGAATTTGTGCTCTTTTTCTAACCTTATGGTAGGGGGCAAAAAAGAATAAGTTTCTAATTTTTGTTGTTGTTGAATGCATCATTTAATTTTTAAAATTTTTCTCATTTTAGTCCTTCAATTTTTTTTTAACCTAAACCAGGAACTAACGTTATTAATGGTTTACCGATTCAATCCTTTTATTGGGAAAGATTTGGTTGTTTTCATCCCTCCCAATGACTCTAAGAATCTCACCCTTGAAACCCCTTTTTAGGTCACAACCATCCACACAAATAAAAGCTCTACATTGTGTCCTAAATCCTTCCTTAAGTGCCCCAAAATACAATCTCCTAAATTTTGGCTTTTTAGCATGTGTAGGTCTAAGAACCATAAGCTGAAAAGACCTATTTGGATTTGCTACCTTAAAGGCATATAATAGTCACACAACTTATTGAATTCATGATCAACTCTACCCCCTTATCTGTTCTAAACACCATTTCTGATCCTAGCTCTCCAACATACGTTCTTGTTTTGTTCTATATTCATCTCCTCCTTAGCTACCCTTTTCATCTCACACAATTTTAACTAAGTCTAATCTTATTAAGAAAATGTTTACTGCTATTTCTATTTCGTTTTGGAAGTTACATTGCATATTCATTGACAAAACTTTCAATCTTGAATTCCTCAACCCCCCCCCCCATCTTTACATGCATAAATTAAAAAGGGATAGTACTCACCCCCATTGGAGCATATACAGATAGATACTTTAGATATCCATTATCTACCTTCGAATGGTTTATTTGGATAATAGATGTTGTTACAATAAACGTCAATAATGACGATAGAATGATCGCAAAGAAAAAAAAACACAGGTTTTACGTGAAAACTCTTTGGAGAAAAAACAACGGGCAAAGAAAGAAAAATTTCACTAATGTTAAAAAATGAATACTATAAAAGGAGTTTCGACTACATCTATAATTCTATACAGATTCAACTTGTATTGTATGGACCTCAGCCTTTTGCCCCCACAGATCCCTTTATTTTGCCTTTGTATTTATTTCTTCAACAAGTGACGAGATTCGGGTTACACAATCTCTAACAGATACTTATAATTTTAGTTGTATATATATAAAAAGGAATTTTAGTGGATTTGTATTTGGATAATTATATTCGAATAACTTGCAGATAATAAACGAATTTAAATTTTTAAGTAAATTTGAGGTGCATATAATTGAAAAATGCCGATATTTGACTTGTTGTTGTTACCAATCTCAAACCATTTTAAAATGCAGCAAAACGAAGACAAATCAAAGAACTAACGGAGAGTGACTAAATTTGTAAATATCGAGGACTAAATTTGTAAAATTTTTAGATTTACATGATTTACTTATTGATTTGTCATTTTAGTTCGAATTTTAAAAATTTAATAAATTTAGCTCTTAATATTTATAAAATTTTCAATGTATTTCTAGTTTAAATCATATTTTAAATTAATATTATATTATTTTATTAAATCCCTTTAAAATTAACAATTTTTAAAACTAGTACAAAACAATTATTTTGATTTTTTTTCTTATTTTAAAATATACAAAGACCTAATCTTCGGGTAGAGAAAGCAATATAATGTAAAATCTTTTATGAAATGAAAAACCTTAAAAAGTGTTTCTTTTCTGCCTTGGATATATCACCAATAACTTCCAAACTTGGATAGTCCAAGAACGTCGGTCAAATGATCAAAGTCACAAACAAATCTAGTCCATGAATTGAACCAAGGAAGATAACTTTGTCAATTCCATGTCTCACGGGGATGTCCAACTTCATCACTCTCTAATACTAATCAATCTATTTCATGTTCATTTATTTTTGAAGCATTTTAAATGTATTTTTTTAATACATATGTTTTGGTTTTTTATTTATGATTTTTTTATTTTTAAATCATTCTTATAAATTTTATCCAAAAATAATTTTCTTTAAATATTTTTCCTTTTTTCTAAACTTTTAGAATTAAAACTAAATTGACAAACCTTGTAAATGTCGAGGGTTAAGTTTATTGAATTTTTTAGAATTAAAACTAAAATGACAAATCTTGTAAATATTGAGGGCTAAATTTGTAGAATTTTTAGATTTAGGATTAAATTGATAGAATGTGTAACCATTGGACTTCTAAATTTGTTATTAAGCCAATAAAAAAAGGCTCAAGTCAACTATCCATCATTCATTTAACCACAAATAACAGAAGAGTGACTAAAATATCTGATTTCGAAAAGTTGAGTGATTAAATAAAAAAGATTAATAGTTGGATGACCAAAATAGAACTAAAGACATAATTGGGTGACTATTTTGTAGTTTACCCAAATATCATTTATATATATATTTTTATAATTAAATTTAAAACCTTAAAATTTATTGGTTAAATTTATAAGTTTAAGTGTTAAATGTACAAGTTAAAATCAATTGATAGCAATTCAAAATTTAACCGACTATAAAATTATGAGCTCAACATGTTAAACATGGAAATTAAAGTGTTAATATATAAAGAAGTACTTGAAATTCCCAATTTATATTTATTTGGCACTTAATTTTTTTTGGATTTAATTGGCACTTAAACATGAAAATCGTAAGTCAATTTAATATTTCTTTTATATGCTTGACTAACACCATAAAAATATGTTGATGTGGCATTGACTACCAACAGCATGGTGACACATGGAAGCCTAATATTTTGACACGTGGTAATTTTTAAAATTTTTTTGCCATGTGTCAAAATGTGAAGCTGTCACGTGTCACCATTCTATTGGTCGTCAATGCCACGTTAGCGTATTTTAACAATGTTAGTCAAGTACCTAAAAAATTTATCAAATTGGCTTACAGTTTCCAAGTGTAGATACTAGTTAGGTAAAAAAAAAAAATTAGATACCAAATAGGTATAAATTGTCAAGTTTAGATACTTCTATATATATTAACTCAAATTTAAAACCAATACATAATAAATAAAAATGTCTGGTATATATAAAACACTATAAACAATCAATATTTTAAAAATCATATCAGTAATCGAATTGATCAAATCATTAATTTTTAATTTGGTCTATTTGACTACTGGTCTAATAATAATTAAATAAACAATTAAACTTATTCAACCAGATTAACCACTATTTTCCTCGATTTTCAATCTTTCAATGATTTCGAACAATTTACTCAAAAATCAATCTAATCATTTTATCAGAATTGATATATCAATTGATTCTCGCCTTAAAGACCACTTTTTAATCTTTCAAAGTCTTTTTGTTTCCCATTACCAACTACAGTAATTACAGTGTTACAATTTAGTTTCCTGAAAAGGAAAAAGTGTTAAGTGTCATTTTCAGAGATGCCATGATGCTAACTCTTTATTATTTGCATAATTGACCACATGGATTTAAGAATTTACATCTGAATTTTATTAATTATGTAAATGATAAAAATGGCATATATTTATAAATAAATTAGCTGAAATTTAATATATCATATTAGAAAAGTATAAAAATATAAATTTATTAATCCAAAATATTTTAAGAATTTCAAATCCATTACTAAATAAACATGTAATAAATTTATTAGTAACTACTCAATTAAAGATATGCAATGAAAAATATATAAAAAGCTTATAATATTTTGAAGAATATATAATATACAAATTATTATATATAAAATATATAAAAGAATAAAAAAGCATTTCTAGAATGAATCTAGACAACTGGTTATCCAGATGCATTTGAATCTAGACAAGCATTTATTTAAATTCATTCTCGATGTAATTTTTTATATTTTCCTATTATTTATATTTCATATATTTTTAATTTCAAATTAGTATAAATAACTTGATATTTTATAATTAAAAAAGACATCAAAACTTATTAAAAAACAAATCTAGAATGACTCTAGACATATGCTTGTCTAAATTCGAAGGTATCTGGACAACTAATCTATCCAAATTCATTCTTGATGTGAAAATCTTTATTAATTTATATATTTTTAAAGTTTTTAAATTTTTAAAATTTGTCTCCATGTGACATGCGAGAGGCTGCCATATGTCATCACTAGATTGGCTATCAATGCCACGCCGGTATAAACTAACTGTGTTAGTGTGAACCTACCAACCTATATCAAAAAAACCAATTAAGGTGCCAACTAGATACTTTTGAACAAGTTTAGGGGCAAACTACATATTAACTAAAGGCAGTTAATACCGTACCAGTGGGTGTACCGTCTTTATCTTCATACTGGTACGTCCTAGTACTGGCACGTTTCGATGTACCATTTTAAGATTATCAATTTTTTTAAAATATTTTTTTACACACATATATGTATATATATATATATATAGTCCCACAAATATTTTTCATATATATTATAGTCTAAATATTTAGTTTTAGTTTCTTAACAATTTATATATTATATATACATGCAAATATATTTCAATTACATTCATATAAATATATTTATACGTAAATATAAGTTTTAAAATTATTAATTAGGTTCAATAATATAATTTACTAGTTTTAAATTTTAACTATAATTGTACAAAAATTAAAATAGTTACGATAAAAAAAAATTTAAAAATTAATTTAAAATATTAGAATTTTGTACCAATCAATACAAATCAATACAAGTCAATATTAATGAAAACGGGATGAAACACATCGAAATAGCGAAAATGTATTGAAATTTTGACAAGAACGAATTATAAACTACTTGTTACTGATTTAAAATAAAAAACATACATACCAACCTATACGACTGGTACCAGCATGTTACCCACTATCATGTATTAACCCCAACAAGAAATACTTGTGAAGCTTAGCGTTATTGCTTTCAATTGAAAAATGTTTTCTAGTTAATCGAGAATGGTTTGAAACTTGAGCATTTTTCTACTTTTTTTTAAACCTAAAACCTATGCTATTTAAATCTTGCAGCTGAGTTAGGTTCCAATTGGATTTAAGCAGTATGGTAGAATGAGGTAGTCAGTCAATCTATGTTGAAATTTAAAAATTGGAAAAAATAATTTGAGGGGTGAGGCCCCTATCCTCAATGTCCCTTAGTATACTTCAATCAATGTGTATGGAATCTCTATTTTTGTTCGAATAAACTAAATTAAACTCTGATTTTTTGTTTTGGGGCTAATTTTTGTTTGTTTAGATATCATTATATCCTTCCCTAATTTTCCACTGGACCATTCATGCTATAATTTAATTAATTTACATAATTTGCAGATCAAAAGTACTGTAAATATTGATGTCGAAGTTCTTCTTGCTGATATATATATGTGTGTGTGTGTCAGACAAGACAGGGGAATTCCCTTCCTGCTAGTTAGGTGGTTTGGATATATATATATATATATGTGATTATAGATGTAATGAATGTTATTATGATAAAAAAATACAGTGATTTACAAAGCTAACTGGTGTAAAACTCATGGACAAAGATTAGTGGGGACAATAAGAAAAAAGACAAAACAAACAGGGTACATATGTAATGAAGGCAAAAAGTGTAGTTTGAATTTGTCCTATTAAATGGGCGTATTTTAATGATTTTTTTTCTTTTAAATATAACATTTTTCCTCATTTTTGAGAATCCAAATCTTTGAGAAATGGAACAACCCCTTCTTCACATTTGATGATTAGGGTTTGGTCTCCATGTGCAAAATGGTCACTTTTGCTGCCCACCAAGTCATTTGCCTTCAATGATTCTTTCTCCCAATCTGTCTTGAAAATCACTGTTAACATGGAGACCACACATGCAACCTGAGCTGCTAATAGCCCATAACAGAGCCCCACGAACCCTACTCCCCATACAAAGCCTAGTACTATAGCCAATGGTGCACCCACCATGTAAAAGGAGTAAAAATTTATGGTTGCACCAATCCCTGGCCTAGCACTTCCTCTTAGGATCCCACAACTTGTGGTTTGTGGACAATTGGCTAGCTCACATAGTCCAATTATGGGTAATACAATCATGGTTAGCTGAATAACCTCATTATCCTTTGTGAAAACTCTTCCCCATGCTTGTCTTCCCACTATGGTCCCTATTAGTCCAAAAAATGAGGTCACTAAGGCTAGCCCTATGGCTACTATAGCAGCCAATTTTGCCCTGGTTGGCCTCCCTGCTCCTAGCTCGTTGCCGACTCGGGTCGAGGCTGATGCACTGAGTGCCGTTGGCAATGTGTACATCAGAGAAGTTGTTTGTATCAAGATAGCCGATGTTGCGAGAGCCACTCGGGGTTCGGATAAGTTCCCGGCCAGGATCGTCATGAATTCGTACCACCACCACTCTAAGCAAACAGCAATGCAGCTCGGTATTGCCAATCGAAGTAGAACTCCCCATTCCTTCCGGCCCATTAGAGCCGTTGAAGATAGAGACGGCAACGGAGGTGGAGACAATGGTGTTTGTATCGAATCCTCCGGGTCCACCAAAGTGGTTCGAGTATAGAACATGTAACCAAGTAGGAAGAAAAGGGTGTTGAAATTGGTGATGAAGGTGGAAATGGCAATCCCAGGGACACCTAAACGTAAGCCGAAGGTTAAACCGATCGTGATCGGGAGATGAAAAACGGTCGAAACACAAGCAGTCCACATTAAAGGCCAAGTTGTTCCTTTACTACGCAAGTAAATACGTAAAGGGTGAAGAAGGCTGTTGGCTATAAGGTCCGGTATCGCAAACTGGCAATAAAGGCTCGCAACTTTGGTTATATCAGGGTCTTGATTGAGGCTAAGCATGATAGGCTCAAGGTTAAACCATATAAAGCCAATAGGTATTGAAGCAAATAGTAACATAACAATTGTTCTTTGCAAAGTGAGAGATGCCACTAACAAGTTCCTTGAACCAAAAGCTTGGCCACAAAGGGACTCCATGCCAGTGGCTAGACCAGATAAGACCGAGTAGCCACTGATATTTGTGAACCCAATAGCCAATGCCCCACCAGCAAGCTCTAAGCTACCTAGTCTGCCCATGCACACCACTAAGACCATGTTCTTCAAATAACCCACCAGGCTCATTGCTAATACTGGGAAGCCAATATCAGTTATTCTCTTTACCTCTTCCATCACCTAAATGGACATAGAAACAAATCAAAGTCAGACATAGACATGAAGAGCGTGTAAGAATGGTGAGTGTCAAAAAGACTTTTTACCTGTGGCAGTGTCGGGTACTTTTGATGAGATCCCTCTGCTTCAACCATATTTTGATTGGTATTTTCCCGAGTGTGTAAACCAATATGGCAGCCAAAATTCGCCGTGAATCAAACAAACAGTGATTAAGTGAGGTTGAAAAGTAGAACGTGATTGGGGGAAATGTGTGGGAATTGAGGGTTTTATAAGGGTCGTGGGGAGGCATGCAGTGGGGCATACTGTACATTTTATGTACAAAATTGACTCCACACGTCCTCAAAATATGATCCCGGATGTAAATTGTTATCTAAACTTCAATCTTTTAATTGAGTTTTTAAAATATTTATATCGTATCAATCAAATTCTTTATTAGCTTAACTAGTAACATATGTATTAAATAAAATCTTAAATCTCCCGCGGAGCATATTTAAAATACATTGATTAAATTATAAATATGTATTAGAAAAACTTAGATATGATGTATTAAAAAAACCAAAGAAATAATCTTCCAAAATTTATTGACATTATTTGCTTTTTTAATATGTGATATTCAAGTTATTCATAAAGTAGATGCAGGTGTTTACAATTTGATTTATGTGTTCTAAATACATACTTGTTTGACGTCTCATTTGATGTCTAGGTTGACAGAAAGACTTGATTGATACAATTTTGATCGATGACTCACCAGTTTAGAATATAAGGTATAATTTAAATATGCTTGGTGAATTAACCCATATAATATATCTAAATTGACAGGGGCAAAGCTGTGAGGAGACGGGGAATAAATTATAAAATTTGAGAGAGGGTAAAGCTAAAGATTTTGTTTTAAAAGGGATTAAGTTGAACTATTAGTTTCAAATAAGGGCTAAAAATGCAATATTTCCACTTAACTAAAAGAGCTAAAAATGAACAATTTTTCATCTAACCAAGGGGCCAATAACCCCGTCTATTCCCTTGATGATGGTTGAGTGTTTGTATACCAATTGAATGTGTTTGAAAAGCTAATAAACAAAAGTGCATACATTCCTATACTGCAATTATAGACACTCTATATATAGGAGATTGGGGGAAAAAAACAAAACATTAGGCACTGAAACCTTATTTTAACCGTGCGATATTACCTCCAAGCATATTCCCAAACCCACTACAGCACTTGTCATTTTCCCTAGAAAATGGAAACATACCCACATTCCATCGGCAAATTCAAACAGGGACTGTTAAACTTACCCCCAAAATCTATCCCTCACGTTGAGAATATTGAAATTTTGGTGGCTGTCACTCTTAACCCCGGTCCTGTCCATTTTTTAAATTTTATGAAACATCGAATCTAATCGAATTGATATTCGGGTTTTATTGCTTTAATAAAGGAATTTTATAAATTTATTTTCCAAATGTATATTGTTGGTATAAGGTCATGCTTTCAAATGTCCACATCAAGAATGAGCATTGGAAAGTTTTAAAATGATAAATAGTTGGTACTGGAAGCAATTTAAAAGGCCCAATTTTTGGGCACATGTGGTCTTCCAAGTATCCATCGTAGCATCCAAAAACTAATAAAAGGAGCTTAAACCTTCCACGTTTGCAATTGGAGCACGCTCCTTGTCTATTAAAGCTACTACAAACTACCCTATACCTCTTTCCTATTTCATTATTTCCGTATTTCTTCCTCCTCCTTCTTCCTCCTTCCATCAATCTAGCTATATGTTGTTTGGGTATATTGTCTTTTCTAACTGTCGTTATATTGAAAAGTGACAAATAACACAATAACGAAGGCATTATGCAACACCATGCACTCTTGCTCTTCAACAACGATAATGTCCGCTATGCAAATAATGACTTCTATAAGAGGGGAATTTTTATTAAAATAAATTTGCCTCCATAGAATTTATTCATGCTGAATTATTATTATTTTTTATCAAATGATCATTTCATTCCATAGAGGGAAAAAGGGATTACAAGCAAACGAAAGCAAACGTATGGTAGAAATAAGGCCACAACCCAATTGCAAACAATAGAGAAAGCAATAAGGGAACATAATCCCATACAAGACAAGGACCAAAAGATAAGTAAAACCTAAAACTCTTTGAAGGAGAAAACGGTTCTCCATTACTTGAATTAGGTCTCCTGTCGATAAATGAGAGCAAAGAAAGATCCTGTACTAAATTATCATTCATTAGATCAGGGCCGAAGTCAGGAAAATTTTTTTAGGGGCGAAATTAAATTATATATTTTTTTCGATAGTAAAAATATAATTTCACCATTTTAGTATCTATATCTTTATAATTTTTAAAGGATTAAATAAAATTTATATCATTCTTAGGGGGCCAAAGTACGATTTTACCTTTACTAATTTAAAGTTTTTATAATTTTAAAGGGACCTAAATGAAATTTTTTTCATTTTAGGGGGTCGGGTCCCTGCTAGCCCCTGGCTACGCCCCTGCATTAGATATTAAAAAAATATTTTTAAATTAGTATATAATTTTATAATTAATTTCGAGTTGAGTCAATTAAAATTACAAAAAGACCTTTTTCCAAATTAAACTAACGAAAAGAATTAAGGTTAAAATGTGCTTTAAGTCCCTACACTCTTAGTACATTCAAAATTTAGTCCCCATACTTCTATTTCAAGGAATTTAGTCCCTCTACTTTTCAGATTTAAAAATGTAAGTCCAATTGTCAACATCGTTAAATTTTGTTATTAAATTCAAGTTCATTACAATGTTTTTTTTTTACTTACATGACTACTAAGTTAGTATTTTTGTTATTTCAAAATGTCATACCAACAAGTTTAACAAAAAAAAAATTAACGGTGTTAAAAATTGGACTCAAATTTCGAACTCTCAAAAGTAGAGAGACTAAATTTCAAATGTACTAAAAATGCAGGGACTTGTAACATATTTTATCCAACAATCGACTAAGAGAAAGCCTCTCCATTAATTGTCAAACACTATTACATACTATACCAAGATATTTTCTTTAATGAATAAATACCCATTTGATTAATAATTTATTTTGCCCTCGGATATTTTCGCTAATGTTTGTTGAACCTAGCATCTTCCATTAGTGCTTGTAGAAAAAGCAAGCTTTGAAGAAGCTTAAACCAAACTTCAAACACTAAACTATAAGGAAAACAGTGGCTTGTCACACTTAGATGAAACCATGCATGTGCTATATATTCTAGTTACACCAAATGAGCTTCAAAGGAATCAATCTTCATCCACAATTATTACACCCACTCCTAGTGATGGTGTCGACAAAATGCAATATTTCAATCAACCCTTTTCTTTTTTGTTTTTTTTTGTTTCTTCCCCTTTGTCAAAGATAGGGTTTCATACCTTCCTAGCCAATGCCATGCCAACGAATATTGTGTGGGGGAGAAGGTGATATGAGAGAGAGACATGATGGGTAGTTTTTGGTTTGCGAATAAGAATAAAAGTTAGGGGATGGTAGAGATTCATATTCGAGACGTTTTAGATATTTTGTTATGGATTGCAAAACAAGCATAATAACATATTGATGGTCAACCATTCTTAAGATTAGTCATGTGCAAAAGTGATGAAATAAATAACTTTTTAACCTCCTTTGATTTCGTAAAATCCGTATACTAAAAGAACTTCCAATAACTCAAGATCACCATAGAAATGGAATTGGTTGAGTGCTTGTGTGATTTGGGACAGTCTACTTTGTAATTCTCACTCAATACAAAAAGGAGAAAGAAAAAGAATGTAACCATCAAACTCTCTCTTCTAATTTTTTTTAAGTGAAAAAAGAAAACATACAACCAATTAAACTAAAACAAAGAAATTATCTGTAAACAATTGCAACCCTTCCCCTATTAAAAGCTATTTTAGCCATTCAATCTGCTTCTACATTTTCTTCTCTAGGGATGTATTCAAGCGCCCAATTTCCTACATTCTTCAGGAGGTGGTGAATGCGCCTAATTAAGGTCGATTTAGAGGGCGTTGATTTTGAAACTTGGATAGCTTCAATAGTCTCTAAACTATCTGTTTGTATCAACACTTCATTGCCTTGCTCTTCTTGCACCAGTGATAGACCATCCAAAATTCCCCATCATTTAGCATCAAATATTAATCATTTCCCCAACTGTCGACAAAAGCAAATGATCCACTCCTCGTGTTTGTCCCTCAAGATCTCCCTTGCAGCAGCATAACCTAAATCTATTTTAATTGAATCATCAGTTCTTAGTTGCACCCATCTATCTGTCCAGTTAAGCTCTACCTTCTCTTTTGTCTCATGTTAGAGTGTACCTTGGGAAGGGATGCATATTGTTTGCCCAATTATTCGAACCTTTGATGATCTCTTCTACATTCCATGGCACTCTCTGAAAAATAAGAAAATTCACATAACTAGCCCAAAGAAAACTCGTCAATCAATCTCCCCGAAGGCGAATTTTAAATTCAAAATACATATAAAACTATTTAATATATTATAGAATTAAGGACAACCAAATATGCAGAATATTTATTTCCAAAAATAAAATGTTTTAACTGTCGAAACCATTTTTTTATCGTGTTTTGAGAAATGGGAATTGACTTGAGTTTTGAAAATAAAAACGAGGAGTCGCCACCGATCTTTATTTGGTGTGATCGGATCACCTTTATTTTAATAAAACGTTTTGATTTACTAAAACTGTGTTTTTGGTCTACGAAATCCAAGAAAACGGGTTCGAGAGTCGGTTACGTGCGAGGAAGGGTTAGCACCCTCGTCACGCCGAAAATTGGTACCAAATTGATCAATTACTGTCCCTATGTCGAAAGTTGAAAATTGTAAAAAGAATTTTAAAACTATGATCCCTTTAAAAATATTTGAATTTTTTCGAATTGAATATCAAGTTTTCTTGTTCCGAAGGAATAAAATATCACATCCAATATTTTAGGACACGATAATTTAAATCCTTGAATCTAAGATCGTCTCGTGGTTTTCTCAAATTGAATATCAAGATTTTCTCGTTCCGATGGAATAAAATATCGCATCCAATACTTTAGAACACGATAATTTAAATCTCGAATCCAAGATCATCTCATAATTTTTCGAATTGAATACCAAAATTTTCTCATTCCGAAGGAACAAAAAAAATCACATCCAATACTTTAGGACACAATAATTTAAATATCCTCGAATCCAAGATGAGTATCGCCTTATTTTGAAAACTTTAAATAAAGTGCTAGTTTTGCAAAAGTGTATTTTTAACAAAAATCCATGTGACGATATTGCATTTACATTATCGAACATATATATTGAAAACAATTATGATATGCTAACATTTAAGATAAGCAATGAAGAAATAATAATGAGAGATGCGACGAATAAGAATTACTATGCTAGAGCAATTACAAATGTACGATGAAGTATAGACAAATACAATAAACAATAAAAAATTATAAACATATTCCGTGCAAGTTTAAATAATGAAAAGAGACATTCATATGATATAAACAATGTAAACAATGTATAAAATAAAATAATATATAGTGATTTTAAATAAATTTATATAAAACTACATATATAAAAAAAACAATATAAATAGAAATATATTATAACATAAATAAATTTTAGCTAAAAATAATATACAATATAATACGATATAATATACAATTTAAAAACATATAATGTATAAAAAAAATTTAATGAAAACAATTTTGAGCTAAATAAAAGTAATAAACAATAATTAAGAAATACGTATATATTTATACCTTTAATACACTAATATATAAACAATAAATAACATGGACAATTTAATGTAACATAAAATAATAAAATAAAATAAAAGTCAGTGGCAAGTGATAAGCAAATAATAATATACATATATATAAAAATAATATAATAGTAGTAACAATAATAACAAAAATACTAATAATACAAAATATGTACAATATAATAATAATAATAATAATAATAATAATAATAATAATAATAATAATAATAATAATGATACAAAATATGTACAATATAATAATATAAATAAAGTAATAATAATAATAATAATAATAATGATGATGATGATGATGATAACACTATAATTATGAAAATAAACAAATAAGGACTAAGCTGAAATTAGAATAAAATTAAAACGCTGAAATCACAATAAATAAAAATAAAAGAAATGGGGTATGGATTTAAATGGAATGTGTGCAAAACAAAAAGGACCGAACAGGTAAAATTCCCAGGCTTAGATGCTCGTCCATGGGTCAAGGATCCAATTGAAAACCCATAGAGATTAAAGGGAAAATTCCGTAAAAAGGAAAAATAATAAAAAGGCTGATTGAATGGCGCTGCAAAAGGATGGGGATCGATCGCGCAATTATACCTTTTGAGTATATGCGCATATTCCCTTTAGCATACAACGCCATTTCATTAAAGCCAAAAAAGTTACTTTATTCTTTAATGCTCCAGAACAAAAAATCAACCCCCAACCATTTCTTTCAAAAAAAACAAAAAAGAAACCCTCTTTCTCTTCATTTCTGTCCGGCGTTTGGACTTCCACCGCCGCTCGTCGCACCACCATGCCACCACCGTTTCGGTGGCCGGTGATGCCCAAAAACCGATCCCTTTGGCCCTCTTTTGAAGTCCTTTCAGAGATCGAGCCCCTCAATGCTCAAAACTTTAAGAGAAGAAGGATCTTTCCTTTCCGCACATTTGGTTTGGCTTCGACAACGGAGAAAGGATTCCGATGCTGCGCTCCGAGGATCAGGTATGGTCTCCTCGCTCTTTTTCTTTCAGTTAGTTTGTGAAATTTTTTTTTAAAAATAATAACAGAAAAATAAAGAAACAAAAAAAAGGACAGTAATAGTAATAGCAAAATAAAAATCCGAATCAACCTTTGAGCTTTTCTTCTGTTTCTTATTTGGATTTGAAACCACTGTTTTTTTTTTATCAAGAATCCCCTTTCTTACAACGTTTTCCTTCGGCTTATATAACCAAAATTGAAGAAAAAGTAGAAATAAAAAATACAATAGCTTTCCCCGTTTTCTGCCATTATTGTCTGTTTTCGTGCTTTTGCAGGAGTTAGTGGAGGTAGAGGCAAGTGGGGGAGCGGTGGTGGAGCAAGTGGGGGAGGTGCTGGTGGCAGACATGCGGCGCTGGTAGGGCCAGAAGACAACCAAGGGAGCTGCGGCGGCTAGGTTAGTTTGGGTTTAACTTGGGTTTAATTGGGCCGGGCAAAAATTGGTTATTACAGCTGCCCCTCTTTGCTCATTGTCGTGAAACGAGAATAGAGCAAAGACAATAGAAGAACCAATTTTTGCTCGGTCTTGGCCAAGCCTCGATTCTTCAGTGCTCTTATTCTTCAGATGGCCTCATCTCAATCCACTATTCCTTTGTCGCTTTGACTCACTTCACTGCTTCACTGCGATTTTGAGGTGATAAGAATTCAGAAAGAAGAGATCCGTAACTTTGATCTTCTCACTGAAACTTCTCAGAAAGGTTGATCCTCAATACACTCAGGGAGGAGGGATTAGTAGCTTTGTCCTGCTTCCTTGAGACTTCGAGGTGATAAGAATTCAGAAAGAAGAGATCCGTAACTTTGATCTTCTCACTGAAACTTCTCGGAAAGGTTGATCCTCAATACACTCAGGGAGGAGGGATTAGTATCTTTGTCTTACTTCCTTGAGACCTTGAGGTGATAAGAATTCAGAAAGAAGAGACCCGTAACTTTGATCTTCTCACTAAAACTTCTCGGAAAGGTTGATCCTCAATACACTCAGGGAGGAGGGATTAGTAGCTTTGTCCTGCTTCCTTGAGATTTCGAGGTGATAAGAATTCAGAAAGAAGAGATCCGTAACTTTGATCTTCTCACTGAAACTTCTCGGAAAGGTTGATCCTCAATACACTCAGGGATGAGGGATTAGTAGCTTTGTCCTGCTTCCTTGAGACCTCGAGGTGATAAGAATTCAGAAAGAAGAGACCCGTAACTTTGATCTTCTCACTGAAACTTCTCGGAAAGGTTGATCCTCAATACACTCAGGGAGGAGGGATTAGTAGCTTTGTCCTGCTTCCTTGAGACCTCGAGGTGATAAGAATTCAGAAAGAAGAGACCCGTAACTTTGATCTTCTCACTGAAACTTCTCGGAAAGGTTGATCCTCAATACACTCAGGGAGGAGGGATTAGTAGCTTTGTCCTGCTTCCTTGAGACCTCGAGGTGATAAGAATTCAGAAAGAAGAGACTCGTAACTTTGATCTTCTCACTGAAACTTCTCGAAAAGGTTGATCCTCAATACACTCAGGGAGGAGGGATTAGTAGCTTTGTCCTGCTTCCTTGAGACTTCGAGGTGATAAGAATTCAGAAAGAAGAGATCCGTAACTTTGATCTTCTCACTGAAACTTCTCGGAAAGGTTGATCCTCAATACACTCAGGGAGGAGGGATTAGTAGCTTTGTCCTGCTTCCTTGAGACTTCGAGGTGATAAATCTGAACTTTTCCATTTGCTTCCTTACTATCTTCAGGAAGATTTCAATCTTCAGCCTGCTCTGCTACCATCTCGAGGGAACAAAATCTGAACTTTCCAATTTGCTTCCTTACTATCTTCAGGAAGACTTCAATCTTCAGCCTGCTCCACTACCATCTCGAGGGAACAAAATCTGAACTTTTCAATTTGCTTCCTTACTATCTTCAGGAAGACTTCAATCTTCAGCCTGCCCCACTACCATCTCGAGGGAACAAAATCTGAACTTTTCAATTCGCTATACCGTCCTCTAAGGGGCATATCCTGTAGACTCGAATGTATTATGGACGACATTCGCATGAATACAGAATGTCATGAGGATGATCTATTTTTTAGATGTAAAATGACTAGGATGTAATGATCGAAATGAATCAAATGCTCCTAATTGGATGTGTATGAATGAATGCATGAGAATGACCCTTTTTATTGTTTGGGTTGTCATTGCTCGTAGTTCATCAAGGTTCTATCATTGATGCGTTTCGATGCTTTCTCGTTCAGCCGGTATCTTTGACAGAAAACCCAAAGAGATGATCATATTCTATTAGCAAGCTTGCCCCGCTGTAATTTCATAGTCCCTTCCACTGTACCCTCTGGGACATAAAGTTTGTACCTCCTACTGCAACTTCAGGAGAATAACATTTGGTTTCTTCCAACCATCTTGCTGCGACTCTGAGGTAAAGGATCAATCACTGTTCATTGGGTATAATGGTATCATGATCTCCTTGTGTACCTGGATCGACATCGCTCGTTATTTGTCAAGGTCGTATCACCGACGAAATGTCTTGTCTTTGTTCAACCAATAAAATGTTCAAAGAGATAATCATTTTTCTCCGATATTTCCAAACCTTAAGCTGCATGAGTTCTGAATAATAGTCATGTTTTAGGTCCTTTGTATTATTCAGAAGCTTTCAAAGTAATATGCGAAACTCCTTTCATGAAAGTATTACTAGTTCTCGAATCGTTATTTCAATGGAAAATGCCCGAAAAAGATTGTAACAATGGACAAGAAGGAAATTGATTGGGGGCATAGCTCGAAACAAACAAGTTGATCAAGGCTAGCAAATACAATCAAGAAGGAAATTTGTTGGTAGATAATCACAAATGACAAATTAAAATGGGTAAAATGGAAACTAGGTGCCCCAGATATCGCAGCCCGAGCTTCTCTGTTCCAACTTCTTGAGGACCATTTTAAGCTCAATATGTGTTTAGGGGATCTGGAGTACTTTGTCGATGCCCTAAGACGTAACATACATCTTTATTGTTATTTCAAGCGCAGCGAGACTATTGTATGCCCCATTTCTGATCAAAATTCGAGCTGTCCTTTTTGGGTTTTCAACTTAAAACCCCTTTTGTCTCAAAGCGCCCTTTGTGGGTTTTCGCCTTGACCTCTCCTTTTTCTTTCTTCCTTTTTTGCTGATTTTTTTCTCTTTTTTTTTTTGAACTTGAATTCTCCAAATTGGGCAAGTCCCTACCATCCATTTCGGTCAATATTCATGCTTTCTCAGCAGGCCTTCTTCGCTGCATGAGGTCCTTCCTAGTTTGGCACCCGCTTTCTTCTGAAGTCCCTTTTACATGGAAAAAATCTTCTTCAAAGCCCTATCATGAAATTTTCTAGGGCGAATCATTTTTGTTATAAGCTCGCATCATCTGACCGTGACAGATAACTTTCTCTTCAAATTTACCTGATCATATTAGATTGGATCTATTTTCCTAATCTAATTTCAACTCCAACAAAATTTCGACTCCAATTGGCAAAATCGATAAGAAATATGTTGCCCCGGTGAAGGTTCTGTTGCCTCGATGAAGGTTTTAGCCAACGTTCTAAAAACATAGAGGGTAAATGGTAACTTCTCTATGCCAACCTTCACAAGTCTCCGTCAATTTTCGAATGATTTTTGGTTGTCTTTGCTACACTGGTAAGGTGTCTGATTCTCGAACAGACTGTAAAAATTTTTTTGACATTGTGCAATGATGTTAAACGTGTTTTTCCTAGCGTTCTTCATTGCTACTTTTTGTTTTTCGTTTTTTTGTTTTTTTTTGTTTTTTTTGTTTTTTGCATCTGAACTTGGATTTGAATTTCGATTTGATGACTGCTGACTTTGTAACTTTGGCATATGAAGCAACCTTCACCCTCTTAGTGAAGTACTTGATAACCACAAAGATGTATTAGTATCGGCTGGATACCTTTGACGAGATCGGTCCCGTAACATCTATACCCCCTCATATGGAGGAGGCACATAAGTCTTGTCTTCCTTAATTTGGCGTTTGATGCAATTTTCCTTTCTGGGTAGACCAGTAGTTCGAATTTCCTGATTAGCCTGGCCATTGTAGAACCATCAACATGGGTTCCAAGCTTGGCAACATCTCAACGTTTCAGTAGTCTGGTGTGCCTTGATATGATCATGCAAAAATATCTTGGAATTCTTGAAAATAGCTCAATGATGTCTCGCCTTATTTCTGTGGTGAGTTAAGCTTTTTCCTAAGCTCGCAACGTCTACTGACCCTTTTTGCAAGGTAGAGTCTATTTTCGCTTATTCTGCCACCCTTAACAAATTAAAAGATAGGTTACAATCTCTGTCATCTTCAAAGTCTTGAGATCCCTTAGAACCATATTTCACTAAAAAGAGATCCAGTAACAGTGTCGCTCGTGTCATTGATATCTGGGGACCCATTGTGGGTGTAAAGGTAGAAAATCTAAAGAATAAATTATTCTAAGGATGATTATTTATATGATATGGACATGAATAAAAAATGTAAAGCATAAAAATATTTACTTAGAGAGATGCATTTTATTAAAATAACAATTCTGGACACAAGCCCATTTCACAAAAGATTCTTATTGCTCCTAGGCTTTTAGAGTAATTTGCGCGTTTGGACATTACTCCGAGTTAGCTCTAAAAAATACACGTCTTTTCCACAGCCCTATTGCTCAAAACACTCACAGGTTCATATTTCTGTATTTGGCGTGTCATCCAACTTCACAATACCTATGCTAATGAATTTTTCCACCAATTTCTTGAAAGCCAGGCAATTTTCTATCGAATGCCCTGTGACCCCAGTGTGATACTCGCACTGGGCATTTGGGTCATACCATTTCGGATATGGAGGTTGCATCGGTTTCGGGTAGTGAGGAGCCACCTCATGTGCCTTGAGTAGGATTTGATACAACTCCCTATATGTCATTGCAATTGGTGTAAACTGGTGTTGCTTTGCACTGGATTCTCGTTTTGACAAGCCTTGATAACCTGTTGTCACAGCCCTTGGTTGCCCTATAGTGACTAATTTGGGGCACTTGCTCAAACTGTTCAGTTCATTTTCCTTATTTCTCGAGGTCTTTAAAGTCTGCTCTCTCCTTTCCTTTGTCTCTGCCTGAACAATCGGTTTGGCTCGATCATCCTTAGGGTTAAAACATGAGCTCATCGGGAAGTTTGACAGGGTCGGGGTACTAGTCTGACGTTGGGGTCCGATAATGATGGGTGCCCCTTGCGACTGCGTATCTGGTTGAATCGGAATATTCCTCAGGGAATAAATGATTTGTTCATCATCATCCACACTGCCGACCACTGGGCCACTCCTTTTTTCAAGTCTTTCGACTAGTAATTGGGTTAACCGGCGCATCATATTCGTTTGATTTCGCATATCCTGCTGGATTTTGGCTAACTGTTCTTGCATCAGTATTTGCCTTTGCTCTAATCTCTCCAACCTTTGTTCCATATCTTCTAGGTTAACTGGAATAATTTCACCTACTTAGGGTTTTTCTACAAGTTTTGATGCATGCAATATGATGTAATACAGATGCATGAAATGCAATGCAAAATGCATGGAATGAATGCAAAAAGAAAGAGAGGCGTTGATTATGAATTCAATTCCTATAAGAACTTGTCTAGAAAATACGTTTCTTTACATAAAATGGACCGCATACACGGCCTCTTCCTCATAGTCCAGATTAAAACACCTATCCTCTTCTTATGGTCGTGTCCCGTGAACTTTCTCAGTAGATGTCTCTTTTAGCTCTTTGTTGCTTAGTCCAGGTCGTACTTCGTCACTCGTTTATCCTCCGCGATACTCATAATCTTCCGATGACTCCCAAACAATCCTTTTCGGCTTGAATCTTCATACAAATCCTCTTCTTCGTATCCGGATGTTATGGTTATGTCCCGTAAACTTTCTTAATAGACGTCTCTTCTAGCTCTTTATTGCTTGATCCAGGTTGTTCTTCATCACTCACTTATCATCCGTGATGCTCATAATCTTCTGATGGCTCCCGAACAATCCTTGTCGGCTTAAATCTTCAGGTAATGTCTTGTCTCGTTGTTTACCTAGGCCATGTTCAGACGACCGTATTATAATCCACTTTATCAAGTAACACATTTTCTTATGACAAATTCTTCTATTTAGCAATCGAACGCGAATCAACACCTCCTTTCTAAGATGATGCAATGCAATGCAAATGCATGGAATGAATGCAAAAAGAAAGAGATGCGCTGATTATGAATTCAATTCCATTAGAAGAACTTTTCTAGAAAATAAAGCTCTTTACATAAAACGGATTGCATATACGGTTTTGTCCTCATAGTCCAAGCAAAACACCAATCTTTTCCTTCGTGACCGGATATCATGGTCATGCCTCGTGAACTTTCTTCGTAGATACCTCTTCTAGCTCTTTGTAGCTTGGTTCGGGCCATACCTCTTCACTTATTTATCCTCTGTGATTGTTCGTGAGCTTCATTAAATAAGGCCAAGACGTGACGAATTTTGAATAATCATTGTTGGCTTAAATCGTCGGGCAAAGTCTTGTATTCTTCTATGGACTATCAGTCTTCTCTCGTTGTTTACTTGGACTATATTTGGGCCACTGTATTATAATCCACTTTATCAAGAAATTCATCTCCTTATGACAAACTCCTCTATTTAGCAATCGAATATTAATCAGCACCTCATTTCTGTGATGATGCAATGCAATACAATCAAAACAGAAGAAAACACGTTAGCACAGGAGTAATAAACAAGTATCTATCCGGGTGATCACTAGGGTTCGACATGGCTCTACCTAGGGTGGGCTCTTAGGGTTCACTATATGTGGTTCAGTTCTAAAATAAGGGTACCTGAACCAGCAGATTCCTCAATCCTCACCCATTATAGGCTCATACGGGTTGAGTTCAGTTCAGGGGAATACATTTCCCTATGGCCATACGGAGGTGAAAACCTCACGAAGACATAGGTACAGATATATCCCGAAAGCAGTCCACAAGCCTATACGGAGGTGAAAACCTCACGAAGGCATAGCTTCTCACTCCCACTTAAAGGTGCGGCCACGACGGTCATGCCATATAATGTGTAGAAATAAACTAAGTGTGATGAAAATGTCATTCGATCAAAACAAAACAAGTATGTAGTCCAAACACAGCTTAAAGCAAGCAAGAAATAAAGCACCTACTCAGGTAACCGCTAGGATTTGGCGTGCTCTATCTAGGTTAGGCTCCTAGGTTTCTCTATATGCGGTTTGGTTCTAGGGTAAAGGTACCTGAACCAGTAGATTCCTCGATCCTCACCCATTATAGGCTCATATGGACCAAGTTCAGTTCAAGGGAACACATTTCCCTATGGCTGCACGGAGATGAAAATCTCACGAAGACATAGGTACGGATGTATCCCGAAAGCGATCCACTATCTTGCACGGAGGTGAAAACCTCACGAAAGAGTAGCTTCTCACTCCCACTTAAAAGGGTGTGACCCAACGGTCATGCAATGTGATGTAAAAATATTACGCGAGACTCGACCACACAATCAAATAAGATGACGCAAGCAAATGCAATAAAAAGAATCGTAATTTTTCAAATCAAATTTTCAAACTTTCGACAAAGGACATAAAATAATCAATTTACGGCTTGACTCTCTTTTTGGTTCCCCAGTGGAGTCGCCAAGCTGTCGAAACCATTTTTTATCGTGTTTTGAGAAATGGGAATCGACTTGGGTTTTGAAAATAAAAACGAGGAGTCGCCACCGATCTTTATTTGGTGTGATCGGATCACCTTTGTTTTAATAAAACGTTTTGATTTACTAAAACAGTGTTTTTGGTCTACGAAATCCAAGAAAACGGGTTCGGGAGTCGGTTACGTGCGAGGAAGGGTTAGCACCCTCGTCACGCCCAAAATTGGTACCAAATTGATTAATTACTGTCCCTATGTCGAAAGTTGAAAAATAACAAAAAGGCTGATTGAATGGCGCTGCAAAAGGATGGGGACCGATCGCGCAATTATACCTTTTGAGTATATGCGCATATTCCCTTTAGCATACAACGCCATTTCATTAAAACCAAAAAAGTTACTTTATTCTTTAATACTCCAGAACAAAAAATCAACCCCCAACCATTTCTTTCAAAAAAAACAAAAAAGAAACCCTCTTTCTCTTCATTTCTGTCCAGCGTTTGGACTTCCACCGCCGCTCGTCGCACCACCGTGCCACCACCGTATCGGTGGCCGGTGATGCCCAAAAACCAATCCCTTTGGCCCTCTTTTGAAGTCCTTTCAGAGATCGAGCCCCTCAATGCTCAAAAATTTAAGAGAAGAAGGATCTCTCCTTTTCGCACCTTTGGTTTGGCTTCGACGACGGGGAAAGGATTCCGACGCCGCGCTCCGAGGATCAGGTATGGTCTCCTCGCTCTTTTTCTTTCAGTTAGTTTGTGAAATTTTTTTTTAAAAATGATAACAGAAAAATAAAGAAACAAAAAAAGGACGGTAATAGTAATAGCAAAATAAAAATCCGAATCAACCTTTGAGCTTTTCTTCTGTTTCTTATTTGGATTTGAAACCACTATTTTTTTTATCAAGAATCCCCTTTCTTACAACGTTTTCCTTCGGCTTATATAACCGAAATTGAAGAAAAAGTAGAAATAAAAAATACAATAGCTTTCCCCGTTTTCTGCTATTATTGTCTGTTTTCGTGCTTTTGCAGGAGTTAGTGGAGGTAGAGGCAAGTGGGGGAGCGGTGGTAGAGCAAGTGGGGGAGGTGCTGGTGGCAGACATGCGACGCTGGTAGGGCCAGAAGACAACCAAGGGAGCTGCGGCGGCTAGGTTACTTTGGGTTTAACTTGGGTTTAATTGGGCTGGGCAAAAATTGGTTATTACATTAACATTCATCCATTTGGCTCGAATTTTATAATGTTGTTTCATGTACTGTACTTTTAAGTAGAAGAATAGAATCGCATGAATTAAGGCTGTAAGTCATTATTTAACTGAGTATTCCCTGCATGTATTACTATGCAAATGTTTCTTCTAAATAAATGCACATCCACGATTTTTGTCAATGTCGGAAAGTGTCAAATAATTTCACATCCCGATTTTTGTCAATGTCAGAAAGTGTCATGAACTGAGCTGTTTTAGGAAGCCAAATCAAGAGTTTTCCAAGAATTAGTGTCGGGCTAAGTTGTGGGTCATAATTAGTAGTTAATTAGAGTAATCATGATTTTCTAATTATTGATAATTAGTGGGAAGAGTGAGTAGGACTAAATTGTAAAGTTGAAAAAAAAATTGAGATAATTTTATTTTGCAAAAGTTAGATTTTAAAAGCTTAGAGGTTTTAAAAGGTAAATTGACAAAGGATCGAATAGCAATTGGACCCTTTGTAGTGTTAAAAGCGATGAATGGTTGGTTTCAATTTCGAACCATCAATTGAAAGATAAATTGATTTTCTAGCAAGATTTTTAATGTTTTCAAGATAAAAAAAAATGTGGTTTCTCGCTTTTCTTTCTATTTTTACAAGAATGTGGAAGTTGAGAGAGAAAGAATTCTTGGTTGATTTTTAATTTGATTTTTGTAAAATTATAGTAAGGTAATGATGATTTCAACTTAATCTAATGATTTTCTATCCATGAAGACGATTTTCAATGTTCTTTCTCATTTCAAAAGGCATGTTCATGTTTTTTTGGGTTAGAGAGAGTGTCTTGATGTTTAAAGGCTGGATTTGAGTTAATAATGAGTTTCAAAAATTATTAAGATGCTAAAAATTAGATAAGAACGGAGTTTAGAATTAAGCTTAAAGTTTCTATTGATGAGTGCTGTGGAGTATGCCTCGCATTTTGGTCAAATTAGGACACAAATAGAGAGTGACGTCACAGTAAGGAGGAGCTCCTCGTCTCAACAAGTTGCCAACATCACGACGAGAAGAAGACCATCGTCCTGACGACACAAAGCCACCTCATCTTAGCAACGCGAATTCCACATCACGACGTGGCGACGTGTCATGCAATTTTCTCAGTTTTTTCTTCCAGTTAAAATCTGATTATTTGTCCCAGTCAAATTGTGATTTGTGTAGGTTATTTTAATATTATTTGACCTACGAATTTAACCTATAAATAGGCCATTTTCCACCCTAGAAGAATAAGCCATATGACACATTTAGGTATTACCTTTTACAAGATTTCAGAGAATTTTGTGTTTACGTTTTGAGGGTTCTTATGGGGTTTAGTTTTATCTCCATCTTTGTACTCTTCGTTTTTGTCGTTATAGTAAATTTATCTTTACCCATGGTTGTTTATCCTCTTCAGAGGGGTTTTTCCACGTAAAATATTTGTGTTCGATCTTTTTAATTTCTTTTTTATTTTACTTGTTTGTTATTTAATCGAGTTTATCCCTAACAAACTGATATCGGAGCTAGTTCGATTTTCGCAATCAACCCGTTCAGAAATGGCAGCAACAAGGTTTGATATTGATAAGTTCGATGGCATCACAAATTTCAATCTATTGCAAGTTCGGATGACGACAATTCTAATTCAGAGCAATCTTGAGAAGGTCCTTACAGAGAAAAAGCATACATACATGAATAAATCAGAATGGGATAGGTTAGATCGAAAAGCTCTATCCATGATTCAGTTATGTCTAACAAATAATGTGTTGCAGGAAGTTTTGATGGAATAAACGACATTCACCTTTTGGAAAAGGTTAGAAAACTTCTACGCGACAAAGTCTCTGACTAACCGATTGGTGTTGAAACTGTAACATCCTAAAAAAAACAAAAAAAAGAATTGGAGCATGATTAATGGGAGCCATGGCAAAAGCATGAAAATTTCATAAACAAACAAAATTTGAGATAAGCATGGGTTGATTTTTAATTTGTAAAAATCCTTCAAAAGAATGTGCATAGAGGGAGTGGCTATTAAGGTGAAAAGATGACTAATAAAAAGTTACCTTTTGATATAATTAGTGGTAATGTTGACTCACCACTAATTAAATTTCCTCATGAATATGCATATTTCTTGTCATGGTGGGGTAAACATATATTTTGTGATAAGGGGTATGAGGTGGATGGCATGAGAGATGAATTAAATTCTTTAAAATTAGGTATATTGGATGAACATTCAGCCCTTCAATTTTGTTTGTAAATGAAGAAGCAGAAACCTCTTAGCCATATCTCTTCTCCTTTCTTGTGTATTGGACATTTCTTCCTTTGGTTGAATCTGTGCTCTAGTAGTTTGGCTGAATAACACATCCTTGCCAACTAATTTTAGCCTTAAGTCAAATCGGTGGAAGTCGGATATATCATAGTTGAGGTAAGGAATTTCTTCATGGTTTATTTCGATCTCTCATTGCTCGGTTATTTTGCAAATCGGATCGAAGGTTATGACTAATCAATTATTTTAGGGATTTAATCAGTTGCTCTTCTCTATTCGTTGACCTTTGGAAGTAGTGGTAAGTCAAAATCCTCTCCCTAAACAACTACTTTCTCTCATCGTGGTATTTTTTCTGATCGAGTGTTAAGGTGTCATAGGTGTCGACGATCAAGAAGGTTTAGTCCTTACCGTAATCAGGTGTGTAATCCCTTACTTTCCGAATACATGTTTGAAATGGGGTGTGTAATCTCATACCTCTCTAAATGTTTGCATGAAATGTTTTGTGATTCGGTCGAAAGACTGAAAAGCCGCAAACCAGCATCTGTGGCCACTCGGGCGTACGTACGTTCGAAGTGGTAACCATATTTTGTAACAAAACAGTTTTGGTTTATAGCAGTGATGTGATTTTGAAAAATCACCAAAAATAGTGTAAATTGAATTAGAAAGTGAAGGAGATATGGATTGAAATATAATTGAGTCTATTTTCTTATAAAAGAAACGGAGCAAGCAAAGGATTAGTATATTTTTAGATTTTTATATTTTTGTGAGACTGGTTCAGAGTGATTTCGAGATCCCCTGTTCTGACTTGGAAAAATCACTATAAATTGTAGAAAAATAATTACGAGACATGGTTTATATTATTAAAATCCTTAGTGAGTATATTTTTATTTTGATCAAACGAAACCAGTATTTGAGTTCTGTACAATAAGATATCTGAGATTTTGTGAAGAGAGCGCAGAACTGTCAAACAGTGAAACAAGGGATACTTTGAAGAATAAACTGTACTAATTGGCTAAGCCAAAAATTCTGGAAAAATTATATTGAGAAGTTATATAAGTCTAGTTTCAGGGAAAATTTACGGATCTAAATTTCGAGTTTCCCAACTCGAGTTATAGTTAGTTTAGTCAGTACGACGCAGATGGACAGTTTTGATTTTTATGCCCCAAATTAGTAATTAAGTCTAGGTTGCGAAAATTTCCATCATACCCTTAGAGGGTAAATTACCGAATTACCCTTAGTGGGTACGATTACCGAATTATAAAAACGCCCTTATGGGCCGAATTACGAAAATGCCCCTAATGGGCTGAATTATGAAATGTCCCTATAGACCGAATTACGAAAATACCCTTAATGGGCCAACTTGATAAATTGCTATATGGGTCAATTTGGTAAATTGCTATATGGGCCAACTTGATAAATTGCTATATGGGTCAACTTGATAATTTGCTATATGGGCCAACTTGATAATTTGCTATAAGGGTCAATTTGGTAAATTGCTATATCGGCCAATTTGATAATTTGCTATATGGGCAAATTTGAAAAACTGCTAGATCGATATATGGGCCAAAAAAAAAAACTGCTAGATCGATATATGGGCCAAAACTGCTAGATCGATATATATGGGCCAAAATTGCTAGATCGTTAAATGGGCTAAATTGCTATTTTGACTAACGGGTCAAATTGATAACTTGTAATATGGGATTTTTGTTGAAATTTACCTTATGAATATATTGTTATGTATTATAAATATATACATGACTGCATGGGTTGGGATAATTGATGAAGAGAAGAAAGGCCTGTTGCCAAAATCTAGTTCGGTGGCTCTGCCACAAATATTTTAAATGGCTTAATGTCTCTAGTTCGGTGACTTTGTCACAATCTAGTTCGGTGGCTCTGCCACAAATATTATAATTGGCTTAATGCCTGCTATTGGTGTGTTGGCTGGGTGGGTTGACTTGATCCCCACAGGTGTGTTGGTTGGTACAGGTGGTGTGTAGCGGATGGAAATTAGGTTTGGTTGGGAATTTCATATCACATGCATTTTTTATATATATATTGATTTATATGTATTGTACAATTGTAAATGGGCTCAAGCCCAACTAATTGCTTAAATGGTTTTGGCCCAGTGAACACGGTAAGTGGGTTACACATTGAGTTCTAAGTAACTCACCCCGTTTTCCTTACCCTTCTCAGGTAATAATAATTGATGGAGGCTTGGGCCGGGGATGACTTCGTGTGGAGGCCATACTAAGAATGATGAGTTATAAAAACTTTGAACTTCTTTTAAGTATTTTTATTTAAGTACTATTTCAATTGCGATGTAATAAGGCCTCTGGTATTATTTTTATGGATTTTTATTTTTGGATGGTTTTTAATATGTTTTAATTACTTAAATGGGGTTGTTTAATTTTTATAAATTCATTTCAATCAATTATTTAGATTTGTAACCAATTATCTCTCTGTAAATCAAATTGTAAACTCTTATGTTTTAAAATCATGGTTTTCAAATAAATCTCGATTTTTGATAAACTCCACCTTTAAAATCGTTTTCAAGAATTGTTTTCATTAAAAGCATTGATGACTGGACGTAAGTTCGAATTGTGTGGCATGCCAAGTCTGGTCTTAACGCATAGGCCGGGTTTGGGGTGTTACAGAAACAGTGTCTGTACATATTCCGCATAGACGAAAGTTAGCACCTTAGAGGTCACATCAGTCAATTTATTACTCTTTTGAATGATTTAAAAAATGTTGAGGTTTAGATTGACGATAAAGATCAAGCTATGTTATTATTGTGCTCTTTACCCCCTTCATACAAGTCTTTCAAGGAGATCCTTATGGCACAGATAATCTCTCATTCAAGGATGTGAATGGTCATCCATTGAGTAAAGACAAACTCGACAATGAGTTTGGTTTGGATACCAAGTCAGATAGGCAAGCATTAGTTTTGGTAGCATCAAAGAAGTGAGATAAGAGATGTCGCTATTTTAAAAGGCTAGGTCAAGTCAAGGCGAATTGTTACAAGCTGCAAAATAAAAGGGCTGCTAAAAGCAACTGGGAAGATTTAGCTGGTTCTAATTTGGCCGATGAAGGTTAATGATTTTTTTGTGTGTCAACAAGCGAAAGCTCCGAGCTTACGTCTGAGTGGATCCTGGATTCGAGGTGTTCTTTCCACATGTGTCCCAACAGAGACTAGTTCTCCATATACAATTTAGTTGAAGGTGGAGTTGTGCACATGGGGAATGATTTGCCCAGTAAGGTAACTGGTATTGGTATTGTTCAGATCAGGATGCACGATGGGACAATTAAGACACTATTAGATGTCAGACATGTGCCTAACTTAAAGAAAAAAATCTTATCTCCTTGGGAATTTTGGACTTGAAGGACTGTAGAATTAATATGGAGTCAAGTGGCATTAAGGTATCTTATGAAGCTCTCGTTTTGGTGAAAGGTAAAAAAAATAGCAGTCTTTATGTTCTGGAAAGATCAATAGTGACAGGTGAAACAGAACATCTCTCGTCTTTTAAGTAGTCGAAGTTGGCTTGTTTGAAGCGGAGACAACTTGGTCATAGGAGGGAAAAAGGTATGACCGTTTTGTATAAGAGAGGTTCTTTTTTGGATGTAGGTTTTGAAAAGATAGGGCATTGTGTTCATGAAAATCAGACCTGAGTTAGTTTTGATTTAGCAGTGTACAAGTCGAAGATTAGAAGTCTTCCAACTTCTAAGCACAGCTTCGACTCAATTAATATCCTGCATAGTTCGAGATAGGCCCATGGCTGGTTTTGGCAAAGAAGGCATTGTGAAAATACAAGTCAATGTGGAGATTTGTAGAGTATGTCTCGCATTTCGGTCAAATTAGGACACAAAAAGAAAGTGACATCGCAACAAGGAGGAGCTCCTTGTCCCGACGAGTTGTCGACACCGTGACAAGAAGAAGACCATCAGTCAAGGTGGAGATTTTTCTTTGCATGCAAAACTCGTTGAGGACAAATACAAATGATATTAATGTGAATAATGGAATTTTATCTAAACCAATGTATTAAAAAAAATTACATATGCAAATGATGAATAAACTACACTTAAGGTACTAGATACTAACTGTCGAAACCATTTTTTTTGAAAAAAGGGTCGACTTTGGTTTTAAAAATGGGAAATGGGAGTCGTCACCAATCTTTTTTGATGAGGTGTGATCGGGTCACCTCGTAATTC
This sequence comes from Gossypium australe, assembly GCA_005393395.2. NCBI lineage: Eukaryota > Viridiplantae > Streptophyta > Magnoliopsida > Malvales > Malvaceae > Gossypium > Gossypium australe. Next base: position 144,277,737 of record CM016616.1, on the reverse strand, counting down.
GGTCATTTTAATAATAGATTTGATTTATTAAAACAGCGGTTTTGGTCTACGAAATTTAGAAAAACGGGTTCGGGAGTCGGTTACGCACGAGGAAGGATTAGCACCCTTGTAACGCCCAAAATTGGTACTTAGTTGATTAATTAGTGTCTTAGTGTCGAAAATCGAAATTTTGAAGAGATTTTAAAAACACAATCCTTTGTTCAAATATTGCTTAATTGAAAACTTTTTTTTTATAGAAAAGGGCGTATTTCATGTTAAACCAAAAAAAAAGATTACGTCCCATAAGTTAGGACACAATGTCTTAAATTCCCGAAATGATAATAAACACCAAAAAATTATTTTGAAGGATATTTGGTTACCTCGGTTTCAGAGAAAAAATCATATTCCGTAAGTTGGAACACGATCTTTTCTTGATTCCCGAGATTATTTAACAATTTTTTAAAAACGTTCGTTTACTCGAATTTATCGAGAAAATCGAAACCCCGTAAGTTAGGAAACGACTTTTCGAATCTCGAATTACGAAATATTGCTTATTTTAAAAAAAACGAAATTTTATGTATCGGGCAAAGATTAATGTGACGCGAATTTGTAATAATAATGACGTAATATGCTTGATAAAGTATAAAAAATCATGGTACTAACATGCATAACAGAATAATAATGAATGTGATAACATAAATAACAATAATAAGAAGAAAAAAAAAAATAAGGTAAATAATAATAAAATAATAAAACAAACCAATTGTATATAAAATAATATAAAAAGAAAAGTAAATGAACAAATAAAAACTAAATATAATTTAAAATTTTAATAGTAATTACTAATGAATAAAGAAAGAGAGAAATATTAGGTAGTTTAAAATACTAATAATAATGATAATAATATTAATAATAATAATACAAATAATAAATGATCTAAAGTTTGAAATTATTTAAGAGGATATAAATAAAATAAATGATAATATGATAAGATAAAATAAATGCATTTACAAATACTAGGTAAATAAATATTAAGGAAATAATAGTAATAATAACAAAGTTAATTAATAATACATTAATAATAATAATATGTTGATAATAACAATAATAATAATAATGTTAAATTAATTAATTTAATAATGCGATAATAAAAACAAGTAAATAAAAATAAAAAGTAATAATAATATTTAATTAATAATAAAATAGAAAAAATAACAAAAGAAATAAAAAAAGGACTAAGTTGAACTTAAAATAAAAGTTTGGGGCAAATCTAAAATTAAATAAAAAAGAAAAGGACTGAATCGAGTGCGCGAATAACAAAGAGAGACTAAAGGGGAAAATATCCCGGCCCTCCAAAACGCAGCACTTTGCACAGGCTAAAATAAAATCAAAGCAAAATTCTAGGGCAAAATTAGAAATAAAAGAAACTTAATTGCAAAACCATAAAAAAGCGGAAGGGCTAAAAGTGCAATTAGCCATTTCGTTAAAAACATGCAGATCCTCTTTGTGCGGGTCGGTCCGGGTCTGGAGTAAGACGACGCCGTCTTAGGGCTTCAGAAGATTGTCCTAAACGACGTCGTATTCGAGTGCATATAAATACAAAAAAATAAACCAAAAATTCATTTTAACCACTTCCTTTCAAAAAAAAAAAGTTCAAAACTCTCTCAATTTTCTTCTCTCTCCCCTCAGTCCGGCCAAACGCCGGTCACTTCCAGTCGGTGGACCACCCAGCGACGGCGCCGTCGTCCACGGTGGCCGAAAAATCAAAACAAGGCCATTTTTTGTCCTTTCGACTTCCCGACTCCAAAATCACCGATTTTCATCGAAATCAACGAACCTCCACCACCTACTGCGGCGCAAACGCAAGAAAGGTAAGATTTTTTTCTCTTTTTTTATTTTCGATTTTCCTTTTTCTAAAAAAATAAAATAGTGAAATATAAAAAAAAGAGAGCATAAATCAGAAACCTTTAGATGATTGTTGTATTTTCTTTTTCTCTATATTCTATGTGTAAAAAAAATTTACATGCGTTTTGGTGGCTTTTTATAGCCGAAAAATACATCATTTTGGTAAAAAAAATTGTTTTTGCTACTGTTTTCTAATGCTTTCTGTCCTTGCAGGTATGGAGAAGGCCAGCTGGGCGGAGGTGTTGACCTGGAGGTGGAGGTGGAGGTGGAGGTGGAGGCGGCGGCTGAAGGCTTAGCTAGGGTTTCTTTTTTTCTTTTTCTGATTTTTTTTTAGGTTTAGGCTATTGGATAGTTGGGTTGTATTGGGATGTATTTGTTGGGCTTGTTTTTATTGTTGGGTCATATGTAAATGGACTATTATTTTTTAGGGTTTGTTTTAATTTATTAATTGGGTTTGTAAAAAAATTGGACTTTTAATTTATTTATTGGGCCCGGGCAAATTTGGGCTTGTGTACTAACAATATTCCACTTACCCTAGTGAAACATATTAACATGTGGTTAACAACAAAACAACAACTATATACCCTCACTTAACATATTTAACAATCATATCAATTAATATGACACATTGAGTCACCATATACATATAAAGGTTCCAATCATCCCTTAAGCAATTCAATTGACCAAATTAACCAATCAATAACAAAAAGTAAAGACTAAAGAGAACAAACTAAAATCCTCTATTCCTCCAACACATTTACCTTTCCTTTGGCCTTTCAACTAATCTAACTTTACTTTTTCTAAGAATTTAACCAAACCTCCCAAGAATCTAATCTAATCTTTCTAAATATGATTTCTAATGATTTAATGTTAATATACAACTTACAAATACCTAATTTATCACCGCAATGCATCAAGAAAACACAAAATCTAAACTCTCCCCACCTACCAAGAAGTTAACGTGAATGAGGATGAGTAGCCATTCCCTCCTTTGAATTAAACAAATGGGCATTTAGATTAGAAGCCCTTGGAATAATTACCACATAAACCCTCTCCTATTTCCTAAATCATCTTTTAACTCTTAGACATTTAACTACCCAATTTTACTTTTCTTATAAAATAGTCCAAACCACAGATTACTAATTCCTTCATAATAACTAGTCTAATAAAATAATACTAATGTAAATTCACTTGTATCAAATTACAAAAATAATCGAATATCCATTCTCGAAAAACCTCTCGATTTAAATTTTAGGAACAAGGTGAAGTTTCGATTTCGAAATTTTGTAGCCTTACAGTTTTCCATTTTAAAAGGAGGGGCTAAAGAGAAATCAAAAGTTCTTTTAATGACTAGTTTCAATATGGGGTAACTTGAAAATATCTAAAAATCTATATGATGTAAATCTAGGATTCAAGAAAACCCAAAATCTCCAAGTTTAACAAAATTGGATACTTAATTAGTTTTATGAATTTTTCATTACTTGTTTATTCATTAAATAAAGTTCAATTGTAGATTAAATAGTTAGTGTCAAATTTTTTTATTTTATTTTCTTATGATATAAAATGTCTATGTAAAGGAAATTTGGTCAATCATATTGGACAAAATTGATTAAAGTTGAAATATCATTTTACTTTGCATAAAGTAAGGTTTTTTGAGAGTTGTGTGATTCTTCTCGTTTATTTGTGGAGTTTATTACTTTCAAGTCTTTTAAGGAGTTATAAGTCTTTAATGTTTCTAAGTGTTCTTCTAGAGGTTTCGTAAGGATCCAAGTCAAACCATTGACATTTTTAAGTATAAGTTATCCAAAGGTTCCATAAAGCTAATATATCCTTCTTCTCTTCTATTTACTTTATTTATTTTATTTTCTCTATTATTTTGAATCTAACTTTCTTTAATTCTTATCATTGTTTCCATATGCAATTAATCTTAATTGGAGATGTAATCCCTAAAATCCACCTTCACTAAATATACTTAATTCAAACATCTAATTCTCTTATTTGTTTTCTTTTCAATTAAATTATCTTCTTTTAATTTTTAAATTCTTAACTTTGTGGTTTATTAATTGTGCTAGACCCTGGAACTTCCACATCAATTCTCTTAATCTACTTGAAGACCCGAAAGTGACCATAGCCAGGACAGGGTTGAGTTACATCATTACCAAGATATTGAAGAGATGCTTCAAATGGCCATCACCCTTGAAAACACGTTGCAGTTTTGAGGAGCACTAATGGATGCTAGTTCTGTTTCGACTCCTCCATGGTGAAGAAATATGAGAGAAGGGATGGAAGACTGTTTAGCAGAAGAAATGAAAGGTTCAAGCCAAATAAGCATAAAGATCCGTACAAAGATAGAGGTACGCCTAATACATTTTGTGGTTCTACTTCTAGTAAATTTACTCACTCCTTTTTAATTCTTCTTCTCAAAGTTCTACTAGGAAGCTTAAGGACATCACTTGCTTCAAGTGCCAAGGAAGCCATTATGCTAAAGAATGCCCTAATAAATATTTCTTAGTGATTCAAGAAAAGCCAAAACCTCTTAGTTTAGCAAATCAACAAGAGAACATATTTTTTTATGTATAAAACAAGAAAGATAATTTATTTTATGTCGTCTTTAATCAACTTGTGAGTAACAATAACCATAATTGGACAACCCCGTACCACACCCTTAGATAATGAATAATCGGGAAATAAACAAAATGATTCACTCAACCTTGAAAAAGATGCTCACAACGAAAGTTTATTAAACTCCATCTCCATTATTTACAATGGTCAACCTAGCCAAGTATTTATAGGACTTCAATATGCTAACATTTAAAAGAAATATAACCTCTTAATTAAACTTATGACTAACATGCAAATCTAAATAACTATTCTAACCAGCCATTATTAAGGAGTTTTATTTACAATATATCTCCTTAAAATAAAAATAATTTTTTTTTTAAAACTAAACATCTAAAATTTACTTGAATTCATATTATTCTCTCCTGTTAAAAAGATTAATCCTTGAATCTGGAACCCTATATTACTACAACCTTGAAATCTCTTGTGATATAAAAAAAATTGAAATTCTTTTTTTTTTCTTCAATAACTATTAAGGAAGACAATAAAGGATAATTGTTTTAAATACCTAAATCAAAGCTCTGATACAAAATAATGTGAAACTTAAGATCCAAGAAAATCAAAAATATCTGAATTTAGCAAATCAGCAAGATAATTTATCCTACATCAACTCTAATCAACTTATAACTAACCGCAATGATAATCGGATAGATTTGCCCTTCACCACCTCTAATCAACTTATTACTAACAACAATGATAATTGGATGGCTCCCTATCATACTACTAGATAAGTTGTACTTAGATACATGTATAACGAAGAAATAAACAAGGTGAATCACTCAACTTTAGAAAAAAGGACTTACGATCAAATTTTGTTAAATCAAAATCTCTAAAATTTTTTTACAATGGTTAAATTTAAAAATATATATAAATTTTAAAACTAATTAAAAATTCAATTTTACAAATTTTATATAATCAAGTCTAACTAAATAAATATTTAATATTCTAATTAAACTTATAAATAACATAACTCTAACAAAACAATCCTAACAAACCATAATTAGAAAGTTTTATAAATACAAAACTCCTTAAAATAATAGAAGTTCACCTAAAATCCTGCTTGAATTTGCATTTAGTATCACTATAGATTATTTTTCATGTTGTTTATTGAGAGAATATTCGATTTTCAATGGCTCAAGGCACTCCTATATAAACAATTATACATAATGGAAATGGGAAGGGGCACTGTTTTTTTTTTTACATTTTTTATATTAGATAGATAAATATTTAGTATATTGTCAATAGAATTTTTAGACTCCACCATCAGAATTAAGGAGTTGAACAAAAGATCTTGGACACGTAATGGGTCTTGAAGTACTATTTCTACATCCCTTAACCAAATCTACTCACGTTAGAATTAATTATTAATGGTTGATCGAGTTTGATAGATTCATCCTCTGAAATAAGAAGTTCTGGTCCTAGGGGATAATATCAACCACTTGATGTCCATCCAAAGCATCCGTTATGGTTATTTCGTACCTCTTTTTTCTTTTCGCATGATTTTGTTTACTATACCTGCTGTCGTAGCATTATAAATTGTATTGTCTTACGAAAGTACAATAAAATTTTAAAAAATAAGACATGACAATTTTTTAAAATTGTTTATAGAATAAAAAAATACACTACCAATATACTAAATAATAACCCTACTAGATATATTTTTGTTCACATTAGGTAACATTGCTTTTTGATATATTTGACCCCTAATATCATCTATGCAAGTTGAGTGTTGGAATTGAGATTTAATCCATTTGGTTGGTATAATTAATTTTTAAGAAGTGAAATTCGATATATTTGGATTTTATCAAACATAATTTATTCGTTCTTCATTGAAATAGGCTGTGAGGTGTCAATTATGCTATTAATAATAATTAAGATTTTCATCATTTATAAATTCAAGTCTTTCTGTACTGATAACAATATCGATATTAATTAAATTCAAACTCGATTGGTAATACAAATAATTTTAACTTCGGCATAAAAAACTGAAAAAGATGTAAAGGAAAAACATTGAAATTTTTGAAATAACAAGAAAAAGAAAAAAGAAAAAACATTAAAATAATTGAAAGCTATTTCATGTGTCCATAATTGTGGCAACAAATATTATAACGATTGTTGCTGAAGCATTGCTTTCAAAACTAGCCATTTTAGTTCTTCAAAGAACAGATCCACCCAAAAGGGAAAAAATCTCTCCAAAATATCAATGTAAAACCATTAGGCATGCCATCTAATTTTAAGGTTTTTTTAGGGTAAACTACAACTAAGTTCATGAAATTGTTAATAAGTTTACGTTTTGATCACTCAATTTTAAAAAGTTACAAAATGGTCATCGAACTATTTTAAAGTTTTCATTTAGGTCACTGGGCTATTAAAATTGTTATTGTGTGGTATTTTTTGTTCGCACCGTCTGCGCCAATCGAAAGTTTTCTTTCCCTTTTTCTTTTACAATTCAATATTTTTTTCATGAAACAACTTTGAATGTCATAAATCTATAAACCAAAATTCAACTAGCTTTTTTCTTCGATTTTCGACACTAGTCGTCAGATCGACTTGGATTTAATGTATGTTCTTCTACTCATTGATGGTATCCACCATACTGATTGTCAAATAGTCGCTTGAAGCTCACTAACTAGAGTTTTCAAAAAAAAAAAACTTAACAGCATAGTGACTTAAATAAAAACTTTCAAATAGTTCAATGATTATTTTATAATCTTTTAAAGTTGAGAGATCAAAATATATACTCACTAATAATTTAATGACGTTAGATATAGTTTACTTTTTTTTATTTTGATTTAAATTTCATTCATTATATAACTTATAAGAAAAATCTGTGATATATTTGAAAGGTATAAAATTATGAATTTTAAGTTAACAAATAATTATAAAATTTTCAAATATTTATAACATAATAGACACTCAAGAAGTTCATAAATTTAAGAAATAATCATGAATTATATATTTACATGTGTTTTTATCAAAAAAGATTTTTTTTTCAAAAGGACTTGCTAAACGTCTGCCGAGATCGATAGTGATAGTGATGTGAGTGAGATTAAAAGTTGTAACGAAGGTAAGATTAATCAAAGTAGACAAAGTTCTCCACCTCCAAGGTTTTAATAATTATTTAATTGAATATTTTTATAATAAAAAAATTCATATTGACGGGAAAGACAAATTGTTTCAAAAAAAGTCTTTGAAGTGTTGTCTGTTGAGAGTCGACAAACTTTTCAATAGGTCAATATTATCTTTAGTGAAAATTTTATCTCTTAACCCTATCGAAATCTTTAATGCTTAAAAAGATTACGGATTCAATGAAACAAAAATAACTTATCGAATGCTTCAAGAGGCAAACTCTACATCATAACCACTTATTAAGAAAATCTTAACATTTATACTAGAAAAGATTTACACTCCTACTCTACAATACTTATAAGTGCGCTACTATTTAAGCTATAGCGAACAAGGTTGCAAGTGACGAGATGAGACGGACGAAACCCTTTTCTAGCGAGGTTTGATCTCTAAAATTCTTGATTTGATGCCTCGGAAGTAAATTTAGAAAGCTTTGTTGCCAACAAGCTATCAGCCAGTGGCGATGTGTGACGTGGGTTTCAAGTCCATTAAAATTATATCTAAAGTTTGGACCATATGTGTAAGCTCATCCCATCCTTAATATAAATATCTTTGTTTCGATAATAAAAATAAAAATTTCATCATTGCAGATGCATGGCTTTTGGGTACATGTGAATGGATGGACATAAGCCTAATGCTTTTAAGGCACTAAGAATGGAAATTCATTTTTTTTCCTAACATGCTTAAAAGTAGACAACTTTTGGTTTAGAAAAATATTGGATTTCTTAGAGGGAAATAAAATTAGTTGAAACAAGGGACCAGCCTCCAATTCCCTTTATTTGCTATTAGTACATTGTCTAAATGGATATTCGAAGGATAAAGTAGTTTCGTATTTGTTTAGGAGAGTTAAATTTGGTTGAAAAAAGTTTGCAAAATGTTGTTAGTTGAAAGTTGGTGTACGCTTCTAAGGGTTAGTATTATTTTTGGTGAGGGTAAGAGATACATAAAAGCAAGAGCACTTCACCTAAAGAAATCTCGTATGTGAGCTTGGTGAGATTTGAGTTCATACCTTATAGTATATAGTGTTGTTATACGACATGGGTTTAAAACACACATGGCTTAAAATTTTAAGTTGTAGCTTATTGGTCGATGTGTAACACCCCAAACCCGGTCTACGCGTTAAGACCAGATTTGGTATGTCACACAAAACGAACTTACATCTAGTCATCTAATGATTTAAAGAAAACAGATTCTCTAGACTATTTTGGAAATTGAAGTTTAGTAAAAACTGAGGTTAATTTAAAATCTATGATTTAGGACATAAGAGTTTATAAATTAAAACTTAAAAATTGATTGGTTAAAATTTCACGAGAAGTTTAAAGGAGTTCAAAAGAAATTTGAAAACAAGTTTCAAAAATAAATTTTTCAGAAAAAAATTTACGAGAATAAAATATTTAAGAAAAACCCCTTTTTGCACGAGAATTTAAAAAAATTATAAAATATAGAATAGTCCCATTTAAGTATTTAAACATAATTAAAAATCCATCCACAAGTAAAAATCCATAAAAATAATACCAGAGGCCTTATTACATCATAACTGAAATAGTAATTAAATAAAAATACTTAAGAGTAGTTCAAAGTTCACAAAAACCATCATTCGAAGTATGGCCTCCACGAAGTCATCCCCGGCCCAAGCCTCCATTAATGATCGTTACCTGAGAAGGGTAAAGGAAACGGGGTGAGTTACTTAGAACTCAGTGTATAACCCACTCACCAAATCCACTGGGCCAAAACCATATAAGCATTTAATTGGGCTTAAGCCCATTTATAAATGTAACAATATAACAAGTATAAATGCATGTGATATGCAATTCCCAACCAAGCCTAAATTTCCATCCGCTACACACCATCAATACCAACCAGCACACCTATGGGGAGCTTTAGTCACCCACCCCGCCAACACACCAACTGGGCATTAAGCCATACATTAAACTGGGCACGAAGCCATTAACTGGGCACGAAGCCATCTTCTCTTCATCAAGTATCCCAACCCATGCAATCATGTATATAAAATGCATGACGATTCATTCATATGATGATTCCAGCATAAGGCCCATAAAAAAAATTATTACAAACTGGCCCATATTACAATTTGGCCCATTTCTCCTCATATCACACTTGACCAAATTTATCAAATAACTCATATGGCCCATTTATCATATATGGCCCAAAACATCACATACGACCCAAAATATCAAATGTGGTCCAAAATATCACTTATGGCCCAAAATATCAAATGTGGCCCAAAATATCACCTTTTTGTCATATTAGCCCATTAAGGGCGATTTCGTAATTTTCACGGTTTTTGATACTGATTTCATGCACGTAACACTAAAGTGTTAATATACCATATTTTCCGATTTCACCAACTTTACAATTTTTAGTCTAATGCTTAATTACGGTATAGTCATCTAACCCATAAGATAAGTGTGAGTTTACACACCTGATTATGGTAAGCACTACTCTCTCTCGATCGTCGACACCTAAAATTTTATAAGGCTTGATTAGTCGACACAAGCGATTTAATAAATCTATTTTAAAACAAACGATCTAAAATTTACCCTCGGAATCGTGAACAACTACAATTTGTCGGTTTTTCCCTGTTAACGATTCACAACCCAATGGAAAGTCAAGAATCGCTGATGTCTCACAATTGCGAACAAATATTAGTCCAAACTAATATTACCTTGTTATGAACGATTGATTTAAGGAATAGGGTCGTCTTACCACAAAAAGTCCGTATGATCTCAAGATGAAAGATCGAGTGATAGAGTCCCTATAATAATATCGGTTAATCACCACCATCTTAATCGAATAAAAAGTGATTATAAAATCCGTGAAGAACTCTTACCTCTAAGATTTTAGAACCGTTTTCTAGCGATTAAAAGATGACTTTGGAAACTCCAAGTTTCGGCCTTCCACTATATTTTGATTGATCAATAAGTGGATGTTAATATGGATGAGAAGAAGGAATAGAGAGAAGATGAAAGTTCGGTTATGGAGGAAATAGGGAAACCAAATGAGAGAAAAGATGAACTCAAGGAGACTAGCAAAAATTGGCACTCTCCCCTCTTAATGACTGAATATCCTAAGATGAAATGAAACAAACCTAAAACCTATAGAATTTTTTTTTTCGGCACACTTTTAATTAATGGGCTAATGCATTACTTTATTTAGGAGCATACAATGGACGGTTGGAAGATGCTTGGAATGTTAGTGTTGTTGAAATTTTCAATTGAAAATAGAGAATAGTGGGTTGATAAGTGGACATGCTTGTTTGTCTAAAAAAAAAGTCTGTGCTGTCCAACAAAGATAACACAAGAGTATGGGCACCAATGTCCAATAATTTATTCATGCTTCTATTTTAAAATCCTCTCCCCTGCATGCTTGCTTTGTTTCAATTTTTTTTTATTCCATGGTCATTTCCACGTTAACCACACAATTTATCATGCTTCCATTTTTTTAAAAAAAAAATCAGCCCATTATCTTTCCTCCATCATCCCATAAAATAATAAAAATCATGTCCATCCCTCAATGTGTTGTCTTATGCTTATGTTTGACTTCCATTGCTTAAAATTACAATCCATTAATTATCCCCATTTATTCACGCATGCATTGATTCCCACCAATGCTTGTTCTTTCATTCAATAAAAATAAAAATCAGCTCTACATGAACAACAAACTCCGATGCTATTCCATTAAAATAATGTGTCCATCATCTCTTGTTTTATTCCATAAACATTTGCTTATCTAAATAAAAAAAAAATGGAAGACAACATGTGTGGGCATTTCTCCAAGAGGGACATTCAGCCATGGCAACAAAGAATGTTTAAATTATTTTTTTTTCCAACTTGCTAGCATGTTCATGGCTGGATATTATTATACTTTCAAAATGATGCATGTGCATGTCTTGACCGAATAGCCCCTCCATTTCTAGGATGTTACATTTCTACCCCCCTTAAAGAAAATTTCGTCCTCGAAATTTGCCTGATTAAAAGAGATGAGGATATTGCTGTCGAATTGTGTCCTCAGGCTCCCAGGTAGCTTCCTCCACTCCGTGATTGCGCCATAAAACCTTGACTAACGGTATCGACTTCCTTCTCAGCACCTTAATGTCCCGATCTAAAATTTGCACTTGCTCCTCCTCGAATGTCAAGTCAGGCCTTATCTCAACTTCCTCTACCGGTACAATATGAGACGGATCTGATCGATAATGCCTTAACATTGAGACATGAAAAACACTGTGTATCCGACTCAACTCTGGAGGTAACTCAAGCTGATAAGCTACTGGCCCAACACGTTTCAACACACGGTACGGTCCGATGAACCTAGGGCTCAACTTGCCCTTCCGTCCAAATCTAAAGATTTTCTTCCAGGGTGAGACCTTTAAAAAGACTTGATCTCCCACTGCAAACTCAATATCCTTACGCTTCAGATCCGCATATGACTTTTGTCTATCCGAAGCTTCCTTTAACCGTGCTCGAATCACCTTTACCTTTTCTTCCGTCTCAGATATCAATTCAGGACCCAATAACTACCGTTCTCCCAATTCAGTCCAACAAGTAGGGGTACGACTCCTTCGACCATATAACGTTTCATAGGGTGCCATTTGGATACTGGATTGATAACTGTTGTTATACGCGAATTCTGCCAACGGTAGAAAATCCTCCCAACTACCTCTGAAGTCAATCACACAACCCCTTAACATGTCTTCCAAAATCTGAATTACTCTCTCTGACTGTCCATCTGACTGAGGATGAAAAGCCGTACTGAAATTCAACTTGGTTCCCAAAGCTTCATGTAAGGCTTTCCAAAATCGTGATGTAAACCTAGGGTCCTTGTCCGAAATAATAGACACTGGTACCCCATGTAACCTCACGATCTCAACTACGTATAACTTGGCCAACTTCTGCAATGAGTAATCCATACGAACAGATAGGAAATGGGCAGTCTTCGTCAATCGATCCACAATTACCCACACGGAATCTTTCTTAGTAGGCGTTAAGGGTAACCCACTAACAAAATCCATCGTTATTCTTTCCCATTTCCATAATAGAATATTCACCAGTTGTAGCAATCCCGATGGCAATTGATGTTTCGCCTTCACTTGCTAACATGTTAAGCACCTACTCATAAAATCAGTAACCTCCCGTTTCAACCCTGGCCACCAATACTGCTCTCGGAGGTCTCGATACATTTTATTTCCCCCGGGGTGCATAGCATATGGGCTACTATGCGCCTCTCGCAAGATCATTTGCCTCAATTCTAAATCTTTGGGCATACAAATTCTTCTGCGGAAACACAATACTCCATCATTATTCATTTCAAAATCCCCTTTCTCACCGCTTTCCACTTGCTGAAATAGGGAACTTAACTTTTCATCTGATAATTATTTTTCCTTAATCTGATCTAACCACACAGGCTTCACCTGAAGTTCGGCTAGCAGACTACCATCTCCATACAAACTAAGGTGAGCGAACATCGCTCTTAAATCCGATATCACCTTACGACTCAACGCGTCTGCCACCACATTAGCCTTTCCGGGATGATACTGGATTGAGAAGTCATAATCCTTCAACAGCTCTATCCATCTCCACTGTCTTAAGTTCAACTCCTTTTGGGTAAGGAGGTACTTTAGACTCTTATGATCCGTATAAATGATCGACTTCTCACCGTACAGGTAGTGCCTCCAAATCTTCAAAGCAAACACCACTGCCGCCAATTCCAAATCGTGAGCAGTGTAATTTACTTTATGCGGCCTTAACTGACGAGATGCATAAGCCACCACTTTCCCACCTTGCATCAATACACATCCTAAGCCCGTGTGTGACGCATCGCAGTAAACAACAAATTCTTTTCCAGCTTCAGGTTGAATCAGTACTGGTGCTTCCGTCAAAATCTTCTTCAATTTCTCGAAACTTTCTTGCTGCTGATCTGACCACACAAAAGGTACTCCCTTGCGCAACAATTTAGTTAGGGGTGCGGCAATCAACGAAAACCCCTCAACAAAACGCCGGTAATAACCAGACAACCCTAGGAAACTCCGAATTTCGGCCACTGACTTTGGTGGTTTCCAATCTAACACAGCCTCTACTTTCCGGGGATCAACTCTAATTCCTTCGGCCGACACAACATGCCCCAAGAAGGTCACTTCTTTCAGCCAAAATTCACACTTACTGAATTTGGCATAAAGTTGCTTTTTCCGCAATATTTGCAATACTACCCGCAGATGCGAATCGTGCTCTTCCTCATTCTTAGAGTACACCAAGATGTCATCTATGAACACCACTACAAACTGGTCTAAATAGGGTTGGAAGACCCGATTCATCAGGTTCATAAATGCAGCTGGTGCATTAGTCAACCCGAATGGCATCACCAAGACCTCATAATGCCCATAACGAGTTCGAAATGCAGTCTTATGAATGTCTGCCTCCTTGACCTTAAGTTGGTGATAACCAGATCTCAAATCTATCTTCGAGAAAACTGAAGTTCCTCGCAGTTGGTCGAATAGATCATCAATTCTCAGCAACGGATACCTATTCTTGATCGTCAACTTATTCAACTGCCTATAATCGATGCACATACGCATCGACCCATCTTTCTTTTTGACGAACAAGACCGATGCTCCCCATGGTGACACACTCGGTCGAATGAATCCCCGATCCAACAACTCTTGAATTTGAGCTTTAAGCTCCGCTAACTCCTTCGGCGCCATTCTATAAGGAGCAATAGACACCGGAGTCGTTCCTGGTAATAACTCAATGCCAAACTCTACCTCCCAGTCTGGAGGCAATCCAGGAAGTTCTTCGGGAAAGACGTCTGAAAACTCCTTTACCGTTTTAACTCCTTCTACTGACACTTCCTTGGCATCCAACGCGCTAATGAAGGCTAGGAATGCTCCACACCCTTTTCGTACCAACTTTTCTACCTTTAAAGCAGACACCACATTCGATAGATAGTTCCTCCTTTCACCTATCATCACCACTTCCTTATCTTCCGAAGTGCTTAACATCATCCGCTTTACAGCACAATCCAAATTTGCATGGTATTTCACCAACCAGTCCATGCCCAAAATAGGTCGAACTCACCGAAAGGCAGTTCCATCAAGTCCGCCAAAAATGTTTCTCCTTGAACTTCTAAAGGTACATCTCTAAACAATTTATTTACTATCACTGACTGTCCTAAAGGACTAATTACCGTCATCTTTCTATCATTAATCTCAGATCTAATGTTCAGATTTCCAGATACAGCACTAGCAATAAATGAATGGGTAGATCCGATATCTATCAAAGCAGTAACAGGTACATCAAAGATGAAGAACTACCAGTTATCACATCAGGTGCATCGCCATCCTCCCGACGCCTGATCGCATAGACTAACCCCGGCTGTCTCGTCTCCACGTTACCTCTGAAGCCATTACCTCTACCTGGTGCACCTTGACCACGACCACCGCCATTACCACCTCGACTTGGCCCACGGCCTCTCGGTGGCTGTTGAGTGCCTCTAGCTGGTTGTGTATCATGATCACGAGCTTCTTGAGTTTGAGCAGTCATTCGAGGACAATCCTTAAGCTGATGGTCCTTAGAACCACGTTTGAAACACCCACCAGTTCTTTTTCAGCATTCACCTGGGTGTCGTCTCCCACAGTCAGCACACGGTTGAATCTGATTGGTAGCAGCAGGTGCTCTAGCTTGGGCTGGCTCATCATTCCTAGGCCTCTTCTGAAAACTTTTAGTGGAACCTGAATACCTGAAGTCCCTCTTGCCTCTGCCTCTATCTCGGTTCTGACGTGCTGAGTTTTTAGCCTCCTCAGCGATTTTGGCTTTCTTCACAAGCTTGGCAAAAGTCCTTACTTGTTGTGGGGCTATCAGTACCCGCAACTCATCATTCAGCCCATCCTCAAAACGTACACAGCGCTCATGATCGGTTGGCACAATTGTCCGAGCATAAACGGCTCAAGCGTAGAAATTCTGCCTCATAAGCTGCCACCGACTTATTTCCTTGGACCAGATTCATGAATTTTTTTTCTCCGGGCATCCACATAACTTGCCCCGACATACTTTCCTTGGAATTCAGTCTTGAAGAAATCCCAAGTAACCAATGCAGCCTCAGTGCCTTCTCGAACAGTAAGCCACCATTGATACGCCTCGTCCCTTAACAAGGACACGGCTCCTCTTAGCTTCTGCTCAGTGGTGCACTCCAAATCGTCCATAATTCGTTCCACAGCCTCGAGCCAATATTCCACAACATTCGGAGTTACACCGGAGACACCTCTAAAAACTTCGGCACCACTTGATTTAAGTCGTTCCGATATCGATCCACGAGCTACTGGCCCAGTTCTAGTCCCAGCTACCCTTTCTAAGACTCGCAACATTACTTGAGTCAAAGCATTGTCCTCTCTCATATGGTCATGTGATCCAGTCTCACTCCCGGGTGACGCAGGTGCGTCCATTTCTGGCATATGACCTGGCGCTTCAGACGCAACCCTAGCACCTCGTCCTCTACCACGGCCACGTCTACCGCGTCCGCGTCTACGTCCACGTCCTCTAGTGCTCATACTGACTATTTCGGTTTAATCTGATTACAAGTTTTATAAATCAGAATACTATTTCAGTGTTTATTAACGATATTTTATGAGATATAAGAGATAGAGTTGTTTTCGTAATCACATCCTATAATCTCGATCTCTACCGTTTTCAACACCTAAAACTAAAAGTTCTAGAGTGTTCATATGATCATATCACAATAATAAACATCCAATATACAAATACTTACTTGACTTGGTGACGGATAGTCGTGGTGCCATACTACCTTTAAAACATAAAGTCTAAAAATTTAGACAGTTTCAAACAAAATTATTGTTAAACCCAAACCACAGCCGAGTTTTGAAACTGGGCTCTGATACCATAAGATGTAACACCCCAAACCCGGTCTACGCGTTAAGACCAGATTTGGTATGTCACACAAAACGAACTTACATCTAGTCATCTAATGATTTAAAGAAAACAGATTCTCTAGACTATTTTGGAAATTGAAGTTTAGTAAAAACTGAGGTTAATTTAAAATCTATGATTTAGGACATAAGAGTTTATAAATTAAAACTTAAAAATTGATTGGTTAAAATTTCACGAGAAGTTTAAAGGAGTTCAAAAGAAATTTGAAAACAAGTTTCAAAAATAAATTTTTCAGAAAAAATTTTACGAGAATAAAATATTTAAGAAAAACCTCTTTTTGCACGAGAATTTAAAAAAATTATAAAATATAGAATAGTCCCATTTAAGTATTTAAACATAATTAAAAATCCATCCACAAGTAAAAATCCATAAAAATAATACCAGAGGCCTTATTACATCATAACTGAAATAGTAATTAAATAAAAATACTTAAGAGTAGTTCAAAGTTCACAAAAACCATCATTCGAAGTATGGCCTCCACGAAGTCATCCCCGGCCCAAGCCTCTATTAATGATCGTTACCTGAGAAGGGTAAAGGAAACGGGGTGAGTTACTTAGAACTCAGTGTATAACCCACTCACCAAATCCACTGGGCCAAAACCATATAAGCATTTAATTGGGCTTAAGCCCATTTATAAATGTAACAATATAACAAGTATAAATGCATGTGATATGCAATTCCCAACCAAGCCTAAATTTCCATCCGCTACACACCACCCATACCAACCAGCACACTTGTGGGGAGCTTTAGTCACCCACCCCGCCAACACACCAACTGGGCATTAAGCCATACATTAAACTGGGCATGAAGCCATTAACTGGGCACGAAGCCATTAACTGGGCACGAAGCCATCTTCTCTTCATCAAGTATCCCAACCCATTCAATCATGTATATAAAATGCATGACGATTCATTCATATGATGATTCCAGCATAAGGCCCATAAAAAAAATTATTACAAACTGGCCCATATTACAATTTGGCCCATTTCTCCTCATATCACACTTGGCCAAATTTATCAAATAACTCATATGGCCCATTTATCATATATGGCCCAAAACATCACATACGACCCAAAATATCAAATGTGGTCCAAAATATCACTTATGGCCCAAAATATCAAATGTGGCCCAAAATATCACCTTTTTGTCATATTAGCCCATTAAGGGCAATTTCGTAATTTTCACGGTTTTTGATACTGATTTCATGCACTTAACACTAAAGTGTTAATATACCATATTTTCCGATTTCACCAACTTTACAATTTTTAGTCTAATGCTTAATTACGGTATAGTCATCTAACCCATAAGATAAGTGTGAGTTTACACACCTGATTATGGTAAGCACTACTCTCTCTCGATCGTCGACACCTAAAATTTTATAAGGCTTGATTAGTCGACACAAGCGATTTAATAAATCTATTTTAAAACAAACGATCTAAAATTTACCCTCGGAATCGTGAACAACTACAATTTGTCGGTTTTTCCCTGTTAACGATTCACAACCCAATGGAAAGTCAAGAATCGCTGATGTCTCACAATTGCGAACAAATATTAGTCCAAACTAATATTACCTTGTTATGAACGATTGATTTAAGGAATAGGGTCGTCTTACCACAAAAAGTCCGTATGATCTCAAGATGAAAGATCGAGTGATAGAGTCCCTATAATAATATCGGTTAATCACCACCATCTTAATCGAATAAAAAGTGATTATAAAATCCGTGAAGAACTCTTACCTCTAAGATTTTAGAACCGTTTTCTAGCGATTAAAAGATGACTTTGGAAACTCCAAGTTTCGGCCTTCCACTATATTTCGATTGATCAATAAGTGGATGTTAATATGGATGAGAAGAAGGAATAGAGAGAAGATGAAAGTTCGGTTATGGAGGAAATAGGGAAACCAAATGAGAGAAAAGATGAACTCAAGGAGACTAGCAAAAATTGGCACTCTCCCCTCTTAATGACTGAATATCCTAAGATGAAATGAAACAAACCTAAAACCTATAGAATTTTTTTTTCGGCACACTTTTAATTAATGGGCTAATGCATTACTTTATTTAGGAGCATACAATGGACGGTTGGAAGATGCTTGGAATGTTAGTGTTGTTGAAATTTTCAATTGAAAATAGAGAATAGTGGGTTGATAAGTGGACATGCTTGTTTGTCTAAAAAAAAAATGTCTGTGCCGTCCAACAAAGATAACACAAGAGTATGGGCACCAATGTCCAATAATTTATTCATGCTTCTATTTTAAAATCCTCTCCCCTGCATGCTTGCTTTGTTTCAATTTTTTTTTATTCCATGGTCATTTCCACGTTAACCACACAATTTATCATGCTTCCATTTTTTTAAAAAAAAAATCAGCCCATTATCTTTCCTCCATCATCCCATAAAATAATAAAAATCATGTCCATCCCTCAATGTGTTGTCTTATGCTTATGTTTGACTTCCATTGCTTAAAATTACAATCCATTAATTATCCCCATTTATTCACGCATGCATTGATTCCCACCAATGCTTGTTCTTTCATTCAATAAAAATAAAAATCAGCTCTACATGAACAACAAACTCCGATGCTATTCCATTAAAATAATGTGTCCATCATCTCTTGTTTTATTCCATAAACATTTGCTTATCTAAATAAAAAAAAATGGAAGACAACATGTGTGGGCATTTCTCCAAGAGGGACATTCAGCCATGGCAACAAAGAATGTTTAAATTATTTTTTTTTTCCAACTTGCTAGCATGTTCATGGTTGGATATTATTATACTTTCAAAATGATGCATGTGCATGTCTTGACCGAATAGCCCCTCCATTTCCAGGATGTTACAGGATGTTCATCTTGCCCAAAAATAATTTGAGTTTGAATCTCCATTGTACCAAAAAAAAAAAGCGCACATGGTCACTTTCTTAGGCACTTGACTAGTAAGCCCAAGCCTCTTCAGGAGACAACCCTCCCCACCACCAAAGACAATACTAACCCGTTGAAGAATTCACGGCTTTTGATGAACAACACTTTACAAACTTATTCCAAAAGAGTTGGCATTCCCTTAACAATATTATAGCAAAAAGTGTAATATAGTTGATATATGACATTATTAAGGCTTTCTTATTGGATGTCACTATCCTGGAGAAGTAATTGGGGTAAGTTTCTTGAGATCCCATTTCTTGCGACTATTCGCTGACTAAGATTCTCTTTGTAGTTGTTGATGACATTGATTTTAGAGATTCGAATCTCAATAAATTTTTAGTCTTTCGGATTTTGTTTGCACTTAACATTGAGTTTTTTTTTTTTTTGTGACAAGCTCGCAATGATGTATCCACCGCTTGGCATGTGAGGGCCTAAAAAAGAGCTCTTTTGCATCAAGGCATCTCTAGTTGCCTTGATGGTTTGTTCGTCAATGTTATCGGCATCAGCCTTCCCTTATACCCAAGACTGGGTTGGAATCTGATACCAACTCAATCAAACTCTTAAATAATAGGGTCAAAGTATATGAGAGATCCCTATATTATATGAATTGCATCAAATTAGTCCATCTATTATTAAATGAATCAATTTAGTCCTTATATCATTAAAAATAATAAATTAAGTCCAAATTGCAATAAAGTCAACATTTGTTGTATAAAGAATATTAACTTTGTTAAACAGTAAATGTTAACTCTATTCCAATTTGGCCTTAGTACAAAAACTAAAATGATCCATTTAATAATAAAGGGACTGATTTAATACAGTCCATATAATATAGGATCTCTTGAGTAATTTACCTAAACAATAGTATAGAAGTATAGATACATGACGCTGATAAAACGGCACCGTTGCTCGAACCACCCGACACAAAAGATTAAAAAAAGCGAAGACAAAAGTGCAAAACGCTCTCGAACTGAACCGCTATCAACTGTCAGCAACCGCTACAGAAATCCAATGGCCTAAATCATTCTTAATGACACGTGTCACAAACCCAAAACACTTGATAAACTGCACTTTCCATAAACGTCATCACTTCAATTCCTCAAGAAGAGAGACCCAGTGGTAAACTAGTGCTCCTTTGAATTTCCTCAATCATGGCGGCCAAATTTCACTTCATTTTAATTTCAACCCTCACATTACTCTTAGCTTCTTCTGCAGGTATTCACATTATTTTTCTTCTTAAACTTTACCATAGAAACAACACTCTTTAGACTTTAAGGTTACTGTAAATTATTGCATATTATATGTTGCAGATGAAGCAACAATACCAAAGTTTGCATTCAGTTGGTTGGATGACAAGGATATATTCAAAGCTGGGGAAACTGCTACAATCAAAATCAAAGTTCTGGGAAATTTTGATAGTAAAGGAAACGCTTCACTTGATAGAACTGCTTTTAAGCCTTTAGTTACAGTGAATGGGAAGACAGGGAATAGTTCTTATATATCTGGTGTTTTTCTAGACATTGATGGTGATCCTAGTACTTGGCAAATTGTTTTTATCCCAATTCTTGCTGGCATATTTAATGTGATCCTCAATGATGACCCTTTCAAAGTCATGGATTCATCTCTCCATTTCACTGTTGAATCAGGTTGATTTTTTATTTGGCTTTCCATATGGTTTATTCCATTGATCTTGAGAAATGTTAATGAATTTGTGACTTTCTGTTGTTTGATTAAAAGGGCCAATGTACCCTTCTGCTAGTGTTGCTTCATGGTTAGGGTTCTTGAATGAATTTGAAGCTGGTTCAAAGGCTCCAGTTTTGATTCTTCCTAAAGATGCATTTGGCAATAATGTAACTTCAATTGATGAAGAACTGAGTTCTTATAACATCTCAGTGACTGCTCTCCATGAAAATGGTTCCATTGCATGTTTGCTGAATATTACATCCACGGTCTGGAATGAATTTGGTTATATCATAGTGGAGTTTATAGCTGTTAAAGCAGGAAAGTTCTTATTGAACATCCAAGGGGCAAACCAGACCTTGAATGGCTCTCCATTACCATTCGAGGTAAATCCAGGTAAGTTCTTTGGACATAGGGTGTAAGTGTCGGACATGAGCTTATTTCCATGTATTCGAAGGGTCCTTGGACGATTATATCCTTTCACACATGTCCGATTATGTATAAATAAGCTGATTGAATTTTCGAACCGGGTTTTGCAGGACCTTTAGATGTCTCCAATTGTATAGCCAAGTGGAAATTTGAATTCAATGCATGGCAAATCTTTTCCAAGATGGAAATACTTATCTACCAACAAGATCAATATGGGAACCTTGTTCCAGGCTTGTACGAATTTGACGCTGATGTTATCGAGAGCGATACGAATTTGTCTATACCTGTAACGGATTTGCAGTTCGAAGAAGTAGAACCAGGGGTTCAGCTGTTTTCTTTCAGCATGTCTAAAGCAGGGAACTTCTTGCTCACCATTTCTGATATGAAGCACAACAAAAGCATTTCCTATATGCCATATGCATATACCGTCTTTGTAGGTGTGTTACCTAAATCTTTTTATGGAAATCTTTTCCGTAATGCATCTTTTATGTTACCCGGATTCCTTATTTTTCCTAAAGTGCTCATGTTAGACACATATTCGGTCAGGTTATTGCGATGGATTCAAGAGTGTCATCAATGGGACTGGTTTAAATACTTCTGTTGCTGGGGAACAGGCAGAGTTTTCGGTTTATTTACGTGATGCCTTCGAATATCCCTCCCCAGTGGAAGTAGAAAGACTTCGAGTAGAAATCAGAAGTGAAACCGATTCCACATCGGTATCACCTACTATATATCCTACACAGATCAGTAATGGTATGCACGTTCAAGCAAAATTTACCTCCATTTTGGTTTTTTTTTTTCTCGTTTCATAAACAGCCTTATCACATACAGGAGAATTGCCTGACATTTCTATAAGCGAAACCAAACTTGCTTCTGCTCCATCTATGGGCCTAAACAACACCGTAAGAGCTGCTTCTGTCTGTAAATGCATGCATGTATTTGTGAATGTTATGTTTGAGATTTTAATGACAGTTTGATTCTAAATTCAGCCTCCTCCTGGAAGCTTGAATGTTTGGGCAACTGCATTCAATGTCATGTATACTCCTCAGAAGGGAGGGATCTATAAAATTCATATATTCTGCGGAAATATAATCCTAAATGGTGGTACTCCATTCACAAAGGAAGTAAAACCAGGTACAATTTTTATGTCACTGATCCGAATCCAAAAAGACCCGAACTTGAAAAATTACCACAAGGTGACTAATGGTACAATTTTCTTGGTGACGAATGGTTTTATACTTTGTGACAGGTGAGGTTAATATATCAGTCTCAGGAGTAGTCAAATTTTCTCCCAAGGCACCAAAGCTGGTTAGAAATGAAATAGTAGTACAGCTGCTGGATTCATTTTCCAACCCTGTCATGTCCGAAAATTCGAAGCTAAGTCTAGTGCTTACTTCGGTTAACAAGCCAGGTTTCTCAAACTGGATGTTTGTGGATAACAGTGATGGTTCATACATAGGTCACTATCTTGCCATGGAAGTAGGAACTTATGAGATGTGTGTATTGTTCGAAGGAAAGCATTTCTCGCCCTGCCCTTTCACTGTCAACGTGTACGGAAGTAAGTTAGCATTGCTGCAAGCCTGCAGAGCATCCTATTTTCTTTTTCATATGATTGAACAAATCTTTGCTTCTAATGTTTGCCAGGTGAATATTTTCCTAAAGCATATGATGATAAAATCTCTCTTTGGGAGGATGAATCGATTTCGTTCGATGTATTGGAAAATGACTACTTTGCTGGTGCCAACACAAGTATTATCGAGTTCTCGAAAGTAAGACCGAAAAGTTCAGCAATGTCGAATGACAAAAACATTTACCCTCCAACCCCTCCCTGTTTAACATGCAATATGTTATGTTCTTCTTGCAGCCAATTCATGGTTCACTTCTACAATATGGAAGGCTCTTCAGATATACACCATATAAAGACTATTTTGGGAATGATTCTTTCCGATATACAATATTGGACATTAATGGTGACCTTGCTACTGCTACTGTCAAAATATCTGTACTCACCATTCCACCACAGTTTGTTTCTTTTCCAAGTCAATTGCAGGCAATTGAAGATCTAATAAGTCCGAGATTCGGGTGAAGTTAAGGCTCATATCAATCAATTTACTTCCATTTTTATCACTAGAATTGAACTCTTATCCTACTGTTTTGCAGTGGTTACAATGGATTTGAACTGAAATATTCAGATCCAACGGAGAATATCTCTGTCATTCTCAGTGCTAAGCATGGAACAATATTTCTATCACCTATGTCAATGCAGTTTTGGCAGCCAATATGGAGTGAATTTTGTGTGACTAAAGGGGACGAGAAAGGTACCAATTTGAGCATTGAAGGACGTTTAGAAGTAATCAATTTCGCCCTTCGATCGATTCAATATCTTGGGTATTAATCACTGAGTTCGATTGCAAGTTTTCTGTTTTAGCTGCACTTAAATGAATGTTTGTTGTTATTCGTGTTGATGCATGTTCGGACATGAGTACAAGCATATGACTTCTCAAGAACCCTCAAATACACGAGTCCTTGTAACATCGTTCGCCCTTTTACGAATTTCTAACATTTATAGGGGAAAAAGGCATGCATGAATTATCAGAAACTTGTTTAACTCATTTGTATTCTTTGGATTAAACCAGGAATGGAAACTTTTCTGGAAACGATACCCTTCGAGTTTCGGCCAGGAATAGAAATGGAGTCAATGACTTGGATGTACAAGTTGTAGTGGATCCCATTAATGATCCTCCATATGTTAATGTTCCTGAATTCATCGTGTTGAACAACACTCGGGATGAATCTTTGTTGTTCGACATAGAAACAGATCAGTTTCAGTTCTCCATTGGTGATCCAGATATTCTTAACTTCCCTGGTAAGTTCTGAAGTGCATGAACTAGGACTAGGATGCTAAAAAATATCTTCATAATCTGGGAAGTCCGGATGACAAAAAATTGGGGGCTTCGGCTCCTTTCCATTACTTTTCAATCCATTATTGGTCAATTTAACTTTTACAGACACTTACAAAAATGGTTGTCACGATTCGTGAGTGGATATTACATATATGAACGATAATGGTCAATCATTGAACTGTAGTAGATAAGGTCCGAACTTGATAATTTGTGCTTAGTCATCTATATGCCAAACTATTAGTTAAGATCAAGTTAACTTTCTTCAGCTTTAAGGAGCTAAACATATTCAAATAACAGCCCTTAGTTACTTGATAGCGAAGCAACAATGTTGCAAAGGTATGCCGTTCCAATTTTCTTAATTTTTATTGAATCATCTGTATCCTACACTCACATTACAGGGGATGAGCCCGGCTTTGACTTGGCGCTTTCAATGGAAGTGAGTGATGGGTTTTTGCTAGCAACGCTACCAGCTGCCCTTATCAGTTCAACCGAACTGAAGCTCAAGTACAGTTATCAATGGCAACCGCTTCAAACATATGTTACCATATCAAAACAGTTCATGGTCAAAGCCATGGGAATAAGATTCCGAGCATCGCTCAACGATTGCAATACTGTCATGCAACAATTATCCTACCATGTAAGTACTTGATCATATTTTGCAGTTAAGCAAATATGAAAGGATTGAATTAATCATCTCATCGCATCTGATCTTTCAGGGTGGCGAACATGGCAGTGCGGTTTTAACAGTGAAATTAAGCGATTTAGGCCACCATGGATGTTTTTCAGATTGTGTTGATAGGGTAACAAAGGCTTTGGTCGCTGAGGCTACTGTAAATCTGATCAGAAGGAAACCAATGAGCTCATTGGCAGTTCATAGTAAGTTCCTAAACTATTCCAATTTGGGATTTAAATTGCTCTCGAATCGCATTGTGCATTGAATGGTTGATTTTGATGGTGGCAGCTCTTGAAACAGTCATAGTGATTGAATTTCTTTTGCTACTTTCACTTGGATTCATGATTGTGTTCTTCACATGCAAATGTGCAATTCTGCTTGTGAAAGAGAAAAGGCGAGAAAATCCCTGTAATTCTGAGCTATCAAGACATCAAAATATCCAGACAGAACCTGTAAGTAAAACAAGCAAGCCCTTTCAACAATCTAGAGATATCTTGTAATAATTCAAAAGTTTGGTCCTACATGTTTATGTAATGATTGATGAATTTGCAGTTAAATGCAAATGCAACAAAGGATGATGGGATTCAGCTCCGAGGGTGTTGCTCAAGCCCCTTTAAATGCATTAATTAGTTAATTAAATTCGAAAATTTTAATTGATTAAATTGAAAATAAAGTGATGTAAACTTGACATGCAAATAGCACATGGGATATGCCATGGTCGTTGGGCATCTTCTGACAATGGTCCCACATTCACCAAACCAAGCGGCTCTCAAAATATGGTCAATCCACACATAAATGGTTGCACTTTAATTATTTCAAAAGTGCAAATCTTCTTATATGCAAAAGTAATAGCAAAATCTTTAAAATAATAAATAATCTACTTTAATAGTCTAAATTTCAGCGATGTCGGAAATAGTGGTTTGAGACCACCAAATCCGAAAAATGAACTCGTAGCTTATATTATTTAATATTTACGAGCCAAATGTAACTTTTAAATTTTTTTTTGAAATAGTAAATTATGTTTTATAAAAATTTATTTGGACAAGAAATTGAGAAAAAGAGGAATCGAGATATCGGTATTATAAACCGAGTCATAAATATTTTTATGAATATTTACGGAATGTCAATAAAGTAGTATTAAAATTTCGTTAGAAAATTTTGACGTTTGGGTGGTTAATTAAATAAAAAGTACTAAATTGAAAAAAATGTAAAAGTTGCTAGAAGGATTAAATAGCTTAATTTTCAAATGAGGAAGGACCTAAAGTGCAAATAAAGCCCAAAGGAGATATTTTGGGCGGCAATAGCTGAGAAAAATCAAGAAATAGGTGAAATAAGGGTAAAATTGGAAAATTACCAAAATTAGCTGAATAAAAAGGGGACCAAATTGGAATATTTAGAATTCTCTTCATTTTCTTCAGCTGAAAAATAGCCATGGGAGAGAGTTCAAGCTGGTTTTCATACTCAAGCTTCATGTAAGTTTAATTCTTGCTTTCTCCTTAAAATTTCAATGTTTTTGGACTTTTACAATTGAGTCCAACTTATTAATTCATTAGTTTTTGATTCTATGGCTAATTTTTAAAGTTGATGTGGATTAGTGATGGAAGAATATGATGAATAAATACTGAATTGAAGCTTTAATTTTGTTATATGATGATTTTATCAAGTAAAATTGATGGAAATTAGTTTTAAGACCTAATTGTGAAAGAGTTGAAATTAAGGCCTAGTGTTAAAATTCTGATTTTCAAAGGTTATGAAGTAGTTTAAAATGATAGAGAAAAGTATTAAATGAGAAAATTAGCTCAATTGAGGGGTTAATTGAGTAAGGACTGAATTGTATGAATTGTGGAATTTGGGACAAAATAGAAATCAACATGTTACACTAAAGCTATTTTGGACAGCAACAGTTGTCTAAATTTGAAAAATCACCAAAAATGGTAGAAATTGAATTAAAAGTTGAGTGAGATATAGAATTAAAGCTTGTTGAGTCTATTTTTATATAAAAGAAACAGAGCAAGCAAAGGAAGTCTACATATTGAGATATTTAAATTTTTGTAAGACTGGTTTAGAATAACTTCATGATCCCCTGTTCTTATTTTAGAAATTCACTAAACACTGTACAAAAATAATTATGAGTTATAATTTATATTTTTGTATTCCTTAGTGAGCCTATTTTCATTAGAAATAATCTAAAACATTATATGAAAATCGTACTATGAGATAATTGATTTTTAGTGAAGAGAGGTCAGAGCCATCAAACTGTGTAACAGGGGAGAACTTAACTAATAAACTGTACTAATTGGCTACACCAAAAATTCTGGAAAAATTATAGTAAGAAGATATGTGAGTCTAGTTTCAAATAAAATTAACGGATCTTAATTTGGATTTCTGTAGCTCAAGATAAAAATAATTTATTTACTATGACACGGATGGATAGTTTGAATATTCACATAAGTAAATAGTGAAAATTATAGATAATGTTACTTACAAGTGTGTTGTTTATACTAAGGATGTGGATGGAGAGGAGGAGGAGGAAAAAATATATATGAACGACTTGTGTATAAATTGATCACATGCCCGATTATAATTGATAAATGTTGAATTAGAAATGATATAATGTTTTATTTGGAATATTTATTATGAAATTATGATTATAGTTATAATACACAAATTGAACTTACGAGCTTATATGGCTAAATTTTAGTGATCATTTGTTAATTTTATGAACTTCATGATGTGTTATTTCATATGTATTGATGATAGAATCGTGAATAATGTAAAAGCATGAAAATTGAATAAATGATCAAATTGAGCACTTCAGTTCAGTGACAAGATGAATTGACGGAAAAGACCGTGGTTGAACCATGGCAACAAGTGATAAGTGATAACTCCGGCTATACTTATCTGATCAAGGACAAGCGAAAGTGATAAGTAATAGCTTCGACTACACTTATTTGATCAAGTACAAGTGAAAGTGAAAAGTGGTAGCTTCGGCCACCTGATCAAGTGAAAAGTGGTAGCTCCGGCTACCTGATCAGTGAAAAGTGGTAGCTCCGGCTACCTGATCAGTGAACAGTGGTAGCTTCGTCTACAAGTGACAAGTGATTTCCGTGTAAGACCATATCTGGGATATGGCATCGGTGTGGTACGTGTTTAAGATGTAAGACCATAGCTGGGCTATGGCATTCTAGTGAAAAGTGATGAATTGACGGATAAGTCCATGGTTTCACCATGGCATAATGATAGTGAAGATGTAAGACCATGGCTGAGCTATGGCATTCTAGTGAAAAGACCATAGCTATGTTATGGCATCAGTGAATATCAGTGAAATTCAATGCATACCGGTGCAGAACAATTCTATAAGACGTTCACTAATCTGACAAAGTATGGTAAGTGTTACATGGAATTATGTGATATAAGGAAATACGAGTTGATGAGACATGAACATAGAACTTGGTTGATGAATGAGTTCATTTGTGATTATATATTTGTACACTCTTGAGTGTATTATCCGTATGAATTCGTATTCCAAACGAGTTAATGAGAAAATTTCTAATATGAAATAATCTGAAATTTGATATGAAATACTATGAAACTGTACTTGAAATACATTGGTATATCTTGTATATGTTATTGAGTTCATAATGTGGAAAGGAAATGCATGTGGAAATTTGAGATGATGATATCGGTACATGGAATCTATTTGTGGATACGTACATCCAAATTTATATGATAGATTTTAATGAACATTGAAATTGGACTCAATAAGTTATTTGTTAATTTAAATTGTGATTGGCAGGAAGAGTTAGTGAGTTGTGTGTCTATGAATTGTTACATGTATTTGTCTGAAATACGAGGAAATGGTGGTACTTGATACATGGAAATATTAGATTATGATATGTAAAAACATGGAATATGTTTGATAAATGTGTTTATTGTAATGGCCTGAATTTTCAGTGGTGTCAGAATGGTGATTCGAGGTCACTAAATCCAACAAGTGAGTAGAAAATATTATTAATTTAGTGAGTATAAGTTAAATGTGAAGTTAGGAAAATTTTTGAAATAATAAATAGTGTACTAGAAAAAAAAATTAAAATAATTAGAATAAAAAACGAGGCATCGAGACCTAGGAGATTTTTAACCTAGCCATAAATATTCTATAAATATTTATGGAGTGTTAATAAGTTAGTATTAAAGTTTCGTCAAGAAATTTTAAGTTCCGATTTTTAATTGAACAAAAAGGACTAAATTGTAACAAATGTAAAATTATGGGAAATAATTAAATAGTTTAAATGATAAAAGAAAGAGGGCTTAAAAGGAAATAGACCCAAGGTCTATTTGGGCTGGACGGCAAGGGCATGAAATCAGCAAGAAAATAAGGAGAGCTAAGGGAAAAATTGGAATATTGCAAATTTTACTTAATAAAGCTAGGACTAAAGTGGAATTATCTAGATTTCTCTTTATTTTTATGCATTCTCATCAGCAAAAACACCATAAAAGGGTTTCTTTAAGCTGGTTTTTCATATTTTTACTGCAAGTAAGTTCAATTCTTAATTATTTCTTGAAATTTTTGTGTTTTTGTGACTTTTACAACTAGATCCACTTGTTGAATTCATTAGTTTTAGATTTTATGAATGAAATTGGAAGTTGCTATGAATATGTTATGGAAGTATATGATGATTTAGCATGTAATTAGAGCATTAAATTGTTTATATGTCGATTTTATTGAAAGAATTGTATAGAAAGTGAATGTTTGGGACCTAATTTTAAAAGAAATTGAAGTTAGGGTTTTATGTGGAAATTCGGAATTTCAATAGTTGTGAAATAACTTATAATGTCTAGGTAAAGAATTAATTGAGAAAAAAATTAGCTTAATTGAGGGGTTAATTGAACAAGGACTGAATTGTATGAATTATGAGTCCTTGCTCAATTAACCCCTCAATTAAGCTAATTTTTATCTCAATTAATCCTTTACCTAGACATTATAAGTTATTTCACAACTATTGAAATTCAGAATTTCCACATAAAACCCTAACTTCAATTTCTTTTAAAATTAGGTCCCAAACATTCACTTTCTATACAATTTCAAATTTCAGATTATTTCATATTAGAATTTTTCTCATTAACTCGTTTGGAGTACGAATTCATACGGATAATACACTCAAGAGTGTACAAATATATAATCACAAGTGAACTCATTCATCAACCAAGTTCTATGTTCATGTCTCATCAACTCGTATTTCCTTATATCACATAATTTCATATAACACTTACCATACTTTGTCAGATTAGTGAATGTCTTATAGAATTGTTCTGCACCGGTATGCATTAAATTTCACTGATAATCACTGATGCCATAACATAGCTATGGTCTTTTCATAGAATGCCATAGCTCAGCCCTGGTCTTACATCTTCACTATCATTATGCCATGGTGAAACCATGGACTTATCCGTCAATTCATCACTTTTCACTAGAATGCCATAGCCCAGCTATGGTCTTACATCTTAAACACGTACCACACCGATGCTATATCCCAGATATGGTCTTACACAAAAATCACTTGTCACTTGTAGCCGAAGCTACCACTATTCACTGATCAGGTAGCCGGAGCTACCACTTTTCACTGATCAGGTAGCCGGAGCTACCACTTTTCACTTGATCAGGTGGCCGAAGCTACCACTTTTCACTTTCACTTGTACTTGATCAGATAAGTGTAGCCGAAGCTATTACTTATCACTTTCTCTTGTCCTTGATCAGATAAGTATAGCCGAAGCTATCGATTATCACTTGTTGCCATGGTTCAACCACAGTCTTTTCCGTCAATTCATCTTGTCACTGAACTGAAGTGCTCAATTTGATCATTTATTCAATTTTCATGCTTTTACATTATTCACGGTTCTATCATCAATACATATAAAATAACACATCATGAAGTTCATAAAATTAACAAATGATCACTAAAATTTAGCCATATAAGCTCGTAAGTTCAATTTGTGTATTATAACGATAATCATAATTTCATAATAAATATTCCAAATAAAACATTCTATCATTTCTAATTCAACATTTATCAATTATAATCGGGCATGTGATCAATTTATACACAAGTCGTTCATATATATTTTTTCCTCCTCCTCCTCTCCATCCACATCCTTAGTATAAACAACACACTTGTAAGTAACATTATCTATAATTTTCACTATTTACTTATGTGAATATTCAAGCTGTCCATCCGTGTCATAGTCAATAAATTATTTTTATCTTGAGCTACAGAAATCCAAATTAAGATCCGTTAATTTTATTTGAAACTAGACTCACATATCTTCTTAATATAATTTTTCCAGAATTTTTGGTGTAGCCAATTAGTACATTTTATTAGTTAAGTTCTCCCCTGTTACACAGTCTAACGGCTCTGACCTCTCTTTACTAAAAATCAATTATCTCATAATACGATTTTCATATAATGTTTCTAATTATTTCTAATGAAAATAGGCTCACTAAGGAATACAAGCATATAAATTATAACTCATAATTATTTTTGTACATTTTTTAGTGAATTTCTAAAGTAAGAATAGGGGATCACGAAGTTATTCTAAACCAGTCTTACAAAAATTTAAATATCTCAATATGTAGACTTCCTCTGCTTGCTCTGTTTCTTTTATATAAAAATAGACTAAACAAGCTTTAGTTCTATATCTCACTCAACTTATAATTCAATTTCTACCATTTTTTGTGATTTTTCAAATTTAAACAACTGTTGCTGTCCAAAACAGCTTTAGTGTAACATGTTGATTTCTATGTTGTCCCAAATTCCACAATTCATACAATTCAGTCCTTACTCAATTAACCCCTCAATTGAGCTAATTTTCTAATTTAATACTTTTCTCTATCATTTTAAACTACTTCATAACCTTTGAAAATCAGAATTTTAACACTAGGCCTTAATTTCAACTCTTTCACAATTAGGTCTTAAAACTAATTTCCATCAATTTCACTTGATAAAATCATCATATAACAAAAATAAAGCTTCAATTTAGTATTTATTCATCATATTATTCCATCACTAATCCACATCAACTTTAAAAATTAGCCATAGAATCAAAAACTAATGAATTAATAAGTTGGACCCAATTGTAAAAGTCCAAAAACATTGAAATTTTAAGGAGAAAGCAAGAATTAAACTTACATGAAGCTTGAGTATGAAAACCAGCTTGAACTCTCTCCCATGGCTGTTTTTCAGCTGAAGAAAATGAAGAGAATTCTAAATATTCCAATTTGGTCCCCTTTTTATTCAGTTAATTTTGGTAATTTTCCAACTTGGCCCTTATTTCACCTATTTCTTGATTTTTCTCAGCTATTGCGGCCCAAAATATCTCCTTTGGGCTTATTTGCACTTTAGGTCCTTCCTCATTTGAAAATTAAGCTATTTAATCCTTCTAGCAACTTTTACATTTTTTCAATTTAGTACTTTTTATTTAATTAACCACCCAAATGTCAAACTTTTCTAACGAAATTTTAATACTACTTTATTGACATTCCGTAAATATTCATAAAAATATTTATGACTCGGTTTATAATACCGAGATCTCGATTCCTCTTTTTCTCAATTTCTTGTCCAAATAAATCTTTATAAAACACAATTTACTATTTCAAAAAAAACTTTTAAAAGCTACATTTGGTTCGTAAATATTAAATAATATAAGCTACGAGTTCATTTATTGGATTTGGTGGTCTCGAACCACTATTTCCGACATCGCTGAAATTTGGGCTATTACATCTACCACCGAAATATTCATTTTTTCTTTTTACTTTTTTTTGGGGGGAGGATTGAGTAAAATTTGATGTTAGTTTGAATAGAAAATTAACACTCTTTTACCATTATATTAGTGGGGTTTTTTGCCAAAAATTATGCTACAAACAAGTTAATTCCACCATTTTAATTTTTTATATATATTTGATTTTGAGATTAATAAATAAAATTTATATTTTTATATTTTAAAGGTGTTTATTGAAACATTGTAAATTTATTTATCAAAATTATATATATAAATATAATTTTATTTAAAAATCTTGATCTGTCTAATTTTTTTGTTAAAGTTAATGATGTCAAATGTAAAATATTTTTTAACCCTCAATATTTATATTTTTTTAATTTGATCCTTACCCTTTAAAAGTATTTAAAATTTTTAAAAATGAATTTTTTTTCATATTTTAAATAAAAGGTAAAAAATAGGAATGATGTTTTTTAAAAAATAAAAAATTATAAAAAAATAAACTCTTTAAAATTCAAAAAATAAAAATGATAGAAGTATAAAAAATCCAAAATTCAATATTATCTAAATTGGACTGGACCGGCCAATTGAAACAAGAATCGACTGGGGTACTGGTCCAGTGAGAGTTGAAAAAATGATTAAGTTTTGAATCGCCACGAACTGGTTGACTCGAGCTAAAAAATCGATTGAACCGATTTTGAACTGGTCTTATCAATTGATTCCCAAAACGATCGATCTGACCAATTCAAAGCAAATAAATTATTAAAAAATAACAAATATTTAAAATATATAAAAATTGGTTCAACTATTTTTTTAGCCCAGTTTAATCAATTCGTACCAATTCATGGGTTAATCAATTTTTTACCTTTCATTAAACTGATACCCTAACTGGTTTTTGTTCCAACCAGTTTGTATCGGATCATGGGTCAATCAGTTTTTTCCCTCTCACCAAACTAATACCCCAGCTGGTTCTTGATCTAATTAGTCCAGTTCAATTTCAATAACATTAAATTTTGAAATTTTTTTTTATTTTTTTATTTTAAAGAGTTTTAATTTTCAATAATTTTTTATTTTAAAAAATATTTTTTAAAATTATATTTTTTATTTTTTATTTTTAATTAAAATATGAAAAAAATTAAAATTTTTAATGTACTTTTAAAAGGTAATGACCAAATTGACAAAAATTGAGGGCTAAAAAATTTAGTCTACCTTTAACATTGTTAACTTATGACGTCACGAACTAACTAAAATACGACAAAGGCAAGCGCACCTATCGAATGGTAGTATAGCTATGGTGAGTCGTGAATATCGTATCCACGAGGACTAAAAGTACTAGTAATTACTATCTTTTTATTATTTAACCAAATAAATTGAAGGGATTTATTTTAACCTAATTACTAAGACGAAATAGAGAATAAAGTAGGAAAATATTTGAAGAAAACAGATGAGAGAGATAATACCCAGGAAAGAATCCACCTAGACTTCACTTATTATTATAAATCTGAATTAAACGATTTATTCACCTGTCTTGATACGTAGAAATCCCTAACTTATGTTAATATCTCTTTCGAGAATAGAAACAACCGACTCTAGGTTGATTAATTGAAATCTCTTTCTAATTAAAACTCCTATTGTCGCATTAACTCAATCTATGGATTCCCCTATTCGATTTGACTCTAATCCGGTAGATTTATGTCGTCCTATTTCTAGGATTGCATGCAACTCCACACAATTATGCTAGATTTATTCTTAAACAGGGACTTTTGCTCCACTGATTAAGCACATCAATCATGAATTAATATCCTGAAAACATTAAAACATGAAATAAGAACACATAATTGAGATCAAGAACAAATATTTATCATGTAATTCAGAAAAATCAAATAATAAGATCCGTCTTAGGTTTCATCCTCCCTAGGTATCTAGGGAATTTAGTTCATATTTTGGAAGGAAAACATCTCAAAATTAGGAAAACAACAAAACATAAAGAAACACAAAAACTTTGAGAGAAAGTGAATGGAGATCTTCAGTCTTGAAGGAGATCCTGCTTCTGAGTTGAATCCGTTGACGTTCTTCGAGTTTTTTCTTCGTTCAACTCTGCGTGTCCCCCTTAGATATTTTTCTAGGGTGTATTTATAAACTTTAGAATGCTTAGAAACCTTAAAAATTGGCTTTTTCCGCGTAAAAGAAAAACAAGGAGCGATATTGACACGGGCTGGCACATGGGCGTGTGGCCAGCCCTTGTGGTTCACACGGGCATGTACTCAACCCGTGTGGAATTGGCTTGGCCGTGTGGATCCTTAAGACAGCCCATTTTGTTCGATTTTGGTCTGTTTTTCACTCCTTTTGCTCCTCTATGCTCACCTAAGTATAGAAACATGAAATTAAAGAATTAAGAGCATCAAATTCACTAAATTATGTAATAAATCATCCAAAAACATGCCAAGCATGGGATTAAAACATGTTACATTTATGGTTTATCAAATATACCCACACTTAAGCATTTATTTGTCCTCAAGCAAAATCCTAAACTCACAATCAAAATTAAACATTCTCAATTATAATTCTCATCAATAATATTTTATCATAATTCACAAATAATCACACATTGATAATTCAACTAAAAGGATAAAGATTCACACAATCCAAGCCACACATTTTTAAAGCATGAAAACATAGGTATTTCCCCTTATCTAAATAATTACCTTTTAATTCAAAACCGACAAGAACTGACATCCTCACTAAATATTCACTCAATCACTCAAAGTGTTTAAGGTTCAAAATTTAAGCACTCAAAAGTCAAACATGAAAAGTTATTACCATATGCTTGCATGAAAATCAAATCTCCACCACTATAAAATGAGATGATACACAAATCAAAAGGTCTTTAAAGGGTTGTAATGGGGCTTAGGTTAAAGGTATGGATAAAGGCTGAAAAAGAAGGTTAGTGTGACACCCCAAACCCGGCCTAGACGTTATGGTCGAATCTGGCAGTGTCACATGGTAGTGTTTTTCGAAAAGTGTGTTGTCATCAAAAACCTTATGTCTTTATCACCTCTTTACCCTCTCTTATGCTTAATTCCAAGACGTGTAGATCAATTTCAAACGTGATTCATATTCAAAATTTATTCCTTTTCAAAACGTTATTAATTTTCAAAACGCCACTTATTGCGGAAGCTTTTTAAAATATTTTGCATATTTGTGCATATTTTGTTCAAATGTTTGATTCGTTTTGAAAACTCAATTACCCCTACTACTAGAAATTGTAAATCAAAACAATAGAAACCCCAAATTAAAAGTAAAAATCTAAAGTGGCCATTGTTACAGTAAAATACCCTCAAAATAAAATCAAAATTATAATTAAGTTCTAAACCGTATTAAATAGGTCGTGTGGCCACCGCTGAGTCCTTCGTCACATCGGTCCACCTATGTTTGGGGATTACCTGTACAATCAAATCAGAAGGGTGAGTTTACGAAAACTAAATGTGTGATCCCATATAACGCAAACAGACAGAAATCAATCACAGCCTGGGCCTAAGCTCTTTTCAGTATCAGTGGCAATATCAGTTTGGGCTTTAACCCGTCTCAGCACAGAAGCAATCAGGTGGTTGGGCCTTAGCCCATTACAGTAACACTAATCAGTATAGTAACAGATTATACAGTATAAAAGTCCTACCCAGCCAGCCTCTACACTCCATCTCCGTCCAACCCTACACTCTATATGGGGATATAATCAACCCACCCATCCCTACACTCCAAAAAGTACCGAATAAGGCACTAGACAGTAGTTTGCAGCTGAGCTGCCAGTAAATTAGGCTCGAGGCCTTTCAGTACACTTCCTCCTATCAAAATAAAACCCCCAACCCAATGCAATGCAGTATACAAATATGATATGCTATAACATAATATCATGCATAAGATCAAGGCATACAGTATCAAATCAGTGGCATATTTTCATGCTTAATAACATGCATAATCGTATCAATTATACAATCATTCCAGTCAATTAGGGTCTAAGTAAGCTTACAGACCCTATAGTAGGTCCACAGTCGACTCGGGTGACTTGTGCAACCTTAGCAGTTAAACAGTGAAAATGGGCCCATAAGCCCATGTTGTCTGCCGAGTGGGCCCACACGGCCCAAAATGGCCTTGGTCATGTGGATCACACGGCTTGGCCCAAAAATCCCATACTCTTGTGGGGGCCCACAAGCCAATGTGGCCAACACGGCCCAATTCGGT
Source organism: Gossypium australe (assembly GCA_005393395.2). Classification (NCBI taxonomy): domain Eukaryota; kingdom Viridiplantae; phylum Streptophyta; class Magnoliopsida; order Malvales; family Malvaceae; genus Gossypium; species Gossypium australe. Next base: position 144,240,548 of record CM016616.1, on the reverse strand, counting down.
CCGACCCTTGTACCGCACGCGGCCAGCCTCGTGGATCACACGCCCATGTTTGGTCACACAGCCTAACACACGGGCGGCCACACGCCTATGTAGTGTCGACAGTCTCACTTTTCAGCTTTTTGCCGATTTCAGTTTCCAGTGTTGTAGTTACACACCTGGTCTATTTCCGCCGCTAACCCAACCACGAGCACTCCAAGACCTATAGTCGACAACCCCAAGCTCAAAAATCAGTGATATCAACAAAACTAAATGGAGCTACGATCAGCCCAACTGCTTCCAATCACCACAACTTACCTCAAACAAAAAACAGAATGGCAATGCCCTACTGCTAAAGTGTCAATCAACAGCCCACTGCTCTTTGATTGAGTCCTAGCTATAAAACAACCTTTAGTAAACCCTTAATTAACTAACCAAAAAGCAGACGCACCTCACTTACTGAATGCGCAAAAACGTGGAATAGGAAAACGACTATTGAAAGAGGCAAAGACAAAGGTCAAAGGAACGATAATTTGGCTGCAACCAAGTAGGAAACAGAAGTACTCCTCCAATCAGTCGCTTTTAATCGAAGCATTAAGAACAAATAATTTTCAAAAACTATAAATAACCTTACCTTCGACGAACAATAGTGGATTTGCAATTAAACGGCACTGCCCAGAATTTCTACAGTCGCCTAAAGGTCTCCTAACCAGAAGTAGAACTCCCATTAGACAAAGAACAACAATAGGATGGAAGATATAATAGCAAAACTTACCGTCACTGCTCAAAAGAACAACAATAGGATGGAAGCTATAATAGCAAAACTTATCGTCACTGCTCAAAGATATTGAAGAAACAATTCGCGACCACAAGAAGAATGTTATGAAAAGAAAGAAATTCGCAGCAAAAAGGAAAAGAGGGAATCGACAGAACCAAGAGAATAAAATAAAAAAGAAAGATGGAGAGGGAAAAACTAAAGGAACTTTCGGCAGGAGAGAAAGAACAAAGAAATTCGGCTTCAGCAAAATTGGGGAAGGAAAAACCGAATTTTGAAAAAAAAGAATCTAATCCTATCATAATCCCTTAATTTCTCTTATTTTTACTCCTCAAATCTCTCCACATGACTCCCCACTCAATCCAAACACCTCAAACCATCCACAACCTCCCACACATCTCAAACATTCAATATTTTACCACATTTCAAACTCCTTCACGGCACATGTACAAAAAAAAATCCCCCTTGCACATACATGGATTCAAACTCAACCCCTAGCACTCCAACACACCACTTAACCACCAGACCAGTAGGCCCATTCTGACATGTCTTCCCAATATTTATTTTTAAGCCTACTGGCTAGAGATAGGGGTTTATTCATTTAAAAACAAAAATTTGCCCAAGCTAATGCTTGAACTTGGGACCTCCCAGACACTTTCAAGAACACTTAACCACTGAAGCAGACATACAATTGTGTCACAAACATACGAAAATAAATATATAAAATATTTTTGGGGTGTTATGGTTAGAATCGAGATCGAATTGATAAATTGTCAAACTAGAAAAATAAACTAAAGCTGAATAATTACATCAGTTGAAATTATTTAAGAATAACACGAGATTCTTCTTAAAATATGAAACTAATTGTTTAAGCTCAAATAACATAGAACTAGTGATAATCAACATATATGTATTTTTTTTTCACTTTCACTTTTTTTTTTTTGAAAATAATGGATAAAAAGAGATAATTTAACAATTGAAACAAAAGAACATAGTTAGGCAACTAACCAAATCAAATCTCGACAAAAAGGGAGTCAATAAAACGGGAACAATTCTCAACGAAACAAAAATGAGTTTTGGGTTAAAATTAATGGGTAGATCAAGAAACGGATTGTTAAGCTCAAAAGGGTTCACTAAGGGTTAATTATGAAGGTACGCTTATAGGATAAGTAGGTTAAAACCTAGGTGTCTTTATCATCTCAGTATATCAAATCAAAGGTGTGGTCTCGACATGTATAATTGAAGCAAGTTCTAGAATAACCAGTCAGTATTGACACACTCATAACCAATAATAAAATGAGCAATAAAAGTGTATGCTCTAAAGGCTCAAAATCTCACAAAAAATTATGGCTTTTTATGTCAATCTTGCAAATCTCAAACTTCAAGGTAATATATCAATTCAGGGAAACAACCTAACAATTTTTAATTCTGAAAATAAACTAATCATGCTTGGTTCTCTCATGTCTTAAAGTTTAAACAATCAATGCATAATTATCTATGACTTTAATCAATGATAATAAAAAATCGATAAGAATTCATTCTAATAATAGTATGAGAAAATTATTTAAACACAAGACATAATTCAGGGTCTCTTTTTACATGAGACCATGAGTTCAGAGTCGACTTGAGCTAGAAGAGCTTCTGAAACAAAAGCAAGAACTGCTCCTATGGCAAAAAGACTAGCAGCAGATTTTGTACCAGCAAAAGCAGAGTAAGCAGTTTCACATCCTAGTGCCCATGATTACAAGGTAAAGTAAAGTCGGGGATCCTATTATTCCGAATCTGTAAGAACTCTTCCTCCTCTTTCCAAATGACAGCTTCTTCTTCTTCTTTTTCCTTGTTTAGATTAGAGCTTAACCTACTTGAGAAAGACTTGTGAGAACATCAGTAATAGCCATTTCCCCTTAGCCTGGTGTGAACTCCTAACCTACTGCTCTTCATCCAACAGCTAACTCGATGGCACTTTGGTTGCCACAAAGAAATTTCTATCTCAGAATCTAAGCTACCTCATCACAGTCAATCAGTCTATTTATCCCAGCCAGGGGTTGTTCCAGAGAGAATTCCTACGGCATCAACAGGAAAGCGGGAAGGGCTTCTTCTAGCTCCAATTTCGATGAAAACCAACGATGGCACGAATCGCCCATTAGCCCCAGTTGAACAAGAGAGCATTGAATTCTTCTTTCTCTCGGCTTAGCCCTGCCTTAAAGCTTAAAGATAGAAGACCGGTAAAGCCTAATCTGAATTTGGAAGACAATACCTATAGAGGGCTGGTAATTGTCCTCAATGTACAAACATATATAATCACAATATAAATAAAATATCATAAGAGAGGGAGAAAATCGAAACTGCCCTTAATATTAGATGAAATCCGTAGAATAGTGAAAAGCGGAATTGTAGATAAATGTAGATGTAGTGCATGATTCTAAGCAACTGATAAGAAAATAGACAAAATACTGAAGAAGATTAAAGGGTTACTCGATTAGAAGCAATCATAATAAAATATAGTTCAAAATATAAAAGCGAAAAAAGTCTAAGAAAATACAAATAAACAGAAAAAAATAATAATGAAAAATAAAAATAAAAGAAAAATAAAAATAAATGGACTCAATGGTCCTCATCATCAGACGCATCAACATCGTGAGTCGTCGGCGCTGGAGGAGCAATGTGAAGATGCTGACAAATATGTTGCAAAGTTGCACCAATACTATCAAATCTCTGAACAAAGTACTAACAGAAACTAGTAAGCTCCTCAAAAGATACTCCCCGAAAGCTCGCAACAGAATGAATAGGTCGATGACTCGAAGGTAGAGGTTGAGGTAGATCCTCGTGATAGGAAGGAACATCATAAGGGAAGTCATCGGGGCCATTCTGAGAGTCAGAATGAAACAATCTGTGCTAAGGAGGATCAAATCCAAGACGCCGCTCAATCATCCTCATGTGTATCATGCTCGAAATGCCCTGAAAGGATATCTGGCTGACAAGTGTGAGTGTGGAGGACTACTCCGGTGTGTCGAGGAGACCGAAGTGTCGAGCGAGGCGAGACACGTAGGGGCTTAGATAGATTGGACCCTTCTTGTGGCGGTCAGTGATCGTTGTTTTGTCGAGTTTTAAAATTTATAAAGAGAATGATCGAACCTGGAAACTAACTCTGACAACGATTGAGGCAAGTACACCTATCGAACAGTAGTATAGCTTAGGCAAAACCGGATTGTCGAACCCAAAGGAACTAAAAGTACTAATACAAACTTTCTTTTTATTATTTAGCCTAAAATAAGTGAAGTTGACGTTTAATCTAAATCTAACTAACTACTAAGCTAAAGATGAAAATACAAAAAGAATGAATTGGGGAAATACTGTTGGAAAAACTCAGTTGATTAAGACGATACCCCTAGGAAGAATCCACCTAGACTTCACTTGTTATTTAACACTAAACCAGACGATTTATTCACTTGACTTGATCCATAAGATTCCCTAATTTATATTAAACCCTCTCTCGAGGCGAATAACGTCTAACCCTAGGTTGATTAATTGAAATCTCTTTCTAATGAAAACCCCTAGAATCGCATTAACTCGATCTATGGACTCTCATATTAGGTTTCACCCTAATCCGACAAAATCTCGTCACCCTATCTCTAGGCGCGCGATCAACTCCGCTTAATTATACTAGATCTACTCTTAAGCAGGGACTTTTGCTCCACTACCTAAGCACATCCAACTTGAATCAATATCCCAGAAATATTAACACAAGAATTAAGTACACATAATTAAGAACAAATCAAATATTTATCATATAGTTTAGAAAACAATAACAAGATCCGTCTTAGGTTTCATCCCCTTCAGGTATCTGAAGGGTTTAGTTCATAACAATAAAAGAAAACATCTCAGAAGAAAAGCTAAAACAAAACATAAGAAATCCCTAAAACCACCTGAAGGAATTGAAGGAGAAATCTGTCGTCTTGAGTAGAATTCCGGCTTCTTGAGATGGATCAATTGGCTATCTTCGAGTGATTCCCACAAATCTAACCTTTTCGGCTCAGCTCCTTGGCCTAGCTAACCGCCCCCTTTCAGGTTACACCTAGGGGGTTTATATAGGCTTTTGAAATAGGTTTCTTTGCCCCTAAGCATCCTTTTCCGAGTAGAATTACTCTTCTCCACGACAGGTACACGGCCATAGCACACGCCCGTGTGAATAGTCTTTAAGCCGTGTTCGGATTTCTTTAATGAGGCACAACCTTGTGAATCGGGGTCAGGCCGTGTTCTAGTTGATCAATGAAGCACGGCCGTGCGGGCTTAAATCCAGGCCGTGTCGATTTCCACTTTGGCCCAATTTGGTTCATTTTAGGCCCGTTTCTCGTTCTTTCCATCCTCGGGTGCTTTCCTGAGTATAAGACATGAAAAGAACGGATTAAGAGCACCTTTTTACATAAACCAAGGGATATATCATCCTAAAGTATGCTAAATGTGGGATTAAAATATGTTACTTTTACGGTTTATCAGTCAGCCTGATGGCAGAAGGCTAGAGTGATGAAATAAGCCAAGTCAAATACATGCCCGTGTGCTCTCCGACCTGTCAAAGTGTGTGCTAAGAGTTAGTGAATGTACAGTAAGGCCGAAAAGAGATAAGTCGCCTTCGAGCGACTCACATCATATGGTATCTGACTCGCTTTAAGATTGGTCCAACAACACGATGATGAGTGATGAATGTGTCGATGAAGGTGAAGGAAGTCCTCGGTGCTCATGAACTCCTCTGTATAGAGTCTCATAGTCACACTGAACTCGAGGACGCTCATATGTCGGACTAAACCACTAAGTCTAAAATTGATGGTACCTGGCTCGTCATGCACCGTCATGACCTGCTGGACCAAAAACGTCGAGCAAAACTCAAAGGTCAACTCCATGTAGGTGGGCTTGATAATGGAAAAGAATCTATCCCACGACGCCGTGGAGATGGCTCGCATGTCATCTATGTAGCGGCCTAGACCAAGTGGTCGTGCTAGAAAGAGCTGACATAAATCCTCCTGAGGGCCTGCTGCAAATCAAAGGTAGGGATGGCGGGCCTCGGTAGATGCGCTCTAGGAGGAAGTCCAACCAGGACCCTTCTGCTTTTTCAAAGCGGAGACAGCGGCCATAGGCTTGCCTCGTGTATTTGTCATGGTGTGCCTAAAAAATAAAACATTCCAATATTAGTAAAATAGAAATAAAAATATCATCAATAAAGCACATCGAGAAGCTTAGGACAAGTGTGATAAAATAAAAGTAGCTGAGATGTAGAATCTAATCTTATATGCACTAATACCTAATCATGCAAAGACTAACAGTATATGAATCGAAACTAAAAGCATACTAAACTAATTAGCAATAATAATAGAAAAAATGGACAAGCCAAGGCACCTAATAATGAAAATAAATAAATACTAAAGACAACCCTAACATCATTTAATGACTAACCAAATCCATAAAAATAACAAAAGAACCTATGATTAGAACAGTGAGTGAAGCGAATGAAATACAAGGATCATCATAGTAAGATCCCAAATCCAAACTGTTAACAAGAGGCATAAATTGCCAAACGAATAATAACAATAAAACTAACAAAATAATAATCAATAGAAAAATAGAAAATGACAAGAATCAAAAGAATTAGTAAATCAATAAAATAAAATAATAATAAAATAATGAAAATAAAGAACATTGAAAACTGACTGTTATGGTCGAGTGAATGGTGGCTAGGTGATCTGCGGTAGTAGAATAGGGGTCGGCGGTTGTGGGTTGCAGAATTTGGGGATGAAAAGAAGAGGGATGAGAGAAAAGAATGGAGAAAGGGGGAAGGGAGTGCATGCGAGGTGGCTGAGGGGTCGGGGTTAGGGCGTGCGGTGGTTCAGTTGTTAGGGATTGGTTGAGAGGGGGTTCTGACGGGAAAGAAGGGAGGGGACTATGGAGCAGGGCTGGTGCGGGCGTGGGAGCTGGTCTGAGGGGATTAGGGGGAAAGAAAGGAAGGGAGAAAAGAGAGATGGCCGACGGTAGAGGGGTTGTGCGCGTGGGTAATTTTGCTTGTGCGTGGGTGTGTGACGGAGGAGACAGGTGAGAGGCTAGGCGCAAACAACGAAGGTGACCGGAAAACGATGAAAAAGGATGGAGCGGCGGCTATAGTTGAAAGGGTGAAGAAGAAGACAAAAGTGGAAAAATAATTTAGGGTTTGGGGGTTAAAAGGGGACACGATCGTGTGAGGCCCGTGTTGGGCCACACGGCTTTGTCACATACCCGTGTGACCTCTATTCAACCCGTGTGCGTTTAATGTTTTTAACCCAGTCGTCACACGGCCTGTAACACCCCCTACCCGTATTCGTTGCCAGAATAGGGTATGAGGCATTACCTAAGTTTAACGAGTTAATATTATTTTTATTATGAATTCAATATAGTTCTTTTATAAATATCCAATCTTCCCTGAAATTTTAAAACCAAACAATCCAGTCCAATTTAATCCAATTTGATACGAAATCATATTTCTACTATAATTATATTATTTAGCATATTTATCACTGTTTACTTTAATACATACTCATTAAACAAGTTTTAATATTTATATAATCATCAAACATGTACATGCTGTATAAATCAAAAAGGAAATTTACAAAAGCTACCGGAGATAATCTTGATAGTGTGATCCTCAGTGTTGATCCGATCCTCCGTATTTTTTACACGTCAATCTACATGAAACATTGAATACACTCAAGTAAGTTTATAGAAACTTAGTAAGTTCATAGGCATAAAATTTAAATCTTACCAAACATTCATACACTTATACATCATGTACAATTACTAAGTTCACCTGTCAACCACAATTTGGTGAGTGCTTTTGTATAATCTCACTACTATTTATTCCTCTTTTATTAACTCTTTTGGGCCCTTTTTGTCACTTACCATCCTTAATCAAATTAGGGAACGGTTACGGAAAATTGAGTACTTCATTTCCACTTTGCCATAGTATAACTATGGTTTTACGTATGATCACTTATCACTGATCAGATAAGCGTAGCTAAAGCTACCACTTATCACTTGTCACTTGTAGCCGAAGCTAGCACTATTCACTGATCAGGTAGCTGAAACTACCACTTTTCACTGATCAGGTAGCCAGAGCTACCACTTTTCACTGATCAGGTAGCCGGAGCTACCACTTTTCACTGATCAGGTAGCCGAAACTACCACTTTTCACTGATCAGGTAGCCGGAGCTACCACTTTTCACTGATCAGGTAGCCGAAGCTACCACTTTTCACTGATCAGGTAGCCGAAACTACCACTTTTCACTTTCACTTGCCTCTGATCAGAAGTACTCAAATCCGATGTCCCGCTCGATTTGATCATTTATTTAATTTTCGCATTGTTGTTTTATTCTCAATTCATCAGTATGCATATCTCATCATACATTGTATAATTCATGAAATTAACTTTTAATCATAAACTTTCAGCCATATGAACTTACCTGAGTCGATTTGCAGAATTTGAGAAAATTCAAGGACTAATCAGCTACTTTTTCTTTTCCTCGACTTGCTTTGGGTTCTCGATCTATCATTGTAAAATCATTCACTTATCAGTATTGATTTCATCTTCACTCTATTTCACATCCCTAATGATTACAACCCACATATAAGTAACATTATCTATAATTTCACTATTTACTTATATGGATATTCAAACTGTCCATCTGTATTAGAGTCACTAAATTATTTTTATCTTGAGCTACAGAACTCCAAATTAAGATCCGTTAATTTTATTTGAAACTAGACTCATATATATTCTTACCATAAAATTTTTAGAATTTTTGGTTTGGCCAATAAGTACAGTTTATTCTTTAAAGTCACCCCTGTTCTGCTGTCTGACAGTTCCGACCCATCTTCACTAAAAATTAATTATCTCCTTTTACAGGATTCGGATGATGTTAACGTTTGTTTCTATTGAAAATAGACTCATTCAGGATTTTAATGATATAAATTTAATACCCAATTATTTTTATACAATTTTTTATTATTTTTCAAAGTCAGAACAGGGGAACCCGAAATCATTCTGACCTTGTCTCATAAAACCTATAATATCTCATGATTTACAAATCTATTGCTTACACCGTTTCTTCTATAAAAACTAGACTCAGTAAGCTTTAATTTCATATTTTATTCATCCTCTAATTCGATTTCTACAATTTTTGGTGATTTTTCAAAGTTAGACTACTGGTACTGTCCAAAACTGTTTCAGTGCAAACTGTTGATTTCCATTTTACCCCAAATTTCAGAGTTCATACAATTCAGTCCCTGACCAATTTCCCTTCAATTAAGCTAATTTTTGTAAATTAATACTTTACCTAATCATTATGAATTATTTCAAACCTATTGGAATTCATAATTTCCACATAAAAACCCTAACTTCAAATTCTTTTAAAATTAGGTCCCAAACATTCACTTTCTATTCAATTCTTTCAATCAAATCAGCATATAAACCATTTAAAGTTATAATTCCATGCTAAATCATCATATACTTCCAGCACATATTCATAGCAACTTCCAACTTCATTCATAAAATCTAAAACTAATGAATTCACCAAGTGGACCTAGTTGTAAAAGTCACAAAAAAACACAAAAATTTCAAGAAATAATCAAGAATTGAACTTACTTGCAGTAAAAATATGAAAAACCAGTTTAGGGAAACCCTTCTATGGTGTTTTTGCTGATGAGAATGCAGAAAACTAAAGAGAAATCTAGATAATTCCACTTTAGTCCTAGTTTTATTAAGTAAGTTATGCAATATTCCAATTTTACCCTTATTTCTCCTTATTTTCTTTCTGATTTCATTCCCTTGCCGTCCAGCCCAAATAGACCTTGGGTCTATTTGCCTTTTAAGCCCTCTTTCTTTTATCATTTAAGCTATTTAATCATTTCTCATAACTTTGCATTTATTACATCTTAGTCCTTTTTGTTCAATTAACTATCGGAACTTTAAAATTTCTTGACGAAACTTTAATACTAACTTATTAACACTCCATAAGTATTTATAAAGTATTTATGGCTAGATTAAAAATCTCAGAGGTCTCGATACCTCGTTTTCGATTCTAATTATTTTTTTTTCTAATACACTATTTACTATTTCAATTTTTTTTCCTAACTTCACATTTAACTCATACTCACTAAATTAATAATATTTTCTACTCACTTGTCGGATTTAGTGACCTCGAATTACCATTCCGACACCACTGAAAATTTAGGCTATTACAACTCTCCCCCCTTTTAGGAAATTTCGTCCTCGAAATTTCATACCTGTAAATAAATTCGGATATTGAAATCTCATCAATTCCTCCGTCTCCCAGGTTGCCTCCTCCGATCCATGTCGATTCCATAACACTTTAACTAGGGGTACACGTTTATTTCTCAACTCTTTAACTTCCCGGGCTAGAATTTTCACCGGTTCCTCTGAATAGGTCATATCGGGTTGGAGCTCTATTTCTGTATGAGGAATTACATGTGATGGATCTGATCTGTACCGTTTCAACATAGATACATGAAACACGTTATGAATCTTTTCAAGCTCTGGAGGCAAAGCCAATCTATAAGCTACCGGACCGATTCTTTCAATGATTTCATACGGCCCGATAAATCGTGGGCTGAGTTTTCCCTTTCTACCAAACCGCAAAACTTTCTTCCACGGTGACACTTTCAAAAATACACGATCACCCACATTAAACTCTATATCTCTTCTCTTCAAATCTGCATATGATTTTTGTCGATCAGACGCAGCTTTTAGACATTCTCGAATAATACGAACTTTTTCTTCGATTTCCCGAATCAAGTCCACCCCCACTAGTTTTGGCTCACTTAATTCAGACCAATATAATGGAGTTCTACATTTTCTTCCATATAAAGCTTACTTTGATAACTATTATTATAAGCAAATTCAGCTAAAGGTAAATACCTTTCCCAGCTGCCGCCAAACTCAAGTATACAGCACCTTAACATATCTTCTAAAATCTGAATCACTCACTCTGACTGTCCGTCTGTCTGGGGATGAAAAGCTGTGCTGAAATTTAATTTGTTGCCCAAAGCTTCTTGTAATTTACTCCAAAATCTCGAAGTAAATCTCGATCTGAAATAATAGATATTGGCACCCCATGTAATCTCACTATCTCTAACACATATAACTCCGCTAACTTTTCAAGTGGATAATCTACTCTGACCGGAATAAAATGTGCTGATTTAGTTAACCGATCAATAATCACCCAAATCGAATCTTTCCTCTTCGGAGTTACTGGTAGTCCGGATACAAAATCCATCGTAACATGTTCCCATTTCCACTCTGGAATCATAATGGGCTGTAACAACCCTGTCGGTACTTGATGCTCGGCTTTCACCTGCTGACAAATTAAACATCTTGATACATACTCACAGATTTCCCGTTTCATTCTAGGCCACCAATACATTTTCTTCAAATCACAATACATTTTCGTATTACCCGGGTGAATAGAACACATACTACTGTGAGCCTCTGATAAAATATCATTTTTCAAGTCTAAATTATTCTGAACACATATTCTGTTACAATAATATAACATACCATTTTCATCAATGGAGTATTCTGGGCTTAACTCATTTTGAACCATCTGTCTTTTCAACATCAACTTTGGGTCTTCATCTTGTAGCTCCCGAATCCGTTGAAAGAACACAGGTTTAGCTTTTAATTCTGCTAGTACAGAACCATCTTCATTAATAGATAAATGAGCATTCAATGCCCGTAATGCAAATAATGATGATTTTCGGATAAATGCATTTGCTACGACATTTGCTTTCCCTGGATGATAATCAATGACAAGATCATAATCTTTCAGCAATTCTAACCATCGTCTCTGTCTCAGATTTAACTCTTTCTGATTCATTAAATACTTCAAGCTTTTATCATCAGTATACACGTAACATTTCTCACCATATAAATAATGTCTCCATATCTTCAAAGCAAACACAATCGCTGCCAATTCCAAATCATGTGTAGGATAATTCTTCTCGTGCGGTTTCAGTTGCCGAGAAGCATATGCCACCACTTTACCTGACTGCATAGGTACACACCCAAACCATTCAGAGACGCATCACTATAAACTACAAACGGTACACCTGATTCTGGTTGAGTCAACACTGGAGCCTCTGTCAACATCTTTTTCAACTGATCGAAACTTTGCTGACATTCACTTGACCATATAAATTCAACATTCTTTTGTAGTAATCGAGTCAACGGTAAGGTAATCCTTGAGAAATCTTTGACAAATCGACGATAATAACCTGCCAGTCCTAGAAAACTTCGTACTTCAGTAACATTCTTCGGAACTTTCCAATTTATCACTGCCGCCACCTTACTTGGATCCACTCTAATTCCATCAGCTGATACAATATGACCCAAAAACGCAACTTCATGGAGCCAAAACTCACATTTGTTGAATTTCGCATACAACTGTTTCTCCCGCAAAATCTGTAATACAATCTTTAAATGTTGTGCATGTTTAGACTCTGTCTTTGAATAAATCAATATATCATCAATGAACACAACCACAAATCTATCCAAATATGACTGAAAAATTCAATTCATCAAATCCATAAAGGCAGCAGGAGCATTGGTTAAACCAAATGGCATCACCAAAAATTCATAGTGACCATACCAAGTTCGGAAGGCAGTTTTTGGCACATCACACTCTTTAACTTTCAACTGATAATATCCGGATCGAAGATCTATCTTGGAAAATATTGCAGCACCTTTCAACTGATCAAATATATCATCAATACGAGGCAAGGGATATTTATTCTTTATCGTTACCTTATTTAACTACCTGTAATCTATACACAGTCTTAAAGAACCGTCCTTCTTTTTCACAAACAAGACAGGTGCACCCCAGGGTGACATACTCGGTCTGATGAACCCTTTATCTAATAACTCCTGCAACTGTGTCTTCAACTCTCTTAATTCTGCTGGAGCCATTCTGTACGGTGTTACTGAGATAGGAGCTGTTCCGGGAATCACATCAATTGCAAATTCAACTTCTCTGTCGGGTGGTAAACCGGGTAACTCTTCAGGAAACACATCAGAAAATTCATTCACCACTGGTACTTGTTCGAGCTTTAAATCGGAACTCCTAGTATCAAGAATATAGGCCAAGAATGCTTCGTTGCCTTTACGTAATAACCTCTGAACAGAGAGAGCTGAAATAATTCTGACTGTATCACCCATATTTTCAGACCCAACTGAAATTACATCCCCTGTTTGACATTTCAATCTGATATGTTTATCACGACAATCCACTACTGCCTCATGCTTCATTAACCAGTCCATCCCCAAAATAATATCAAATTCTCGAAAGGGTAACAACATCAAATCAGCGGGGAATTCATAGCCTTTCACTATCAGTGGACAATTTCGACATATCAAATTAACTGTTACACTTTGACCTAATGGATTAGTGACTTGTATATCAAATTCAGTGGACTCAACAGAAAGTTTCTTTTCAGATACTAGCATAGCACAAATATATGAATGAGTAGACCCAGGGTCTATTAATGCATAAACAGTAACATCATAAAGATAGAAAGTACCAGCAATTACATCAGGAGCCGTAGCCTCTTCTCTTGCTTGCATGGCGTAAGTACGTGCTGGTGCTCTATTCTCTGATCGACTAACTGATTCTCTTATACCCGAACGGGTAGTCCCTGTAGCACTGCTCTGGCCCGAACGTCTATTTCTTTGGGGAGTGATTCTCTGTATCACTTTCTGTTCCACTTCATCTTTTTGCAGCTGGGGACAATCCCGAATAAGATGATCAGTAGCCCCACATTTATAACAAGCTCCCATCTTAGTCCTGCATTCACCGAAATGATGTCTTCCACAATATTGACACTTAGGTCGGGGAGCATCCTGAACATTGCTCACACTTGCTGCAGGTCTATCAAACACCTTGAAATCAGGTTGTCTTGATCTACCTCTACCTGATTTTCCCGGCACTGATGTAGTTCGACTAATTTCTTCTCTAAATTTCTTTACCGGTAAATCTAAAAATGACTTAGAAGCACCTCTTTTGATTGGCTCTTTACTTTTTCGATCCCGCTGCATTTTTCTGTTATATACTTCTTCGAGCTTTTGAGCACGATCTGACAGAACAACGAACTCCTGTATTTCATTGCCCCCAATCATCATTCTAATCTCATCATTTAACCCTTCTTCAAATCTAATACACATTTCTTCTTCAGTAGGTACAATGTCTCGGGCATATTTGCTGAGGTAGACAAATTCTCTTTCGTATTCAGCCACTGACTTATTTCCCTGCCATAAATCAAGAAATTCCCTTTTCTTTTTATCCAAATACCGTCTGCCCACATATTTCTTTTTAAATTCATTTTGGAAAAATTCCCAAGATATTTTCTCTGCTGGTACCACAGCCTCAATCGTTTCCCACCAACTATAAGCCTCTTCTTTCAGTAGGGACACAGCACATCTCAAATAATCATCTGGTGAGCAAGCCATTTCTTTAAAAATTCTTATTAAACTCTGTAACCAGTATTCAGCTTTGACGGGGTCATCATCAGTCCTTCCCTGAAATTCTTCGGCCCCAAGTTTTCTAAGCCTTTCCAATGGAGAACGCTTACTTAATTCAGTCGTTGTAGGAGGTGGAGGAGCAACCGGGGGTACCACTGATGGAGCAGTGGTGGGAGGAGGTGGCTGAGCCTGATTTCTTTCTTGCATCGTTTCAGTATACCACTGGTTCATAATCCCATAAATCATATTCTTTAATTCTTGCTCTCGTATTAAAGAAATCGGAACATCACTGCTTGTTGCTCGTTCGGAAATCTGTATTCTACTGTTAACTTCTTCCTGCTCAGTATGTTCAGGTCTATCTGACATCTTTATAATCGGAAAATATCTATAAAAATAACAAATATTAGATCGGATCATTCACATCACACTATCACAGATTTATATGGCATGTATTTCTAAACACTTTATACATCACAATTGTTCCGAGAATCGGCGAAACCGGGCTCTGATACCACTAAATGTAACACCCCCTACCCGTATTCGTTGCCAGAATAGGGTATGAGGCATTACCTAAGTTTAACGAGTTAATATTATTTTTATTATGAATTCAATATAGTCCTTTTATAAATATTCAATCTTCCCTGAAATTTTAAAACCAAACAATCCAGTCCAATTTAATCCAATTTGATACCAAATCATATTTCTACTATAATTATATTATTTAGCATATTTATCACTGTTTACTTTAATACATACTCATTAAACAAGTTTTAATATTTATATAATCATCAAACATGTACATGCCATATAAATCAAAAAGGAAATTTACAAAAGCTACCGGAGATACTTGATAGTGTGATCCTCAGTGTTGATCCGATCCTCCATATTTTTTACACGTCAATCTACATGAAACATTGAATACACTCAAGTAAGTTTATAGAAACTTAGTAAGTTCATAGGCATAAAATTTAAATCTTACCAAACATTCATACACTTATACGTCATGTACAATTACTAAGTTCACCTGTCAACCACAATTTGGTGAGTGCTTTTGTATAATCTCACTACTATTTATTCCTTTTTTATTAACTCTTTTGGGCCCTTTTTGTCACTTACCATCCTTAATCAAATTAGGGAACGGTTACTGAAAATTGAGTACTTCACTTCCACTTTGCCATAGTATAACTATGGTTTTACGTATGATCACTTATCACTGATCAATAAGCGTAGCTAAAGCTACCACTTATCACTTGTCACTTGTAGCCGAAGCTAGCACTATTCACTGATCAGGTAGCTGAAACTACCACTTTTCACTGATCAGGTAGCCAGAGCTACCACTTTTCACTGATCAGGTAGCCGGAGCTACCACTTTTCACTGATCAGGTAGCCGAAACTACCACTTTTCACTGATCAGGTAGCCGGAGCTACCACTTTTCACTGATCAGGTAGCCGGAGCTACCACTTTTCACTGATCAGGTAGCCGAAGCTACCACTTTTCACTGATCAGGTAGCCGAAACTACCACTTTTCACTTTCACTTGCCTCTGATCAGAAGTACTCAAATCCGATGTCCCGCTCGATTTGATCATTTATTTAATTTTCGCATTGTTGTTTTATTCTCAATTCATCAGTATGCATATCTCATCATACATTGTATAATTCATGAAATTAACTTTTAATAATAAATTTTCAGCCATATGAACTTACCTGAGTCGATTTGCAGAATTTGAGAAAATTCAAGGACTAATCAGCTACTTTTTCTTTTCCTCGACTTGCTTTGGGTTCTCGATCTATCATTGTAAAATCATTCACTTATCAGTATTGATTTCATCTTCACTCTATTTCACATCCTTAATGATTACAACCCACATATAAGTAACATTATCTATAATTTCACTATTTACTTATATGGATATTCAAACTGTCCATCTGTGTTAGAGTCACTAAATTATTTTTATCTTGAGCTACAGAACTCCAAATTAAGATCCGTTAATTTTATTTGAAACTATACTCATATATCTTCTTACCATAAAAGTTTTAGAATTTTTGGTTTGGCCAATAAGTACAGTTTATTCTTTAAAGTCACCCCTGTTCTGCTGTCTGACAGTTCCGACCCATCTTCACTAAAAATTAATTATCTCCTTTTACAGGATTCGGATGATGTTAAAGTTTGTTTCTATTGAAACTAGACTCATTCAGGATTTTAATGATATAAATTTAATACCCCAATTAGTTTTATACAATTTTTGATTATTTTTCAAAGTCAGAACAGGGGAACCCGAAATCATTCTGACCTTGTCTCATAAAACCTATTATATCTCATGATTTACAAATCTATTGCTTACACCGTTTCTTCTATAAGAAACTAGACTCAGTAAGATTTAATTTCATATTTTATTCATCCTCTAATTCGATTTCTACAATTTTTGGTGATTTTTCAAAGTTAGACTACTGGTGCTGTCCAAAACTGTTTCAGTGCAAACTGTTGATTTCCATTTTACCCCAAATTTCAGAGTTCATACAATTCAGTCCCTGACCAATTTCCCTTCAATTAAGCTAATTTTTGTAAATTAATACTTTACCTAATCATTATGAATTATTTCAAACCTATTGGAATTCAGAATTTCCACATAAAAACCCTAACTTCAAATTCTTTTAAAATTAGGTCCCAAACATTCACTTTCTATTCAATTCTTTCAATCAAATCAGCATATAAACCATTTAAAGTTATAATTCCATGCTAAATCATCATATACTTCCAGCACATATTCATAGCAACTTCCAACTTCATTCATAAAATCTAAAACTAATGAATTCACCAAGTGGACCTAGTTGTAAAAGTCACAAAAAAACACAAAAATTTCAAGAAATAATCAAGAATTGAACTTACTTGCAGTAAAAATATGAAAAACTAGTTTAGGGAAACCCTTCTATTGTGTTTTTACTGATGAGAATGCAGAAAACTAAAGAGAAATCTAGATAATTCCACTTTAGTCCTAGTTTTATTAAGTAAGTTATGCAATATTCCAATTTTGCCCTTATCTCTCCTTATTTTCATTCCCTTGCCGTCCACTCCAAATAGACCTTGGGTCTATTTGCCTTTTAAGCCCTCTTTCTTTTATCATTTAAGCTATTTAATCATTTCTCATAACTTTGCATTTATTACAACTTAGTCCTTTTTGTTCAATTAACTATCGGAACTTTAAAATTTCTTGACGAAACTTTAATACTAACTTATTAACACTCCATAAGTATTTATAAAATATTTATGGCTAGATTAAAAATCTCCGAGGTCTCGATACCTCGTTTTCGATTCTAATTATTTTTTTTTCTAATACACTATTTACTATTTCAAATTTTTTTTTCCTAACTTAACATTTAACTCATACTCACTAAATTAATAATATTTTCTACTCACTTGTCGGATTTAGTAACCTCGAATCACCATTCCGACACCACTGAAAATTTAGGCTATTACACGGCCACGGACACGCCCGTGTGTCCAGGCCATGTGGCACATCCATCGTTTCTCCCACGCCTGTGTCTATTAAAAATTCGAGCCCAGTTTTCACAAGGCCTCGAACACGCCCGTGTATCCAGGCCGTGTGATTTACACGGCCGTGTCGCAGGGTCGTGTACAATCACCTTTGCTTCTCCCACTCACGTGTACCTTATCACATGCCCGTGTGATCGCGCACACACGGTCGTGTGTCCTATCCGTGTAACTCTCTGACTTGTTTTAGAATTGAAAATTTTAGCTCTAGGTTTCACACGGCCTAGGACACGCTCGTCTGTCTAGGCAGTGTGGTCCACACGGTCGTGTCACATGCCCGTGTAGACTATTTTAGCCATTGTCTCTGTCAATTTTTGGAAAAATTAAATCCCAGGCTCCACACGACCAAGGACAAGCCCGTGTGTCCCAGCCGTGTGGGTTATACGGCCGTGTCGCCAGGCCGTGTAACTCACTTGTCGATTTTCTTCAAAATTTAATACTAAGTCAAAAGATCCGCACAGCCTAAGACACGCCCGTGTGTCTAGGCCGTGTTGGTTTTGAAAACCTTTTTTTAAAATTAGTTAATTTTGAAAAGACCATCAGTTAAAATTAGTAAATTAGGAATGTTAATGCTCGGGTTGCCTCCCGAGAAGCGCTTATTTAAAGTCTAAGCTAGACCTACCTCTTATTCTTATGGTATTGGTGGTTAGCGGAGTCGAGACTCCTCTTTCTCGTTGTAACATCCCTAACCCACATCAGTTGCCAGAACAGGGTTACGGGATGTTACCGAAGTTTACAGAAAAATTACACATAATTCCACTATTTACTTATGTTCATATTAAAGTTGTCCACTTGAGTCGTAGTCACTAGAGCTGTAGAATTCTAAATTAAGATACGTTTAATTTTTTTGAAACTAGACTCAAATATATCTCTACCATAAAAATTTCAGAATTTATAATTTAGCCAATAAGTACAGTAAAATCTTCAAATTTATCACTGTTTTGCTGTTTGACAGCTTCGACCTTTCTTCACTAAAAATTAATTATCTCTTAGTACGAGATTTGGATGATGTTTCCGTTTATTTCTATTGAAAATAGGCTCATTAAAAATTTAAACATATAAATTTAAAACTCTAATTATTTTTTTTAAAATTTTTGATGATTTTCCAAAGTCAGAACAGGGGAACCTGAAATCATTCTGATCTTGTCTCACAAAATATATTATATCTCATAATTTACAATTCCGTTGCTTACAGCATTTCTTTTATGTTTATGAAAAGCTAGACTCAATAAAATTTAATTTAATGTTTTATTAAACCTCTAATTTGATTTCCACAATTTTTGATGATTTTTCAAATTTGAACCATTTCTGCTGTCTAGAAACTATTTTAATGCTAATTTTACTCTTTCATTATTTTTTTATTAATTTTTATTTAGACATACATAATCATTATACTTTTAGGCACCTCTTATGCATATTTGACTACTATTTTACCTCTCATCATTCAATCACATCAACATTATAATGCAAATCATGCAAATACTACAATACCAAAACACAAACCAAATAAATGACTAATATCTACATAACACCTATAGACTAACATTTAATAAAAATAACCTATACATGTCATGATAACTAGAATCAAATCATCCATAATTACCGATAGAACCAATCGATAGTGTGATATAGCTCCGATAAGCTTCCAACCCATTCGAGCTTCCGATAATCTATAAGGTAAATAAATAAAACAAACACGTATGCAATGAATACCTAGTAAATTCAAATAATCTTTAATCATATTAATTATTTTCAAATATAAAATTATATATATCCAAATATTTCCATATTGCTTTTCCCTAGTACTCATAAAACTATATTCATTAATTCACAAGGTGAATAAATCCATAGTATCACACACATAAACTTATTACCCAAGCTTAGTAAAATTTTATATAACTTTAACTCTTCTACATTTATTCCATATGCATATCATATAGCCATGATCATAAGTTAGTGCATTTAACCAAGCATTTTTCGTATTGAACAAATAATAAGTCATTTCATATGAAATTCCATAATTTAAGTCTTACCATTCTTTCATGAGCACTAACTTATTTTCACTTAAATACTTACCATTCCAGTGCTTCAAACAAGTAAACATACTACTATTCAGTCAATAGCTTGGCACTTGCCTAATCATCAAGCAACAACAATAGTTAGCATACTTGCACATCTTACATATAAATTCAATATTGGTAAACTTATTTTCATGACATATCACACTTGGGTTTATTACTCATCACCATATACATAATATCCTTGTATCAATATATCAAAGTTAATCACATATTTACATGTCACTTTTAATATATCAAGTAAATATTATTACCAAGTATTTCAGGTATATACCGGTAATAACCATAAGTCTTTCAATATTATATATATATATATATATATATATATATATATATATATCATTATTAGCACATACAATTCTCTTCAATTTACCATATCAAATAGATTATCACAATTTAATACACAACCATTTAACAATATCAATGTCCATTTAATGAACTCATGATTCATACATCTCATTTATATAATTCAATTCAATATCTCATTCCAATTCATATTCAATATCGATTATATTATCAATTCATTTGTTTACCCCTATTAAACCGACTCGGACTCGGACGGATACACGGATCCAACCAAAACACACCAGTTTGGCACGCAGTGCCTCATCAGATAATTTGAAGTAACAGATTGACATCCAGTGTCTCATCGGCCATGCCGAAGTAATTTGGTACCTAGTACCTCATCGAATTTATCCGAAGTAACAATTTAACACCCAATGTCTCATCGACTCGAGGTCGAAGTATCCCTGAACACTTCAAATCCTATGGCATGCCAACTATATCCGACTCAACCTGATACAGTTAATAGGGTTTCAATTCACTTTTCAATTTCCACAATTTTCCAATATTCAAATATCACAATTTCACATACATTCAATTCAATAACAACCAATATTCCTTATACCATTATTTTCATGAATTTCGTGTATATTTATTTTGATAACAATTCATAATCATGAATGTACATAATTATCAGACAAGTTTCATATACATGAATTTTCCATGTCACTAACCAAGTCTTTACGAATCGGAGAACGACTTACGGATATGAGTACATCGTTCTCTTTATGCCAAAACCCAGTTATGGTCTTTTCATTAAAATTTCATAGCCCAGCTATGGTATTACATTTAAACATTTCCATGGTCCAACCATGGTCTTATCCGTCAATTCATCCTTTGCTACAAACGATGGTACTCAAATCCTGCGTTCTATTAAATCCGAACATTTACTTTAATTTCATCATATAATAAAATTTCATGTTTTTAACAAATAATACAAATAATTATATAATACCATCTATCAATTCAATATAATTATCAAATTTCAACCATACAAACTTACCTGGGCATATTTGTAGAATTCGTAGAAATTTAGGGACTAGTCTGTTAATTTCTATTTTCCCCGTTTATCTTCGATTTCTTGATCTATAATATAAAATTACTCATTCATTAGCATCTATTCCATTTATAATTTAATTTACAATTTATACCCTTCAATTTTCAAAATTACACATTTACCCCAAATTTATAATTTTTACAATTTAGTCCCTGTGTAATTAACCCATCAATTAAGCTAATTTTTCTCAATTGACAGTTTACCTAATTATTTTAGGCTACCATGAAGCCATTAATATTCATAATTTTAATATCAAACCCTAATTCTTAACTTTTTCACAATTAGGTCCTAAAATCAATTTCTATTGAAATTACTTGATAAAATCATCATATAGTGAAATTAAAGCTTCAAATCCATGATAATTCGTCATAAACTTCCATCACTCATTCATGGTAACTTTAAAAATCACTCATGGAATCAAAAAAATGAATTCAATAGTTGGACCAAATTGTAAAAGTATAAAAACATAAAAATTTCAAGGAAAAAGCAAGAATTGAACTTACTTGAAGCTAAAATATGAAATACCAGCTCAAACCCTCTTCAATTATTGTTTTTGACAGAAAATTGATGAAGAAAATGTCTAGAAACTATTAAAATAACATTTGGCCATATAAACTTTCTTTTAATTCCAATTTTGTCCCTAATCACATAAATATCTTTGATTTTTTTCACGTTATGCCACCTCATCCATTTAAGATGGTCCATTTTTCCTTTTAGTCCTCCTTTATTTATCATTAGGCTATTTAATCACTTTAGCAAGTTTTGTACCTTTTTCAATTTAGTCCTTTTTAATTAATTGACTACCGAAACGTTAAAATTTTCTGACGAACCTTTAATACTAACTCAATGACACTCCATAAATATTTTTAGAAATATTTAAGGCTCAGTTTATAAATTCAAGGTCTCGATACCTCATTTTCGGCCCAATTTACCTAATAAATTCTTTTAAATCACAAAATTCACTAATTCAAAAATACTTCTACAAGCACACTTGACTAATATATTAATTTATTAAATTTTTGAACTCACTTGTCAGATTTAGTGATCTCGAATCATTGTTTCCGACACCATTGAAAAGTAGGCTATTACACTCGTTGTCAATTCTTTTATTCAAATAAGGTTTAAGTCGATTAATGTTTACCTTAAAAGTGCCAAAATGGGAATGAGTTACCTCAACTGTACCGTATGGGAAGACATTGAGTACCGTAAAAGGATCCGCTCCGTTTGCGTTAAGCTCTAAAGTGGTTATTCGAGGGTCGGTTTCATCTAACAACACCTGATCTCCAACCTTAAATTGGTTCGGCCCATCCTTAAGCTTGTCATGGAGTCACATTGGTTCATCGTGTATTCTTAGTTTCTCCTTGACGTGTGTCTGCCATTCATCTAGTTCCTCGATTTGTAGTCTTCTTTCTCCATGATTTGTTCTGTTTTTATCATATAAATTGGACTGTGGCTCTATCACGTTTTTTCGAGGTGTTTCCTGTAAAGAATGTTGAGCCACAAGGTTATTAACATTAACAGAACTTTTAATATCATCTAGATCACTAGATATCCTAACAGAATCACGAGTTTGGAATTTAATCGTGTCATCACCTACATGAAGTATTAACTCACCTGTACCAACATCTATGATAGTTCTAGCAGTTGCTAAAAAGGGTTGTCCTAAAATTAAAGGTGTGTCACTATCATCATCTATGTCTAGAACAACTAAGTCAACTGGGAATATAAATTTATCAATTTTAACAAACACGTCTTCAACAATACCCCTAGGAAATCTAATAGTTTTATCTGCCAATTGAATGCTCATCCTAGTTTGTTTGGGTTTCCTAAAACCTAGTTGTTTAAACATTTTATAGGGCATGACATTTACACTTGCCCTTAAATCAGTTAAAGCATTATTAACATTTAAAATACCAATTAAACAAGGAATAGTAAAACTCCCTGGATCTTTCAACTTATGAGGTAATTTATTCTGTAAGATAGTTGAGTAAACTGCATTTAGCTCCACGTGCGACGACTCATCCAACTTCTGTTTGTTTGCCAAAAGTTCCTTTAAATTTTTTACTGAATTGGGCATCTGCAAAAGAGTTTCAATAAACGGTAAGTTGATATGTAACTTTTTAAGAAGTTTAAGAAATTTACCAAATTGTCTGTTTATGTGGTCTTCCCTTGTCGCATCTAGATATGGTACACGAGGTTTATACTCCTTACCTATCGGTTTTTGTTCACTGTGGCTTACCTCAACATTACCATTGCTTACCACAGTTTCTTGCCTCGGTTCAGATTTAGATTCAGCTAACCCTTCTTCATCTCGAACGGTAATCGCATGAAGCTGCTCTCTTGAGTTAGTTTCGGTGTTGCTTGGCAAGCTACCTTGTAGTCGTTCTAAAATCATCTTTTCCAATTGATTGATTTGATTCTCAAGCCCTTGAATCGATGCTTGTTGATTTTTGAGTGTTGTTCCGGTGTTTTGGAAGTGAGTTTCTGACACCGAAATAAACGTCGTCAACATCTCCTCAAGGTTCAGCTTTTTCTCTTGGTAAGGTTGTTGTTGAAAGCTTGGAGGGGGCTGTGGTCTTTGATTTCCTTGACCACCCTAAGAGAAATTGGGATGGTTCTTCCAACCTGTATTATACGTGTTACTATAGGGATTATTCTGAGGTCTAGAATTGTTACCCATATAGTTGACTTGTTCGTTCTCTGTGCTAGGGTTGTAGGACAAGCATGCTGGATTGTTCATCCCTCCTCCATTTGTATCACACTGCATCACCGGATGTACCTGCGTAGAACCATATAAACCATCAATCTTTTTACTCAAAAGTTCTACCTGATTTGATAACAAGGTGACCGCATCAACGTTAAAAACACTGGCTGCTTCCATCGGCTTTGTTCTCATGACTTGCCACTGATAATTATTCAGTGACATCTCCTCTATAAACTCATAAGCCGCTTCCAGGTGTTTTGTTATTCAGAGTCCCACTGGCGACTGCATCAATTAGTTGCATAGTTGGGGGGTTTAAACCGTTGTAAAAAGTTCGAATCTATAACCATAGAGGTAACCCATGGTGGGGGCACCTTCTCAATAAGTGTTTATATCTCTCCCATGCATCATATAGAGTCTCTAAATCCATTTGCACGAAGGAAGAGATATAAGGTGAATGGCATCGTCAGAAACGCAATTAATTTTAAAAGTGTCGCATGGCATCGTCAGAAATGCCATTAATTTTAAAAGTGTCGCAGAATTCCAAGAAATTAGCCAAATGAGTATTTGGGTCTTCGTCCTGCAAGCCATCAAACTGAACAAACTATTGAATCATTTGTATAGTGTTAGGTTTCAATTTAAAATTATTTGCAGCAATAGCAGGTCTAACAATACTCGATTCATCCCCAATTAAATTGGGATTGGCATAATCGTAATAGTACGAGGAGCAAGATTTGCGGCAACCACAGGAGGTAACTGATTATTCTGATTTTCAGCCATCTCCTCAGTAATAACAATAACTCCCTCTTGCTCTTCTACTGTACTTTGTTGACTTTGCCTCGCTTCTCTACGATTTCTACGAGCTGTGCTTTCAATCTCACTATCAAATACGAGAGGTCCTGACGGGTTTCTTCTAGTCATATACTAAAGGAACCTGCCAGAAGCAACCAAAAATAAAAGTTAGTAAACAAAAATTAAACTAAAAACAAAGATAAAATGCAATAAAATAAAAATGGCTAAAGTAATAAAAATTAAGTGTTCCTAATATTTTAGTCCCTGAAAACGGTGCCAAAAACTTGATGACGTCATAAACTAACTAAAATACGACAAAGGCAAACGCACGTATCGAATGGTAGTATAGCTATGGTGAGTCGGGAATATCGTATCCACGAGGACTAAAAGTACTAGTAGTTACTATCTTTTTATTATCTAGCCAAATAAATTGAAGGGATTTATTTTAACCTAATCTTAACTAACCTAATTACTAAGACGAAACAGAGAATAAAGTAGGAAAATATTTGAAGAAAACTGATGAGAGAGACAATACCCAGGAAAGAATCCACCTAGACTTCACTCATTATTCTAAATTTGAATTAAACGATTTATTCACTTGTCTTGATCCGTAGAAATCCCTAACTTATGTTAATATCTCTTTCGAGAATAAAAACAACTGACTTTAGGTTGATTAATTGAAATCTCTTTCTAATTAAAACCACTATTGTCGCATTAACTCGATCTATGGATTCCCCTATTAGATTTGACTCTTATCCAATAGATTTATGTCGTCCTATTACTAGGATTGCATGCAACTCCACTCAATTATGCCAGATCTACTCTTAAACAGGGACTTTTGCTCCACTAAATAAGCACATCAATCATGAATTAATATCTTGAAAACATTAAAACATGAAATAAGAACACATAATTGAGATCAAGAACAAATATTTATCATGTAATTCAGAAAAATCAAATAATAAGATCCGTCTTAGGTTTCATCCTCCCTAGGCATATAGGGAATTTAGTTCATACTTTGGAAGGAAAACATCTCAAAATTAGGAAAATAACAAAACATAAAGAAACCCAAAAACTTCGAGAGAAATTGAATGAAGATCTTTCGTCTTGAAGGAGATCCTGCTTCTTGAATCCGTTGGCGTTCTTCGAGTCTTTTCTTCGTTCAGCTCTGCGTGTCCCCCTTAGATATTCTTTTAGGGTGTATTTATAAACTTTAGAATGCTCAAAAACCCTGAAAATTGGCTTTTTTTGCGTAAAAGAGAAACAAGGAGCGATATCGACACGAGCTGGCACATGGGCGTGTGGCCAACCCGTGTGGGATTGGCTTGGCCGTCTGGATCCTTAATACAGCCCGTTTTGTCCGATTTTGGCCCGTTTTCTGCTCCTTTTGCTCCCATATACTCACCTAAGTATAGAAACATTAAATTAAAGGATTAGGAGTATCAAATTCACTAAATTATGTAATAAATCATCTAAAAAAATGTCAAGCATGGGATTAAAACATGTTACATTTATGGTTTATCATTAACTTTAATGGAAAAATCAAACAGAGAGGGTCAAATTCTTTAAATAAATAAAGTACAAGGGCTCAATGTCTCAAAATTAAAGTATAGGAACTAAATTTTAAATTTCAAAAAAGTATAAGGGTCTTTGACATATTTTTTAAACCTAAAATTTTCAGCTCAAATTTTTATGTTGTTATTTTTTAAAAAAAATGTTTTTAAGATTTTGCAATTCTTTTTATATTATGAACAAAAATAAAATTGAATTATCTCGAAGTCTGATAAACATACCGAAAATTGCTTGAAGAGTGCTAATTTATACGTGACATCTACAATAATAAATTTTTATATGGTACTAAAACTGTTTTCTGATTTGTTGAAAAGATAGAGACAAAAAATACATATATTTTACTTTCCATACAAGAAACAACAACATTGCTAAAAGGTGTCGCTTTAATAATTAGTATTCAAATCAACGAATAAACAATAATCGTAGCTAATAACATCAACACGGTGTCACAATGTTATCACGTTGCATCTGTGTACTAATTCTCCTTGTCAATGTTGCTCGAGTGTGATCAATTATCATAAAAGTAATTTATTTATACTTCATTTTGTTACTTCAAAAAAAAAAAACATTTCCTTGCGATGCCGCATTCTCATTTATTTTTAAAAAATATATATAAATATTATTTTATTTCTTAAAATTTATTTTTAAATTCTTGGATTGTCATGGATTAATTATTTTTAACCAAATAGTGAAATTTTATTTTTAAATTCTTGAATTGTCACGAATAATTTAATTTGATTCTTTAAAAATTATAAAGATATAAAAATATTCTTGAATTGTCACGAATAATTTAATTTGATTCTTTAAAAATTATAAAGATATAAACTATTAAATGATAAATAATATTTTTTTCTATCATAAAAATTATAATTTAATTTGACCCTTTAAAAAAAATTAATTTCGCTCGCGTATACGTATATAAATGTTTAAAATTCCATGCTATGTCAAGTTTATGTGTAAATTTTTATTTTGTTCCGTTTTGTACTAATATGTTTTTCTCTTTGTAATTTATGTATGTATTGATTTGTATTATTCACTTTTTTTTTATTTGCATTTAATTATCATTAAAAATTTATAAATAAGATAATGTTCTAACAAAATAATAATTTTGAGATACCGTGAAGGTGCCGTCGGGACATTCAATAATTATTTGTCATAAAAGAATATTCTTTTTCATAAATGAAACAAAAGTATTTAATTACAAGTTTCCATCAGGATGTCGTTTTCTTTTAAACATTTGATTAAATGATGCCCTTTTTTTTAAAAACAGTCGTATGGAGGTGTTAATACCTTCCCTACACGTAACTCTACTCTCGAACTTAATTTATATTTCGTAGATTAAAAATTATCTTTTTAATAGATTTTAATTTAATTTTAAATTTTTAAAAATACGTTTTAAAATGATAAACCACACTTAATCAAATAAGATTGATGATGGCACCATATTTTTTAAAAATAGTAACCACATCTACAATATTAAAATACATAAACATATTTTAAAGTGAGATAGGTAGTAATTAATTTAACTTATTTTTATTTATCTAAAATCGTATTTTAATTTTATTATATTTAGTAATTATTTTACATGTTTTTATTGTGAAAAATAAGGATTGTATGCATTTTGATATTTTCATTTTTATTTACCAAACATGATTTTTTTTTATATTTTTAAAAATTAAACAATCAAAATTATTTTTAAAAATTAAACAATCAAAATTATTTTTAAAAATATTCTTTTTGAACTAAACAAAAATAGATTATGAAATACTAAAAAGTCAATCATTCGTAGTTAAATATATAATCACTAAATCACTCATAAACTAGAAATAAAGCATTGATTCCAATGAAGGGGAAAAAAGAAAGACAAGTTGAAGAGTTCATTAGTTTTGCAGAAATGAACCAAAAATGGAGGACCAAATCATGTCATCCATTAAAAGCTTTTAAAACAAACTTATCAAACACTTCTGTCAGTGTGCACAACCCAAGAAGATGATAAACAGAGCTTAAATGGAAAAAAAAAAAAAAAAAAAAAAAAAAAAAAAAAAAAAAAACTAGCTTAACCCCCAAAAAAAATGATGGGTTAAGTGACCAAATATATGGGTAAAGAAGAAGTAGAAACCCTATGTTGTTGTTGCTCCATGCTAAGTTCCCTAAGACTAATATAAGGAGTCGAAATTCCAGTCAAAGGGCCTGAAGATGGTCGGCTACTGGTTCGATAAGGAGTAGTTGAACCATTATTGCTGGTCTCAATCATGTAAATTGGTCCTGAATTCGATGCCCATAAAGCTTTAGCCTTTGCTCGATCATCATGTTGGTTATTGCTATTTGGAGACCATTTTTTCCAGTTGAAGAACAAGAGAGCATTTCTCCACCAATATTTCTTCGTTTTAGACTTTGGGTCGTCTTTAGAGATGGGTTTTTCGAGCTTGAACTGTAGTGAATCAATGGAGTCTCGCGTCCCTTTCTTGTGCTTCCTTGCTTGTTCCAAAACCTGAAAAAACATTACCAGGGTCAGTAAAGAGAGAAGCAGAGAGAGATGAGAGGGAGAGTTTTTAAACCTGGAAATAGTGGAATTGGGGGTCGAAGCCATAATCACTGAAGTGGCGAGGCTCAGGCATTGGAAAGGTTGGTGATTTGTTTGACATTGTTGCTGAAAAAAGTTCAATCTTTTTGCAGCTTATCTTTGTGAAAGTTAAAAGAAGAATAAAAAAGGGAACAATTCTGATCTTTTGGGGCTCAAGGGGGAATGGCCGTTGGGAAATGACAAAGTACAAAGCCCTAGTAAATGCCAATAACTACCAGATTTTAGGGTTTTTTTTTTTTAAAAAAAATCCAGCAATTTAATTTATTTGATCTCATAGGATAGGCAATGGACTGTTTGGATTGATTTTGCACATGACTCGCTTTTGATTGGTTCTATTTCAAATTTTAAGGTTTTTATTTTATTTTATTAATAAGGTTGATGCAAGATTTGAGTTTATAGGAGTGGAAGCGATAGGCTGAATAAATAGGGTGATAAAAGCTACAAAGTTGCTCTAGGGAGGGTTAGAAATTAATTTTAAATTTTTAGAGGGATTAAAATGTAATTTTATTATATTTTAATTTGTACTTTTACAAAATTTAAAGAGATTAAGTGATAGTTATCATTTTTAGAAAACCAAGAATCCTACTTAGACCGATTATGGACTGAGTCACGCATCTAGGTTTGAAGGCTCATTCGAAAAGTAAAAGTATTTGGACAAAAATATAGGTTTGGAAAATGAGATTAGACAAAAAGTAAGACTCATTTTTTAAATGGTTTGGGCCTCGTGTAGGATTTTTTTACTGTCATTCCGTTATTATATTGCTACTATTTTGATGTTGTTATTTGGATATTATATAACTCTTATTTTATTATTAATTTTTTTATTATTTTAGAGATATTTGTTGTTATTTTAAGTATAAGAATTTTTTAATATATTTTCAATTTATCGTGGAACATTTATTTTAACGTTTTTATTATATTTGATATATTATATTTTTTTTAAATTTTGTTTTTATATAAAAAATAATTTAAAATTTTAATGCAGGCCAAGTCAAGTTCAAGTTTAGCATTTTTAATTTGGGTCGAGTTTAAGTAAAATTTTAAGCTCATTTTTCAGGTTAGACCCAGACCTAAAAAATAAGTCTAAAAATTTGCATCAACCGAACCCGACCCGTCCATACTCATGATCATATCTACTCCTACCCACCACTCTTGTAGCCACTGTTGTAGGGCAGAAGAGTGTTTTTAAGTTTAATCTTAGATTGGTCTCTACTCATATAAGATGGGGTTTTATATGAGGAATGTGGAGTCCAATTGTTGTCCACAACATGAGAATCCTATTGCATAGGCTCTAGCGTATAACAACGGATGTAACTAGCCATAGCTGAGCTTAATGGGTTAGTTATGATGGTTTGTGATTCAAGCAACCCCTTCTTAGGCGTGGCCCGTCCTACTGTCGGCAAGCTAGCTTTTAGCGATGGGTCAGGTCTTCTTCAAGCAGACTATTTTAGCTAGAGTTGAGGTGAGGCAGAGTTTTTGTTGGGTGAGATTCTTTGGCCGGATTTGTACTAGTGTAACAAAGTGTGTGTGTATATATATATATTCCAAACTTTTATACAAAAAGAAAGTAATAAAAACATGTACAATGTAATTCTAAAATTAAAACATTTTAATTATTTTCTTGAATGACTGAATTTGATGTTAACATTTTTGCTTGTATTATTGAAAAGGTTGAAACTTGGACACCCTAAAAAAATAGGGTCATTAATTTTAGAATTCTAGAATTTTTTTCAATTTTAGTCCCTATGATGATGTGTTATTTTGAAACTGTATCACCTTGTCACCTAAATATTTTTAAGATTAATGTGAACAAGAACTGAATGGTTGTCTTATCCAAAAAAAAAATTAGGGTTTTTATTAATTTTAAATTTAATATTGTTGATGCATGAATTTTTTTTTTTTCAAATTATTGATGCAAGATTTGAGTTTATAATAGTGGTACATACAAGAACTGTGTGCCAAGAGCCATTAATAAACATAGAGACCAAAGCCAAAAGATTGCTCTTTGCAAAAAATGAAATTATAAAAATCAAAATATAATTTTATTATTATATTAATTTACAATTTCACAAAATTTAAAGGAATTAAACGACAGTTTAATTATTTCTGGGAGACCAAGGTCGCTTTATCTACACATATTGGTCCTTGGCTTGCAATAAAATTAAATAATGTGAAAACTTAAAAGATATTGTCCCTTGGAATCTAACGTTGTTAGAGGGAACTCGACAAAATCAGGGCAACTCGGGAGGACACCGTGCGACTGAGTAGACAAATAGTATAAGCCACGTGGCTAATTTACCTTAACGATGTAAACAGGTTGATATTATTACATGCCATAAGAGCAAAATCTACAAGGAAAACTGGTAGTACTATGTTAATACTTAATACAAGCCATTGGAACTGATAATCACATCCTAAGACTGAGTTACACCAATAATACAAATTCATAGCTAACATTGTCAAATAATCTAAATCTTTGGTGAGAAATCTTCAGAGCTATTCAGCTGAAAGTGTTGAATTGCTGCTGTAACAATACAAGACTGCCCTAACTTTCTTTCTGATGTTTGTGTCACAGTGCCGAATGCAGGTCCACAGGTTCGACCAATCGAGATCTTCGTCTCCTCTTGCCCTCAGGAGTGCATCTTACACCGCTGAACTTCCCAACCTTAACAGAAGCTTTGCAATTCTTCTGTGATGACAACTTTGTTGATCCATAATCTGAATCCGCATTGATCGATTGACATTTCTCCGGTGAAGATATATTTCTGTCAGCTTTTGTAGGTTTTTTACATGATGGTGATTTACCTCTCTTT
Organism: Gossypium australe; assembly: GCA_005393395.2. NCBI lineage: Eukaryota > Viridiplantae > Streptophyta > Magnoliopsida > Malvales > Malvaceae > Gossypium > Gossypium australe. The sequence continues at coordinate 144,208,757 of CM016616.1, read as the reverse complement.
TTGGGCATTCCAAGTTGAGTTTCCACACTTCTCTTGTCCTGTTTGAGGAGCTGGACATGGAAAGGGTTTTCAGCCGTATAACAAACAGACTCACCAAGAAGTCCGCTTCGTTCTAACCCAACATCTCCATTGTTTACCTGTATGATGAACACACAGGTTTTTATAAGTGTACTGCAACAATTGGAGAAGTGCAGAGATTTGCTTAGGAATGAGAAAGAAATACCAATTGGAGAAGTGCGGAAAAGGAACGAGCAACATCATGCTTTTCTTGACCCTTAACAAGATCACCAAATGACATGACATCTTTGTCAGCTTCAAGTGACAGCTTGTCAAGAATTCTTTCACCATACTCATGAATATCAAATGGAGGATGTGAATCCTATCAAAAAAAAGAAAAAGCTATGCTTAGTTTAAATTGCCCGGAAAAAAAATAACTTAAGAAGAGCAATGAGAGAGAAAAAGATTAGTGATCACAATCATGTAAAACCAAAATCGGTATAAGAAATGGAATTAAAGCTAACTTTATTTACCTGCTCTTCCAAGTTGTGCTCTATTTTCTGTTTCCATGACGAAACTCGAGCAGCTAGTTCAGTTTGCTTCTCATTTTCAGCTATGCTGGCAAGCAGAGCATCCTGCATGAAAAAATACATGAAATATATTCAAGCAGCCAAAATATACAGGCAAGGAGACAGACCATAGTTCACCGAGTGCCAGGATTTAACTAACTAGCAGCAATTGATGAATCACTACTTTCACTAGCAGCAGTCCAAAATGAGAATGAGCTATCCAAACGAGAAAGGGATAAACCAAATATAAAGGCACTGAAAAAATAATTCCAGAGATAGCTAAAAATAAAAGATCATCAAGCATTTCTATTCTCTAAAACAGTCACGACTTCTTGATGGACCTAATAAGACATCAAGCATAAAAGAACATAACCGATAAGTCTCTTTTTTCCTTAAAAGGAGAAAAGAGATGTAGGTTGGAAAGTAAATATATTGAGCACCTAGTTAGAGAAGGGACGAAACAAGTAGTACCTCTCTCCTTTTTTAAGAGAAATTTTAAGAATACACTCCAGTGTAAAGCAGAATACAGAAGGGCATCACAGAATCCATGTTCCACGACATATGATGGACAAAGCCTTACCCATTGTTTGGTTATTATAAATGCCAAGACAAAGTATGCTTACCAGGTGAGAGCGGCAAAGATCTTCCAGGCTTGCTTGAGAACATGGATCCCCATTGTCAAACATTTCATTCTTTCCAAGTTCAGCATCACCATTCTCATGCTATGAAAAGATAAATCAATGAGAAACAACGGAAAAAAATCTCATAGTCCCTAGTGCTTAAATACAATAAATAATCATATCACAGATGTACTTACCTTCTCATTCTTGAAAGGTAAATCTTCATCCATAGGCATATTCTCTGGCTCGTCAAAATCAGGTCCACCAAAATCAGCATTCTCATCATGATAACCATTGTCTTCATTATCTTCTTCGAAATTAGCAAAAATATTAGCAACACCAGTTCCTTGCCCAGTTAGTGATTGCCGAAGCTGAAAATAGCAAACTTGTTTACAAACTAACCATGCATCACCTTCACCTAAGTACAACTTTTAGTAAACATACCTTTTCGTATAATGGAGGAGATTTGGATTCCCTTTGTTTTTCAATGGCATTCTGCCGTCTCTCCCACATCTCTGTAAGTTCAGGACTAATGGTACCACGCAATCTAGCGAGTGGAAACAAAGTGGTTATGGGAATACTCTTTGTAGAATTTACCCCATTCTTTCTGGAAGCTTTTACTGCTTGTCAGGGAAAACCAAAAGAAACCAACATTAGGTACTGACTGAAACTAACAGGTAGGAAAAAGGACATGCATGAAACCGCAGTTTAACTACCTTTTCTGAAAGGCCTCACTTTCAAGTTTCCAGGTTCATGGGGATTCAGAGGTTTCCATGGATCATTATCATCGTCATCGTCATCTGAATCATCTAAGTCTCTAGGATTTGAATACCTATCATCCATATCACATCCATGATCTACATTCCCAAAGTCATCAGTGGCAGAAGGAACGGCCCCCATATTACAATCATTAACACCAAAATCACAATCAACCCTAGGAGATTGATTAGCATTAGTATCCTTATTCTTTCTGTGAGATGATTTATGTGCAGTTCCCCCTGAACGCCATGTGGGAGACTGAAAGCTCTTGCGCCTTGAACTTCCCTTATTAGTGCCATATTCACCTTTACCAGCGTCATCACCATTCAAATAATCATCAACAGCTGCTGCATCATATGGATCTAATAGAATAAAATCCCGATAGAGATCATTTGTTGCCAACTGCAACCACAAATTTATACATAACAATCAAAAAGTTAGGCAACATAGTTAGTCAAACTTCATCATACTATCGAGCGAAGCAAACTATAAATACCAGATAGGACTCTAACTCGCTGCCATCACCAGAAGTGTCTAAACAATCACCTTCAAGAACAACTAAATTTGCGGGGGGCTTCACAAAGTGGTTAACCAAATTGTCTTTGTTTGTCGAACTATCCAAGCTAATCTTTGCTTCCACTGCAAATATAAGCGTTGGTTTTAGCTGATACTATAAACAATTTAAACCCAAAGTGAAAAAAAGTGGTCATCAATTCAAAGTCACCTGGAATGTCATCTAAGTCCCAAAATTTATCATGGTCCTCATCCGGAGAAGCACGTGAAGCACTTTCTTCGGCCTGAACCGATTCACCATTGGGTTGATCTTGTTGCCTGTTGAAACATATGCACCATTTTTATAAGTACAATGCTTCATTTAATTTAAGGAGTAATCCTTACTGACATTGAATATGACAATGTGGAAGTAACATGAAAAAAACAAAGAATTTGGGAACTAAAAAGAAACCTCTTTTGAGAAAGAAATTCCAAAGCATGCAAAACCAAGTTGTATAGATACTCTACTTTTCGGCTATACACTTGAACTGAACCCTGAAGCAACAATGCAGCTGCATAGAAAAATAAATAAATACATAAATAAAGAATAATTAGAAAACCCACAAGAATTTAAAGAAAAAAAAAAGGATTCTTCTTTTTTAGGGAAAATCGAAAATTAAGGCAGAACCTTCAGCGAAATTTACTGAGCTATGTCCGTCATCTTCTTGGGAGCCAGTAATTTCACCGGAACAAATTTTCAATAGATAATCTTCAAGCTTTTTGGCAAGATCGACTTCCCAATTAGCTTCCAAATCACGCTCCGGCTGGACTCCGTGGAACTTCCCAAATTCACCACCGCCGGCCTCTCCGTTTTGGGGTTGCTTTTGGTGCCCTGACATATTCTTCATCCGTAGTTAGGGTTTAGATTTGGGTTTGATTCGGTGTTGACGTTGACTTGAAGTCATTTGGGGATACCCAGAGTTTTTAGGTTGGGCAAAATGGGGAAGTATCTTCTGTTTGTTTGCCGAGAAAATTTTGAGGGAAAGCGAAGGAAAAGAAGGAACTTTGGGGCTGCAAAGTCCAGTGACTATGGCGAAGAGAGAGAGAGAGTATTCAAAAACTTTGAACGGACTGTTTTTCCCGCTTAGTGGAGCAGAGAGATTTGTTGTTTGGTGACATATACTAAGCTTTGGGCTGGACTTAGACATGTCCCTGGCACTGGCAGGCCAATCTGTCCGGCCCGGTCTTTGTGGCTCAATTTTTGAATTGATTTTTGAGATAAGACAACATTGAACTGTGAATTTGATAATTGTTTTTGAATTTTTTTTGCATCAATGATAAAATTTAGTAACTTTTTTTAATTTTGATCTATATGAAAATGACACACTTTATAAAAGTAGGTGATGATGTGGCATAATATCAAAATATCACATCATTATATACCAAAATTTAAAAAAATTACTAAATTTCAAAATTAAAATGGATAAAAAAAATTTAAAATTAAAAAATGTTGTCATGTTCAAGAATTAAATATTGTTCTGTCCCTTGATTTTTTTTAATTAATTCATTTTGAGATATAATTTAATAATAAATTATTATAAGTATTTATTGATATAAAATTTTATTTTTTTATTTTTAAAATTGAAATAATACAAAAAATTAACGAAAATTTATGTTGCAAGATAGAAAAATGTAACTAGTACATTATTATTTTTTCTATTTAATGAAAGTGTATATTAAATTCGAAAGTCATTTTCCAAATGATGATTAAGAAATGTTTAATTCACAATATTGAATTTTATTTTCATCTATGTTGATGATTTAATTTTACAAGATGAAGAGAATGTGTGGTTCACTTTGTTTAATATAAAGTGAAGAGTCGTCGGATAAGATGGTCGGAAGTGGCTAAAACATTGAGAAAATTTAATGAGAGAGTCTTGGTTCTGCCCCAGGCCTTTTGGGTCTTATATGCTCTTAAACCCGGTCACGAGGTGTCATGTGTCAAGACCTTATAGGAGAGTCCAAGGCAAGTGGTCAAGTAGTATGTCATTATATGTCTAGGTTATGATTTACTTTCTATTACCTCGGATGGGGGCGTAGCAGTTAGAGTTTGGTATGACCGTTAATGAGTGGGGTCCTCTCGAATGTCGACTCAAGGGATTCATATAAAGTGTGACTTTGAGAAGTATGTTTGAGGTGATCCTTCAAGATGTTATTTCAAGGAGTTTGTCTAAACCATCTGTAACATTATTACTCAATTTAGGAAGTTTGAGTATAACAATTTGCACCTTTATAAACTTTTTTACTACCCAAGGTTATAATGTTGTTATATGTTTTCATTTTTTACAATTATTGGACACGTGACAAATTATAACATCATTTGTAGAGGTTTTTTTTTTTTTAATTCCATTATTGAGTCTAGGTTGAATCTCGAAAAAACTATTCCAAAACTTTTTTTTTCGTTTACAAGATTCGAAATTAATATATTGTTTCAATATACTAAATTTATTGTTGCTTGACCAAATAATATTGATAAAATTTTCAATTTTACCAACAAATTCTCTCGTTGAGAATTGTAAATTCAAACTTTGAAGAAACATTGTTAAAAGAACAATTACGAACCACCGAACATAAACTGAAACCTTATTATATCAAAAGAATTTACTTTTTTAAGATGATATAAAAATTCAAAGTATAAATCATCCTTAAAATTCACGAAAGTGACAGATGATAAAAAGGAAATTATACTGAAAATCCAATACTTTCCAATTTTCATCAATAAAAATTTTACTTACATTGCTAAGCATCTTTATTCAACAAGCAAAGATGCATGAAACTTCATGTCTAGCTTCCACATTTATTATCATTTTGTAAGATACTAAGTCATACCGTAGACCCTAAAACTTAGTTCGATTATCTAAATCTATAACCAAACCTTCTCTTACTACATTTCTTTATTCTCATTTGTTCTCTATACATAAACTTATTCATCATCTTTTTCAGATATATATGTATATATATTTCTCCGATATCTATACACCAGGAACCATGCCGGCAATGTAAGGCACCCCAGAGCTCGTGATCCATTCATCACCACGTAAGAACACACCAGCAGTGAATTCCTTAGCTTGAGCGTCATTGATCTGTTGTATACCTTTCCATTTAACCCTATTGGTCTGGACCGCACCAGGTCCTCGGTTTTTGAACTCGGCGTACCACAAAGTGTCGAGGGCGAAGGTGCCTTGCCACGGCATCCATCCTTCGGGGGTGACGATGTCGTCAAGCTGAGATTGCATGATGATGGTCCTTGAGTACTGTTTCCAAGGCCGACCGAGATGTGTTTTACTCTTGGCCTTAACCGGAAGGTAGTCCTGTGCGCCGGAGATGGTGCAGTTTTGGAGGACGATCCCGGAAACCTCACGGCGTTCGGTCCGTCCTTGGGCGGTGACGATGCATTGTTGGTTGTCGAGTGGTTTATTAACGATAAGCTTGCAGTTCTGTAAGACGGTAGCGGCGTCGCCGAAGACGAAGTCAATGGTGCCGGAGACGGTGCAGTCCCTGTAGAATTGACGGTGACTGTGGGTGTAAAGCGTGTCTTGGTAGCCATCCATTTGACAATTGTAGAAGATGGACCGATCACTTTGGACCCTAAGTGCCACTGCTTGGTGCTTGATCGCTCCAGCTGTGTTCTCTATTTTAATATTCTTTGCAATAAATCTTTCACCCACAACAGCTGTGAATATTGATATATGTTAGTGAATATAATTCTAAACACTGTAAACTAAACTCATATAGATATGATACTTACCAAGAGTTGCAGTTTTGAATGTGACGGTGCCATCGACAAAGTTCAACCGACCGGTAATGACAGTCTTGGTCGGTCCATCTCCGACGAACACAACATTAGTCATAGTTTTAGCAACCAAAACTTGTTCATTATAAACACCAGCCTTAATATGGATCACAAATGGAGCTGTATTTTTCATAGGCACTTCCTTTAAGGCTTCATTGATGCTATTAAATTTGCCGCTACCATCTTTAGCAACCACCACATTAGGTTTCATGTCCGCCGCATTTTGTTGCAGTAGCTGTCGTTGCTTAAAGCTAACCCACGAAGGGAACCCATCTTCTGCCATTAGCTTACGTTTAGACCCCGTGCTGACGCCTTCCATGCCTGGAATGTTAAGGTCCTTAATGATTTTAGTTATGTCGGTCACCATGGCTAACCCATTGCTGGTTAACTGTTGTGAAGTATTCAACAACGCCTTCATTTTCACACCAGTTTCACTGGATACGTTCACGAACCCGTCTAAGCATGTTTGTTGATACGTAATGGAACCGCCCATCCATATCTTGAGATTCTCGACGTATTCGTCTAGCTTACTAACGTCGAATGCACCGAGTTGATTAAACGAGGCTTTGAGGTCGCCAATGGCGTACCCCATGAGCTCTTTGCAATTGTCGACAGCTTGACGAGTCATGGGGTCTTTAGCCGCGTTTTGGATGGTAGAGGAATTGGCGATCACTTTGCCAATCTCTTGGATTGCCGCTTGAAAACCGACCTTTATCAGTTCTTTGGGATCGGTGGTGTTGGCGTTCGAAAGACTGTTTTCACATGTTTCTCTATAATCAGTAGTTTGACATATGGATTGGACCGCTTTTTCGGAAGTCGAGACTTTGGCATCACCATTGTCACTATCTTTAGCACGGCTGACACCAACGGCTATTGCTGCCACCATAGCCACCAGAAGCACGGAACAAATACCAATGACTGCCGGAAGTTTTCCCATTTTGAAAGACCCTTTTTTTTTATTCAAATCAATTAAAGAGAACCCTTATTGGCAAAGCTAGTAAGAATCTTAATTTTTGTTTAGATGTTGAGATTAAGTTTGAGGAGACCCTTTGTTCAAATACAAGAAACTTAGAGAACATGAACCATTAAAAACAAAAATGATTCGTTTGTGGTTAAAACTTAAGAACAAAAGAAATGGTTGGATTTTTTATGATATAGAATTCATTTTCCGAACTTTATGTTGTTTTAAATCTTTGTTTCAGTCTAAAATATTGGGTTTCGCTTGAAAATTGAATGGTGGGATTACATGCTTCTTTTCTAGCCATTCTCTAAAGCATTGTAAGGGTTATTTTTAGGTATTGGAACCATCTTTCACACAAACTTAAAAGCAAAATTGCATATATTTAGAAAGAAATCATCCCTTGCTTCAAAAAAGGAAATTAATTATGGAAAGTAGAGTTGTTACAATTTTTATCATAAAAATGTAACCAAAAAAGGAAACAAATTATCCTGTCCACTCCTTCATCACTGAATTTTAAGAATGCAACTCAACTTTCTTAACATAATGACAATAATAACCCTAAAACGGTAAAAGTATCAAGAAAGCCCCTGAATTTAAGGGTGGGTTGCATTTTGATCTCTCTATTGAAAAAATGGGTAAATTAATTCTTACACTTTTCAAAACATGTAAAATATCCCCTTCGTTAATTTTTTCTGTTCAAGGATGATGTAGACGTTAACTTAAATGGTTAATTAATAAATTGGTCCCTGAATTATAGCTAAAATATTATTTTTAATTTTTTTAAAAAATATTTAACAATATTTCAAAAAAAAACCTAAAAATAAATCTTAAAAGTAAATATAAATTATTAAAATAATATTAAAAATATTATGCATTCCAAGCTACAAACGCCTTTGTGGTGGCTCTACAACATTTTTAAGGGAATCCATTGGAAATGCAATATTTTTTAGTGTATGAATATGTTGGTTATATTATATGCACTTACAGTTAAAATCTGGTTCATCTGACTAAAACAATTTGGTTGATATGGGAATTGGAGTTCTAAGTGGTGGTCTGAGTGGTGTAGCTTTCATTCTAACATCCTTTCTATTTATATCTAGTTTTATTATTTATTTATTTTTTTCCTAGTTTTGATCAACTGTTTTACCTTTAGACATGGCAAAAACCATTATCCAGATCACTTCAGATAAAAGCTCTCCGACAAATCCTTTTCAAGTTTTAAATTCAGTAAGATGATGATCTGAAGGCCTTTCCTAGCACAGTAAGATAGATAGCAACATGGTGGAGGTAATATAACAATCGAAATAATATTGAAAGTAAAGGAGGATATTCTAATTGCTTCCTTACCTCTTAGATATACAAGATGTCTACACAGGCCTGGGTCCTACTATACTCCAGCTAATGCAGTTGTAATCGTCACCTGGGAGGTAGCCATGAAGCTTCTCCGAATCAAGAACAACTAAGGAAGCTAATAATTGATTCATCTAATCGCAAGAGGCTTTCTAACTTTTTTGAAGTTATATAATTAGCCACCAAATAATTTTTAATATAATTTTAATATTTTATATTTTTTTAAGATATTTTTTTTAGAATAATTACTAAGAAATTAAAAATATATATTTTAACTATAGTTCAGGGACCAAATTAGTAACTAACCATTTAAATTAACGTTCAATATCATCATTTAACAAAAAAATTAATGAATGGGCTAAATGTATAAGTGCTAATTTGTCCATTTTTTCAATAAAGAAATTGAAATGCAATCCGCCGCCCTTAAATAAATAGACTACCTTAATACTTTTATACCCCTTAAACTAATATACTTAGTGGTTTTTCTAAATAAATTATTATTTTAATTTATAAAAGCCCTTAATTATAAAATTAAATACCAAATTTATAAATAAGAATCTCAAAATATCAAACGTTCAATATTTAATTTAAATATTTTTAATTTTTGATACGTTACCAAAGTTTTTATCACATACCCAACAAATTTAAGATATGTAAATCCAACTTGTGGCCTATTGATTATATATTCATCTATCCAAAAATAATCTAAATTTATGATATGTGTCATATTTATATATATTTTATCTGTTTGTCCAAATTAAATCACAAAATTTTATCATGTGATTCTATCATATTAATAATTTAGCGTGATTTATATCTTGCCTCGATTTACTCTACTTTTGAAAGTTCAAGTTTTCTGTCGTTTAGGTGCAGTTTTCGTTTTGCATAGTTAAGGTTTTTGCCCTTGTCTTGGTCTACTTTGTTTTTTGTACATGGAGGTCAAGTTATGGAAATTATCCCTTGAGGAGAAGGAAGATTCAGAGTTGGTTCTGGATTCGAATGTTGATGTGCTGGTATTGATTATGATCTCTACGTAGTAGTAGGGAGATAATATGTTGGTTTAATACATTCAAGGAGTTTATTCTCAAGCAATTTAAGTATGTCTTTTTTTTTTATACTTTTGTTGAGTTTTAACTTTTATCATTAATAAATGTTTTTGCTTAGTTTTGTCCCTGTTGAGACCCAAATTAGCACAACGGTGTCATGGGGAACCTAACAATGTGTTTGAGTTGGTGTAGAAAGACAATAATAACTCGACCTCGAAGAAAATATCATTCAGCGAGGGTGTCATGACACTGGTGCTGTGGAAGTCGTGACACCAAGTCCCTTTGCCTTGAGGATATAATACTTCAACTAAAAATAAATTTGGAGCCTACTATTGAGAAAGTCACGACACCAAGGGCAAGATGTCACGACACCGAGCTCAAAGTCATCACATCATGCCTCCAAAGTTGTGATATCTCCGAATGTGTTGAAGTGAAGAAATTGTGGTAACCACCAGTGATGTCGTGACACCTACCAGTGGTTGTCGCGACACTGATGCCTAACAAGTGAAAACTTGTCGCAGGGGTAGTTTTTTGTCCAACATCAGCCCAAGCCAAAACACAATTTTTAGGGACATTTTTGTCTAAAATTTGGAATTGTATTCAACTGTTAAAATTCATAACTACTTTCTCACGTTGTAGCTTAACCATTAGATTCAAAACTTTTCCATCCTTCATACCAAGCAAAGCCTTAGAGACGATTAGTAACGAAGCTAGGGGTTAGCAGGAACCCCCTAAAACTGTAAAAAAATATATTTGTCAATTAGTCTCTTGACTTTTAAAAATTTTGAAAGTTGTTGTTTGGACCCCTTTCAAGTCTGAACAACCAACAGTGTAATTTTTTTTCATTTTACATATTAACTTGTTAACTTTAAAAAAATAATTAAAAATCTTAAATTATGACATTATATTTTATATCTACATACTTAAATTATGAGATTAATTTTCATAAGTTAACTTAAAAAATATGACTACAATTATTTTCAATACTATTATTTACATTTTTCCTGCACATTCTTATATTATGATAATTAAAATTTAAAGCTGAAATTTTAGTAGCACTTTCACCAATGAAATATCAATTCTTACCGTTTTAATTTTAGTTTTAAAGTTAAAAAAATGTATTTAAAATTGGTTACAAATTTCAAAACTTTTTAATTGCATCTTTATTATCGATATTAAATCAATTAGACCATTCTATTATTGAAATTATTAATTTTACCTACATGCAAATTTTATGTGACGTAATTTAAAATAATTTTTTTTAAAAAAAGTAAAATTTTGTCTAAAGATATTTAAAAATTCAAAAGTAAAAATAAAGTAAAACCGAAAAAAAGAGAGTAAACGGTAGTTTCTATAAAAACTATGAAAACCTCAAAACCAAGATATTTACAACATCCAATTTTACAATATTTTCATTTTAAATTATGTCGCATAGGATCCAATGTCTCATTTAATGGTTAAATTAACAATTTTAGTAACGAAAATACCTTGTTGATATAATATTAATAGTTTAAGAATATAATTAAAATATTTTAAAATTTGAGAACTAATTTAAAATGAAAATCATAATTTGGATACGTTTGATACAATATAAACTACATTACTAATTAACTATTGGTATATAAATTCATACATAAAAGGTGTATTAAATATAAATCCTAGTCTTTTATACACAAAAGGTGTATTAACTATAAATTATTATGACTTTTGATGATGCCTTATTAATTACATTAAAATGCAGGGTCTATATTCCTAGTATATTATATCATGGGTTCCACCGGCCACCATAATTTAAAGTTTACTTAGCCTTTTTTTATTTATTTATGATAGTTAGCTAATTTTTAATTTAGCATTAAATATAGTTGGAGTCGAAGTGGTGGGCTCATCAAGATTGGCATTGGAGATTCACAACTGGATGGCGAGGGATTGGTAAGTGGAGATTCGGTATGTACCATTAACAACGAATATGACTGCTAATGTTATAAATAAGGTTGTAAGGTGTTGCCAAACAATGTTTTATTTTTCTCACAACCGCCTTTGATGGTGCAAGATGTAATGTTGAGAAATAAGTGTCGAGTAACTAATTTATTGTTATCGGTTGAGCGTTATAGTTCAACTTCCTTTTGTAACTAAAAAATAAAAGTCTCTTTTACTACTACTATTAACGCCTACTGCTATCAATGTCGCATGTCTTTTAAATGTGGCATCGGGTTTCATCCCTTAATATTTTTCTTTTCGTATTTTTACAATCGTTTTTATTGTATCTTAAACTTTATAGTTTAATTTTATTTTTTTACCTTTCAAGATATTGTAGTTATGAAATAAAAAAAAGTTTATTTGTTTTTTAAAAAAGAAAAGTACAAAGACAACACAATCATCTTCAGAAGCGTCACAAATTGAGGTATCACCTTAATCGTTTGTTCCTTCAAACTCTAATGCTTATCCTTCTAAAATTCCTGAAGTTGAAGATAAGACACTTGATTTTTTTTAACTTAGAACATGATCCTGGGTTATGTAAGCAAATATATGAGTATCCGGATAATATGCATGATGAAATTCGAAGAGCTTATATTAAGGCTAGGTTGGATTGTATCAACCTATTCTTTCATAATATGTTGCTTCTAGTTTAGAAAAACATCCTCTTTTCTTTCAACCATCATGGTTCAAACAAGTTTCCTAATTAGAATATTCACCTTCTAAATATGCAGTATGTTGTTTTCCTTGTTTTCGTTTTTAATAGCAAACCAAGTAATCGTTTTGGATCAATTACATTTACTCATAGTCATTTTCGTAGTTGGAAAAAGGTACTCAGTGGACACAAATGTGCTTTTTTGACACGTATAGGAAAATAGCTGAATTCACTGCATAATAGTACACAACGAGCTTATATAGATTTAATGAATCAAGCTCAACATATTGAAGTATCACTTGATAGACAAACAACACAGTAAATTGCAGCTAATCATATACGTCTAAAAACTAGTACATATGTTGTTCGATGGTTGACGTTTAAAGGGCGTCCTTTTAAAGGTCATGATGAAAGCTCAAGATCAAAAAATCGTGGGAACTTTCTTGACTTGTTATCACTATTAACATTTTATGATGAGAAAGTTGAAGATGTTTTCAAAAGTGCTCCACAAAATGTTACATATATTTTTAAAACAATATAAAAAAAAAGAGATATTGCAAATTTATGCCACTGGAGTTCGTAATGTAATTTGTGAGAAAATTGGTGACAGAAAGTTCTACATTATTGTAGATAAAGCGAAAGATAAGTTAAAAAAAAAAAAAAAGAGCAAATGACAATTGTTTTGAGATTTATTCATAAATAAGAATTGGTAAAAGAATGATTTGTTGATATAGTCCATGTTAAAGATACTGTAGCATGGACTTTGAAGAACGAGATTTTTAAAGTTCTCTTGCAACATGGTTTTGACATACAAAATGTCTGAGGTCATTGTTACTACAGAGCAAGCAATATGCGTGGGGAATTTAACAGCTTACAAACTTTGATTTTGAATGATTGTCAATATGCTTATTATGTTCATTATTTTGCTCATTGTCTTCAATTAGAATTGGTTGTAGCAGTTAGAAAAGTGGTTGAAGTGCATCAAGTTTTCATAGACTTGTCTGATATTGTTAATATTGCTTCTTCCAAACAACACGATGAATTATAAAAAGCCCAAGCAACTGAAATAACTCGTTTACTATCCATCACCGAGTTAGCAATTGAAACATGTATGAATCAAATATGCACTTTACAACATCCTGGTGAGACTCGATGTAGTTCTCATTTAAATACAATTACTAGATTACTTGCGATGTATAATGCTACCAGCACAGTTCTTGAAAATCTAAAAAATATTGCTCTTAACTATTATCAGCAAGGAGATACTCATAGCACATAAAATAGATTGAGATCTTTTGAGTTTATTTTTATTTTGCATATGGTGAAATAAGTCTTAAGGATTATTGATAATCTTTGTCAAGCTTTGCAACGTCATAATCAAGATATATTAAATTTTATGAGTTTAGTTTCAACAACAAAAGATTTAATTCAAAAGCTGAAAGATGATGGATGGGATGAATTGTTTAAAAATGTGATATCTTTTTTGTGAAATTTGGGAGTTGGATTTTCCAAATATGAATGCTCAATACATTGTGAGTCATAGTAATAACAAGAAAGAAGATGTTACAATTGAGCATCACTATAGACTAGATATATTTTTTGCTACAATAGAGACTTAATTGCAAGAATTGAAAAGTAGATTTAATGAACATGTTGTTGAGCTTCTCACTCTTAGTGTAGCTTTAGATCCCAAAGAGTTTTTGAAGTTATTTAATATTGATAAAATTTGACTTATTGTAAACAAGTTCTATCTTAAAGATTTTTTCTCAACAAGAGAAAGAACGCCTCTCACATGAGTTGAAGCATTATGAACTTGATGATTGTCAACATCCTGATTTAAGAAAATTATCAATACTTTCTGAACTTTGTAGAAGCTTATTTGAAAGTAGAAAGTCAGTCATGTACCTCGTTGATAGATTGATTCGTTTTATATTGACTCTTCCAGTTTCAACTGTATTCACAGAATGTGATATTCTGCAATTAAGATTGTGAAGACTCGACTACGTAGTAAGATGGAAGATGATTTTTCAAAAAGTTCTTTAGTTGTTTACATTGAGAAAGAAATTGCAAAAAATTTTAATGTAAACGAAATAATTGATGCATTTAGTGTGATCAAAGATTGAAGAGTGCAATTCAAATAAATTTTAAAAATGCTATCTTATATTTATTTCTTAAATTATTGTTCTTTAATTAGATTCTATTTTTAAAAATATTGTTGTTTTTCATTATCTCAGCTCCCCCTCTTGGAATTTTCTGGCTTCGCCTTTGGAGACAATATTATTGTGAGGAATAGCCATGAACCTTGAAAAGATTAATCTTTATGGATGGTAAAACAATAAAAAAATATTAATGAACTGGTATTTATATATCATGGTATTTATATATCATAACACTTATATGAACAACAAAATATTTAAATAAGAAAGAAATAGTTGTTTGATTTGTATAACTTCAAGAAAATATTCAGTAGTATGTATGTTGATACTGGTGTTCAATGAGGAGGAGATGATGGTGGTGACTATAAGAACGGTTCACCTGTAACACCCCTTTACTAAATTGAGTGCTCAAACGTCAAAATTTTCAAACGAGATTTTCACGAAATCATTCCATAAAATTGTAGACCATAAAAATATAATAAAAATAAATTTTACTGCGTCGGATCTATGGTCCCGAAATCATTGTTCCGACTAGACCCAAAATCGGGCTGTTACATCACCTGTGACAGACAAAGAGCCGGAAGAATTGAGTGAGTTGAAGGCTGGAGAGGGCTAAATAGGTGAAAGGCTTAAGTGAGGAGGAGAGAAGAGATCCTTCATACATCGTGTGTTGAGGTACATATATAAGGGAAGGTCCTATTGTCTGGTAATTCCATATCACCAACAATATGGACCGTGGCCCGCTCCTATGGTCGGCTAAGTGACAGATTCGTGGTCTTCAAGCATAGTATGTGTGATCTTGCTCTAACATTCATTTTGCTGAGACAGTACAAGGTTGTTATGTCTCAATGATTCCCATGGATAATCGTAGCAAGTGGCCAAGAGCAAGTGATCAAAAGCGCTTGACCGAACTGCGGGTGGTCTGAGGCATGTGGGTGACCGATCACTGCTGATGGTACTAGACAAAAGGTCATACGTGGATTCCCTCTAAATTGCTTCCCGTGTTGCCATGTGTCTGAGCTAGGGTAAAGGCATAACAATATAAAATGAAATAGTAAAGCACATATTTATAGAGTTAATATATTTTTTAGTGCTATATTTTGTTTCAATGTTTAATTTGATATCTAAGTTGTTTACCCTAATTTAGTATCTGAATATGATTTTAATATTCAAATTAGTACTTGAATGTTTTTAAATTAAAGTTTTCCTTTATCCCAGACAAGTATCTATATTTGATTTCAGTGTTAAATTTAATACTCCAGTTTTTCTTTTATCCCAATTAATAACCTATTTTTTTCACTAAAGTACATATGTAAAATATCTATTTCAACACATGATGTTGATTGAGGATACCAAATTAGGTTTAAAAGCTGGGGTATCACATTGAAGATTGAAAGATACAATAATATATTAAACCACTTAAATATGCATTGGATTGTTCCATGAGCCCAATTTTTATTTTATAATAATATAAAAATTTTAATTGATAATAGTAATTCGAGTTGGAAAATAAATATATATATATATATATATATATTATAACAATATGTAAAGATCGTATCAGATTGGAGTAAACACAAATGTTATTTATTTTAATAATGAAATTTAAATTTTATTTGTTAAATAACAATTCAAACCGTCGGTTTATGAATGCCTCTACTACCATGCCAGCCAGATTGTACTGGAATGTCGTGATATTTACAACTAAATAAAGCTACGATGGTCTATAGAAAAATAGAGCAGAATTCAGAAAAGACATTAACAAATAACTACATAAATTATTATTATTATTATTATCTTTCGCAATAATTCCATAATATTACTAAGAAAATGCCCAATTTTTTGGATTCCTTTTCCTTATTTTTTTATCTTCGAGACTGCAAGAAGAAAAAAGAAAAAGTATTTTTGTGTGATGATCGTAGTTTCAAGATCCTTCAAAGCTTTGCTCTTCGTAGTTCTAACTGAGCAATGGTACCCAAGTGCACTTCATCAGGTCCATCAGCGATTCTCAATGTTCTTGCTGATGCCCAAAGGTGTGCCAAAACGGTGTCGGATGATACCCCGGCTCCACCGTGTACTTGTATTGCCCTGTCCAGTACCTTCAGGGCCATGTTCGGAGCTGCTACCTGCTCCATCCAACATCCAAAACTTTCTACTATAACAAAGTTCATTTTGAACCTGGATTGACATTTAATATGAACAACTAAAAATATCGGTTACCTTCGCCATTGCAATGGTTCCACGGGCTTTCTTGTTTCCAAGTCGATCAAGCTGGTCAGCTGCTTCCAGAACCAATAACCTAGTCTGCTCTAGTTCTATTCGACACTGCAAGAAGACCAACCTCAATTTAATCACTAAAAGGTACATCTCCTTCTCCAACAAACACAAATATCTGTCTATTCGACGTATATTGAATTACCTTTGCAAAATCCGAAAGAAATGAACCGTGTTGGGCAATATATTTTCCAAATGTTTTCCGATTAAGAGCCCTTTCAGCCATTAACTGCATGCCACGCTCAGCAGTGCCAATCAGTCTCATGCAGTGGTGCAGTCTTCCGGGGCCAAGTCTTCCCTTCAAGAATATAAACAGCGCAGATATAAGAATTATAACATACACTAAAGTCAATCACTCGACACCTACATTCTTGAAGATGGGTGGTTATTGCCATTACTAGATAATTTTTTGAACTCGAATATCAAATTTAAAGCAGGCCAAGCAATATGAAGTTTGAATTCCTCTATTCAGGTAGATGCAAACCAACCAACTTTTGAGAACCACAGTACATCGAGATGGAATAGTGTGGGAAGTGGGTGAAACTCAAAACAGAATACATATGGCGAACTGTCATCCTTTCAATATAAATGGCAACTTTACCTGGGCAATCTCAAAGCCGCGTCCTTCTCCCAATAGAATATTCTTTGCTGGCACCTGAACATTCTCAAAAGAAACTTCAGCGTGTCCATGAGGAGCATCATCAAAGCCAAATACTGTTAGTGGTCTCTTTACGCATATCCCTGGAGTCTTAATGTCCACTAAGATCATGGATTGCTGCTTGTGTTTGGGAGCAGTGAAGTCAGTTTTTCCCTGGATATCGCTCACAAAATCAGATCACCTTCTTTTAGTCAAATTAGTACATGCAGTCACGTGTATCACATGTGAATTAAGCGTTTATTAACGAACGAATTCCTATAAAATTCATTATTTTTAATGTTAATTAAATTTAACATTAAAATTAAGGATGGCGACGAAAATGTTGATGTAAATTTTAACTCTTATTTATCAGATAAATTTATTCAATACACATATAATTTAGTCACTCGATGCCATTCTAGAAGACTAACCATGAGTATAAGAATTCTGCATCTTGGATCCATAGCTCCACTCGTCCACCACTTGGTCCCATTGATGATATACGAATCTCCTTGTCTATAAAAGGAGTGCATAGACGATGAGATAAACTATGATGAGAGTTGTAATTCAGATAAGAATGTAACGCCATAAAATGTTACATAATGACTTTCATCATGTTTCTCCAGGGGGTTGAAGTGAAATGACTGGAGTTTAAATCTTCATTATTTTACCGGTGAATATATAGTTCATATGAAGACTAGAATTTGCTTAAAATTTTACTAAAATATAATTCGAGGAACATACCTTTTGATAGAACACTCGATATTGGTTGCATCTGAGGAAGCAACTTGTGGTTCTGTCATTGCAAATGCAGAGCGTATTTTCCCCTCAAGCAGTGGAACAAGCCATTCGTTTAGCTGTTCTTTAGTCCCATATCGCAACAATACCTACAAATGAAAAAATAAATGTAATGGTGAAGCAACACACACTGATTTTGCTGGGTAGGAAGGATAGAAATTGGAGAGGAAGCAAAAAGAAGAGGAAAATATGCCTTTTTCCCTTTCTTTCAACATTCTTGGCAAAAAATGGATAAGTAGAAATAAAAACAATAATTTTCTTTCCATCCATTACTTGGATAATTGAAAATGAGAGAATGGAAAATGGAAATTATACTGTCTTATCAGTGTAGGTTAAAAACTAAAGAATAATGTATACTCTTGTAAATATAGGCATTTAGTTGAAGCAAGTTGAGAACTACCTTAGTTTATACTAGAAGAAATCCTTACCTCCATATTCCCAGTGTCTGGTGCACCACAATTAAAGATCTGCGGAGCCCAAAGGGAGCGACCCATAATCTCACAAAGGTGTCCATATTCAAGGTTTGAGAGGCCCGCACCAAGTAAACGATCATGTGTGCAGTGAGCACGTTCACTCCCATTAAAAATAAGTTCTTTTGCCCTAGCAGCACTATCAAACTGTACAAAAAACAGTTTCTCAAAAATGTCATATTTCTAAATATACAGTGACATTTTAACAGCAAAAATGAGTAAAAATAGTAATTGGTGTAAAAATAGTTTGAAGCAGAACTTGCAATACATACAGGAATCCATAAGTTCCACAATCCTTCTTTCTTTGCAAGCTCTTTTAACCTCTCCTCCTCTGGATGCACTGTCCAACGTAAATTAGACCTTGCAAGTTTGTTGAATTCATTTTCCAAGGGATAAATGTGAACTTCCATGAACTGAATCAATTTGTTTCTCAATTCCTGAATCTTTTTACTAGGAACAAACCTCCCGCTTCCTTCTGGAAGGCCTTGAGCTTTGTTCTCAGTCCCGTATTGCCTACTACCTCGTGAAACTGGATTGAATAGTAAAAAGAACAAAACACTTTAAACAATTGCTTCGGACCAAATACTTCAAAGCCAAATTTATTTGCACATAAAGATTTTAAAACATAAAACAACCAAGATCCTAATGATGTTTCTTATATAATCTCCACGCTGCAGCTACAAGTAGATAACCTTATGACATTCATCACTAGAAGTATGTAAAAAATACTTTGAAACTTTCTCACAATGAATTTCTAACTCCTAAAGGTCCAGAAAGGAAAAAGAAAAAAAGAAGGTTGAATGACTTAGCTACCAGAGGGGGGTTGCTCTGGAAGCACTGTCTTCTTTGAGATAAAATCCAAAGCAGAATCTACGAGACTCTTAGCATGAGGTCCTGCATGTTCTGCACGTTTACCTCCTGATGCATTACCCTGCATTATTAAGATGAGTAAAACATTATATCAATATTGTAATTTCAAAATTAAAGCTTTTAACATAATGAATTATGATGAAAACCAAACCATTAAATGTCATTGAATACCATTAACCATCTATTATACACTCCTGTGTAGATAGATGCTCCACGGAACAGGGAAAAGGCAACATAGAACTTCCATTCAGAGACAGGCCATGCTTTCCCCTACATAGCAACATTTTTCATCAAAAGCAATGTGTCAGTGAGTTAACAGAACAGTTACCTTACAGTTGCTTCACATTTATGGGGAACTGAAAGCTAAACCTTACAGTTGCTTCACATTTATGGGGAACTGAAAGCTAAGCAAATTCATGGCCGAAGAGATGAGGAAAATGGTAATAGAGGGGAATGGGGTGGGGTATGAGAGACACTTAACAATAATTCCCCCATGAAATGAGAAAAGTGTTATAGCTGTACATATTAATCAGGGCCATGTTTTACTTACAGATTCAAGGCAGTATTCTGCCAGAAATTCAGCCTGTGTGGGTATCCCTTCAGGAATCCCAATGATCTCAAAACCTTTAACCAGTTCATCTGAACCAAGCCCTGCTTGTGCAATGTAAGGCTGCCAATAGAGTTATGGTAAGCTTAGGTAATCAAAAGATAAGAAGGTCTAATATGACTTGGTTCCCCTTTGTCCTATATTACAACGGAAACTTGGTGATAACTGAAAAATGAGGAAAGAAAATGACATATAGAATATAAAAGTACCAGAAAGATATAGGTAATTGTTTTCTTTACGCAAAATGGAAAAGTTGGAAAATTGGCCAAGTACCATGCAGCTGTATGCAACATCACACATTTGGTTTCCAATAGTAGACAGTTCCCAATCAAGAATACCAATGACACGATCCTGCACATCAGGAGTATATTATAAGGTATATTAGTTGGAGAATTCAAACATTAGAAATCGCCTGAAATACTACCAAAATTGCATAGCATATTACTGGGGTGCAATTGGACCATAATCAGATCTACATTACATCAAAGAGTATATTACTTCATTCAAGATAGAATCATACACTTCAGCAATTAAAGATTATGAAGAACCCTACCTCAGTTGGATGAAAAACAACATTATCAACACGGAAATCTCCATGAACTAGACCTCCTGTTGCACCTGATGCATCTTCTGGAGGAATATTCTTCCGCAACCAATCAACCAGCTCAAACATCTTGGGATATCTCTCAGGTTTTCCCTCGCTAGTTGAAGCAAGGTATTGGTTAAACCATCTCTCTATCTAGAATTAGGAAAAACTACTTGTAAGACCCCATAAGTTCATTTTTCTTAAAAGGTCCAAAGACTTCAAAAACCAACATGATTAGTTAATCTAATTAAGGACCGAGCTTGTACAATAATTTTCCATATAAATGCTCTTCATTCAATCAGCGAGAGCTTATATTACGAAAAGAAGTGTTCAATGACCTGTCTTTTACAATAGTTGTCTCGCCGCCCATAGCATCCCAAACCAATGGCATCAATATTAGCAGAATGTAACGACGCTAGCACTTTAGCAGTTGCTTGATATATTGCCCGCCTCCTCTCAGGTGGTACACCCTTTTTAAACAGAATTAGTAATAGAACTCAATTCACAACCTCACAAGTCCAAGTAATAACCAAATCATGTCATTGAAAGGAAAATAACTATTCCAAACTTCAACCAGAAGTTTAGAAAACTGAAATATCATAGTCTTACCGGTAGACTTGGGTCTACAAATATCCGACCTTCCAAGTACTCCATGATGTAAAATGCAGTTCCAATTACAGTTGGATCATTACACAAACAGAAGACCTTTGGAACTGGCACATTTGTATTATCCCCCAGGGCCTTGAGAACCTTAAAACATACACAAACACAAAATGGTAATTTTTTTTCCTTATATTACATACAATGTAAAAGGTATATCCAACTAATTCTCTGCTGCAAATTTGACTAGCTGTCCACAGAGCTGCAACTTTTTTCCCATAAACACTTGATTTTTTTTTTCTCTATATAAAATGTAAAAGTCATAATAAAATATTATATATTATATGCCTTGAAAAGATTTATCATTTACTTTTGGTTAGTAGCTACCAAATCCAAGATCGAAGCTTTATACTCAATAAAATAAAACTCAAACAAAAAAGAAAAAGTGTAATTTTTAAAAGAAATTAAAATTCACCTGAAATTCTCTCTCAACAGCATGAGCAGATTGAAGCAGCTTCCCAGGAGGTTTCTTCCTTAAAACGTAGCGTTTTACAGTTCCACTTCCCGTTTCCACTTCCATCAAATACGTCGGATTCGATTGTCCATGTCCGAACTACATTTCATGTAATCAAATCTCAAAACAGCAAAAACAAACAAATACTAAAAGAATAAAAGAATAACTTATATCTATGATGTACAGAAAAACCTGAGAGAGGTTGAATTTTGAGGGGGCGAGAGGAAATCCAGGAACATTAGCTGAGGCGTAGCCAAACAAGGCCTTAACATCGATTTTGTGAGCTTCCTGCACTGCCTCTACCAAATCACCCGTTCGATTCGCCATAGTTTACTGTGGAGAAACAATATAATCTTTCTTTTTCTTTTCTCAGCTTCCTCTGAAAGCAAAGAAAGTACCAAATAAAGCGACCCGGTTTTAAATCTGTCGTAGTTTCTGAAAACAAAATTAATAATTAATTAAATCCTGAAGGAAAAGTCCCACACGTCCATACAATCAAAAAAGATATTAATAATAAGTCAAATCCTACTATTAGACCCTATATTTTGTGTAAATTATGAATTTAGTATCTATACTTTAATTTGATCAATTTTAGTCTCTATGTTTTTTGAATTTTAAAGTTTTAGTCTTCATCATGGTAGCAGTTAAATCTGTTTAGCTAAATTATATCATTAGTCTCGTATTATACGTATAATTATAGATTTAGTATATGTTCATCAACTGGGCCATTCTTATTGACTATATTTTTTTAATTTCAAATTTTTAATCTTAATGCAAACAACAACCGTTAAATCTATTAATTGATTTTTGTGAGTAATATGTGAAAATAATAAAACAAACATAGCATCACACATGAGATAATTTGTTTGACACATCAAATTTAAAAAATAACAAAACTTGATGAATTTAATAGTTATCATTTGGTTAGGACTAAAATTTTCAAATTTTAAAAGTACAGGGACTAAAAATGACCAAATTAAAGTATATGTACTAAATCCATACAAAGTATAGGGTCTAATGGCAGAATTTGACATTAATAATAAGTCCAATTCCGCTCCAATCCCCTTACACTTCACATGTTTAACATTTAATCCTCCTATTCTTAATTCTAAATATTCAATCTCTCTATAGGTTTGATTTAATAATTGAAATCCAACTGGTAGCGTCATCAAAAGAATTTCATTAAATTATATTTTATAGACCTTATATATTCAATACACACATCGAAAGTCAAAATAAGTAAATAAAAATATTGAATTTGGGTTTGTAAGTTTCTGATCCTATATACTCTTTTTGACACAATTTTTTTTTTACACAATACTTAAAATTACTTACCCATAATCTTTTCTCAACCCATAAATAGGAAGATAATGCACTTTAGCGCACTCAAATTCACGTTCTCTTGCGTTGACAAGAATACTCATACCGGTCGAGTTAAAACAATCGACTCTTTAATGATATTTTTAAGTAGCAAGAATGATTTGTTTTCCTTATATGAATTCATAATTTATACCGCATCAGTAAATTTAAAAAATGGTTTTTCACTTTTTAATTTAACGATTGGTTTAATTTTAAAAAAAGTATTTTTCCTGTCCTTTCAAATTAACTTCAGAATTAAAAGTAAAATGACTTGAAAACTACAGAGACCGAAAACAAAATTAGACCTTAAAAATGTATAAATTATGAAGTCATTTTCCATACCCATAAATATACAGAAAAAGGAAGGAAATGTCAAAAAAGCGATCGTGTCTTCTCACCGATCTTTATCATTATCTTATCTTGTCCTTTGAAATTAATAAAATAATTCTCATCGAAAATAAAAATAAAAACCTGTATCCGAAATTGGCAGAAACAAAATCAAAGAAAGGTTAAAATTGGTAGAAACAAAGAGCCAAGAATATTCTCATCCAGACAGAAAATTATCCCCTGCTTATGACAAAATCAAAGTGTAAAACGCAACAATAACAATGTTATTACAGTAAAAAAGAAACATGTTAAAATTGCCAACCTTTTTTCTTTTAATTATTACAAGAATTTCGATGCTGTTGTTTCACTGCTTTCCCAATGGACTTCACCTAAAAACAGGATCATCAAGTTCATCCTCTCAATATTAAGATACTATTTTTCTAGTTTTATTGTATTCAATAGGAATAAATTTTAAAATAAATTATAAAAGCGAGAGTCAGAATTAAATGCATAGTTTTATAATAATACATATAAATTCATTATATATTTAATATTTTTTAAAAATTAAATTAATTTTTTATTATTTTAAAAGATTAAAATATAATTTATTATTATTAATTTAAAATTTTATAAATTATAAAAAATTCTTTTAAGTAAAAAAAAATTCTCCTATCAAATTTCCAACCTCTCCACTTATATAGAAAAATTAAGTCATCCTTTTTTACCAGCGGGACACCAATATGACAGCCAAGAACCTTGGCTTCATTGTTTTGGTAAATTTTGCATTTAATCCTCTAAAAATGAAAGGTTGTAAATTAGTTTATATGGTAAAATTTATATTTTAACCTTCAATAATTTTATAATTCTATCTTAAGTGTAAAATGGAAACAAATCAACAATCTTGATTTTTGTATGAGAGTGAAAACATCGAATTAATGCCATGAAATGTGGTTTAACCATTAATGCTTCTACTTGTGTCTCGAATGCCAATCTTATAAAAAAGATTTTTATTTACTATTTGATCCTTAAACTATATTCATTTTCTTAATTTGATACTTAAATTATCTTTTTAGTTCAAAGATTTTAGCGCAATTAGAAAAACCTTTGTCCAATAAAATTTGCCACGTGTCTTAATTTTTCATGTCACTAAATTAGTGTGTAAATAGTTCTAATTAAATGAAAAATGTATTATTATAAATTCTTTTTTGTTAAAGTTGTCCTCTTCTTTCACACTGCTTCATCTCTTCTCCAAAAATTAGGGTTTTAACCCAGTTCTGAAATTTTAAATTGATCTTGGGTTTAAAGTTTAGGCTCTGTTTGTTTGTCAGTAAAATATTTTTCGGAAAATGATTTCTAGAAAATGATTTACTTTTCTGGAAATGATTTACTTTTCTAGTGTTTGGATGAATCTATGTAAAATATTTTCTGTTGTTTGGCAGATTTCCTAAAAATATTTTCCGGAAAAGCTATTTTTACATATATTAACAAATTTATATATATATATATTAATAAATTTATATTTTATATTGTTTTTACATATATTGCAATGATTTATGGATAAATAAATAAATTAAATTAAATATATAATAATACTCAATTATTAAGCTAGAATATTAACCGTCATAAATTGAAAACATCTAAAGGCAAATAAATTATTTGTAATTGTGTTATAACAAAATAAAAAATAAGGATTGAATAATTATAAATTAGCTTCCAAACCATAATTAATACTAGAAATTAATAATATTATCCAAATACATAATTAGTAATACACCACATAATAACAACAACATTTTCCAAGTGCATAACTAATATTACACCACATTTAAAGTATCAATATCTTCAACCTTGAGAAAATTTTTGAAGCCAAATTTTTCTATGCTTCTTACTTTTAACTAAAAATGCTTTGGCTTCGGATTCATGACTCACTAGATAATCAAACACAGAACACAAGAAGTCATCATCAAATCCTTCTTCCTCCATCGACATCACTTCTTCGTAAATATGTGGTGTCTTATCCGCAGTAAATTGTTCCAAAGCATTAGCGATTTTGCCAAGTTGTTCACCCACAAATTTAATTTGTTCATCAACAACACTTTCTTGAACATTTTTTCTTTTACGTTTGGATGTGCCAGATGAAAATTCTTTTGTTCTTACCTCTTCAGTCTCTTCATTGTCACAGTCTATAGGCACTGAATCTTGGTTACCATCATCCAAATCTATGTCAGCAAATGTTCTAGCAAAACTCTCTGTTGCAATATCTTTGCCAACAACCAAAGCCATTTCATCATAATGATTAATGCTTTTATTCAAAAATGGTTCATACTTCTTGTGTGCCTGTTGGATAGTGCACACAATTAGAATAATAAGTAAAAAACAATTGAAATATACTTAACATATATATACATATATTACCACCACTGCTGCATCACATGTCGCTCTATCACATGTGATCATTTTCATGTTATCATCCCATCCAAAACTACTTTCACCTCGAATTTTGCATATAATCTGCCACTGATTTTTTATAGTCTTCAAATGATTTTCCACATGCTTCGCATCGCATTGGACTTGGAATCTTTCAGAAATAGCTTCGACAACTCGATTAATAGAAACTACTTTGAAAGTATTATATAGCTTATTTCCTTTCTGAGCCTCCTCTGCTAGAATTTCAAGAAAAACATGTTCCATCGGTTTTGTCCACCTAAATTGCTTGGAGGTCCCTTATTTGTTGCCCTTACCCATTCTACATTAATAATTGTCATTGTCAATCATTTCAATATCCAACAAGCTTAAAACATAATAAATTCAATATCTAACAAGCTTAAAACATAATCAATATCTAACAAATTCAAAACATAATAATTTCAAAATCCAATTCTCTTACTTCTTCTCTTTCTTCTCACTCCGTAAGAGTTGGTATTATCAAATCAGACTCAGACTCTTCGTATAATCCTTGATTAAGCAAATCATTAGGATCAACTCCCATTATATGATTATGAATGATACAACAAACCAAAACTATATCTACTTGAGTTTGAAAATTCCAAAATGGTTCAGCATCTAATACACGAAACTGTTTCTTCAAAATCCCAAAAACACGTTCAATAGCGATTCGCAATGATTAAAGAGTTCCTTTGCATTTTCAGGTCCCTAAGCACTAAACTCTTTTAAATGATATCGGATACCACGATATGGGGTAATATATCCATTTCAGATGCCATATCTAGCATCAGCAAGATAATATTTACCTACAATTTTACAAAACATAATTAATACTAAAAAATTATGAGCTTACTAGAACTATTTGGTATTTAATGATAATTATTACCTTCCGGAATTCTTAATCCTCTTGGGCGTGAAAGTGCATCACTTAAAATACGAGAATCATGTGTACTACCTTCCCAACCAGCTAGAACATAGGAAAATTTCAAATCAAATGTAATGGCAGCCAATACATTTTATGTCGTCCTCCCTTTACGGCTACGAAATCTTCCTTGAATGCTAAGCGGAACGGATGCACGAACATGAGTTCCATCTAATGCTCCAATACAATATTTAAAATAAGGATAAAACCTTGGATTGTTTCTGATTTCACTAGGAGTTGACTCATCATGTGATCTAATAACTAGTTTATACAATTTCAAAATAGCTCTCAATACAACCCTAAAGTAACGGTGAACTGTTTCAGTTGATCTATAATATCTAGATCCCATCACTCGAAACCTTACATTATAACCAATTATATGTAAAAATATAACTACCTGCTCCCTAATATTCACAGATTTAGTTGATTGTAACAAATTATTCCTACTAAGAATATCACACATATTAAAAAAGGCAATCGGTCTCATCCTTATCACATTAATACAATGTTGATCACCACTATATAAAATACTATTAATATAATTTTCTCTTTCATAATCTCGATTCACACGAGGGTGAGAAGCAATTTCCTTCCTAGTTTTTAATTTTTTAATCCAAAGAACCCCAAAAGCTAAAACTGAAGCCACAACTCCGACAATTACATTTTGATCTTGACTACGGTCCATCTACACAAAATAATGCCACATAAATATCACATATATTAATAAAGCTACCATGACTAAAGTACATACATACATATATGAAAATATTAGAAATTTAGGACCCCCAAGAGAGATAGGGAACATGACCATGTGGAGACAATGCTACCCAAAACGTTGCATATACAAAACTTCCTAGTCCAATACAATTTTATTTATAAAATATAAAAACGTTATATATATATATATATATATATATAATTGATTATTAAGGTGCCAACAAAGAATTTTAATCATTGCTATCTTCTATTTTTGATGTATAAACAGGTTTAGGTTATGAAAACATCTTAAATCCGATTATATTTTTTTTATTCCACTAAACATAATCTTAAACAAGTTTGTGCTTGTTTTTAGGGAGGATTCAGATTTTTAGGCTGTTTTTTATTTGAAAGTATTTCCTTAAGTACTGTTTGAATTATTAATTTTTCTAGATTTTCAGATCTGTCTTCATATCCTCTTTCTGATTGCTTCTTGTTTGTTTTTTTTTTTTTGTTTTATTTTATTTTAATGGTTGGCCTAAAGAATAGTGGAGTAGGACATGCCCTTTACTTAATCCTCAATCTTGGAAGAAAACCAATATTAAATTCCATGTAAAAATGGGTCAAGATTAATACTAATACATAAAAAGATTTTGTAGTATTAGTATGTAAGTAGTTAAACTGAAAAGCCAACAATTAACAAACAGCTTTATTTTTTTAAGATTTAGGCTTAGTTTGGATGGGCGGTGTGTTTACCTCCGGTGAGATTAAAAATAGCGGTGGCGGTGAGATTAGTTACTGTAGCAGTGAGATTAGATACTGTAGCAGTGAGATTAGAAACAATGGTGGAGTATGTGTTTGGATTCAAACGCAGCTGTAGCGGTGAGGTGAGAATATAAAATGACTATTAAGGACATCAGATTAGAATTGGTATATAAACTTTTACAAAATTATTAAAAATATGTTAATTTATAAATTCATTTAATAAAATATTAAAATGTATCTTATGATATTTTATTATAAATTTATAAATTCATATTTTATATATTTTCAAAGATAATAATAACTTAAAAAATTATAATAATTTAAAATATGTAAAATTACTAAAAATACATATTTATACATAACAAGTGATTGTCTAGACAATTATATATTAAAGTTGATTCTTGATGTAAAAGGATTTTATATATATAGTTTTAAAGATTTTTTTTTATTTATGTGTGTCATATAGCATGTTAAAAGATTGTCACATTAATCGCTTAATTAATTATCAGTGTGAATGGTATTAATACATAAGTACTAAGGGAATATAAATTGAGATGAGTACCAAATAAGAATAAATAATTCAAGTCTAGGGGCAGAATATATATTAACCCAAAATTTCATTACATCAAAAATAAATAAATGAAAAATAAGAATACCTTATTTGTAACAGCCCGATTTCGACCTTAATCGGAATGGTGGTTTCGAGACCACAAATCCGAGTTGAAAATTTTTCTTTAAGTATTATTTTCTGAGTAATTTTTTGTGTGAATTAGCATGTGTGTGAGTTCGTATAAAAATTTTTGTATTTGTGTGCTTAATTTTATAAAAATGAGGTAATTGCATATTTATGGTCAAATTTTAATAGTGCCAATTAGAGAGTGGCTTATTAATGATGAGTCCTTAAAGGACAAATATTCCATTTCCTATAGTAGTGAACGACACTAGGCTTTTATTTAAGTATTTTATAGTTTGTTTTATTATTAAATAAGGAATATAATGATGTATATGTATATTTTATAATAACATTAAAATAATAAAACATAAGGGAAGTGCATTATCATCTTCTTCCACCCTTTTGACCGAAAGTAAAGGAAGAAGAGAAATGTTAAGCTTCCAACCATTTTCGGCATATGCATGCTTCATTAAGGTGAGTACTTTAACTTAGTTTTTGTTGTTTTTGATATTTTTGAGGTTATTATCATGTTAATTAACTAGCCCAAACTCAAATTTGGGTTATGCCATCTGCATCTGATCCCATCCTTCTCCAAACTCTTTTCTCTTCCTTCATTTCCTTCTCTCTTTTCTTTTTCTGCTTCTTCTTTTTGCTCCCCCCTTCCCCTTTTTTAGTTTCTAAATTGGGAGTTCAATTGAAGAAACGAAACAAAAAAATAAACTTTAAATTTCCTTTTGCCCATATCTTGAAGAAGGAAGTTTACCCATATCTTGAAGGTAAGCAAAATGGGTATTTTTGTCTGTGAAAAATACCTACAGCCCCAATTGCCTTCAACTGCTGCTGAATTCTCCAGTCCCGTTTTAACACACCAGTGAGTTTGAAACCAATTTTCACTGCATTGAAATGCTGAACCAAACAGCAGTGCAGTGAGATTGGTAGCCTAATCTCACCACACTGGAGGAAAACGGGCATCCAAAGGAGCCCCTAATCTCGTATTATGTAATATGCGCTATCATTATATCCAATTGTAATAAATTGTTTTATTTTTTTACAAAATTATAGGAAATTAAATTTTAATTCAAATCAAGTAAAAGGTTTAAATGTTTTTGGAACCATACTTTACTCCTGCTTTAATCTATCAAATAACTTCAATTTTTTTTTTCATTTTTTACTCTCATCTTTTATCCTTTCACTTGTTGATCAAATCAAGCACACCATTAAAATCATTGTTAAAAAAACACATATTAACAAATATTTAAAAAAGAACAAATATTTATATTACTGGGACTGTACTTTTTTATTTTTTATATTTTCTATGAAAAAAATTAACTCATAAAATAAAACTCATCCATAGGGGGCTTTAATTTGTCACCAAGATGCCCAAAACCAATTTCTTGCATATTTTTACACCGTTTTTTCCAATCTAGTATTTTTTACCTTTCCTGTATATAACTTTCCTAGCTGACTTTTTCTGGGTAATCTTTCCCTACGATATCAGTAAGAATCTTTTGTGGTTTCCACCCTAATTGTTCAGTAATAATAACAAAGTTGTATTGATGAGCAGGAAGAAGATTTTCTATTGGATGATGCATGTTACTCAGAGATGAGAGATGCAGGGTTCTTTGATGCAGATTGGGATTAGTAAGTAAACCTTTTTGCATCGAAATGTATGTAACACTGGGTAAGAACAACCATTTTCATAATGGGATTACGCAAATACGGTAATAACTTAATACCGTCATAACGTACTGCATCGCATGGCAAGACAAACAAAACACGCATCAAGGAAGAAACCAAACAATATAAGTTCACTAAATAGACATTAATTGCTACAAGGATCAGTCTTAGATAAAAACACAAGTATTACCAGAAACATCCAAAAAAATTTGTGGCATGTTTCAAGAAATTGCTTGAAAAAATTGAATCTGTTCTACCCAATTCCCATGGAAAAGTATTACCTGAAATCGCCTATCGCGGCCTTGCTTGGCACTGCCACCAGCTGAGTCTCCTTCAACTATGAAAATCTCTGCATAATGTAACCATAAAGATAATTTTTAGACACTCACAAGTAGCAGATGGAATGCATTATCATTTATTTTAAAGCATGTAGAATCCACAAAAATGAAAAATAAAGTCCTAGTTAACTTAATCCCTCAACCAACATAATTTCATTCTCTAATAACTGAATTTTCTTGAAAAGATATGCTACAAGGCTTGGTTCAGATATTTGCTATTTTAATTATAATACTAAAACCAAAAGAACACCAAATACCTTGGTTCTTAATATGGAATTCCAGAACCTAAAATATCTTATGCAATTGCACATTAATACCCCTCCCAAAGTTCAAGCAACATAACATCATCTAATCGTAGGCAAAAATATTTAGAGAGAAACTACTCTTTGCTCAGTATTCAGAAAGAATATATAGAAAGGTGCAAAAATCATTCAAAGGGAAAAAGTTCATAGAAGCATGTACAGCAAAACTATGAAGTCAAACATAAATAAGCTCATGTTGGTCTGCTTTTTTTTTTATGTCATTTATCATGTTGGTACTTGGTAGGAGGATAAGATTTTGGTTGTTTCCTGAAAGTTGCATTCCTCCTTGCTTGTAAGCACTTCAAAATTACAAGCTCAACTCCCCCTAAATTCAACTCATACTCCTATACATGTAGTAATGAGA
This sequence comes from Gossypium australe, assembly GCA_005393395.2. NCBI lineage: Eukaryota > Viridiplantae > Streptophyta > Magnoliopsida > Malvales > Malvaceae > Gossypium > Gossypium australe. Next base: position 144,177,101 of record CM016616.1, on the reverse strand, counting down.
TACAGACATCAAAAGAAGTCAAAGGTAAATTTGACATTAATGATGGCCTGAATCTGATTCAACCAGGGGAACTGGGCAACTCCATATTCAGGGGACTCATTCAACCCTGGGAACTCGACAACTCCCTGGAAAAAGCATGCCTTCAACTTTGACATATTTTAATCCAACTTGCTTCAACATATCTAAATTATTGTATAAATTTTATAACATTTTAATTCAATCTTCAATTTATAACCTCCCCACTGTTTTTCACCCTCATCTAATCTTCCTTACTTTATTTGTATATTTATTTATTTATTTTCTTTTGGAAATATTGGAGAGCATTTTGTAGTCTTTCTTTTCTGCCCAAAAAAGTGCCATAGCTTTATCAAAGCTAAGATTCTAAATTTGTTGTTAAATTTTAAAACCTTTTAGTTAAAGCTGTTAGTTTTATATCAATTAGATTTTTTTCCATCAATCTAATTGTTTCCTATGCGCACAACTCTATGTGGAGAACCATTCTCTATTGGGACACATGTGGAAAGAAAATCTCGAATCTAGGATCCACTTGGACGTAAGCTCAGAGCTTTCACTCGTTGACACTAACAAGAAATCATCACTGCTTTCGTCGGCCAAATTAGCACTAGCTACTCAGTAGCCCTTTTATTTTGCAATTTATAACAATCTACTTTGACGTGCCTTAACTTCTTACAATAGCGACACCTTTTGTCTCGCTTCTTTGATGCTACCAAAACGGAAGCTTGCCTATCTGCCTTTACTCAACAAATGACCCTTCACATCCTCGAACGAGAGTTTATCGCTGACATAAATCAGTGTCTCCCTAAAAGACTTGTATGAAGGGGATAAAGAACACAATAATAGCATAACCTGATCTTCATCATCAATCTGAACCTTAACGTTGTTTAAATCATTTAAAATTGTAATGATTTGACTGATGTGATCTTTAAGAAGCTCACTTTCATTCATTCAAAACGTAAATAGACGTTTCAACACTAAACGGCTAGCTAAAGGCTTAGTCGCATAAATAGTTTCTAACCTTTTCCACAAGGCGAATGAGATATTCTCCATCAATACCTCCTGCAATACCCTATTAGCGAGGCATAATTGGATTGCAGATAGAGCCTTTTCATCAAGCTCTTCTCATTCTGACTGATCTAAATTCTCAAACTTTTTCCCGATAATGACCTTTTTCGGGCCGATCTGAATAAGAATTGCCATCATCTGAACTTGCCACAAATTGAAATATGTAACACCATCGAATTTTTCAATGTCAAACCTTGTTGTTTCCATCTCTCAATGGGCTGATATGCGAAAGTTGAACTAGCTTTGATACCACTTGTTAGGGATCAACCCGATTAAGCAACGAACAAGTAAAAATAGTGAAAGAAATTGAGAAATTGAACACACAAATTTAACATAGAAACCCCCTCCAAGAGGATAAAAAATCATGGGAAAAGATAATTTTATTATAATGACAAAAGAACGAAAAGTACAAAGATGGAGATAAAAACTAAACCCCAAAACCCGAAAAACAAAGAACCCTCAAAACATAAACATAAAATTCTTCAAAAGTGTTATGAGTTCTAATATCTAAGGGGTGTATTTTTTAAGATTGTAAAAGAGCCTATTTATAGGCTAAATTTGTAAGTCAAATAAAATATGTTAATAAATGCTAAATATATTATATTAATAAATACTAAATCTTCTAGAAAGAAAATATATTTTGTTTAACTTGACTTGCAAGCAATCTCTGAAAATTTGGGTCACACAACTCTAACAATAACTATTTATATGATTAATATTTTAACGATCCAACCGCTATGTTTCATGGTCTATTTATGTAGATTATGCACGTCAATTTTAATGTAAAGTTAGAACTTATAACTATTTGTTTTATGTAAAAAAAATTTCCATTGTTGAATATATATTAATATATAGAGTATTCAATATGATAGAGATATTTGATCAGTTTCAAAATTTACATGCATGACAAATACAATTATATTGATAAATTCAATTACTTTTTACATTATGTAAGTGGACCCCTCCTATGGACTTATACATAACTATTTATTACCCCTAGTAATTTTTTTCTCAAATATGAAACTTTCACGTTTAGATAGATATAATAGAGATATTTGACCAGTTCAAAAATTTACATGCATGACAAATAAATTTTCCTGATAAATTCAATTAGTTTTTACATTATGTAAATGGGCCCCTCCTACGGGCTTATACATAATTATTTATTACCCATTGCATTTTTCTCTCAAGTATGAAACTTTCACATCCCAACTACTTAGTATTGAAGTATTTCAATTAGTAACGTATATTATTTGGCCCGAGGGTTCACAGAGTGGAATTGCCTCGGTTGGTGGAGAGAGTATGTACCTAAATGGTGTGCAAATAATTAATCAAGAAAGATATGCACAATGTGGATTGAACCACTGTAATGACCAGATAGTCACGGGTGTCGAAAAGTACATTTTCGGGACTCCGTTTTAGTAAAACGGAGTCTTAAATATTTATTAAAAATATTTACGAAATTAGTTGTGTAGTTAATTAGGTTTTGATTAGGTGAATTTGTATGAATTAAGAGTAATTAGGTATAAGGACTAAATTACATAAAGGGTAAAAATTGAATTATAGATTAAAGAAAAACTAAAGACTAAAGAAGCAATTATGCCAATGGTCATAATTGAGGCGCCATAAGTGTATAAAAATTTTAAAGTTAAAATATATATATAATATTAATAATATTAAAACTTAAATGTTAAGTATATATATTATATTATATTATAATAATAAAACAAAAAGAAAATGAAATAGAAAGAAAGAAACAGAGAGCCAAACGAAACAGAATAGAAAAAGGAAAGAAAAAGAAAAAGGGAGAAACGAGAAAGACGAAGGGCCTTAGTAAAGTTCCAAGTTCAATTGCTAACGTCGTACTGGAATTCTCGACTAAAAAAGAAAAAGATAAAGTCGACAAGGAATAGCTCGGAATTTGTAACACCCCAAACCCGGTCAAAACGCTACGACCGAATCTGGTATGTCACAGGGTAAAACGTTTTTGGAAGACAAGTCTGTTGAGTCAATTTGCGAAGAAAACACTTAATCTTATGAAAACCAAAGTTGCGTTAAGTAGTTTATTAAAATCATCTCAAAGTTTGTTTTAAAGAGAATCGAGTTGACTTATCGTTGTTACAAGTTCACTTATTTACCCGATGGTAAAGTTTAGGAAAAATCTCGAAATTTATTAAGGTTGTGAAAACATTCATTTTATAATTTCTTTACTTGTTAGTCATGCTTTAATGTTTAACACAAATTCAAATAAATAATTAAACCCAAAGCAAAATATAGATGGCCTTATTACACAACCAAAACCCCAAAATTTAAAACAAAGTAAAACCGAAATTTAACCGTTTAAAATGAAGTGAACTATTGAGCATGGCCACCTCGAGTCCATCCCGGCTCCATATCCGCGATCTAGGAATTATCTACAAAATGTAAAGGAAGGGGTGAGTCACCGAGACTCAGTGTGCAATTCCCCATCCTGAAGATAACAAGCCCTTACACAGTTCATAAACAAGTATGCATGTTATGCAACCCAAAAACCTAACCATCCAAAACTCCTGATTCTACCCCGTGTGGTACCAAACCACTGGTGGTGCCAAACCACTGGTGACCCAAAGTCACAAATAAACATATGTGGTACCAAACCACTGGTGACCCAAAGTCACAGATAAACATATGTGGGGCCAACCCACTGTGGTGCCAAACCACTGGTGACAATCCCTTTTAATATAATATGTGGGGCCAACCCACTGTGGTGCCAGACCACTGGGACGAGTCACGAAGATAACATATGAGGTACCAAACCACTGGTGGTGCCAAACCACTGGTGACCCAAAGTCACAAATAATCATATGTGGTACCAAACCACTGGTGGTGCCAAACCACTGGTGATCCAAAGTCACAAATAATCATATCTTCCCCTCCTCTCATCATACCCATGCAATATGACATAATAATTCGTGTATGCAGTATGTCATGTATGCTAACATATACCAAATATAAGTATAACATGAATTACCATCATAATCAGATAGCCATAAACAACATAATCACGCTAGTCAACCTCTAAGGGTATAACCGTAATTTTACCTACCAAGGGCATTTCGTAATTTACCCACCAAGGGCATTTTCATAATTTACCTTTTAGGGGTATTTTGGTACTTTACCCTTCCAAGGGTATATCAGTAATTTCGCACCTGCAACGGCCTTTCCGAAGGCCTAATGTCGCCCCGAGCGACTCAGCTACCATTTCCAGTTGTACCGGACTATTGGGCCTAAAATCCAATTTTGGCCCATTCAGGCCCACACCTCGTGTGGCCCACTTAACACAAATCTAGCCACGTATATAAGTTCCACCTAGTCTAGTTCACTTTATACTACACTATCATACAATTTATTCAATTGGGCCCACGGGCCCATTGGCCCACTTTGGCCCATCGCAGCCCTAAGCAGCCTCAACCCACAAGAATACTACTGATGGCCTCAACTATCGCATCGAAGCCCCACACGTGCGCTCGCACGCTCGTGTGGCTACTATTGCCGTGATCGGCACTTCGGCATTTGCCGCTCTACGACTAGGGTAGAGAGAGTTACACACCTGATAGGAATCTGAAGCTGCTAAACTGCGCTCCGAGCACTCATTTGCCCAACGCCAACCAGGTATGTTAACTCTCCTCCTAGAATGCTCTTTATATAGCTAGCTCTTCACCCTTCTTCTTTGTATCTTTCCGATGTGGGATCCCTTCGTCAGTAGAGTTTAAATTCAACTGAAACTCTTGCCGTCCAATCCGTAAAATAAATACTCCCTTGCTTCTCATGAGATTCGAACCCAGGCTCCCTTGCAACATAATCCACGCCGCTAACCACTTGGCCACAAGCTCCTCTTGTGTCTTAAACCATGCGCAACTAAATTTAAACCTATAGCCAAATTCTAAGGTCCAAGTAAAAAGAAAACCAAAATGCAAAAGCCAAGACTTGAACCTTGGACCTCCTTCCTTCCTTGTGGCTTCACCCCCTTGTCTCTTATGCGGCGTCACTTTGCCACTACACCACACACTTCACTTGTGTCATTTTTCTCCACATTTTATTCTTAAGGCCTACCTGCCAACTTCCAGGGTTTGTTTCACCTAAAACCAAAATTTCCCCAAAGCCAAAGTTCGATCTCGGGACTTCATAGAAGCCCTCTAACCTTCCAAAATCACTTATCTAATAAGTCCAACTTGTATTTAAGCCGATCTCTTGTTCTCCAAAAATTTAAACGCTACTACGCTCAAGGCCCATTGGGCCCAATTCTTCTAGGCCCAATTTCAGGATGTTACATAATTTCTGGTTTGTATTTCTATAATCTGAATCTAAATATTAATTGTTGTATTTTGACTAAATGTTTATGGTAAGTGATTGAGGTGTGTAATTGGCATTTTGATATTGAATTGAATTTATATGAATTTATGATTAATGTGAAATTTGAATATTGAATATTTGTTGCATTTGAAAAGTGAATTGAAACCCTATTAACAGTATCGGGTTGAGTCGGATATAGATGGCATGCCATAGGATTGGAAGAGTTCAGGGATTTCTTCGACTTCGAGTCGATGAGACACTGGGTGTCAATTTATTACTTCGGATTAACTCGATGAGACACTGGGTGCCAAGTTACTTCGGTTTAACCGATGAAGTGGGGTGTCAATTTATTACTTCAAATTATCCGATGAGGCACTAGGTGCCAAACTGGTGTGTTTTTGTAACACCTCAAACCCGGCTTAGAAGTTAAGCCCGAATCTGGTGTGTCACGTGGAAGTTTTTTTTTTTTTAAACCATCTTTGAGATTGTTAAAAACTTGTTTGAGAATTACAGCCTCTTTGTTAAAACCCAAAACACTTAAGAAATTGTTATTTACTTGAAAACGTAATTATCTTTAAAAACCTTTTTAGTTGTGAAAATATATTTGAAATAAACAATTTACGAAATTGGGACGTTTGGGAATAGAGTTGCAGAAGCATTTTGAAAGAAAATCTGAGGCCTTATTACAACATTTAACCCAAAATAGTAAAGTAATAAAATAAACGAGAAAGAAGTCTAAAGTCCAAATAAACCATTTCTGAAGTATGGTCTCCATCGAGTCATCCAAGGCCCAAGTCCACGTCACTGAGCATTACCTAAAAAGGTTAAGAGAAAGGGGGGTGAGTTACAAGAACTCAGTGTGTAATCCCCTTACCATCATCCACTAGGTCAGAACACACATAGCAATTGTAACACCCCTTACCCGAGACCGTTGCCGGAGTCGAGCACGAGGCATTACTAGACTTAACAACTAATTCGGCATAAAATTTAAAACTGTCCATCTGCATCATAGTCACTAAATTATTTATATCTAGAGCTACAGAACTCCAAATTAAGATCAGTTAATTTTTCCTGAAACTAGACTCATATATCTTTTTACTATAATTTTTCCAGAATTTTTCATGTGGCCAATTAGTACATTTTATTTATTAAAGTTTCCCCTATTTTATTGTTTGACTGTTCTGACCTCTCTTCACTACGAATCAAATTACTCTTCGTAAAAAATTCATATGACCTTCTTATTTAGTTCATTTGAAAATAGACTCATTCAGGATTCCATACATATAAATTATATCCCACAATTATTTTTGTACAATTTCTAATGAGTTTTCAAAGATAGAACAGGGGATCACGTAATCATTCTGAACTAGTCTCACAAAAATTCAAATATCTCAAACCATAAGAATAATTTGTTTGTTATGTTTCTTTTATGTGAAAATAGACTCAATAAGCTTCAATTATATATCTTATTCACTTTCTAATTCCATTTATTCTATTTTTGGTGATTTTTCAAAATCACGTCACTGCTGTAATTCAAAAACTATTTCATTGCAAAATATTGTTAACTAGTTTATAACATCTTTACTCCATCTCATTTAAACTCTATACATGCCATATAAATATTTAAACATAAAACAAAAGCTACCGGAATTGATCTGGATAGTGAGCTTTGCAGTGATGATCCGACCTACCAACTTCTTTTTAATTCAATCTACATAAAAATATCAAACACACACAAGTAAGCTTAATGAAGCTTAGTAAGTTTATAGGTTTAAGAGTAATGCTTACCACACATAATATTTCCAAACAATAACAAAACATTTACTAAAGTTCCCTGCCATTCACAACCATTGTTAAAATACTTCACATAGTTGAGCTCAACATTAACAACTACTCAATCTCTTCCATTTGATTCACTTCTTTTATATTACTTATTATCAAATTAGGAAACGTCTTACGAATTTGAGTACGTCGTTGCTCAGTGCCACGTTTCACAACTCAGTATGGATGATACCATACCTACATTTCTTAACTCAATATGGTTAATACCATACCTACATTTCACAACTCAGTATGGATAATACCATACCTACATTTCTTAACTCAGTATGGTTAATACCATATCTACATTTCACAACTCAGTATGGATAATACCATACCTACATTTCTTAACTCAGTATGGATAATACCATACCTAAATTTAACACTTTTCCATGGATTAACCATGGTCTTACCTGTCAATTCATCACATGTCACGGTACGAACGTACTCAATTTTGCGTTTTTCCTAATTTGAATTACCGCCTTTATTCTTCATTTTATCATAATTTTCATAATTCCACAGCAAATTCATATTTAACAACACACTATATCATTCAATCATTCACAAATAAACATATAAATTCAACCATATGAACTTACCCGGCTGATTTGTAGTAGATATTGAAATTTAGGGACTATTCTGCAACTTTTTCTTTTCCACGTTCTTCTTTGGATTCTTGATCTATAATGTAAAATATTTTCACTCATTAGCATTTATTTCATTTCTATTTCCCTTCATAATTTATGCTCTTCCATTTTTGAAATTACACTTTTACCCCAAAATTTACAGTTTTTACAATTTAGTCCCTGCTCAATTCAACCATCAATTGAACTAATTTTTCTCAATCAACACTTTATTCTATCATTAAAAACTATTTCACAACCTTTGATATTCTGAATTTCAACACCAACCTCTAATTCACAACTTTTTCACAATTAGGTCCTAAATACCATTTCCTATCAAAATCACTTAATAAAACCACCTTAATATGAAATTAGAATTTAAATTTCATAATAATTCATCATAAACTTCCATTTCTCAGCAAGGGTAACTTTTAATTTTACCCACCAATTCAATAACTAATGAATTCTATAAGTGGATCTAGTTGTAAAAGTCATAAAAACATAAATTTATCAAGAAAGAGCAAGAATCAAGCTCACATGATGTAAAAATATGAATAACCAGCTTTCTCCAGAACTCCTATGGCGTTTTGGTTGTGATAATGTGAAGATATCTCTAGGTTTTTCAATTTTGTCTTTATTATACATGTTAAAATTATTAAATTTCCAATTTTGCCCTTATTTCCCTTATCTTTCTGATGATTTTCTTCCCCTTGTCGTCCAACCTTTTCACCTTTAGGTTTAATTGCCCTATAAATCCTCTTTCTTTTAACACTTGAGCTATTTAATTCTTCTAGCAATTTTACATTTGTTACAATTTAGTCCTTTTTATTTAATTGACTACCCAAACATTTAAATTTCTCAACCAAACTTTAATGCTAACTTAGTAACACTCCATAAATATTTCTAAAAATATTTTTATGGCTCGGTTTTCAAATTCGAGGTCTCGATACCTCGTTTTTGACCCATTTGACCTAATAAATTCTTTTAATTCACCAAATTCACCAATCCACAAATTCTTCTAAATTCTCACTTGGCTCATAAATATTAAATTACTATCTTATTCAATCTTACCTGTCGGATTTAGTGATCTCATATCACCATTTCCGACACCACTGAAAATTAGGCCGTTACAACTCCCCCCTTTTAAAATTTCGTCCTCGAAATTTGTTACCTGAAAATAGATTTGGATACTGTGATCTCATTGACTCATCTGTTTCCTAGGTTGCCTCCTCCTTACCATGTCGGTGCCATAATACTTTAACCAATGGTATTTTTTTGTTCCGCAATTCTTTAACTTCACGAGCCAAAATCTTCATTGGTTCTTCTGAATAAGTCATATCTGGTTGAAGCTCAATTTCAGTATGAGGAATTACGTGTGAAGGATCTGACCTATACCGTCTTAACATAGACACATGAAACACATTGTGGATCTTCTCAAGTTCCGGAGTAAAGCCAACTGATAAGCTACAGGACCAACCCTTTCCACAATTTCATATGGCCCTATAAATCTTGGACTCAATTTTCCTTTTCTGCCAAACCGTAGCACCTTCTTCCATGGTGAAACTTTTAAAAATACTCGATCACCCACTGCATATTCTATGTCTCTTCGTTTCAAATCCGCATATGACTTCTGACGGTCTGAAGCAGCTTTTAGACTATCTTGAATAACCCGGACTTTCTCTTCAGTTTTCCGAATCAAATCAACCCCAACTATTTTTGATTCACTCAATTCAGACCAACACAATGGAGTCTTGCATTTCCTACCATAAAGAGCCTCAAACGGTGCCATTTTTATACTAGACTGATAACTATTATTGTAAGCAAACTCAGCCAAAGGTAAATACCTTTCCCAACTGTCACCAAACTCGAGTATACAACATCTTAACATATCTTCTAGAATTTGAATCACTCGCTCTGACTGTCCATCTGTTTGAGGATGAAATGCTGTACTAAAATTTAATCTGGTACCTAAAGCTTCTTGCAGTTTGTTCCAAAATCTCGAAGTAAACCTCGGATCCCGGTCTGAAATGATAGATACAGGAACTCCATGTAGTCTCACAATCTCAGACATATACAATTCTGCTAACTTCTCAAGTGAAAAATTTGTTCTGACTGGAATAAAGTGCGCTGACTTTGTCAATCTATCAACAATCACCCATATTGAATCTTTCTTTCTTGGAGTCATAGGCAATCCTGACACAAAATCCATTGTAACACGCTCCCACTTCCATTCAGGAATCATAATGGGTTGTAATAAACCCGTTGGCACTTGATGCTCTGCTTTAACTTGCTGACAAATCAAACATTTTGCAACAAATTCTGAAATTTCTCTTTTCATACCAGGCCACCAATATATCTTTTTCAAATCACGGTACATTTTTGTACTGCCCGGATGAATAGAATACATACTATTATATGCTTCAGAAAGAATATTATTCTTCAAATTAAAATTGTTTGGAACACAAATTCTGTTATGATAACGCAACATACCTTCATCATCAATGCTGAACTCTGAATCTAAATTATCTCGAACCATCTGTCGTTTAGATACCAATTTCGGGTCTTCATCCTGCAGATTTTGAATTTGTTGAAGAAACATGGGTTTCACTTTCAATTCTACTAATACAGCACCTTCTTCATTAAGAGCCAATTGAGCATTCATTGTCCGAAGTGCAAACAAGGATGACTTTCGACTAAGTGCATCAGCAACTACATTAGCTTTCCCTGGATCATAGTCAATAACCAAATCATAATCTTTCAGCAACTCTAACCACCGTCTCTGTCTTAAGTTAAGTTCCTTCTGAGTCATTAAGTATTTCAGACTTTTGTGATCCGTATAAATATAACACTTCTCACCATATAAATAGTGTCTCCAAATTTTTAAAGCAAAAACAATTGCAGCTAATTCAAGATCATGTGTAGGGTAATTCTTTTCATGTGGTTTTAATTGTCGTGAAGCATAAGCCACCACCTTTCCTAACTGCATTAACACACAACCCAACCCATTCAAAGATGCATCACTGTACACAACATACGATATACCTGATTCTGGTTGAGTCAAAACTGGAGCTTCTGTTAACATTTTCTTTAATTGGTCAAAGCTCTGTTGACATTCATCAGACCACACAAACTCAACATTCTTTTGTAATAAACGAGTCATTGGTGAAGCAACCATGGAAAAATTCTTTACAAAATGGCGATAATACCCTGCTAGTCCCAGAAAACTTCGCACTTCAGTTACATTCTTCGGTGTTTTCCAATTCACCACTGCTGAAACTTTACTTGGATCCACACGAATTCCTTCAGCTGATACAATGTGACCCAGAAATCCAACTTCATGAAGCCAAAACTCACATTTACTTGCATATAACTGCTTTTCTCTCAAAGTCTGTAATACAATTCTCAAGTGTTGTGCATGCTCGGATTCTGTCTTTAAATAGACCAATATGTCATCAATAAATACCACCACAAATCTATCCAAATAAGGCTGAAAGATCCGATTCATTAAATCCATAAATGCAGCAGGGGCATTTGTTAAACCAAAAGGCATTACCAGCAATTTGTAGTGACCATACCGAGTTCGAAAAGCAGTCTTTGGCACATCACACTCTTTAACCTTCAGTTGATAATACCCAGATCTAAGGTCTATCTTTGAAAACACTGCAGCACCTTTCAATTGATCAAATAAATCATCGATACGAGGTAATGGATATTTATTTTTAATTGTTACCTTGTTCAGCTGTCTGTAATCAATACACAATCGCAACGAGCCATCATTCTTTTTCACAAATAAAACAGGTGCGCCCCAAGGTGATGTACTCGGTCTGATGAACCCCTTATCCAATAACTCTTGCAATTGCATCTTCAACTCTTTTCACTCAGCTGGTGCCATTCTATACGGTGCTATTGATATCAGAGTTGTACCCAGAATTACATCAATTACGAATTCAACCTCACGATCTAGGGGTAAACCAGGTAATTCCTCAGGAAACATATCAGTAAACTCATTAACAACTGGCAATTGTTCCATCTTCAATTCAGAACCCCGAGTATCAAGAATATAAGCTAAAAATGCTTCATTACCCTTCTGAATCAATTTCTGAGCCGTAATGGCTGAAATAGTTCTGACATCATTCATTTTACCTCCAAACTCAGCTGAAACTATTTCCCCCATCTGACATTTTAAATCAACCCTTTTTTCTCTACAATTCACTATGGCATCGTGTTTAATCAACCAATCCATTCCAAGAATAACATCAAATTCTAGAAAAGGTAACAACATTAAATCAGCAGAGAATTCACAGCCTTGTATTTTCAGTGGACACTTCCGACATATTAAATTAACTAACACACTTTGCCCTAACAGATTAGTGACTTGCATATCAAAGTTAGTGGACTCAACAGTCATTTTCTTTTCTGACACTAATGCAGTGCAAATATATGAATGCGTAGATCCAGGATCAATTAAAGTATACACAGAATCATTAAAAAGATGGAAAATACCAGCTATTACATCTGGAGCAGAAGCTTCCTCTCTTGCCCGAGTAGCATATGTACGTGCAGGTGCCCTTGTTTCTAATCGGGCTACAGTATCTCTCATTCCCAAACGAGCAGTCTCAGCAACACTACTTTGACCCGAACGTCTATTTTTCTAAGAAGTATTTGTTTGCTTCTCGCCTTGTTCTTTATTTTCTTTTAATGATTGAGGACAGTCCCGAATAAAATGATCAGTTCCACCACATCTATAACAAGCTCCGGTTCTTCCCCAACATTCACCAATATGAAATCTACCACAAATTTTGCATCTAGGTCTCGGAATATTTTGCACACTACCAGTACTAGCTGCTGGTTTATTAGTCACTCCAACATCTCTTTGAGTTGTTTTACTTTTATTCGATCGTTCCGGAATTGTAACACATCGACTAAAATCATCTCTGAACTTTTTAGCTGGAAAAGTCGAAGTTGGTCTAGAGAAACTTCTTTTATATACTCATTTACCTTTTCTTTCTCTTTGCATCTTTCTGTTATACACTTCTTCCATCTTTTGAGCTCGATCAGACAGAACCACAAATTCTCGAATCTCTGTGCCTCCAATCATCATTCTGATTTCATCATTAAGCCCTTCTTCAAATCTAATGCACATTTCTTCCTCTGTCGGTACAACATCCCGAGCATACCTACTGAGATACACAAATTCTCTTTCATATTCAGCCACTGTTTTATTCCCTTGTCGAAGATCAAGGAATTCCCTCTTCTTTTTATCTAAATATCTCCTTCCCACATACTTTTTTCTAAACTCATTTTGGAAAAATTCCCAGGTAAGTTTATCTGCAGGTACCACTGCCTCAATGGTTTCCCACCAATTATACGCTTCTTCTTTAAGTAAGGAAATCGCACACCTCAAATAGTCCTCCAAAGAAAACATCATCTGTTTAAAAACTCTTTCCAAGCTTTTTAACCAATACTCTGCTTTAACTGGATCATCGTCCGATCTTCCTCTAAATTCTTCAGCTCCGAACTTTCTGAGTTTCTCAATCGGTGTTCTTTTGCTAGATTCATCTATTAAAGGAGGAGCAACTGGGATTGTAACTGGTGGTACAGTAGGGGGAGGAGGAGGTTGTTGTGCCTGACTTCTTCCTTGTATTGTTTCACTAAACCACTGATTCATTACCCCGTAAATCAAATTTTTAAGTTCTTCCTCTCTCATCAAAGAAATCGAAACATTATTGCTTGTTCCCTGCTTAGAAGTCTGTACTCTACTATTAACTTCCTCTTCATGATCAGCACACTCGGGTCTATCATACATCTTTACAATCTATAACAAAAATTAATAGTTAGATCGGATCATTCACATCCCACTATCACAGATTTATATAGCATGTATTTCTAGACAATTTATACATCACATTCGTTTCAAGAATCGTCTAAACCAGAGCTCTGATACCAATAAATGTAACACCCCTTACCCGAGACCGTTGCCGAGTCGAGCACGAGGCATTACTAGACTTAACTACTAATTCGGCATAAAATTTAAAACTGTCCATCTACGTCATAGTCACTAAATTATTTATATTTGGAGCTACAGAACTCAAAATTAAGATCCGTTAATTTTCCCTGAAACTAGACTCATATATCTTTTTACTATAATTTTTCCAGAATTTTTCATGTGGCCAATTAGTACATTTTATTCATTAAAATTTCCCCTATTTTACTGTTCGACTGTTCTGACCTCTCTTCACTATGAATCAAATTACTCTTCGTACAGAATTCATATGACCTTATTATTTAGTTTATTTGAAAATAGACTCATTCAGGTTTCCATAAATATAAACTATATCCCACAATTATTTTTGTACAATTTCTAATGATTTTTCAAAGACAGAACAGGGGATCACATAATCATTCTGAACTAGTCTCACAAAAATTCAAATATCTCAAACCATAAGAATAATTTGTTTGTTATGTTTCTTTTATGTGAAAATAGACTCAATAAGATTCAATTATATATCTTATGTACTTTCTAATTACATTTATTCTATTTTTGGTGATTTTTCAAAATCACGTCACTGCTGTAATTCAAAAACTGTTTCATTGCAAAATATTGTTAACTAGTTTATAACATCTTTACTCCATCTCATTTAAACTCTATACATGCCATATAAATCTTTAAACATAAAACAAAAGCTACCGGAATTGATCTGGATAGTGAGCTTTGCTATGATATTCCGATCTACCAACTTCTCTTTAATTCAATCTACATAAAAGTATCAAACACACACAAGTAGGCTTAATGAAGCTTAGTAAGTTCATAGGTTTAAAAGTAATGCTTACCACACATAATATTTCCAAACAATAACAAAACATTTACTAAAGTTCCCTGCCATTCACAACCATTGTTAAAATACTTCACATAGTTGAGCTCAACATTAACAACTACTCAATCTCTTCCATTTGATTCACTTCTTTTATATTACTTATTATCAAATTAGGAAACGTCTTACGAATTTGAGTACGTCGTTGCTCAATTCATCAATTCATCACATGTCACGGTACGAACGTACTCAATTCTGCGTTTTTCCTAATTTGAATTACCGCCTTTATTCTTCATTTTATCATAATTTTCATAATTCCACAGCAAATTCATATTTAACAACACACTATATCATTTAATCATTCACAAATAAACATATAAATTCAACCATATGAACTTACCCGGCTGATTTGTAGTAGATATTGAAATTTAGGGACTATTCTACAACTTTTTCTTTTCCTCGTTCTTCTTTGGATTCTTGATCTATAATGTAAAATATTTTCACTCATTAGCATTTATTTCATTTCTATTTCACTTCATAATTTATGCTCTTCCATTTTCGAAATTGCACTTTTACCACAAAATTTACAGTTTTTACAATTTAGTCCCTATTCAATTTAGCCATCAATTGAACTAATTTTTCTCAATCAACACTTTATTCTATCATTACAAACTATTTCACAACCTTTGATATTCTGAATTTCAAAACCAACCTCTAATTCACAATTTTTTCACAATTAGGTCCTAAATATCATTTCCTATCAAAATCACTTAATAAAACCACCTTAATATGAAATTAGAATTTAAATTTCATAATAATTCATCATAAACTTCCATTTCTCAGCAAGGGTAACTTTTAATTTTACCCACCAATTCAATAACTAATGAATTCTATAAGTGGATCTAGTTGTAAAAGTCATAAAAACATAAAAATTATCAAGAAAGAGCAAGAATCAAACTCACATGATGTAAAAATATGAATAACCAGCTTTCTCCAGAACTCCCATGGCGTTTTGGCTGTGATAATGTGAAGATATATCTAGGTTTTTCAATTTTGTCTTTATTATACATGTTAAAATTATTAAATTTCCAATTTTGCCCTTATTTCTCTTATCTTTCTGATAATTTTCTTCCCCTTGCCATCCAACCTTTTCACCTTTAGGTTTAATTGCCCTATAAATCCTCTTTCTTTTAACACTTGAGCTATTTAATTCTTCTAGCAATTTTGCATTTGTTACAATTTAGTCCTTTTTATTTAATTGACTACCCAAACATTTAAATTTCTCAACCAAACTTTAATTCTAACTTAATAACACTCCATATAAATATTTCTAAAAATATTATTATGGCTCGGTTTTCAAATTCGAGGTCTCGATACCTCGTTTTTGACCCATTTGACCTAATAAATTCTTTTAATTCACCAAATTCACCAATCCACAAATTCTTCTAAATTCTCACTTGGCTCATAAATATTAAATTACTATCTTATTCAATCTTACCCGTCGGATTTAGTGATCTCATATCACCATTTCCGGCACCACTGAAAATTAGGCCGTTACAGCAATATTTTGGGCCTAAGCCCATTTACAATTATAACATAATAACATGTATATAATATGCATATGATATGCAAATCCCAAACCAAACCTAATTTCCATCCGCTACACACCACCCATACCCATCAGCACACTTGTGGGGATCAAGTCAACCCACCCCGCCAACACACCAATCGCAGGCATAAAGCCATTTAAAATGTTTGTGGCAGAGCCACCGAACTGGATTGTGACAGAGTCACCGAACTAGATTGTAGCAGAGCCACCAAACTGGATTGTGACAGAGTCACCGAACTAGATTGTGGCAGAGCCACCGAACTGGATTGTGACAGAGTCACCGAACTAGATTGTGGCAGAGCTACTAGCACTTCTCTTCAATTTTATCCCAACCCATGCAATCATGTATGCATATACAAAGCATAACAATATTCATAGAATAATTTCATCATAAGGCCCATAATAAGAGTTGGCCCATTAAGCAATCTAGCAATTTGGCCCATTAAGCGATCTAGCAAATTTTGGCCCATTAATCGATCTAGCAAATTTTGGCCCATTAATCACATGAGGCCTTTTTTTTTTTCAAATTTCACACTTGGCCAATTTATCAAAATAATTCATATGGCCCAAAATATCACTTTTTAACAAAATAACCCATTAAGGGCAAATTCGTAATTCCCACAACCTTAATACCGGTTTCATGCATTTACACAAAAAGTGTTATTATACCATATTTTCTGATTTTAAAAATTTTACGATTTATTCTAATGCTTATGGTATAATATCTAACCCATGAGATAAGTGTGAAATTACACACTCTGGCTCATATCACAAATATCAAACTGCCCATATATCAAATATCACATTTGGCCCATAAAGGGTATTTTCGTAATTCGGTCCATAGGGACATTTTGTAATTCGGCCCATTAGGGGCATTTTCGTAATTCGGCCCGTAAGGGCATTTTCATAATTCGGTAATCGTACCCACTAAGGGTAATTCGGTAATTTACTCTCTAAGGGTAATTCAGAAATTTTACCCACCAAGGGTAATTCAGTAATTTACTCTCTAAGGGTAATTCAGAAATTTTACCCACCAAGGGTAATTCGGTAATTTACCTTCCAAAGGTAAATTCGGTAATTTACCCTCCAAGGGTAATTCGGTAATTTACTCTCTAGGGGAAATTCAGAAATTTTACCCACCGAGGGTAATTCGGTAATTTACCTTCCAAGGGTAAATTCGGTAATTTACTCTCCAAGAGTAATTCGGTAATTTACCCTCCAAGGGTAATTCGGTAATTTACTCTCTAAGGGTAATTCAGAAATTTTACCCACCAAGGGTAATTCGGTAATTTACCTTCCAAAGGTAAATTTGGTAATTTACCCTCCAAGGGCAATTCGGTAATTTACTCTCTAAGAGTAATTCAAAAATTTTACTCACCAAGGGTAATTCGGTAATTTATCTTCCAAAGGTAAATTCGGTAATTTACCCTCCAAGGGTAATTCGGTAATTTACTCTCTAAGGGAAATTCAGAAATTTTACCCACCAAGGGTAATTCAGTAATTACTCTCTAAGGGTAATTCAGAAATTTTACCCACCAAGGGTAATTCAGTAATTTACCTTCCAAAGGTAAATTCGGTAATTTACCCTCCAAGGGTAATTCGGTAATTTACTCTCTAAGGGAAATTCAGAAGTTTTACCCACCAAGGGTAATTCGATAATTTACCCTCTAAGGGTAATTCAGAAATTTTACCCACCAAGGGTAATTCTGTAATTTACCTTCCAAAGGTAAATTCGGTAATTTACCCTCTAAGGGTAATTCGGTAATTTACCCTCCAAGGGTAATTCGGTAATTTCATATTCAACGGTGTTTCTGAAGGCCTACTATCGCCTCGAGTGGCACAGAATTCTATTTGGGTCTCTACGAAACTATTGGGTCAAAATTCATTTTAGGCCCAAACGGGGTAATATCGCAATTCTGGACTTAACTACTAATTTGGGCATAAAAATTTAAGACTGTCCATCTCCGTCATACTGACTAAATTGGCTATAACTCGAGTTAGAAAACTCAAAATTTAGATCCGTAAATTTTCCTTGGAACTAGGCTCATATATCTTCCTACTGTAATGTTTCCTGAATTTTTGGCCTAGCCATTTAGTACAGTTTATTCCTTAAAGATTCCCTTGTTTCACTGTCCAACGATTCTGACCTCTCTTAACTTAATTTCAAATATCTCACTGTACGGTTTTCATATACTGCTCCAACTTGTTTCTCTTGAAAATAGGTTCACTAAGGAATCCATACATATAAATTATAACCCATAATTCACTTTTTACAATTTTATATGATTTTTCCAAAACAGATCAGTGAACCCCGAAGTTAATCAGAACTAGTCTCACTAAAATTAAGATATCTCAGAATATAAAATTTATTTTCCTTCTCCGTTTCTTCCATATTAAAATAGACACAATAAGCTTTAATTTGATATCTTATTCACTTTCTAATTCCTTTTCTCCTATTTTTAGTGATTTTTCAAAAACATATCACTGCTTCTAACTGAAACTATTTTATTACGAAATACGATTACCACTACGATCATACGCACGCCCGAGTGATTACGGATGTCGGTTTTTAGTTTTCTTCGGTATTTCGCCGATTAACAGCATATTTCATACAAATATTCAGAGAAGTGTGAGATTACACACCATTTTAGATTTGTATATGGAAGGATATGAGATTACACACCTTATTCGGAATCCGTAACGCGATGCTCTCCGCAACACTAAAAATATGATCCACTTATTACGAGGGATAGATGATCAGGTGATTTGATTCCTATCGTGACCGATTAATCCAAACTATTAATCCATTTAGGAACCAATCGAATAAAGAACGATATCAAATAATCCATAAGGAACTCCTTACCTTGTTGACATTGGATTCGATTTCCACCACTTGACTTATGGCTAGAATGATACACGGCCACCCACTTAGAACACAATTTAATCGAAGAAAAAGGTGTCTACCCAAATGAGGAAGAATTTATGAAGGAGTGATTGTGGATTGAGAGTTTAGGCAAAACAAGGGAGAAAGATGAGCAAATGTGCTAGAGTGTTGACCAAATTTCTATCCATAAATTTCTATCCAAACTTCTCACCTCAATTCCCATAAATTTTCTTCTCTTTTTTTTTTATCCACCTACTCCACTCTCTAAATTCTTTTATTTCTTTTTCATCCACCTACTCCACTCCTCAAATTCTTTTATTTCTTTCCTTTCTTTTTCCTTATTTTCTTCCTTACCTTATTTTTTTAGTCATCATTTCATTTTCTTTTATTTCTTTCCTTTAATAATACCATGGTTGACACTTGGAAGAGTATACAAAAATAAATCCAAAATTTGCAAAAGATGGGATTTGAACCCCTTCCCTCAAGGTACTTCACTTGATGCCATAACCTCCTTGCCATATGCTCATTTATGCTAGCAATTTACTCTTTTATTTCCATAAGCCTTAATGCCACTTACTATCTCTCCTTAATAGGCTTAAACATAAAATTTTGCGAAGGCCCAACTTGAACTCGAAACTTCATAAAACCCCGTAACTTTCTAAAATTATCTTCTTAATAAGTCCAACTTGAAATAATGTCATTCTCTTATTCTCAAAAATTTTAAACACTCCTATGCCCAAGGCCCAATGGGCCCAATCCTACTAGGCCCAATTTCGGGATGTTACAGTTTTGGTTGGATCCATGTATCCGTCCGAGTTCAAGTCGTGTTAATAGGGGTAAATGAGTAATAAAGTTTTATAATTGTTATTGAAATGACATGGTATGTGGAATGAAAATGGGACAGTGAATTGAAATATGGATTGAGATGCATGAATTATGTATTCATGAATTGCTAATGAACAATATTGTTGTTTTAATGATATGTGTATCATATTGTGAAAAGTTATTATATAGCAAATGATAAGAATTGAGTATGGTATGAATGATGTATTTATGAAGTGAAAAATTGAATGACTAATGTCATTGCATAAATTAATGTGGTTTTTAATATTCAATTGTACTTATAATTAAAATGTACATATTATATTATCTTTTGTCTATAAATATTCAAATTATAGAAATACCACTGAGTTTTACTCAGCGTACAATTTTATTTTCCGTGCGCAGGTTAAGTATTAAATTTTGATCGTCGATTCAGCATCCAACAAAGATCCCAAATTCAAACATGGTGATGTTTTTCCTTTTGTGTCGGCATGTACCTTGGGTGTCTAAATATTAATGATTTTGTGGATTGATTGTAAATAAGATTATAAGTTAGTATTGGATGGTTATATACATAATAATATGTGATTATGTTTGAGGTCATATTATGGCAAGTTTAAGTTAATGTTTAAATGAACATGAAAGAGGTAAAATAGATTGAATTTGACATGTTTATAAATTGGATTTGAATGATGTTTTATTGATATGTTTTGATGATATAATTGTGGTACCTATGAGGATACATTGGTTAGGCACCTAGGATGATTGTTTTGACATATTTTGGATGTGTTTGATTGTGTTTTGAATTGGTTAAACGAATGATTTTTGAGTTGCTTATTGTTCAAGCTTGTAGGGAATTAGAGGTGTTCATGGGCCGGGCGGCCCGGCCTGGCCCGAAGGCTCGAAGGCCCGACCGAAATTTGGGAGGGTTTGAGCAAAAATATAAGCCCGAAAAATGGGCTTGGACAAAAAAATAAGGCCCGTTTAAAAAATGGGCCGGGCCTCAGGTAAGGTATTTTTGGCCCGGGCCCGGCCCGGCCCGAATTCACTAAATGACGAAAAAATTAGCTATTTTTTTAATTTTTGAATGTTATTTTCTTGTTGTTTTCTCCCTATTTTGCTACCATATTACTATTATGTTGCTACTATTTTGTTGTTATTGACTGAATATTGTATAAAACTTATTTTATTGTTAATTTTGCTATTATTTTAAAGGCATTTGTTAATTTTATTATTATTTTAGAAGTATTTGTTTGTTAAGTTACATCTATCTTAATGTTATTTAAGTCTACATATTTTTTAAAATTTATTTTCAATTTGTTGGGAAATATTTATTTTGATTTTATTAGTATTTTTGATGTATTATATATATTTAAAAATTATATAAAATAATATAAAATTTAATACGGGCCGGGCCGAGTCGGGCTCGGGTTTTAGCATTTTTATATGGGCCGGACTTGGGAAAAAAATTAGGCCCATTTTTTGGGTCCGCCCTAACCGAGCCCGATGAATGGGCTTAACTTTTTAGTTGAGCCCGGCCCGAACCCGGCCCGGCCTGGCCCATGAACACCTCTATAGGGAATGGTAAACTTGTTGTTAAAGGTACATTTTGAGTCCACATGGCTAGACACACGGGCGTGTGACTGGACTGCGTGAGACACATGACCTAACCACACGAGTGTGTGAACCCTACAGCTTTGAAAATTTTTAATATTTTACGAAAAATTCTCTGAGTCTCCGAATTAGTCCCGATTTGTTTCTAACACGTATTTTGGGCCTCAAGGGCTCAAATAAGGGACATTATGTATGGATTTAATTGATTTTTGACCTGAATATTATGTGATATTAGTGTACAAATTTATGTCTGTTTGATCGATAAGTTTCGGTAATACTTTGAAACCCTATTTCGATGACGGATGTGGGTTAAAGGTGTTACATTTAGTGAACAGGGCTACGGAGCATTACCGAAGTTTACAAAATTAATTATTAGACATTTCATTTCATCTAGCATTCATATTAGAACCAATCAAAATTATACATATTATCCCTTAAACGAGCCCTCGAGGCCCAAATTACGCATTTAGAAACAAATAGGGACTAAGTTGAAAAATCAGATTTTTTTTTCAGAAATATTTAAAATTTTTAACACTGCAGGAGTTACATGGCCATGCGGTCAGGCCGTGTGAGCATTCTGTTTTGTGCAAATTCAAGATACAGGGGTGTCACCTAGCTATGTGTTACACACGGTTGAGACACACGCCCGTGTCTCTGCCTGTGTGGACGAAAATAGGCCATTTTACAAGTCATGTTTCTCACTTTTACGATTTAGTCCTTTCTTGGAATTAATATTGTTAGATTTGTAAAATAAATCTAAAATAAAACTGAATAAACCAGGATCTATCATGTCAAATCTTCAAGAATAAATGAAGAATAAAACTAAATGCAGAAGCGTACCTGAATCTATGAATTCCTTGTAGTTTTACCAGATTTTGGGGATTTGATATTCCAAATTAGCACACAAGAAATTTAGAGAATATTTGCTCTTTCTCTTTCCTAATGATGGGATATTAGAAAAGATATCTTGTGTATAATTTGAGGGACCATAACCCTAATATTTTTAACCTTGGCATATTAGTTCTAATCAAATGCTAATTAGCCCTTCATTAATTAGAATTTGATTAGAAGAGTATCTACACATATTTGACCCATACTTTATTTAATAATTAGAAGTCCAATAAAATTCTAACCAAATTAGATCACTTTTAATTTAGGCTAAGCTATCATGATAGTAAATAATAACATGTAATTATCCTTATTATATATGTGATGTCCAAATTTTCCAACAATCTTCCACTTGGACCACATATATATACTAATTACTTTATAATTACATGTCATTATATAACCTTATGAGCTCAAAATTTTACTATCATATCCAAAAGGTATTCCAAACAATCTCGTCCATTAATTATGTTAATATAGAACCAAGGCGACTTTCGTTACATATATCGTTAGGGGTGTTCAATCGGTTAACCGACCCGAAATAACATCAACCGAATTAATCGACCTTTCAAAATTTTTAACCGTTAACTGAACCGAATTAACCGAACAGAAATTTTTCGGTTAATTCTATCGGTTAACCGAAAATTATATATTTTTTATTTTTGGTTAAAAATTAACTGAATTAATTGAATTACCCGAATTACCCGAATTAACCGAATTAACCGAATTACCAGAATTACCTGAAATGAATCACTACATAATTAAAAAGATTACATAATTTTTAGTTTTAGTTTTAGAATTTTATTTTTATTTATTAAATTATTTGTAATTTTTATGATTGGGTTGGATTGGGTAATTGGGTTGGGTTGGATATTTGGGTTTGGATTGGGTTTAGAGATTGAGTTTAGGTGAATAGTGGGCCTATTTATATATTATAATTTTATTTATTAATTTTTTCGGTTAAACTGAAAAAATTCGGTTAACCAACCGGTTTCGAACCGAATTAACCGTTAACAAAAAAATCACAAAATAATTAATCGACCCCGACCGAAAAATTCGGTTAACCGACCGATTAATCGAATTCGGTCGGTTAACCGAATTTTTTCGATTTTACCCGAATTTTGCACACCCCTATATATCGTAACTAAATCCATCCATGATCACATATATTAACACAACCAAACGACATAGATCAAGTATGGATGTGTAGCATGGAAATTACATACAATATGATCTAAACATGTCTATTTCCAACTGGTCCTCCTCAGTAAGATCAAACCTTACCAAAATTAGAGTGTGAATCAACCAAATAAACTTTATTTCTCCAGAAAATAAACTTAATATCTTTAAACTGAAATAACTGTCTATAACATAAAATCATTTAAAAAAACAAACTCCCACTAAAACAAAATATCCTTTAAATGACATTACACCCATATGAGTAGTGTGCTCTTATAAAACCTTAGGTGTAATTCCTTAATAAGTGGATCCACAATCATAGAGTTTGTCCTAATATGCTTTATAAGCACCTAACCACTCTGAACTTTTACTTTAACAACCAGGAATTTAAAGTCTATGTATTTTTACTTTGATGTGCTTCTGTTGCTACTGGAATAAAAGGTTGCACTTTGTTTTCACAATTTGCACCTTAGTAAAAAAATCTTATATCCATATTTCATCAAAATCAGAGTCTACATACCTGATGATCTCTAACTGATTAGACCTCCGATATGTGAGCATGTAATCTTTTGTTCTCTGAAAATACCTTATAACCCTCTTGGATGCTATCAATGGTCCAAATCAGGGTTGCTCAAAATATCTGCCTAACATCCTAATGGTGTACACAATATTCCAATGTATACAAACTTGAACATACATTAGACTTTCCACTGCTAAAATGTAAAAAATCTAATGCATTTTTGTAATTTCAAAATCACTCTTAGGTATTGATTGAGGCTATACTTATTATAAACAAGCAATATGTCATTAACATGTAAAACTAGAAATATGTACTTACTCCCATTGTATTTGTGATACACACAATCATCAACAATATTCATCTCAAAACCAAACGAAACAATTATTTGATGAAACTTATGGTACCATTGACGGGAAGCTTGTTTGAGCCCATAGATGGATTTTGTCAATTTACAAACCATATTCTTTGAGTCTTCTGACTCAAAATTTTCTGCTTGCACCATATAAATTGTTTCTTCAATATCTCTATTAAGAAACGCAGTCCTAACATCCATTTGATGTAACTCAAGACCAAAATGAGCAACAAGCACCATGATTATCCTAAATGAGTCTTTCGATGAAACTGGAGAGAAAGTCTTTGTAAAATCAATACCTTCTTTCTGAGTATATCCTTTAGCTACAAGACGCGCTTTATACCTCTCCATATTACCATTTGCATCCCTCTTGGTTTTAAATATCCATTTACAACCAATTGGTTTTGCACCTTCAGGTAACGGGACAAATTCCCAAACTTTATTGTCTCGCATAGACTTATACTCATCTTCCATGGCATCAATCCACTTTTGAGAATTAGAACTTTTCATGGCCTGACGAAAGTTGGTTAGATCATCTTCCATCATTCCATTATCATCCTCATGTGCTTGGAGAAATACAACATAATCATCTGGAATAGCATTTCTCCTTTCTCTTGTGGACCTCCTTAATGGCGCTTGTTCTTGAGGTTGTTGAGTTTGTTCTTCTGGAACAATTATCTCATTTTGAATGGGGAGTTGTTCAACATTGTCTTGCAAAGGTTTTGGATTCACTTCTTGATCAATGATAGGTATAAGAACCTGAACATAGTCAAAAGTGATAGTAGGAACTGAGTTAGAATCCAATTACTCCTCAAAAGCAATGTCTCCAACCTTATTTCTCCCCCCAAACTCAACATCCTCAAAAAATATTGCAATTCCCGTCTCAAAAATATTCCTTATTATGGGATTATAAAACTCATAGCCCTTAGATCGCTAAGAATTTCCTTAACCCTTAAGTTTATAGACATCAAAGAAGTCAGAAGTGATGTCATTTCAACCTTATCGTTTTTAGCAAAACGTTTCTTAATTTCGTCAAGGAAACCTTGGCCAGAGTAATCTTTTCAGATTCTATGCCCCTAAAGGCTTTTGAAATGTTGTGCCTCATGATCATTGACTGCTGCAATTTGAACGATCCCATCTCTCAAAATCTCTTTTAATATAGGGGGTGCTTTCTGCAGTGAGAGGTGCGAGTAGTTCTTCCCTTAGTGCAAGGTTTATGTTCATACAGCCAAGCACTATAAATAAGTGCCTTTTCCATTCATTGAAATTAGTCCTATTAAGCATGGGTATAGAAT
The DNA here is from genome assembly GCA_005393395.2 of Gossypium australe. Taxonomy (NCBI): domain Eukaryota; kingdom Viridiplantae; phylum Streptophyta; class Magnoliopsida; order Malvales; family Malvaceae; genus Gossypium; species Gossypium australe. The sequence goes on along the minus strand of CM016616.1, from coordinate 144,151,267 downwards.
TTATATTAGCAGATATTATGGTAGTAGAATATGAATTTGCTGAATATAGAACAAAAAATAAATAAAAATAAGCTCACATCAATATTCATAAGTAATCAATAAATTCAGGATAATGGCTAATCCCATCTCAAGATACCAAACACAACATTAATATCAAGTCTTTGGACAGTAATATTAACAGTAAGCGGTACTCTTGTTGTATTAATCAAACGTTGACAGTAAATTATGTCAAACAATTAATTAATCTTTGGACTAACTTATTGCTCACATAAAATACCTTATAATTGTCACACATTTATCACCACAGATGTTGTTGAAATTCTGCCAAATATTAACTTACCTTTGGGTCAATTAATAAACGCATGAATCACAAAAACATATAATTATCTTAATATTTCAAATAAACAAATCTACACAAAAGATGTCACTTTGGCAACATTTTGTTTCAACTAATTTATTTAAAATATTAGACATTCTTAATTAAAATCCAAAGCCAAAATCTGAATTTATTTATTTCTAAATATTTTTCTTTTAATTTCATCTTTCAATCAAATTAAAAGATAATAGTATATATATGTATATATATTTATCCCAAAACAACATGTAATGGTGTTGGCAAATATAATAATAGTTGAATAAATCATAAATCATAAACAACCTCACATAAGAATTCAAATTTAAACCAAAATAATTTGAATAAAAGTAAACATCATCTTAAGATATCGGACACTCCATTAATATTTCATCTTTGGACAAAATATTAACTTGTAAGTGATATCTTGGTGTAGTAATCAAACATTGACAATAAGAACATGTCGAACAATAAATCTTCCTTTGGGTCGATTTATTACTCACATGTAAAGCCGAATAATCCTCACATGTTTATCACCATAGTTGCACATGTAATATTATTAACCTTCATTTGGGCCGATAATATCAACATAAGTTACATGCACACAAACTTTTATATTTTAAAATAAAATAATTTATACAAAAAAAAAATCACTTTGGTGACTTATTGCTTTAATTAAGTTATTTTAAATATATATAAACATATCAATATTCAAAATTAAAATTTATCCAATAGTCAAATGTCAAAACTATATATATATATATATATATATATATATTATTGCTTTATAAACTTCGAAATAACCCAAAATAAGGTTGACTTAATAATGCAATAAAAACTGAAAACCTTAATTTTTGACTATTTCTTTTTTGTTCCAAAACCGTATATATCAAAACACAAACAAAAATAATGTAGTGGTTCAAAGCCAACTAATTAACAAGCACATGTATTCATAATTTTGGCATGGATAAAAACACCAAAGCAATTCATGCATATACATGTATCCATAATCAAATAGAAAAATTACCTTAAATTTACCATGTAAATCCAAAGTTGTACTTATGATTAAATAAATATTCTCATGAATACTTGAAAATAATTTTAAGCCAATACATCTCAAAAACCAAAATCATAATAGTTGGCATATCTCACAATTCATACAATAAATCATCATAATTTAACCAAATATTTGGAACCATAAGATGCCAAAACTTGAGATTATAAAACCAAACTTAAAACCAAATTATTTGAACACATCAATTTGCATCAAAATCTAATTTCATTATAATTAAACCATAAAAATATAACCTTGATCGACTTGTCTTAGATATCCCAAGTAAATCCAAATTCAAAATATATGCTTAAACTGAATAGTATGAGAAGAATAAGCATATAAACTCAATAATAAATAATATATTCTATCAACCATATATTGAATTCAAGAATTAATGATTATAAAAATTGAATTCAATTGTACAATTATTGAACCGGATTTGAATTAAAAACAATTATAATGAAACCCTAAAGTTGAATCGATAAAAAGAAAATTAAAACTAACAAATATTACCATCAATCTTAAGGATTCAACATATATAATAAATTTATTGATAAACAATCGGTATATAAGAGACACTTTACCTGAAGCAATTTCTTTTGCCAACCATATATCATCATGTAAAATCCTGAACATAATTACTAAAGTATCTCCAAAACAATATATATATATATATATATATATATATAACTGTAAAACAAGCGATTAGCGATTAACAATCCATCTATTGATATAATCAAATATATATCATAAAAAGTTTCTAATGAACTCAAACTTACACAGCTTTTTAAATATTTATTAAAACTGTATAAACAACATAAAATCTTCAGTTCTTTTTAATCCTCAATTAAAACTGTAAATCTTTCCAGTTATACGAAAATTAAAACCTTAAAACTTTATTTAAAACTTTAAAATTTTATTGAAAGAATCAAAACTAAAAAATTTATCAAGAATCTCAAAGATTCAACATAATATATAATTAAAATATCAAATCCATAAAATTAAAAAAAGAAAAACGAATCAATCTAAAAATAATAAAGAATCAATTCATTCTCAATGATTCAACATGACAAAGCTCTGATACCACTTGTTAGATTTGTAAAATAAATCTAAAATAAAATTGAATAAACCAGGATCTATCATGTAAAATCATCAAAAATAAATGAAGAATAAAACTAAATGCAAAAGCGTACCTGGATCCATGAATTCCTTGTAGTTTTACCGAATTTTGGGGATTTGATCTTCCAAATTAGCACACAAGAAATTTAGAGAATATTTGCTCTCTCTCTTTCCTAATGATGGGATATTAGAAAAGATATCTTGTGTATAATTTGGGGGACCATAACCCTAATATTTATAACCTTGGCATATTAGTTCTAATTAAATTCTAATTAGCCCTTCATTAATTAGAATTTAATTAGAAGAGTATCTACACATATTTGACCTATACTTTATTTAATAATTAAAAGCCCAATAAAATTCTAACCAAATTAGATCACTTTTAATTTGGGCTAACCTATCATGATAGTAAATAATAACATGTAATTATCCTTATTATATATGTGATGTCCAAATTTTCCAACAAATATATCATAATATACTTTCCAATGTTGACATAACTCAAAATTTCCCTTTTTGTCACTTTATTTCCTTATTTTACTATATTAAGGATAACATCTTACTTTCTTACTGTAGTTTTAGGGGTATTACAACCACCAACCAAGGCATCACTAGCCTTTTCAAGGAAACATGGTACCACTTGGGCAGCTCATGGTTAATTATTTGCACACCAGAAAAACTCACTTCACCCCAACGATTTTTGGTCATCAAAGACCTAGAAACTTCTTCCGACGAACTGGATTGAGTTTCATAAGAAGACATCACAAACAACAAAGCAAAAACAATAAAGGAAAGACTCTTACCTTGAGAATAAACTTGAGAGAACAAGAAAAGAAATGATGTGAAACCAAGAGGACTTGAGCAAAAGAATAGTGAAAGCAAAGCAGCAAAATAACAACACAAGAAAATAAACAAATGAAGAATAAGAGAAGGGTTTTTATGGACCTCCTCACCCAAATGGTGCGTTTCAGTGAAATAAATTATTTAGACTGACTAATGATATTATAAATGTTGATGTACTGAATTATTTAAGAAATTAAAAAATAAAGATTAAATCTCAAATTTGATTGTAATATAAAGACTAAAATTGAAATTTGACCATTTTTATAAGGAGATAAAAGGATTAGATTTGAAATTTAACCTTTTATGTTAATAATGTAAAAAAAAAAAGCAATCTTGAGAGCTTTCTTTTATATAATCTAAAAAGATAAAGTGATTAGATATGAAATTCAACCTTTATGTTAATAATGTAAAAATAATAATAATAAAGAAATCATGTGCATTTGTCATACACAATTTAAACATTGAGGTACCAAAATTATGTTAAAAGTTAAAATATAAATATAAACATCAAATTTGAGTATAGTATAAGGACTGAAATTGTAATTTGACCATTTTTGTATAGTGTAAAAAGATAAAGAGATTAAATTTGAACTTTATGTTAATAGTAAAAAGAAAAAAAGCCATAGACGCTTGAGGCCTTGCTTTTATATAATCTAAAAAGATAGAGGGGTTAAATTTGAAATTTAACCTTTATGTCAATAATGTGAAAAAAGAAAAGAAAAGAAAAGCCATGGACACTTTCATAAAAGGAACTAAGTCCTAAGGCTTTCATATTGATTAGTTTTTGGTAGTATATATAAATTTTAATTACATAACTAAATAATTTAAAATACATAAAAAAATAAGTAAAAAAATTTGAAAACCATCAAAACTATTTACCTGTTTCATTCTTCAAATTTCAATCCTTATGGTAAAAATTGCAACTCAATTACAATAATTATTCAAACATGTCACTTATATATAATTACAAATAATTACACTCAAAACAAATTACATGGTAATTTATAATAATAATAATAATATTTTTTATGATTTTTTGGTGAAAAAGAAAATACAAATTATATAAATTCAATTGCCTAAAAGCACCACTCGTTTTATCTTGTTATAAGACTTCAAGGATTCCAGTCGGGGCTAGTAAGCTCGACTTCCAAATTAGGCTAAGTTTGACTAACTGATCTGCAACAACGTTGTGTTCTCTGGACACGTACTTAATTTACCATTGCACTTCAATTCTTATTATTTGACGAAACCTTCTAAATAAAGTAATACCTAAATCTTCCAATCCGATCTCAGTTAATTTTTTATGATTTTCTTTACATGCTTCTTGAAAACAAAATGTATCTACTATTGCATCTATTTATGGTTATGAATATTAGTTTTAATTAATATAAACTTGTGTTTACTCTCTACTTTTCTTTCACTCAAATCTCAGGGGAAAGGAAAAATGCTTTGGACAAGGGTTCAGAAAATGAAAGAAATAAAGGAGTAAAAGCTTGTGACTTTTTTTTTTAAGTAAAAAGCTTGTGACTTATAGTTTTGTTTAAGATAGAAATCAGTTGGACAAACTGGAACTTCATTTTAAAAAATTAGGTTAAGAAGGTCCTTTTTCACATGGTAAAAGTATTATAAATGTCCTTATATTTTGTTTTTTTATTCAAGAAAATGAAAAAATTAGTCTCTATATATTAGATTAAAGAGTAAATTAATCTTTTCTATTAAAAATTTCATTCGTTCGTACCATTAAAAATTGGCATGATTGATGAAAGAATGAGATAGCGACATGTGATACGCCACATGTACATCATGTTGTGTACCAGGACCAATTTTTAACAGAAGAAATGGATAAAATTTTTAATAGAATGACCAATTTACTCATTTATCTAACATATAGGGACTAACTTTCCTAATTTTTTAATAGAGAGGTAAAAAACAATCTTACTTTTAATAGAGGGACTCCATTATAGTTTACCTTTTTCACATTCAAGCCATAAACATCAGAAATTTCCAAAAGTATCAATCGATGGATGTTTGAAATATATTTAATATAAAATAACCAAGGTTGAGAGGTTTATAAATGGATGTTTCATTTACGAACCCATAGTATTCGGTTCTTTCATGCAACTATTCTTAAGAAGTGAATATTCAGTAGGTATGAAGTTGATTCAGTGTTCGAAAAAATTAATGTAGTAACAAAGACTTCTAGTTTCATTAGTGGTTGTTTCCGACATTGCAGGAACTAAGGCAACCAAACTTGAAACTACAAATTTGTAGTACTCCATTTTCCGACAGATGATTTAATCTTTGTTTTAAAAGGCTTTAAATACATTATAAATAACAATGAAACAAAGGGTTTGCATCAATTAATCTTCCATTGTTAAAAAAAAAAGAAAAAGAAGAAAGATAGCTTCTTCATTTGCAGCAATGGCGGCTTTCGCCATTGTTATGATGGTGTGCTTAGTTCTCATCCATGGTGGCCAATGCAAGGGTCTTTTTAATGCAGCTGAGGCTTTACATAAAGCTAAAGATGCCGAAAATGGTGATGTCGGTCCCGATGTTAAAGCTTTCAATGTGTTGGGTTATGGTGCAAAGCCTGATGGAAAGACAGATAGTTCGATCGTATGGCTTAGTTTATACATACATACATACATATAAACCTTATGGGGTTCTTTTTTCTTCTTTGCATTGTTGAAAGCTTGCTTGATTTTCTGCAGAATTTTAGAAGGACTTTCGAAGCTGCTTGTAATTTCCATGGAGATGCTATGATGGTAATCCCTGAAGGCGAGTTCTTAATGGGACCTGTTTTATTTTCAGGTCCATGTTCCAATCCATCTTTGTTGATTATTCAAGTTAATGGAATTGTTAAAGCTCAATCTAATATGGCGTATTATCGAGGTGGTGGAGACGATGATACGGATTGGATTACATTTCAGGCCATTGACGGTTTAATTGTGTCCGGACGTGGTACTTTCCATGGCCAAGGTTCCCAGGTTTGGGGTTTCAATGACTGTGCCAGGAAGTCGAACTGCGTCCGCTTGCCCGCCGTAAGCTTCGAATCACCTCTCGAAAAAAAACACTTCGGAGTTTTCTTTTTGGGACGTGCTTCGATGAGATTTGTTGACTTAAGTACCGAAGCATGTCCCCAAGACAAAACCCGAAATCGTTGAGCTTATGGTTGAGGTTGAATTTTGTTGTGTATGATTGTAGACATTGAAGTTCATCAAGGTAACCGATGCGATCATCCGTGGGATAAAATCCATTGACCCCAAAGGGTTCCACATCATGATCAGCATGAGTCGGAATTTTAGGATTTTCAGCGTTGATTTGCAAGCCCCCGGTGATAGTCCCAACACCGACGGTATTCACATGAGCAAATCGGACCTCGTTAAAATATCAAAAACTGTCATCGCTACGGGTGATGATTGTGTCTCGATGATCCATGGATCTACTAACATTAGCATCAAGAAAGTCATTTGCGGTCCTGGTCATGGTTTCAGGTATCTAGTACCCCATTCCGATTATCGAATTATATCTAATGAACCGAATCACGAATTGTGTTGAACCTGTCCTTGACATTGTCATGGACATTTCATATATACTGTCATCATATTGTTAAATCAAGTAGTTCTTTGAAATTTATGCATGTATATGTTTGATAACAGCATCGGTAGCCTTGGCCACTACGACGATGAGGCAGATGTTAGCGGGATCATCGTGAAAAATTGCTCATTAAGAGAAACGGACAACGGTGTTAGAATCAAAACATACAAAACTGACTCCCCAAGTAAAGCTTCGGGCATAATTTTTCAAGACCTGATCATGACTCGAGTTCGGAACCCCATCATCATAGATCAAGAATACGGAAACACGAAATACAGTCAGGTTAACTGTCATAATAATGTGATGTTACGATTGCTATTTTACAATTTCAGCTCTCTGTAAACTTTTAGACAATGATAAAATTAAAGTTGTTTTCTTTCTATTGTTTCATGAAGCCATCGAAAGTCCGAATCAGCGACGTTCACTATATAAACATCCGAGGAACTTCAGCTAGCAAAGTTGCAGTTGATCTACTTTGCAGCGCGTCGAATCCTTGCCAAGGCATTCACTTAGACAACGTCAACTTGCAATATGCCGGTCCTCCAAATGACGACATGCCCTTCAGTTCCAATTGTCGGAACGCCAGGGTCGCTTACCACGGCTTCCAAAGCCCTCCGCCTTGCCGTTAGGCGGTTGACGGTAATTCATAGCGGGATTCTCACTATCCGTGTCGACGAATTCATGGAAATATGGAGAATATTTGTAAAAAAAAAAAAAAAGCAGTAGTGGATTTAGCTAAGTGTACTATAATACTATATTTGATGTCAAGAACATCGATTTGATCCATTTTGTAATTCCCAAATTTACTGTATATTAATTCATAATAGAAGATGTCGAAACCACCCCTTTCGAAAAAAGGCGGGAATCGAACTTGGGTTTCGGAAGATAAAAATGGGAGTCGCCACCGATCTTTTATTAGGTGCGATCGGGCCACCAACAAAATATTTTAGTCTACGAGTTTCGAGAAGGTGGGCTCGGGAGTCGGTTACGTGCGAGGAAGGATTAGCACCCTCGTCACGCCCAAAATCGGTACCAAATTGATCAATTAATGTCCTTATGTCGAAAGTTGAAAATTGTAAAAATGGATTTTAAAAACATGTAAACCTTATCTCGAAATAATTGAATGTCGCATCCAGTAAGTTAGGGTACAACATATCGAATTTCTCGAAAATAAGTTTTTTATTTTTATTCAAAAATTTTATTTTAAAAGATATTTCGTTATTCAAGTTAAACAAGAAAAATCGAAACCTAGTAGGTTAAGGCACGACTTTCTCGAATTCCTAAATACGAAATATTACCTTTACGAGGGAGATTAATTTTGTATTGGATAAAATGGAGCACGAATTCGTAACAAAATGCAGGAAATGAGGTACAATGGAATGGAAATAAGAGTATATGTGAAGTGATATAGGTATAAATATGAACGAAAGTTAAATAAATAATAATATATATATATATTTATATATCGTATAATAAGAGTAAAAGGAAAAATAATAATAATAATAACAATAGTATCGATAATAATGACAATAATATAGTGATAATAAATATAATAATAATAATAATATACATATACAAGCAATAGTACTATATTAGTAATATAGGGAGAATAATAGCATAATTGTATAATAATAAAAGTAGTATAGTAATAATAATAATAAGTATCCATATGCAGCTAATAATATTACTAATAATACTAATAATAATAATACTAGAAAAATAATAATATAAAATATGTACAATATAATAATAAGTATAGTAGTGATAACCATAAGGATTAATATGCAATATATATATACTAATATAATAATAGTAATAATAATATGGTAATTATAATAATAATACAGTAAAATAATAATAATAAAATGATAATGAAAGGATTAAGAGATTGCAAAAATAACCAAAAGGATCAATTTGTGTTTAAAGCAAAGTTTGGGGGTCGATTTGAAATGGATCGAAAAGGAAAAGGACTAATTTGTGACACGCGCACAAACTGGAAGGACTGAAGCAGCAATAAATCCCCTTACCGAAACGATGCACTGGAAGGAGGGCTAAATTTAAAGCGGCACGAAAGTTCAGGGCTAAATTTAAAATAATAGAAAACCTGATTGTAAAGGCTGAAAAGGCGGAAGGACTGAAAGGGAAATTATCCCCATCAACGAAAACACGCGGACTTTCTGGCCGGGTCGGGTCACGCGCGGGTTCTCTCCCCAAACGACGCCGTTTTTGGGACATTGGAGGGGTAGTAAAACGTTGCCGTTTTACTTGGCTATTTAAGGGCCAAATTGATTTTTTTCTTTCAGTTTTCTCCCCATTTTCTTCAAAAAAAAACAAAAGCTCCCCACTTTTCTCTGTTAGGGTTTGAGGAAAGGGGAAGGAAAGAGGGGCTCCGGCCGTAGGCTCCGCCGTTGGCCACCGCGTGCGGTGGCCGAGATCCGCAAGGTAAGCTTCCCTTTTTTATTCTCTTTATTATTTTAAAACTTTACATATATATCTGTATATACTGCTGAAAGGAAAGAAATAAATAAATGAAAAATACCTTTGAAGATTGCTTATTCGGTTTCGGGATTTTCGATCTCTACTGCTATTGTTTCGTTTTTTTTAGAGAAGGTTTTCTTTCTATTGATTGATTTTCCAAAAAAAGGATCCGTTTTACATTGATTTGAACGGCTTTATAGCCGAGAGGTACAACCTCTTCTTTTATTAGTTTAATACTTGCTCCATGCTCCCTGGTTGCTCCTTGTTTTCTGTCTCTGTTGTGTGTATCTTGCAGGGCATGGGCGACGATGGTGGGCGTACACGAGGGGCAACGCGAGGAGTCTGTGTGAGGCGCGCGACTGTCAGGAGCGTGGGCGCGGAGCGTGCGATTGTCAGAAGCGTGGGCGCGGAGCCTGATGCACATGAGGGGAACTGGAACGATGCTGAGGCGCGTGGGTTGCTGTAGCGTCGCGCGTGCAAAGGACTGGCGACGGCGCTGGAACAAGGAGAACCCTAGGGTTCTCTGCTTAGAGTTTTGGGCCACTGTAATCGGGCCCGAGATTTGGGCTAGTTATTTAGGCTTTAGTGGTTGGGTAATCTGTTAACTGGGTCTGGTATTGGGTTTGAATTGGGTATTGGGTTATTTGTTTGTATCAATGGGTCAGGTTTTAACTTGATAATTGGGCTGGTGTAAATGGACATTGGACCTTTTAATAACATTTTGTTTTTTTTTTTTGTTTTTAGCTTGGTTTTATTTGGACTAAATGGGCTCGGGCAGAAATTGGGTATTACAGAAGACATGACTTTCATCAACAACTGTTTCTTGTGAAAATTGGAAAACTTGTTCAATTTATAGCAGATTTTTGAATTCAACTCGAGATTTGAGAATAAGTGTAGAATACAAATATCTTTTAATTTGGAATGAATTAAATTTATTTAAAGGTATAATGATAAATTTAGTCTTCAATGTTTACATCTTTCGTGAATTTAACCTTTATATTTTTTTTAAGTTAAATTTGGCCCTCAACCTTTCGAAAAAGAGTCAAATTACTTGTTTTTTTTTAAACAAAAATGTTTACTAAAACATTAATTTTTTTAACAATGTTGGCGTGGTTACCCATGTGGTAGCCTACGTGTATTTCATGATAATATGACACTATTTATTTTATATGTTAAGTTAACAAATAATTACAAAGTTATAAAACATTCAAAAAATTGGTATATCATGTATTCATACATATGAAATATGGATATGGTTCGTAAAATAAGATTTCACATAATATTGGTATTTGATACATGAATGATAAATGAAATGGTTGAAACTTGATTATACATTGATTATATTCTTTTCATGTTAATGCTTTTGTTTATATTGATTCAAATCATGGAAGTATCATTAAGCTTTATCGCTCAACATATATTTTATTTATTCTATGCGTAGGTATTAGTAGATCTCGAAGATTCGAGGAGTGATTCAGCATTCAAATCGTAGCTCTCGACTCAACAATGTTTGTATAGTTCTTTATGTTTTTATATATGATATGTACTTAAGATTGAGTTCGTTTATAGTGTGAATGATCGTTTAGGAACCTTGGATTGGTAAATGTCACTTTGAATTCAAACATATAAATCATTTAAGTAATCATGTGAAGGTATAAGATTTAAATTGAGAAATTATGCAAATGGACATTTGAATTGGTTTGGTTTGAATTGTGTAAGGTATATATATGATGTTAAATGGTTAAATTAGGCCAATGAATATGTATGTATATATGTTGAAATATGGTATTGCTTAAAGCATATGTGTTTAATTGTGCCAAAACGTTATTTGGTATGTTTGATGATCATAGGTATTGGTTTGGTTGGCAATTAGGTTAATATATAATGAATTTTTTGGAAATAGTAGGTGATGTCACGACCTAAAACCCCTAATGTCGCAAAAACATTCAGAAATCGGATGGCCATTATATATTAACCTAATTGCCAACCAACCCCATAAACCCTCATCAGTGAAAAGTGAAACCCATCCGAGATAAAATTAGAAACTGGAGAGAAAATGAGAGTCAAGGCCCATCGGAACCTAGCTCTCAGTTGAAACCCAAAGGCAACGAGAAGCGAGAGCCTATAGGAGGGGCACGTCGTGCTAATTCCAGGAGAAACAGACAAGACATAGCCAGAAAACAACTGATGAAGGAGAAAAACCTTCTTGAGAAAAGAAGAGACCAACAAAAGGGAGAAAAGAAGAAACACTTAGAGAATTCAACTCAAAAACTCAAAAGCCCAGTCGAAAATCCTAAAATAGAAAATGGAGAAATATAGGCAACGACCACAAGTCACTACAACTTCGAGGAGAGTTCTACTACACTAGAAGAGAATGACTAAATTCAGACAGCCAAAATTAAATTCTAAGTTAAAAATACTTTTTTTTTTTAAAAAATAAAACAATAAAACCTTAAGCTAGGATTATAACAATACTAATCACCATCAAACAATGTATATGTAGAGCAATGGATATTATCATTTAATAAGCTCTTCACATTCCCCGATGATTCCTCATGAATAATTAAGTGATCCATTTTATCTCGGACCTCTTTCGCGATACAATCTGTCACTTTATTACTCTCTCTCAATATCTGTTGGAATTTCACTTCCTTATAAATTAAAAATACTCTTATAACAATATAAGTTAAGTTGATTTATAAAATAAATGACTTTTTAATCCTTTTTCAATTGAGATGATATCTAAATTAACTCGTGACAATGTATTTATCTAAAGGATTGCGGATTTTTGGGCTAAAATTAGGCCCATGAAAGCATTGGGCAGAAACAAAATTAAGCCCAGTAACAAACAGGCTGGGCCACCCTTTCCCTTTCAATTATTTTTCAAGATCCACAACAAAAACCCTAACCCTAATAAAAGAATTTTCTTTAGGGTTATAAAGGCCGCCTCCGCCTCCTTCTTTGCAAAAACAATAGAGTTTTCTACTCACACGGACGGGAGGGAGACGAGAAAAGGAAGACAACGATGGTGTCTCTGAAGTTACAGAAGCGGCTCGCCGCTAGCGTCCTGAAGTGTGGCCGTGGCAAGGTTTGGCTTGATCCTAATGAAATCAATGAAATATCCATGGCCAACTCCAGTAAGTTGCTCCCACTCTCTACTTGTTCAATTCATTTCTATCTGTAATCCAATATGCTGTAGTGTATATATGCATATCCTTGCTGTTTATTTTTGTCTTTGATTGTGTAGGGTTTTTTTTGGTTCCTTTGACAAATGATAGATTTAGATCTGAATTTCTACTTATTCCTAGCTAGTAAATGCAACTAAAAATGCTCTAGAAGTGTTATTTCTTGAAAACTAGTTCGTAAAATTAAAACAACAAAGAACTAGCACTGTAACACTTTTTTTGGCGTAAGGGCGTTCGTTTTTGTTCTAATGTATTTTAAACTGAATCGGAACATAATTTTTGGCGGTTCGCCTTGTGTGCTTACGATACCTGTTTGTGAAGCTGCTTTCGGTATTTGTTTCAGTATGTTTAAGATTTTGATCACTGGTTGCAGGGCAGAATGTTAGGAAACTTGTTAAGGATGGTTTTATCATCCGCAAGCCTACCAAGATTCACTCCCGATCTCGTGCACGCAGAATGAAAGAGGCCAAGAGAAAGGGTCGTCATTCTGGCTATGGTATGATTAATCCACTCTTTGGTGGCCTATATTTTATTGTGTTTGATTGATGGTTGGGTTCCTTTGTTCCTCAAAGTTCATTGTAAGCAAGGCATGATCCTGATCACATAATTTCAGGTAAGAGGAAGGGTACCAGGGAGGCAAGATTGCCTACAAAGATCCTTTGGATGAGGAGAATGCGAGTACTAAGGCGTTTGCTTCGTAAGTACAGGGAATCCAAGAAGATTGACAAGCACATGTACCATGACATGTACATGAAAGTGAAGGGTAATGTATTTAAGAACAAGCGTGTCTTGATGGAAAGCATCCACAAGTCCAAGGCTGAGAAGGCAAGAGAGAAGACACTTTCAGATCAGTTTGAGGCCAAGCGAGCTAAGAACAAGGCGAGCAGGGAGAGAAAGATGGCCAGAAGGGAAGAACGCCTTGCACAGGTAATTTAAACATCTGTCTTGATTCCCATATTGATACTGTAATGAGCAAATCAATCATGGGTTCTGAATAGAATCGATGTCGAACCAAAATTGTATTTAGAAGAAAGCTAGAAGTGTATTGCTTTCACTCAGTTACTTTGATGTCACTTAACTGCTTCACCCATGAGGCTTGTGTGCACTTGTGTCTGATACATTCTAGCATGATCTTACAATATACAGAAAACGTTAAATAACGAGCAGTTTGGGTAACATAGCATTTACATACTAAGCTATATTTTGATGTCTAGAAGATTGGCATGCCCTTTTATGGATTTTGATTTGGATGATGCTTCTAGTTGGGTTAATTTGCGACTGAATGTTGGTTTTCTTTATCATTTCAGGGACCTGGTGTGAAAGCAGCACCTGGAGCTGCACCGCAACAGGCCGAGTAAGATGCATGCCAATGATGTTGTATTATTATTTTTTCTTTTATTTCAGCAGCTCTAATTTGAATCACTTTTGGCATATGCAGGGGAGTTAAGAAGTCAAAGAAGTGAATGAAGTAATGTTTTGTTTTTCTCTGTAGGAGTTTGAATGCAAAACTCTGTTTTCATTTTGTGTTTTAGATCTTTAGTTTTATATAATTATAGAATTTTGAAGAAACCACTGAGCTGTTATAAGAAATGGAAGATGTTGTGGTATTGTTTATTAGTATAATGTACTATTATGTTGAATGTGCTATGAAATATTTCTGATCTTAAAACTTTTGTGTACTATAATCTCATTAAAATATAAGATTCTCATATGCGTTTCTTTTTGGGTCATATTGTTTTTTGAGGTTATAATATTTAGCAATATTTCATATTTGTCAATTTTTATTAGAATAATATCATAATGTGTGATATGAACACGTTGCTTGCTGCTAACTGATTCTTTTATTGAACTGTAGAAATCATTATAATAAAATTGTTAATTTATTAATTTTTATCAACTGAACTTGGCTTTAAAGTAGATAATTTTGCCTCAAATGAAAATTTGAGCAATCTCTTTATCTTTATGACACCAATGGCAGCACAAGAAAATGGAGAAAACGGTGAAGATGAGTTTGTAGAATGTTTTTAGTACTCAACAGAAGAGTATGTGGGTTTTAAACAAAAGAAAAAGTGTAGGTTTAAGTGTATTTAAATATTAATTATAAATATGTTTTATTTATTTTCGTATTAAAATAAAGTCACTTGAGTGTAAAAACAAAAAAAAAAAAAAATCAAATTTACCAAATTACTTGTAGTTTCAAAGTTAGATGGCACTGACATTAAATAATATAAAACGTTAATATTATCTATACCAAACATATCTGAGTCCCACATTGTTTTCAATTTCATCATTTCTAATTTCTTTTATATGTTTTTCATATTTTAAAATTTCATTCTATCGTGTTAAACATATTAATTAAATAATTTATTTTTTTCAAAAAGATTAATAGTTACTGTTTGACTTTAAAAAATATCAAATTAAAATAAAGTATAATATTTTTTCTTTTTGAATAATCTCGTAATAATAAGTTCTAAATATATCTAATATTTTTGATACGATATCTAAAACTATAAATAGTTCCTTTTTCATCCGTAAATTGAAAAATAATGCGTTTTAGCGCACTAGAACTCACGTTTTACTGCATTAATAATAATACTTATTTAAATTAAATTAACACTCAATCAATTAAATACAATATTATAATTAAATCCACAATTTTTAAATATTACGATATCAAATAATCTTAAAATTTATTATCAAGTAAAATTAAACCTTTAAACAGTCAGCAAATAAACAGACAGCAAAGCTCTACCAACTATGTTTTCTCTTGTTTCGAATCTAATCAACAATGATTAGATTAAAAACTAAACTTGAGTGATTAAATAAGCTAGCCAGTCTTCCCTCAAAACAAGGGTTGAATATAACCAACCAGTAAACTTACTAATACTTATAAAAGTAAATAAAAATTAATTATTTTAAGTTTTATTTTTTAGATATAGCTAAATTCATGTCATTTTATTCAAAAAATAAAATAAAATTCTCCGAATAAATTTTTAATGAAATTAAAAAAAAAATTGAAATTAACATGTCTTCAGGTTCGTACGAACCAGAACACAATCATTGGTTTCCAGATTTGACGTCGTTTTCGTATTATGGGTTAGTTCTACCAAAAGTTCACAAACTATCACTTAAACTTTAAATTGGTCCCTAAATTTCAAAATATTCTAATTGAATTATCAAAGTATCTATATCATACAATTAGGCCTTTTTGCCAACCTAATATGTTTGTAATTGATACACACATATTTACAATTTGGTCCATACATTTTAAATAAATTTTATGTCAAATCTGAGTTGGTATTTAATGGTAATGTATAAGCCAAAGAAAGGACTAGATTGGAGCAATTCGATTTTTTAAGAACTTAATTAAATTATTTTCAAATTTAGGGATTTAAGTGATAGTTTGAACACATTTAGTGTAATTTAACACTTATTTTATTTGTTTATTTATACTCCAAAGAGAAAATACGAAAAGCGGAAAAAAAAAAAAGCATTCAAAAGGCAAGCTAAAGCTGAGCGAAGCTATTTCTATCTGTGGATCAGCAAACATTTTCTCATATTCGATTTTTCAATTTATCAAATCAAATCCAAATTCCAAAAAGAAAAAGTAAAACAATAACAAAGAAATTATCGGATCTTTAATTAACTGATAAAAAAATCAATGGCGTCGGATCAAGGTGGTCCACAGTACTACCAGGTGCAATCGGAGCCGTTAACGCCGTCGATGATGTCATCCTTCTTCTCGTTCGCTCCAGGTGTTGCTCCTGAGTCAACTCGCATTTTCGACGAGTTACCTAAAGCGACCATCGTATCCGTGTCAAGACCCGACGCTGGCGATATCAGTCCCATGCTTTTATCTTACACCATCGAATTTCGATACAAACATGCAAGTTTTCGATCAAATCCTTTTTGAATAGTTTAAAATAATTGTAGATTCGAAATGCATCTTTCGATCTTAACTTTTTATATATTTATTTATTTTATTTCTTGCTTCGGTTGTTCAGTTTAAGTGGCGGTTATTGAAGAGTGCTTCACACGTTTTTTACTTACACTTTGCTTTGAAGAAACGGCTGTTTATCGAAGAAATTCACGAGAAGCAAGAACAGGTTTGTGTTGATATAACGGCAATGTTTATATGCATTTGCTGTACTATGAAAATTTGAATTTTTTTTTGTTTATTCATAAGCTGCTTGCTTCTGAAAGGTTTAGGATTTTGATGTGATTTTCACTATGAATATTATTATATTAAAGGTTAAAGAATGGCTTCAAAATCTAGGAATAGGAGACCATGCGCCGATTCTGCACGATGACGATGAACCGGATGATGATGCTAATTTATTACATCACGATGAAAGTGCGAAAAACAGGTAACTTCTAATATACGTCACTGAACCAGATAATGACAATAATTAAAGCAAGTACAGTTTGAAGAATTTAGTTTTAAATTTCTTTTTGATTATTTTTTATCGTTAACTCACAGCATATAAAATTATATGTAGTCCGTACATCAAATGTTAATTTTGAAAAAGAAAAAAAAAAAAACTCCTTTGCTTATGAGTGGGTTTTATTTTTTAATCTACTCAGAGATGTTCCGTCTAGTGCTGCTCTTCCGGTTATTAGACCAGCCTTGGGAAGGCAGTCTTCTATGTCTGAGAGAGCAAAGGTTGCAATGCACAAATATTTGAATAACTTTCTTGGAAATATGGACATTGTTAACTCTCGAGAGGTATGCATTTGTCCATTTATATTTATCTTCATAGGGTATTAGACCTTCCTTTAATAGACTCTACTATGCCTAAAAAATAATCATATAATCCACTAATGTATTTGTGTTGATAAATAGATGACCAAATTCAACTTAGCTTTTCCCTTATGCAACAATCTCGAAGTAGATGAAGCCCTCCTAAATGCCGGTTCAATAAAGTGTCAGTTGATAAATTGAAAGAGTTATTTAGTTGTAATCAGATTTTCTAGCTGAAGTGCCAAAACTTAGAGATCAATGTGGGTACTACTGTTATGTGCTCAATGTTTTGAGATTTGTTGCTCTATTTCCCTCTTTTATCATTTGCATTGAAGTTCCTGTCAGTTTTCTTGTAGGTTTGCAAGTTTTTGGAGGTCTCAAAGTTGTCATTTTCACAAGAGTATGGACCTAAGCTAAAGGAAGAGTATGTAATGGTGAAGCATCTACCAAAAATTGCCAGGAATGACGACTCTGATAGATGTTGTGCTTGTCGTTGGTTTGATTGCTGTAATGACAGTTGGCAAAAGGTAATGTGATCTAATTTCTGAAGTCTCGGTCTATATTCAGATTAATATGCACTTGTTGCAGAACCTATTTTGCGCATGCTTGTGTTGTAGAAAGTACTAGTTTCCTCTCTTCACTACCTAAATATTCTTGGGTAGGAGGGAAACTGGCATAGCCGTTTGCATATTTTGTGCTTTTGCAAGACATATCACTTGGTCAACTGTGCTTAGTGAGGCAGACTATGTATAGTAGTCTCCTACTGTTGCTTAATTGGTGAGTTGGGTTAAAGTGAAACTAAAATAAGATTAATGATTTGGGGAGAGAGTTTTGAAGATGGGTTAATGGTTGTCATACTTTGATTCTTATGCTTGAGAGTGTTGGCATTGTAGTATCTTAGCTCGCTAAAATGTTTAGATTCTTTGTTCCATAATTTTTACATATGGACTGACTCTCAGGTTGGACCATATAGTGGCACTCCTTTGCTATCGTTTTGGGTTTCACATTTTAGTCTATTTTATTGACCCATATGTTTCTGTCTCGTGTCTAATGATTATTACAGGTGTGGGCTGTACTGAAACCTGGATTCTTGGCCTTGCTGGGAGATCCTTTTGATACCAAACTTTTAGATATAATTGTTTTTGATGTACTACCTGCCTCAGATGGTAATGGTGAGGGCCGGGTATCATTAGCATCAGAAGTGAAGGAACGTAATCCTTTACGCCATGCTTTTAAGGTCAGCAGAATACTTGCTGTCCTTTCTGTGGAAATTCTTTCCCTCTGATGGGCGTACCTTTCAATTTAACATTTAAGTAGGCATGTTAATGTTTAAGATGCTGTTGTTCATAATCAATGACCTTTATTGCTACTCTTTTTCTTTTTTGTGATTTGGATAAGATCCTTGGCAAAAAAAAAAAAAAAAAAAAAAACTTCCTATAGAAAGCCTATGGTTATAGATCCTTCCACCATCCAAAAATATATTTAATCCTAAAAATCCTGATCATTAGTCTTTATCAACATCACATTAAGCATATATAGGATCTAGAATTCTAGATAAATTTATGGGTTTTTTGCATGAATATTTATTTGAAGGTGTATGTTTTCTACACATTGAAATAGCTATTTACCTATATAATGGTGGGTTAAGTTGTATGTCTGATGAATATATCTAGAGAAATTCACTTTCTAACAGATAATTGGGAATTTCAAAAGGTCGCATGTGGAGTCCGGAGCATAAGGTTAAGAGCGAAGAGTAGTTCTAGAGTTAAAGACTGGGTTGCTGCAATTAATGATGCCGGGCTTAGGCCTCCTGAGGGCTGGTGTCATCCTCATCGTTTTGGCTCTTTTGCTCCTCCAAGGGGTTTGACAGAAGATGGTAGTGAGGCTCAATGGTTTATAGATGGTGGAGCGGCTTTTAATGCTATAGCTTCGGCAATTGAGGATGCTAAATCAGAGGTTTGTCCTTTCTACTCTTGCAGGTTGACATGAGCTTGTATTTAAACCAATTTTCCTTTTCTTTAGCATGAAAACCTATTTTATGATTCTAAAATTTATGCAGATATTCATGTGTGGATGGTGGCTTTGCCCAGAATTGTATCTACGCCGTCCTTTTCGTGAGCATGCAGCCTCCAGGCTCGATGCTTTGCTGGAAGCCAAAGCAAAGGAAGGAGTTCAGGTGCTTTGATTTTCATTTATTTATTTTTAAGTTCATATGAACCTTTTTTATTTTTGTGTAAATTAAAATGAATGTTGGTTATTTACTTCATTTGACACATCCCCTTAGATGTATGCAAATGTGCATGAATTTGAGCTCATATATCGAGGTGTATATGCCTTAAACCATGTATTACCTTTTTTTTTCCTTCCATTCCAATACGTCTCTCTTGGTAGGCTCTTTTGCTTAGACTTTTGATTTGATATGGAGCACCTTAAACTTACAAACCTTATTTAGCTGTTACATCACATGTTTTTATTTTATCTTTTAAAATAAATTATCTGCTTCTATACATAGATTTATGACCTATCCTCACGTAAAAATATTGAAAATGTTTTAGCTAACTAGTTTTTAAATTATTTACTTTACAGTGGTCTGAATGTGTTTATGACTGCAGATATACATCCTTCTTTACAAAGAAGTTGCTCTTGCCTTGAAAATCAACAGCGTCTATAGCAAGCAAAAGCTTCTTAGCATTCACGAAAATGTAAGGGTATTGCGTTATCCTGACCACTTCTCTGCTGGTGTCTATCTCTGGTATGCATTACTTGGAGAATTGAATGTGCAGATGCATTGTGACCTTTATCCTTGTATAATACATTCGATATTTTTAGACTCTGAATATGTATTTCTTTTACATATAGGTCCCACCATGAAAAACTTGTAATTGTTGACAACCAAATTTGTTTTCTTGGTGGACTTGATTTATGCTTTGGACGCTATGACACATTTGAACACAAGGTGAGCGATAATCCTCCAGTAATATGGCCTGGAAAAGACTATTATAATCCAAGGTAAGCTTTTAGCTTAATTAAAAATTCTTCTTTGAACGGTTGATAAGGTTTTTGAGGAATCTGTTTCAAATTTGACTCATCCATTCATTCCGGCCTTTCATGATCTTGCCGCATGTCAGTGGTCATCATTAAGTATTATATGCTTAATTTACACACCATTATGTTGTAGCGTGGTACTACCATGACATCATGACTAGTAGATTGATGGATTCTTTGGCTGATTTTCACAATCTATTATAAATTTGACATGGCTACTTGCTTCTGCTTAATATATCTACCACTTGCAAGGTTTTGGGCTTGTTCCTCAATAGATGTTCCCCAACAGTTTGCTAAAATCTATTCGGTGGGGTTAACTCCAAAGTTTGTTTAAAAAGATAATGAGTTTCAAAACCTCTAAGAGTTTGTGACCTCTCATTCTGCCCCTTCCTCTCCGCATCCTTTTCTGATAATGTTCTTGAAAAAAAGGTTTAATATTTGTGGTTATGATTATGGTTGGTTTAAAACTGTTTTAGTTCTAACAAATTTTCCATTTCATCTTCCAGGGAATCTGAACCAAATTCATGGGAAGACACAATGAAAGATGAGTTGGATCGAGGAAAATATCCTCGAATGCCTTGGCATGATGTGCATTGTGCACTCCGGGGACCACCTTGTCGTGATATAGGGCGACATTTTGTTCAGCGCTGGAACTATGCCAAGGTCATACATATTCAGAATTAAAATAGTGAACAGAAAAAGTTTTATAACTTTGTTATTTAATAAGAGTTTTCTGCTTTTTTTTTCTACCATATATAGAGAAATAAAGCTCCAAATGAGATAGCAATTCCACTACTTATGCCTCAGCAGCATATGGTGATTCCACATTATATGGGAAGAAGCAAAGAGATTGATCAGGAAGGCTACAAAGGCCACAGACAGGATTCCTTTTCTTCTATATCATCTTTACAAGATATTCCCCTACTTTTGCCTCAAGAGGCTGATTGTACTGAAGTCCCAAAATCAAACAGTCCGGATCCTACTCCCAGTAAAAGTGGTTATTTTGCTTTCCGAAAGTCCAAAATAGAACCAGCAGTTGCAGACACACCCATGAAAGGCTTTGTTGATGACTCCCTGGATTTTAATATGGAAAAACCTCGGGATATAAAAAGGCAGCCTGGAAGCAAACTTACAGACCCTGAGTGGTGGGAAATACAGGAACGGAGTGATCAAGTTGGTTTTCTGGATGAAACCGGACAGGTTGGTCCACGGACTTCAATTCATTGTCAGGTGTGTTGCATTCTCGTCAAGATTTATAAACCTTTGTATCTGCCTCATAATATTTTTTTATTTTATATGTATGCCACAGAAATTCTTGTCATACATTTTGTTAAACAGCGTATCGCCGTGATAAGATAAGAGAAAGAGAGTTAGAGAGCTTCTAAGGATAAGGACAATAAAATAATGCCCATGGTCAATTTAGGTTCCCGTATTCAGTTCTGCTGCGGATTTGTAGCCCATGGAGTTCTTTTGTAACTAATGAACTTCTACTTTCACTAATGAAATAAAGGCTGTTATTCATCTTCTACTGTTTGTTTGGGCTAGGCACAATGATGATATTAATGTGATCTGCTACTATATCTACTGTTCTATTTGACTTTAATTCTCATTTAAAATGAGATTTTTAGCTTATCAATAAGTGATGATCTATGCTTTTCAGGTTATAAGGAGTGTCAGTCAGTGGTCTGCTGGAACCAGCCAAATAGAAGAGAGCATTCACTGTGCCTATTGCTCCCTCATTGAGAAAGCAGAACACTTTGTTTATATAGAGGTATTTACTGATTTTTTATTTTATTTTTGATCTTTTATTGTAGTTCGTATGAATCCTTACTATTGGTTTCATTCTTTCACAACCTTTGCCAGAACCAATTTTTCATATCAGGCCTCTCAGGAGATGAAAATATTCGGAATCGTGTCTTGGAAGCATTATACCGGCGTATTTTACGGGCATACAGTGAAAACAAGTGCTTCAGGGTTATCATTATCATACCCCTACTTCCTGGTTTCCAGGTTCTGGCCAACAAACTTTTTAACTTGTATTTCAAATCATCGCATTATGATTGAACTCATATTTAAATTTAACAGGGAGGCCTTGATGATGCTGGGGCGGCATCTGTGAGAGCCATAATGCATTGGCAGTATCGAACCATTCGCAGAGGACATAATTCAATATTGCATAATCTTCATGATCGACTTGGTCCTAAAACTCATGATTACATATCTTTCTATGGTCTTAGATCATATGGTGAACTTTTCGATGGCGGCCCTGTAGCTACCAGTCAAGTATGTTCTTGTACTAGCATTCTCTTCCTCTTATCATTTGTAATTTATGCTGGATTCTTTTTACAGTGGCATTAAGGTGTCAATGAAAGTTTAGCATGTAGCATACCATGTTTGACAAGCTATTTGCCCCCTACTATTTCTACAGGTATATGTTCATAGTAAAATCATGATAATTGATGACTCTGCAGCCATAATCGGATCCGCTAATATCAACGATAGAAGTTTACTTGGCTGTAGAGATTCAGAGGTATCACTGCATTCTGGCTTGCCTTCAAATTTTTCTGTGAAATTTGGCTATAATAGCGACTGACAAGATAAAGATAGTTCAGGGCTGAAATGTTAAATTTGTTGGTGTCTAACAGAATTAAGCTTTTGGAAACTGTTCTGTATCATTTGTTTGTATGCGTACTGAAGTTGGATAGTTTGCAAGCTGTTATTTTCGAGTGTTTTCTCTTTCGCCTAAGAATTCTGTATTGCTGGATGGTATGTTGCTGTATGTCTTCAGATATTTTTAATGAATTGAGCTCTGGACATTTGATCAAATGGAGAACTTGACTGTGCATGTGCTGGATGAGCATGAAAGTTTAAAGGTGAATATGTTGCAGATGAGTTTTAATAGAATGTCATTTGGTTGATGTTACCCAAGGTGGTTTTCGGGTTGTTTTGATTGGTTTATTTTGAAATGATTGATTGCTTGGTGGGGGATGCCTGCAATGGTTACGAGTTATGTGTTTTTGGTGCTGTCTTGGTCTTAATGAGTATGAGGGTGATATGTTTTTGGATATTTTATTAGGTTTGTAGGTGTTTTTAATTTTTGGGCTAATATATACGGAGGTACCTGAATTTGACAACTTATAACTTCTAAATGAAGTTTGATGTCACTTCATATTTCAGATCGGTGTGCTTATTGAAGATAAAGAACTAGTCGATTCAAGGATGGGAGGAAATCCATGGAAGGCTGGAAAATTTAGTTTGAGCCTTCGCCTCTCGTTGTGGTCCGAACATCTTGGTCTTCGAAAAGGAGAAGTTAGTCATCCAACATTCATTCTTAATCATTATGCTTATTGAATTGAACATGGATATAGCCTGACAAATGTGTTCTTCCTTTTCCTTTTCTTCTCGACTCAGGTAAATCAAATAGTCGACCCCATTAGTGATTCGAGTTATAAAGATATATGGGTTGCAACTGCAATGGTAAGCACTGGAATTGTATGTTTATAAATGAATTTCGGGTGGTTTCGAAATTAGTCAGATATAACTAGTGTTATGAAATTTAGACTTCTTGATCACATGGTTTAAGAACTATCAATATTCAATGAATTGATGCATGAATAGTATTTTGATGACAGATGAATACAACAATCTACCAGGAAATCTTTTCATGTCTCCCGACCGATCTTATACATTCCCGGTACACAGATTACATCTCTTTTGTACTTTCGTACTCCTTTTTTGTTGTTCTTTGGTTGCCCTTTCCGGTTCTAACTCATGATCCAAATCATGCAGGGGTGCACTTCGTCAAATCATCAAAGAAAGACTTACTCACAATACAATTGATTTAGGAATAGCCCCTGAGACATTGGAATCATATCAGATTGGCGAAATCGAAATCGAAAAAAACGTTCCGTTGGATCGACTAAAAGCGATTCGAGGACATCTTGTTTGTTTCCCCATGGATTTCATGTGCAAAGAAGACTTAAGACCTGTGTTTAATGAGAGTGAGTATTATGCATCTCCTCAGGTTTTTCATTGAATGCAATTCCTCTTATCTTTTTCACCCTAACAAATTTGCCTAGGAATCATGTAGAGGAAAAAAAAAATATAGGCTGATTATATTTTTGTAAGCCTTGAGGAAAAAAAATGTATTTCTAATCAGTTTTGACTTAGAATTTATTAATATATATTTCTAACATCTTTGATTTTATTTTTTTTTGTGTCGAAAGAGGAACTAGATATCATTAAAGCAAAATTAAGATATTGTACCATACATATTGCATCCAAAAGCTAATAAAGAATTTAAACAATTAGGAGTCCGACATAAACAGAGTAAACTTTGAACTGGAAAAATATCATCTGTTTTGGAGATTATTATCAAGTTGTGTTAAGCATCTGCACACATGTTACTTTCGCAAAAGACATGCTTAAGTGCTTTAGAAGTCATGCTGTGGAGGAGTATCCATTTCAATTTCAAGATTTGCAATGTCAGGATGTCTAGTCAATGATAGTTCATCTTTTAAAGCTTAAGCATGTATCTTATGCCATACTCTCCTAGTAACTTCACAATCCTTCAGTAAATGCTGTGAAACGACGCACAGAGGGCATACATCCTCTATCGGTAAAATAGATTTTCAAATTTGGTAATAGTTTAGATTTTCAAACATATTTCCACAAGAGAGAATTTTTGCTTAGGCATTGAAAGATGCTTTTCTAATGCCAACGAGTAAGTACTCACAAACGTGAAACAATGAGTAAGCACTCCTATCATTGGTATCATTGTACTAACTATTTAAGCTAAAGTCAATGCTCTAATACCAATGATATAAGCTAATCCAAAACTATTTAGTAACCAAACAAAATAGAAAAAAAAAACAACGAATAAGAAAGGAAAAAAAAGAGATTTTAAAGAAGTTAGAGAGAACAAGAAGAATATGGAGAGAGAAAATCTTCATGTATATTCCATAATAATTTTACTATCATCAAACAAGGTATTTTATCCCTTAGAAACTCAAATTCCCATACAATTAAATAGAAACAACTATAACTTGTAGAAGCAAGCCTAGCCTATAATGAATTCTTACCAGAAAATATATAAAATGGACTCAAATTCCCATACAATTAAATAGAAACAACTATAACTTGTAGAAGCAAGCCTAGCCTATAATGAATTCTTACCAGCAAATATATAAAATGGCCTGCAACATAATGATACAAGCCTTAGTTTCTTTTTTTTCATATATAATAGTGAAATTACAGTTTTGATTTCTCTATTATGTCCAAATTATTAGTGTGTGGATAAAAATGAATTTATGAGAAATTAACAAAGGTTTCAAAACATATATCAATACCACTTTCTTTAAGGTTTTTTTGCCCCCACTTATATTTTGGTATGCAAAAGAGTTACTGGCAAATAAACCTCGAGGATATAATGAAACCCAATGATTGTCTACATTTTGTATCGACAGAAATGGTCTGCTGAGCACTGAGTGGAGCATAGCAAGGATATCAATTTCTATAAAGAATTTATGCAGTAATTCCTTATAGAACAATTTAGAAATACAAAAGATAGTTGTTTCTACGTCTTTTGGTGTGTCAGACAAATGAAATTTGACTCTTATTTATAAGAGTTTTCATATTTCATCAGAGGAGCACAACTATCTAAATGGATAGTCACATCTTTTAATAATAAACATAATTTATTCAATAAATGTATCATTGAATAATCATGATTCATTGTTAATAATAAAACAATATAATTTTTGAATTTAAGAGACATAATTCATCACTATAAAATGTGATAAATCTTGATTAATAACCAAATAATATAACTTTTGGTTACTTATACCTTTTAATTTGTAACTATTGAAACACTATATATATGTTGAAAATGTTCCAACACAAATATGAAATTTAGTTTTTATATTTTAGTTTGATATAATTTGGTCTTCTAATTTTACAATCGCATTAGTTAAATCAAATAATTACCATCTTTAACTATCTATTTCGATTAAAATGGTTATGTTTTTTTTTTTTTTTAAAAAACACTTTTCTAATTCACAAAAAAGAGAGAATATTTTGACATGAGACATTTTAAACATTTTCATCGGAATAATTAAGTGTATTAACTATTTGGACTAACTAATGATATTACAAAAGTACAATAACTTAATTATTGCAAGTTAAAGTATTAACATGAAATCTTACATTTAAACATAGTGGAAGGACCGTAACTACAAATTGACCTAAAACAATCATTATAACTTGCCATAATAAGAAGTTCTATATTCTTTTTAAAAAAATATTTTAGTAAACTAGTGATTAATATAAAAAAGTTAATATTCGATATTTTAATAATTTAAGCAAATAAGACTCGAAAACCGGATTTAGATATAAATTCAATATTTGAAATTGGACATAAAGATAAATAATTTAAAAAAATTACAAAATAATCAATTGAAGCCAATTCCGGATAAAGAAAATCAATTTCTACCAAAAAAAGGTCTTAGGACGTTTCTTTAACAATTGTGAATTATCTGGATAAAGGTGTTATAGGGGTGGAAATATTTTTTGAGATATCCATAAAATGTGAAATTTATGTGATCCACAAATATTGGAAGAGCTCCAATTATTTGATTGAAACATTTCACCTTTCTGAACATGCTCAAATGTTGGCAAAACCCAAGGCACATCCTTTACTTTCTAATTATGCAATCAAAATATATCAAATACCCCACTAGAGAAATTTCTATCCAAGTTGCCCACAAATTTTTTCCACTCAGATTTGCAAATTTGGCTGGCAAATCTAGTTGAAATTGTTGACAATTTCTCATTTTGTTAGAAGAATTAACGAAATCTCACATAAGTTACTTAAATTCGCTATTTAAATACTAGTTTTTATTAATTTTAAATTTATTTATATTTATATTTCATAACAAATAAAAGTTAAATATTATCCCGAATCAAATCCGAAATAAATACCAACTAAAAATTTATAAACAGATAATGATCAAGTTTTAACTCAATTGGCTTGAGCATTGTTGTAATACAAAAAGATATGAGTTCAAGTATGCTGAAGTACGTTATTTTCCTATTTATAGATTATTTAAAAAAAATATAAACAAATTCTTCCCTCCTCCATAATAATTCAATTGACCTGATTTTTAATTTTCTCAATCTGGAATATTCAATTCTACTATTTGACATTCCTTCTGTTGTTGAGCCAATATTTAGTAACCATGGAATTTTGGTCCCAATACCATGATCCAAGCTCTTGGATCCCATAATTATTCATGCATCATTGTCCATCTTGTCTAACCCCACCACCCCTAATTATTATTATTATTATTATATTTAAAAGTAATTATCTTTTATATAAATATCGAGTTTTTGATATTGTTAGCAAAAATTAAGCTTCGGGTTCCACAATTTACAATTATAATGTGTATATATATATTATATAAATTTATTCGATTTTTCATTTATTTTATATTGTATTGATTAAATTTTACAATATAATTGATTATGGTATTTAAAATTAAGAGCTAGGGTCACAATCCATGGTCCATTATTCCGACTGGCTAACTGGTAGCCATGTGTTTGGTCTTTTGTTATAACTAGAGTTCTTATTAATTTTGTTCTTCTTTTAGCTACCCATTGATAGTCTATTCCTAGTGGCTTAAGATATGATTAAATTAATTAAAATGATAATACTAGTTTTATCCCAACAATTCTCATCCATGAAATATATCTTATTTAATTACCGATTCCTTTAATTTATTTCATAAATATTTTACTAACTTCTGACCGACTTCAATTCATAAAATCAAAATCTTAAGGTTAAGGTTAACTATGATGATGAAGATGATGAGGTATACCCATATTTTTTTTTATTATAATTTTAAAATGTCCGAAATACCCTTTGTTTTCGTATAACTCAACTGCCAAATCCATGGTATTTTAGTCCTTTTTTCCAGCCCTGTTTATCGTTTGCTGTGAATGACATAGATTACGTAGTTATACAAAGCTAGCCATTGTTTTACAGAAAAACAAATATATTGAAAAATGGAGTATAAGCTACATGAGACTTCTTCATATTCAAGAATCCATCGGATTCCATCAAGCAATTCGAGAAACGAGATTCCGGCGATTGGCAGCCGTGTATAGTGGTCGTTTCTCGGATTCAAATTCGAGCAAGAACAAAGGTATATGCCATATATATACACGCACATACATAGAGTCCATACTAATTTGTACATGATTAAAGACTTTGTTCTTGATTTTATTCAATTTTCTAAGTTCTTTCTTTGAATATAACTTGTACTCGTATTTGAATATGTGTCGATTTATGGATCGAGATTTTAAGATTGTGCTTTGTGTTTTAAGAAGTAAATAGTGCAGTATAAGAAGAAGAAGAAGAAGAAGAAATGGTGCTTTTGCCATCACTTTTTGATGGATTGGCAAGAAGTGTTTCAATGAAGAAAGGGAAGAATCAAAACAATGAGATGGATGGTGGAAGGGAAGCAGCTGAAAGCATGGCCAAAGATGCAAAGAAGAATGAAATGATGCTGTGTTCCTCAGGTACTGTCAATTCCAACAAGTCCAATGATTTTGCTTCCATCTGCTCCAAGAGAGGCCAAAAAGGAACCAACCAGGATTCTGCCATTGTTTGGGAGGTATTTATGACCTCATTTCACATCATCCTATGTTAAGCTAAATCAAGATGGTTCATGCAACCACCTGCATCTCCTTTCTTAACCCTCGAGCTTTGGACTTTTTTTTTTTTTTGGTATAATCTAGCTGTATAACTCAAGAATTAATCGAGATTGGTTCATGTTACCACCGAAGATTTAAGATTCGAATCACAACATCTATGACCCTTTTGACCTTCTTTGTATAACCCAAGATTTAATCAAGATGGTTCATGTTACCACCTTTTAAGTGGTATCATTTAATAGGTCTAAAATTCGAATCACAGCATCTGCAACTCCTTTATTTATTCTCAAACTACTATGACTTTGCATGATCTAACTTTATAACCCAAGATTTAATACAAATGGTTGATCCAACAAGTATGGGTTAATTTGATATGTGTTGTTTTTTCAATATAGAAATTTGGGTGCCAAGAAGATATGATATTCTGTGGTATTTTTGATGGGCATGGACCATGGGGTCATATTGTAGCCAAAAGGGTGAAAAAATCTGTGCCTGCTTCTTTGCTTTGCAACTGGCAAAAGGCTCTTTCCTTAACCTCACTTCCCCGTCAACTGGATACCGAATTCAACTCAACTTTTCATCACTTTGATATCTGGAAACAATCTTATTTGAAAACTTATGCTGATGTTGACGTTGAGCTTAAGCACCATCCTGGCATCGATGCTTTCCGTAGCGGCACTACAGCTTTGACGATCATCAAACAGGTACACTTTCATTATTTGGACTCTTCATTTTTCTTAAACTATTTGTGTCACACACTTGTATTCAAGCATTGTTATATGGATGTACGTTTAAGATAGTTCGGCTCAACTAAATTTTTTCAACTTTGATGGATTAGGGTGAACATCTGGTTATAGCAAATGTTGGTGATTCTAGGGCAGTCCTAGCAACTACTTCAGATGATGGCAAATTGGTACCTCTTCAGCTTACTGTTGACTTCAAGCCTAACATTCCAGGTTTGTAATTGACTAAATTACCACCTTATTTTGCATAGTTTTTGTACTAACACGGTTCCAGGACATTTCACCAGCATCGCCTTTGTGGCCCAAAGAGAACAATACCTTTATGGTCTAATCTTGGTGCATACGGCGATGGGGAGGAGTCATCCTGGGACTGATCATTATAATCTTTATTATGCTGATATATATATATATATATATATATATATGTATGTGTATGTGTATATTATGTAACAGAGGAGGCTGAGAGAATACTACAGTGCAATGGGAGAGTGTTTTGCTTAAGAGATGAACCAGGGGTGTACAGGGTGTGGACACCTAATGGGGATACACCAGGACTAGCTTTATCAAGAGCCATGGGTGACCACTGTGTCAAAGAGTTTGGCCTCATTTCAGTGCCTGATGTCACCCAAAGAAACATCGCAAACAATGACCAATTTGTCATTTTAGCAACAGATGGGGTATGTATTTATATTCAGTGCCTTGTACTCCAAGAAAATAAGGAATACATGAAAGGGTCAGTCCAATTGATCATAAACAGAAAAGCTATTTAACATTAACAATTTTTTTTTATTAAATTAGGTTTGGGATGTTATTTCAAATGAAGAAGCAGTGGAGATAGTTTCTTCAACAGAAGATAGGGAAAAATCAGCAAAAAAATTGGTTCAATGTGCCATGAGAGCATGGAAGTATAAGAAAAGAGGGATTGCAATGGATGATATCTCAGCCATCTGCCTCTTCTTCCACCCCAAGCTGTCTCAACAAGTTAACTTCGTCAAAGCCTCCTCCCTCGCCAAGATGGCAAAACTCGGGTAACTGATTGTTGCCGTCGGCCATCGGCGGTTCATTGCCTTTGTATTACAGTGTTATGTATGGATGTAGTAATGTTAAACCTATATTGAAATTGTTCCATAAGATGCATCTGCATGAACAGATCTTTTGAACTTTCATA
This sequence comes from Gossypium australe, assembly GCA_005393395.2. Lineage (NCBI taxonomy): Eukaryota > Viridiplantae > Streptophyta > Magnoliopsida > Malvales > Malvaceae > Gossypium > Gossypium australe. Next base: position 144,120,230 of record CM016616.1, on the reverse strand, counting down.
TTCGGTATTTCTAATATTATGGATGACGTGTTTAATGTGTTATATATTCGTATAAATTTTAATGTATAAATAATTTGGATTATATAATATTTAACACGTTTATGTATTTTTATATTCATTTAACTTTTTTGATTTAGCTATAACTTAAATGTTTATTAGAATACAAGTTGGTTATTAAGTGCTTATTTTAAAGGAAAATGAGGGCTTATTTAAATAAAATGATAAAGTTGAAGGGCATTTTTATAAGTTTAGCCAAAGCCAAAAGGAAAAAATGTTGAATCAATCCAACTCTGTTAACTTATTATTATTATTCAAGAATGGCAAACCTTACAAAAACTTGAAGGCTAACAAATTTGCACTACAATGCTTATTTTTACTTAGAATCTCCAATCGCGAATCTTGGAATTAAGTTTTAGAGATTTAATAAAATTTTCAAAATTGTAAGAATTTAATAATTCTTTTTTTTAATTTAGGAATTTAATTAAAAATTTTATTTTTTTATGAGATTAATAAAAATTTTCAAAAATATTTGAAGTAAACTTAACTAAAATTTTCAAAAAAAAAAGTATAATGAGAATTTTTAAAAATTTAGAGTGTAGCTAATTTTTTTTTAAATTTTCAAAAAATAAAATCATAATTTCCCAAAATTTGGGAGAGACCAAGGCCCCCTTTAAATGACTCGCCTCTAGCTCAAACCTATGTATTCATTGTTGCGATAGTAATTATGCCAACTAAGCCATGGTCCCTTTGGATCACATATGGGTATAGCATGGTGCAAGACAAAGCAATGGTCCTTTAGTTAAATGATGCAACAGCAACTTTAATCTCATCCAAATATTATTTAAGTATAATGATATATTTAATTATTTAACTTTTAAAAAAAAATGATCTCTTTATTTAATTTTCACCTTTTTAAATTTTCATTGTTTAACGTATATTAACTTTGCTGACATGGCATCCATGTAGCAATTCATATATATGCCACCTTAGTAATAAATTAATTTGTTGAAAATTTAAAAATATTAAATATAAATCTTTATAATTTTTAAATAATTTTATATTTTTTTCTGAATTTTTAAACTTTTAATTAATTGTTGACGTGATATTTATGTGTATGTGAATCAGTAAAGTTAACAAATATTATTTTTTTATTCATTTTGAGTTAATTTGACAAACAACCCAAATTTAAAAATTAAAAAACTAAAAAAATAAATAAATAGTTAAAATGTTAATTTTTTTTGTAAAGTTCAATTTTTTTAACCTCTTTGTTAATCATCGAATGAATGATTCACTTTCAGTTTTTAGAAATTCAAAAACCATATTTTTCTTTCTTTTTTAGTCCTCAAATCTTGACTACAATTACTTACTTTAGACTGTTACTTATCAAGATAGCATCATTTTTTTTTGGTTTTCTTTTATGGATTTTAATATCCTTGATTTTTGCTGGTTATTTTTCTCATTGAATTATATAGCAGTATGAGAAATTAAGAATGGGAGTCAACTAGTTTTCTAGTTTATAAAAGTGAAACCATTTTTAAATTAACTAGAATTAATTTGTAGTCAATTAAATGAATTATGTAGAAGAATATTTTTTTTTAAGGTCTATTAATATTATTACGAGTAGTTATATGAATCAATTGAGATAAATTTCTAGTAGGACCAGGGGCGAAGGGGGGCATGGCCCCGTCCCCTCTAAAATATAAAATTGCTATTTAGGCCCTTAGAATTTTTTAAAAATTTTAAATTAGTAAAGGTAAAATTGTACTTTGGCCCCCCTAAAATTATAAAAATTCAATTTAATCCTTTACAAATTATAAATATATAAACTATAAAAAATTAAAATTTTATCCGCCCCCTAAAAAATTATTCTGGTTTCGCCTCTGAGTAGGACTTTTGTCTCGTACAAATAGTGAAATATTAGTTAGTTTCATTAAAATTATAAATTTATTTACAATAATAAAATTACGTTTTAGCTCTTTAAAAATTATAATTCAATTCTAAATTAAAATAGTGAAATATTAGTTTAGTCCCTTAAAAATTATAAAATTACAAGTTAATATAATAATGCAATTACATTTTAACTCCATAGACGATGCCAAGGTCATAAAATGGAAATTTTAAGCTTTTGGCCCCTTCACAATTTATAAAATTTTAAGTTAGTATATTGTAAAATTGCACTTTGATACCTCAAAAAAATAAAATTTTGTTTTAGTCCTTAAAAGATTATAAAAGAAACTTTTAAAATAGTGAAATTACATTTTAACCCTTACAAAAATATACAGCTTAATTTTGGTCTAGAACAATCTTCCAACTTCCTGAGTGAATTTCTGAAAAATGCTATTTCTAAAAAGAAAATTACCTTATTAGAACGTTTTTTAAAAAAATTACAAGACTAGGTTGACTTTATAAAATTGCTTCCAGCTAAAAGTACTTTTTACTCCAATATCTTTTTTATTATTATTGTGCAACCTCTTGTGAAATAAAATTTACAAAACAAGTCTTTAAATAGACCCAAGCTCATTTCTTTTGTTTTCTTAAGTGATGTGGGATATGAGTCTATATAAACTTATACTCCATATGCAGTTTGTTCCTAAGCAGTAATATTATGTTGTTAGTTAAAAAATAAGCATTTTCGTAAAATTGGCCTCCCGTAATTTAAAAAAAAAAAAGAAGAACTAATCTGATAATTTTTCTTAAAAATAGACATTTTTAAGAAATTCAGTACTAACTCCTAAAATTTAAATTTATTTCCTAATAGTTGAAAGTTACAATGTGGCCTTTATTTCTGTTTTACACGGAAAAGTTAGTATTGGATAAAAAACCGTAGTCAAAAGAATATTTTTATGAAGAATCTTGAAGATCAAATCTTTTCTTCCTCCTTTTAAGCCATAGAAATTTGGTCTTAAAATTTTCACTTTCGTCAACTTTTATCTTATGTATTTAAAGGTAAATAGATTGCTTTGAGAAAAATGAAGAGTGGAACCAACATATAATATATAATGTAAAAGAATTATCTTTAGCACATTCATTTTCACACGGAAATAATCCTTTGATGGCAAATAATACCTCTCTCAGAAGTGGATTGCAGAATCTATTCTTCCAGCACTTACAAGCATGGAATCTATACCTCTCCTTCATCATTTCCAATTCTTTTCTCTATCTTTTTTGACACATGCTCTTAGGGGAAAAACATTGCGGCCCTATTCTTTATTTTTCTACATTATTGTACAGGCATTGGGATTTTCATCACTAAATATTGATGTAATATTTCCATTGCCATTGCCGTTGCTGTTGTTGTAATTGCTACTGCTGCTGCCGTTGCTGTAATTACCGTAATAGTCTTCGTTGTGATGATCGATCCTACTGAAATGCGAGTAATGTGAGTATCGTGGTGGGGAAGGAACGTATTCATATTCCGTCACGTACGGTGACGGCCTGTACGTGTTGTAGCTGTGGGTTACGAAGGCCGGTTGTGGTGGTAATTCATGGTGGAAAGGTTGGCTATTAGGATAGAAATTGCATTGGCTATTAGGGAATTGCCTGTTGCAGGGTCCTCCATAACTGTGAACATATCCGAATCTATGTCCGTAATCAGGCGGATGGTGACATATTACATGGACTTCCCCCACATCTTTCGGTCCCGAATGTTGCGGTTGTTGCTGGCCAGCATTAGCATTTGCATCCGGTGTGGGTGCGGGTGCTGGCTCGGGTTGTGGATTCTCTGGGGGTGGTACTGGTTGGTATTTCTGTTGGTCCGCAGTTGGGGCTGCTGCTTCAGGTCGTGAAGCAGCAGCTTCAGCTGACGGTGGAGCTTCTGGTGGGGTTGGATTTTCCGTCTCTGGAGCTGCCGAACCATCGTCAGGCGGTTGTTCCGGTGGCTGCTCAGCCGTTTCTGTTGGTTCCGAATAGGAACAGATTGTTACACTCTTCCTAGTTTTCCGAATTGCCTTGATAATTCTTTCCGGATCGGCCCATCCTATAACTGTCAACTTCTGTTGAGCAATATCGGGATAAACTTCATATATACCTATAAATTAAAACAATGAAACGAAAAAATCAACAATCAAGCAATGACTAGAAACTGAATGAAAACAATTAATAGGCAAAAATGTTAATAGCTTGTTATACCATGAATGCCATGAAGAGCTTTTTTAATCTTCTGAACGCAACCGTTGCAGTCCATTCGGACTTGAAACTCGGTAACTTGAGGTTTCTGCAATAAAAAAAGAAAGAGTGATTAGCTGAAATTGTAGTTTGCAATGTAATAATGGAAGTTCCATTGATGAAAATAGAGAAGCTTTAACTACCTCCATGAATAAGGAGACCAAGGAAGGAAAAGAAGAGAAAGCAGGAGGGAAAATAAGTATAGTTTTGTAAGATGAAAATGGAGATGGGTGAAGAATATAAACCAAGAATCAATAGGTGCATTTTATTTGTACACGAATAATAAGGAATATTTGAAAGGCAAAAGATGTGGGGTATGCAACGAATCTCTTTTTTTCTTTTCCCTTTCGGATGAGAAGGAGAGGCAGTTTTTTGCTGTCAGCTCCATTAGGTTTCAAAAAGGAAAATCAAATTTTATTTATTGATTCACACAATCAACTCTAGTGATTTTTTTAGTTGATTTAATCGAGTTTTAACCTCCTCTTACATGAAGTAGTATTGGTTTAAGGTCATAATGTTAATACTTTTCTCCTAAAATTTAAGGGTTAAAAGAATTTTGTAATTAAAAATAACTGATGGATTGAGGTTGATGTATTTATAAAGGACCAAAGGGAATTTGCTTTAGTTTGGGTGGCTGATTGAGGATTTTATAAATGCATGGCAGGTTACCATATCCTAAACCGACCACTGAAAATAATTAAAGTGTGTGAAATAGATGATAGATGGAGCTGTATCGTTTCATTATATATATAGAAATTACATTTATATATGAATTCGTGGGCTTCATCAGTCAAAACGATGAAAGTAGCTTTTCTTGATGGTGTATGGATATCCACTGGTCTCAAAGCAATCCTTTTGTTACAAGTAAAATATCACTCACTATACGTATATCAGATAAAATGATGGGAAATTGTTGTTTACTACTTTGCCTTTCCCTTTTTTTTTTTCATAAAGGTTGATGGAGATTGAAGCCCAGATTCCTTCAGAAATTGCCTTGCTTAGAGTTGATTAGTGGATGGTAAATATAAAGAAATAACACTTCACAACTATGAGTTATATTATAATGGATCTTCAGAATGCTTCAACGTGGCAAAAGGTATTTTTTCCCCTCCTATTTTATTATTGTTCATTGGTGAAGCCCCACATATGAAATGAGTGAACATGAAATTGGCAAGTGTATCAGATTTTTGTTTTGTGGGGAATATTTTTATACAGGCTGGCTAATGTCAACCTTGCTTGGTAATTTTAGTTAAGCTGTCTAAATACGTAAAAATGAAATCAAAACAAAGCATAATGGAAGGACCGAATCCAATAAAAATTAAATTACAGATAGCAGTTTGCAATAAAAAGTTATTTTTCTATATTCAGAATATATGAATTGTGTTTGAGAGGCTTGAAAACAATACATGCACTAAATCCCACCTTCGTGTTAAAGTTTTGTTTAGTTCATGAGAGAGTAACTCAACTAGTACCAGAATTATGTTTTTTAATAAGAAAATCTTATTAAATCATATGACAAACAACTAGTTCCCATAATGCACAAACAAACAGTATAATTGTGTTTTTTTTTTCTTACAAATAGAATCAGTTCTCAACCTCAGGCAAACAAAAAAAAAAAAAAAAAAGAAGATTTGAATTTTTTTTCAAGGTAACAAACTGGAACTGCCCAAAACCATCTTAGAAGACTTTGTTTCTGGAAGTTTTAATCTAATGGTTTTCTTCATGTAACACTATCATCCATATTATGGATAGACTATTCATCAGACAACTAAATTTCTCCAAGAATTGGAAGAAGCAAAAAAGGGAACAATTAAAAAAGAGAAGAGCCGCCGGATCCACACATATATGGTTGTTGCGGTAACCCCAGGATCCGTAGTGCAAACACTTGAAGGTGGGTGGCATTTGCCCAAAAATGAATCACATAAAGTCGTAATCATCAATGTCATCATAAGCAGTAACCACCAAATCATCATCTGGTTTATCAACATGAAGCTGCTTTTTCTTCCCAACTAAAAGAAAAATGTTGCAGCCAGAGAATTGTAGTTAAAGTTGACTACAAGCATAATATGATATGTAAAACGTAACAGTTGTTAAGAAGATGAACAATCGGGGCTCCAACACCTGAGGTGTTGGAAGTTCTTTCTTACAAGACCTTTGCAAAAGCAAATAGGTATCATACAACATTGAGGGTCTCATGAACTTTAGGTTTATTTTAAATAATATTTAATGGTTAATTTGGTGCAGGTTTGGCCAAAGCATTGGTAAATAACCATTGGCCAAAGCATATCTGAAAAAGATAAAGATCTATATGCCTCTTAATCTTCTTAAGGTTCAGAACAGCTTCAGATCTAAAGCCCACAGTAAACCGAGATTATATGAGGAACCATTCAACCCCAACTTCTCCGGTTGTCTAAAGAATGCCTAAACTGCCTAAGGATTCCGATAAATAAGAATTTGTAGGTCTTACCCTATAATATCCTAGAACATCTTTTTCGGGTGAAGGGGTAATCACCATACAATGAAATTATTCAAAGTAGTGGCATTTACCTATGGCTGAAGCGAAAATCACCAGACCATCAAATTATGGAAGGGCATTTATCTAGTCTTGCTATACAAATAATGCTCAATTATATATGCAAGTAGTTATGCTTAATCATAGTTGACATGTTTTTCTTTAGGATTAGAGGATTTCTTTTTCTTCCATAATTGATTTAAAATTCTCAATTAAGTAAAAATTGAACCATCCGTGTTTCTGTTTTCTTGTTTGACAAATGTACATTAACATGGACCACAAGAATGAAAGGGTCGCAGAACATTTACCTGTCTTCTTTTTAGTTGTGGCTTCTTTTTCTGCTTTTAGCTTTTCATTTGCAATTGCGGTGACCGAAGATGCAATATCTTTGACATCAGCTGCTTTCAAAGAAGTCAATGACAGTCTCATCACAGCCTTGAGTAGAGCAATATAATGATAACTTTTCTGCATCAAAGGATGTATTTAGGCAACGTGAGAACTTCCTCAATACAGTGACAATGCAAGGAAAGAAAGATTGTTAAACTCACCTCATATGGGCGAAGCTTGTGAGAAATAAGCTCAGCATACTCCACAAAGTCACTTTCAGATTTGGGAATAAAATTATCAAGAGTCTTATCATCACCTTTCTTGGAAAACAGTTCAGTAGTTGATTTATAATCGGCTTCTTCCACAAGCCTATAATAGAAAGCAAAATGTCAGATCATGGCACCTTACTGACAAAAAGCAATGAAGAAAAAAAATCACCTTTAGATATATACACATATATACACACACACAAAAGTAAAAAATGGGTGGAGGATAACAGTAAAACTTCAGCTAATCTAGAAACAAACTACAACGAAATAGTTCTAAATAGAAGTCAGCAAATTTAAGTTCTAGCAGTCATATTATGCTGTAACACCCACAACAATGACAAAGGAAAGCCCTCCATGTCATCAATGTGGAAGTTAAAAACATTAAATTTCTACCTTTGTTGGCGAAGTTTTTCAGCCACTGGATCAAGGGGCTCTTCTTTAGCTACTTCAACAGCTTTTCCTTTCTTTTCAGTAGCTTTTGATGCAGCCTTTTTTGGGGCCTTTTCTTCTGGAGCTTTTGTAACGGGTTGCTGATACCAATTAAGGAAAAATGAATGAATACATGCAAATAATCTTACTCCATCAGATATACAACACAAATACCTTGTGTATGGCACAGAATGTCAACATAAAACAGCTAAGTACAACTTAGACGTGTAATAAGATATTCATGCCAATGAGTTTATAACAAAAGATCTACGAAAACGCTATGATTCTGTCAATATCCACAAAATTGTTATAAGTGACACTGTAGTTAGCCTCAAAACAAATCTTATGCCACCATAAAAAAAGATACAGGGAAAGGCTCTATATACTTGATTCTAGATCCAAATGGTAAGAATAGAAGGCAGGAATCACTATTAATCATCAATCAAATTTCTTAACTGATGCAGTAGGATGGTAATGGATCACACGAAGATATTCTTATCACATCAGGAATGAAGCGCATCTTAATAGAGTTTGAATTATCAAATATAAGTTATATTCTTATCACATCAGGAATGAGGTGCATCTTAATAGAGTTCGAATTACCAAATATAAGTTATATTCTTATCACATCAGGAATGAGGTGCATCTTAATAGAGTTTGAATTACCAAATATAAGTTACATTCTTATCACATCAGGAATGAGGCACATCAGGAATTACCAAATGAATTACCAAATTTAAGTTATAAATCAGGTTGCTAAATCAAGATTAGATACGATTTATCCATCTGACAATGCCATGAGATACATGTATCAAAAATCAAATCAGGACCAATCCAGAAAGAACTAATAACTTTAAAAGGTTTTTCTTGTAACCAGGTTTTTCTTGCCTATGTTTAGGTGGTTTAAAAGGTTGCAATTTTGAACATATTTTCTAGTATAGATTTTTAAGAAGCATAAAGAGATTCATAGGACAGAAGTGCCCCGACAGCAAAATACCAGTTAACTAATACAAGTTACAATGAAGCCCATCATACCGGAGGCGGAGCAGGTTCATCTTCATCCTCCCATGATTCCTTGATATCAGAGTCATCAATATCTTCATCATCCCATTTGCTTTTAAGTTGTTCCTTTGCAGGAAGAGGTGGAATCTCATCCTCTGCAACAATAGCATACAACTTCTTGAGCCAAAAATAAAAGGGGGGTTCAAGAGAAGGAAACCAAGAATAAAAAGAAAGACATAATGCAATAGGTTCTCCAACTAAGATTGGAAATAGACCATAGTCTTTAGCACTTATTAACAACTTAAAAACATATGAAACATAAAATAGAAATGAATCTGCTTTAAGGTCTCTTTACACTTTAAAACTCCTATACAAAACTAGGAGGCTACCGTCAGGTAATGTTGCAAGAAAAGAACTAGTGAATCCCAGCGATTGAAGCCAAGACTAGACTTCCAAGATGTTGCCACAATTACTGATCTTCCACTACATGCAGCTTTTCTTTTTAATAGAAAGAAAAAAACCCTAAATTTCTCTGTTTGGTCTGGCAACACCATAGCCGATTTCCCAAGAAACTCAAAGCTAACACCTTTAAAACATCTCAACTCAACCTCATAAAAACCAAAACCAAAAACAAGTAAGAGCCCTAAATTTCAATAAACCCAATAAACCTTTAGCTCTACAAAAATAAATTTTCCACATTCAAGTTCACACATAATAAAACATACAAAAGAAAATAGAATCACTTATCAGTCACAGCCCCAGTAATTAACAACAAATTCGGGCCAAAATTAAAACTTACCCCAGTCTTCCATCTTCAATTAACGAAATTCAACGAATCGAAGAACAATCCTGAATACCACAAAATAAAAAATATATAGTTCTTTAGATTTAAAAAAAAAAAAAGAGTCTAAAAAGAGAAAGAATTTTAACAAGAAGCCAAAGAAGAAATTACTTACTTGCGTTTAAAATAATTATAACTGTTTATAGTTGGGGAGGGGGGTTATGAGTAAATCTGGTTTGGGTTTTTCTTCTTGGTTCAGATCAGATGCAAAGAATCAATGCAAGGAAGATGAAATGTTTTAGGGTTTTTATATTATTTTTTAATAAATATTACCTTTTTTTTTTCTTTTATTAATTTTAAAATTTTAATTTAACGTTTTTCATTTTATAATATAGAAAATTCCCTATCGAAGTCCTACAAAATATTGGGCCGTTATTTAGCCCATTGAGTTAATAAGGTGAATTTACGTGAGTACCCTGACAATAAATTCTAGAATGATTTTTTATTATATTTAAAATTTTAAAATATTTCATGTATAATTAAATTTACAAATAATTTATTAATTATTAAAAATATTTAAAAACATATATTTGATTTTGATTAGTTGTACATAATTCAAAAATATATTAAAATTAAGCTAATGCAATAACAATGTTAATAATTCTTAAAAATTGAATTGAATTAAATTTATATATATAATTATAAAAAAATCAAAATTTATATATTACTTTACATATTTGATAAAAATTAGTGTATAGTTTGAATATTTATTCTCATATTAATTTATTAACAATCAAGTAAATTCTGTGGTTACCCTTTCCATTTTTAATTCATCGTTTTTATTATTCTAGATATAAATAAAATTTAATATTATTTAATAAAAATCTAATTTTATTAATTTTGAGTTATTATATAGAATTCGAATAGTATATATAATATCTACATTTTTGAAATTTTCTCAACAAGGACCTCTGTCAGTGTCACTATATTTGCTTTCTAGATAGTCCAAATCTCTCAAGGATTTGACTGTATTTTTTTTGATGATATTCTTCCTACTGAATTTTCATTTCTTGCTTCTATCTAGAGTTAGTTTATGGGTTGATTGGGGTTCGGGTCGGGTCAAGTAAAAAATGAAGATTTATTTTTTAGATTCGGATTTGATTCATTTATATTAAAAGAAAATTTATATTATTTTATATAAAAATAAATTTTAAAAATATAATACATTAAATATATTAAAAGTATTAAAATAAATATTTTTTAACAAATATAAAAAATAAAAAAATATATATTTAAATAACACTAAAATAAATATAATTTAACAAACAAATACCTGTACTAATAATATAAATTTCGTCCCACATCTTGAGTGGATGCTAGATGAGCTAAGAAATCCGCCTCCTGATTGGCCTCCCGAAATATGTGTTCAGCCTTCACCGTCGATGCACGATTCAACAAGCGTATTGGCTATTGCTGCTCTGTCGATTGCACTAGCAATGACCTTTCTTGGCTTCTCCTTTGACATCTTGACAGCAGCTAAGCAGTCTGACTCCACGAGGACGAAGAGATTGAAGATGTTTCTGAAGAAGGAAAAAGAAGCCGCCAATTGGAGACTCCAACCAATGATAGAAGATATAGAACAGCTGGGGAATATTTGTGCCATCAAGGAGCCGTATCCAGATTAGTAATTATTGAAATGGTGACCGGTGAGGTCGTCAAGTGAGGATTAATAGAAACCTTTATGTTTTATACTTTCTACTTTATGTTTTAATTAAATTGTCTGACATTAAGTTAATTAATAGAAAATAGAAAATATTTGACATATTATCAATAAAATTTTTAGATTCAATAAGTAGAATTAAAAGATGGACAAGTGCCTTATAAGTGTATATTAAAAAAAAAAAAGACACATGACAATCTTTTAAGATTACTTGTGTAATAAAAAAAATACATTATCAATATATTAAATACTAACATTTATTAATATGTATTTTGTTTTATAATATTTATTTTTAATAAATTTTTTACACTAGATTTGTTTAGAAAATAGTTTAAATAAACATATGTTTTAAAAATTTTAAGATAATGACTAAAATTTTATTTAGTATAAAAACAAATTTATTAAGAAATATTAGTATTAAAAAATATATTTTAAACATATTTAGTTTAAAGTCTACGTGAGAATAAATCTTTTTGAGGAAATAAGAAATGATACATGCACAAAATGTATAAAATGTATTAAAATCAATTAATTATTATTTAACAATTTTTTTTGAGTTAATAAAATCTTTTCGAGTTTTTCTTTTCAAGAATTTTTCTTTAGTTTTCTTTTAGTAGAGTTTTAATAATATTTTCAGATTGTGAGAATAATTTTCAAACTTTTTCTTGCCATTTTTTCTTTCTTGGAGGGGAAATTAAAGTCGCTTGAAGAAAGTTGTGAATTGTTATTGTTTTCAAGGCTCCTTAGAAGTTTTACATGCCATGTTTCATTTTTTCCATCTATCTTTTTTTATTGTTCTAATATTTGATTTATTATTCTATTTTATTTATCGTAGTTATTTATTTTAATTGTTTTTTTTTAATTTTTATTTGACTTGGATTTGTTTGCGTTTTAGCTTATGTCAAAATCCAAGTTTCTTTCTGAACGTCTAGAGCCCTAAGTCCAATTTGCGACTTGGACAAACTTACGATCATGTTTCCGCACTTTGTCTTATCACGTATTGTAACATTTTGGTCACTGAGTCGTTAATTATCGTTAACATTGTAACGGTAAGCTGACATGGTACGTTAAATCATAATAAATTTGTCTATATATCCATAGTTCAAAGTAGGAGTGTAGGCAAAAGGGTAAATAGCAATATTGGTCCCTTAAAATTATCTTTAATTCTTTTTAAATTTATGAAATTACAAATTAATATCATAATAAAATTGCATTTTTGGTTTTTTTTTTTAAAAGTTACTGTTTATCTTTAACACTCTAAAACAAAATTCTAATTTCGTCTCTAGTTTAGAATGTTATTGTTGTGCGGAAGCGTGTAAAAGAGTATAATTATTGTACTGAAAAATCACACTGAGTTCAATTCCCAGGAAAGAGAGGTGGATCACGAGGATCACTTAAGTACCAGATCTTTCCTAGCTAGAATATTCCTCTATCGTAATTTAATAGCACACTAAATAACTACAATCACAATCACAAGATATGAAAAATAAATAATAAAGAACACCAGAATTTTAACGAGGTTCGGCAAATTTCGCCTACGTCCTCGGGCACTACCAAATATATTTCATTCCAAAATTACAAGTGAAAATATACAAATAGGGAGAGAGAACAATGCCTTAAGTAGAGAATGGCAAATTGTGGGATGAAGAAAATGAGAGATGGTTAGGCCTATTTATAGTTGAGGTTCAGGAATCAACTTGCAAAGTACCTATACAAATAGGTACCAAAATTGCAATTATCCCATGCCTATTGTCACCCATTAATTTTCGGTGCGCCAACTCTGATTGCACTTGCTATAGCCCCCCATCTTTGACTTTTCAAAGATGGGTTGTAGCCAATAATCTCCACCTTGAAGATTTGATTAGGATAATCTTATCTTCACACAATTCTTTCTGCCCTTGCCAACAATATTTGATAGTGCCTTCTTCAACTGTTAAACTTGCAGGATATTGATTAAGTTCAAACAATGTTCGAACTTGGTTGCTGTTACCACCTTGGTCATCATATCTGCGGGATTATCTGCAGTCTTAATCTTTTGAAGACGAATTTTCCCCTCATCAATAATTTCCCGCACAAAATGGAATCGTACGTCGATATGCTTTGTACGTGCATGATAGACTTGATTCTTTGCTAAATGAATAGCACTTTGACTATCACAATACACGTTAACATGCTCCTGAACCAATCCCAAGGTTTTAACCATACCTTGTAACCAAATAGCTTCCTTTACAGCCTCTGTTACAGCCATGTACTCGGCTTCTGTGGTTAACAACGCAACTGTAGACTGTAGAGTAGACTTCCAACTTATTGGTCCTCCAGCAAGTGTAAACACGTAACCAATGGTTGATCTTTGTTTATCCAAATCACCGGCATAGTCAGAATCAACGTACCCAATAACACCTTCACCAGGTGTATTATCCTGCTCGAACAGTAATCCAACATCCACGGTCTTTTGAATATACCGTAGAATCCATTTCACAGCTTGCCAATGTCCTTTTCCAGGATTATGCATATACCTGCTCTCTATACTAACTGCCTGTGAAATGTCGGGTCTTGTACACACCATTGCATACATCAAACTACCCACTGCATTAGAATACGGAACCTGCAACATGTATTCTCGTTCTGTATTCGTCGAAGGAGATAGTTGTGCAGAAAGCTTGAAATGAGAAGCCAACGGGGTACTTACAGGTTTTGTCTGCTCGTTCATGCCAAACTGCTGTAGTACCTTCTTCAAATACTGCTTCTGAGACAAGCTAACTCTGCCATGGGCTCTATCTCTACATATTTCTATGCCAAGAATCTTCTTAGCTTCACCTAGATCTTTCATCTCAAACTCGAGATTGAGTTGAGTCTTCAATCTCTCAATCTCAACTTTACTCTTAGATGCTATTAGCATATCATCAACATATAAGAGCAAGTATATGAAAGTTCCTTATTGTAGCTTTTGGAAATACATGCAATGGTCAAATTTACTTCTTGTGTACCTTTGCCCTTTCATGAATTGATCAAATCGCTTGTACCACTTCCTCGGAGATTGCTTCAATCCATAAAGTGACTTTGTCAGTTTGCACACCCAGTTTTCTTTACCAGCAACCTTGAATCCATCTGGCTGAGTCATATAGATTTCCTCTTCCAAATCACCGTGTAAAAACGCGGTCTTCACATCAAGCTGAACTAGTTCAAGATCATATTGCACAACCAAGGCTAGCAAAATCCGAATAGACGAATGCTTCACAACTGAAGAAAACACTTCATTGTAGTTTATTCCTTCTTTCTGAGCATAACCCTTTGCTACCAATCTAGCCTTGTACCGAATTTCATTTTTACCAGGAAATCCTTCCTTCTTTGCATATACCCATTTGCATCCAATTGCCTTCTTACCCTTGGGCAGTGTCATCAACTCCCAAGTCCTATTTTGATGAAGAGACTGCATTTCTTCATTCATGGCTTGCTTCCACTTTACACCATCAGGGTTACTTATTGCTTCTGTGTAAGTAGAAGGAGCATCATCATCTGCAATTGGAAGTGCATAGGCCACTATATCATCAAAGCGATAGGCTTACGAATCTCTCTTCTTGGCCTCCTATATGCAATTGAATCTTGTTGCTGTAGAAGTTCTTGGGTCGGAACTTCTTCATCATTTGTTCTTTCAATATTAGCTGGATCATCATTAACCATTTCAAGCTCCACCTGCTGCAAAGTACTACTGGTTTTGTCATCCTTTTGTGAATCCTTTAACATGGTTGATTCATCAAAAGTCACATCTCTGCTAAAGACAATCTTCCTTGTATCAGGACACCAGAGACGGTATCCTTTTACTTCACTAGTTATACCCAAGAATAATGCTTTCTTTGCTCTTGGGTCTAACTTCGATTCTTTTACATGATAATATGCAGTGAAACCAAAAACATGTAAAGAATCATAGTCAGTAGCAGATTTACCAGTCCACATCTCCATAGGAGTTTTTCCATTTATTGCAGCTGATGGCAAACAGTTAATTAGATGGCACGCATATGTAACTGCCTCAGCCCAAAATTCCCAGCCCAAAATTCCTTGCCCAATCCAGCATTGGACAACATACATCGAACTTTCTCTAGTATAGTTCGGTTCATGCGTTCTGCCACCCCATTCTGCTGTGGTGTATCCCGAACAGTGAAGTGTCGTACGATGCCCTCATCTTGACATACTTGTAAAAATGGATCGTTTTTGTACTCAGTACCATTGTCTGATCGAAGTCGTTTGACCTTTTGACCAGTCTGAGTTTTCACCATCTTCTTCCATTTCAAAAATGCATCCAATACTTCACTTTTTCTTTTCATTAGATACACCCATACTTTTCTTGAATAATCATAAAAAAAAGTAACAAAATAGTGCATACCTCCCAAAGAAGCCACTTTGGTAGGTCCCCACACATCACTGTGAACGTAGTCCAGAATTCCTGTCGTATTGTGAATTGCTGAACCAAACTTTACCCTCGTCTGCTTGCCCAGAACACAATGTTCACAGAATTCCAATTTGCAAGAATTTGCACCTTTCAACAAGCCTTGCTTCGCCAAAGTCTGCAAAGCTTTTTCACCAGCATGTCCCAATCGCATATGCCATAACTTGGTAGCCTCTGAATCTGCATCTTTCGCAGAAACTGTTGATGTTGATCCAATAACTGTACTTCCATTTAAAAAGTACAAGTTATTTCTCCTTGTGCCTTTCATCACCGTCAAATTCCCAACTGCTACCTTTAGTAATCCATCTCTCAAAGTGATTATGAGCCCTTTAGATTCTAAGGCCCCTAATGAGATGAGATTTTTCTTCAAGCTGGGTACGTAGCGAACATCAGTCAAGACTTGGATTGAGCCATCGTGATTCTTCAATTGGATTGTACCTACTCTCATTGTCTTAGAAGCATTATCATTGCCCATAAGAACAACTCCACCTTCTAGTTCTTTAAGACTAGAAAACCAGTCCTTATTAGGACACATATGGTAAGTACATCCCGAATCCAAAATCCATTCATCCGTATGACATGCCATTGCCATGCCAACCAAGCTAAAGTCTGACTCCTCATTATGCTCCGCTACACATGCATTAGAAATAGCCTTGCCCTTTTGTAACTTAGGACAATTCTTTTTCCAATGCCCTTTCTCACGACAAAAGGCACACTCATCTTTCGCGGGTCTCCCTTTGGACTTTCCCCTTCTACCAGGTTTGCTGCTGCGTGAACGACATCTCACTGTTAAAACTTTTACAGTTATATCTCTGTGATCTCTTTTATCTTTCTTTCGAGTCTCAGATCTATACAATGCACTGCAGATTGCATCAAATGTGATTGTATCCTTCCCATGAAGCAATGTGGTGGTAAGATGATTATATTCATCAGGAAGGGAATTCAACAACAATAATGCCTTGTCTTCATCTTCAAATTTCTCATCCAAATTTAGCAAGTCTGCTAAAATTTTATTGAATGAGTTCACATAGTCATTCATCGACATACCGGGTGCATACGTGAATCGAAAAAGTTTCTTTTTCATATAAAGCCTATTTTCAAGGCTTTTCGTTAGAAACTTTTCTTCCAGTGTATCCCACAATTTCCTTGCTGATGTCTCCCTCATGACAGAGTATTTCTGCTCTTTGGCCAAACATAGACAGATTGTACCACACGATTGTCTATTAATCTTGGCCCACTCCTTGTCATCCATCTTGTCAGGTTTTTCTTCAAGGGCTATATCCAGCTCTTGCTGACATAAGACATCCAGGATCCTACATTGCCACATACCAAAATTATTGGTACCATCAAATTTCTCTACTTCAAATTTTGCATTGGTCACCGTAGTCCTTGTTGATGACGATGCCTGTGCCATTTTTCTCCTCAATCCCAACTACTTCATACGTGAACAGTACCGTATACATGAATAGTGCCTCAAACGATCGTATTCCCAAATACGAACCTAGCTCTGGTACCAATTGTTGTGCGGAAGCGTGTAAAAGAGTATAATTATTGTACTGAAAAATCACACTGAGTTCAATTCCCAGGAAAGAGACCAGATCTTTCCTAGCCAGAATATTCCTCTATCGTAATTTAATAGCACAATAAATACCTACAATCACACTCACAAGATATGAAAAATAAATAATAAAGAACACCAGAATTTTAACGAGGTTCGGCAAATTTCGCCTACGTCCTCGGGCACTACCAAATATATTTCACTCCAAAATTACAAGTGAAAATATACAAATAGGGAGAGGGAACAATGCCTTAAGTAGAGAATGGCAAATTGTGGGATGAAGAAAATGAGAGATGGTTAGGCCTATTTCTAGTTGAGGTTCAGGGATCAACTTGCAAAGTACCTATACAAATAGGTACCAAAATTGCAATTATCCTATGCCTATTGTCACCCATTAATTTTCGGTGCGCCAACTCTGATTGCACTTGCTATAGCCCCCCATCTTTGACTTTTCAAAGATGGGTTGTAGCCAATAGTTATTTAGTGGATAACAAATGCAGGCTAGGGATTCAATTACGTGAAGCACAAGATGAGGAATCAGAAAAAATACACTTATAGTGTGATTGAAGGTGAAAGATCGAAGAAATTCAAAATTTATACAATATGAATTATTAATGTATTGAAATTTGTATAAATATAAAATATTTTAAATATGATTATGACATAAGAAAATACATCCATAATTTAGATAGTATAATTATAATTCACCATGAATTTGTGGATATTAATCTTTAGATATTTATTATTAAATTCATTTCATTTCGCTTTATGTTTTTGGTACAACGATAATTTAAATTTAAATATTTTTAAAGGAAATAAACACCCGATCAATAGATCACAACTTGAGGTTGTAAAGTTTTCTTAACTCATAAGTGGAGTTAAGAAACCGCATAGAGAATTCTTAACCCAGCTTGTGGACAAGGGGTGAAGGCAATTTTTTTTTATGTGTAAAAATGCAATTTCTTTCTTTTTGGATAAGTAAATTGTATTATCCAAGAAGCAGAAAAGAAAACCCTGCTACATCTAACAATCCACAACAATAAAACTGTAACTGTACAGTAAGAACTTATACAAAACCAAAAACACAACAGATTACAACAATCAAAACCAGAAGCCTATCCTATACATTGCAAATATAACCGGTTATTGACGGAGTTTGAATTAGTGGGACATCTACCACTAAGAAGAAGATGCATAACATCCTTAACTTTCTTCAACAAAACTTCGACAAAATTAGAAAAATTCACAAATAACCTACTATTTCTTTCACACCAAATAAAGTATACAACTGCATTCTATGCCAGCTTAGCAAGCAGATAAGGAATGACTTACCTTTCAAGCAAGAAGTTGTCTAGCTAAATTTTTGAAGCCATGTACCAACAAGCCTCCTGATGCCACACAAACCCAGAACAAGTTACAAACCTCGAGAGTAGGCACACTTAAAGAAAATATGATTTCGAGATTCAGAACCCATACCATGACTAAACAATCTATCGTGAGTGGTAACAATGCAATTTCACCATTTTAATAGCTTATATCTTTATAATTTTTAAAGGACTAAATCAAATTTTTATCATTTTGGGAAATCAAAATACAATTTTACTATTACTAATTTAAAATTTTATAAATTATAAAGAGAACCAAATAAAAAATATTACTAAAAACTATATTTTAAATTTTTTAATAGACTATATTTAAACAGTTTAATTATTACTAAAAACTATATCTTAACAGTTAAATTATTATTCAAAATTGTCCGTGAATTCTTGTAAGAATCACGGACTGTTCTTCAATAGTTTTCCTATTCCTAATAGTCCAAGCACTTGAATTTAAAGTCTTATATATGTGTTTAAAATATTAGAGTTCTTCCTTTTTAATCTTCTTCTGATATTGACTGCTTCCATGATCCATAAATTTGTTCTTTAAGGTAAACTTATCTCTGTTTCACATCAAAATTTTCAACCAAAAACAATCCAATAAAATATAGCTAGCTACGATTTCAAAACTTCATAAATACTACATCTTCACAGCTCAAAAACACCTCTGATCATTTCTCAATATCAACAGAAAATAATGGGTGTTTTCACTTATGAATCCGAGATTGTTACAGCAATCCCACCAGCTAAAATGTTTAAGGCTTGTATCCTTGAAGGTGACACTCTCATTCCCCAGATTCTTCCTCAGGCTTTTAGGAGTGTTGAGTACATTGAAGGCAATGGTGAGGCCGGTAGCATCAAGGAGGTCACTTTTGGAGAAGGTTAGCTCATTTATACAATTTTATACTTGGAAGGAAAAAGGGTAAAATTGTGTGTTTTTGAATGTGCAGGAAGCCAATTCAAATACATGAAGCAGAAGGTTGAAGCAGTAGACAAAGACAAATTTGTGTATATTTACAGTGTGATCGAAGGTGATGCATTGATGGATAAGCTTGAGAAGATCACTTACGAGACGAAGTTAGAGACCTCACCAGATGGGGGATCAGTATGCAAGACTACTAGTAGGTATTACACCATTGGTGAGTTTGAGCTCAAGGAAGAGGGAATCAAGGCAGGCAAAGAAAAGGCATTGGGAATGTTCAAGGCCATTGAAGCATACCTGCTGGCAAATCCTAACACCTATTGAAATCATCCCAATATGGAGATTGCATGCAATGAATATCGAGTAATTCGCCTTTTTTTCCTTCTAGTATTTTCAGTTTTGCAGCTATGAACTTCAGATTGCTAATAAGAAGTTCATAGTTTGCCCAGATAACCAGAAGCTTGAACTGAAATGTCAAACATGAAATGAATAAAAGAGGATCCAATTTGTCTACTTAATTAAGCTTCAGTTTTGCTCTGTGATTGAGAGAAAGAAGTGAGTAGAGTTTATGGGAATGATGTTGCTAAGAAATTAGAAGAAGCTCAGAACAATCTTTCAAACATTGATTGGTTCAGGAAGGAGAAAGAGATGAAATTAGAATAGGACTCTTTTGGAGCAAGAACATATATACCACGTGGATACAAAAAAAATCTAGAATAAAATGGGTTGTAAAATGAGTTAAAAACACAACAATTTTTTCCAGCATTTGATGGTGAAAATTGAATCAAAACTGTCATCTTGGAAGGCCAAACTATTAGGAAAAGGTGGCAGATTAACACTTATTAAATCAAGTTTTTCAAGTACTCCTATCTATGAACTCTCTTGTTTCAAAGCTCCCAAAGTCGTGTGTGACATAATGATCTAAGGAAACATCAGTAGAACATTTTCAAAATAATATAGTATTTCAATAGTTGTAAATGAAAAGTTATAAATAATTAAAAGTTATTTCATTTGGTTATTAACAAATAGTCATAATTATTCAAGTAGATATCTATGTTTATTACTAAAAATATGACTAAGAAACATGAAACTTTCTCTAAATAGGAGTGAAGTTTCATTTATATGACAATCCAAAAAAAATATAGAAAAAAAGTTTCTTTTTGATCCCTTACTATTTTTTTTTTATATTTCTAGATTATTCTATAAAATTTAATATAACAATTCTTTATAGAAATTGATATCTTTGCTATTTTCCACTTAGTACTCAGTGAATTGTTTCCATCAATGCAAAACGTAGATAATCATTGGATTTTATTGTATCTTTGAGGTTCATTTATTAGTAACTCTTTTACCCACCATAATATAGGCGGGCCGAATATAACCTTAAAAAAAGTGACATTGCTACATGTCAAAGCCTTATCCTATTTTTTCATTTTCTGTTCGAGGAGTTGTTTGTGTATTCGAATTTTTCTCACCAAAGATTTATACTAACAACCCAGGCCAAAGAAATGTGAGATTAATGGCCTCAAGTGGTGGTACCCTGACTTAAGTTATTAGAGTTTTTCCAATTTAATCTTCTTCTGATTTTAACAGCTTTCAATATCCATAATTTTGTTCTTTATAGCAAGGTCAGTACGCAAAGCAGAATCAATATCGCAAGTCTCCGGTGATTTCCAGACTATATTTCAAAATATCAACAAAGAACAATCCAATAAATTATGAAGAAACGAATCACCTGGCTAGGATTTGAAAGAGGCTATTCTTCATTGTTCCCAGTCTATAAATACTTCATCTTCTGTTTTACATCTCCACAGCTCAAATACCTCTTTCATCATTCCTAAAATCAGTTGAAAGTAATGGGTGTTTTCACTTATGAATCTGAGGTTATTACATCAATCCCACCACCCAAGATGTTCAAAGCTTGCATCCTTGATGGGGACACTCTCATTCCCAAGATTGTTCCTCAGGTTTTTAAGAGTGTTGAGTACATTGAAGGCAATGGTGAGCCTGGGAGCATCAGAAAGGTCACCTTTGCTCAAGGTTAATTACCTCATTTATACCACTTTGTATCATTTCTGTATATTATTAAGTTTGAAGGAAAGAAGGATGAAAGTGATGTGTTTTTGGACATGTATGATGCAGGAAACCAATTCAATTACATGAAACAGAAGGTAGAAGCATTAGACAAAGAAAATTTTGAGTACATTTACAGTGTGATTGAAGGCGATCCGCTGATGAACATGCTCGACAAAATAACTTACGAAATAAAGTTAGAAGCCTCTCCAGGTGGGGGATCCATATGTAAGACTAGTAGTAAGTATTACACCATTGGTGACACTGAGCTCAAGGAAGAGGCAATCAAGGCAGGAAAAGAAAAGGCTTCGGGTGTATTGTTCAAGGCCATTGAAGCCTACCTCCTTGCAAATCCCGATGCCTTCTAAAAATCCCAGTATTATGGTAGCATCCACTTCAATGAATATCAAGCAATTGCCCCTTTTTCTCTTCTAGTTTTTAGTTCTGCAGCAAATGAACTTTAGATTTCTAATAAAGACTCCATAGTTTGCCTTAATTACCAGGGAGTTTGAACTGAAATGTGAAGCCTGTAATAAACAAAAGAGAATCCAATGTATTTACTGAATCTTGTTGTGTGAGATATTGATTGAGAATAGAGAGTCCATCATCTTTCATCGTTCAAGATTTATTATATTAAACTTGAACATTAACAAACTCAAGTTTAAGAAGAAATTTGAAACTAATTCAGACATATTCCTTAAAAGATCAACCTGGAAGGCAGGAAAATTGTTGGGGAAATTAAAATCCATAAAAGTCTTCACTGTCTGGCTGTCTCCCTACGTTTTTTGGGTCATTGATATAATGAATTCCACTAGCTTTGGTAAATAATTTTGGTCTTATAGAACCCTATTATCCAAACTCTTCATTTTGTATATTGTGTCTACATCTGACACTCTAATGGACTGCAGTAACCTAATAACACTAGCAAAAAGGAAGTGCTCAGATGGTCTAATTACAGAACCTTTTTTGTTTTATCTTACAAGAACATCCATGTAAAATTTGGCACATAAATCATTGATCAGACTGAATTTCTGTAACTATGGTGGTGGTAATAACATGTTCCTCAAGTATTTCAGATTTCCACCATCTTTGTACAGTCATTTTATGTTAATACTTATTACTACCAAACAAACATGTCTTACATACAACCAGACAATAAAATTGTTCCAATAACTGTATCGTATATGTATATCCGTATCCGACAAATCTGACTTCAGAGTAATTATATATTAGAATGTCAAAATAAAAGGTGCAAGAATAATCTAATAGTTGAAGCACTTGCATCCAAGGTTTTGATTGCTTAAAATATTAGTGAATTAGAGTACTTCTTTTCCTTTCAATCTTCTTCAGAGTTCCAATAAAATTGATCTCATGATTCAATGATTTGTTGGTTTATGGTAAGCTTAATGTTGTATATCGAAGAGATAAGTACACAAACCAGAATCATTTGAGAATTTTTAGGTGTTTTTCACATACTAAAGTACAAATATGTACAAAGCCAACCTATTATGTCAAAATACTCAACACTAAAACTAAACAAGGAGCAAGCATGGACCAAAGGTGGCCAATTGTATTATCCTTTCCTTTCATGTGCTTTCTCTACAACATCATATTCTTTGCTTTATTTATTACAATAACTTACTTGGCTTATTAAAATTATAGGAGAATAAAAAATGATTATAAATAATCCTTAAATAATTATAAAAATAAAAAAAATTATATAAGATTATAATAAATTATTAAAAGTTATAAATAATTGTGATTTAAGCATGTGATGTAAAGCCTCGTTGAAATGAATATTGATTGACATTAAATCTTTGGGTTTAATCTATGGACACCTATAGATAAAACCATAAATTCTCATATGTTAATATAATGATGAAATTACATTTCAACTCTCATAAAAATATATAATTAAATTATAATTTTTCATATTTTCTATAATTTTTATTTATTAAAAGAATTTACATTTCAACTCTCATAAAAATTTAATTATAATTTTTATAGAAAATATGAAAAATTATAATTTTTATAAAAAGAATATTAAAAGTTAACAAATTTATCACACCCATAATGTAGAAGAATAAAAATATTTTATATTAAAAATCATTTATAAAAACATATTAATAAATGATTATTAGTGGAGTGATAAAGATTTTTTTTATATGAATTGTTGGTTTTGTGTTTGATTCTCAAATAATATTTTTGAGTTGTTTTATTTGAAAAGATGAAAGTATCATTATAATAATATCTTTTACCCTTTAAAATAAATATATTTTAATAATTTCACAATTGAATTGATGTTAAGTTAACTCGTGACACAAACTCTGTTAGCCACTTTATATATAATATAAATATAAAAAAACTATAAAATATAAACAAAACCAAAAAAAAAAAACCACACAAAATTTATAAAAATACAAAAAAATTATAAACTAGCTCTATATTCCAATCTCAATTAAGGGTGAGCAAAATTCGTTTTGACTTGAAAAAATCGAAAAAAAAATTTGAATTTTGAATTATTCAAATTGAGTTAATCAAATCAATTCATTTTTTTTTCGAATTTCAAGTTAAATTTTCAAATTCGAATAATTCAAATAAATTAAATATCAAACCCTTTTACTTTTCCCCAAAAAATTTACCTCCCCTTATATCCCAAACCTCAAAATTTTTATCTTCCCCAATATCCCATAACTTTTTTCCTTTTACTTTCCAAAATTTTTACTTCCCCAAATTCCTAAAACATTTTTTCCCTTTGCTTCCCCAAACTTTTATTTCCTCCTAAGCCCCAATGTTTTTTTTAAATTTATGTCTACTATTTATATTATTGAATTAAATTTCACATTTTGTACTATTTATATTATTGAATTGTTTAATCATATTGAATCTTGGTATCAATTTCACATTTTATCTTTAAAATAATTTTTTATTTAAAAATTACATTTGTTACATTTAATATATTTTTTAATTTCAAAATACATTATAAGATTCAGAAGATAATTGAAGCAATTAAGCAAGCTAATAAGCTAACCCATAAATAAAAGATTAATAAATAAATTATTAGGGGATGAAAGTTAATAACAAATTTGATTACGGTGGGTGACAATGATTACAAGGTCTCAAAGTCTTTTTTTTTTTTAATTTAACTTGAACAAATATATTCGATCCGATTCGATTTGAATTCTATTTCACTCGACTCGATTCGAGAAAATTTCAAATCAAATTAAGATAATAAAATAAAATTCGTCAATTCAATTAACTTAAAAAATTTTCATTCGATTCGACTCGATTGAATGTTGAAACCTAATCTCAATCACTCTACTGAAATCTCAAAATTCTGTTCAAAGTCATCTCATGTTTATGATCCCGGCAGCAATAGTTAAAATAAAGTCAAAGGCTGTTCCTATTAGAGCTAGAGTTGAAAGTGATTGCAA
This sequence comes from Gossypium australe, assembly GCA_005393395.2. NCBI lineage: Eukaryota > Viridiplantae > Streptophyta > Magnoliopsida > Malvales > Malvaceae > Gossypium > Gossypium australe. Next base: position 144,095,219 of record CM016616.1, on the reverse strand, counting down.
GGGTGTGAGAAAACGATCCCAAGGAGTTGAAATTTTGCAAGCAATTTTCAAGAAATAAATTATGAATCCAGCACAGAATTTGTGCAACATTTAAAATTATAAATTGGACATTTTTCTGGAAGTCTTTATGCATTATATATCAAATAAATAACTTGACAGCAATGTCTTACAGTTTATGACAGTAACACTACCTTTATTTATTTATTAGAAATAGAGGAGATTATCTCATGCTACCTTTTAAAAGTCATACCAACTTGTTCAACTTCTGATGTATAAAACCATATCTTCGTGTATATATAAGATATATGTGTTCAACGCGGAGATTTTTAAAAATTAGAAAAATTTGTATTTGATTCTCGTCAGTATGGTTGTGGTTAGACCTGATTATGGATCGAGTTATCCATTTAGATCTATTTGAAATTTGGGAAGGTTTGGACAAAAATATTAGACCCATTTAAAATATGGACTGGGTTTGGACTTGAACATTCATGGCCCAAGTCAGTCCAAACCCGGCCTGACTATTTTAAGTTTATAATATTTTATATTATGTTATTTTTATATATTATGTAATTTAGAACACATTAAAAAATAAAACATATACTAAATATATAATATTACTCTAATGTAAACATTAAAATAATGTTAAAATGACTATGTAAAAAATTTCAATAAATAAAAATGTATAAAATTATTAATATTAAAATATAATAATATAAATATTTTAAAATTAAAATTTTAAAAATAATATGGAGGGGCCTAAAATAGGCTTGAATTAGTCTTTTGCAAATATGAGTGAGTTTGGACAAAATTTTAGGCCCAGATTTTGGGCTAGACCGGACTTAAACAAATATAAAATATGTTAATATCATGCTTAGGGTCCGGTTCGACCCGACCTATGAGCACATCCAGTACTTGTGCATACAAGGTAATCTATATATTGGAAAAAGACTTTTACCATTAGAAAATGAATCACTTTTCAAAGAATTTATTTGTAAAAATTTCCTTTTAGTGGAATACATTCATGTTATGAATTATAGAGTTTCTTTCGGGATTTATAATTGTCCCTTTCAACAATATCACCTCTAATATTTGAACTTGAATTCTTTCCTACAAATGTAATGTGATTTACCACTAAACTCGTACTTGTTGGTAAGTGGTTCCTAGATTTGATGTATTGACAAGCATCAATTTTTGTGAGATAACTTTTCGATGGGATTAATTTCTCACATGGGAGTGTAATTCCCTTGGATACAGGTGAGAAAGTAGTGTGAGCAAAATGTGATTCGATTAGGAAAAAATTATAATTTCAAATTAAATAGTTTGACTTATTTTAGTTTTCGAGCCAACTTGAATAAATAGCTTGAATTTGTTGAGGTTGTTATGAGAAGTGTCACGAGTAATATTAGTTGTTGTCTAACATTGTTCAGCCTCATAACTTATCATATTTACAAATTAACAATTTTTGTAAACAAAACTTTTGGGTTATGATCTTTGTTGATATTTTGAACGTGTGTGAGCTCATCTATGATGTCCAAATTGTTTATAGAAACATATTTGGAGATTGGTTTGGATTGGATAAAGAAAATTAAATTCCTTATTTTAAGGAGATTAGATTGGACCAGGTAGCTTGGTAATATATCCTAAAGACTTTAAAACTTATCTTGGACTTATTGAAGATATTCTCTATGTTGATTATCTGGCTACTTTGAGGGGAAGATTGATTGTAATTGATCTTAATCAGCCTCAAACTCTTATATACTGAAAGGCTTGCAAAGGTAAAAGTGTGTGGAGAATTTTAGCACTTATTTTATTATTTAAAACTTACTTTTTAGAGTACATTTTGGAAGTAAACGAGTGATTCACTTGGTTTACAAATTAAGTTTTCAGGAAAAAACTTAGAAGAGAGTGAATTTTAAATACTATCTTAGACGTTATAAAATTAAATAATATTGTCTTAATTTAAATTTAAATATTTTAAAGGAACACGGCATCAATTGGTGTTGAGGTGTTGTAATCATTCCAAAAATATTTATCTTGATTCTAAGGGGGTACGAAAAACTTGACGACATGATAAACATCATTAAACTCAATATTCGTAAGTATTGAGATATCTCTTAAAATACCCATATCTTGGACACTTTCGAATACACTTATTTTAGTAAATAATATTCTTTTTATGTAAAAAAAATCGAAAATGTATAGAATTAAGTTATTAATAATTAATGAGGTTTTAAGAAAAAGTGTGTTATCAAATTTATTATATCAGACTATAAATTTTTCAAGGATCAAAATAAAAAATTAGAGGGGCCGAATTCAAATTTACCCTATTCTCAAAAAATGGTATATAAAGAAATATAAAAGAATTTAGGGAGACCAAACATAAATATTCCATTTTTTGAATAGATCGCAGAAGATAGAACTTGAAATTCTTTAGAGGGCCGAACACAAAATTTCCTTTTTTCGATGGGATAATAAAAGCTTAAGAAGAGTGAAAATTTTATGCCTACGCCTCTGATGTGGCTTCATTTGTTCATACCTAACATCAATGTTCCCTTAAAAATATGGCATAATGATTTTTTGGCCCTCAAGCTTTATAAAAAAAGTCATTTTAGCCGTCCGTTTAATTTTTTGTCTCTTTTTAACTATTGAACTTGCACTATTTGTCAAATCACCCAAAAATTGATGGAAAAGTTAGTTTTTGTTAACTTTGCTGAACACTAGCAATTAATTATATTTTTAAAAATAAAAAAATAAAAAAAATATATTTTATACTTTTTAATAATTTCAATTTTTTTAAAAAAATAATTTTTGAATTTTAAAAAAAATTAAGTAATTATTAATGTAACATCCACGTGACAATCCATTTCGGGATAATTTGACAAACAACTCAAGTTAAATGTTAAACAATATATTAGTTAATTAAAGAATAAAAAGATTTAAAATGTAATATTGAAATTATAGTTGCTTCATTTCTTACGGCTTGTTCCAAATTAATATATATGTTTTGTAGAATGAGAAAAATAAACGATTTGAAAAAGCTTTTGAATCCATGAATACATCTTTTATTATTCTTTATTTTATCATTTTAATCTTAAAAGAATGATCAAATTGGTCCATCGTAAACAAAATTACAAAAAATATAGACATTTTTGAAAATTTCTCAACCGTGACCCCTTTCACTAGATATTAGCTTTCTAGATGGTCAAGTCTTCTCAAGCATTTGACTCTATTTTTTAAAATTATTTCTCCATCGACTTTTCATATCTCACATTTCATAATTCTTCTTATAATAATAAACTAATAAAACAAAATTAATCGCCTTCTTATCTAACCAAATTTCAATAAATACATTTTTTAATGAAATTTTTTATGCAGGGTGGTATTATTTTGGACTGTTTCTTTGTCAATGAATCATATCCAATGATGAAATTGCTAAGCTACAAAATGCAGTATATAAATGGCATGTTAGTTTCTCATTTTTTCCCACACCTCAACCTCAAACACTATCCACTTCATAAATTCTGTTTGTGTGTTCAATCCAATTGTTTGTATAATTAGAAGAGAAAAATGGGTGTTTTCACAAAAGAAGCAGAGGTGAGTACCCCACTCCCACCAGTCAAGGCGTTCAAGGCCTTCGCTGTAGATATCGAAAATCTAATGCCCAAAGTTGCCCCACAAACAATCAAGAGCGTCGAGGTCCTTGAAGGAAATGGTGGCCCTGGTACTATCAGGAAGATCACCTTTGCTGAAGGTAATTTTTTCATTTTCTGTTCTTAAAAGGTGAACTATAGAATTTAGATGCAGTTATATTAGTTAGGTGCCCGTGATTCAAATTCTTGATTTGGTTGATAACAAATGCAGGGCATGGATTAAGTCATGCGAAACACAAGGTTGATGTATTAGACAAAGACAACTTGGTGTACGCTTACACTGTGATGGAAAGCGATTTTTTTAACAAGAAGATCGAGAAAATCAGTTACGACATCAAGTTTGTTGCAGCAGCTGATGGAGGATCAACTGTTAAGGTAACTGCCACGTTTTACACCGCCGGTGACACTGAGGTCACTCCCGACTTAATGGCCCAGATCAAGGAAGCTTCCGAGAAGCGAGCCCTTGTTATGAAAGCTATTGAAAGTTATGTCTTGGCAAATCCCGATGCCTAAAACTGTGCTTTCATGGCGTTAATGGTGTGGTTTGGAATTTGGATATTTCATATGTTGTGTTAGTCAAAAGCAGTGTTTGATTGGGTAATAAGTGATTTGTCTCTCAAGATTTGATCATCTCTATTTCTATTGTAATAAAAGTCTTTGAGTTGTTATTATCTTTGATATATGAGAGTGAAGAATATACTTACAGGTTTTCTTTAGGAGCCTTACGTATACTGCTTTTTACAAATTTCTTAATTTTCAAAAAGAAAAACAAAATTACAAATAGCTACATTCTAAGCACATGAATTCAGAGATTCAAATAATCCTTAATATAACTTGAATACACCATTCCAAAGACTATTATTTTCAACGGTTGCTGATTGCTTGAACTGGTGAAATTTTTTAACTAAAATTGGGTGTGGTTTGCCAAGCCCAAGCAATAGTGCAAAACCTGGGAGACGCTTGAGAGCCCCAATAGCAAGCTACTGTGATGAACTCTCCCAATCAAAAAATAAATTTAATATCATGTGATCCAATGGATCACGTATCAAATATTAAACTGATAAGAACAGATACTACACTTGATCTTAGCCAAAAGGCCGAGAAAGGTATGCTTTCATTCATCAAGCATCGAGCAATTTAAAGCCTGCTTTTCGCCTGCTCTTACGTACTTTTCCTAATGTGGGATTTTATGCAAATCAGTTACAAGAGCCGCCTACTGGTGCTCCTATAAAGACTGAACCCTTCCTGAATAGATTGATTCTGGGCCACTTAGGATTTGATTCAACAACCAAGGCACCATTCAACAAGAAAACAATGACCAAAACTTTGAAAAACAAACACTGTATTTGCAATCTGTAAATCACACCAGGAATAGGATTATGGCTCTGCTCAAAGAAGCAGCAATGGCAAAAGCATTAGTTTTATCTATGTTGAACTGGAAGTCCTTGTACAACATTTGTTGAGCATTGGCCTGCAATGCAACAGGAGACCAGCAGCATATCATCTAAAGACCAACATTGGTGCTGAACCGAGTGCATCAGCTTCCTTAACATTTTGTTCATTTTGTCACTATGTAACTTAACTTAGTTTCTTTGTAACTTGTTATCAAAGTTAGTAGGATTTGTTGTTGATGTAATAGCTAATAAGCCAGCTTACTTTGTGTGTAATTCAAAGTTTAGTAGTCATGTATTAGTGGAAGCAGTTATGACATTAGGTAACTGTCCAATACTATGTAACTCATATATATTTTCAAGTTTTAATTAAAATTTGTTTTTGAATTTTTTCGGTTATCTTCTTGTTCAAACACTTTGCTCTCATTTTTGCTTCTGTTTTCATTTTGTTCTTGCTTTTGTTTTGCTTTGTTTTGCTGCTAAAACCCCAATAAATGGTAATCAGAGCCTGTCATCTTTGAGGGCCTCTGTTGATGGTTGTTTTATTGTGAGAACAAAAGTTTGAGAAGAAGAAAATAAGAATCTGTCGAGTTTGTTGCTGTAGAATGAGCTTTACACCACCTCCACCACCTGTGTTCACTGGTGAGAATTACCACATTTAGGTGGTAAAGATGAGGACATATCTCCAAGCACACGATTTGTGGAATGTGGTAGAGAATGATGTTGAACCACCTCCATTGAGGGCCAATCCCACTATTGCTCAAATTAGGTAACATAGTGAAGAGTGTACCAAGAAGCATAAAGCAATGGCTTGCTTGCAGAATGGGGTATTTGATATGATTTTCACTAGGATAATGGCTTGTAACTCACCTAAGCAAGCATGGAAGAAGCTGAAGGAGGAGTTCATGGGGTCAAATAAGACAAGGCAGCAGCAATTGATCAATCTCATGAGAGACTTTGAGAACCTGAAGATGAGAGAGTTAGAGACTATCAAGCAGTACTCAGACAGGATAATGGCCACTATCAATAGCATTAGGCTCCTTAGAGAGGATTTCAGTGAAAGCAGAGTTGTTGAAAAGGTCATCACCACTCTCCTTGAGAAATTCGAGTCAAAGATCTCCTCATTGGAGGACTCAAGGGACTTACCAACCATCTCTTTGTCTGAGTTGGTAAATTCCCTATATGCATTCGAGCAAAGGAGGGCCAACAGCCTGGAGGAGTATCCAAAAGGAGCTTTCCAAGCAAGAGCCAAAGAAGGCTTAGGTTCAAGCCATAAAGGGAAGAAGCCTTGGCTCGATAAAAGGGAGAATCTAATGAGGGATGCAGGCAAGAAGAGGTTTCCACCATGCATTCACTGCAAGAAGACTATACACTTTGAGAAGTACTACTGGTACAGGCCAAACAACCAGTGCAGAAGTTGCAAATAGTTTGGCCATATTGAGAATGTGTGCAAGAGCAAAGGGAAGGCACATGCTCAACACCAAATACAAGCTCAGGGTGCTGAAGATCTTCAAGCTTAGGAGGAGCATGTCTTCACTGCCTCATGTTTTGCAACCTCAAACAAGGTCAGATGTAATTGGCTAGTGGATAGTGGCTGCACACACCATATGGCTGCTGATGAAAAGCTATTCAGGGACCTTGATAGAAGCTTTGCCTCAAAGATCAGGGTTGTCAATGGGAACCTGACTGAAGCCAGAGGCAAGGGAAATGTGGTGATCAACACTTGTTCAAGTAACAAAGTGAACTCTGATGTACTGTTTGTTCCTGATCGCTGAAACCAGAGTTTTAAAATTTATAAAGAGAATGATCGAACCTGGAAACTAACTCTGACAACGATTAAAGGCAAGTATACCTATCGAACAGTAGTATAGCTTAGGCAAGACCGGATTGTTGAACCCAAAGGAACTAAAAGTACTAATACTAACTTTCTTTTTATTATTTAGCCTAAAATAAAGTGAAGTTTCTTTAATCTAAATTAACGACTACTAAGCTAAAGACGCGAAGACAAAAAGAACGAATTGAGAAATAATCTTGAAGGAAAACTCAGTTGATCACGATGATACCCTCAGGAAGAATCCACCTAGACTTCACTTGGTATCTAACACTGAACCATACGATTTATTCACTTAGTTTGATCCGTAGGACTCTCTAATGTATATTAAACCCTCACTCGAGGCGAATAACGTCTAACCCTAGGTTAATTAACGAAAATCTCTTTCTCGAATAATAACCCCTTAGAATAGCAGTAAATCGATCTATGGATTCCCATATTAGGTTTCACTCTAATCTGGAAAAATCTCGTCACCCTATCTCTAGGCGTGCGATCAACTCCGCTTAATTATGCTAGATCTACTCTTAGGCAGGGTCTATCCCTCCTCCACCTAAGCACATCAAATTTGGATTAAGCACACATAATTAAGAACAAACTAAGTATTTATCATATAATTCAGAAAACAATAACAAGATTCATCTAGGTTTCATCTCCTTCAGGTATCTGAAGGGTTTAGTTCATAACAAATAAATAAAACATCTCAAGAGAAAAGATAAAACAAAACATAAGAAATCCCTAAAACTCCCTGAAGGGATTGAAGGAGAAATCCACCGTCTTGAGTAGAATTCCGGCTTTTTGGGATGGATCAACTAGCTAACTTCGAGTGATTCCCACAATTCTGACCTTTTCGGCTTGGCTCCTTGGCCTAGCTTGACCGCCCCCGTAAAGGTGGTACTTAGGGGGTTTATATAGGCTCTTGGAATGTGTTTCTTTGCCCCAAAATATCCAAATCCGAATGAAATTGCTCTTTGCCACGATAGGGACACGGCCATGTCACACGCCTGTGTGACAAGTCTTTGGGCCGTGTTCGGACTTCTTTAATGAGGCACGACAGTGTAAATCGGGGGTCAGGCCGTGTTCTAGATGCTCGACAAGGCACAGCCATGTGGGCTTAAGTCCAGGCCGTGTCGATTTCCACCTTGGCCCAATTTGCTCCGTTTTGGGCCCGTTTCTCGTTCTTTTTATCCTCGGGTGCTTTTCTGAGTATAAGACATGAAAAGAAAGGATTAAGAGCACCTTTTTATATAAATCGAGGCTTAAATCATCCAAAAGCATACTAAATATGGGATTAAAATATGTTACAATTACGGTTTATCAGTTCCTGATATAGATCAAAATTTACTAAGTGTTGGGCAGCTAATAGAAAAAGGGTACTCACTTGTTTTTAAGAATCATTCCTGTGTTATTGAAGACTCTCATGGCCAAGAATTAGTCACAGTAGCAATGGCAGATAGGTGCTTTATGCTTGATGTAAATCAACTTGAGAAGAAGGCTTATACCAATCTTGCTAATAATGCTGGCCTATGGCATAGGAGACTAGGCCATGTTAATTTTTAGATCACTTGGTCTGTTACATAAGATAAATTTAGTAAAAGACATGTCTAAAGTTGAGGCTAGAGACACTGTTTGTGAAGTCTGCCAGATTGGTAAGCAGGCTAGATTGCCTTTTCGAGTTAACAAAGCATGGAGGGCTCGAGATAGACTTGAGTTGGTCCATTTTGATGTCTGTGGACCAATGAAGACTTCTTCATTGAATGACAGTAAGTATTTTGTGCTGTTTATAGATGATCTGACTAGATTCTGTTGGGTCTATTTTTTGAAGCACAAGTCTGAAGTGTTTGAAGCATTTTGCAAATTCAAAGCTTTAACTGAAAACCAGTCTGGTTGTAAGATCAAGAGCTTGAGATCTGATAATGGCACTGAGTACCTGTCTGAAAGGTTTCAAAAGTTGTGTGAACAAGCTAGGATTCACCATCAGTTAACAACAGTTTACACTCCTAAGCAAAATAGAGTATGTGAGAGAAAGAATAGAATTGTGCTTGATATGGCTAGGTGTTTGTTATTTGAAAGCAAGTTGCCAAGCAAATTTTGGGCTGAGGCTGTGAACACGTCAATATATCTACTCAACAAGCTACCAACTTATGCTGTGAAGGAAAAGATTTCTTTTGAAGCCTAGCATGGATTCAAGCTAATTGTTTCACACCTGAAGGTATTTAGCTGTGCCTGCTATGCCCTCATTCCAGCTGAAAAGAGAACTAAGCTTGAAAGAAGAGTTGTTCCAAGGATTTTTGTTAGTTATAGCAGCACCAAGAAGGGCTATAGAGTGTTTGATCCCTCAACAAAGAAGATTTTGGTGAGTAGGGATGTGAGGTTTGATGAAGAAAAGGTTTGGAGTTGGAATGGTGAAGATGCCGACTTAATTGAAGAAGATTATCTTGATAGCAATCTAGAACCAGTTGAAAATGAGCCTAATAATGAAGATTTTGATAATGCTCTTGTGAGAGGCACAAGGACTATTGCTAATATCTACCAAAGATGTGATGTTGCAATAGTTGAGCCTTCAGACTTTGAAGAAGCTGCCAAGGACAAGAGCTGGAAGAAAGGCATGGAAGCTGAATAGATATGATCCACAAGAATGACACTTAGGAATTGGTTAGTAGACTAGAACAGAAGAAAGTCATAGGTGTCAAGTGGGTGTTTAGAGCCAAGTACAATGTTGATGGCTCATTAAAAAATCACAAGGCAATGCTTGTGGTGAAAGGCTATAGTCAGCAATATGGCATTGATTTCATGGAGACATTTGCTCCAGTAGCGAAGCTAGACACAATTAAGCTTCTGTTTGCCTTAGCTGCACAGAAGCAATGGAGGATTCACCAGCTTGATGTCAAGTCAGCATTCTTAAATGGCTTCCTCAAAGAGGAGATTTATATTGAGCAACCAGATGGATTTAAGGTCCTAGGAGAAGAGGACAAAGTCTATAGGCTGAAAAGGGCCCTGTATGGCATGAAGCAGGCACCAAGGGCCTGGTATGACAGGGTTGATGCATACCTGTCTAGGCTCGGGTTCAAGAAAAGTGTGAGTGAACCTACACTCTATGTGAAGAAATCTGAAGATGAAACCTTGCTTATTGTTTCACTCTATGTAGATGACTTGTTGGTGACAGGAAGCAAAGAAAAGATGATTGATGAATTCAAAATGCAATTGTAGAATGTTTTTGAAATGACAGATTTGGGAGTTATGACATGCTTTCTTGGCATGGAAGTAAACCAATCTAATCAAGACATTTTCATAAGCCAACATGCCTTTGCCTTGAAGATTCTCAACAGATTCTGCATGTCAAATTGCAAAACAGTCAGCACACCAATAGCTTAAGGGGAGAAGCTGACTAGCAGTGGAAATCAAGAGAGGGTTGATGAGAAGGAATATCGAAGCCTAGTAGGTTGCTTACTTTACTTAACAGCAACCAGGTCTGATATCATGTATGTTGTTAGTTTACTATCTAGGTTTATGCACTGTTGGGATGTTAGTCATTTTAAAGCAACAAAAAGAATTCTTAGATATGTTAAGGGGACTTTGAGCTATTGAGTGAAGTTTGAGAAGGGAAATGAACTTAAACTGATTGGCTATTCTGATAGTGATTGGGCTGGCTCTGTCGATGACATGAAGAGCACCTCTGGCTACTTCTTTACACTTGGTTCAAGTGTTTTTTGTTGGAGCTCAAAGAAGGAACAAACAGTTACTCAGTCCACAGCTAAAGCAGAGTACATTGCAGCTGCTGCAGCTGTAAATCAAGCAATCTGGCTTAGGAAGCTGCTAAGTGACTTGAATGAAGAATAGGTTGAAGCTATTGAAAGTAGGGCCGACATCCAATCAGCAGTTGCGATAGCCAAAAATCCAATTTTTCATGGTAAAACCAAACATTTTAAAATCAAATTCCATTTTGTTCGAGAAGTTGAACAATTAAAAGAAGTTAGCCTTGTTCATTGTAGTTCAGAAAATCAATTGGCTGATATTTTGACTAAGTCACTCGGTACTACAAGGTTTGAAGCTTTGAGGAGTAAAATTGGTGTTTGTTGCATACAGTCCAAGGATGAGTGTTGAGCATTGGCCTACAATGCAACAGGAGACCAGCAGCAGATCATCTAAAGACCAACATTGGTGCTGAACCAAGTGCATCAGCTTCCTTAACATTTTGTTCATTTTGTCACTATGTAACTCAACTTAGTTTCTTTGTAACTTGTTATCAAAGGTAGTATGATTTGTTGTTGATGTAATAGCTGATAAGCCAGCTTACTTTGTGTGTAATTCAAGTTTAGTAGCCATGTATTAGTGGGAGCAGTTATGACATTAGGTAACTGTCCAATACTATGTAACTCATATATATTTTCAAGTTTTAATGAAAATTTGTTGTTGAATTTTTTCAGTTATCTTCTTATTCAAACACTTTGCTCTCGTTTTTGCTTCCGTTTTCATTTTGCCCTTGCTTTTGTTTTGCTTTGTTTTGCTGCCAAAACTCCAACAACATTGTTTCCCGGATAGAAGTCTTCCTCTTTGGATCATTGCAGACGGACCTTCCTATAAACAAACATCACACAGTTCTGTATAAGACAGATTTTCTTTCATTGTAAAAAGCAAGTTAAGCTTGAATCCCAATTAAATACGTGAACATGCTGCTTCGGTTTGCATGTGACACTCTGCCAGGCAATAGGCAAGCCATCTACAAGTTGTAATTTCAATGGTTTACTTTCTTCCTTATTTCCGTCTACTATATCTTTTGTTTTATTATTCTTTTCTATTCTACAGCTTAGGACTCTACAATTTTTTCACTTTCATGGAGAATGGGAGAATATAAGCTGACTTAGTCGAAATCTGTTTTCAAGATTTATTATTATAAAGTTCTTTCTTTTTAACCTTCTTTTGATATTGACTGCTTTCAAGATCCATATATTTCTCTCCATGATAAGCTTACATCTATTTCATGTCCAGTGATATGCAAGGTCAGTAGCAAACCAGAATCAATTTTGCAAGTTATCTTCGATGATTTCCAGACTACATTTAAAATTTTTAATAAAATATGAAGAAATTGATCACCTACTTTGGCGTTGAAAAAGCCTAATATTCTTCATTATTCTCACTCTATAAATACTACATCATCCGGTTTACATATCCACAGCTCAAAAACCTATTCGATCATTTCCTAAAATCAGTAGAAAATAATAGGTGTTTTCACTTACGAATCTGAGATTGTTACCGCAATCCCACCAGCCAAGATGTTTAAGGCTTGCATCCTTGACGGGGACACTTTCATTCCCAAGATTGTTCCTCAGGTTTTTAAGAGTGTTGAGTACTTGGAAGGCAATGGTGAGCCTGGGAACATCAGGAAGGTCACCTTTGCACAAGGTTATTTAGCTTATTTATTTAACTTCATATTTTGAGCCAAATCTAATATACGATTAAGTTTGAAGGAAAAAAGGATGAAAATGATGTGGTTTTTGGACATGTATTTGTAGGAAACCAATTCAATTACATGAAACAGAAGGTAGAAGCATTAGGCAAAGAAAAATTTGAGTACATTTACAATGTGATTGAAGGCGATCCGCTGATGGACATGCTTGACAAAATAACTTACGAAATAAAGTTAGAAGCCTCTCTAGGTGGGGGGATCCATATGTAAGACTAGTAGTAAGTATTACACCATTGGTGACATTGAGATCATGGAAGAGGCAATCAAGGCAGGCAAAGAAAAGGCTTCGGGTGTATTGTTCATGTCCATCGAAGCCTACCTCGTCGCAAATCCTAACGCGTATTGAGATTGCATTCACTACAATGAATATCAAGAAATTTGCCTTCTCCTCTTCTAACTTTTACTTCTGCAGCAAATGAGCTTCAAATTTCTAATAAAGACTTCATAGTTTGCCTGAAATAAACAAGAGAGCTGATAATGTATTTACTGAATCTTATTGTGTGAGATATTCATTGTGAATAAATAGTTGGTCATCTTACATCTGAATAATGCTTGTTATTGGAACTTAGAAATCAAAATGAAGAAATCTGATAGAATCTTGAGCTTGAAGGCTCGATGCTTGTTGAACAAACAAGAAGATTCAGCTTAAAACTTTTGAGCAAAACAGAATCGAGCATGAATTTTTGAAATGAAATGCTTGAGTAATGAACCAGAAAAATGAAGAAGAAAATGTGTGTTTTCATTAACTTCAAATTGAGGCATAATGCCATTACATATATCAGTCAAAAGGCTGATAAAAAACAAACAAATTTCACCTACACAACTACCTACTACCACTAAGTAACCTTGAAACTTATAAAACATGACTTGCACACATAGGTAAGTTGATTTATCAATCTATCAACACCTAATTACATCAAAACGATACCAACTAAGTAACAAAAACAGTAGTTGAAGTAACAAAATGAAACAGCAGCTTGAACATTAGCTGTAATTGCATGGCTCGGGCAACATCTCTGCTTCTTGGCTGCATTCAGGCCAACTTCAACACTTGTCCTATTAACCATCTTTAATCATTAGTTGCATAAGTTAAATGTTATAGAGCTGGCTGATGGATTAAACATGTGTAGTTCATAATCCATTTACTCAAGACATTTACCTAAAAATTTAACAATTTCAGTTATGATTCCATGATCTGAAAATTTTTCCTCTCATAGTATTGATCGTCGAATTCAGAGTTTAAAATTTATAATGAGAATGATTGAACCTAGAAACTAACTCTGACAACGATTTTGAGGCAAGCGCACCTATCGAACAGTAGTATAGTTAAGGCAAGACCGGAATGTCGAACCTAAAGGAACTAAAAGTACTAATACTAACTTTCTTTTTATTATCTAGCCTAAAATAATTGAAGTTGTTGTTTAATCTAAATTTAACTAACTACTAAGCTAAAGACGCAAAGACAAAAAAAGAATGAATTGGGGAAATACTGTTGGGAAAACTCAGTTGATTAAGATGATACCCTTAGGAAGAATCCACCTAGACTTCACTTGTTATCTAACACTGAACCAGACGATGTATTCACTTGACTTGATCCGTAATATTCCCTAAGTTATATTAAGCGCTCTCTCGAGGCGAATAACGTCTAATCCTAGGTTGATTAATTGAAATCTCTTTCTAATTAAAACCCTTAGAATGCATTAACTCGATATATGGACTCCCATATTAGGTTTCACCCTAATCCGGCAAAATCTCGTCACCCTATCTCTAGGCGTGCGATCAACTCCGCTTAATTATGCTAGATCTACTCTTAGGTAGGGACTTTTGCTCCTCCATCTAAGCACATTCAACTTGAACCAATATCCCGGAAATATTAACGCAATAATTAAGCACACATAATTAAGAACAAATCAAGTATTTATCATATAGTTCAGAAAACGATAATAAGATCCGTATTAGGTTTCATCCCCTTCAGGTATCTGAAGGGTTTAGTTCATAACAATAAAAGAAAACATCTCAAAAGAAAAGATAAAACAAAACATAAGAAATTCTTAAAACCTCCTGAAGGAATTGAAGGAGAGATCCGTCGTCTTGAGTATAATTCCGACTTCTTGAGATGAATCAACTGGCTATCTTTGAGTGTTTCCCACAAATCTGACCTTTTCGGCTCGGCTCCTTGGCCTAGCTAATTGCCCCCTTTAAGGTAATACTTAGGGGGTTTCTATAGGCTTTCGAAATAGGTTTCTTTTCCCCTAAGTATCATTTTCCGAGTGAAACTCTTCTTTCCAACGACAGGGACACGGCTATGGCACACGCCCGTGTAAGTCGTGGCTAGGCCGTGTTCGAGCCTGTTGAATGAGGCACGACCGTGTGGATTTGGGCCAGGCCGTGTGGATTTCGTGATATGGCCCATTTACTCCATTTTGGGCCCGTTTTCCTTTCTTTCTGTCCTTGAGTGCTCTCCTGAGTATAAAACACCAAAAGAAAGGATTAAGAGGACCTTTTTACATAAATCAAGGGATAAATCATCCAAAAGTATGCTAAATGTGGGATTAAAATATGTTACTTTTACAGTTTATCACATACCCCCACACTTAAGCTTTTGCTTGTCCTCAAGCAAAATTCTCAACTCACAATTAAAACAAACTTCCTCGATTCATAATATTCATCAATAATGTTTCATCATAACTCAAAGATAATTCATACATGAATAATTCAACTCAAAGAGTCCTAAAGATTCAAATAGTCAAAGTCATAGTTTTTATAGTATGAAAACATAGGTGTTTCCCCTTACCTGAATAATTACCTCTGATTCAAAATCGACAAGAATTGACATCCTCACTAAAGATTCACTCATATCACTCGAAGTGTTTAAGGTTCAGAATTAAGCACTCAAAAGTCGAACATGAAGAGTTAATCCCATAAGCTTGCATGAAAATCAAATCTCCACCACTATAAAATGAGATGATACACAAATCAAAAGGTCTTTAACAGGGTTGTAATGGAGTTTGGGTTAAATGTGTGGATAAAGGTTGAATTAGAAGGTTAGAATCGAGATTGACCTGACAATTTACCTAACTAGAAAAATAAACTCATCCTAAATAATTACATCAATTGGAAACTAATAATACTACTATTGATAATACTCAAATACGAGCCTCTTCTTCAATAATTGGAATTTAATGCATAAGCTCACCTAATCACATAGCTAATAATGAATATACTTCATTTTTTTAAGAAAAAGTCAAATAATAGGAAAAAACTTTTACAACTGAAATATAGAACATAATTAGGCAACTGTTCAAAATCAAATCTCGACAAAAAGGGAGTCAAGGAGGATGGTGATAACAAATACAAAGGGTTTTGGGTTAATATTAGTGGGTGAGTCAATAAAAAGGGTTGTTAGGATTAAACGGGGTTCACCAGGGGTTAATTATGAAGGTAGGCTTTTAGTGGAGTAAGTGGGTTAAAACCTAGGTGCCTTTATCATCTCGGTAGACAACCTCGTAAATTCCAAACTTCAAGGTAACATTTCAGGTAGACAACCTAAAAAAAATTTTAATTTTTGAAAAATAGGCTTATCATGCTTGATTCTCTAGTATCTTTCAAATTTAATCATCAATGCACAATTAACTATGGCTTGCTTCAAAAACATATCAATAAAAATCATTAAATCTTCAGAAATTTCATTCTAATTAGTAATATGAGGAAATTACTTAAGAATAAGATATAATTTAGGGATTTGAGAATAATGAAAAAAGTTAGGCACTTTTACCCCCCACACTTAAGATGTACATTGCCCTCAATGTACAAACATAGATATGTAATTTAAGAGAGAGGGAGAGGTGAAACTTCCTAAATTTGGATGGTTTTCCGGAGTTGGAAGTCGATAGGGGTGGTTGCTGCTACCGAGCTCTGTGCTAGATAAAGAAATTGGGGGGCTCGTAAAAAATTAGCCAGGGATTATTAAGACACATTTAAAATAAACTAAATATATAATTAAAGACAAGAAAGATAAAGAGAAAGAAAGTAAAAATGTAAATAAACTAAGGCTAAGAGATAAAGGGGCTTGAGAATCCTTATTGGTAGATGGTTCGCAAGGTGGGTGTGACTTCTAAGGCTATGGAGGTGCTGGCGGTGACGGAAGTGGCGTGATTCCCAAGCAGCCTCTTGGACCTGACACTAAGAAACTAAAGTAAAATAAACTAAATTAAGCATAAGATTGTCAAAGAGAAGGAAAATAACGGAGAAGATAAAAGTGAAACAAAAGATAAATGGTCTCAAAGACCCTTGGCTCATCGAATGGATGAAGCGGCCGGCATGAACTTATGTAAATCGATCTTCATGAGGGAGAATGTGCTTTGATTCCGCCGTTTCTTCGACATTGAGCTTTTGAGGATCAGGAATTAGGGAAGGATTGAAGAAGAGAAATATGGAGGGGGAAAATTCTGAAGGATGGAATGGGTGAAAGTGGTTGAGAAGAGGGAGGGAGGGGTGGTTTATATAGGTTTTCAAGTCAGGTACATTCACACGCCCGTGTCTCGTGGGCGTGGTATCTCATACGGCCATGTCATACGGCCGTGGTGGGCTTCGTTCATTTCTCCCACGCGTATGCTCAGGTCACCACGCCCGTGTATAATTTAATAGTGTCGACCACGGCTGCATTGCAAGGTCGTGGGGTTTTGTCGGTGCCCTTGGGGTGGTGGTTGGAGTCCTTGAATCTGAATTTTGATTTTCTCTGACTAGTACCTCTTCTGCCATGTCAGTACGAAGATTCTTGAGGTCCACACGGTCACGGCCATGGCCGTCTGTAAGGCCGTGTGGCCTGGGAATCTGCACTTTTGGTTAGTTTAAAGCTAGGTGTTTAAGACTAAGAGAAGAAAAGAAAATAAAATGAAAATAATTGCGAAAGTAAATAGGGTTAGCGCTCGGGTTGCCTCCCAGGAAGCGCTTGTTTAGAGTCTTAAGCTAGACTTTCCTCGTATTTGCAAAAATCAGGGTGGTTTAAAAGTTTGAATATCTTCCCTCATGCTATTAGTTTTATTCTCACTATAAAGTTTAAGTCGAGAAGCGTTTACCTTAAAAGTGCCGAATGTTGAATTGCTTACCTCGACTGTTCCGTATGGGAAGATATTGCGTACCTCAAGAGGAATTTCTTCGTTCGTGTTCTTGTCTGATGTGATGATGCGATGATCTGCTTTATCTAACAGTACCTGGTCTTCTATTTTGAAGTGATTTGTTGTTCCTATGAGCTCTTTTGGGGGCTCCTTCGGTTTTACTTCGTGTGGTTCCAGTTCCTCTTTAAAGTGTGTCTTCCACTCTTCTAATTTATCGATCTTAAGGCTTCGTTCCTCATATAATTCTTCCTTTTTGGTACGAGGTCCATGATTCGAATCAGGTTTGTAACCTTGTGGTGTTTTTTGAAAAGAAGGGTTAACCGAATGATTATTAATAGAATTTACATTCTCACCTTGGTTACTTGATGTTCTAGCTGAGTCAAGGGCTTGAAGAGTGACTGTCTCCTCGCCTACACAAAGTATAAGTTCGCCTGCATCAACATTGATTTTAGTTCTGGCAATTGCTAAGAATGGTCTTCCTAAAATTAGGGGGATCGTGTTGTCCTCATCCATGTCTAAAACGACGAAGTCTACTGGGAATATGAATTTATCAATTTTTACAAGAACATCTTCGATAATACCCCTAGGAATTCTAACAGTTTTATTAGCTAATTGAATGCTCATCCTAGTTTGTTTGGGTTTCCCTAGACCTAGCTGTTTAAATAATTTATAAGGCATGACATTTATGCTTGCCCCTAAATCAGCTAAGGCATTATCAACAGTTAAACTACCAATTAAACATGGAATTGTAAAACTCCCTGGATCTTTTAGCTTTCGCGGTAGTCTATTCTGTAACATTACTGAGCATACTGCGTTTAATTCCACATGTGGCTCCTCGTCTAACTTACGCTTGTTCGTCAAGAGTTGTTTTAAAAATTTCCTCGAATCTGACATCTGTGAAAGAGCTTCAAGAAGAGGTAAATCGATATGTAATTTCTTTAAAAGTTTAAGAAACTTACCGAACTGTTCCTCTGTATCGTCTCTTTTCATTGCTTCGGGATAAGGAATGCGAGGTTGGTACTTCTTGATTACCGGTTTTGGCTTTTCTTGTGTTACCTCAATTTTACCTTTCTTTACCTCATTTTCTTGAATTGGGTTGGGCTCATCTAACCCTACACTATCAT
The DNA here is from genome assembly GCA_005393395.2 of Gossypium australe. Taxonomy (NCBI): domain Eukaryota; kingdom Viridiplantae; phylum Streptophyta; class Magnoliopsida; order Malvales; family Malvaceae; genus Gossypium; species Gossypium australe. Next base: position 144,076,642 of record CM016616.1, on the reverse strand, counting down.
GAGCTGTGATGGCTTGAATTTACTCCTTTGGGTTAATCTCAGTGTTGCTTGGTAGACGCCCTTGCGGTCGTTCGGAAATCTCTGATCGAATTTCAGAAACTATCTTAGTAAGTTGTCCAACTGACTTAGTAAGTTCCCCAACTTGGCTTTCGATCCCTTTGATTGATGCCTGTTGATTATCGAGTGTCGTCTCAGTTTGTTGGAGACGAGTATCTGTGGCTGCCATGAATTTTGTCAGCAAGGTTCGGCCTCTTTTCCTATTGATAGGGCTGATTTTGGAAATTTTGAGGAGGTTGTTGTCTTTGATTTCCTTGATTTCCTTAACCTCCCCATGAAAAATTTGGGTGGTTCCTCCAACCTGGATTATAAGTATTACTATAAAGGTTATTATTAGATTTGAAGTTATTACCTATATAGTTCATCTGTTCGCTTTCTGTGCCCGGTTGGTAGGGTGGGTACTCAGGATTCGCCACATTCCACTTGCGTTGCACTGCATTATTGGATGTACCTGCGAAGAACACAAACTATCAAGCTTTTTATTCATCATCTCTACCTGTGTTGATAGCATGGTTGCTGCGTTGAGGTTGAAAACTCCGGCTGATTTTGTTGGTTTTTTCCTTGTAACCTGCCACTGATAAAATCCAGGAGTTCTGGATTAGTCTTGCCAATAATTTCAACTAGACTCTTCATTTTGTATATCTGTACTGAAAAAAATCTGTATGCAACACTTAATATTAAGTCTGTATCACTTAATGCTAGAACTGATGAATTAAAGGTACTCATTGACTGCAAGAACATGATAACACAATAGAAGATGCAAGTGCTGAAGATGGTTTTAAGCACCCAACACTGAAAGTTCAAGGTTATAAAAACTGAAATGGGGTTAAAGTGAGTTTTTGGGAAAATCCTAGGGACAATTAAAGTATAAGATATTCACCTTTTGTTCTATCTTACAAGAACATAACCATGTTAAATTTGACACATAAATAACTGATCAACTGAATTTTTGGAACCACGTACGGTGGCTGTAATAACATAATATTCAGGATTTCATGTTAATACTTTTGCTGCAACATGTTTTATTTCTAGAAAACTAACAAACTATCACCGAAAGTTACTATGTTGCTCCGACTATTCATTATTCTTGAAGTACCCATACTGCCATACATGGTACTTATGTTATCCAGACATTAGTTTGGGATATGACCCTCATAAGACTCTCTAGATACATGAAACACATAATAAAATTGAAGATAACTGTGTTAGATACGTTCGACTGTCCAGAAATCTGACTAATTTAGAGTACTCTATTGATTACAATGTGTAACATCCCGATTTTGGGGCTAGCCGGAACAATGGTTTTGGGACCACTAATCCGAGGTTGAAGAAAATTATTTTAATATTATTTTACATGTTATAGCATGATTATAAAGATGCATGAGAATTTTGGTGCTTTAATTTTAGCGATTGAATGCTTAATTGTGAAAAAGAACTAAATCGAATAAAGTGCAAAAGTTCTACTTTACAAGCTAGGGGTGTCTAATAGCCATAGAATATCAAATTGGAGATCCTTAAAGTGAAATTAGACCCATAGAGAATAGGTGGCCGGCAATAGGGGTCAAAATGAAGTCAAAATTGGTCAAGTGGTTGGGTTAGGTGGAATAAATTGAAGGAAATAAATAAAATAAAGAAAGGATGATATCACACATTTTATTCATCTTGTTCCCACCGAAAATATCAGCTAAGGAAGGGTTTTGGAAGCCAAAAAAAATTTTCAGCAACTTCTCACCCTTGAAAATCAAGAAAAGCGCGGAAACAACCTTGTCCGAAGAAAGGGCAAGGTTACGGACTAAATCGTCGACTAATACATTTTGCACCGAGGTAAGTTTTTGTGTAAATGATACATCTTTAATACATGTTGTTACTCATTGGTGCATTGTTTGAATGAGATCAATTATGTTTGAGATTGATTGAAATTGATAGATAGTGAATAATTCTCGTATGAACCTCGGAATAGATATGTAAGTGCGAAAAAATAACTGTAATTATTCTTATTGGTGGGCTATGTGTGATACCACTGTAATAATTCTTTTTGGTGGGCTGTGTGCGATACCACCTTATTATTTATTCACGATGGGCTGTGTGCGATACCATCGTTTGTATTATTTCGAATAGTTCATTGAGAAATTATCTATGTAAATGTTTCATGTGGCTTTGTGGTGATGAGTACAGGATATGTGAGCAATATAAACGTTATACGGCTGGAAGGTGGTAAGAGATGAGATGAGTAAGCATGGTTATGAAAATGTGAATTATTCTTGTTTAGTATGAAGTGTTATTGACTGATTAGCACATGCTATGATGCTTATTGTTTACATGTAAACTTACTAAGCTTAAAGCTTACTCCCTTTCTTTTTCCCTTGTTTTTTTTTTCAGTGTCAAAGAGCATGCTCGGGATACGAAGATAATTTGAAGATCACCCACACTATCAGCCCATCTCGGTATATCTAGACTTAGCATTTTGTGTATGGCATGTATAAGGGCTAGACTTAGTGAAATGTTATGTTGTTTTAGCCAAGTGTGTTGGCTCTTTCAAAAATAAACTCTTTTGTATATGGCTATAGTTAATAGCTCATTAGTATTAATATATGAAAAGATGAGGGTATTCATGAATGTGTATGATACATGATTGAGTTGCTTGGTAAATGGTTGAATGTGATTGATGTTGTATGAGTTAGGGTGATAAAAAGAGCTTGGCAAATAGCCTTGTTCCTGTCCACACGGGTAGGCACACGGGCGTGTGTCTAGGCCGTGTGTGATGCACATTCAATCCCATGGGTGTGTGACCAGGCCGTGTGTCCCCTACACGTTGATGTTTCAAGTCAGTGTCGACCACGGGCTAGACACACGGGCGTGTGCCCCGACCGTGTGCCCCTTATTTGCCTCACAAATAGAATACCTAGGTTTTTACACACGGGTGAGGACACGGGCGTGTCTCGGTGGTGTGGAGGACACGGGCCAAGAACACGGGCGTGTGTCCGGCCGTGTGAAAACCCCTGTAGGTTCGAATTGAAAAATAAATTTCACACGGGCGTGTGTGGCCCTGTTAAGGCAAAATTTTCCTAAGTTTACAAAAGATCCCGGTTTGATTCCAAGGCCCTTTGTTTGCATGTGTAAGGCCTCGTAGGCCCATAATAAGAATGTTATGAATGTGAATGAAAAATTTTAAATTGGAATGAAATTTGATAGTCCAAAGTTGTATGTTCAAGCAAGATAAGTCCAGTAATGCCTCATACCGGTTTTGGCGTTGAATATGGGTAAGGGGTGTTACATTTAGTGGTATCAGAGCTATAGTTTAGTCGATTCTCGGACTACCGTAGCGTGTGTAAGAGTCTAGCTATACATGCCATAAACGTATAATGATAGTGTGGTGACTTCTGGTAATTCTAAATTTTGTTTTTATATAGTAAATGCATCCCGACCGAACGATTGCTGATAACGTTGCTACTAACGCGCCGGCCCCCGCACAAGGGACCGCACCTGTAAAAAGTGGACCTGAGACCTTGAGTTAAGGAGAAGAGGCTTGGGAAGCCTTTCTCCAAATGATGAGTAATTGGTACATAGAGTATGTACGAGCGAACCCTAATGCTCAACCTCCCCCACCTTCTCCTATACCTCAGCCAATTCTTGTGGCTCCTCAAGTTATAAATTTGGTGAGAATGACCAAGCCCCCGGTAGATAATATTCGAAAGTAATGGGCCGAGGAATTCAGAGCTAATATTGATGATGACCCCGAGAGGGCGGAGTTTTGGCTTGAGAATTCAATGCTAGTATTCGATGAACTCTCTTACATGCCTGAAGAGAGGTTGAAATGCACCGTGTCATTGCTGAAGGATTCGACATATCGTTGGTGGAAAACGTTGACGTTGGTGGTTCCAAGGGAGAGAGTAACATGGGACTTCTTTTTGGAAGAGTTCCGAAAGTAGTACATAAGTAAGAGATTTGTGGATCAGAAACGGAAAGAGTTCCTTGAGTTGAAGCAAGGCAAAATGACTGTGGCAGAGTATGAGCGCGAGTTTGTTAGGCTCCGTAAGTATGCACAAGAGTATGTGTCTACAGAAGCTATCTTGTGCAAAAGGTTTGAAGATGGGCTGAATGAGCATATCAGACTACTAGTTGGGATCTTAGAATTGAAAGAATTTGTAGTGTTGGTTGATAGGGCATGCAAGGCTGAGGAGCTAAATAAGGAAAAGAGAAAAGCTATGATTGAGGCCCGAGATGCAAGGAAGAGACCGATGAGTAAATCGTCCCAAGATCAATCAAAGAGATCCAAGGAAATAAACCCTCGGACGACTGCTTCAGTTAGGTATTCACACCGAGATCGAGGTAATATATATTCGGGCTCGAGATTTCAAGCCACCTCGATGGGCGTGAGCAATCCAAAGTAAAATAAACCAGAGTGTCCAAATTGTGGTAAGCAATACACTGAGAAGTGTTGGAGGAATAACCGTAATTGTTACAAGTGTGGTTCACCCGATCATTTTATCCAGAATTGTCTAGAGAGGGATGAGAAGGAAAGAAAGCAAGAAATAAGATCAAGCACTGCGTATTCGAGGGGTAGATCACAAAAGAACCCGGGAGGTGGGACTAGTAGTAGAGGTGCACCTAGAGACTCTTCTGAAGGTCAGAGGGTCGAGCACCTGCGAGGACTTATGCCATTCGCACTCACGAAGAGGCATCATATTCAGATGTGATAACGTGCACCTTTTCTGTTCATGATATTTCTGTTGTTGCTTTAATTGATCTGGGGTCTACCCATTCTTACATTTGCATGAAATTGACGTCTAGCATCAGTATGATTGTAGAGTTTACGGAATTTGTAATAAAAGTTTCCAACCCGTTAGGCAAACATGTGCTAGTTGACAAGGTGTGTAGGAATTGTCCCTTAACTATTAGAGGTCATTGTTTTCCGAAAAATCTCATGTTGTTGCCGTTTGATGAATTTGACTTGATTCTTGGTGTGGATTGGTTGACTATTCATAATGTTTTAGTGAATTGCGGTAGTAAGTTTATTGAATTGAAATGTGTAAATGGAGATGTCATTCAGGTTGAATCAGGTAGATCGGATAGTATGCCTGTGATAATTTCATCTATGGTAGCCGAGAGTTCCTTGAGAAAAGGATATGAGTCCCATCTTGCCTTTGTGTTGAATACTCAAGAGTTAAAGGTAAAGATTGAATCAGTGCCGATGGCATGCGAGTATCTAGATGTATTCTCGGAAGAGTTACCCGGGTTGCCTCCAGTTAGAGAGGTCGAGATTGGATGGAGTTAGTTCTGGGTACGGCACCTATTTCGGTTGCTTCGTGTAGGATGGCACAATTGGAGTTAAAAGAACTGAAGGTTCAGTTGCAAGAGTTAACAGACAAGGGTTTTGCAAGACTGAGTTATTCATCGTGGGGTGCTCCGGTACTTTTTGTGTAGAAGAAAGATGGGTCGATGAGATTGTGCATAGACTACAGACAGCTCAACAAGGTGACAGTGAAGAATAAGTATCCTTTGCCAAGGATAGATGATTTATTTGACCAATTGAAGGGAGCTACGGTGTTTTTTAAGATAGACCTAAGGTTTGGTTACTACCAGTTGAGGGTTAAGGAGCAAGATGTGCTAAAAACTGCATTTCAGACGAGGTATGGCCATTATGAGTTTCTTGTCATGCCATTTGGCTTAACGAATGCTCCTGCGATCTTTATGGATTTAATGAACCGTATCTTCCAATCGTATTTGGATAAGTTTTTTATTGACGACATATTAATTTATTCTCGGGATGAGAGTGAACACCTTAGAATTGTTTTATAGACTCTAAGAGACAAGCAGTTGTATGCTAAATTCAGTAAGAGTGAGTTTTGGCTCCTAGAGGTCGGATTCTTAGGACACATTGTGTCGGGTGATGGCATTAGAGTTGATCCGAGTAAGATCTCGACTATTGTGGAGTGGAAACTGCCAAGGAATGTGTCAGAAATTAGAAGCTTTTTGGGTTTAGTGGGGTACTACAGACGGTTCGTAAAGGGGTTCTTCATGATTGCTACCCCGATGACGAAACTGTTGCATAAAGATGTTAAGTTTGAATGGACTGAGAAATGCCAACAGAGTTTTGAGAAATTGAAAGCATTATTGACTGAGGCGCCAGTTTTAGTACAACCTAAGTTAGGGAAAGAGTTTGTGGTTTACAGTGATGCGACATTAATGGCCTTGGCTATGTGTTGATGCAAGATGGTAAGGTAGTGGTTTATGCCTCGAGAGAGCTAAAACCGCATGAGAAGAATTATCCGACTCATGATTTAGAGTTGGCTACGATCGTCTTCGCTTTGAAGATTTGGCGTCATTATTTATATGGCGAGAAGTGTCGAATCTTCACCGATCACAAGAGTTTGAAGTACTTGATAGACCAAAAGGATTTGAATTTGCGACAACGGCGGTGGCTCGAATTATTAAAAGATTATGAATTAGTAATCGATTACCATCCGGGGAAAGTGAATGTGGTTGCGGATGCCTTGAGTAGAAAATCTCTGTATACTTTGAGAGCTATGAGTACAAGCTTAGCGTTGTCTGATGGTGGTGCTATATTGGCCGAGTTGAGGGCTAAACTGTTATTTATTCAGCAGATATGTGAAGCTCAAAATAATGATAGTGAGATGCAAGCTAAGAGAGCCCAGTGCGAATCGGGAAATGGCTCTAATTTTCGGGTGAGTTCAGATGGTCGTTTGATGTTTCATGACAGGATTTGTGTACCTAAGGATGATAAGTTGATCCAAAAAATTTTACATGAAGTGCACAGTGGTTGCTTGTCAGTACATCCGGGCAGTATGAAAATGTACAATGATTTGAAGAAATTGTATTGGTGGCCAGGTATGAAAAGAGACATCTCCGAGTTTGTTACAAAATGTTTGATCTGTCAACAAGTGAAAGCCAAACATCAAGTACCTTCGGGATTACTTCAACCAGTGATGGTTCCAGAGTGGAAGTGGGATCGAATCACAATGGATTTCGTAACGGGATTACCTATGACTCCAAGAAAGAAAGATGCTGTGTGGGTTATTGTGGATAGATTAACGAAGTCAGCTCACTTTGTACCGGTGCGTGTTGATTATTCACTCGATAAGTTTGCCAAATTTTATATTGCTGAGGTGGTGAGATTGAATGGAGTGCTTGTATCTATTATCTCAGATAGAGATCCGAGATTTACTTCGAGGTTTTGGAAGAAGTTGCAGGAAGCCTTGGGTACAAGTGATCGTCGAATTTAGAGTTTTGAATTTATAATGAGAATGATCGAACCTAGAAACTAACACTGACAACGATTTTGAGGCAAGCGCACCTATCGAACAGTAGTATAGTTAAGGCAAGATCGGAATGTCGAACCCAAAGGAACTAAAAGTACTAATACTAACTTTCTTTTTATTATCTAGCCTAAAATAATTGAAGTTGTTATTTAATCTAAATTTAACTAACTACTACGCTAAAGACGCAAAGACAAAAAGAATGAATTGGGGAAATACTGTTGGGAAAACTCAGTTGATTAAGGCGATACCTTTAGGAAGAATCCACCTAGCCTTCACTTGTTATCTAACACTGAACCAGATGATTTATTCACTTGACTTGATCCGTAAGATTCCCTAAGTTATATTAAACCCTCTCTCGAGGCGAATAACGTCTAACCCTAGGTTGATTAATTGAAATCTCTTTCTAATTAAAACCCCTAGAATCGTATTAACTCGATCTATGGACTCTCATATTAGGTTTCACCCTAATCCGGCAAAATCTGGTCACCCTATCTCTCGTCACCCTATCTCATATTAGGTTCCACTTGCGTCGCACTGCAGTATTGGATGTACTTGCGAAGAACACAAACTATCAAGCTTTTTATTCATCATCTCTACCTATGTTGATAGCATGGTTGCTGCGTCGAGGTTAAAAACTCTGGCTGATTTTGTTGGTTTTGTCCTTGTAACCTGCCACTGATAGTTATTCAGTGACATCTCTTCACTAAACTCGTAGGCTGCTTCAGGAGTTCTGTTGTTCAGGGTTCCAGCGGTGGCTGAATCAATTAGTTGCCTCGTTGAGGGGTTCACACAATTATAGAAAGTTTGGACTTGGAGCCACAAAGGGTAAACCATGGTGTGGACACCTTCTCAAAAGATCCTTGTATCTCTCCCGTGCGTCATATAATGTCTCTAAATCCATCTGCACAAAAGAAGAGATATCATTCCGTAATTTGGCCGTTTTGGCCGGTGGGAAATATTTTAATAGAAATTTTTTGGTCATTTGATCCCATGTAGTGATTGATCCTCGTGGTAACGAGTTTAACCACTCTTTGGCTTTATTCCTTAATGAAAAGGGAAATAACCGAAGACGTATGGCATCATCAGAAACGCCATTTATTTTGAAGGTATCACAGAACTCTAAAACATTAGCTATATGAGTATTTGGGTCTTCGTCCTGTAAACCATCAAATTGAACAAATTGTTGAATCATTTGTATAGTGTTAGGCTTTAATTCAAAATTATTAGCAGCTATAGCGGGCCTAACATTACTCGATTCTGCTCCTGTTAAATGAGGTTTAACATAATCATACATAGTACGCGGAGCATTATTTTCTGCCACATCTTGTGGTGGTGGATTATTCTCATCCATCCCTTCAGTAGGATTGGATCTGCCTTCTCGCTTTTCTTCTGTGTAATTTAGGGCTCGCCTAATTTCTCTGCGATTCCTGCGAACGGTAGCTTCAATATCACTGTCATATACTAATGGTCCTCTCGGGTTCCTTCTAGTCATAAACTAGAAGTACCTGCTAGGGAAAAGAAAGAAAGAAAATTTAGCAAAATAAAAAATTATCCTAAAATAAAAGTAAATTGCGGAAAATAAAAATAATGGCTAAAGTAATAAAAATAGAGATTTCTTAATATTTTAGTTCCCCGGCAACGGCACCAAAAACTTGATCGTCGAATTCAGAGTTTTAAATTTATAATGAGAATGATCGAACTTAGAAACTAACTCTGACAACTATTTTGAGGCAAGCGCACCTATCGAACAGTAGTATAGCTAAGGCAAGACCGGAATGTCGAACCCAAATGAACTAAAAGTACTAATACTAACTTTCTTTTTATTATCTAGCCTAAAATAATTGAAGTTGTTGTTTAATCTAAATTTAACTAACTATTAAGCTAAAGATGCAAAGACAAAAAAAGAATGAATTGGGGAAATACTGTTGGGAAAACTCAGTTGATTAAGATGATACCCTTAGGAAGAATCCATCTAGACTTCACTTGTTATCTAACACTGAACCAGACGATGTATTCACTTGACTTGATCTGTAAGATTCCCTAAGTTATATTAAACCCTCTCTCGAGGCGAATAACGTCTAATCCTAGGTTGATTAACTGAAATCTCTTTCTAATTAAAACCCATAGAATCGCATTAACTCGATCTATGGGCTCCCATATTAGGTTTCACCCTAATCGGGCAAAATCTCGTCACCCTATCTCTAGGCGTGCGATCAACTCCGCTTAATTATGCTAGATCTACTCTTAAGAAGGGACTTTTGCTCCACCACCTAAGCACATTCAACTTGAATCAACATCCTGAAAATATTAACGCAAGAATTAAGCACACATAATTAAGAACAAATCAAGTATTTATCATATAGTTCAGAAAACAATAACAAGATTCGTCTTAGGTTTCATCCCCTTCAGGTATCTGAAGGGTTTAGTTCATAACAATAAAATAAAACATCTCAAAAGAAAAGATAAAACAAAACATAAGAAATCCCTAAAACCCCCTGAAGGAATTGAAGGAGAGATCCGCCGTCTTGAGTATAATTCTGGCTTCTTGAGATGGATCAACTGGCTATCTTCGAGTGTTTCCCACAAATCTGACCTTTTCGGCTTGGCTCATTGGCCTAGCTAATCGCCCTCTTTTTAGGTTATACTTAGGGGGTTTATATAGGCTTTCGAAATAGGTTTCTTTGCCCTTAAGTATCCTTTTCCGAATGAAAGTCTTCTTTCCAGCGATAGGGACACGGTCATGGCACACGCCCGTGTGAATCATTTTTAAGCCGTGTTCGAATTTCTTTAATGAGGCACGACCGTGTGAATCGGGATCAGGCCTGTTCTAGTTTATCAGGGAGGCACGGCCGTGTGGGCTTAAGTCCAGGCCGTTTCAATTTCCACTTTGGCCCAATTTGGTCCATTTTAGGCCCGTTTCTTGTTCTTTCCATCGTCCGATGCTTTCCTGAGTATAAGACATGAAAAGAAAGGATTAAGAGCACCCTTTTACACAAATGAAGGGATAAATCATCCAAAAGTATGCTAAATATGGGATTAAAATATGTTACTTTTACAGTTTATCAACAAGGTTGAATTTTAGTACTGTGTTCCATCCTCAAACCGATGGCCAATCCGAAAGAGTGATTCAAGTTCTGGAGGATATGCTCCGATGTTGTGTGTTAGAGTTTGAAGGTAGTTGGGAAAAATATCTACCTTTGGTCGAGTTTTCATATACCAACAGTTATCAGTCGAACGGGTGGCACCGTACGATGCTTTATATGGTCGCAAGTGTCAGACTCCCTTGTATTAGACCGAGCTTAGTGAAAAGCAAATTCACGGGGTCGATTTAATTAAAGAGACTGAAGAGAAAGTGAAAGTGATCCGTGATAGTCTGGAAGCTGCTTCAGATCGACAAAAGTCATACGCGGATTTAAAAAGGAAATAAATCGAGTTTCAAGTGGGCGACAAAGTATTTTTGAAAGTATCCCCGTGGAAGAAAATATTGAGATTTGGTCGAAAGGACAAATTGAGTCCGCGATTCATAGGGCCGTATGAGGTTATTGAAAGGATTGGACCAGTAGCATACCGGTTGGCTTTGCCGGTAGAGTTAGAGAGAATACACAACGTGTTTCATGTGTTGATGTTACGGCGATATCGTTCTGATCCTTCGCATGTGATTCCCTTAACAGAAATTGAGATACGACCGGACATGACTTATGAAGAAGAACCAATTAAGATATTGGCTCGAGAGGTTAAACAGTTGAGGAACAAGAGCATAGCCTTAGTAAAAGTGTTATGGCAAAAACACGGTGTTGAAGAGGCTACATAGGAACCAGAAGAAGCCATGAGGGAACAATACCCAGACCTTTTTACCAGTAAGATTTTCGAGGACGAAAATCTCTAAAGGGGGAAGAGTTGTAACAGCTCGATTTTGGGGCTAGTCGGAACAGTGGTTTCAGGACCACTAATCTGAGGTTAAAGAAAATTATTTTTATATTATTTTACATGTTATAGCGTGATTATAAATATGCATGAGAATTTTGGTGCTTTAGTTTTAGCGATTGAATGCTTAATTGTGAAAAAGGACTAAATCGCATAAAGTGTGAAAGTTCTGTTTTACAACCTAGGGGTGTCTAATAGCAATATAATATCAAATTGAAGGTCCTTAAAGTGAAATTAGACCCATAGAGAATAGGTGGTAGGCCTTATGGGACAAAATGAAGTCAAAATTGGTCAAGTGGTTGGGTTAGGTGGAATAAATTGAAGGAAATAAAAAAATAAAAAAAAGGGATGATATCACCCATTTTATTCATCTTCTTCCCACCGAAAATATCAGCTAAGGAAGGGTTTTGGAAGCCAAAAAAAAGTTTCAGCAACTTCTCACCCTTGAAAATCAAGAATAGCGTGGAAACAGCCTTGACCGAGGAAAAGGCAAGGTTACGGACTAAACTGTCGACTAATACATTTTGCACTGAGGTAAGTTTATGTGTAAATGATACATCTTTAATACATGTTACTCATTGGTGCATTGTTTGAATGAGATCAATTATGTTTGAGATTGATTGAAATTGATAGATAGTGAATAATTCTCGTATGAACCTCGGAATAGATATGTAAGTGCGGAAAAATGACCGTAAATATTCTTATTGGTGGGCTATGTGCGATAACACCATAATTATTCTTTTTGGTGGGCTGTGTGATACCACCTTATTGTTTATTCACGATGGGCTATGTGCAATACCATCGTTTGTAGTATCATTTGGTGGGCTATGTGCGTAACCACCGTAAATATTCTTGTTGGTAGCTATGTGCAATACCACCCTATTATTGACTAATGGTGGGCTGTGTGCGAAACCACCAGGTACTTAGTATTATTCCAAATGGTTCATCGAGAAATTATCTATGTAAATGTTTCATGTGGCTTTGTGGTGATGAGTACAGGATATGTGAGCAATATAAACGTTATACGGTTGGAAGGTGGTAAGAGATGAGATGAGTAAGCATGGTTATGGAAATGTGAATTATTCTTGTTTAGTATGAAATGTTATTGACTGATTAGCACATGCTATGATGCTTATTGTTTACATGTAAACTTACTAAGCTTAAAGCTTACTCCCTTTCTTTTTCCCTTATTTTTTTTAGTGTCAAAGAGCCTGCTCGGGATACGAAGATAATTTGAAGATCACCCACACTATCAGCCCATCTCGGTATATCTAGAATTAGCATTTTGTGTATGGCATGTATAGGGGCTAGACTTAGTGAAATGTTATGTTGTTTTGGCCAAGTGTGTTGGCTCTTTCAAAGATGAACTCTTTTGTATATGACCATAGTTAATGGCTCATTATTATTAATATATGAGAAGATGAGGGTATTCATGAATGTATATGATACATGATTGAGTTACTTGGTAAATGGTTGAATGTGATTGATGTTGTATGAGTTAGGGTGATAAAAAGAGCTTGGCAAATAGCCTTGTTCCTGTCCACACGGGTAGGCACACGGACGTGTGTCTAGGCCGTGTGTCCCCTGCATGTTAGTGTCGCAAGTCAGTGTCGACCACAGGCTAGACACACGGGCGTGTACCTAGGTTGTGTGCCCCTTATTTGGTTGCTGACCTCACAAACAGAATACCCAGGTTTTCACACACGGGTGAGGACACGAGCGTGTCTAGGCTGTGTGGAGGACACGGGCCAAGAACATGGGCGTGTGTCCGGCCGTGCGAAAACCCCTGTAGGTTCGAATTGAAAAATAAATTTTGCACGGGCGTGTCCCAGTACGTGTGGCCCTATTAAGGCAAAATTTTCCTAAGTTTACAAAAGATCCCGGTTTGATTGCGAAGCCCTTCGTTTGCATGTGTAAGGCCTCGTAGGCCCATAATAAGAATGTTATGAGTGTGAATGAAAAATTTTAAATTGGAATGAAATTTGATAGTCCAAAGTTGTATGTTCAAGCGAGATAAGTCAAGTAATGCCTCATACCTGGTTCCGGCGTTGAATACGGGTAAGGGGTGTTACAAAATGTCAAAATTGAAAATAAATGTGTTAGATCTAAGGTTTTGATTGCTTAAAATATTAGTGAATTAGAGCATTTTCTTTTCAATCTTCTTCAGAGTTCCAATAATATTGGTCTCATGATTCAATGATTTGTTGGTTTATGGTAAGCTTGATGTTGTATATTGAAGAGATAAGGAAGATATCTACACAACTCAGAATCATTTTGAAAACTTTTAGGTGCTTTTCTCATACTAAAGTACAAAATTTCACTAAATGGAAAAAATCCCATAAAATATAAAGTATCACCAAAGATTCCAGAGGGCCTAAAACTCACAAACAACTAAATCTTGAAGCTGACTGTAAAATAAATAGAATTCGGTAATGAAAATATATCGCAAAGAAAAGAGAAATAAAAATAAAGAGCACACAGATTTTTACGTGGAAACCCTTTCGGGAAAAAAACCACGGACAGAGGAGAAGAAAATTCACTATGTCTAATTCGAATGATCACAAGAGGAATAGACTATGTCTATTTATAGGCTTGTAAAACCATATTCTAATAGGAGTGTAGTAAGACCGAAACACCTTACTCTAATCAAAATATCAAATCGATGGAGTTTAATAAAGTTTAAAAAACCTTATTCTAAAATAAAATAAAAGAAGTGCAGTTCTATATGGATTTTACTTTTATTTTATTTTACCACTGTATTTTATTTAAATAAGGATTCGGGTCACTTAATTCTAACAATCTCCACCTTGACACGAATTCTCAATGAACAAGTTCTTCATCGCGAACTCTCAACGAACAAGTTCTCCACCTCTTCCATAAAACCCCTTAAGGGTTTGACTTCAACAATGAACACCAACCAAATCTAAGCAATGCTCAAACTTGGTTATAGAAAGTGACTTAGTCATCATATCTGCAGGATTTTCATGAATACTAATTTTGCTCACAATAATATCATCACGAGCAATAATATCACGAACAAAATGATACCGAACATCAATATGTTTTGTTCTCTCATGAAACATTTGATCTTTTGTAAGGATGATCATATGTCAGAGTCTTAAAAATTTATAAAAAGAATGATCGAGCCTAGAAACTAACTATGACAACGATTGAGGCAAGCACACCTATCGAACAGTAGTATAGTTTAGTGGCAAGACCGGATTGTCGAACTCAAAGGAACTAGAAGTACTAATACTAACTTTCTTTTTATTATTTAGCCTAAGAATAAAAGTGAATTATTAATTAATCTAAAATTAACTAACTATTAAGCTAAAGATGCTAAGACAAAGAGAATGAATTGTAGAAATACTTGTTGGAAAAACCAATTGATTAAGACAATACTCGAGGAAGAATCCACCTAGACTTCACTTGTTATCTAACTCTGAACCAGACGATTTATTCACTTGACTTGATCCGTAGGATTCCCTAATTTATATTAATACCTCTTTCGAGGCTACTAATGTCTAACCCTAGGTTGATTAATTGAAATCTCTTTCTAATTAAAACCCCTAGAATTGCATTAACTCGATCTATGGACTCCCATATTAGGTTTGACCCTAATCTGGAAGATTTTCGTCATCCTATTTCTAGGGTTGCGATCAACTCCGCTTAATTATGCTAGATCTACTGTTAAACAGGGACTTTTGCTCCACTGCCTAAGCACATCAATACTTGAATCAATATCCTGAAATATCAAAACAAGAATTAAGAACACATAATTAAGAACAAATCAAGTATTTATCATATAGTTCAGAAAACAATAATAAGATCCGTCTTAGGTTTCATCACCCTCAGGTGTTTGAGGGTTTAGTTCATAATGGTAAAAGAATACATCTCAGAAGAAAATATAAAACAAAACATAAGAAAAACCCTAAAACCCCTAAAGGAAATTGAAGGGAAGATCTTCCGTCTTGAGTATAACTCCGACTTCTTGAGATGAATCAACTGGCTTTCTTCGAGTAAATCCCACAATTTTGGCCTCTCTGGCTCAGCTCTTCGGCCTAACTGGACCCCCTAATTGGACTCCCCCTGAAGGATGACCTCTAGGGTGTTTATATATGCTTTTGGAATGGCTTTCTTTGCCTCTAAGTACCCTAATCCGAATAAAACTCTTCTTTGTCACGTCAGGGACACGCCCATGGCACACGCCCGTATGAATCGTGGCCAGGCTGTGTTCGGGTCTGTTAAGGTGGCACGGCAGTGTGGTCTTGGGCCCAGGCCGTGTTGATTTCGTGATATGGCCCATTTACTCTGTTTTAGGCCCGTTTCTCGTTCTTTTCATCCTCTGGCGCTCTCCTGAGTACAAAACATGAAAACAAAGGATTAAGAGCACCAAATTACACAATTCAAGGCTTAAATCATCCAAAAGTATGCTAAATTTGGGGTTAAAATATGTTCAAATTACGGTTTATCAAAGGAAGATGGCACTCCGACTGTCAAAAAATACTGTACTAATTTGAAGGGCTTCATTGAGTTCTCTAAAGAGTCCCTTCAACCAAATAGCTTCTTTACAAGCCTCAGTAATAACCATGTACTCAACTTCACTGGTAGACAAAGCAACTGTAGTTTGCAAAGTGGCTTTCCAACTGATTGTAGAACCTCGGATTGTAAATACATAACATGTGAGAGATCTTCTTCTATTAAGGTCTTTAGCAAAGTTAGCATCAACATACCTAATGACTCCATCTCTAGTTCTTCCAAACTGTAAGCAAACATCAGTAGTACCTCGTAAGTATCTTAAAATCCACTGAACTACTTTCCAATGTTCTTTACCAGGATTCACCAAGTATCTGCTAACTGCACTGACTGTATATGATAAATCTGGACGTGAACAAACCATAGCATACATGAGAGATCCCACTACATTAGAGTATAGAACATGTCACATGTACTCAATCTCATCATCTAATTGTAGAGACAAAGCCGATGAAAGTCTAAAATGGGCTGCTAAAGGAGTACTAATAGGCTCAGCACTTTGCATATTGAAACTGCAAAGAACTTTTTCAATGTATCCCTTCTGACTTAAGTACAATTTAATTGCTTTTCTATCTCTGAGAATCTCCATACCAAGTATCTCCTTTGCTGGTCCCAAATGTTTCATCTCAAATTCATTACTTAGTTGGGCTTTGACCTTTCTTATCTCTCCTTTATCTTTTGCTACTATCAACATGTCATCAACATAAAGGAGTAGATACACAAAAGAACTATCAATGTTTTTCTTAAAGTAAAACAGCTGTCAAAGCTACTTCTTTTGAAATCATGAGAATTCATAAAGGAATCAAACCTCTTGTACCACTGTCTTGGTGACTGTTTCAAATCGTAAAGGGACTTTTTCAACAAGCAAACATAGTCCTCTTTTTTCTGAGACTATAAAACCCTCTGGTTGTTGCATGTAAATATCCTCCTCAAGTTCTCCATGCAAAAATACAGTTTTTATATCTAACTGCTCAAGCTCTAAATCATACATGGCCATAATACCAAGCAAAGCTCGAACCAAACTATGCTTCACAACTGGGGAGAACACATCTGTGAAGTCCACTCTTGGAATTTGACTGTAACCTTTTGAAATAAGTCTTGCTTTATATCTGGGTTCTTCAACTCCTAGAGTCCCTTCTTTCTTTTTAAACACCTATTTACAATGAACAACCTTTTTATCTTTAGGAAGTTTAACAAGATTGCATGTTCTGTTTTTTTTTGGAGTGATTCCATCTCCTTTTGCATAGCAAACGTCCACTTTTCTAAGTCTTCACAGCTAACCACCTTAGAATAATTAGATGGCTCTTGGCTTGTATCTATATCTTCAGCCACATTTAAAGCAGAAACAACTAGATCGGCCTTGGCATACTTATTTGGAGGTTTAATTTCTCTTCTAGTTCTGTTTTTGGCTATAGAGTATTGTGGTGAAGAAGCAACTCTATTCTGAATTTTTGTACTAGCTTGAGGAATCGACTCTGTTGTAGATTTAGATTAATCTGATGCTCCACTTGCTTTTTTAGAGTCTTTAAGAGATAAGTTAGGTAGCAGAGTAGTTTCATAAAAAACAACATCTCTGATAATCAAAACTTTTCTATTTTCAGGACATCATAACTTATACCCTTTTACACCAGTTTTATAACCAAGAAAAACACATTTAATGGATCTCAGTTCCAATTTTCCATTATTAACATGAGCATATGGAGGACACCCAAAGATCTTTAAATCAGAATAGTCAGTAGAATTACCAGACCATACCTCTTGTGGAGCCTTTTTCTCAATGGCAACAGGTGAATATCGGTTGATCAAAAAACATGCAGTAGAGGCTGCTTCTAACCAAAATGACTTTGGTAAGTTGGCATTTGAAAACATACATCGGACCTTCTCCATGATCATTCTGTTCATTCGTTCTGCAACACCGTTTTGCTGTAGAGTATAACGAACTGTCAAGTGTCTCGCGATCCCTTCTGACTTCCACTGTAACAGTCCGATTTAGACCCTAGTCAGAATAGTGGTTTTGAGACCACAAATCCGAGTCAAAAAATATTTTAATATTATTTTCGGTGCTTGCAATTTGTGAATAGGCATGTGTGAAATTTTCATGATTTAATTTGTCCAATTGTGTGCTTAATTTGATAAAGGATCTAATTGCATAAAATGCAAAATTAGCATGCCATGTGTTAAAAGAACCTATGTGCTATGTCTTAATTAATATGAAGTCCTTATGATGTTATTATGCCATTTTTAAGTTAGTGGACAATTATGTCCATAGATTAAATGTTTTTCATTAATATATCATTAAGGGTAAAATGGTAAAATGTTAATTAAGTTTAATTTAATAAAACAAAAGCTTGAATAAAGGCCATTTGTGTGTTCATCCATTGAAAACAAGAAAAGAGAAAGGGTTTTAAGCTTCCATGATATTCGGCCATTACAAGTCTTGATTAAGGTATGTTAGTTGTTCGGTTTTTTGATAATTTCTACTTTTTATAGTCGTTTCTTCGAGTACTACAAAACTCATGCCTTAATTTTGGAATTTGATGATGATTTTGAAATGTGCCATTGATTAATGTTTGAGCTTTGTGATGTTAGTTGATTAAATATTAAATTTGTGTGTTAGATTAACAAGTTTTGTCTTTGGATTTTTGGTGAAATTGAGTAATTTGGACTAAATTGTGAAAATAATATTTTGAGGGACTAAAATGTGAAATAAATGAAATGTGTGGACTTGTATGATCATGATGAAAATTCAGCTAAGCATGGGTACAAGAGAATTTTGTGTATTTTGTGATTTTGTGAAATAAGAACTTGAATGTCAAAATGTGAAAATGTGAGGGTTAATTTGTAAATTACCCTAAATGTGTGTTTTTGGATTGAATTGAGTGATTTGGTGAATAAAATAGTTAAATTTGAATATGTATAGATCAAGAACTAAAGAAAATGGATTTAGATCGAGGAAAGTCGAAAGTGACCGAATAGTCGAATTCGTCCGTCTATATCCGTACGAGGTAAGTCTATATACAAATAAATGTATTTGAATTGATTTATTTATGCTCATATGAAATTGAATTGTGATGAATGAATACAGAAGATATAAGCTTGAAATCCGTGGAAGTATCAACAATGTGCAATGTCCGAAAAGTCTCGTACGAACTTTAGGAATAGTTAGGATACATATGTCATGACATAGGGTTCCGATATGTGATATCATGTAAGACAACGTCTAGGATGTTGGCATTGATTTGAGATTTACATGTAAGACCATGTCTGGGACATTGGCATCATATTTGATTCGTGTAAGACCCTGTCTGGGACAGTGGCATCGATATTGGATTACATGTAAGACCACGTATAGGACGTTGGCATTGTACGAGTATTCCGAGTTATTAGAGTATCCTATTTGTTTCTGAATGGTTCAACAGGCAATTTCGAGAAATGAAAGACTATGTGAAATATGTAATCGATTCAGGTACGTTTGAAATGTATACTATGATGGAGTATGAAAGGTAAGTATATGTGATTGTGCACAAGTGAGATATGTACATAGATTCAATAAGACAAAATGTGGTATATGTATGATTGTGATATGAGCAAAAGTGATACTTTGAAATATGAATTGTTAGTAAGCAATGGCTAAATAAATGAGCCATAGAAGAAATATGAATTTGAAATTGATATATATTAATGATCTTTTATTTGATATGATTATGAATGTAATATGTTAAGTTTATTTATATATGGCTTACTAAGCTTTTGAAAGCTTACTCTATGTGTGTTTGCATTGTTTTATAGATCTTTAAAGCTACGGAAGGCTCGGGGATAGTCAAGGATCATCACCGCACTATCAATCTCTATTTTGGTACCTTGTGAAAGTGTATATATTAAAGTATGGCATGTATAGTCTAGTTAGTTTTTGATTATGTTTTGAAAAGTGTATAAATAGCCATGTGATATGGCTAGATATTGAATATGATGTAAATGAGTAGTTCATGCTATATGATGCATAGTTTGGTATGGTTGGATTGATAATGGTTGGCTAGTGAAATGGCCAAATTTATGATAAGTTTGATGATTGCAAAGTTAGTATATTATAGATGAAAATGGCCAAATTGAATTGGTATGTTTGTGGTTGAATTTTGGCTTAGAAATTGCTTGTGTTTAGATTGAGCTAAATGGTACATAAGTTGTGATGCTTGATATACTTTTCAATGAATAGTAAAGATGATCATTTTGGTATGTTTTGGTTGCTTTTGATGCTTGGAATGATGCTTATTTGTGCTTGTAGGTATAATCCAAAGTGTGGGTGGCAAATTGGCCTTGTAAGTGGTCTATATTTGCCCACACGATTGAGTACACGGGCATGTGGCTCAACCGTGTCCCTCATGGTTGCATTTCAAAACAAGTCAGTTTTGACCATGGGCTGGACACACGGGCATGTGACTGGCCATGTGGTGCAAGTTAGTGTCAACCACGGGTGAGGCACACGGGCGTGTCTCAGGCCGTGTGGACAAGTCAGTATGTATGCCTTATTTTGCCACGGCTTAGACACACGGATGTGTCTAATCGTGTGTCAGAGTGTTAAAAATTTATAAAAAGAATGATCGAGCCTAGAAACTAACTGTGACAACGACTTGAGGCAAGTGCACCTATCTATTCTATAGCTTAGCGGCAAGACTAGATTGTCGAACCCAAAGGAACCAAAAGTACTAATACTAACTTTCTTTTTATTATTTAGCCTAAGAATTAAAGGAAATTTTATCTAATCTAAAATTAACTAACAACTAAGCTAAAGATGCGAAAAACAAATAGAGTGAATTGTGGAGAATAACTTTGGGAAAAACCAATTGATTAAGACGATACCCGAGGAAGAATCCATCTAGACTTCACTTGTTATCTAACTCTGAACCAGATGATTTATTCACTTGACTTGATCCACAGGATTCCCTAATGTATATTAATCCCTCTCTCGAGGTAACTAACGTCTAACCCTAGGTTGATTAATTGAAATCTCTTTCTAATTGAAACCCTAGAATTGCATTAACTCGATCTATGGACTCCCATATTAGCTTTGACCCTAATCCGACAGATTTTCGTCACCCTATCTCTAGGCGTGCGAGGAACTCTACTCAACTATACGGGATCTACTCTTAGGTAGGGTCTATTCCTCCTCTACCTAAGCACATCAGTACTTGAATCAATATCCCGGAAATATCAACACAAGAAGTAAGAACATATAGTTAAGAACAAATCAAGTATTTATCATATAATTCAGCAAACGATAACAAGATTCATCTAGATTTCATCCCCCTCAGGTATCTGAGGGTTTAGTTCATAATCATACAAGAATACAAATCAAAAGAAAAGATAAAATAAAACATAAGAAAACCCTAAAACCCCCTGAAGGAATTGAATGAGAGATCCTCCGTCTTAAGTATGATTCCGGCTTCTTGAGATGAATCAACTGGCTTTCTTCGAGTAAATTCCACAATTCTGGCCTCTCTGGCTCGGCTCCTTAGCCTACCTGGACGCCTCCTGAACGTTGGCCTCTAGGGTGTTTATATAGGCTTTTGGAATGACTTTCTTTGCCTCTAAGTACCTTAATCCGACTGAAACTCTTCTTTCTCACGTTAGGGACACGCCCATGGCACACGCCCGTGTGAATCATGGCCAGACTGTGTTCAGGTCTGTTGATGAGGCACGGCTGTGTGGTCTTGGGCCCAGGCTGTGTTGATTTCGTGTTATGGCCCATTTACTCCATTTTGGGCCCGTTTCTTGTTCTTTTCATCCTCCGGTGCTTTCCTGAATATAAAACATGAAAACAAAGGATTTAGAACACCAACTTACACAATTCAAGGCTTAAATTATCCAAAAGTACGCTAAATGTGGGATTAAAATATGTTCATATTATGGTTTATCAAATACCCCCACACTTAAGCTTTTGCTTGTCCTCAAGCAAAATTCTCAACATTTAAAACGAACTTCCCTGATTCATAAAATTCATCAATAATGTTTCATCATAATTCAAAGGTAATTCATACATTGATAATTTAAGTAAAAGGGTCTTAAAGATTCAAACAATCAAAGTCATACATTTATAGCACGAAAACATAGGCGTTTCCCTTTACCTAAATAATTACCTCTGATTTGGAATTGACAAGAGTTGGCATCCTCACTAAAGATTCACTCAAATCACTCAAAGTGTTTAAGGTTCAAAATTAAGCACTCAAAAGTCAAACACGAAAAGTTAATCCCATAGGCTTGCCTGAAAATCAAATCTCCACCACTGTAAAATGAGATGATACATAAATCAAAAGGTCTTTAAAAAGGGTTGTAACGGGGCTTAGGTTGAAAGGTGTGGATAAAGGCTAAATTAGAAGGTTAGAATCGAGATTGAATTTGACAATTTACCTAGCTAGAAAAACGAGCTAATCCTAAATAAATACATCAATTGAAAACTAATAATACGAGCTTTTTCTTCAAGATTTGAAATTTAAACATGTAAGCTCACTTAGTAGAACTAATAATGAATATACTTCGTTTTTTTTAAGAACAAATCAAGTAATAACGGATGAATTCAACTATTGGAATAAAATAATTAGGAAACTGATCAATTTAAATCTCGATATAAGGGTAGTCAAAAGGAATGGTGATAACAAATACAAAGGGTTTTGGGTTAATATTAGCTGGTGAGTCAATAAAAAGGGTTGTTAGGATCAAAGGGGGTTCACTAAGGGTTAATTATGAAGGTAGGCTTTTTAGTGGAGTGAGTGGGTTAAATCCTAAGTGCCTTTATCATCTCTGTATATCAAATCAAAGGTGTGGTCTCGACATGTATAATCGAAGCAAGTTCTAGAATAATAAATCAATGCTGACACACTCATAATAAAAAGCGAGCACAAAAGAATGTATGCTCTAAAAGGCTCAAAATATCACAAGAATTATGGGTTTTTGATATCAACCTTGTGAATTTCAAACTTCAAGGTAATAATTAGATTTAGGTAGACAACCTAACAAAATTTTAATTTTTGAAAATAGACTCATCATGCTTGATTTTCTAGTCTTCTAAAGTTTAAATCATCACTACACAATTATCAATGACTTAATCCAAAACATATCAAAGAAAATCATGGATCACAGGAAATTTCATTCTCATAATAATGTGAGAAAATTACTTAAAGACAAGATATCATTCAGGGATTTGAGAATAATGAAAAAAATTAGGCATTTTCTCGAAATAAATATTCACCCCCCACACTTAAGATGTACATTGCCCTCAATGTACAAAGATAGATAATGATCATATAGTAAGAAAATCAAAAGAGTGGGAGAGAGGTGAAACTTCCCGAGTTTTGGATGGAGTTAATGAAGAGAAACGTAGGGAGTGCCTAGAGCCGTTTGAACTTGAATCCTCAAAGTATCCGGTCTGATTTTATTGTATCCTAAGCTAAATCTAAATACCATGGAGAATAAGAAGAAAATAATAATAATAAAAATAAGAATAAAAGTAAATAATGAAAAATGAAAGAAGAAAGATAACGGGAAAAGAAAAGGAAGAAAGGGGTTTAAATAGAGATGCATCCCACGCCCGTGTTCCTTTCTGTGGTGCCCACACGGCCACGGCCACGACCGTGTGCAAGGCCGTGTGGGTATGAAAACCTGCTCCTAAAAGTCTGGTTAGTTCTTAGGTAGATTCTAAAATTTGAAAATATAAAAATTAATGGGGTTAGTGCTCGGGTTGCCTCCCGAGAAGCACTCATTTAAAGTCTTAAGCTAGACTTTTCTCTTATTCGCATAGTCATGGTGGTTTCATGAGTTGGAAGTCCTTCCTCATGCTATCAATTCTATTATCAGTACATAGTTTAAGTCGGGTAGCGTTTACTATAAAAGTACCGGATGTAGGATTACTTACCTCGACTGTTCCGTATGGGAAAATCTTGAGTATCCTAAAAGAAATTTCTTTGTTTATATTAGGGTCAAGAAGAGGTATTCTAGGGTCTGCCTTATCTAACAATACCTGATCTTTGATCTTAAATTCGTTTGTCCCACGGAATGGTGTTGGTTCTGCTTTGTGTATTACTAACTTCTCCTTGAAGTGTGTCTTCTACTCGTCTAGCTCATCGATCTAAAGCCTTCGTTCCTCATGAGTTATTTGCCCATTGGCATGAGATCTAGGATCTGGTTCAACCGTGTTGTTCTATGGTGCTTCCTGAAAAGAAGGTTTAACCGAATGGTTATTAATAGAATTTATGTTCTTACCTTGATTACTCGATGTTCTAGCGGAGTCGAGGGCCTAGAGACTGATTGATTCGTCACCTACACAAAGTATGAGTTCACCTACGCTAACATCAATTTTAGTCCTGGCAGTTGCTAAAAAGGCTCTTCCTAAAATCAATGGGATACTATTGTCCTCATCCATGTCTAAAACGACAAAGTCTACTGGGAATACGAATTTATCAATTTTCACAAGAACATCTTCAATTATACCCCTAGGAATTCTGATAGTCTTATCAGCTAATTGAATGCTCATCCTAGTTTGTTTGGGTTTCCCTAGACCTAGCTGTTTAAACAATTTATAAGGCATAACATTGATGCTTGCCCCTAAATCCGCTAAAGCATTATCAATAGATAGGCTACCAATTAAACATGGAATTGTAAAACTCCCTGGATCTTTTAATTTCCGTGGTAGTTTATTTTGTAACATTGCTGAGCACACTGCGTTTAGTTCCACATGCAATTCCTCATCTAACTTCCGCTTGTTTGTTAGAAGCTCTTTTAAAAATTTCCTTGAATCTGTCATCTGTGAAAGAGCTTCAAGAAACGGTAAGTTAATATGTAATTTCTTTAAAAGTTTAAGAAACTTACCAAATTGTTCCTCTGTGTTGTCTTTCGGTATCGCATTGGGATATGGTATACGAGGTTGGTATTCTTTAATTACTGGTTTTGGCTTCTCATGACTTACCTCGACCTTACCCTTTTTCACCAAATTCTCTTGGCTTAAGTTGGGCTCATCTAACCCTACACTATCCTAAGTTGTTATGGCTTGAAGTTGCTCTTTTGGGTTAGTTTCAGTGTTGCTTGGCAAGCTGCCTTGTGGTCTTTCAGAGATCAGCTTAGTAAGTTGCCCTAGCTGGTTTTCGATCCCTTGAATCGATGCTTGTTGATTTTTAAGTATTGTCTCGGTGTTTTGAAGACGAGTTTCTGTCACCGAGATGAATTTTGTCAGCATCTCCTCAAGGTTCAGCTTCTTTCCCTGTGGGTGCGGCTGTTGTTGGAAGTTTTGAGGGGGTTGTTGTCTCTGATTTCCTTGATCACCCCATGAAAAATTGGGGTGGTTCCTCTAACCTGGATTGTAAGTATTACTATAAGGGTTATTTTGAGATTTGTAATTGTTACCCATATAGTTCATTTGTTCATTCTCTGCACTCGGGTTGTAAGGTGCATATTTTGTGTTGTTCATCCCTCCTCCATTCATATCGCACTGCATAACTGGATGTACCTGTAAAGAACCACATAAACCATCATCCTTTTTATTTAACGTTTCTACCGAATTTGATAGCATGGATACTGCGTCGAGGTTGAAAACACTGGCTGCTTTTGTTGGCTTTCTCCTTGTAACTTGCCACTGATATTTATTCAGTGACATCTCCTCTATAAATTCGTAAGCAGCCTCAGGTGTTTTGTTATTTAGGGTTCCGCCGGCAGCTGAATCAATCAATTGTCTAGTTGAAGGGTTCAGACTGTTGTAAAAAGTTTGGACCTGTAGCCACAAGGGTAATCCATGATGTAGGCACCTTCTCAATAGATCTTTGTATCTCTCTCATGCATCATAAAGTGTTTCTAAATCCATCTGCACAAAAGAAGAGATGTCATTCCTTAACTTGGCCGTTTTGGCTAGCAGAAAATATTTTAACAGAAATTTTTCAGTCATTTGATCCCATGTAGTGATTGACCCTCGTGGAAGAGAATGCAACCACTGTTTAGCTTTATTCCTCAAGGAAAACTGAAATAACCGAAGATGGATGGCATCATCAGAAACACCATTTATTTTGAAGGTGTCACAAAATTCTAGAAAATTCACTAAGTGTGTGTTAGGATCCTCATCCTGCAAACCATCAAACTGAACAAACTGTTGTATCATCTGTATAGTGTTAGGTTTCAGTTCAAAATTATTTACAGCAATAGTAGTCTAACAATACTTGACTCAGTTCCTGTTAAATTAGGTTTAGCATAATCATACATAGTTCGAGGAGCATGATGTTCGGCTGCCTTTGGAGGTAGCGGATTATTCTCAGCCATCTCTTCGGTGGTATTGATTTCGACTTCTTTCTCTTCTTCTATGTAGTTTAAGCTTCGCCTTATTTCTCTACGATTTCTGCGAACAGTACCTTCAATATCACTGTCGTAAAGTAGGGGTCCTGTCGGGTTCCTTCTAGTATAAACTAGAGGTACCTGCCAGAAGAAAAGAAGAAAAGTTAGAAAAGTAAAAATTTTAATTGCAAAAATAAAATAAATATAATATGGCTAAAGTAATAAAAATTAAGCGTTCTTAATATTTCAGTTCCCCGGCAACGGCACCAAAAACTTGATTGTGTGTCAGAGTCTTAAAAATTTATAAAAAGAATGATCGAGCCTAGAAACTAACTGTGCCAATGACTTGAGACAAGTGCACCTATCGAACAGTAGTATAGCTTAGCGGCAAGACCGGATTGTCGAACCCAAAGGAACCAAAAGTACTAATACTAACTTTCTTTTTATTATTTAGCTTAAGAATTAAAGGAAATTTTATCTAATCTAAAATTAACTAACAACTAAGCTAAAGATGCGAAAAACAAAGAGAGTGAATTGTGGAGAATAACTTTGGGAAAAACCAATTGATTAAGACGATACCCGTGGAAGAATCCACCTAGACTTCACTTGTTATCTAACTCTGAACCAAACGATTTATTCACTTGACTTGATCCGTAGGATTCCCTAATGTATATTAATCCCTCTCTCGAGGTAACTAACGTCTAACCCTAGGTTGATTAATTGAAATCTCTTTCTAATTGAAACCCTAGAATTGCATTAACTCGATCTATGGACTCCCATATTAGGTTTGACCCTAATCCGACAGATTTTCGTCACCCTATCTCTAGGCGTGAGAGCAACTCTGCTCAACTATACGGGATCTACTCTTAGGTAGGGTCTATTCCTCCTCTACCTAAGCACATCAGTACTTGAATCAATATCCCGGAAATATCAACACAAGAAGTAAGAACATATAGTTAAGAACAAATCAAGTATTTATCATATAGTTCAGCAAACGATTACAAGATTCATCTAGATTTCATCCCCCTCAGGTATCTGAGGGTTTAGTTCATAATCATACAAGAATACAACTCAAAAGAAAAGATAAAATAAAACATAAGAAAACCCTAAAACCCCCTGAAGGAATTGAATGAGAGATCCTCCGTCTTAAGTATGATTCCGGCTTCTTGAGATGAATCAACTGGCTTTCTTCGAGTAAATTCCACAATTCTGGCCTCTCTGGCTCGGCTCCTTGGCCTAGCTGGACGCCCCCTGAAGGTTGGCCTCTAGGGTGTTTATATAGGCTTTTGGAATGACTTTCTTTGCCTCTAAGTACCCTAATCCGACTGAAACTCTTCTTTCTCACGTCAAGGACACACCCATGGCACACGCCCGTGTGAGTCGTGGCCAGGCCGTGTTGATTTCGTGTTATGGCCCATTTACTCCGTTTTGGGTTTGTTTCTCGTTCTTTTCAACCTCCGATGCTTTCCTAAATATAAAACATGAAAACAAAGGATTAAGAGCACCAAATTACACAATTCAAGGCTTAAATCATCCAAAAGTATGCTAAATGTGGGATTAAAATATGTTCATATTATGGTTTATCAGTGTCTGAGGCAGTGTGAGGCACATAGGCTGCCCACACGGGCGTGTGACGTCTGTAGCTTTGAAAAATGTTTGGTTTAGTCCCGACCTCTTTCTAATGCATGTTTAAGGTCTCGTAGACCTGTTTAAGGGACACTTTCATTTTATTGGTTAAATTATGACATGAAATGTTTGTATAAGATCCAATTTGTCGGGTAATGCCTTTAACCCTAGACCGACGATGGTTACGAGTTAGGGGTGTTACATCTACAGTTTATTAAACTTATCAGAACAGAACTCTAAGCCATTATCTGTGCGGATGTATTTTATTTGTTTTCCCGTATGTTTTTCAATCATAGTTTTCCAGGACTTAAATGCGGAAAACACATTGCTTTTCTGTTTCAGGAAGAACACCTAAACTTTTCTGGAAAAATCATCAATAAAAGTTAGCATATAATTAGCTCTACCTCTCGAAGGCACTCCAGATGGCCCCTGCAGATCAGAATATAATCTAACAATCCCTTCGTATTATGAATTCCTCTAGTGAATCGAACTCTGTTTTGCTTCCAAAAAATGTAGCGCTCACAGAATTTCAGTTTACAAATTCCTTGCCCATCAAGAAGTCATCTTTTGCTTAATTCTGCCATGCTATTCTCACTCATATGCCCTAGCTACATATGCCAAAGTTTAGTAATATCATCATTTGATAAGAAAGAGGAAGCGACAACTGCATCATCAGTAACAGAAGAACCTTGCCGAACATATAACTTGGCAGTCTTTCTCTGCTCTTTCATCACAATGAGGGAACCTTTGGAAATCTTCAAAACCCCACTTTCAGCTGTGTATATGTACCCTTTTGAATCAAGAGTACTTAACGAAATTAAATTTCTCTTCAATTTTGGAACATGTCGTATGTCACTAAGTGTTCTGACATCTCCATCAAACATCTTAACTTTAATTGTTCCAACACCTGTGATTTTACGTGAAGCATTATTTCCCATCAAAACAACACCTTCAGACATTTTTCGTAAGTTATAAGCTAATCTCGATAGGGACTCATGTGGAAGGTGTAGCCCGAATCAAGAATCCACTCCTCGCTCATTTTAGAATTTTTGACTGAAGCGAGTAGAAGTTCACCATCATTGTAGTCTTCTACAACATCAGCTTCACCGGAATTTTCTGATTGTTTTCCCTTTTGGTTCGCAGCATCCCTTTTGATCATATTCTGTAGCTTATACCACTCGAATTTAATGTGCCCTTTATTCTTACAGAATTTACAAGTTTTACCTCTGTTTGAAGACTTTGATCTACCTTTAGATTTACCGCGAAGATTCTGTTCCTGTGTCTTTCCACGATCATCATCAACATTCCGATCTTGTCTCCCACGAACAATGAGATCCTTGTAACATCCCAAAAATGGGGTTATTTGGAAATTAATTATTTTTCTTATGTATGAACTGCTGTGATATTATTTATGGAATAATAGAGCTTAATTAAGGCTTTGAGTTGGCACGGTTTGGTGGAAAATTTCAGTTTTTAACTTTAAAGGCGGGGAGCCTTAGCAGGAGGGTGTTATAAGAATAAATGGGTGTAATTTGACATTAATAAGGCCTTGGCAAAGTGGCAAAAGTGAGGCCACTTAAGAGCTAGCATGTGACGCCACCAAGGAGCAAGGGAGAACCTTGGTTCGAGTCACAAAAATCTCCTTTTTGGCTCTTTATTTGGACGGCATAAGGGGAGAGAAATTCTCTCCTTAAATTCTTTTTATTTTAGATAATAAGGAGGTATTTCATTTTTAAATTATCATTGGATAATCAAGGATTTTATTTGATTAAAAAGGGATATTATTTGGATATTAAGGATATTACATGGATTATTAGGAGATTATTATTTATTATTAGAGATTAATTCGAATTATTTGAAGTAAATTAAATGATTGGTCAGGAGCAATTGGGGAAGATTGACGAAATTTGAACTCCTTGGTGGAGTAGTGTGGACGGCAAGCTAAGGGGGGGAGGGTGCCGAATGCTTATAAATACCACCATCCACCACCTTATTTTTCTTTTCCATCTCTGCTTAGCCGAAAATTCTAACCCTTCTCCACCTTATTTTTCTTTTATTCTCTCAAACCCCTTTTGCCGAAATTCTCATTCCCTTTTCTTCTCCATTATTGCCAAGCCGAAACCTCTAACACTTGACTTCCCCATTATTTCTCCTCTATTCTTTTGACCGAATATACCCATTGGAAGTGCCGAGTTCCTTTCTTGTGTTTTTAACCCTTTGGCCGAACATTAAAAAGGGATAAATCTCTTCAGATTTTGGTGATCAATCGGTTTGGAACAAGGTAAGTGGTGGCCGAATACTTATGGGTACTCTTTTACATATTTTGTCGATTTTTACAAGGGAAAGGGCCGATTTCGGCAATGGTTAAGTCTTCTAAACGTGTAGTAACCGATTTCTGCTAGGTACTCAGGGGAGTAAAGCAGTCGACTCACAACCCGATCTCTAATATTCGATTTTTGGTAAGTAACGGTAAGATCTACTTTAGTTAGTCAGTTGATATTCGTTTTAGCCGAAGGCTACTAACTTATTGAGTGCCGATTCATGGAATCAGAAGCAGATTCGGGAGTTTGGTGTTGCGATTGGTGTCCAAAAGTGTGAAGGTAAGTATTCGGGTTAAAAAAAAAAGAGAACCCTTTTATTTGGTTTGGCCGAATGACCCATATCACTAACTCCCATGTTTGGCCGAATATAGGGGCAAGTAGATCTAGGGTGGTCGACTCTTCTTTTTGGGATTTAGAGCATCCAAGGGTGACAGGTGTGTACATACACACGTATAACTTGTTAAATGTGCTGATTATTGTGAATGCTATCTTGATTTTATGTAGCATTGGATAGTATACCATATCGGTATAGATGGAAACTCAGGTAAGTACCTGCTAAGATGAATATGTTATTTGCTGCTTTTGGAAAGCATGATATATTGATACATGAGATTTAAGCATGTGATTATATATTTATATGACTGATGTGGGATTAATGAGTGGAGGGGGCAGTATTAATCGTGCCGACGGGCACCAGTGTTTTGGTAACACACCGTGACTACGGTCACCAGAGGTTTGGTACCTCCAGAGGTTTGGCACCTCTTAGCGACTTATCCCTATGGTTAACACCACCGTGGGTTGGCCCCACTTGAGATATGGGATCGTCTGCCAGTGATTTGGTATCACACGATGGGTTGGCCCCATCACTCGATCTGTGTCTACGGACACCAGTGTTTTGGTAACACATTGTGACTATATGTCACCAGTGGTTTGGCACCACCAGTGGTTTGGTACCACAACGGGGTAGACAGTGGCGTATGGCTGGCTAGTCGGGACACATAATATTTTGCATATTAATTGTTATATGTTGTGTATGAAAAATTATTTTTAAAACGGGGGAAGGGTTACATACTGAGTCTTGGTGACTCACCTTCTCCTTTACATTTTTCAGGTAACACATAGATCGCGGATGTGGAGCCGGGTAGACTCGAGGAGGCCATGCAGTGGATTTAATTTAAATGAACTTAAATTTTAGTTGTGATATTTTCATTTCGGGTTTTATTTTATTTGGATGTAATAAGGCCTCCTGACACTTTACTTTTTTTATTTCTCTCATGTTGGATATTGTTTTAAACTATGTTATTATTATTGAATTTAAATCACATGTTTTCCAAACTAAAACGAAAATTTTTATTAAAAGTGCCATCGGGCACGGTTGAAATTTGTTTTTATAACTTGACTTAAATATGTTTTTTTAAAAAATAAACACTAAGTATGATTTTACCAAGATAATCAAATACGAGAAATTTTCAACAGAACTTAATGGGTTACAAAATGGTTTTCAAAAAGTTTTCCTCGTAACAAACTAGATTCGGCCATAGAGTTTGGGCCGGGTTTGGGTTGTTACATCCTTTTCCTGAGAGTCGAGTTTAACCACAAGATGCTTCATCTTATCATATGATGTCAAAGAATCATAAACCTTATCAACTGTGAGAGACTCGTGGCTATAAAAAATTGTGTCTCTAAAGGCTGAATAAGACAGGGGCAACGAACAAAGTAGAACCAACCCTAGATCTTCCTTATCATACTCAGCCTCCATGGCCTCCAATTTTGAGAGAATTTCTTTAAACACTGTTAAGTGTTCGTGGACAAACGCACCTTCCTCCAAATGATGAGCATAAAGACACTGCTTCATATGCAACTTTCTAGTTAGAGTTTTCGACATTCATATTTTTTCTAGCCTCTTCCATAATGCAACGGCGGTATTCTCCTTCATCACAACCTGTAAAATTTCGTTAGAAAAATGCAGATGTAATTGTGTTAATGCCTTTCGAATCTTGAACTTTTTCTCTTCCTCCGTCAATGTCGAAGCCATTTTTTCTACCCCTAGTAAGGCTTCCTCTAAGTCCATCTGTGCAAGAACTGCCTACATCTTTATCTACTACAATGCGAATTTGGTGTTGCGATCCAACAATGAAACTTTATACTTCAAAGACGCCATTACCGTGATTGAGATGAATGACCTGAAAGCTCTGATACTAATTTGTACAATAAATAGAATGTTGGTAATGATAATATATCGCAAAGAAAAGAGAAATAAAAATAAAGAACACATAGATTTTTATGTGGAAACCCTTTCGAGAAAAAACCATGGGTAGAGGAGAAGAAAATTCACTATGTCGAATTCAAATGATTACAAGAGGAATAGAATATGTCTATTTATAGGCTTGTAAAACCATATTCTAATAGTAGTTTAGTAAGATTGAAACACCTTATTCTAATCAATATCAAATAGATGGAGTTTAATAACGTTTAAAAAACCTTATTCTAAAATAAAATAAAAGAAATGTAGTTCTATATAGATTTTACTTTTATTTTATTTTACCACTGTATTTTATTTAAATAGGATTCGGGTCACTTAATTCTAACACTGACACTATAAATATTACAATTATATATCAGATATGTACATCATCGGCAAACATAAAACATATCCTCTGTAAAGTAACCAAATCCCAAATCACTTGAAATCATGGGTGTTCTCACATATGAATCTGTGGTTATTACAGCGATCCCACCAGCAAAGATGTTTAAGGCTTGCATCCTTGATGGTGACACTCTCATTCCTAAGATTGTTCCACAGGCTTTTAAGAGCGTTGAGTACATTGAAGGCAATGGTAAGGCTGGTAGCATCAAGAAGGTCACCTTTGGAGAAGGTCTGCTCATTTATATAATTTTGAATCATATACATATATGTATATTAAGTTTGAAGGGAAAAGGGTGAAAGCTATGTCTTTTTCTTCATGCAGGAAGCCAATTCAAATGCATGAAGCAGAAGGTTGAAGCAATAGACAAGGAGAATTTTGTGTACATTTATAGTGTGGTTGAAGGTGATGCATTAATGAACAAGCTTGAGAAAATCACTTACGAGACAAAGTTAGAGGCCTATCCAGATGGGGGATCCGTATGTAGGACTACTAGTAAGTATTATACCATTGGTGACTTTGAGCTCAAGGAGGGGGGAATCAAGGCTGACAAAGACAAGGCTTTGGGAATATTCAAGGCCATTGAAGCCTACATCTTGGAAAATCCTAACGCCTATTGAAAATATCCGAATATTGAGATTGCATCCACTGCATGCAATGAATATCAAACAATTGCCATTTTTCTTCTAGTTTTTGGTGTTGCAGCATACGACCTTCAATCTGCTAAAGTTCATAGTTTGCCCTGGTTACCAGGAAGCTTGAACTGAAATGTAAAGCATGTAATAATCAAAAGAGCATCCAATGTATTTACTGAATCTTGTTGTCAGATATCCATTGATAATAAAGAGTTCGTCATCTTTCATCTTTCAAGTTTAAGAAGAAATTTGAAACTTATTCTGACATATATTCCTTAAAATTCAACCTGGAAGAGAAACTATATTGACATATATACTTCATACATTTACTCAAAAATTGAGCAATTTCAGTCATAATTCCATGATCCCAAAATTGTTCCTCTCACAGTTCTAAAATCAAGTATTTAACTACTGCTAGAGGACTTTGGATTATTACCATCAATAACTTTTCATTTTATATATCTATAGTGGAAATGTATCCATATCCAAAACTCATCATCAAGTCCAGGTAACATAATGAAAGAAATGATAAATGGAAGGTACCCATTGACTGCAACAACCAATAACTCAATAGGAAAATTGAAGTGCTGAAGATGGTTTTAAGTACCCAGAACTGAAATGGGGTTAAAGAGAGTTTTAGGGAAGATTTGTTCTATCTTAGGAGATAAGTATTAGGAGTAACATGTTTTAATCTTATTCTTAATACTTTGATGTTGATGGTGAATTTTATGCTCTTAATCCTTTAAATTCATATTTTTATACTTAATAGAGTATTTGGAAGTAAAATGAATGAAAACCAGAAAAATCAGAGTGGGGTACAAGACCCACAAGGGCTGACCCTTTCACATGACCGTGTGAGCCACACGGGATGCCACACGATTATGTGGCAAGTCGTGCCGATTTCATGAATTGACACTCTAAATTACTATGATATTCTATGTTAAGATATAAAACAACATTTTCTGTTTTCATAATTAATAACAAACTTATAATCTATATGAAAATGGAAGCATTTAAAAGAAAAGGGGGAGGACTGTGTATATGAATGGATTTGAGAAAGAAAGACAAATTATTGCTTTGTGAAATGTAAAAGTAAATGTAAAAGGAAATTCACATCAAGGTAATTATTACTTGTAACACCCCAAACCTGGCCCATGCGTTATGACCGGATCTGACATGTCACATGAGGAAAACGTATAAAGTCCTTGTAATTTGTACTAAAATAAGTGTTATTTGGTTGTGGTTAAGAAAACAAGTTTGGATGTAAATATTTGATAAAATACAACTATTTTTTTTGAGAGGTTGATTGATGAATCAAAAATCGAGGTAGTGAACGTTAAAACCGTGACTTTTGAAAATGTCGTTGGTAATTTGAAAGAGAATTCGAGTTAAAATATTTGTACATATTTATAAAAACCTTTTGTTAATCAATTTTGGAAACCGTTATTTATGATTTTTAGAAAATTCCCATTTAAAATAAATCAAGCAAGATAATAAGTACGTCAAACATAAAGCAAAAATAAAATATTCCAGAGGCCTTATTACAACAAAATAGTAAAAGTAATTAAGTAAACATAAATAGAAATTAAAGTTCAAAAAACACCATTTCTGAAGTATGGCCTCCACCGAGTCATCCATGGCCCAAGTCCACATCACTGAGCATTACCTGCAAGGGTTAAGGAAAGGGGGTGAGTTACTAGAACTCAGTGTATAATCCCCTTACCGTCAACCACTGGGCCTGAATTCATTTAGCAATAACTTGGGCTTAAGCCCATTTACATAATCAATAACAAAAAGAAATAAATGTATGCAACCCAACCCATCCATCCATCACACCCCCGACCAGCCAATCACACCTGTGGGGATCAAGTCAACCCACCCCGCCGCTCACACCAAAATTTGCAGTCAAGCTGCTTATCATATATTTTTATTGTGGCCAAGCCACCGAAATCATAAGTAACATTATAATGAATATTTTGCGGCAATGCCACCAGGCTACACTGCTCTTCATACATTTTTCCCAACCCATGCGATATGTAATATGCAACATACATAATAAAGCATAATATCCACATATATGTACAACAATTATTAATCCAATAATTTATTACGGTAAATTGGCCAATTATAGAACTTTGTAATTCGGCCCACTAAAGCACCTAGCAATTCGGTCCATAGGGGCATTTTCATAAATTGGCCCATAGAGGCATTTTTGTAAATCGGCCCATAGGGGCATTTTCGTAATTCAGTCCATAGGGGCATTTTCGTAAATTTTAACAATTTTAATACCGATTTTGACAATCTATAGAAATAATATAATTTAAGCAAATTTCTCGATTTATGCCATATTACGATTTTTAGCCATATGTATAACAACGATCTATTTTCCAACGTGATATCGAATCATGAATCTACGGGATTTCGGTGTGAGATTACACACCTGATTACAGTAAGGTTTAATCCTTCTTGATCGTCGGCACCTAAATCACCATTACACTCGATTAATCCAACAAACGAGATTTTATTAATCTAAATCTAAATCAAATGATCTATTGAAACGCTTACTCTTAGTATCGTGAACGACCACGATTTGTCTATTTTCACCGGATGATGGTCCACAACCCGGTGGAAAATCCTGAACCGCCGATACCGCCATTCGTTTGAACTTAGGAGTAGGAATTGCAAATCCATTCCTTTTGTCTCCTACTATCGCTTTTCCTTTCAAATCGTTACCTCTTGCCTCCATTGAAAATATCTCAGTTAGAAAGTACTATGATGAGTGGATATAATAGTTTAGGGATAGGATTCGGCTTACCACTACTTCCGAGGATTAACGAGTGAATAATAACGGACGATTTTGTCCCTATAACAACCGATTAGACAAAACAATCATTCCGTTTTAATGGAATAACCAAGTATTGAGAGATATCGAGATGAACTTTAAAGAAATCCCTTACTTTGACAATAGTAGATCCAACTTTCACCGATTGGACTTAATATTAGAGAGGAATCGGCAAGAATGTGATATCCGGCCACTCACTAGAACACTACGAAAAGAAAAATGTTCACGTTTTGAGAGAGTAGAAGAAAGTGATGTTTTCGGTCAAGAAAAGCGACCACATGACAAGGGCACATATTCGGCATGAAGAAAAGAAATTGAAAAGAAGAGGATTACTTGCCGATTCCGTCAAGAAGATAGTGCCCAACACGAATGAAAAAGAAATAGAGAGGAGGTAGGATGCTAATAGGTTCGACTATGGAGAGAAATGAATAAAGAAAATTCGGTCACAATGTAATGTTGATTTAAGAAGTGAAAGAAAGGTTAAAGAAATAATCAAAAAGAAAAGGGAAGATGGACAAGAGGTGTTTAGAGGTTTCGGCCAATCACCAAAAGAGAAATGGACAAAAGATATGAGTATTTCGGCAACCAAAGAAGAATGAACAAGGATGGATTAAGGGTTACGACACAACAAGGGAAAAATGAGAAAAATGCAATGAGAGTTTCGACCAAAACAAAGGGAAAGAATGGGGAAGAGAAAAGACCAATATGCTAAAAAGAAAATAGGCCTTTCTTGCACCAAAACTAGCAAAATGACTAGGAAAATTCGGCTCCTCCTTTCTCCCAACAAAATCGTGTATCACTTTTTCCAAAAGGATGAATGTTGACCAAAATTCTATTCTAAGTACCTTCCAAATACTCGGCCAACATATCCCCCTTCTTACTCCTTTCCTTTACTTCTTTCCTTCCTTTTTCCTTGTTTTCCTCCTTACCTTATTTTCTTAGTCTTCTTTCCATGATTTGAAAAGTCTTCCTTTCCTTTAATAATGTCATGGCCGACACTTGGAAGAGAAACACAAAAATAAATCCAAAATTTGCAAAAGATGGGATTTGAACCCCTTTCCCTCCATGCTCTCCACTTGACGCCACAACCTCCTTGCCATATGCTCATTTATGCTAGCAAAATACACACTTATTTCTTTAAGCATTGATGCCACTTACTATCTCTCCTTAAAGTGCTTAAACACAAAAATTATACTAAGCCCCAACTCATCCTCAAGCCTTATTAGGACCCCTAAACATACACAATTAACATTCTTAATTAGCCTATTGCATGATATAATGCAAAACATAAAATTTCGAATTTCAGGGTGTTACAATTCTACCCCCTTAAAGAAAATTTCGGCCTCGAAATTTACCTGGTTAAAAGAGATGAGGATATTGATGTCGGATCGTGTCCTCTGACTCCCAGTTAGCTTCCTCTGACCCATGATTACGCCATAATACTTTGACTAACGGAACCAACTTCTTTCTTAGCACCTTAACATCCCGATCTAAAATCTGCACTGGCTCCTCTTCAAAAGACAAGTCAGGTCTTAACTCAACTTCCTCCACTGGTACAACATGAGACGGAATCAAACGATAACGCCTTAACATCAAGACATGAAATATGCTATGTATCTGACTTAACTCCGAAGGTAACTCCAACTGATAAGCCACTGGCCCAACACGCTTCAGTACACGGTATGGTCCGATGAACCTAGGGCTCAACTTGCCTTTCCGCCCAAATCTAAAAATCTTTTTCCAAAGGTGAGACCTTTAGAAAAACCTGATCACCCACCGTAAATTCTATCTTCTTACGCTTCAGATCTGCGTACGATTTTTGTCTATCCGAAGCTTCTTTTAACCAAGCCCGAATTACCTTAACTTTTTCTTCCGTCTTCGAGATCAACTCAGGACCCAATAACTGTCGCTCCCCCAACTCAGTCCAACAAGTAGAAGTACGACACCTACGACCATACAACGCCTTGTAGGGTGCCATCTGGATGCTGGATTGATAGCTGTTGTTGTATGCAAACTCTGCCAATGGTAGAAGATCTTCCCAACTTCTCCTGAAGTCAATTACACAGCCCCTTAACATGTCTTCTAGAATCTGGATTACTCTCTCCGACTGACCATCAGTCTGCGGATGAAACACCGTGTTGAAATTTAACCTTGTACCCAAAGCTTCATGTAAAGCCT
This sequence comes from Gossypium australe, assembly GCA_005393395.2. Classification (NCBI taxonomy): domain Eukaryota; kingdom Viridiplantae; phylum Streptophyta; class Magnoliopsida; order Malvales; family Malvaceae; genus Gossypium; species Gossypium australe. The sequence continues at coordinate 144,038,293 of CM016616.1, read as the reverse complement.
TCCAAAACCGTGATGTGAACCTAGGATCCCTGTCCGATATAATAGACACTGGTACCCCATACAACCTCACGATCTCTGCTACATACAACTTGGCCAACTTCTGCAACGAATAATCCGTATGAACAGGCAAGAAATGAAAAGTCTTCGTTAACCTATCCACTATCACCCATACGGAATCTTTCTTAGTAGGCTTTAAGGGTAACCCACTAACAAAGTCCATCGTTATCCTTTCCCATTTCCATAATGGAATTTTCACCGTTTGTAGCAACCCTGACGGCAGTTGATGTTCCGCATTCACCTGCTGACATGTCAAGCACTTACTCACAAAGTCAGTAACCTCCCGTTTCAACCCTGGCCACCAATACTGCTCATGGAGGTCTCGGTACATCTTATTTCCTCCTGGGTGCATAGCATATGGGTTACTATATGCCTCACGCAGAATCATTTGTCTCAATTCCGAATCCCTGGGCATACAAATTCTTCTGCGGAAACACAATACTCCATCACCATTTAATTCAAAATCCCCTATCTCACCACTTTCCACTTGCTGAAGTCGAGAACCCAACACTTCATCTAATAACTGCTTTTCCTTAATCTGACTTACCCATACAGGCTTCACCTGAAGTTCGGCTAATAAGCTACCATCTTCATATAGACTGAGATGAGCGAACATCACTCTCAATTTCGATATCACCTTACGACTCAATGCATCTGCCACTACGTTAGCTTTTCCTGGATGATACTCGATTGAGAGATCATAATCCTTCAACAATTCTATCCACCTCCGCTGTCTTAAGTTCAACCCCTTCTAGGTAAGGAGGTACTTCAAACTCTTATGATCCGTAAAGATAATCGACTTCTCCCCGTACAGATAGTGTCTCCAAATCTTCAAAGCAAACACCACTGCAGCTAACTCCAAATTATGTGTGGGATAGTTTACCTCATGTGGCCTTAATTGACGAGAGGCATAAGCCATAACTTTTCCCCTTTGCATTAGCACACAACCCAAGCCCGTGTGTGACGCATTACAATAAACAATAAACTCTTTATCAGCCTCAAGTTGAATCAATACTGGCGCTTCTGTCAGAATCTTCTTCAATTTCTCAAAGCTCTCTTGCTGTTTATCTGACCACACAAACGGTACTCGCTTACGCAACAATTTAGTTACGGGTGCAGCAATCAACGAAAACCCCTCAACGAAACACCTGTAATACCCAGCCAAACCTAGAAAACTCCGAATTTCTGCCACTGACTTCGGTGGTTTCCAATCCAATACAACCTCGACCTTGCGGGGATCAACTCTAATTCCTTTGGCAGACACAACATGCCCCAAAAAGGTCACCTCCTTCAGCCAAAATTCGCACTTACTGAATTTGGCATACAATTGCTTCTCCCTTAATATTTGCAATACGACCCGTAAATGCGAATCATGCTCCTCTTCAGTCTTTGAGTACACCAAGAATGTCATCTATGAACACAACCACAAACCAGTCTAGACAGGGTTGGAAGACTCGGTTCATCATGTCCATAAATGCAGCTGGTGCATTAGTCAACCCGAACGGCATCACTAAGAACTCGTAATGTCCATAACGAGTTTGAAACGCAGTCTTATGAATATCTGCCTTCTTGACTTTTAATTGATGATACCCCGATCTCAAGTCTACCTTCGAGAAGACCGAAGCTCATCGCAGCTGATCGAACAGATCATCGATCCTCGGTAACGGATACTTGTTCTTGATCGTCAACTTGTTCAACTGTCTATAATCGATGCACATACGCATCGACCCGTCCTTTTTCTTAACGAACAAAACCGGCGCTCCCCACGATGATACACTTGGTCGAATAAATCCACGATCCAACAACTCCTGAATTTGAGCTTTAAGCTCCGCTAGCTCCTTTGGCGCCATTCTATAAGGAGCAATGGACACCGGAGTCGTTCCTGGCAACAGCTCAATACCAAATTCTACTTCCCGATCCGAAGGCAATCCTGGAAGCTTCTCAGGAAAAACGTCTGAAAACTCTTTCACCGTTCTAACACTCTCAACCGACAACTCTTTGGCATCCAAAGCACTTATAAAGGCTATGAACGCTTCACACCCCTTTCGCACCAACTTTTCTGCCTTTAAAGCAGATACCACATTAGACAAATAGTTTCTTCTTTCACCTATCATCTTCACTTCCTTATCCTCTGAAGTTCTTAGTACCATCTGCTTTGTAGCACAGTCCAAATTCACACGATGCTTAACCATCCAGTCCATGCCTAAAATAAGATTGAACTCACTGAATGGCAGTTCCATCAAATCTGCCAGAAATACTTCCCCTTTAATTTCTAAGGGCACATCTCTAAACAACTTATTTACTACCACCGATGTCCTAAAGGGCTAATCACAATTGTTTCTCTATCAGTAATCTCAGATCTAATGTTCAAAGTTCCAAACACAGCACAAGCAACATACGAATGGGTGGATCCAATATCTATCAAAGCAGTAACAGGTACATCAGCTATGAAAAATGTACCGGTTATGACATTAGGTGCATCGCCATCCTCTCGACGTTTGACCGCATAGACCAACCCTGGCTGTCTTGCCTCTGAGCTACCCCTATTATCGGTACCTCTACCCGGTGCACCCTGACCTCGTCCTACACCATTACCACCTCGACTTGGCCCACGGCCTCTCTGCGGCTGCTGAACGTTTCCAGCTGGCTGTGGAAATCTATTACGAACTATCTGAGCCTGAGCAGGCTCTCGAGGGCAATCCTTAAATTGATGGTCCTTGGAACCACATCTGAAACATCTACTAGTTCTCTTCCAGCATTCACCCGAGTGAAGTTTTCCACAATCCACACATGGCTGTAACTGATTAGTAGTAGCTGGAACACCCACTCGAACTGGTCCATCACCCCTGGGCCTTTTCTAAAAACTTCTAGCAGAACCTGAGTACCCAGAGTCCCTCTTGTTCCTGCCTCTGTCCTTGTCTCGGTTTTGCCGCTCTAAGTGTTTAACCTCCTCAGCTATCTTAGCTTTTTCCACAAGTGTGGCAAAATTCCTCTCCTTCTGTGGGGCTATCAGTACCCGCAACTCGTCAGGCAACCTGTCCTCAAAATGCACACAGCGTTCGTAATTAGTCGGCACTATTCCCGGACATACTGACTCAGACACAGAAATTCTGCCTCGTATGCTGCCATTGATTTACCTCATTGGACCAGATTCAGGAATTCCTTCCTTCGGGCATCCACATAGCTAGCCCCGACATATTTTCCTTGAAACGCGGTTTTAAAGAATTCTCAGGTAATGCGATCAGCTTGAGTACCTTCCCGAACAGTGAGCCACCACTGATACGCCTCATCTCTCAGCAATGACACAACTCCTTTCAATTTCTGCTCAGCGGTGCAATCCAGGTCGTCCATAATCCGCTCCACCGCCTCAAGCCAGTATTCCGCTACACTTGGGGCTACACCCGAAATACCCCTAAAGACTTCGGCCCCATTCGATTTGAGTCACTCAAATACCAACCCACGAGCTATCGACCCAGTTCTCGCCCCAGCGACCCTTTCTAGAACTCACAACATTGCTTGAGACAGAGCGTCATCCTCTCTCATTCGATCATATGACCCGGCTTCAGTCACAGGTGACGGAAGGGCGTCCATTTCCGGCATATGTCCTGATGCCTCAGATACTACTCTAGCACCTCGGCCTCTACCACGGCAACGTCTATCGCGTCCATGTCCTCTAGCGCCCATGTTTGCTAAATCGATTTAATCTGATTACAAGTCTTATGAATCAGTATACTATTCAATGTTTATTAAACAATGTTTTATGGAGTTTATGAGGTAGAGTCGTTTTCATAAAATGTATCCTAAAGTCTCAATCTCTATAGTTTCGGCTCCTAAAGCTAAAAGTTCTAGAGTATTTCTACAGTCATACCATAATAATCATAAAATGAAAACATAAACTTACTTGACTTGGTGCCGGATACCCATGGTGCCATACTTCCTTTAGAACATGCATTTATAAATTAAAATTTCAAACAACTTTGGAAAACGCTTTTGAACCCAAACCACAGCCGAGTTTTGCAACCGGGCTCTGATACCATAAAATATAACACCCTAAACCCGGCCTATGCGTTATGACCGGATCTGACATGTCACATGAGGAAAACGTATAAAGTCCTTGTGATTTGTACTAAAATAAGTGTTATTTGGTTATGGCTAAGAAAATAAGTTTGGATGTAAATATTTGATAAAATACAACTATTTTTTTTGAGAGGTTTATTGATGAATCAAAAATCGAGGTAGTGAACGTTAAAACCGTGACTTTTGAAAATGTCGTTGGTAATTTGAAAGAGAATTCGAGTTAAAATATTTGTACATATTTATAAAAGCCTTTTGTTAATCAATTTTGGAAACCGTTATTTATGATTTTTAGAAAATTCCCATTTAAAATAAATCAAGCAAGATAATAAGTACGTCAAACATAAAGCAAAAATAAAATATTCCAGAGGCCTTATTACAACAAAATAGTAAAAGTAATTAAGTAAACATAAATAGAAATGTAAAGTTCAAAAAACACCATTTCTGAAGTATGGCCTCCACCGAGTCATCCATGGCCCAAGTCCACATCACTGAGCATTACCTGCAAGGGTTAAGGAAAGGGGGTGAGTTACTAGAACTCAGTGTATAATCCCCTTACCGTCAACCACTGGGCCTGAATCCATTTAGCAATAACTTGGGCTTAAGCCCATTTACATAATCAATAACAAAAAGAAATAAATGTATGCAACCCAACCCATCCATCCATCACACCCCCGACCAGCCAATCACACCTGCAGGGATCAAGTCAACCCACCCCGCCGCTCACACCAAAATTTGCAGTCAAGCTGCTTATCATATATTTTTATTGTGGCCAAGCCACCGAAATCATAAGTAACATTATAATGAATATTTTGTGGCAATGCCACCAGGCTACACTGCTCTTCATACATTTTTCCCAACCCATGCGATATGTAACATGCAACATACATAATAAAGCATAATATCCACATATATGTACAACAATTATTAATCCAATAACTTATTACGGTAAATCGGCCAATTATAGAACTTTATAATTCGGCCCACTAAAGCATTCTAGCAATTCGGCCCATAGGGGCATTTTCGTAAATCGGCCCATAGGGGCATTTTAGTAATTCAACCTATGGGGGCATTTTCGTAAATTTTAACAATTTTAATACCGACTTTGACAATCTATAGAAATAATATAATTTAAGCAAATTTCTCGATTTATGCCATATTACGATTTTTAGCCATATGCATAATAACGATCTATTTTCCAACGTGATATCGAATCATGAATCTACGGGATTTCGGTGTGAGATTACACACCTGATTGCGGTAAGGTTTAATCCTTCTTGATCGTCGGCACCGAAATCACCATTACACTCGGTTAATCCAACAAACGGGATGTTATTAATCTAAATCTAAATCAAACGATCTATTGAAACACTTACTCTTAGTATCGTGAACGACCACGATTTGTCTATTTTCACCGGATGATGGTCCACAACCCGGTGGAAAATCCCGAACCGCCGATACCGCCCTTCGTTTGAACTTAGGAGTAGGAATTGCAAATCCACTCCTTTTGTCTCCTACTATCACTTTTCCTTTCAAATCGTTACCACTTGCCTCCATTGAAAAGATCTCGGTTAGAAAGTACTATGATGAGTGGATATAATAGTTTAGGGATAGGATTCAGCTTACCACTACTTCGGAGGATTAACGAGTGAATAATAATGGACGATTTAGTCCCTATAACAACCGATTAGACAAAACCATCATTCTGTTTTAACGGAATAACCAAGTATTGAGAGATATCGAGATGAACTTTAAAGAAATCCCTTACCTTGACAATAGTAGATCCAACTTTCACCGATTGGACTTAAGATTAGAAAGGAATCGACAAGAATGTGATATCCGGCCACTCACTAGAACACTACAAAAAGAAAAATGATCACGTTTTGAGAGAGTAGAAGAAAGTGATGTTTTTAGTCAAGAAAAGCCACCCCATGACAAGGGCACATATTCGGCATGAAGAAAAGAAAATGAAAAGAAGAGGATTACTTACCGATTCGGTCAAGAAGATAGTGCCCAACACTAATGAAAAAGAAATAGAGAGGAGGTAGGATACTAATAGGTTCGACTATGGAGAAAAATGAATAAACAAAATTCGGTCACAATGTAATGTTGATTTAAGAAGTGAAAGAAAGGTTAAAGAAATAATCAAAAAGAAAAGGGAAGATGGACAAGAGGTGTTTAGAGGTTTCGGCCAATCACCAAAAGAGAAATGAACCAAAAGATATGAGTATTTCGGCAACCAAAGAAGAATGAACAAGGATGGATTAAGGGTTACGACACAACAAGGGAAAAATCAGCAAAATGCAATGAGAGTTTCAGCCAAAACAAAGGGAAAGAATTGGGAAGAGAAAACACCAATATGCTAAAAAGAAAATAGGCCTTTCTTGCACCAAAACTAGCAAAATGACTAGGAAAATTCGGCTCCTCCTTTCTCCCGACAAAATCGTGTATCACTTTTTCCAAAAGGATGAATGTTGACCAAAATTTTATTCTAAGTACCTTCCAAATGCTCGGCCAACATATCCCCCTTCTTACTTCTTTCCTTTACTTTTTTCCTTCCTTTTTCCTTGTTTTCCTCCTTACCTTATTTTCTTAGTAATCTTTCCATGATTTGAAAAGTCTTCCTTTCCTTTAATAATGCCATGGCCGACACTTGGAAGAGAAACACAAAAATAAATCCAAAATTTGCAAAAGATGGGATTTGAACCCCTTCCCTCCATGCTCTCCACTTGACGCCACAACCTCCTTGCCATATGCTCATTTATGCTGGCAAAATACACACTTATTTCCTTAAGCATTGATGCCACTTACTACCTCTCCTTAAAGTGCTTAAACACAAAAATTATACTAAGGCCCAACTCAAACCCAAGCCTTATTAGGACCCCTAAACATACACAATTAACATTCTTAATTAGCCTATTGCATGATATAATGCAAAACATAAAACTCTGAATTTCAGGGTGTTACATTACTATTTTGCTAACTTAATATTCTTATTATTAAGCTAAGAGGTTGTTGACCACATTCATCTATATTATCACTTAATAAAAATTTAACGGGTAAACTATTTAGATAATCACCTAAATTTTAACGCGTTACTGTTTTAATTATTCAGTTTTTTTATTAATTTAATTACTCCTATAACTTGATTTATTTTTTAATCACTCTATTATTTAAATGTTTTGGTCATTAAACAGAAATGTTGATGTAACATTATTTTGAATAATACAATATTTAAAAATATATATGAAAATCTTTATATGGATTAGATTTGAAAATGAAGCATCTTAAAAAATGGGGATAAATTATAAAATTATATATGAACTTTGGTTTAATGTGCAATTTGACATATGAACTTTAATTTGATACAATTATATATATGAAACTTTGATTATGGTTCAAATGTATATATGAAACTTTAATTTTGACTCAATCGTGCTCATTTAAAGAAATAAATACACCAATTTATTTTTATATTCTATAAATATAATTATATGCGTATGTAATATATAAACATAAAATGTTGCTATATCAATAATTGTGTTAATAATTTATGAGAATTCGATCAAATCAAAATTTCATGTATAAAATTACATGTGATGGGCCATTTTTGCCCGGGCCCAGATTAAAACAAATAAACACAAATTTAAACCAAAATAATTAAAGTTCAGAGTCCATTGACAACAAGTTACAGGCCCAAAATTACAAACCCAAAAGAGCTCAAAGTAAAAAAAAAACCCCAATGGCCCAATGGCCCAATAGCCTAAACAATTTCAGCAGAAGCAAAAAAAAGACCCTAGAGCCTGGCCGCTCCTCCTTGATTGCACTGCCCGCGCCTCATCTCGAGGGCCTAGCACCCTTGCTGCCGCCGTTTCACCAAAGAAGCAAAAGGACCACCTTTCCCACCTCCGTTGACCTCACCAACGCCTGCAACAAAGACAGAAAAGAGGACATGAGCAGCAAAGAAATAGCAAAGAAACAGTGGCCAACAAGCAGTAGAAAAATAAAAAACAGTGTATAATGAACAATAGATATTGGCTATAAAAGCCGTTACTAGATTGTAAGTTTTTTTTACGGAGAAATATGAAAAAAAAATCAAAAAAAAGAAAAATAGAGACGAAAAAATCGAAAGAGAAAGAAATAAAAAAACTATAGTTTCTTGCAGAGGTATATTTTCATTTTTTACGCATGTTTATTTCGAATATAGTATACATGCATACATATATATTCAAAAATACAAATTTTTTTTTTACCTTTTGTTGTGGTCAGAGAAGACGGAACCGAAGAGTTCTGACTTTTTTCGATTTTCTAGAAAGCTTCCGGGCTTTTTGATATCAGATCGGGGTCGAGGGAAGCCAAACAGTCAAAAAGACCTCTTTTTGTATTCTCCGGTCACTGTGGATGGCGGCACCCTCGTCGGTGACCGGCGGCAGCCACAGTGGCCAATGGCCGTAAATCGGAGAGGCCAGAGAGAAATCAAAGCTCCCTAAATTATTTAAAAAAAAAAACTGAACATAATGTTTTTTTTTTTTAAAATTGACTTTTATAAGCCCAGTAAAACGACATCATTTTAGGGTTGATTCCAATAGCCCAAAACGGCGTCGTTTCATCCTTGACCCACGTGCCGACCCGATCCGCCAGATGATCTTCGCTTTTTTTTTTGTCCAAGGGTATATTTGCGCAAATGGTCCTTCCGCTTTTGTGGCGCGCTTCAATCTAGTCCTTTTTACCTTTTTCGAGCTTTTTAAATTTGGCCACTGATTTTTTTCGTGTGTTTCAATTTAGTCCCCAGTTCGCTGATCTGCAGAAGAAAGGACACGTGTCCTAGGGATGGGTTTAATTTCTTATTTAGTCCCCGCTTGTTTTTGCGCATTTGATTTTAATTCATTGTTTAATTTATTTATTTTATTATGATTTTTACTTTAAATTTTGTTTAGATTCTGATTTAGTCACTTACTTTCGATCTTTTATATTTTATTTTTCTTTGTGTTTATTTATTTATTTGTATTTATACATTTATTGGTTTTTCTGTTTCTTTATTTTTCTGTTTTTTTTTCTTTTTTTCTCACTATTATTATATTATTTTATCTATTATTATTATCATTATTTATTTATGTACTTTATCACAAAGTGTACCCTCAATTTCATTATTTTTTAATTTGATCCTTTATTTTCAATATTTTATAAACTATCTTCCTCAATATTCATTCATGTATTTATTTATTTATTTTCTTTATTATGTTTAAAAATTAGTATTGTCATTTCATGCGCATATTATTATTATTATTATTATTATTATTATTATTATTATTATTATTATTATTATTATTATTATTATTATCATTATTATTATTTACTTTATTATTTATTTTATTTTTCTTTGATTGTTCATATTAGTGTTAAAATAGTATATATTATGTGATTATCCCCATTACGTGCATTATGAAATGTTCTATTAGTAATTTATATTATTGTCATTTATCGATGTGACATTTCATTCGTATATCATCGTTCCATTTTCTACATCACCATTTTATCTCATTTCGTTAAAATCACGTCAAAAATCGTATTTAAACGTATTTATCCGTAATAGGTCGTTTTATACCCCGAATAAGAGAAATACACATAGTTTAAATATTACACTTGTTATTATTCAACATTTTCAAAATAAGGTAATATTTCGTATTTAGAGATTTGAGAAGTCGTACCCTAACTTACGGGGTTTCAATTTTTCTCGTTGAACCTGAATAACCAAATATCCTTTTAGAATTAAAATACATAATATTTCAAATAAAAAAAATAAAGGCAAGCTTATTCTCAAAGGTTCAAGGCGTCATGAGGAGACCTGATGGCTAGTAGTTGATTGGCCTATGGTATTCGGTTTTGAATAACCCTTGCTATACATACTCGCGTTATTCGCCTCATTTTCTTTTTTCTTCGGGGCCTTTAAAGTATTAACTTGGGAGCTCCAGTCTCGCTTTTTCCTTTTGTAACGGTCTTCATATTGTTTCAGGATCTCCACACTAATCTTCCTTGTTTCTTCTATACTAGCCAGATCAATGACAATGGGATTGGTTGGATTGTCCCTCGGATTGGGACCTGAGCCTATCGTGTAGTTTATTGGTGCCGACATATCGACCTGATGCTGTTGGGGTCTGATAGTAACAGGTACCCCTTTCGGATGTGCGTCTGGTTGAGTCTGGATGCTTATTTGAGTAAAATTTGGGGGATAGACGAGGTCTTCATTATCATCCCCACTGTTGACTACTGTGCCTTTCCTCTCTTCAAGCCCTTCGGCTAGTGACTGACTTAACTGGCCAATCACATTCTTTTGGAATTCAAATTTGATCCTGTATATCTTGTTGAATTTTGGTCAATTGCTCTTGCATTTGTATTTGCCTTTGTTCTAATCCCTCCAACCTTTGTTCTATGTTTTCTAGGTTAACTAAAATAATTTTTCCTAATTAGGGTCCTTTTGTAAAAGTCTAATGCAAATGATGCAATGCAATGCAGATGCATGGAATGAATGCAAAAGAAAGAGAGGCATTGATTCTGAATTCAATTCCATTAGAACAACTTTTCTAGAAAGCAGATTTCTTTACATAAAACGGATTACATATGCGGCCTTGCCCTTATATTCCAAGCAAAAACATCAATCCCCTTCTTCGCAAAGGTCAAATCTTGCAAACTTCTAACAGAAGCCTCCACTAGCTCCTTTTACTTGATCAGGGCCGCGACTCACTGCTCACTTATTTCCACAATGCTCGTTAGCCTCTTCAAGAAAGCCAAGACGTGGTGATTCTCGAATAGTCTTTGTCAGCTTGAATCCTTGGGCAATAAAGTCTTGTATTCCTTCACGAACTATCAGTCTTCTCTCGTTGTGTTTTCTTGGACCATATTCAGACGATCGTATTATAATCCACTTTATCAAGAAATCCATTTTTTCATGACAAACTCTTCTATTTAGCAATCGAATTTGAATCAACACCTCTTTTTTATGATGTGAATGCAATGCAATCAAAACAAAAGAGAACACGTTAGCACAAGAGAAATAAATAACAAAATAGGGCACCTATCTGGGTGACCACTAGGGTTTGGCATAGTTCTACCTAAGGTGGGCTCTTAGGGTTCACTATATGCGGTTTAGTTCTAAGGAAAAGGTACCTGAACCAGCAGATTTCTCAATCTTCACCCATTATAGGCTCATACAGATCGAGTTCAGTTCAGGGGAATACATTTCCCTATGGCCATGCGGAAGTGAAAACTTCACGAAGACATAGGTACAGATGTATCCCGGAAGCAATCCACTAGCCCATGCGGAGGTGAAAACCTCACGAAGGCATAGTTTCTCACTCCCACTTAAGGGTGCGACCACAACGGTCATGCAATGCAATGTGCGCAAAAAAAATAACAATCATATGCAATTACACAAACAAATGCAACAAAAGGATCGTGATTTTCAAATCAAATTTTCAAATAGAATTCTCAAATTTCCGACAAAGGACAGAAAATAATCAATTTTACGGCTTGACTCTCTTATTTGTCCCCAGCGGAGTCGCCAAGCTATCGAAACCATTTTTTAATTTGGAAAACGGGGATTGACTTTAAAAACGAAAATGGAGTCGCCACCAATCTTTTTTCGAGGTGTGATCGAGTCACCTTGAAATTGATCATTTTAATAAAAAACATTTTGATTTATTAAAACAATTATTTTGGTCTACGAAATTCGAGAAAACGGGTTCGGGAGCTGGTTACGCACGAGGAAGGATTAGCACCCTCGCAACGCCCAAAATTGATACCTAATTGATTAATTAATGTCTTAATGTCGAAAATTTGAAAAGATTTTAAAATATGACCCTTTTGATTTTTCAAAACTTATAACCTTTAAAAAGACATTCAATTATTTGGATAAAAGAAAAGTTGAATCTCAGTAAGTTAGAGCACGACCTTTTGAATTTCCCAAACACCAAATATCCTTTGTTTTGTTTTCTTTTTTATTTTTTTCTTTTTTTTTTTTTGAAATCCCTATCTCAAAATATCAAAATGTCACATCCAATAAGTTAGGATGCAACATCTCAAATTCACAAAGATATGTTTTTTATTTGAAAATCATATATTTTAATTTCAAAAAGGGTATTTGATCATTTAGACTTAATGAGAAAAATCGAAGCCTAGTAAGTTAGGGCACGATTCCCTCAAAACTCCAAATGTCAAATATTGCCTTATTTTAAGAAATAAAGTTTTGGATAAAAAATGGCAATTAAATGAGATATATTTTAAAACAATGATTTGAGTAAAATGTATCATTAATACATTACAAAACATAAATATCAAAGCAATATACTACAATTACATGATATAATAACATTTAATACCAATATTGGCAATTAAGAGAAAGAATAACATAAAATAGCAAATGATACAAGTAATAAAAAAATTGAAAAAACGATATGGAAAAATCTAAAATAGTTAATATATATATATATAATAAAATAAATATATATAAATAATAATATAAAATCTTTGAATAAAAATGTATAAGGGATAACTTATAATAAATATATAATATACCATTTAAAAATAGATAATATACATATTTTAAATAAACAATATATGGAAAATTTTGCCTTAATAATAAAACAATTTAGATGATGTACAACATACAAATTTTCAAATAATACATAATATGATTAAAGTTAAATAGTATATATATATATAATAAAAATAAAAATATATATGATAAATAATTTTACATAAATAGGGAAAAGGAAAAAAGAAAAACAAGTTTAAAATGATTAAAATAAATGAATAAATAATGATTACGCAATTAAATGGATAAATAAAAAAGTTTAAAAAAACGTGTACAAACCCAAAATTGCCCGGCCCATAAAACCCAATTAAATAGTCCAAAATCGTAAACAGATCAACCCGCAAAACCCATTACAATACCCAAAATCCGAAAAGGCCCAAAAGGCCCAAAAGGCTCAAAAGGTCAGACTCTTTTCCAGAAAAGCTAGGGTTGGGAACCCTAGCGCCGTTCACCATGTGCGCCGCAACCGCACTGGCAATTGTCGGCCACCAAAGTCGTTTGCATGCCACCGCTCCTCCACTTCCCGTTGTTTGCCATGACCTGCAAGAAAGGACAAAATGACAGCAACACCACGAGCAAAAAGAATTGTATTTTATTATTGTTATTCGGCTATAAAGCCGTTGAAGAACAATGTATTCGGGGCTTTTTTTATCAAGAGAGAAATAGTATTTTTCAAGTAAAAAAAAAAAAAACGAGCAAAAACATCAACAACATTCGAATGAAAGAAAGAATAATATCGTGTTAAGGTTTTTATTTTTATTTTTACTATTCCGAATCCCTTTTTTTTTATTTTTTACTTTTATTTAAATACATATACATATATCTATCTACATTAAAAGAAAGAGAGAGAAAGAGAGAGAGAGATTGTACCTTTTCCTGCCACCACGACGAAGAACGGCGGTTCGGCCGCCGGCAATCGCACCAGCCCCCTACCCCTGTAGGGAAAATAACAAGGGCTAAGAGTTTTTTTTTTTTTTAGAAAGCTGTTAAAATGAAATTTTGGCTTAATTTGTCACTTATATACACATTACAAAACGACGTCGTTTTGGTTATTGCCCTTAAACACCAAAACGACGTCGTTTAACTCGTTTAAACCCGCGCATGACCCGACCCAAAGCAAGGATCCGCGTGTTTTTGTTTGGAGGGTTAATTCGCGTTTAGCCCCTCCTCTTTTTCATGTCTTCGCAATTAAATTTTTTCTTTTTCAATTTTGGCCCGATAATGTTCCATGGTTTCAATTTGATCCCTCCTTCCAGCGCACCGTTTTAATGGGGGTTTATTGCTATTTTGGGCCCTCTAGGTCGCGCGCGCGACGCAATTTAGCCCTTTCATCTTTTTATGTTTTAAATTTAGCCCCACGCTTTAGTTGTTGATCCGATTTAGTCCATATTATTATTGTACATATTGTACATATTTTGTATCATTATTATTATTTTTTTATTATTACTATACTATTATTATCATTATTATTGTTATTATTATTATTATTATTATTATTATTATTATTATTACATCATTATTATATTGTACATATTTCGTATCATTATTATTACTATTTTATTATTATATTTACTATTATTATTATTATTATTATTATTATTACTATTTTCATTATTATTATTATCATTACTATATTTATATATTTTCATTGTACATATTTCGTATTATTATTATTATTATTATTATTATTATTATTATTATTATTATTATTATTATTTATTATTATTATTATTATTAACATTGTTTTTGTTTTGAATTTCTTTGTTATTATTATTTTACCTTATTTTCTTAATTTTGTCTTTGTTATTGCACACTTTATTATGTTTTGTTTATTCTTGTTTGCATCATTTCATGTAGATTGGTGACTTTGAAACGCATTTCAACATTTTCTCATTTTTAAATTCATAAAAAAAGGGTTTCACAAAGGTAATATTCATGAGTTTGAAAATTCGAAGAAATTGTGCTCAATCGTGCTGGGTGTGATTTTTTTTGTTTGACCAAATGAACGAATATCCTTTCAAATTTTGTTCATATTTTTAAATAAGGTAATATTTGTGCATTTGGAAATTCGATGTTTGACCAAATGAACGAATATCCTTTCAAATTTCAGTACATGTGCTTGGGAGAATTTTAGGGATAATCTTGAATTCGAGGACTTAGATTGTCATATCCAATCGTGCTGGACGTGAGACTCTATTTCTTCGAAACAAGGGAATCTCAATATTCAAACAAGTTATTTAGAATTATAAAAAGGGAATACAATTTCAAAATCATTTCCAACTTTTCGACATTAGGACATTGATCAATTAATTTGGTACCGATTTTGGGTGTTGCGAGGGTGCTAACCCTTCCTCGTACGTAACCGACTCCCGAACCTATTTTCTCGAACTTTCGCAGACCAAAAGCACTGTTTTAGTAAACCGAAACGTTTTATTAAAACAAAGGTGATCCGACCACACTTAATAAAAGGTCGGTGGCGACTCCCCTTTTTCTTATTCATTTTCAAACCCCAAGTTGATTCTCGCCTTTTCAAAAAAGGTTGGTTTCGACAAAACGCATAAGTCAACCTAACTCCCGAAATATGAGGATTCAACGAAATTCCTCCACCAAAATTTAACTCGAACGGAAGCAACTCAAAAAGAAACGAAGATGAGCGAAAAACAAAATAAGAACAAGCCACAAAAAATAAGAACACAAAAGAGAGAGAAATTTGAGTGAATGCTCTCAAAAATTTTTATTACTCCAAACTCATGTGTGTTTTTTAATGGAGGGAGAGGCCTCTATTTATAGTTGAGCCTCCCAAAATCCAACGGTACAGATCAACTACATCAACGGCTAAGATTAAAAGGTATTTACAAATTAAATCTCTAAGATTACAAAATCATATCTTCTAAGATTGCATACCATATCTTCTAAGATTGAATATCATATCTAAGACTTGCAGATCATATCTAAAATTGCATACCATATCTTCTAAGATTGTATATCATATCTAAGATTTGCATATCATATCTAAAATTGCATATCCTTGAAGATTGTGTTCCCATATACGTCAAGCTTGTAGATGGACCTTCAATCTTTTCAAGTAATGGGTCATTCCGATCGGGCCAAATGATATATTTTAGACTGGACTTGAACTTTATTTTGTTATTTTGGGTTTATTATTTTTTTGTATGGCCCGGGCTAAATTGGCCTATTACATTAATGGTTTACTTTCTTCCTTGTTTCCGTCTCCTATATCTTTTGTTTTATTATTGTTTTCTATGCTACAGCTTAGGACTCTACAATTTTTGTCATTTTCATGGAGAATGGGAGAATATAATCTGACTTAGCCGATATCTATTTTCAAGATTTATTATTACAGAGTTCTTTCTTTTTAACCTTCTTTTGATATTGATTGCTTTCAAGATCCATATATTTTGTTCTCCATGATAAGCTTACATTTGTTTCATGTCCAACGATATGTAAGGTCAGTACGCAAACCAGAATCAATTTTGCAAGTTATCTTCGGTGATTTCCAGACTACATTTAAAAATTTCAATAAAATATGAAGAAATTGATCACCTACCTAGGCTTTGAAAGAGCCTAACATTCTTCATTATTCTCACTCTATAAATACTACATCATCCGATTTACATCTCCACAGCTCAAAAACCTGTTCGATCATTTCCTAAAATCAGTAGAAAATAATGAGTGTTTTCACTTACAAATCTGAGATTGTTACTGCAATCCCACCAGCCAAGATGTTTAAGGCTTGCATCCTTGACGGGGACACTCTCATTCCCAAGATTGTTCCTCAGGTTTTTAAGAGTGTTGAGTACTTGGAAGGCAATGGTGAGCCTGGGAGCATCAGAAAGGTCACCTTTGCACAAGGTTATTTAGCTTATTTGTTTAACTTCATATTTTGAGCCAAATCTAATATACGATTAAGTTTGAAGGAAAAAAAGGATGAAAATGATATGGTTTTTGGACATGTATGTTGCAGGAAACCAATTCAATTACATGAAACAGAAGGTAGAAGCATTAGACAAAGAAAATTTTGAGTACATTTACAGTGTGATTGAAGGCGATCCGCTGATGAACATGCTCGACAAAATAACTTACGAAATAAAGTTAGAAGCCTCTCCAGGTGGGGGATCCATATGTAAGACTAGTAGTAAGTATTACACCATTGGTGACATTGAGCTCAAGGAAGAGGCAATCAAGGCAGGCAAAGAAAAGGCTTCGGGTGTATTGTTCAAGTCCATCGAAGCCTACCTCGTCGCAAATCCTAACGCCTATTGAAATTGCATTCACTACAATGAATATCAAGAAATTGGCCTTCTCCTCTTCTAGCTTTTACTTCTACAGCAAATCAGCTTCAAATTTCTAATAAAGACTTCATAGTTTGCCTGAAATAAACAAAAGAGCAGACGATGTATTTACTGAATCTTGTTGTGTGAGATATTCATTGAGAACAAAGAGTTGGTCATCTTTCATCTGAATAATCCTTGTCCTATTAGCCACCTTTAATCATTAGATACATACGGCTGTCCGGGAATCTGACTAATGTGGAGTACTCTATTGATTACAATGTCAAAATTGAAGATAACTGTGTTAGATCCAAGGTCTTGATTCCTTAAAAATATTAGTGTATTAGAGTCTTTTCTTTTCAATCTTCTTCATAGTTCCAATAATATTGGTCTCATGATTCAATGATTTGTTGGTTTATGGTAAGCTTGATGTTGTATATTGAAGAGATAAGTAAGATATGTACACAAACCAGAATCATTTGAAAATTTTTAGGTGCTTTTCTCATACTGAAGTACAAAATTTCACTAAATGGCAAAAATCCCATAAAATATAACGAAATCACCAAAGATTCCAGAGGGCCTAAAACTCACAAACAGCTAAATCTTGAAGCTGACACTATAAATACTACAATTATATATCAGATATGTACATCATCGGCAAACATAAAACATATCCTCTGCAAAGTAACCAAATCCCAGATCACTTGAAATCATGGGTGTTTTCACATATGAATCTGTGGTTATTACAGCGATCCCACCAGCAAAGATGTTTAAGGCTTGCATCCTTGATGGTGACACTCTCATTCCGAAGATTGTTCCACAGGCTCTTAAGAGCGTTGAGTACATTGAAGGGGTAGCATCAAGAAGGTCACCTTTGGAGAAGGTCTACTCATTTATATAATTTTGAATCATATACATATATGTATATTAAGTCTGAAGGGAAAAGGGTGAAAGCTATGTGTTTTTCTTCATGCAGGAAGCCAATTCAAATACATGAAGCAGAAGGTTGAAGCAATAGACAAGGAGAATTTTGTGTACATTTACAGTGTGGTTGAAGGTGATGCATTGATGAACAAGCTTGAGAAAATCACTTACGAGACAAAGTTAGAGGCCTCTCCAGATGGGGGATCCGTATGCAGGACTACTAGTAAGTATTATACCATTGGTGACTTTGAGCTCAAGGAGGAGGGAATCAAGGCTGGCAAAGACAAGGCTTTGGGAATATTCAAGGCCATTGAAGCCTACATCCTGGAAAATCCTAACGCCTATTGAAAATATCTGAATATTGAGATTGCATCCACTGCATGCAATGAATATCAAACAATTGCCATTTTTCTTCTAGTTTTTGGTGTTGCAGCATACGACCTTCTAACTGCTAATAAGAGTTCATAGTTTGCCCTGGTTACCAAGAAGCTTGAACTGAAATGTAAAGCATGTAATAATCAAAAGAGCATCCAATGTATTTACTGAATCTTGTTGTCAGATATCCATTGATAATAAAGAGTTCGTCATCTTTCATCTTTCAAGTTTAAGAAGAAATTTGAAACTTATTCTGACATATATTCCTTAAAATTCAACCTGGAAGAGAAACTATATTGACATATATACTTCATACATTTACTCAAAAATTGAGTAATTTCAGTCATAATTCCATGATCCCAAAATTGTTCCTCTCACAGTTCTAAAATCAAGTATTTAACTACTGCTAGAGGACTGTGGATTATTACCATCAATAACTTTTCATTTTATATATCTATGGTGGAAATGTATCCATATCCAAAACACATCATCAAGTCCAGGTAACATATTGAAAGAAATGATAAATGGAAGGTACCCATTGACTGCAGCAACCAATAACTCAATAGGAAAATTGAAGTGCTGAAGATGGTTTTAAGTACCCAACACTGAAATGTTAAAGAGAGTTTCAGGGAAGATCTGTTCTATCATAGAAGATAAGTATTAGGAGTAATATATTTTAATCTCATTTTTAATACTTTGATGTTAATGGTGAATTTTATGCTGTTTGTATAACCCAAATTTGACCCGGGCCCGTCAGAAACCAAACAGCCCAATCTACCCCTAAACCCAATTACAAAATAACCCAACTAAACAACACCCTAGCCCAGCCAAAATAGGCCCAAACACCAAAAAGTTTTCAAAAAAAACTAGGGTTTTACAACCCTAGCGCCGCAGCCTCTTCTGACTTCCCAACGTGCAGCCACCGACCACCGTCCCATCACCACTTGCTCCACTAACTTCTGCAAAAGCAAGAAAACAGACAGCAATAGCAGAAACGAAAAAATCAATTGTATTTTTATTTCTTCTTTCTTCAATCTCGGTTATAAAAACCGAAGAGAACTCAATGTAAAAAGGGGGTCTTTTTTCGATTCGATTCTAAAAAGAAAAAGAAAATACGAACTATCAGAAATTAAAAAGAGAATAGAAATCCTAAGGTTGATCTCAGTCTTTCTTTTTTATTATTAGTTACTGCTATTGTGTTTTTCATTTTATTTTCTTAAGAACTTTCATAAACAAAATCGAAAGAAAAGCAAGGAAACCATACCTGAGTCGTCGGGGCGCGCCGTCGGAGCCTCGTCTCTGTCGTCGAAGCCAGACCAAAGGCAAGGAAAAGGGGGGTTTCTTTTCTGGGTTTTTGGGGCTTCAAAAGGGGTTTCGAGAAAGGGCCGAAGGGCTTGGTTGTGGGCCTCACCGGCCACCGATATGGTGGCGGCACGGTGGTGCGAAAGGGGGGCCAAAGAAAGACCAATCGGTCGACTGAAAGAGGGCATGGGAGGATTTTAAAGGGTTTTCTTTTGTTTTTTTTGTTTTTGAAAAGGAGGTGAAAATGATTTTTTGGACCAAAAAACTGACTTATATAGCAATCAGAAACGACGTCGTTTTGGGCAAGGGTCCCTAATGCCAAAACGGCGTCGTATGAGGCCTCAACCCGCGCGCATGACCCGACTCGGGGAAGGATCCGCGCGTTTTTGTACAAGTGGTCTATTTGCCTCTTTAGCCCTTCCGCATTTTTTCACTCTTTTAATCCAGTTTTTGTTATTTCCAAATTGGCCCCAAAAGATTTTCTTCTGCTCTAAAGTAGTCCCGAGCAAAACACAGCGCACGGAGGCAAGGGATAATTGCCCGAATGGTCCTCCTTATTTTCTCGCGCGTCTAATCAGGCCCTAATTCGTTTTATTTTCTTTTTATTCAGATCCTAAGTTTTATTTATCTTCTAATTTAGTCCCCTTATTATTTATTTTACATAATTTGTCCCTTTTATTCCATTTCAAATTCAATTTAACCCGTTTTTATTATTTTGCAATTATTATTATTATTACTACTATTATTTTTTATATGTTATCATTTTTATTTTATTATTATCGTCTTATTATTATTATTATTTTATTATTATTAATTTTACTATTATGGTTATTAAATATATTATTCTTTATTTCATTATTATTTTCTATCATTATTACTATCGCTATATTACTATTCTCATTATTATCATTTTCACTATTATTTCTAATGTTTATTATTATTTTCTATTGTTATTATTATTATTTTTATCATCAATATTACTATTAGTATTTTTCGTCAATATTACTATTAGTATTTCTTTCACTATTATATTTCTATCTATATTTATTTTCTTAGTTTAATACTATTATTTATTTAATTTTTATTTATCTATTATTATATATATACTTCTATTTCCACTTACATTATTATTATATTTTTATATATCTCTACTTCTGTTCATATATTAATATTATTTTCATTATTACTATCATCATTACTATTATTATTTTCTTCTTTCCTTTTTCTCTTAAAACTTTCATTTGCTTATAATTCTTTCGTTTTCTATTTATTATCTTTTTTAGCTTATTGGTTTTATTTATTTTATTATATTTTCGTTTTATTATTTTCATTTGTATTTAATGCATTTATTATTATTTTGCTACACATGTTAGTATTGCAATTTGTTTTGGCATTTTATTGTTACATTAACCTTTACCCGATACATCAGGTTTTCAAATAACTGATATTTCGTGTTAAAGATTCGAGGAAATCGAGCCCTAACTTACTGGGTTCCGTTCTCCTCGTTCAATCTAAATCACGGAATACCTTTTTTAAATCGTTATATAAGTTTTGAATAAAATACTTGTTCTCGAAAATTCGAAATGTTGCGCCCTAACTTACTGGACACGCATCTAGATACCCGAGATAAGTTTTTAAAAGTAAAAGAAATATTTCGTATTTGGAATTTTGAGAAATCGAGCCCTAACTTACTGGGTTCCGATTTCTTATTTGACAAATAACGGAATATCTTCTTGAAATTGTTAGCCAAGTTTTAAAATCAAAGACAAGCTCAGTTTCGGGAGTCCAAAGCGTCGTACCCTAACTTACTGGATACGATATTTTATCTCTTCGAAATAAGAAGGTCTTATCGTCCCTCTCGATTTGTTCAATTAAAAAAAGGGATCGTATTTACGAATCTTTTCAAATTTTCAACATTAGGACATTAACTAATCAATTTGGTACCAACTTTGGGCGTGACGAGGGTGCTAATCCTTCCTCGCACGTAACCGACTCTCGAACCCGTTTTCTCAAAACTTCATAGACCAAAAATCGTCGTTTTAGTAAATTTAAATTTTATTAAAATAATTGAATAAAGAGGTGACCTGATCACACCTCATCAAAAAAAGATTGGTGGCGACTCTCGTTTTATTTTCATTTTCAAAACCAAAGTCTATTCCCGTTTTCAAAAAGATGGTTACGACAGCTTGGCGACTCCACTGGGGACCTCGAGAGTCAGGCAATTGATTGATTAACTTTTGTCCTTTTGATTAAAAATTTGGAAAATTGACTTGAGAATTCATGTTTCTTTTAATGCATTTCGATGATATGATTGTAATAATGCCGAGTCTCGTAAAATACTTTGGCATTACATTACATGATCGTTGTGGTCGCACTTTTAAGTGGTAGTGAGAAGTTATGCCTTCGTGAGGTTTTCACCTCCGTATGGGCTAGTGAATTGCTTCTGGGATACATCCGTACCTATGTCTTCGTGAAGTTTTCACTTCCGAATGGCCATAGGGAAATGTATTCCCCTGAACCGAACTCAGTCCGTATGAGCCTATAATGGGTGAGGATCGAGGAATCTGCTGGTTCAGGTACCTCAACTATAGAACTAAATTGTATATAGTGAACCCTAAGAGCCCACCTTAGGTAGAATTACATCAAACCTTAGTGGTCACCCAGATAGGTGTTGTTCATTTTTACTTGCTTTGTATTTCATAGTACTAACTTGTCGTGTTTTATTCTTTGGTGCATATCATTTCATATTTTTAGAGGTATCGATTCACGGTCAGTTTCTAAGTTAGAAAGCTGGTTATGGAGAACGAATTCCTTGATAAAATGGAAGACAATGCAGTCGTTCGTATGTAGCAAAGGCAATTAGAGAAAGGAGGGTATGGATTCATTTGAGCAAGAAGGAAATGGGGCAGCGCTAAAATCCCTGCCACTTGTGCCTCTTGATATTGTTCTGATCAGAGTAGAATCGGATGCGAAGAAGATTATGCGACACCCTATGGCAAGGTGTGGTGTTGGAGCTAAAGGGTAGAAGGTAACTGTACTCACCAATCACTTCAAACTGAACGAGGGAAGTACGAATGGACGTTTTTACCATTACAGCGTTTTTCTTTATATGAAGATGGTCGCCCTGTGGATAGTAAGGGCGTTGGAAAGAAATGATTGACAGAGTGCATGAGACCTGCAAAAATGATTTGGATGGAAAGAATTTTGCCTTTGATGGTAAAAAAGGGTTTATTTATTATAGGTCTGCCACCAAACAACAAGCGTGAGTTTACTGCTGTACTTGAGGATGTTGCACCTACCAGAAACAATAGAAATGCAAGCCTTGATAGCCCAAAAGGACGTGAAAAAAGAAGATTTGATTCAAACAACATTGCAAGGATTTGATTCGTTGTGGAGAAATTCGTATTGATCCCCTATTTGAAATATTCAATGAAGATGGACCAGAATAGACGCCTTTCACCTGTGGTTAGAATTGAAAAATGGTTAAACAGATACAATCTAAACTTCCTGGAGCTCCATAGTTTCTTCTTTGTCTGCTCCCTGATAGGAAAAATTCTGATCTTTATGGGCCATGAAAGCGGAAGAATTTTTAGTATGGCCTTATGACTCAGTGTATGGCACCAGCTAGGGTGTATGATCAATACTGCACAAATATTCTTCTGAAGATCAATGCTAAGCTTGGACAGTCTCTTCATCACTATTGAAGCTATGATTTCGCGATCGAGTTAAAGTCAAGCCTGAAAGGTAAGATTGGAGAGTTAGAAACAATATTGCACAGTTGTGAACTTTAGATCGAGCTCCCTGAAACAAGAGAAGGGCATTGGAAGGAAGAGCTTCATCATTCCCATGACCAAGTTAGAAGTCGGGGTTGCCTCAGGGGTGAAGCAGTTGTTTAGATTCGAGAGGTAGCTGATCAGCTACAGACTTTGACATCACAGGCTGATGCGTTGAGCATGAGGTATAAGCTACAGTCTGATCGTAGTCAAAAGCTAGCTTCATTGCTTGGGAAAATCAAAACCTTAGAACTTAGGGCGAAAGCATATTCGTAGTCTGTTTTATGTAAAGGATTTTGTTTTCTAATAAAGTTTTCTAAAATGAAGTTGATCAGAATCGATGCCTCTTTGCATTCATGCATTTGCATTGCATTTCATTACATCTCATCATATGCATTAAAATTTGTAGAAAGGTCCTAATTAGGTGAAGTTATTTCAGTTAACCTAAAAAGCTATGGACTGAAGGTTGGAAAGAATAGAGCAAATGCAAATGCAGATGCAAGAGCAATTGGCCAAAATGCGGGAACAAATGCTAGATTTCCAAAAGAATATGATGGGCCAGTTAACCCAGTTACTAGCCGGAGGACTTGAAAAAAGAAGTGGCCCAGTGGTCAACAGTGTAGATGATGATGAAGACATCGTTTATTCCCTAATAAATGTCCCGACTCAACCAGACGTGCATTCTCATATGGTACCTGTCATTATCGAATCCCAATATATGACTGATACCTCAGTACTGCTGAACTCTCCAATGGGTCCTAGTAATGATCAAGTCGATCGTATTGTTCTTGGCCTACCAGAGACAAAGAAAAAGGGAGACTGGGCTTCAAAGGCCCCAAAGAGGAAAGACAAGGATTTGGATAACACGAGTGGGTATAACAAGGGTTATTTGAAGCCACTTACAGTGAACCAGCCAAAGAAGGCAGTTACTAGTTATCTGGTTCCCCCAAAGCAAAAAACCAATCCAAGATCCAATTTAGAAAAACCCCAGTTCACTCCTATTCCCACGACGTATAGGGAGTTATACCAGAACTTATTTGATATGCATGTTGTATCTCCTTATTACATGAAACCGATGCAACCTCAATACCCAGGATGGTATAACCCAAATGCCCAGTGCGAGTATCACGCGGGGGTTACAAGGCATTCGATAGAAAATTGCCCGACTTTCAGGAAACTGGTGGAAGAACTCATCAACATGGGTATTGTGAAGATAGATGACGCGCCAAATGCAGAAATGTGAACCTGGGAGCGTTTTGGGCAATGAGACTGTGGAAGAAATTCCTGTAGTATTTAGAAGCTTACTTAGAGTAATGTACAAAACGTACTTGTTGTTTTAAGCCTAGAAGCAATAAGATTTCTTTTGTGAAATAGGCTTATATCCAGAATTACTATTTCAGTAAAATGCATCTTTTTGAACAAATATTTCTTTTCTCTTTCATACTATACATTCTATTGAATATTCTTTTATTCTTCATTCATAAATAATCATTCTTGGAACCATTTATTCGTTGGAATTTAACTTCATACCCACAATGGGTCCCAGATATCAATGACATGAGCGACGTTGTTACTGACTCCCTTTCTAGTGGGATATGTGTTTAAAGGGATCTAAGGACTTGGAAGATGACAAAGATTGCAACTTATTTCCTAACTTGTTAAAAATAGTAGATCTTACCTTACGAAGTGACAGCGGACACTACGAGCTAACGAGAGAGATGAAGATGGAAGATGAGCCCACTGCAAGAATAAGGCAAGGCATCATTGAGTTATCTTCAAGAATTCAAAGATGTTGTCACATGATCACCAAGACACGCCTAGGCTACTGAAACATGGGTATGCTGTTAAGATTGGTGTTTAAAGAATCCATGTTAATGGTTCTACAACGGCCAGGAGGTTCGAGCTACTGGTTTACGAAGAAAGGGAAATTGAATACAGGAATTATGCGCCTCCTTTATTTCTTCACAAATTTCCTATATGTGGGGCATGGAAGTTATCAAGCCAGTCTCCTCAAAAACTTTTAGCCAATATCGATTCATATTTATGGTCGTTGGTTACCTCACTGAAAGGGTGAAGGTCGCTTCATATGCCAAAATTACAAAGTCGGCAGTCATCAAATTCAAATTCAAATCTAAAAAAAAAGAAGAATAGTGGTAATAAAGAATGTCGAAAAGGAACATAATTGCACAATGTCAAAGATTTACAGTCTGTTCAAAGATCAGACACCATTTAGTGCAGCAAAGGCAAAAAAAAAACATTCAAAATTTTTGGAAAAAATGACTGAGACTTGTAAAGGTTGGCATAGAGAAGTTACCATTTACCCTCTAGGTTTCTTGAACATTGGCCAGGACTTTCACCGGGGCATCTTTCCCATTGGTTTATGAAAAGGAAACAATTGTTGGAAGATAAGATTCCTTTTCCCCAAGCTTTGATTGGATTGAATGAAGCAAAATGTCTACAGTAAGCTTGATTGAAAGTACTCATGGTCGAATGTACCAAAAATGGATGATATGGGCTTATGACAAAAATGTTCGCTCAAGAGAATTTCAGGAGAAGGACCTGGCACTCAGAAAGATTCTTCTTATCCAAAAGGACTCCAGAGGAAAAGTAAATGCCTTATGCAGCAAAGAAGGCTTGTTCTGGGGAAACATGGATACTAATCAAGATGGATGGCAAGGACCTGCCCAATCCGTTGAGTTCAGATTCAATAAAAAAAAAGTTTTCCAAAAAAAAACACAAAAAAATAAAAAATGAAAAAACGAAAAAAAACGAAAAAAGAAAAGAGAAAAGGAGAGGCCGAGGCGAAAACCCGCAAAGGGCGCCTTGAGATCAAAGGGGACTTGAGTTGAAAACCCGAGAAGGGCGGCTCAAATTTTGATCGAAAGTACGGCATACAGTAGTATTACTACGCTTGAATTAACAATAAAGAAGTATGTTGCATCTTGGGGCATCGACAAAGTACTCCAGATCCCCAAAACACATATTGAGCTTAAAATGGTCCTCAAGAAGTTTGAACAGAGAAGCTCAGGCTACGGTATCTGGGGCACCTACTAACGCCTATTGAAATTGCATTCACTACAATGAATATCAAGAAATTGGCCTTCTCCTCTTCTAGCTTTTACTTCTACAGCAAATCAGCTTCACATTTCTAATAAAGACTTCATAGTTTGCCTGAAATAAACAAAAGAGCAGACGATGTATTTACTGAATCTTGTTGTGTGAGATATTCATTGAGAACAAAGAGTTGGTCATCTTTCATCTGAATAATCCTTGTCCTATTAGCCACCTTTAATCATTAGATACATACGGCTGTCCGGGAATCTGACTAATGTGGAGTACTCTATTGATTACAATGTCAAAATTGAAGATAACCGTGTTAGATCCAAGGTCTTGATTCCTTAAAATATTAGTGTAATAGAGTCTTTTCTTTTCAATCTTCTTCAGAGTTCCAATAATATTGGTCTCATAATTCAATGATTTGTTGGTTTATGGTAAGCTTGATGTTGTATATTGAAGAGATAAGTAAGATATGTACACAAACCAGAATCATTTGAAAATTTTTAGGTGCTTTTCTCATACTAAAGTACAAAATTTCACTAAATGGCAAAAATCCCATAAAATATAAAGAAATCACCAAAGATTCCAGAGGGCCTAAAACTCACAAACAGCTAAATCTTGAAGCTGACACTATAAATACTACAATTATATATCAGATATGTGCATCACCAGAAAACATAAAACATATCCTCTGCAAAGTAACTAAAAACAGATTGTTGGGGTGAATCTGTAATAAAATAAAGAGGGGAAGACCTATTTGAAGTGCGCGGATAACATGGGGGACTAAAAAGGGCAATAACCCTATCCTCCCAAAATGCATATCATAAGCAAGGACTCGATTGAAAACCAAATGGACTTTCAGGGTCAAATTTAAAACATTGAACACTTGATTGTGAAACCATGAAAAGGTGGAGGGACTGCGCGCATAAATACCCCATTTTTTAAAAACACGCGGATCCTGAGCTGGAGCGGGTCAGATTGGGTCGGGCCATGCCAAAACGACGTCGTTCTGGCGTGTAAAGCTTAAGCCCAAAACGACGTCATTTTGATGGGCTATATAAGTAAAAAATTAGAAAAAAAATCATTTGTAACCTCATTCTTAGTAAAAAAAATATTGCTTCTCAAAAATCCTCTCCCCTTTCCCAAGTCTGACCGAATTTCGGTCATCTGTCGATCGCCGGAGCTGCCTCTGGCCACCGCGCACGGTGGCCAGAAAAGGTAAAAACTTGTATTTTTTTCTTTTTTTTTAAAATAATATATATGCGTGTATATGTGTATGTTTGTGTGTAGAACAGTAAAAGAAGAAAAAAAGTAAGAGAGTCGAAAATTAAAAAATGCGATCACCTCCTCACTGATCTGACTTTGTTGTTCTTTTGGGTTTTAGATGTCTACTACTATTGATTTGGTAGCTTTTAAGAATCTAAGTACTGGTATTTTAGAAGATTTGTTTCTTTTATTGATGATAAAAAAAGGGTCCCTTTACAAATATTTTGAATCGGCTTTTATAGCTAAATTTTTGCAACTTTTCTTTGCATTCTGTCTATTCGTGTTTAATGCAGGTACTCGGTGGCGTTGACAGTGGTGGTGGACGTGACAAGGGCGGTGGCAGTAGGCTTCGGCGGCGGCAGAGCAAGTGGGGGCTAGGTTGCGACGCCACTTGGATTAGGGGGGCTAGGGTTTTGTTTTTTCTATTTTTCTGAAAAATTTGGGTTTGTAATGGATGTGGGCTTGGGTTTATTGGGCTGTTGTTTTGGGCTAGGTTTAGTTGGTTAGTTTAGTGGGTTTAGGCTGATAGGTTTTTGACTAGGTTTAGTTTGGGGTTTAATGGGTTAGTCTGTTTGGGTTAGGTTTTAGGTGTAATGGGCTTGGGTAGGTTTAGAATGTTTTGGGTGTAATGAAATGGGCCCCGGAAAATTTGGGCCTTCTACAGTATACATGCATACATATATATTCAAAAATAAGAATTTTTTTTACCTTTTATTATGGTCAGAGAAGGCGGAACCGAAGAGTTCCTTTGACTTTTTTCAATTTTCTAGAAAGCTTCCGGGCTTTTTGATATCAGATCGGGGTCGGGGGAAGCCAATTGGTCAAAATGAGATCTTTTTGTATTCTCCGGCCACTGTGGACGGCGACACCCTCGCCGGTGACCGGCAGCCGCCACGGTGGCCAACGGCCAGAAATCGGAGAGGCCAGAGAGAAATCAAAGGACCCTAAAGTTTTTTTTTAAAAAAACTGAACATAATGTTTTTTTTTCCTAAAAAAATTTGACTTTTATAAGCCCTGTAAAATGGCATCGTTTTAGGGTTGATTCCAATAGCCCAAAATGGCATCGTTTCATCCTTGGCCCACGCGCTGACCCGATCCGCCAGAGGATCTGTGCTTCCAAGGGTATGTTTGCGCAAATGGTCCTTCCGCTTTTGCGGCGCGCTTCAATCTAGTCCCTTTTACCTTTTTGAGCTTTTTAAATTTAGCCACTGATCTTTTCGTGTGTTTCAATTTAGTCCCCAGTTCGCTGATCTGCAGAAGAAAGGACACGTGTCCTGGGGATGGGGTTAATTTCTTATATAGTCCCCGCTTGTTTTTGCGCATTTGATTTTAATCATTTACTTTAAATTTTGTTTAGATTCTGATTTAGTCCCTTACTTTCGATCTTTTATATTTTATTTTTCTTTGTATTTATTTATTTATTTATTTGTATTTATACATTTATTGGTTTTTCTGTTTCTTTATTTTTCTATTTTTTTCTTTTTTTCTCACTATTATTATATTATTTTATCTATTATTATTATCATTATTTATTTATGTACTTTATCACAAAGTGTACCCTCAATTTCATTTATATTTTAATTTGATCCTTTATTTTCAATATTTTATAAACTATTTTCTTCAATATTCATTCATGTATTTATTTATTTATTTTCTTTATTATGTTTAAAAATTAGTATTGTCATTTCATGTGCATATTTTGTCATTATTATTATTATTATTATTACTATCTTTTTACTTTATTATTTATTTTATTTTTCTTTGATTGTTCATATTATTGTTAAAATAGTATATTATGTGATTATCGCCATTGCGTGCATTATGAAATGTTCTATTAGTAATTTATATTATTGTCATTTATCGATGCGACATTTCATTCGTATATCATCGTTCCGTTTTCTACGTCACCATTTTATCTCATTTCGTTAAAATCAAGCCAAAAATCGTGTTTAAACGTATTTATCCGTAATAGGTCGTTTTATATCCCGAATAAGAGAAATACACATAGTTTAAATATTAAACTTGTTATTATTCAAAATTTCCAAATAAGGCAATATTTCGTATTTGGAGATTTGAGAAGTCGTACCCTAACTTACGGGGTTTCGATTTTTCTCGTTGAACCTAAATAACCAAATATTCTTTTAGAATTAAAATACATAAGATTTCAAATAAAAAAAATAAAGGCAAGCTTATTCTCAAAGGTTCAAGGCGTCGTATCCTAACTTACGGGATGTGACATCTTGTTATCACGAGACGAGAGGGTCTTTAACGTTTGTTTCGATTTATTCAAGCGGTTTTTTTAAGTAAAATTAACATTAATACAAAGAGGGATCGTATTTTAAACTATTTTCAAATTTTCAACTTTCGATACTAAGACACGAATTAATCAATTAGGTACCAATTTTTGGCGTCACGAGGGTTCTAATCCTTCCTCGTGCGTAACCGAGTCCGAACCGGTTTTCTGAATTTTTGTAGACCGAAAAACATTGTTTTAATGAATTAAACCTTTTATTAAAAAGATCAAGTTTTGAGGTGATTCGATCACACCTCATATAAAAAGGATTGGTGGCGACTCCCATTTTCATTTTCAAAATAAAAAAGTCGATTTCAAAAAAATGGTTTCGACATTACACATTAGACTAAAATACATGTATAGTTTTGAGATTTATCCCTAATTAATTCTGTGAAATTATTTTAAACGGAAACAATTGATATAATGTCTAAACAATTTTATAATATTAAATGTCTCATTTAACTATCATACAATATACAGGATTTAGAATACATTTTTTTTTCATATTATTTGGAAAAAAAGGTACAAATTTTAAAATTAAAAATAAATATATATATATATATATATATATAATTAATGCAAACAATAAAAAACCAGTGAGGTGTTTATTTGAATAATTAATAATGAATAGATAATCTTTGGTAACAATTGAAAAATTATAAATATTATACAAAAACATTCAAACACATTTCTATCCCAGTTATTTACCATTTTAATTCTTATATTTAAGAAATAATAATTCCAATAACCAATTTATCGATATATAATTATGAAATTTTGTTTCGCATTGCTTTCTAGATTGTCAAGCATTTGACTTTAATTCTCGGTATTATATGAAAACCAAGTTAGCCGCCGCCTTATAATATGCAGAGGAGGAATAAAATTTCATTCTTTATGCAAGGTGGTATTATTTTGACTATTTCTTTGTCAATCAATCTTATCCAATGAAGAATAAGATGGAAATGAAATGTGAGTGTATAAATAGCATGTTAGTTTCTCATTTCTTCCCATATCGAATAGCATCAGTTCATAAATATTTGTGTTTGAATCAATTTGTTTGTATAATTTGAAGAGAAAAATGGGTGGTTTTGCAAAAGAAGTAGAGGTTAGTACATCACTTCCCCCAGCCAAGGCATTTAAGGCATTTGCTGAAGATCTGGACACCCTATTGCCCACGGTTGCCCCACAAGCAATCAAGAGTGTGGAGCGCCTTGAAGGAGATGGTGGCCCTGGAACTATAAAGAAGATCACCTTTGCTGAAGGTAATTCAATTACTTAAAAGGGTAAAGTAGAAATTTAGATTATCTTTCTTCACATACCAATGTGCCTGCTGGGTGATAACAAATGCAGGGTATGGATTCAGTTATGCGAAACACAGGGTTGATGTGTTGGACAAAGACAACTTGTCGTACACTTACGTTGTGATCGAAAGCGACTTTTTTAACAACATGGTGGAGAAAATCAGCTACGAGACAAAGTTTGTAGCAGCAGCAGATGGAGGAACAAGTATTAAGGTGACTACCACGTTTTACACCATTGGTGACATTCAGATCACTCCAGACCTAATGCTCCAAATCAAGGAAGCATCCGAGAAGCGAGCCCTTATTTTGAAGGCTATTGAAAATTATGTGTTGGCAAATCCCGATGTCTGATTTGTCTTACCCAAAAACTGTACTTGATTTGGGTAGTGAGTCGTTTGTCTCTCTGGATTTCATCATTTCTATTTCCTTTGTAATAAAAGTCTTTTGAGTTGTTATCATCTTTCATATATACTTGAAACCAATGTTTTATGGTTCATGACACTAACACTCTTATTATTTGTAAACCTCTAGCTTTTGTTTGTGCTTTTAAGGTTGGATTTATAGTTTTGTTAATTACTTATGTACTTTTTCATGTTTCTATATATGGGATCTTTTGCTTGGTTACTAAACTCTTACAGGGTTTTTAGATTCTCTTTAGTGTCTAACACCCTGGAAAAAAGTTGACATCAAGAGTCTATTTTATACTTCATTTTTTATTACTCCTAAATACTACCCTACCTGAACAAGATTATTCTTAAACCATAAAACGGATAAGGACACTGTACTTATACCAAACAATAAAAACAAATTTCATTCAAATATTCTTATTCTATAATTAAAATTTTTTATTCCATGTGAAAATATATTTATATGTTAGGCTTTTTAATTATGAACGTTAAAATATGACAAGGCTTGTCTTTATTGGTGATATTCATTAGAATGGGAAGTTACCTTGTGGATGGTGGGGTAGGATCCCAAACTCTACAACAACAGTGGACGTAATTTATGGAGAAACACACACAAGGGGGAACTTAGGGTCAAAATTGTGGTCTCTTAAAATGCCTTTCAAACTAGTAATGTTAGAGCTATGAACTCGTGTCTCCCATGCAAAGTGGAAATTCAAAGAAGAATTGGATCAGCTGAGACCAACTGTGCCATCTGTCTTGAGGAAGATGAAAGTGAGGATCATCTTTTTCTATCGTGCCCTTTTACTAGAACAGTCTGGTTAGGAAAATCATTTGCAATTAGAAGCGATGCTATAGGAACCACCTCAATAAAGAATTGGACCCACGATGCAGTCATGAGTATGAGATCAAGTGCATGGGATGAACAAAGACAAATGGATACTCTAGACCTGATCCCATTAGCATATGTATTGTGGGGAATTTGGACTCACTGAAATAAAGTTATCTTTGAAGGACAAGAGCCTAACTCGGTTGCAGTAATAAGACAAGTGATCGATCAATTACAACTGGCCAAACAAGCTTTCCTACCAAAGGAGGAACAAAGAAAAAGTACCATAATGGCCCAGAGTAGAGCTATCACATGACAGACTTCTCACCAGCTCATATTGGAAAGGAAACCATTAGGAAACATGACAGGTGCTAAATTTTATATAGTTTCTTTTATATATTGTGACTTGGTATCGGAAAAAAGAAGAAGAAATTAATGTATTTTAAATACTTGAAGAAATTAATGTATTTTAAATACTTTTGTGGGATATGGTGCATTCTTTCAATGCAATTATAATCGGTGGTGGAGCTTACTAGAGAACCGGGGAGGGTAAATTTTTTAATTTAGGCTATTTATAATTTATAAAATTTTAAATTATTAATGGTAAAATTACACTTTGATTTCTTAAAAATAATAAAAAATTGATTTATTTTTTAAAAAAATTATAAAAATATAGGTTATTAAAATGATGAAATTACATTTTTACTATTGTAAAAATATACAATTTAATTTTGGCCCAAAAAAATTTATGATTCCGCCACTTATTATAATGAATATCACCAATAAAGATAAACCTTGGTATGATGCTTGTAAAAAATGCATAAAAAAGTTGAAATTGATGATGAGAAGAAAGTATGGTGCTAGAAGAAAAAAGAGTTGATGATTATAAATGATCAAGGTGACAATTATTTTTCATTGTTAAAGCAACGCATTCTAATCTGTTGTGAAATTTCAAGATATCTTAAATACTTGGAGGATAAGATCATAAAATTTTTAATTTCTTAATTTCATTTAATAATATAATAGTTATAAATTTATTGTTATTTACTTACATGAAAAATAAAAAATAGAGAGCTACTATTAGAATAATTTGATTTTCAAATCAAAATAAATAGTTTGAATTAATAAATTCACTAGACTTAATTTGTGCATTTCCGCATCTTTTGTTTTAATTGCACTTTTTTTAAGTTTATTAAATATTCGGTCAATGTTGGATAGCTTCCAATGATTACCTTGTCAATTAAAATAATTAAATATATAATTATTCAATTCATGCTAATACTTTGTTGAATTGTATAATTGTTTATGTTGTAGTTTATGATTATGTGGTCTGGATATGTGATGTAGCTTAAATAAACTTCGTTGAGATAAATTTGTTGCTTAGAGTTAGGTCTCTTTTGCTCATATTGCGGCCGCTAAGTAAAATTTTGGCCATTGAGATACAAAGTTATTTATTGATTAGTAATTTCAAATCTGATGTCTCTTGGTTACTGAACAAGTAAGGAGAAATTGATTGTCCGATGTTGAGTTAGGGAAGTAATTAGGCATTAAAGATATCCTTGCGTCGATGATTAAGTCTTTGATTAAACGGTGATTTTACCTTTGACTAAAAATTTTCCCGTTGACTTTCTCAAACTTTTATTTATTACTTTTTTGTTGAATTTTTTATTTGAATTTAGTTTTTGATTTTCTAAATTCCCTCTAATTTACTTTACTTGTTTTTAATTAAGAAATGAAATTAACATTCATCCTTTTCTTTTCTTTTTTGCTTAAAAAATATTATATTAAAATATAGTCATAACAATGTGTATATAATATATAATATATAATAGGAGTATGTCTTCATTATATATGTATCCATCATTTTCTCTAATTTTTATATTATAGATTATACTTTAAAAACTATATCGTATATGTTTCGTACACAATGTTGAATATGATTACTTTTAAAATATATATCTCAAATTCACATGGGTTTAAATGGTTTGCAAAAAAATATTAACTTTTAAATATTTTATCATATGGTGAACGTTTAATCGAATTGAGTGAAAAAATTTTGAATTAATCAGGCAGATAAGCCCTATTTTACTATCCTAATTTGATTTGAACTTTTTTCAAATTTATTTAAATGGTTTAATTTTTTATTAAAATAGTCATAATTTGAGATCTAAAACTCGAAAAAATGTGTCTTAAAATGAATTGTGAAATTAAAAGATAACTTTTCATTCAGCGAGAGACAATTTAACTTAAAGAATGCCGGGATCCCACCCGAAAATGAGTTGTAAGATAGCTGAGTTCTAAACTTGAAAAATGACAATATTGCTGAATTTAATTTAATAAATTCCATCCCATGTATCAAATTCTATTTAGTGTTATTGTTTCTTGCCTGCAGTCTTATGTTTTGTGTACTTATCCTGGATTTCTGTTTTGCCTTTGTTTTCACCACTTGCCCATGTCGTGGTATTTAGCGTCTTGTATACACTGTTTTTATTTGCTTTTTATAAATTTCTCACTTTCCCTTTAAAAAAAAAAAAAACAACTTATAATTACAATGTGCCACATTACTAATAGTCCAAGCACTTGAATTGAGGGTAAAATATTGGAGTTCTTTTAATCATTCTTCTGATAGACTGCTTTCAAGATCCATGATTTTGTTCTTTTTAGTAAGCTTATATCTATTTCATATCCAAGAAGATCTAATGCCAGTACACAAACCAGAATCAATATTTGCAAGTGTTGATTTCCAATTTATATTACAAAATTTCAAATAATAAATTAACAATCCGATAAAATATGAAGAAACAAAACACCTGGCTAGGATTTGAAAGAGGCTATTCTTCGTTGTTCCCAGTCTATCAATACTCAGTGGCGAATCCAGGGGGGGCTGGCATGGGCCCCGGCTCCCCCTAAAAGGTAAAATCTCTATTTAGGCCCTCCAAATTTTTTAAAAATTTTAAATTAACAAAGGTAAAATTGCACTTTGGCCCCCCTAAAATTATAAAAATTCAATTTAATCCTTTACAAATTAGAAAGATATAAACTATAAAAAATTAAAATTTCATCCCGCCCCCCCTAAAAAATTTTCCTGGCTTCGCCCCTCTCAATACTACATCATCTGACCTACATCTCCACAGCTCAAAAACCTGTTTGATCATTTCTGAAATCAGTAGAAAGTCATGGGTGTTTTCACTTACGAATCTCAGGTTATTACAGCCATACCACCTGCCAAGATGTTCAAGGCTTGCGTTCTTGATGGTGACAATCTCATTCCCAAGATTCTTCCTCAGGCTTTTAAGAGCATTGAGTACATTGAAGGCAATGGTGAGCCTGGTAGCATCAAGAAGGCCACCTTTGAGAAGGTCAGCTCATTTATATAACTTTATACTTTGAATCATATACATATATGTACCTTAATTTTGAAGGGAGAAGGGTGAACATTATGTGTTTTTCTTCATGCAGGAAGCCAGTTCAAATACATGAAGCAGAAGCTTGAAGCAGTAGTCAGAAAATTTTGTATATATTTACAGTGTGATCGAAGGTGATGCGTTGATGAACAAGCTTGAGAAAATCACTTACGAGACGAAATTGGAGGCCTCTCCGGATGGGGGATCTCTATGCAAGACTAATAGCAAGTATTACACCGTTGGTGAGTTTGAGCTCAAGGAAGAGGGAATCAAGGCAGGCAAAGAAAAGGCATTGGGAATGTTCAAGGCCATTGAAGCCTACCTCCTGGCAAATCCTGATGCTTACTAAGATAGCATCATCCACTTCAATGAATATCACATACTCTATTGGCCATTTTTCTCTTCTAGTTTTTAGTTTTGAATTTGGTGGTTCATATGAACTTCAGATTGCTAATAAAGAGTCAATAGTTTACTCTGATCACCGGGAAGCTTGAGCTGAAATGCGTGAAGCCTGTAATAAATAAATAAAAAGCATCCAATTTATTTACTGAATCTATCAGGATTTATATATTGACTATTATCCGCAACGTGTTGAATTTAGATTTTCAATTGATTCTGGTTTTACTTTATTTTATTCCACAAGAAAACACAACAATCAAGCTTACCATTAAAGAACAATTTGTGAAACTTGAAAGCAATAACACCTGGAACTTTAGAACAAGAGCCGAAATATCTTCTAATCAGAGCTGGTTCATTGATCATAATTGGCCATTAACTTTGTACCTTGCAGGAATAATTGAAAATTTTGGAAATGGAATTGGGTGGAGTGCGCCGGGCCCAAGCTATAGTGCAACGCCTGGGCGACGCTCGAGAGCCCCAGTAGCAAGCTACTGTGATGGACTCTCCCCATTAAAAAATAAATTTAATATCATGTGAGCCAATGGCCCACGTATCAGATATTAAACTGATAAGAACAGATACTACACTTGATCTTAGCCAAAAGGCCGAGAAAGGTATGCTTTTCTCGGTCAAGCATCGTGCTATTTAAAGCCTGCTTCTCGCCTCTTCTTACTCACGCTCGTTGATGTGGGATCTTATGCAAAGGAGCAAGGCACCCTCCCAGCAAAGATTTAGTTTCCGTAATTGCATCGGGCAAATAAATTTAACATTGAAAGAAGCGCGCTTAAGCTAATTAATTCAACAATAAAACTACTTTTCTAACGATAAAAACTTTGAAAAACAAACGCTACAGATTATGGTTCTGCTCAAAGAAGCAGCAATTGGATTTTAGAATACAGATTATCTTGTGCCTTCATTAACTAAATTATTTTTCAAGACTTTTTATTTGGAACAAAATGGAAATTTCTCTGGAACCCGGTGGTGATCCCATATGGAAATAGATGGTGGTGAAGGTTCTTGAGAAGATGTGGATAGAAATACTAAGAAGGAAGAGACCAACGGTGAGCCAGACACAGAAATGATGGTTGACCCAAGGCCGACCCCAAATCTATCACGGAAGGACAAACTAATGGGGATTGCAACCGGTAATATTGCTAAAACGGCGATGAAAAATTCTGGAATGGGGGATGATGATCATCTTGAATTCCTGGAAGGAGATATTAACAGATCTACTGTTAATGGGATTCTTGCAATAGATTTTTCTGATAGGATTCAACGAATTCTTTTTAAGGAAATGGAAACTACGGTGGTTCTGAAACTGTTAGGTAGTAACATCGACTATGGGGCTTTAAACAATCGGATCACTAGCCTTTGGAGACCTTCTAAACCCTTTCATCTTATGGATATAAAAAACAAATATTACTTGGCAAAGTTTCAGTGCACGAATGATTTTGAGAAAGTTATATAGCAAGGCCCTTGAATAATCTATGGGCAATACTTGATTGTCCAACCTTGGACCAAAGAGTTTAATCCGTTACAACCATATCCAAACATGGTGATGGCTTGCATACGTCTACCAAGACTGTAACACCCCTTACCCGAGACCGTTGCCGGAGTCGAGCACGAGGCATTACTAGACTTAACTTACTAGTTCGGGGCATAAAACTTGAAACTGTCCATCTGCGTCATGTTCACTAAATTGACTATAACTCGAGTTACGAAACTCGAAATTAGATTCGTAAATTTTCCTTGAAACTAGACTCATATATCTTCTTACTATAATTTTTACAGAATTTTTGGTGTGGCCAATTAGTACAGTTTATTAGTTAAAGTCTCCCCTGTTACACTGTTCGATAGTTCTGACCCCTCTGCACTAAAAATCAATTATCTCATAATATACAATTCTTTTGCCTACACCGTTTCTTTCATATAAAAATAGACTCAATAAGCTTTAATTCTATATCTCATTCACACCCTAATTCTGTTTCTACTATCCTTAGTGATTTTTCAAATTCACGTCACTTTGCTGTCCAAAACTGTTCCTCTGCAAATAATTTCATAATTTCTTTATAATAACTATCAACTAGGTATACATAGCATCCAAAACATGCTCTTAATTAGCTATCTTAATAGCTAATCATTATAAAGTATTTACAAGTCATTCTTTAACCATATCATAAGGACATACACACAAAATGTCTAAGTCCCTATACATGCTATAACTTAAAACATTCAAATCACAAAATACCAAATTAATCCTTGGATAGTGTGTAACGATCTCCGACGTCCTTGCGATCCCCGAGTTGGCTTGTGATACTATAAAAAAGAGAGAAAGGAATGGGAGTAAGCATAAAGCTTAGTAAGTTTGCATGTAAATGAATAACAACATTCTTAATGAATTATCTTATTCTTTTCTTATCAAGATTATTTAACCCTTTAACTCAATGTGCTTGAGTTTGAATTCTTACCTGTACCTTTTTAACATGAACTTGACTTACCTTTCCTTGGATATACTCTTTGAATTTTTCTTTGAACCACTTGGAATATTAAGGATACACGGGTACCTTGCCTTTTGAAACTTAACCATTGCCATGTCTTGACGTGGTCTTACGTGGTATCCTTGCCTTATGAACTCACCAATGCCATGCCTTGGCATGGTCTTACATGGGATCTTTGCCTTATAGAAACTTATCAATGCCATGTCTTGACATGGTCTTACATGATTTTCTTAAACCCTAATGTCATGACATTTGTATCCTACACATTCCTAAGGTTCAACCGGGACTTTCTGAGATTGCTTCTCCGTCAATTCATGCTTGAGTCTTTAAATGATAAATTTACAGAATAAATATGTAAATGCTGGAATTTAATAGTATTAAATGTAAAATAATAGAATATTGCATTTATTTACTACAAACTTACCTTGAAACAAAATACGATCAACTATAGTGATTTAATCCACTATCTTTTTCTTTCCCCGGTCTAACTCCGAATTTCATTCCTCTTGATCTATAATAGCAAACTTAGCTTATTTAATACTCATATTTATTAAAACAGTCCTTAACTCTAACTTTAGAAAAATTACGATTTTGTCCCTAAACTTTTACATATTTACACATTTGCCCCAAAGCTCAGAAATTAAATTTTATCCCTTATTCTTATGTTTTATGATATGCTGATCATTTTTCCCTTGACAACACCAAATTCTCACTCTAACATGTACTTATGAACATTAGGTATTTTTACCGATTAAGCCGTTTTACTCGTTTTCACTTAAAATCGCTCAGCAAAAGTTTTTAAACATAATTTCAGACTTCATATTCTATCATAAAACATCAAATTAAACACATTTTACCTGTGGGTAATTTTTCAAATATGAACCCTAGGTTAAATTATTGCTAGATTAAGTTAAATCAAGTTATCGGAACTCTAAAAACGTAAAGAACATTAAAAACGGGGCTTGGATGCACTTACTATGAGCTTGAGAAGTTGAAAAAACCCTAGCTATGGTGTCCCCTTTGAAATTTCATCCAAATGAAGAAGATGAACACATTTTTCCATCTTTTTCCCTATTAATTTCTTTTTATTACCAAATGACTAAAATACCCTTCATTAAAACTTTAGTTATTTTTATCTATGTATGTCCATTTTTGTCCATGAAAATATAATGGTCTAATTACCATTTAAGGACTCCTACTTCAAACCCCCATTTCAATCAAGTACACTATAAATTAGAACCCTTATTTAGCAACTTTTGCAAACAAGTCCTAATAGGCAATTTTAGCATGCAATCAATAAAATTTCTTATCGATTCTCTAACACATGTATTTAATCACTCAGTAAATCATAATAATTAATTGAAATAAACTTTTCTATCTCGGATTCATGGTTTCGCAACCACTGTTCCGTTTAGGCCCTATTTCGGGATGTTACATTTCTCCCCCCTTTAGGGATTTTCGTCCCCGAAAATCTTACCTGTGAAGAGATTTGGGTATTGTTTTCGCATAGCCTCTTCGGGCTCCCATGTAGCCTCGTCTATCCCATGCCTATTCCATAATACTTTCACAAGTGCAATACTTTTGTTCCTCAATTTCTTAACCTCTCGAGCTAGAATTTTTACCGGTCATTCATCGTAAGTCATATATAGTTGAATCTCAACCTCTGTCTGTGAAATTACATGCGACGGATCTGAACGGTAATGACGTAGCATAGACACATGAAACACATTATGAATATTCTCTAACTCAGTCGACAAAGCTGACCGATATGCCAATGGCCCAACTCTCTCAATCACCTCAAACGGTCTAATAAAACGTGGACTTAGTTTGCCTTTCTTGCCAAATCTGAGAACTTTCTTCCATGGGGATACTTTCAAGAATACCCTATCACCAACTTGATATTCAATTTCTTTTCTTTTCAAATCTGCATAGGATTTCTGTCTATCTAAAGCTGCTTTCAAGCAATCTCTTATGACTTTTACTTTCTCTTCTGTTTCTTTGATTAGATCAACCTCGTAAATCTGATTTTCCTTAAGCTCTGTCCAATACAAAGGTGTGTGACATTTACGTCCATACAAAGCTTCATAAGGTGCCATCTTCAAACTCGGTTGATAACTATTATTATAGGCAAACTCTATTAACGGCAAATATTTCTCTCAACTGTGCCATCTGTATTGAGAAAGATGAAAGTGAAGATGATAAACCATAAATGTAACATGTTTTAATTCCATGCTTGGCATATTTTTGGATGATTTATGATGAGAATTAGTGAATTTGATGCTTCTAATCCCTTAAATTCATGTTTCTATACTTAGTAGAGCATTTGGGAGCAAAAGGAGCGAAAAAGGGGCCAAAATAGGAGTTTTCAGGATCCACATGCCACACGGGCTGGCCACACGCCCATGTGCCAACCCATGTCAATTTCGCACCCTACTTCCCTGTTACGCGGAAAAACCCAATTTTTAGGGTTTCTGAGCATTCTAAAGTCTATAAATACACACTAGAAGAGGACCTAAGGGGATATACAGAGTTAAACGAAGAAAAGACTCGAAGAACGCCAACGGATTCAACTCAGAAGCAAGATCTCCTTCAAGATTGAAGATCTCCATTCAATTTCTCTCGAAGTTTTTTGGTTTCTTTATGTTTTGTTGTTTTCCTAATTTTGAGATGTTTTCCCCCAAAAGTATGAACTAAATTCCCTAGATACATAGGGAAGATGAAACCTAAGACAGATCTTATTATTTGACGTTTCTGAATTACATGATAAATATTTGTTCTTATTCTTAATTATGTGTTCTTAATCCTTGCCTTAATATTTTCAGGATATTAATCCAAGTTTGATGTGCTTAATCAGTGGAGCAAAAGCCCCTGCTTAAGAGTAGATCTAGCAT
Source organism: Gossypium australe (assembly GCA_005393395.2). Classification (NCBI taxonomy): domain Eukaryota; kingdom Viridiplantae; phylum Streptophyta; class Magnoliopsida; order Malvales; family Malvaceae; genus Gossypium; species Gossypium australe. The sequence goes on along the minus strand of CM016616.1, from coordinate 143,996,564 downwards.
AATTAAGCAGAGTTGATTGCAATCCTAGAAATAGGACGACATAAATCTACCGGTTTAGAGTCAAATCTAATAAGAGAATCCATAAATCGAGTTAATGCGACGATAGGGGTTTTAATTAGAAAGAGATTTCAATTAATCAACCTAGAGTCATTTGTTTTTATTCTCAAAAAAGATATTAACATAAGTTAAGGATTTCTACGGATCAAGACAAGTGAATAAATCGTTTAATTCAGATTTAGAATAATAAGTGAAGTCTAGGCAGATTCTTTCCTGGGTATTGTCTCTCTCATCGGTTTTCTTCAAATATTTTCCTACTTTATTCTCTGATTCGTCTTAGTAATTATGTTAGTTAAGATTATTTTAAAATAAATCCCTTCAATTTATTCGGCTAGATAATAAAAAAGATAGTAACTATAAATACTACAAACCAGAATCAATATTGCAAGTGGTGATTTCCAATTTATATTACAAAATTTCAACTGATAAATTAACAATCTGATAAAATATGAAGAAACAAAACACCTAGCTAGGATTTGAAAGAGGCTACTCTTCGTTGTTCCTAGTCTATAAATACATCATCTAACCAACATCTCCACAACTCAAAAATATGTTTGATCATTTCTGAAATCAGTAGAAAGTCATGGGTGTTTTCACTTACGAATCTCAAGTTATTACAGCCAGGGATTTAAATAGCGGTCCGATATCAACATAGCGGCCGCTATATAGCGGTAGCAGCGCCGTTTGAAACCGCTACTGTTGAAAATAGCGGTGTGAAGCAAAGTCACACCGATAGCGGTGGATCGCGGTCGCAATTTAACCGTTAACGGACAATTGCGGCAATAACGGGCCGCTATTCCTTTTATTTTCCTTTACACTAAATTAAAAAAAAATCCATGTCCTCTAAACAAAAAGCAGCAGAAAAACAATAAAACAAAAGGGAATATATTCCCCTACCTGCAAAATCAGAGAGTTTTTAATCAAAAAATGTAAAAAGAAGTCCAAATAAACAGAAAAAAGCAATCAAAACTCAAGCAATAGAAAAATATGAAATTCTATTTCTCATATTTCGGCAAACAACATAGCAGCAAATGAAAGCGAGGACTTGAATCTGAAAAGAAAACCCTGCCCTGATCACTTGCACATTCAGAGATTGATAATTTTCAAGTAAGTACCTGAAATTTTGTCTTGATTATTGCTTGCATGTCTTGAATCTGCAGTGCAAATATGTTCTTTAGACTTTAGGGATGAAGGGAGAAGGGGCAACCAGCATATTCCAAGAATTTGATATGCAAAGTAGAGGATATGAGTTTTTAGGGAGAGGATGATAGAGTTTCTCTTCAGTTTTTCTTCTTTCTAAGTTTTGTGTGTTTAGGGATTTTATAACAAAGGCTTTTCTGCAGTTTCATTTCCATTTTCCTTTATTTTTTCATTTTTATTTTCATATACTCTTAGGCAAAATCGAGGCATCGTCTTGACTGGTGTTAGGATTAATTTGTTGATTAGTGTACTGGTTATTAAATATCCTCTTTTAATGCATTCAGATTTTTATTTAAAAAAAAAATTACTAAAAAATTATAGATTAATAAGTTAGAATTGTTTGGAGAGATTTTACTGAAAATGAAAATTACTTTGACGACAATCATATTATTATATTTTTTAATATGAAAGCTTCAATCTTATCAGATTTATAATTTTACTTTATATGTTATTTTTTAATTAATATTGTAATTATAATTTATAATGATAATTATTTATTATTTATTATTATTTTAAAATTTCATAACTTTCATTACTTAGGGTTTGTTTTTAATGAAAAATTATAACCTCTGTTGCTTGGGGTTTGCTTAAGGTTACATAAAAAATTAATGAAAAAATTATAGCCTTCAACACTTATGACGTGTATTATAAAATGTAAAAAATCAAGACAAATTAATTCATTGTGTTTTTCTTTATCAATCCGATAGATGACTTCAATTTAACATTAGATAAATCTCCATTGATTTTAGTTTGCATAATATGAAAAACTTGAATTTTTAAATTTGATCCAATTTGAATTTAAATTTTATTAAGATGGAACAAAACAAACTATTTATACCAAAAAAAAATTATGTATGGATTATGCAATAAATTTAAATTTTCCATGTTAGTGATGTTTACTTCTTTTTTTTTTGTATTATATTGTTGATAATATAAGTAATGAGTTGTTTATATTTCTAAATATAATTTCATGTTTCTTATATATAAATAAAAAGAAAGCATGCCAGCACGTGAAGAGTTCCCGACTAAAGGATTGGAGGGTGCATCAAGTAATGATATAGGTTGGCACTTTGGAACTCCAGTGCCAAATGCGAAAGGAAATATTGTATGTAAACTTTGTGGTAAAGTTGTGAAAGGAGGAATAACACGATTTAAAGAGCACATTGCTCATAAAACCGACAATGTTGCACCATGCCCTAATGTTACTGGTATGTGATACTTTATTATTATTTTTAAATGTTATTGTAAATTCATCAATAAAGATTATATATAATTGATAATAATATAAAGTGTGAATTATTTTTATTTTATTAACAGGTGTCATTAGAGAAAGTATGATGAATATACTGAACGAAAGCAACACAAAGAAAATAGACAAAAAGAGGAGAAAAGATGAATTCTTATCTCAATTAATAGAAGAGGAGCATGAACACGAGGAATTCATTGATGAGATTTTTGCTATAAGGCAAGCAACTCGAGAAAGTATCCAATCACAACACGAGTGGCATAGAAGGGAAGAATTCAGACGATGTACTGGTGGTTGGGATAACATTTATGAAGAAGGGCGATCTTCTCATGGATCAACTAGAGAATATCATAGATATAAAGAACAAGCAAATCCATCCCAAGTGAATCTGAGTTTACCTTAAGGGGAGCTATACCTGAATTGGTTAGAAGCAAAAGTTCAAAGCAACCAAAGGTCAATGACTTTTTTTTAAAGAGTTTTCGAAGGAAGATAGGTGAAGCGGTGTCTAAAATTTTAATATATGAAAGACTTCCTTTTCAATTAGCAAGCTCTCCATGGTTGTATAACTTAATTCAAGTGTCAACAGAAGTTGGACAAGGTGTAAAGCTCCCAACACCTTATGAGGTTTCAGATGTGTATTTGGAGTCAGAGTATCAACGAGTTCGTGATTGGGTAAATAGACTAAAGACTCATTGGAAAGCATTGGGTGCAACTCTAATGTGTGATGGTTGGACCAACAGTTTGAATCAAATGCACATCATTAATTTCCTTGTTTATTGTAGTAAAAGAACCATTTTTTGGAAATCGGTAGATATCTCAAGTGTTCGTAGTAGAGATGCTGAATTCTACTACAGTTTGTTAGATTCAATTGTAGAAGAAATTGGAGAAAATTATATTGTCCAAATAGTGACTGATAAATGAGGCAGCAATGAAAGTTGCTGGAAAAAAATTAATGTTGAAAAGAAAACACCTATATTGGACCTCATGTGCAGCTCACTGTTTAGATTTATGCCTTCACTACACCAAAACAGACTTTTAGCGGCGTTTTTAGTGGCGTTTTAATAAAAAAACGTCGCAAATGTTATACATTAGCGGCGTTTGAAAACACCGCAAAAAAGTTGAGCAATAGCGGCGTTTTTGGCCCAAACGGCGCTAAAGATCTGAGCATTAGCGGCGCTTTCGTAAGAACGCCGCTAAAGATCTGAGCATTAGCGACGCTTTTTGTAAAAACGCCGCTATAGATCTGAGCATTAGCGGCGTTTTTATAAAAACGCCACAAAAGGTAAGCTTTAGTGGCGTTTTTTATAAAAGCACCGCAAAAAAATTTATTTTAGGGTTTAGGGTTTAAAATTTAAGATTTAATGTCTATAGTTTAGAGTTTTAGGGTTTATGATATAATGTTTATTATTTTGGGTTAAGGGTTTATGTTTTATAGTTTAGGATTTACGGTTTAGGGTTTTATAGTTTGGATTCAGGGTTTAAGGTTTGGGGTTTAAGGATACTGTTTGAAAATCGAAAAACATTTGGAATTTACTGAGGTTCATGCTATTTTGTACTACACCCATATTATTTAATATAAGAATATAAAATATATGTTTTGTACTACACTAACATTGGCCACATGAATTCTCAATAATTTGGTCTCGGATTATGGTTTAAGGTTTGCGGTTTAGAGTTTAGGGTTCGAGTTTTATGGTCTAAGATTTATGGTTTGGGGTTTTTGAGTTTGGGGTTTAATGTTTGGTGTTTTTGGTTTAAGGTATAATATTTAGGGTCTAAGGTTTATGATTTAGGGATTAATCTTGGATTTTTTAGAATATAAATCAAAATCCCCAAACCAAAATCCCCCACTGATCTTCCTCATTCTATCTCGATTTCTCCCTTTTTCTCCCTAAATGACGAAGTTCAGGAAGCTTAATCGACCCACTGGTCATCGCATGTCCATGCTCAGGTTCTTCATTATCCTTTATAAAATAGGTTGTTTGGTTTTTTCTCTTTTTATATGTTTCTTTTATTCTTTAATTGCAGAACAAGGGTTTCCCAGTTGGTAAAGCACAAGCATATTGAAACTGCTGTTTCAAAAAATCGAACAAAAAATGGCGATGGCGAGCGTGCGATCTGGTCTCCTCCGAACCGCCCTTCGCGGCAGATCTCGTCCTCCTGCTCCTCCCAAGCGAGGCTTTTCTTCCTCTTCTAATCACGACGATGCTTGTACGTGAGCTTTTCTCTCTCTTGTTTATCTTTTTTGCAAAAATTCAACTGTTTTTTTAATCATTTTTTTCTTTATTCATCTATTATTTGCTTATATTTTGATTTTATTCAGTTTTTGATGTTTTTAGAGTCTTATTCTTTAGTTTAAAATTTGATCGTATCTGGTTTTACTATATGAAAATAATATTTGGTTGATTTAACCGGTGAATTGATATTGAATGAGTAGGGTGGGTGGTTAACTGCTGCTTTCACCAAATTACTCAACAAGTATATGGCTGTTGGAATTTTGGACATCAAACAACAGTTTTGGCTGAAGCTTAAGCAGCAAGTTTCGATGCTTGTAGCAGAAGAAAGAAAGAAAGATGACAGAAAATTGAGATGAAACGAGAAGCAAGAGAGAGATGGAGCTTAGAACTGAATGAAATCTATTGATTTTCATTACAAAACATCATTGACTTATATCTAATACAAGTTACAGCTAATGATAAAACAAATCAAACTTGTCATCACCTAATTCTCACCTAACACCACTAAATTACATTGAAACTTGAAAGTGTTAACTTGTACACTTTATATTGCTGATTTAATCAGCTTAATCATTAACAAAATGACATAAAACATTAACCTAATATAGTTCAAAATGAACTAAAATAAGTTACAACAAAACAAGAACTTGGTGCACATAAAATAATGGTCCCAGCATGATAGGTCTGCACGAGCTGCTTCAGGACGTTGCATGAGCTGCATGGGAGGCCATACTTCAACACTCCTCCTTGGTCTCCATGCTGCATACTCCTAGTTTCTTTTTTAGTTCAATGAACCTCGTTGTATTGAGGGCTTTGGTAAAAATATCAGCAGCTTGATCTTTTGAATTACAATGTATTAATTCAATTTCCTCAACTTGTTCCATTTCTCGAACAACATGAAGCTTTACGCTGAAATGTTTGGTTCTCCCATGGAAAACAGGATTTTTCGCTATTGTAACAGCTGATTTGTTGTCACAATAAATCCTTGTTGCTCCATTTAGCTCAAGGTTCAAATTAGTCATGATCTTTCTAAGCCATATTGCTTGGTTAACTGCAGCAGCAGCAGCAACATATTCGGCTTCAGCAGTTGATTGTGCCACTAGGTTTTGTTTCCTCAAGCTCCAACAAAACATCGCTGATCCAAGACTAAAACTATATCCAGATGTACTCTTCATATCATCCATCGAGCCTGCCCAATCACTGTCAGTATAGCCAACCAATTGCAACTCTTTAGCTTTGGTGAACAACATCCCATAGCTTAAGGTACCTTTGATGTATCTGAGGACTCTCTTGGCAGCCTTAAAGTGACTTTCATTGCAACAATGCATGAATCTTGAGAGAAGACTTACAACATACATTATATCAGGTCTAGTAGCTGTCAAGTATAACAAACAGCCTACTAAACTTCTATAAATGGATTCATCTACCTTTTCAAAGGTGCCCAGGCTCGATAGTTTTTCTCCAACAGCAACAGAAGTGTTGGTTGCTTTACAATTCTGTATCGAGAATTTGTTGAGGATCTTTGTAGCAAAGGTCTTCTGGCTTAGATGGATTCCCTTCTCAGTTTGTGAAACTTCCATCCCTAGGAAGTAAGTCATCAATCCTAGATCAGACATCTCAAACATAGTTTCCATCTTAATCTTGAAATCAGTCAGCATTGTTTGATCTCCTCCTGTCACCAACAGGTCATCAACATATAAGGAGACTATGAGAAGTGTTTGAAGTCTTTCTCTTTTAACATAAAGTGTAGGTTCACTGATGCTCCTCTCAAATCCTAAGCTAACTAAGTAGCCATCGATTCTACTATACCAGGCTCTTGGAGCCTATTTCAAGCCATACAAGGCTTTATTTAGTTTGTACACCATTGCTTCCTTGCCTGGCACTTTGAAATATTGGGGTTGCTCTACATAAATCACTTCTTCAAGAAAACCATTTAGAAACGCTGACTTTACATCAAGTTGATGGATTGTCCACTTCATTTGAGCAGCTAAGGCAACCAGCAGCCTGATGGTGTCGAGTCTGGCCATAGGAGCAAATGTTTCATGATAATCCACACCATGCTTCTGACTAAATCCTTTCATAACAAGCCTAGCCTTTAACTTTTTCAAACTTCCATCAGTATTTTGCTTTGCTCGATAGACCCATTTGACCCCTATGATCTTCCTGTTAGAATGCCTTTCAACTAGCTCCCATGTTTCATTTTTTTCAATCATTTGCATTTCATCAGCCATAGCTTGCTGCCAACCTTGGTGTACTTGTGCTTCTTCAAAGTAGGTTGGCTCAACGATAGCTACTTGAGCTCTTTCATAGATTTCTGCCAAGGGCCTTGTCCCCCTGACTGGGACATCATCAAAGTCTATTTCTGGACTAGCATATTCATTTTATGACTGAGTTCCTATCAACTCTTCAGAAGGAGCCTCAGGTTCATTCTTTTTCCAGTCCCAGCTTGCTTTTTCATTGAAAACTACATCCCTACTCACCAGGACCTGGTTAGTTGAGGGAACTAGAATTCGATAGCCCTTTTTGGTCGAGCTGTAACCTACTAGTATGCCTGGTTGAGATCTTTCATCAAGTTTGCTTCTCCTAGCTGCTGGAACCTGTGCATAACATAGACAACCAAAGGTTCTAAGGTGAGCCAGTGATGGCTTGAACCCGAACCATGCTTCAAATGAAGTTTTATGAGCCAGGGCTTTAGCTGGGAGCCTGTTTTGTAGATAGACTACAGTGTTTACAGTTTCTGCCCACAAGATCTTGGGTACATTCTTATCAAACATGAGACATCTGGCCATATCGAGCAAGCTCCTATTCTTCCTTTCACTAACCCCATTTTGCTGAGGAGTATAGACATTGCTCAGCTGATGCTTAATGCCTGCATTCTCACAGTAGACTTGAAACTGAGCTGAAGTATACTCAGCTCCATTGTCTGATCTGATTGTCTTAAGCTTGCAACCTGTTTCTGTTTCAGCATGAGCTTTAAACTTCAAGAACACATGAGCTACTTCTGACTTTTGTTTTAGGAAATATACCCAGCAGTATCTAGAGTAATCATCAATGAACAAGATGAAATACCTGTTTCCACTGAGTGATTCAGTCTTCATAGGGCCACACACATCAATGTGCACTAGTTGGAGCTTGTCTGAGGCTCTCCAGGCTTGGTTCGAGGGAAATGATGCCTGGTCTGTTTCCCAAGCTGACATACTTCACAAACATCTTCTTTCTTCATTGTGCTAGTGAAGTTTTCAACCAAGTTATCATTGATCATCTTGGTCATTGTTTTGAAGTTGGCATGTCTAAGCCTTTGGTGCCAAAGCTTGGAGTCTTCAGCTGAGGCAGTGTAGGCTGAGTTTGAGTCTCTTGACCAGTCAACTTCAAAGCACTTGTCAGTCATGGTGACTGTCATGAAACTTGATCCATTTGGATCAACTATTTGGCATTCTTTGCCCTTGAACACCACTGAATATCCCTTGCCTAGGAGTTGAGATATGCTTAGCAAATTTCTATCTATTTCAGGTACGAGGAGCACATTGGAGATGAGTTTATTGCCCGCTGGAGTGGATATCAGCACATTCCCTTTGCCTTCAGCCTTGATAAACTGTCCATTTCCAACCTTAACCTTGGTTTGAAAACTCCTATCCAAGGTCTTGAAGATGGTTGCATTGGGTGACATGTGGTTAGTGCAACCACTGTCTAGGAGCCATTCTTCTGAGCCTTTCTTCTGGCCACTAGAACATGACACAGCAAAGACTTGCTCCTCATGGTCACTGCCTTCTTCAGCTACTCGAGCCTCAGCTTTTGGCTGTTGAGGTTGTGCTTGTCTTGGTTTGCCCTTGCTTTTGCAAACCTTTTCAACATGGCCCTTCTTGTTGCAATATTGGCATGTTGCATCTGGCCTGAACCAGCATCTTTCTTCTGGATGACTAGGCTTTTTGCAAAATCTACAAAGCTAGTCACTACTCCTTGAAGCATCAAGCTTAGGCCTGTTTTTCCAGGACCTCTTGCCCTTGTAGGAAGAAGTGCTCGATGAAGTCCTGGCATTGGCTTGGAAAGCACCTTGTTGGTGCTCTTCACTCCTACTTGCCCTCCTTTGCTCTTGTGCATAGAGAGCATTAGTCAACTTAGTTAGGGAGATGCTGGACAGGTCCCTTGAGTCCTCGAGAGAGGATATTTTTGCTTCATACCTTTCAGGTAAGGTAGATAGCACTTTCTCCACTATCCTTGCTTCACTGAATTGCTCACCTAGGAGCCTTATGCTGTTTACAACAGCCATTATTCTGTCTGAGTACTGTTTCACAGTCTCCTCTTCTTTCATCTTCAGATTTTCAAAGTCCCTTCTCAAGTTCAAGAGCTGCTGCTGCCTGGTTCTGTCCGAGCCTTGGAACTCCTCTTTCAACTTGTCCCAGGCTTGCTTTGGTGTCTCACAAGCCATGATTCTCGTGAAGATCACATCTGATACACAATTCTGAATGCATGACATAGCCCTATGCCTCTTGGTCCTCTCATCAGAATGTTGCCTTATCTGAGCCACAGTTGGGTTAGCTCGAAGGGGTGCTGGCTCAACGTCTAAGGTCACTACTTCCCACAGATCGAAGGTCTGCAAGTAAGTCTTCATTTTAACCTGCTATATGTGGAAACTATCACCATTAAAGACTGGTGGTGCAGGTGGTGTGTAACTCGGTGTAGCCATTCGATTTCAAGCTTTCAAATAATAGGTCCTCCAAGAAACATGCTCTAGATACCAATTGTTGGAATTTTGGACATCAAACAACAGTTTTGGCTGAAGCTTAAGCAGCAAGTCTCGATGCTTGCAGCAGAAGAAAGAAAGAAAGATGACAGAAAATTGAGATGAAACGAGAAGCAAGAGAGAGATGGAGCTTAGAACTGAATGAAATCTATTGATTTTCATTACAAAACATCATTGACTTATATCTAATACAAGTTACAGCTAATGACAAAACAAATCAAACTTGTCATCACCTAATTCTCACCTAACACCACTAAATTACATTGAAACTTGAAAGTGTTAACTTGTACACTTTATATTGCTGATTTAATCAGCTTAATCATTAACAAAATGACATAAAACATTAACCTAATATAGTTCAAAATGAACTAAAATAAGTTACAACAAAACAAGAACTTGGTGCACATAAAATAATGGTCCCAGCATGATAGGTCTGCACGAGCTGTTTCAGGACGTTGCATGGGCTGCATGGGAGGCCATACTTCAACAATGGCGAACATTTTCTTCGCAGACCTTAACAATTCATTTTAGGTAAAAAACAACAAATAATGGAGTGGTGTAAATCAGGTAATTTAGTCTTCTTCAGTTTCTATTTTTATTGGAAGCATAGGATGGATACTGACAATTTCTGGGCTAATCTCAGTAATGGTGCTTGTCCAGCTAGGTCCACCATAATTGCATTCTGTCAACGCCATTGTTTTTAGTGATAGATTCTGAGGAAGAAATGAGTTGGAGGTATGCGTTTCATCATTTGACTCTTAATATGAGAGTAATCTAGAAAGTGTCTGTAACTAGTTTCTTTCACTGTTGAGTGAGTTAAGCTGCAGGCTAATCCATCCATGTACATGATAGAAATCTGATTTTTCAAGTAGTTGATGAGCTGACAGCTATGTATGATATGAATCTATTTTATTGGTTATACATTTTAAATCAATATGTTTAACCTTATATATCCTGTGGGGCTTTGATTACGAAAGAACCTGGTTTAATTTCAAGTTCTTGGTTTTATTTGTCAAAGGATTTGATTATTCTATTGTAGGAGCAAAAATGTTTTTATCTGATATATGTTTTTAGTCTGCAAATATTAGTTTCTATCTTCAACGTAGTGAAGTATTTATCTGAACTTATCCCTTGTTTCGAAGGATATACATCTGATTTTTCAAAAGTTTAGTACATCTATATTCTTTTAGCATTTAATTTCTCCATTGGATTATCATATTAAATTAATTCTGTGAAAATCAATGTTCTGCAGTTGTTAATCTGAAGATCGTCTTTATGCCAGGTATATTTCTTTAACCATTATGTTGATCCTCTATTTGTGGTTGAGTACTTACTGGTACTATAAAACTCTTATGCCTATTAACTAAATAGATTTTGTTCACGTTTTGGCTCCAGCCAATAAGAATCTGAAATCTCGCAAAACTTCTTGACAACCTTAAAAAATTAATTAAATCCAGTATCATGATATGTGGTTATTTATAGCATGTAGTGTGGACTGTATGCCTCTTGCCAACTTCATCTCTTGTTTCTTGACTTCAAAAATCATAAACATATTTGGTGTCCTCCTTTTGATCCTCACCCGACCCAAAAATTCTGGCTGGATTGCATTGCTTTGAGTTTACAGACTTTTCCATTAACTATAGCAAGGCCGTTGATGTTTTAGTTTTTTAGCAAAGCACCAAGCCTGTTGTAGGCAGGTATTCAATGTTCCTGTTATTTAGTTCTATGTTTTCAACCGTTATAGATGCAATAACCATTTTTCTTTAATTTTTAACAGGATGTGCAGAGCTTTAATACCCGGAGATGATGAAAGTATGAGTGATGAAGTGATATGGGAGACCCTTCCAGTAAGTTTGTAATTGTTATTGACTTAGTGATTTATTTTAGGAACAACATATAACTCATGAAATAAAATTCTTCATTAGAATTAGTGCTTGGTTCTACATACTCATAAGTTTCATAAATGATGATTTCTCCAGTGGCTTTGCACCTTTATCAATTTTTGGTTTTCATTTCATCTTTCATCAGACAAGGCATGGAATTATAATGTTACTGGTGTTGGGTAAGGGTCCCCTATGTGGGAAACCCTTAAATTATGCATGTGTTATTCTTTTTTTTTCTTTTTCTTTTTTTGTTTTTTTAACAAAAAGTTAAATTAGGATAATTGATAGTGGGTAACTAAAGGGTGGGAATAATTCAAAGATAACGGATGGCACTAATTTTGGTTTGGGATAATTGCAACTTTTGGTCCCTATTTGTATAGGTACTTTGCAAGTTGATCCCTGAACCTCAACTATAAATAGGCCTAACCATTTCTCATTTTCTTCATCCCACAATTTGCCATTCTCTACTTAAGGCATTGTTCTCTCTCCCTATTTGTATATTTTCACTTGTAATTTTGGAGTGAAATATATTTGGTAGTGCCCGAGGACGTAGGCGAAATTTGCCGAACCTCGTTAAAATTCTGGTGTTCTTTATTATTTATTTTTCATATCTTGTGAGTGTGATTGTAGTTATTTATTGTGCTATTAAATTACGATAGAGGGATATTCTAGCTAGGAAAGATCTGGTACTTAAGCGATCCTCGTGATCCACCTCTCTTTCTTGGGAATTGAACTCAGTGTGATTTTTCAGTACAATAATTTTACTCTTTTACACGCTTCCGCACAACAATTGGTATCAGAGCTAGATTCGTACTTGGGGAGTACAATTGTTTATGGCACTATTCACGTATACGGTACTGTTCACGTATACAGTAGTTGGGATTGAGGAGAAAAATAACAGAGCTCGATTATTCTGTCAAATAAATATGGAAATCAATACGAGCAAGATGATTATGTTGAATGGCACAAATTATCAACTTTGGCGGAATAAAATGAAGGACTTGTTGTTTGTGAAGGCTCTACATCTTCCGGTCTTTGCTACTCAAAAACCCGATTCGAAAAGTGATGAAGAATGGGAATTTGAGCATCAACAAGTGTGTGGCTTTATTCGGCAATTTGTTGAAGAAAATGTTTACAACCACATTGATCAGGAGACACATGCTCGAACATTGTGGGAGAAGCTTGAAAGCTTGTATGCTTCGAGGTCGGGCAATAACAAGTTGTTTTTGCTGAAGAAAATGATGGCGTTGAAATACAAAGAAGGAACGTCTATAGCTGACCATGTTAGTGAATTTCAGAGTGTGATGAATCAGTTGCTTGGTATGGGTGTCCAATTTGATGACGAGATTTTAGGGCTTTGGTTGCTTGCTACTCTACCAGACTCTTGGGAGACTTTCCGGGTTTCGCTCATTAATTCTGCCCCAAAGGGTATTATTACCTTGGATTTGGCTAAGAGTGGTGTGTTGAATGAAGAAGTTAGAAGACGATCTCAGGGTTCTACATCACAGTCCGAAGTGTTGGTTACCGAGAACAGGGGGAGGAGCAGAGACAATAATGGAAAGGGTAGAGATAAAAGCCGAAGCAAGTCAAGACCAAGATACAAGAATCTTGAGTGCAATCATTGTGGCAAGAAAGGCCATATCAAAAAATATTGCTTCAAGTGGAAGAAAGAGAATAAAGGTGGTGGTGATAAACACGATCGGAATGATGATGAAAAATTCGAACGTGTTGCTACTGCTACTCGTGAAGATCTGTTGGTCATTTATGATGAGAATTTGGTCAACCTAGCATGTGACGAGACCAGTTGGGTGATTGATACTGGTGCATCACTTCATGTCACGTCGAGGAAGGATTTCTTCACATCTTATACTCCTGGTGATTTTGGGGTATTGAAGATGGGTAATGACGGTTTGGTTCCGGTTGTTGGTATGGGAGATGTTAGCTTGGTGAGTAACAATGGAACAAAGTTAACTCTCAAGGATGTCAGACATGCACCGGATATCCGTTTGAATTTGATTTCTGCTGGAAAGCTTGATGATGAGGGATTCTGTAACACCTTCAGTGAAGGGCAGTGGAAGCTGACTAAAGGCTCCTTAGTTGTGGCTCGAGGAAAGAAGAGCTCAAATTTATACTTGATGCAAGCTAAAATTTCTCGAGAGACGGTGAATGTGATAGTGAATGATAGCTCAACTGAGTTGTGGCATAAAAGACTCAGTCACATGAGTGAAAAGGGGCTTAACTGTTTAGCGAGGAAGAATCAACTTTCAGGTTTGAAGAATGCTTCACTGAACGATTGTGCTCATTGTCTAGCAGGAAAGCAGAGAAGAGTTTCATTTAGGAGCCATCCTCCTCATAGAAGATCAGAATTGCTAGAGTTGGTCCATTCAGATGTCCGTGGTCCGATAAAAGTAAGGTCACTTGGCGGTGCACTTTATTTTTTGACTTTCATTGATGATTGTTCGAGAAAGCTATGGGTTTACACTTTGAAGTCTAAAAATCAAGTCTTTGAGGTGTTTAAACAGTTTCATGGATCAGTTGAAAGAGAAACAGGGAAGAAGTTAAAGTGCATTCGTACTGATAATGGTGGCGAGTACACAGGGCCGTTTCATGAGTATTGTCTGCGACAGGGAATCAGACATCAGAAAACACCACCAAAAACTCCACAGTTAAATGGGTTAGCTGAAAGAATGAACCGAACACTGATCGAGAGAGTCAGATGTTTGTTGTCAGATTCAAAGCTGCCAGGATCATTTTGGGCTGAAGCTTTGAAGACAGTGACACATGTGATAAATCTGTCTCCTAGTGTTCCTTTGCGAGGTGATGTGCCAGATAGAGTTTGGTTTGGCAAAGACGTGTCATATGATCACCTACGTGTGTTCGGTTGTAAAGCATTTGTTCATGTTTCAAAGGATGAAAGATCCAAGTTGGACGCCAAAACTCGACAATGCATCTTCATTGGTTATGGTCTAGATGGTGAGTTTGGTTATAGACTCTATGATCCAGTTCAGAAGAAACTCGTGAGAAGCAGAGATGTTGTCTTCATTGAGGATCAGACCATTGATGACATTGATAAGACGGAGAAAGCGAATTCACAAGACAGTGGTGATTTGATCGATGTGAATCCGGTTCCCCTAAACTCTTCACCAGGTCCTATTCAGGATGATGTGCATGGTGATGTTACTGATGACTATCAGGATATAGGTGACTTTGATGCTCCCATGGATGATATTGTGAATGATCAACAACAAGCACCTATAGCTCCACCAACAGTTCCACTTCGAAGGTCTTCCAGAGATCGACGATCTTCTGTCAGGTATTCTTCTGATGAATATGTTCTTTTGACTGATGGGGGAGAACCTGAATGTTATGAAGAGGCTATGGAGAGTGAATGCAAAGATCAGTGGGTTGAAGCGATGAAAGATGAACTTCAATCCTTGCATGAGAACCATACCTTTGAGTTGGTGAAATTGCCCAAGGGTAAAAGAGCCTTGAAGAATCGGTGGGTTTACAGGTTGAAGCAAGAAGAGAAGTCTTCATCTCCACGATACAAGGCTAGATTGGTCGTCAAGGGTTATACTCAGAAAAAGGGGGTTGATTTTGAAGAAATATTTTCTCCGGTTGTGAAGATGTCCTCTATTAGAACTATACTGAGTTTGGCAGCCTGTTATGACTTAGAGGTTGAACAAATGGATGTGAAAACTGCTTTTCTTCATGGTGACTTAGAAGAAGAGCTTTACATGGAGCAGCCAGAGGGGTTTGTTGCACAAGGGAAAGAAGACTATGTGTGCAGATTGAATAAGAGCTTGTATGGTTTGAAGCAAGCTCCAAGGCAATGGTACAAGAAGTTCGAGTCTGTTATGGGGGAGCAAGGCTACAAGAAGACTACTTCTGATCATTGTGTATTTGTTAAGAGATTCTCTGGTGATGATTTTATAATTCTTTTGCTCTATGTTGATGACATGCTTATTGTTGGTCAGAATGCTTCTAGAATTGAGAAGTTGAAGCAAGAGTTGAGTAAATCCTTTGCAATGAAGGATTTGGGGCCAGCAAAGCAAATTCTTGGCATAAAGTTGACTCGTGATAGAAAGGCCAAGAAATTATGGTTATCACAAGAGAGGTACATCGAGAAAGTACTTCAAAGGTTTAGCATGGACAAAGCTAAAGCGGTGAGCACTCCCTTTGCTACGCACTTCAGATTGAGTATTAAGCATAGTCCTTCCACAGAAAAGGTGAAGGAAGAGATGCAGAAAATTCCTTACTCTTCAGCCGTGGGGAGTCTGATGTATGCAATGGTTTGTACGAGGCCAGACTTGGCTTATGCAGTTGGTACAGTCAGTCGTTTTCTTTCTAATCCAGGCAGAGAGCATTGGAATGCAGTGAAGTGGATTATGAGATATCTTCGTGGCACTTCCAACATGAAACTTTGTTTCGGCAATGAGAAACCTGTTCTTGTTGGTTATACAGATTCAGACATGGCCGGAGATATTGACTCGAGGAGATCTACTTCAGGTTACTTGATCACTTATGCAGGGGGAGCTGTGGCATGGCAATCGAGATTGCAAAAGTGTGTTGCATTGTCCACCACAGAATCAGAGTTCATTGCAGCAACCGAAGCGTGCAAGGAGATGCTTTGGATGAAAAAGTTTATGTATGAGCTTGGTTTTACTCAGGAAAAGTATGTCCTGTATTGTGATAGCCAGAGTGCTATTCGTCTTGGTAAGAACTCAACTTTTCATGCTAGATCTAAGCATATTGATGTGAGGTACCATTGGATACGAGATGTTCTTGAAGCTAAGCTGTTAGAGCTTGAGAAGATACATACTGATGATAATGGTGCTGATATGTTGACGAAAGCTTTGCCAAGAGGAAAATTTGAAGCATGTTGTTTGATCTCCGGTATGGAGGCATTCCCACATAGTTGGAGGGGGAGATTTGTTGGGTAAGGGTCCCCTATGTGGGAAACCCTTAAATTATGCATGTGTTATTCTTTTTTTTTCTTTTTCTTTTTTTGTTTTTTTAACAAAAAGTTAAATTAGGATAATTGATAGTGGTAACTAAAGGGTGGGAATAATTCAAAGATAATGGATGGCACTAATTTTGGTTTGGGATAATTGCAACTTTTGGTCCCTATTTGTATAGGTACTTTGCAAGTTGATCCCTGAACCTCAACTATAAATAGGCCTAACCATTTCTCATTTTCTTCATCCCACAATTTGCCATTCTCTACTTAAGGCATTGTTCTCTCTCCCTATTTGTATATTTTCACTTGTAATTTTAGAGTGAAATATATTTGGTAGTGCCCGAGGACGTAGGCGAAATTTGCCAAACCTCGTTAAAATTCTGGTGTTCTTTATTATTTATTTTTCATATCTTGTGAGTGTGATTGTAGTTATTTATTATGCTATTAAATTACGATAGAGGGATATTCTGGCTAGGAAAGATCTGGTACTTAAGCGATCCTCATGATCCACCTCTCTGTCCTGGGAATTGAACTCAGTGTGATTTTTCAGTACAATAATTTTACTCTTTTACACGCTTCCGCACAACAACTGGTAATGGTAATCATTGCTCTAATCAGTCTCTCAACTTTTATTGGAATGCATGATAAAACAATCAAACATGCATATAAATATAATGCATGTCTGCATGGGATGCGTATATATGATTCAAAGTTCAACCATTATCCCGGATTTACTGCCTTGTAGGCATTGGGTTTTATATTGGGTTTTATAATTGCTGAATAAGAGATCAAGTTTTTTTATCACATTTTTTAATTTTTTATTTTTGACAAATAAGCAGAGGTTTCGCTTTAGACTAAATTACCTAATTCTGCTGTAAGGTTATACTCTCATCTAGCTCACTTTTGTGAGCCTCAGCCTTTTAGTGAATAATTGACTCTCTCTTATTCCAGATCCTTAACCACATTTCAGTTCAAGTTATCATTTAGCTTATCTGGTTCTATGTAGCACTAATCCAGCTTTCTCATAGTGATTAAGTGTTGGTTGGCAGTTTCTTGTACCAACAAAACATATTCAAAACCATTACTTGAATTCTTTTGATTCTTGTATCTTTGATCAAGAAAATTGCTTGAGGAGATACATCTGAATTGATTCATATTTGACTTGCTCCAATTTTGGAACTCAGAAGCACTGTATTGTATAAATCTTCCTCTTGTATCTCCGTGTTTTATCTCTACTAGCCTTTCTAGAGGTGCACCGTTCAATAACTATTCTGGACGTTATGTTGCTTTTAATTAAGCATGAGATTTGCTTTCAAGATACATTTTTTAACTTGGGACAACTTGATTGAAAATGAACAATAAATGAAAAGTTTACCCCCTATCATGTTGACTCATATGGTATTAAGAAAGAGGAAAAGAAACAATGTGAAAGAAGCAGAAAAAATGATATTAATGTTCAGTTTAACTAACTGTTCACTTTTCTAACTGCGTCATACTTAAAAAATACTCATATTTAACCAGAGTAAATGCTCAGTTTGATAATGGTAACAATACATATGGTCCATGATGATCTACTTTTTAATATCTAATGTTAAAGTATTGTGCCCTGATAATTGTTCAGAGAACTGATGTTAAATTTTTGGTATTTTATTTGTAGCATTTTTGGGTTGCAATATCTATGGTCCTTTTTATTGCTGCCACAACTTTCACTCTTTTAAAGTTATGTGGTAAGTTGTTTGTTTAGTCATAATTCTCTTGACCTAGTTTCTTTTTTCTTTTTCTTTATGTACCATTCAACTCTGCATTTATTCTATCTTGTTATAAATGTGAGTTGTTCAAAACGTGCAATGCTAATACATTAATTGATCTTCAACGACATGTAGGTGATGTTGCAGCTCTCGGCTGGTGGGATTTATTCATAAATTTTGGGTAGAATACGATCATTTTCATGTGATGATTTTTTTTTTTGGCTTCTCCTCGGTTCCCTTTTTTCTATTGGAATTATCTTTCTTTTTGTTTGTTGCAGTATTGCAGAGTGCTTTGCCCTTCTTGTTTGTACAAAGTGGTATAATCCAGCAATTCATCGAAATTCCCATCTTGGACAAACCAGCTCATCTTCAATAAGTACGAGATACCTGGACTGGAACAGAGGTTTGGTAGTATCTACTGATGAAGACATGCAACAGAACGGTGGAATGTGCAGCATGCAAGATATCGGAGGGCATGTTATGAAAATTCCATTTATTGGTTTCCAGATCATGCTTTTCATGTACTTAGAGGTATTTTTATTGTTTAGAAGGGCCTTTGTTTGTTATTTTTCCAAATATTAAAGTCATACCTTAAATACATATTAAACTGTGATGCCACGGAACACCACCTAGTGCAAGAAATATATCATCTCCAGTCCTTTTTTTCTCCTCTTCTGCTGCTGCAAGGAGCTGGGGTTGTTCTTGCTGCTTATAGATTGATTGAGAAAATTGTTATTTTAATACATAGTGAAGTTGTCTCTGGAAGATACTTTGATATATCATCAAAAGTGGTTGAATTTTTATATAAATCTCAACTTTTAATTTCTATTCACATTTCAAAGATAAATTACTTTGTCACAACTGATTGTTGGATGTGTTTTGTTGTGTAAAATTTTGCAGCCATACCCCTATTTGCACATTCGCAACAAGGAGTTCCCATGGGGTATGTTGTCGTAATTGTTATGAGTTTCAATTTATTTAGACTCTATTTGATTTTATTTTTTAAATTCAGATTGGATCTTTCCATGGCGTTAATAACATAGCTGAATTTTCATTTCCTTTGTTTTTTTCTCGCTCATTTGGCTGCCATAGCTGGATAATCATTTTCTTTGTTTCTTCCCACTCATTTGGTTAGGACTCCTGGATCGGTAGGAATTCTATGCAAATTTAGAGAATCTAGGGTGTATCCAAATCCGACTAAACAAACAACCACCACCCCCCGAAAAAAAAAAACAATGTTTATATTTTATTTAACGTTCATAGAAACAAAGCAAATTTGGGTTCTTGTCTTTGAACAATAAATCTAAAGGCAGACATCTTTTTGGGAAACTCCAATACTTTTGTATTTTTTTTATTGTTTTATTTTAACCCCAATTGGTCATTGGGTTTCAATTCAACCACAAATTCTAGAACACTTAAAAAAGAAAACCACCCCAACATTCTCACATTTTTTCAGGTTTTCTTTTGACCCTTTTTGTCTCCTTCAACTCCTTTTGACTAAGTTTTTCTCATATTGGGAGGTATTAAATATATATAGACAATTATTTTATTTATATATATATATATATATATATTTGCTTCAGTTGACTTCTTCCTTCCTTCTATGAAAACTGATTGATTTCTAAATAGAAAGTATGGGTTTTTTCTTTTTCTCTAATGAGAAAAAAAAATCACAAATTTTAGTGTTAAATTCATGTTTTGAATCATAATTTTCTTTTGTGGTTTATGTAATTTTATTATTTATTTATTCATTTATTGCAGGTAATTTAAGGGGTTTTAATTTGGTGATGATTGGGGTTGGATTTTCTGGCATTACAATAATGAATCAAGACAGAACAAATCAGCAGGCTTCAGTAAATTGCCCCACTTTACTTATTTTCTTTTTCTTTTTTCTTTTTAATTATTTTTATTTGTTAAATATTTTTCAATATATTTTGTGTTAATTTTTTTTTCCAGTATTTGATTGGTAAAATATTGAGTGTGAAGGGAAGAAATCAAAGTAATAAAGAGATTGAAGTGAGATTTGGTTCTTCAGGTGAGTGCTTATAGTATCAAATAAATTTACCAATTATCATAATTTTCTTCACTTTGAAGATATTTTAGCATTTGCCAAAAAAAAAATTAGAAAAAAGGTGATTGGAAAAGAAAATGTTCTTATCATATTTTTAATAATTTGATTCAAGAAGAAAAGTTGTTCTTCATAAAAGAAATTCAATTATTTTGATTATTTGTCAAAGATGCTATTATTTGTCTTCGAAATTTGCAGGTACTTCTTAAAGGTGACTACATGAACCAACTAGATTAAGTCTCGGAATTTCCAAATTTTATCTTTTTTTTTATCTTTCATTTAGATGATAAGGTTGATCCTTATGGTGATGATGAAAGCATGTATACGTTCTATGGTGATACAACATGGATAAATATATATATATATATAATTTCCGACAATTACCACGAAAAGAGGCAAGAAAATGGCAATTCGTTTGAGAATATATTCTTGTTTTGGAATTTTTATACATGGAAGTTTAGCATTCACCACCACTTTTGTTGATGTTTCCTTTCTCTTTTTTCTTTTTTTTGCTTTTCATATAGCCTTAGTTCTTAGTGTTGAACCGAGTACTGGTAGGAAAATCGAGTGTTTGATTTCTAGCAACGAATGTTTCGTCGAAAAAGAAAGTTCTTGTTCTTTATATGGTTATAAATTGCAACAAATTCAGTAAATTTTGTTTCTTTATTTTTTTTATCTTGCTTCGTAATTGATTGTTGATTTTGTTCGTTTTTGCAGAAGAACAATATGATTTGCCACTTCAACCTTTGCTTTCGAGAGAAAAAAGCATGAAAGTTGCTAGTGAGAATATATCTTTCCAATAGTGTCCTTAGATGTTTTTGTTTTTTAACAAATATGGCTAAATTCCCCCCCCCCCAAATTCCTCTCTCTTGATCTCTATTTGCAGTTCTATACTAGGTTAGAAGTAGAAGTGGTTTTGTACATTGAATGTTTGCCTCCTAGTTTATTCGATTCCACCGATCTCTCTTTGCGTATGTTTCTAGAAATAACTAATCCATTCGATTCCACCGTTGAATATTGATGAATTGCAATATATCGTTTCCTTTTGTATTTTTTTCCCTTTTTTGGTCATTTATTGAAGGAAAAAATGTAAATTGATGTGACATAGAATGTGGTGTTTCGGTACCAAACATATCGGAGATCCAATAATAATGTAAATTTTTTATTTTTTTTAAATTTTTTGATATGAAGAAAAATATTTTAATTTTTTTTATTTTTCATGACCAAATTAGCTGTGTTTTTTGTAAAAGCGCCGCTAAACACCATGATCTTTAGCGGTGTTTTTTGTAAACCGATAAAGACAATGACCTTTAGCGGCGTTTTTTGTAGAAGCGCCGCTAAAGACCATGACTTTTAGCGGTGTTTTTCGTAAAAGCGCCGCTAAAAGTCATTGTCTTTAGCGGCGTTTTTTTCAAATAAGCGCCGCAAATTTTAGCGGCATTATCTATAGCAGCATCTTTTGCGGCGCTTTCAAATAGTTTTAGTGGCGCTTAGAAGCGTCGCTAAAGGCAAAAAGAAAAAAAACGCTACAAAAAGTCTGTTTTCCTGTAGTGCTTGAAAATATTTGGAAAAAGCCTAGTGTAGCAAAAGTGTTAGATGAGGCAAAGAAAGTGAATTGCTTTATATACAATCACATTTGGACTGTTGATTTGATGAAGAAGTATACACAAGGGAAACAAATACTTTGACCCGCTCTTACTCGATTTGCAACTCATTTCATTCAACTTGAAGAGATAACAAGACAAAAGCAAGGCCTGAGAGAAATGTTTAATTCAAAGGTTAGTGATTTATAATTGGTTGATCGACCCCATGATAGGAAGGTGGTTGGAGTCAAGTGGGTGTACAGAACCAAGCTTAATGTTGATGGCTCAATCAACAAGCATAGAGCAAGACTTTTGGTCAAAGGCTATGGACAAGTTTTTGGCATGGACTATTCATACACCTTTGCACCAATTGCTCGTTTGGACACCACAAGACTTTTACTCGATGTAGCTGCTCAAATGAATTGGAGAGTGTATCTGCTTGATGGAAAATCAGCTTTTTTAAATGGCATTTTGCAGAAAGAAATTTATGTTGAGCAGCATGAAATTTTTGTGAAGAAAGGAGAGGAAGACAAGGTGTTCCTTCTCAAGAAGCTCTTTATGGGATGAACCAAGCTCCAAGAGCTTGGTACAGTAAGATAGATGATCATTTGCTAAGCTTAGGTTTTAAAAAAAAATATGTCCGAGACCACTCTTTATGTCAAACGTCGGAATAATGATATTTTGATAGTCTTTCTTATGTTGATGATCTCTTGCTAATGGGAAATGATGCAAGGTTGCTTGAGGAATTCAAACAGGAGATGATAAAGGTTTTTGAGATGACAGATCTTGAATTGATGTCTTTTTTTCTTGGAATGGAAATTAAACAGGTTGAGCATGAAGTATTCATCTGCCAAAAGAAGTATGCCAAGGAAATCTTGAAGAAATTCGAACTTGAAGAATGCAAGGAAGTAAGTACTCCTATGAATCAAAAGGAGAAGTTGTGTAAAAAAGATGGAGCTGATAAAGTTGATGAGGGATATTTTAGAAGTTTGGTTGGTTGCTTAATGTATCTTACAGCAACACGTCCTGATATTTTAAATGTTGTAAGTATTTTGTCACGATTTAGGCATTGTGCCAGTGAATTGCATCTCAGGGCTGCTAAGAGTAGTTCATTATATCAAAGGCACAAGTAATTTTGGTGTTAAATTCACAAGAAGCAAGGAGTTCAAGCTTGTTGGCTTCTCTGATAGTGATTAGGAAGGTTCCATTGATGACATGAGGAGTATATCAGGCTATTGTTTTACTTTTGGATCTGGTGTCTTCTCATGGAGCTCGAAGAAGCAAGAAACTATGGCTCAACCCACTGCCGAAGCAGAATTTGTTGCTGCAACAGCCGCTATTAATCAAGCTTTGTGGTTGAGAAAATTATTAAGTGATCTTAACCATGAACAGAAGGAAAGCACAAATATTTTCGTTGATAATCAAGCTGCCATTGCAATTTCTCATAATCCAGTATTTCATGGGAAGACTAAGCATTTCAATATTAAGATTTACTTTTTGAGGGAAGTGCAAAAAGAAGGTTGCAGATATCTTCACCAAGCCGCTTCCAGTAAGAAAATTTGAAGTTTTGAGAACTACACTTGGTGTTTGCAGTAACTAAAGCAAGGCGGAGTGTTAAAGATTTGCTTCAGTTATCATAATCTAGCTAATTTTAGATATAATCATAACTCTTTGATTTGTTTCAGATTTTTTAAGGATACTTTTTAGAGATTATGATTATGTTAGTAGCCTATTTTTAGTTAGTAGTTGTTAACTTATTTACTATATAAACACTAGTTTCAGTTCAATAAAATATACCTTTTCCATTTCAATTACTTAACTTATTGTTTTCTCCTTTTAATAAGTTCTTCTCGGTTCAGTTTTTTTATCACTTTAGTTTTCTTTTCTGATAAAATATCAGCAATATCAAATCCAGGGTATGGATTCACATATGCGAAACACAGAGTCGATGTATTAGACAAAGACAACTAGTTATACACTTACGTTGTGATCGAAAGCGATTTTTTTAACAACGTAGTGGAGAAAATCAGCTACGAGACCAAGTTTGTAGCAGCAGCAGATGGAGGAACAAGTATTAAGGTAACTACCACCTTTTACACCATTGGTGACATTCAGATCAACCCTAATGCTCCAAATCAAGGAAGCATCCGAGAAGCGAGCCCTTGTTTTGAAAGCTATTGAAAATTATGTGTTGGCAAATCCCGATTTCTGAAACTCTACTTTCATGGCGTTCAACGTTTAATGGTGTGGTTTGGATAATGTTTCATGTTTTGTCTTGCCCAAAAACCGTGTTTGATTGCGTAATAAGTGATTTGTCTCTCTAGATTTCATCATTTCTATTTCCATTGAAATAAGAATCTTTTGAGTGGTTTCAAAATTATATACTTGAAAGCAATGTTTTATGGTTCACGACAGTAACACTGTTATTATTTTTAATAGAAATAGGCAATGATTGGTTGAATTAACAATTAAGTTAACTATGTTTTGTTGACACTACCCTGCAAAGTCAAATGGAAATACGAAAACAAGAAAAAAGAATTACAATTTGCCACATTCCAAGCACAATAATTCAGGGTATTATATTGAACATTATCCAAGGTGTCTACATCCAAATCAATCTCAATGCTCGTTCATGAACCAGATTCAGCCTATACTTGTAAACGTGTACACATCGTTGCCACAACTAGTTATCTTCAACGATAAATTCATCAACCAATTATCTTTCAACGATAAATTTATCCCTTGCGTGGATAAATCAAACTTTTAGAACTGGAATTGGGTGTGGTACGCCAGGCCCAAGCAATAGTGCAAAACCTGGGCGACGCTCGAGAACCCCAGTAGCAAGCTACTGTGATGGACTCTCCCACTCGAAAAATAAATTTAATATCGTGTGATCCAATGGATCACGTATCAGATATTAAACTGATAAGAACAGATACTACACTTGATCTTAGCCAAAAGGCCGAGAAAGGTATGCTTAGTATTGTCGAGGGTCGGGCTATTTAAAACCTGCTTCTCGCCTGTTCTTTCGTACTCTTCCTGATGTGGGATTTTTTGCAAATCAGCTAGAAAAGAGCTGCCTACCGGTGCTCCTATAAAGACTGAACCCTTCCTGAATAGACTGATTCTGGGTCATTTAGGATTTGATTCAACAATCAGGCATACACTGTCAGCAGATTTTTTTAATTCTACAAGTAATGTCAAAAGATTTACGAGTATCTTACAATGGTATGGTAAAATGTTACAAAAATAAAAAAAGAAACATGTGATAATTTTTTATGATTGTTTATGAAATAAAAAAAATCCACTCGGTATATCAAATATTAATCTTTTATATAATAAATTAAAATTAAATTTTATATTGAATTACTTTATTATTACAGTGTATTTTCATTAACTAAGAAAATGAAATTTGGCACTACTGACAAAGGCTGATGTTGTAGGTCTTGAGTACTCATGTTCAAATCTCATGGTAACTCTTAAACGGGAGAAATATACTTAACCACACTTAAACTCACGTCCTCCTTATTTTAACAAATGGACTTACATTTTTAAATTCGAAAAAGTATAAGAGGTAAATTTCTTGAATAAAAGTGAATGGGTGAAATTCTAAATATACGAAGAATATAGAAACTTGAAACATATTTTAACTATACTTGTATTTGTAAAAATTATCTCTTTCAAAAGAAAATATTACTTTAATTTTAAATGTCAAGTTCTAATTATTTAATTATGTAGTAAATAATTTTATATATCATACATAAATTTTCATGAATAGTACATTTATGTAATGCAATACAATTAAGTAATTAATATATAACTAAAGAAATAGTATATTCAATTTATTGATCAATTATTAGGAAAGTAAAGAAAATTGAAAACTGGATGTGGAGTAGTATGAATTTACAATATATCAATTTTTTTTTTTAGTATTCTACAAATGTTTACAATGTATCAATTAACATTAGCTTGGAAGAAGTGGCAAAATCAACTTTTTCTCCAATAATTTATTGAGACAATTTTACTTGAATATTTCCCTAACCTCAATAGGATTAGATTTAAACTGTATTTTTTTTTTAAATTTTTACCTCAATTATTTTTAAAATAAAATTTTATAAAAATATGATTTTAAAATTTTTTACAAATAAGAGATGAATTGAAATTTTTTTATCACTAAAAGTCAAAATATAACAAGTTTAGTGACACGGATAGAGTATTATAATATTTGAGTTATTAAAAATAAGTTGTATACTTTATTATGCTTCTTAGTTATTATTTTTTAATAATATTATTTTACATTAATTACATAAACTAAAAAACTTAAATGTATAGAATCACGCACAACGCATATAGTATTAGAAATTAATATAGGATCGTCATATACTGATAAATAAGCAAGCCGTCTGTATATTCCTACTTATGTTAATGGAATTTGACCATTAGTAAAAACAAACATCAATATATGACAAATTATTTTGTAATGGTGGCATGTAAACATGTTGTCGATAAACATGCTCCCTCCTCACTCCCCCTACTTTTTTTTTTAATTTCTCGATGTAAACATACCACTATTTTTAAGGTTTTATTCACCTCAGTATAAATATTGGTGTGTAAAAGAGTTACCAACAAATAAATCTTGAGAATACAATGAATCTTAATGATTGTCTGTGTTTTCAACTGATGAAAACAATCCACTAAACACTATATAGCAAGAATATTAATTTCTATAATAAAAAACTTCTATAATAAAATTTTTTTATTATAAAATAATCTATGAATATTACAAAATGGAACTTTCTTTACAAATTCTTAGTGCGTCTTCCAAATGAAATTTGACTTTCATTTATAAGAATTCTTACGTCTTCAAACATAACTATCTAAATAAATGTCCATATGGATATTTGCATATCTTTGCAATAGTCATAACTATTCTAATAGGTATCTATATAAATGATCATAACTTAAATAATTAAGTAGAGGTGAACAAAACTTGATTCGACTTGAAAAAATGAATTGTTTTTCAAATTTGAGTTAATCGAATTGGGTTATTTGGTGTTTCAGATAAACTTGAATAAGTGATTCAGTTTCTCAAGATTGACATGAGTTTAATTCTACAAATTAAATAACTAGAATAATTCGAATAACTCAAATTAAAAATTGGTGTAAATACCTCCTAGGTCCCTATAAATTTTACAAAATTAAGCAAATTGGTCCATTGTAAACAAATTTACAAAAAGCTTCAAAATACTCTTCAAATTTTCTTGTGCTGGTTGTTGACTGCGAAGCGTGAAGCAATGAATGTAAGCTCCTCCTGAGCTTGATTTTCTTCAGCAGCTTGAGCCTGATTAGGCCGTTGCTGCTGCACTTTGTTTCTACAAATTCTAAAATCATGGCCAAATTGCTTACAGTTTTTGCACTGTACCCCAGGTCTTGTTGGACAAAACTTTTTTGAATGACCCATCTTCCTACAATTCGAGCATGGTGGATACTTTTTCTTTTCATCATCTCTTTTTGGCATCTCTTTTGCTTGATTCCATTTCTTCTTGCCTTTGTTGCTTGAAGAACATGGAGTTTCCTTGTTTCTTGCTTGGTAAGCATCTTCTGCGTGCCCTTCTTCTCTGCTCGCTCTTCTTTGCTCTTGTGCATATAGAGCATTTATGAGCTCTGACAGAGAGATTGTTGTCAAGTCTCTCAAGTCCTCCAAGGATGAAATCTTGGTCTTATACTTCTCAGGCAACATTGTGATGACTTTTTCAACGACCCTTTAGTCACTGAACTGATCTCTAAGCAACCTTATATTTTTGACAATGGTCATGATCCTGCCTACATATTGCTTAATAGTTTCAATTTCTTTCATCTTCAGGTTCTCAAAGTCTCTTAGCATATTCAAAAGTGTTGTTGTCTTGTTTTCTCCGTCCCTTGGAACTCCTTCTTCAATCTATGTTAGGCTTGTTTGGGAGTTTCACAAGCCATAATTCTTGTGAAAATAACATTAGACGCACCATTCTGAAGGCAAGACAAAGCCTTATACTTATTAGCAGCCTCATTGATGTGCTGTCTAATTTGAGTTATCGTTGGATTAGCTCACAACAATGGTGGTTCTCTCTGAATCAACAACTTCCAAAAAATCATATGCCTGAAGATACATCTTCATCTTCATTACCCAAGTATAGTAGTTTTCTCCAGGAAAAATAGGAGGTGGAGGTGGTGTAAAACTTCCAAACGACATTGCAACACAAACAAGATACAATTGACACTCTTTTCAACAAGAAAAAAAATACACACAAGGCCCTTAAAGACTTGGGCTCTTGACACCAATTGTTTGAGTTTAGAGAAGTTGAGAGAATAAAACAAGGAAAAATACTTAGCAGAATTTTTACTGCTATAAAATTTTTACTCGTCATCATTTTCTTTACACATGAAATACAATATATATGGGTGTATTGGTTACAGAGAATTCAACAAACCCCACTAAAACACCTTGTAAATAAAAAGATGAAACTTATACATAAACTGGTTAGGTAAAAGTCAATACCTAAAAATGTCTCTGCTTGCTTTAACAAGTAATCTTAGCAAGCAGATTAATTACAAAATATCACCAGCAGAATATGCCAACCCTTCTTGTAATACATTTGGGGTTCGCCAACAACTCATAACAGCTCGCATTTGACTTAGCAAGCAACTTGAGTTGAGCTTGCAGCTTTAGGTGAGCTCGCAGCTTCACGAGAAAAGTTCGCCATTGCATGAATGGCCACTTTGCAACAAGCTTGATTCCCAATCAAATACGTGAACATGCTGCTTCGGTACGCATGTGACACTCTGCCAGGCAATAGGCAAGCCATCCACAAATTGTAATATCAATGGTTTGTTGGAAAATATGGACATCACATATATAATAAGGGTAATTACTTGATATTATTTACTATCATTGTAATCGACCCATTTTGCTCGGGCCCATGAAAACCAAAATGAAAACAAAAAAAGAAAATAATAAAAAATAATAAAATGTCCATTTTACAAAGTCCAATCTATTACAGTAGCCCAAACCCACTAATCCAATACTAACCCACTACCCGAACAGACCCAAACTAATGCCCACAACCCAAATTACACCTGAGCCCAATTACACCCTAAAGATCCAGACCCAAAACTAAACCCTAACCCAACTTAAACCTAAGAGCAAGTAACCCGAATAGCTTGCAGACGCAGGAAACCCTAGGTTTCCACTGCGCCGCAAGCGCCCCAGCAAGCACCTAGTAGCCCCTCGATCACGCCGCCACCAATCGCGCCGCAGTTAGCGCGCCCTATCGCCACCACGCTCCTCGTCTCTTGCCTGCAAAAAGGAAAGAAAGAGCAGCAGAAAAAAAAAAGAGAAACAGAATCTTTGTATTTCTTTTTTTTTGTCATTTTTTTCGGGTTATAAAAACCCCAGAACTGTAAAAGACATAGAAAGAATACACAGAAAATATACAGAGATTAATAAAACAGCAGAGGTGATTTTTTCTATTTCGTTCATTTTCATTTTTTTTCTTCGATCTATGCATTTTGTATATATAAAAACTATTTAAAAATATAAAAAGAGATTACCTGTCGACTCGCGCTAAAAAGAAGAAGTTTTTATCTTCCAGCCGCCGTCTACAGTGGCGAGTGTGGCGACGCGTGCGATGGCCCGTCGCCGAAGTCCTGGCCTCAGGCCGAAGGCCAGAGAGAATTTTTTTGGGGGGGGGCTCTGATTTTTTTTAAAGGGATGTTTAAATGAATTTTTTTGGGCTGACCTTTTGCTTATATAGCAAGAAGAAATAACGTCGTTTTTGCTTAAGTTAATAAGCACAAAATGACGTCATTCAGGGAGGATCCGCACGTTGACCCGAAAACCCGAGGAGGATCCGCGCGTTTTTGTTAAAAGGGCTAATTGCCTCTTTGGTCCTTCCGTTATTTTATTATTTTTAATTCAGTCCAATTTAAATTTTTACTTCTTATTAAATTAGCCCTAAAACTTATACTTTGTTTCAATTTGACCCTCGGGCTCCTTAAAGGCCAATGTCAGAACGTCGTCGTTTTGGAAAGAAGGCATAATTGCCTAATGGGTCCTTATAGTGCGATGCGCGTCTTAATTTAGTCCTTTTATATTTATTTTTATTTCTATTTAATCCTCATTTCTTTATTTATTTTTAAAACCTTTTTATTTTATTTTATTTTTAAATTATTCTAATATTATATTGAATTATTTTATATATTATTATTATTATTTGTATATTAATCTATTAATAGTATAAATTCGTATGTATTTTTTACATATTATCTTTATATATATATATATATATATATGTGTGTGTGTGTGTGTAATTACTACTATGTATTATTTTATTTGGTTTAATATTATTTATATTATATATATTATTTTATAATTTGTATATTGGTTATATGTTATACATTTTTAAAATTTTGTATTATTATATATTATTGTCACATCCTGCACTAAGGTTGTTTGCAGTATATTTTAATTATAGCATGTTTGCTTATATAAATACATGTGCTAGGGTTTGGTCAAAAATCCCGAGTTAGTCGGGTATAGGGTTAAAAAAGGTTCTTTAAGTGCCTGGGATGAAAAGGGCTAAGTGTATAAGCATTATTATTAAATTAGGGTGAATCTTGACACAAACAAACGGCTGGCAAAGTGGCGTGGGAGCGCCACTTAAGGGCCCTGGTGCTAGAGGCTCGGGTTCGAATCACAATGGGCGCAAAAAGGGAGTTTGTTTTTGTTTTGGGCGTTGAAGTGTATGAGTAGTTAAAAGAAAATGCTGTCGAGTTAGGTCACGAACGGCACATTAGAAGAGTGGCTGGGGGCTTGGGATCATTCCTTCTGGTCTTGCGTTCGAGCCACGGGAGTCACACTTGGGGCGTTTAAATTTTCGCTTTTAGCACCTAAGCTAAAGGAGCCTTTGGGGAAGGATTAAAAGAAAATTTTGATGAATTCATGTCACAAATAATACCTTGGCAAAGTGGCCAGGGGCGTGGCGGTTCGTTGCAGCTCAGGGACTCGCGTTCGAGTCCTGTTAGGCGCATGGATGCTTCTAATTTCCTTTGTTTTAGCATTAAAGCTTTAGGGATCCGTGAAGCATAGGTTTAAAAGAAAGTTTTGCCGGCTCATGTCATGAAACGCCAGTAGTCGAGTGGTTGGAGCGTGGGGGATTCTGCCTCAGGTCTCGCGTTCGAGACCCGAGGGTGGCGCATGAACGTGCTTATTATTTTTTTTCTCTCTCTGGCATTAATGCGTGCAGGAGCCCAGGGACCGAGTGCTTAAGAGGAATTTTCGATGCATTATGTCATGAAAGACAAGCTGGCCGAGTGGCTAAAGCTTGGAGAGTACTGCTTCGGGTCCGGGGTTCGAAACCCATGCGCAGCGCCTGGAAGCAATCCTTTTTGCTTTGGCCGGCGTGTTTTGGGTTTTGGCTTGCACATGCACGCATGGGAAACAAGACTTGTTGGCTGCATGTTTCTTTTATTTTTTTTGTATTGTATCTTATTTTTTTTTTAAAGTATGGGTTTATATTTTTATTTTGTTGTGCATAGGGTGTTGGGTTAGAATATGGGCATCATTAAACAATGCTTTGTTGCCTCATGGGGGATGATGAGAATATGAGGATTTTCACCTCATGTGGTCGGCCTTGAATTGACAAAAGAGGTGTATGGCCGATTGAAGCATGGCCTAAGCTTATGATATTCTTTTTGGTATGTTTCTCCTTCTTTTACTTTTTGTTTTGTTGTTTTGCCAATCTTCCAAATCCTCCATGGCCGAATGCAATAGGGACCCGTCATAGACAGTGTAAGTGTTAGCAAGCAAGGCCGAAACTCCTTGTGTCTCCTACTGCAAATTTGTGCTGGCCGAATGAGGATTTTAGAGGCCTAGAATTCTCGGTCTTGAAGGTGTTTTAAGGGGTGGTTTTGGCTAACACATTCTTCTTTGGTTCTTCCTTGGTTGTTCAAGCCAAAATCCATTTTTCCCCTCCTCTTTGCTACCTTATAACTTTCCTTTGAAGCATGCGAAGCACCTTGTGCCGAAAGTGATATTTTGGTTGGTATTTTACTCCCAACTTTGCTTGGCCGAATCCATCCTAGTCCACACGTACCAAGTCCCCTAAACCTCTTTTCTTCTTTTGGGCTACTTGGTCGAATCTCTCCTTTTAAAAGAAAGGTATTTTTGAAGGTTGGTAAGTACTCCCCCTCTGACTTCGATTTCTTACCTCTCTTTTGATATGCCGAAAGCATGAATTAAAGCACTTCTAAGGTTGGCCGATTTTTGCATAGGGTCTTTGTTCTAGCGTACGTGCGTGTAGCCGCCACCAAGGAGTGCTTTGGATTTTGATTCTTCAGAGAATCTCAACAAGTCAAACAATAACTTGGGATTTCGGTAAGCTTAAAAATAGTTAAGAATTTCGGCCAAAGGCCATTCTTGGTATTCTTGAATAATCGATTTATGCACTATGTTTTTAGGAGGGGACTTTTCGGCTAGGAATCTGAAGTTCCGGGTCTTCAAATCACGTTGGTTAGTGCTAATCAAGGTTCGGCCTAAGGCCCTATTCTGTTGTAATATGACCAATCCTTTGGATTGTTAGTTAATCACATGAGACCCCCCCTTAATAATAATCTATGATGGCCAAATATAGGAACATTACGAGGACTAGTTCGGGACTTCTGTAATATCGCATAGACACGGGATTGCTAGTTAAATCTTCGATTAAATAGGTGTGTAAGCTCTTACACACTTTATTAGTAATAATTGTTATTATGATGATATTAATAACCTCTCATGTGGTAACTTTGCCTAGTGGGCATAAGCTTGGTTTTCGGGTAAGTCCCCTATTACTCGATTTACGATATATGTTGTATATGCCATCATATGCTGTGAAATGCTATGCTATATACGATTGCATGATATATGGGATCATGATACTTGTGATATGAGCATGATGATGGTGGGATTGATGAGAGGGAGTAAAAATCGTGTCGACGGACACCAGTGTTTTGGTAACACATTGTGACTACGGTCACCAGAGGTTTGGTACCTCCAGAGATTTGGCACCTCATAGCGTCTAGTCCCTGTGGCTTAGTACCACCGTGGGTTGGCCCCACATTTGAGATACGGGATCGACGCCAGTGATTTGGTATCTCACGATGGGTTGGCCCCATCATTTGATTGTGACTTCGGGTCACCAGTGGTTTGGCACCACCAGTGGTTTGGCACCACACGTATTGACGGATATCGTGACTATAAGTCACCAGTGGTTTGGCACCACCAGTGGTTTGGTACCACACGGGGTAGAAAAGGAGCATGGATGGCTAGGTTGGGTTGCATAATTGCATGTCATACTAATATCTTGTGTATGAGTGTTAATTCCGGGTTGGGGATTTATACACTGAGTCTTGGTGACTCACCCCTTCCCATATCATCTTGCAGGTGAGTAGAGTGCGGATGCGGAGCCGAGGAGAGCTCGAGGCGGCCATGTTGGTTTTGTGGACTTGAAATTTTATTTTGCCCCGTTTTAAGATTATTATTCACTACAATTCGATTGGGTTGTAATATGGCCGCTTATTATTATTTTGGATGGTTAGGTAGTTGTTTTTACTTTATTATATAACTGATGAACTTACGAACGGTTATGCAAATCGGTTAAAAGTAATGTTTTCAAAAATTAAGTACTCGTACGCGTTTTCAAAAAAAAAAAGAAAAAGAAAAATATGTTACCATCGAGTAACGAAATTTTCTAAGCTATCGATCACTCTATTGTTCAAAATTTTAAATGATCAAATGGTTTTAAAGGAAGAAAGGATTTTCAACTCAATCGGATTTACCAAATCAACCCACTTGAGTTTTGGCAAATACTGTTGTGTACCCCTAACAAATTTTAAAATTTCTACTATTAGTCCAAACCTTTCAAACTCCTTTTACCCCGTGACATACCAGATCCGGTCAGTGGCTGGTGGGCCGGGTTTGGGGTGTTACAATTTGGTATCAGAGCCCGGTTCAAAAACGCGGCTGTGGGGGCCTAAGACCTAAAAATGTTTTGCTAGATAGGCTTTTGAAAACCTCTTTGAAAAATGGTTTTGATTGAACAACATGGCGTCGAGTCTCCGGCACCGATCCGCCCTTGTAAGTATCTTTAATCTATGTGTGAATGATTATCTGTATAGGGGTAGAAAATGGGACGTAGATAGTATGAAAGGTATATGAACCTTAGGGCTAGTTTACCCCGAACGATTGCATAAGATTTATAATTGCCTAATTAAACAAACCCATGACTAAGTCGCCGAGTTAAGGTGTGGTAACCCTTGTACGCATGTCTAGGATTGGATCCGGAAGAGCTTGGTATTTAAGTGGTTTTAGCGACTCACCTCCTCTTCACGGGAATCCTACCTGGTGCGTAGCTTTGGTTCACCTAAACCTTGAGGACTTGTTCGTGGGCTAAACCCTATTATTAAAACCCGAAAGGGAATTAGCCGCATTTCTATAAAAACTCTAGTTTTAAGGACTTCCCTCAAACTTGTAAGATTTATATTACAAAAATGCCCTTAGTTTTAAAATCTACTAAGCTACCCCAAAATTTTTAACGAGATTTTCCTTATTTCACAAACATACCCGAAATCCCTAATTTGCAAAATATCAAAAATGTCGTGATTTTTACGAAATTGCCCCTAAATTACAAATTACCAAAATGACCCTGATTTTCGAGGTTTTTGCAACGCTACCAATTTGAAAAGACAATTTCTCAAAAAGAATCCCAAGTTTTGCAAACTTTAAAGTTTCCCTTGATTTGTCAAGATTTACAAACTTACTTTGTTTATTACCAAAATACCCCTGTAGGATAAACGACAAAAATACCCCTGGGTTAGGAAATAGACAAAAGGGTGATGGAATTAGTGAATGTGTATCTACGAATTACAATAGAAGACTTGAAACTTGTTTGATCGAAAGAACAACTTCTTGACTTTGCCCATAAAATTCCTTGTTAATGATCAGTGAAACATCGGCTAACTCCTAAAACTTTTTAAGACAGTTTGCGCCATAAGAAATGAGTTCTAGAGGTCGCGACCGTCGGGGACGCGGTAGGGGCCGGATGGCCATGACAGAACCAGTTAGGTCGGGCCAAGGATCGGATAATGAGATACCACCTCCACCACCACCCCCAACTTTTGGTGATGGACATCAGGATCAGACGGGGGGCGAGTCGGTATCGCAGGCTATGCTGCGTGTTTTAGAAATGATGGCTGAGACCAGTAGAGGTACAGGAGCTCGGAAGTCTGTATCTGAGCGGCTCCGATCCAATGGAGCTGAAGTATTTCGGGGTGTGTCAGGTGTCGCACCCAGTACGGCCGAATATTGGTTAGAATCGACCGAGAGGATCATGGACGATCTTGATTTAACAAATGAGGAGAAGCTGAAAGGAGCAGTGTCGCTCCTAAAAGACGAGTCATACCAGTGGTGGCTCACGGTTTGAGACGGCGCTACAGCAGATGACCTTACTTGGGAATACTTCAAAGCTACTTATCAGAAGAAGTATGTGGGCACCAGCTACACTGATACTCAGAGGAAAACCTTTCTGGGACTGGTGCAAGGAAACAAGTCGGTATCTGAGTATGAGGCAGAATTCCTGAGACTGAGCCGCTATGCTCGGGGAGTTGTGTCAACTGAGCATGATCGTTGTGTCCGTTTTGAGGACGGACTTAGGGATGACTTAAGGCTGTTGATTGCTCCACAACAGGTACGTGAGTTTGCTGTTCTGGTAGAAAAGGCTAAGGTAGCCGAGAGGGTCCGGGAGTCTGTGAGGCAGAGCCATGATAGGAGCAAACAGAAAAGAGGTGTTGGGTCGTCTGGACTGGGAAATAATGCACAAAAGAGGGCCAGACAGAGTGGGCCGAATCAGGCTGGAAGGCCCATGGCTTCTAATCAGAGACCGGCTCAGTGTAATCGCTATGGAAAGTCACATTGGGGAGGTTGTTACACCGGTGAGAAGGGTTGCTTTGAATGTGGATCTCCGGATCATCGTGTAAGGGATTGTCCTCGTAAGTTGGCAAGGAATCAGTCAGAGGGTCAGAACCGTACTCCAGCAAGGAATGTGGGACCACCGCAGAGGGGTCGTGGTAATGGTAGAGGAGGCAATGGTCCTAATCGAGGTCGCGGAACTCAGGGCAGAGGAGCAGGCAACACAGAAGCTAGGCAGCCTGGCTTAGTCTACGCAGCGAGGCGTCGCGAGGAGGGTGACGCACCGGATGTCATCACCGGTACGTTCCTAATTTTTGGTCTTCCATATATTGCTTTAATTGATGTGGGTTCGACGCATTCATACATTGCCAGTAGTGTGCTAGAGACTATGAACTTGGATTTTGAGACTGCTTCTAGCGAGATGACTGTAATTAGCCCTCTAGGACACTCTGTGAGAGTGAACAAGCTATATAGAGATATACCCCTAGAACTCCAAGGGGTAGTGTTTGTGGCTGATCTGATGGAACTGCCGTTTGGGGAGTTCGACCTAATTCTTGGAATGGACTGGCTGGTTAAGTATCAGGCAAGGTTGGATTGCGCTGCTAAGCGCATGATTCTAAAGACGGCTGAGGGTGATGAAGTGGTCATGATAGGTAACCGAAGAGATTATCTATCCAATGTAGTGTCTGCGTTGAAAGCCGGGAAGATGATCAGAAAAGGGTGTGAGGCGCTGCTGGTTCAAATTTATGCCTTAGAGGCTAAGGAGTCAGCAGTCGAGAAGGTCCGAATTGTAGGGGAATTCGCTGATGTGTTTCCTGAAGAACTTCCGGGTCTGCCCCCAGATCGGGAAGTGGAGTTCGGTATAGACCTGTTGCCCGGGACGGTACCTGTGTCCATAGCACCCTACCGAATGGCACCGAAGGAGTTGGCGGAACTGAAGGCTCA
Organism: Gossypium australe; assembly: GCA_005393395.2. Taxonomy (NCBI): domain Eukaryota; kingdom Viridiplantae; phylum Streptophyta; class Magnoliopsida; order Malvales; family Malvaceae; genus Gossypium; species Gossypium australe. The sequence goes on along the minus strand of CM016616.1, from coordinate 143,959,915 downwards.
AATTCGGGAACTCTTGGATAGAGGGTTCATTCGACCCAGTATATCTCCGTGGGGAGCACCTGTGCTGTTTGTCAAGAAGAAAGACGGGTCAATGCGGATGTGTATCGACTACCGTCAGCTTAACAAGTTAACGATCAAAAACAAGTATCCGTTGCCTCGGATTGATGACCTGTTTGATCAACTGAAGGGTGCATCGGTGTTCTCAAAGATAGATCTTAGGTCGGGCTATCATCAACTTAAGGTGAAGGAGGCTGATGTGCACAAGACGGCATTTCGTACCCGGTATGGGCATTTCGAGTTCTTAGTAATGCCATTTGGGTTGACCAACGCGCCGGCAGCGTTCATGGACTTGATGAACAGGGTGTTTCAGCAATACTTAGATCAATTTGTCGTAGTGTTTATAGACGACATATTGGTTTACTCGAAGACGGAGGAGGAGCATGATAGGCATTTGCGTATAGTTCTACAAGTGCTGAGGGAGGAGCAGTTGTATGCCAAATTCAGTAAGTGCGAATTTTGGCTCATAGAGGTGACTTTCTTAGGTCACGTGGTGTCAGCTGAAGGGATTAGAGTGGACCCCCGCAAAGTCGAAGCAGTGTTGGATTGGAAACCACCTCGGTCAGTAGCGGAAATTCGAAGTTTTCTGGGTCTGGCCGGGTACTATCGAAGATTTGTGGAAGGATTCTCTTTAATCGCAGCACCGTTGACTAAGCTATTAAGGAAAGGAGTCCCATTTGTTTGGTCAGAGAAACAGCAAGAAAGTTTTGATAAGCTAAGAAAGATTCTGACGACAGCTCCCGTTTTGGTTCAGCATGAGGCGGGGAAATTGTTCACGGTTTATTGTGATGCGTCCCATAATGGTTTGGGATGTGTGTTGATGCAGGAAGGGAAGGTAGTGGCCTATGCATCCCGTCAGCTAAGACCGCATGAGGTTAACTATCCTACTCATGACTTGGAGTTAGCGGCAGTAGTCTTTGCTTTGAAAATATGGAGGCATTACTTGTATGGAGAGAAATCAATCGTCTATACGGATCATAAAAGTTTGAGGTATCTCTTGACTCAGAAGGACTTGAATCTGAGGCAGCGCCGATGGATTGAACTGTTGAAGGACTACGACTGTTCAATTGAGTACCATCCAGGCAAGGCTAACGTGGTGGCTGATGCATTGAGCCGAAAGGTCGTGACAGACTTAAGGGCGATGTTTGCTCGTCTCAGTCTGTACGACGATGGAAGTCTTTTGGCAGAGCTGCAAGTTAAACCAACTTGGATCGAGGAGATTAAGGAAAAACAATTAGGGGATGACGGTTTATACGCACGGAAATTGCAAGTTCAAGATAGCGGTTTGGAAGGGTATAGCTTGACTGGTGATGGTATGTTGTGTTTTCAAGGGCGGCCTTGTATGCCGAATGATGTGGGATTGAGGCAAAGAATTCTTCAAGATGCATATAGCAGTCCATACGCTATGCATCCTGGAGGCAGCAAGATGTATGGAGATTTACAGAAGCAGTTCTGGTGGCCAGGGTTGAAGCGTGAGGTGACTGAATTCGTGGGAAGGTGTCTCACGTGTCAGTAAGTAAAGGCTGAACATCAGTTGCCATCGGGGTTACTTCAACCCGTGAAGATTCCTCAGTGGAAATGGGAGAGGATCACTATGGACTTCGTTAGTAGGCTACCCGTCACGCCCAGCAAGAAGGACGCAGTTTGGGTGATTGTGGACCGTCTGACCAAGTCAGCTCACTTCATACCGGTAAGGGTGGATTACTCACTCCAGAAGTTAGCTAAGTTGTATGTGGCAGAGATAGTGAGGTTGCATGGTGTGCCAGTGTCGATCATCTCAGACAGAGACCCCAGATTTACATCGAGGTTTTGGAGAGCACTACATCAGGCTTTGGGTACACGGTTGGATTTCAGTACAGCATTCCATCCACAGTCTGACGGGCAGTCGGAAAGAGTTATTCAGATTTTGGAGGACATGTTAAGAGGCTGTGTTTTGGACTTCAGGGGTAGTTGGGAAGAATTTTTTCCATTAGCTGAGTTCGCATACAACAACAGCTATCAGGCAAGCATTAAGATGGCACCATATGAAGCGTTATATGGTAGGAGGTGTCGCACACCTACTTGTTGGACGGAGTTGGGTGAGCGACAGATGTTAGGACCAGAATTGGTTGCAGAAACTGAGGATAAGGTGAAGAAGATCCAAGCTCGGTTGAAAGAAGCCTCGGATAGGCAAAAGTCTTATGCTGATCTCAAGCGGAGGGACATAGAATTTGCCGTAGGAGACGAAGTTTTTCTGAAGGTCTCGCCATGGAAGAAAGTGTTAAGATTTGGGAAGAAGGGCAAATTAAGCCCAAGGTTCATTGGACCGTTTAAGGTGATGGGACGAGTGAGACCAGTGGCTTATCAGCTCGAGTTACCTGCAGAACTAAGTCAGATTCATGATGTGTTCCATGTCTCCATGCTTAGACGCTACCGTTCTGATCCATCACACGTTTTGGCTGTTGAGGGAATTGAGGTGAGTCCAGATTTGACGATGGAAGAGGAACCTGTGCAGATCCTAGATCGGGATGTGAAAGTTTTGGGTAGGAAGTCAGTTCCTTTAGTGAAGGTCCTATGGCGGAATCATGGCGTGGAGGAAGCTACGTGGGAGCCTGAGGATGCGATGCGGCAGCAATACCCCCAACTCTTCTGACCCAGGTAATTTCGGGGACGAAATTATTTTAAGGGGGGTAGAACTGTCACATCCTGCACTAAGGTTGTTTGCAGTATATTTTAATTATAGCATGTTTGCTTATATAAATACATGTGCTAGGGTTTGGTCAGAAATCCCGAGTTAGTCGGGTATAGGGTTAAAAAAGGTTCTTTAAGTGCCTGGGATGAAAAGGGCTAAGTGTATAAGCATTATTATTAAATTAGGGCGAATCTTGACACAAACAAACGGCTGGCAAAGTGGCGTGGGAGCGCCACTTAAGGGCCCTGGTGCTAGAGGCTAGGGTTCGAATCACAATGGGCGCAAAAAGGGAGTTTGTTTTTGTTTTGGGCGTTGAAGTGTATGAGTAGTTAAAAGAAAATGCTGTCGAGTTAGGTCACGAACGACACATTAGAAGAGTGGCTGGGGGCTTGGGATCATTCCTTCTGGTCTTGCGTTCGAGCCACGGGAGTCACACTTGGGGCGTTTAAATTTTCGCTTTTAGCGCCTAAGCTAAAGGAGCCTTTGGGGAAGGATTAAAAGAAAATTTTGATGAATTCATGTCACAAATAATACCTTGGCAAAGTGGCCAGGGGCGTGGCGGTTCGTTGCAGCTCGGGGACTCGCGTTCGAGTCCTGTTAGGCGCATGGATGCTTCTAATTTCCTTTGTTTTAGCATTAAAGCTTTAGGGATCCGTGAAGCATAGGTTTAAAAGAAAGTTTTGCCGGCTCATGTCATGAAACGCCAGTAGTCGAGTGGTTGGAGCGTGGGGGATTCTGCCTCAGGTCTCGCGTTCGAGACCCGAGGGTGGCGCATGAACGTGCTTATTGTTTTTTTTCTCTCTCTGGCATTAATGCGTGCAGAAGCCCAGGGACCGAGTGCTTAAGAGGAATTTTCGATGCATTATGTCATGAAAGACAAGCTGGCCGAGTGGCTAAAGCTTGGAGAGTACTGCTTCGGGTCCGGGGTTCGAAACCCATGCGCAGCGCCTGGAAGCAATCCTTTTTGCTTTGGCCGGCGTGTTTTGGGTTTTGGCTTGCACATGCACGCATGGGAAACAAGACTTGTTGGCTGCATGTTTCTTTTATTTTTTTTGTATTGTATCTTCTTTTTTTTTTAAAGTATGGGTTTATATTTTTATTTTGTTGTGCATAGGGTGTTGGGTTAGAATATGGGCATCATTAAACAATGCTTTGTTGCCTCATGGGGGATGATGAGAATATGAGGATTTTCAGCTCATGTGGTCGGCCTTGAATTGACAAAAGAGGTGTATGGCCTATTGAAGCATGGCCTAAGCTTATGATATTCTTTTTGGTATGTTTCTCCTTCTTTTACTTTTTGTTTTGTTGTTTTGCCAATCTTCCAAATCCTCCATAGCCGAATGCAATAGGGACCCGTCATAGAAAGTGTAAGTGTTAGCAAGCAAGGCCGAAACTCCTTGTGTCTCCTGCTGCAAATTTGTGCTGGCCGAATGAGGATTTTAGAGGCCTAGAATTCTCGGTCTTGAAGGTGTTTTAAGGGGTGGTTTTGGCTAACACATTCTTCTTTGGTTCTTCCTTGGTTGTTCAAGCCAAAATCCATTTTTCTCCTCCTCTTTGCTACCTTATAACTTTCCTTTGAAGCATGCGAAGCACCTTGTGCCGAAAGTGATATTTTGGTTGGTATTTTACTCCCACTTTTGCTTGGCCGAATCCATCCTAGTCCACATGTACCAAGTCCCCTAAACCTCTTTTCTTCTTTTGGGCTACTTGGTCGAATCTCTCCTTTTAAAAGAAAGGTATTTTTGAAGGTTGGTAAGTACTCCCGCTCTGACTTCGATTTCTTACCTCTCTTTTGATATGCCGAAAGCATGAATTAAAGCACTTCTAAGGTTGGCCGATTTTTGCATAGGGTCTTTGTTCTAGCGTACGTGCGTGTAGCCGCCACCAAGGAGTGCTTTGGATTTTGATTCTTCAGAGAATCTCAACAAGTCAAACAATAACCTGGGATTTCGGTAAGCTTAAAAATAGTTAAGAATTTCGGCCAAAGGCCATTCTTGGTATTCTTGAATAATCGATTTATGCACTATGTTTTTAGGAGGGGACTTTTCGGCTAGGAATCTGAAGTTCCGGGTCTTCAAATCACGTTGGTTAGTGCTAATCAAGGTTCGGCCTAAGGCCCTATTCTGTTGTAATATGACCAATCCTTTGGATTGTTAGTTAATCACATGAGACCCCCCCCTTAATAATAATCTATGATGGCCAAATATAGGAACATTACGAGGACTAGTTCGGGACTTCTGTAATATCGCATAGACACGGGATTGCTAGTTAAATCTTCGATTAAATAGGTGTGTAAGCTCTTACACACTTTATTAGTAATACTTGTTATTATGATGATATTAATAACCTCTCATGTGGTAACTTTGCCTAGTGGGCATAAGCTTGGTTTTCGGGTAAGTCCCCTATTACTCGATTTACGATATATGTTGTATATGCCATCATATGCTGTGAAATGCTATGCTATATACGATTGCATGATATATGGGATCATGATACTTGTGATATGAGCATGATGATGGTGGGATTGATGAGAGGGAGTAAAAATCGTGTCGACGGACACCAGTGTTTTGGTAACACATTGTGACTACGGTCACCAGAGGTTTGGTACCTCCAGAGGTTTGGCACCTCATAGCGTCTCGTCCCTGTGGCTTAGTACCACCGTGGGTTGGCCCCACATTTGAGATACGGGATCGACGCCAGTGATTTGGTATCACACGATGGGTTGGCCCCATCATTTGATTGTGACTTCGGGTCACCAGTGGTTTGGCACCACCAGTGGTTTGGCACCACACGTATTGACGGATATCGTGACTATAAGTCACCAGTGGTTTGGCACCACCAGTGGTTTGGTACCACACGGGGTAGAAAAGGAGCATGGATGGCTAGGTTGGGTTGCATAATTGCATGTCATACTAATATCTTGTGTATGAGTGTTAATTCCGGGTTGGGGATTTATACACTGAGTCTTGGTGACTCACCCCTTCCCATATCATCTTGCAGGTGAGTAGAGTGCGGATGCGGAGCCGAGGAGAGCTCGAGGCGGCCATGTTGGTTTTGTGGACTTGAAATTTTATTTTGCCCCGTTTTAAGATTATTATTCACTACAATTCGATTGGGTTGTAATATGGCCGCTTATTATTATTTTGGATGGTTAGGTAGTTGTTTTTACTTTATTATATAACTGATGAACTTACGAACGGTTATGCAAATCGGTTAAAAGTAATGTTTTCAAAAATTAAGTACTCGTACGCGTTTTCAAAAAAAAAAGAAAAAGAAAAATATGTTACCATCGAGTAACGAAATTTTCTAAGCTATCGATCACTTTATTGTTCAAAATTTTAAATGATCAAATGGTTTTAAAGGAAGAAAGGATTTTCAACTCAATCGAATTTACCAAATCAACCCACTTGAGTTTTGGCAAATACTGTTGTGTACCCCTAACAAATTTTAAAATTTCTACTATTAGTCCAAACCTTTCAAACTCCTTTTACCCCGTGACATACCAGATCCGGTCAGTGGCTGGTGGGCCGGGTTTGGGGTGTTACAATTATATATTACCTCTAAAATCTTATTTTGTATAAAATTTATTTATATTATATAACATATATTATTTATATTGCTTATATGAAATATATATGTATTAGATTATTATATTATAAATATAGTTTTACTTAAAATTATATATTATTTATTTATTTAGCAATGTATTTTACTATTATTTTTTTATGAATATATATATATTATTTTTTATTACTCCACATCATTTTTTTGCATATTAATTCATTTTCTTTATAAATAATTCATATTTTTTTTATTCCACATCATTTTATTTAAAGCGATATGTCTTAAATTACAATATCTATTATAATTCATTCTATATTGTTATTTTATCTTACATGCATGTAAAGTTTTATATTTTTTTTATCTTTGGTTATTTACTGCATTATATCTTATATTTTTTATTTTTTCATTCATTTATCATTTGTATGTTTTCTTTAGTATAATTATTTTATTATTTGTATCACTTGTTGTTTTATGTTATTCTTTCTTTAATTTATCTATTAGTAGTAACTGTTAATATAATTTATAGTTGTGGTGAATTGCTATTAGATATGTATGATGTATTTTATTTTTTTAAAAAGGGATTGGTGGCGACTCCCGTTTTTATTTTTTTAAGGTCGATTCCTATTTTTTTATTAACATGAAAAATGGCTTCGACAATCATAGTAGGATATCCCAAATTAAAAGTGATCTAATTTTGTTAAGGTTTATTGGGCTTTAGTTATTAAATAAAGTATGTGTCAAATATGTGTAGATATTCTAGTAACTAATTTCTAATTAATGATGAACTGATTAGAAATTAGGGTTAATATGCAAAAGTGATGTATTAGGGTTATGGTCCCCAAATTACACATAAGATAACTTTTCTAATATTGCATCTTTATAAAAGAAAGAGCCACCTTCTCTAGAATACATATGTGCTAATTTGGAAGGTTAAAACCGCAAGAACCGTAGATTTCAAGAAATTGATTAATTCAAGTACGGTTCCGCATCTAGTTTTGTTCTTGATTTATTTTTTGATAATTTGACATGATAGACATTGATTTATGATTTGTTAAGTTTTAAATCAAATATTATTAGGCTTAAATCAAAATATATACTTTGGATGTATTAATTGATTTGGTGATTAACCCTCAGAAAATACTTTGATATAGTTGAGTAAAATTTGATATAGTTGATTAGCAATTCTGATTTTCTTTTCGGTAATACTTTTTTGGTTCATTAAGTATTATTTATTTATTTATTGTTTCTTAAGTTTGCATAATGATATGTTTACGGTAGAATTTTGGAATATGCATGCTTTTGATTTTTTTTTTTTAATTTTTTTTTTTGTGATTTTCAGTTTAGTGATTTTAGTTTTTGGTAAAAGGATTTTGGTAGCACAAAATTTTTTTTATGATATATATATTTAAAGAATTTAGTTTTAATTTTGGTTATATAATATTAGGTTTTGGGTTCTTATGATTCCAAATATTTGGTTAAATTTTGACGATATGGTTTATTGTATGAATTATGAGATATGCCAACTATTATGATTTTGTTTTTGAGATTTAATAGCAAACATGACATGAAAATGTTTAAAAATAAATGGAACAATGCAACAATAACACGGAAGTAATAATTAAATAAAAAATGTGTACTTAAAAGATTGCAAATAGTCCATATTTTTAATTGTAAAAAGATAAAGAATTAATAATAAGTAAATAACTAAACAAAATAAATAAATAAATAAATAAGGAATTTGCGGAAAAGGTTGAAATCAGTCAGGCCAAGGATTAAATCTGAATAAAAATGAAATTAAAAGTAATGGCCAAATTTATAAAATAAAAAAAAAGCAAGTAAAAAAAAGGACTACTGAAGCGCGTCGCAAAAGCTGAAGGGCTGATCGCGCAAATATACCAAAAGTTGAAAACCCGTTAATCCTCTGGAGTGAGTCGGGTCGGCTCGCAGGTCAAGGGTGAAACGACGCCGTTTTGGGGCTATTGTAGCCAGCCCTAAATGACGTCGTTTAATGAGCCTATAAAAGCTAATTTTTTTTAAAAAAATTCATTCTCTTCCAATCCTTTCTAAAAAAACTAAAAAAAAACTCTCTCAAACTCTCTTAACCTCTCCAAGCTCCGGCCTAGGCTCCAGCCATCGGGCCACCGTCCATCCGCCACAGCGGCCGGAGTTCACCAAAAACTCCCGCTTTGAGCGCTTCGGTCCTTAGAAACCGGATCTGAGGGCGATTTTCCTTAAAACTCAACCTAAAATAGTAAAATCCGAAGGGAACTCTACGGTTTCTCCGTCATCTCGCTGAAGAAAAGTGTCTATTATCGAGGACGGCATCCTCCTCCTCTCGTAGCAGCGGGATTTCGAAAAAGTATGGTAGATTTTAAATTTTTATTTTATCTTTATTCCTCCTTTTATTTTAAAAAAATAAAAGAACAACAACAGATAAAAAGAGTAAATCACCTTTTGCAATTTTTTGTTTTCTTTTTTGATTCTCTAGTGTCTGTAAAAAAAATACAAAGTATCAGTTGTGGCTTTTATAGCCGAATTACAAAACGGTTCGTCTCTATTTTTTTATTTTTTCCGTTGTTTTTCTTTCTTGCGTGTTTGTTCTGTTGTGTGTTGCAGGTGACAGTGGCAGTGCAGTGGCCGTTGGTGGCGGTGGCAAGCGTGTCAGAGGCATGCGGAGAGGAGCGTCGACGTGGCATGCAACTAGGGTTTCTTCTTCTCTTTTTTGCCGAAAATAGTTTAATTTTTGGGCCATTAGGGTTTTCATGTATTTGGGTTGTAATTGAGTTTGTAATTTGTTGTAAATGGACTCTAGACTTATATTATTTTAGTTTAAATTTGTTTTATTTATGTAATCTGGGCACTGACTAAATTGACCTATTACAGCTGCAACCACATAACATATTAAAAAAAGTTTCACTCCTTCAACCTAACTCTGATATCAATTGTCAAACACCTAGACCTATGACATCACTAAACAAAAATTTAACTACAACTCTTAAAACTTTAAAATATAAAAGAGAATTAAAAATCAAATAGAAAATTTAATATTTTATTTGGTGTAAATAATATTTACAACATAAATCTTTACATAAACCCAAGGTGCCACTATAATTATTTTTCTAAGCAATGTGGGATAATTTTATATAGACTCATAACACTTGGCAAGTATGTTACCCTATTAACAAAATACTTCTAACAAGCTGATGTCGATATTTAACATTTTCTTCATGCAGGAAGCCAAACAAATACATGAAGGAGTAGACAAAGAAACTTCTTTGTATATTTACAGTGTGATTGAAGGCGATGCATTGATGATCAAGCTTGAGAAAATCACTTAAGAGACGGAATTAGAGGCCTCTCCGGATGGGGGATCTATATGCAAGACTAGTAGCAAGTATTACACCATAGGTGAGTTTTAGCTCAAGGAAGAGGGGATCGAGATAGGCAAAGAAAAAGCATTGGGAATGTTCAAGGCCATTGAAGCGTACCTCCTGGCAAACCCTGATGCTTACTATGATAGCATCATCCACTTCAACGAATATCAAGCTATTGGTCTTTTCTCCCTACTAGCTTTGAGTTTTGAAGTTGGTGGTTCAACTTCAGATTGCTAATAAAGAGTTCATAGTGATTCTGATTACCAGGAAGCTTGAGCTGAAATGCGTGAAGCCTGTAATAAATAAAAAGCATCCAATTTATTTACTGAATCTATCAAGTCCACAACGTGGAGAATTTAGATTTTCAATTGATTTTGGTTTTTTTTTTTTTCGCTATATTCCCTAAGAATAAACAGCAATCCAGTTTACCATTAATTTGTAAAACTTTAAAGCACCATACCTGGAACTTAAAAACAAGACCGGGAATCTTTTTTTTTTATCAGAGCTGATTCATTGATAAGAATTGGCCAATAACTTTGTACATCCAAGAAAAATAAGAACTTTGGAACTAAAATTGGGTCTCGATGGATCATCGAACTTCACAATGCCCATCTTGATGAACCTTTTAATTAAAATTTTAAAAGCGGTGCAGTTCTCGATTGAGTGTCCCGTGATTCCTGCGTGGTACTCGCATTGAGCATTCGCGTCGTACCATTTGGGGAATAAAGGTTGCATAGGTTTCAAATAGAAAAGGGGATACCACATGTGTATCAAACAGACTCTGATACAGCTTCTTATATGTCATCGGGATGGGTGTGAACTAGAGCCTTTCTGTATTTGGCCTTGGGTTGGATTGTTGCATTGGGGGCCTTGATGGCTAGTAGTTACTGTCCTTGGCTAGCCTACAGTTATTAGTTTTGAATAACCCTTGTTATATATGCTTGCATTATTCACCTCATTTTCCTTCTTCCTCGGGGCTAATCTTTTGGCGCTTTCCCCCGTGTCTATCTTACTACTTCTCACTGCGTTTTCAATCATTTCATCAGACATTACTATATCCGAGAAGCTCTTAGTAGCGCTTCCCAACATATGGTTAATAAATGAGACTTTTAAAGTATTGATGAAAAGCATTGTGGTTTCTTTCTCCAAAAGAGGTGGCTAGACTTGCGTTGCCACCTCTTTCAATCTTTGGGCATATTGCCTGAAGCTCTCACTTTGCTTCTTCTCCATATTCTGCAACGTGAATTTGCCGGGTGTCATGTCCGTCACATGACTATATTGCTTCATAAAAGTTTGTGCTAGGTCTTTCCATGAATTGATTTTGGCATGGTTCAGTTGGTTGTACCATTTGGTTGCTAACCCGATCAGACTATCTTGGAAGTAATGAATTAATAATTGGTCATTATTAACGTATCCTGTCATCCTTCAACAAAACATCGTGATGTGAGCTTCAGGACAGCTAGTCTCATTAAACTTTTCAAACTCTGGAGTTTTGAACTTTGGAGGGAGCACTAGATCTGGGACCAAACTCAAGTCCTTAGCATCAATTTCGCAATGATAATCAGCATTTTCCATTGCTCTAAATTTTTCTTCAAACCATTTTCACCGATCTTCAAGTTGCTTTGGAAGTTCCACTCTTGCTTTTTTTCATTTTTTCCATATCATCTAAATCAGGAACAACGAGATTGGTTGGATTATCCCCCGGATTGGAGCCTGAACTCGTTGGGTAGTTCGTTGCTGCCGAGGTACTGGCCTGATATTGTTGGGGTCTGATAGTAACGGGTGCCCTTCGTGGGTATGACTATGATTGGGTCTGGACATTTATCGGGGTAAAACCTAAGGGATAGGTAGGGTCTTCATTATCATCCCCTGAGTTAACCGCAGCACTCTTCCCTTGTTCATGTCCTCCAGCGAGTAACTACGTCAATTGGCTTATGATACTTCTTTGAGATTTTTTCAGTTGATCCCTCATGTCTTGTTGAATTTTGGCTAATTGTTCTTGCATCTGTGCTTGCAATTGATCTTGCATATCTCTTTGCATTTGTTATAATCTCTCTAATCTTTGGTCCATTGCTTTGGTTTTGCGGCGGGTACCGTAGCGATTTTTAGTTGGTAGACTTTCGTTGGTTTCTAGGGTAATTGTCATAATTTTAATTAATTAGGGTCTTTTTATGAAACTTGATGCATATGATGAAATGCAATGCAGATGAAAGAATGCAAAAAGAGGCATTGATTCTGATTCAATTCCATTAGAACAACTTTACTAGAAAATAAATTTTTTTTACATAAAACGAATTACATATACGGCTTTACTCTAATACTCAAAACCTTAACTTTCCTAAGAAGCCAAGCTAATTCTCGGCCTCGATCCGATTCTGATTCGTATTTTAAGCTCAGCATGTCGGCTTGAACTGCTAAGGTTTGCCAATGATTGGCCACTTCTCGTACTTGATCCACAACTTCGCCCATGATGTAGTCTTTATCCCTAACCTGACCTTGAGAATGTTGGACCTGCTCTTTCCAGTGTTCGTTATTCGTTTCAAGAAACTCAACTCAAAGTTCACAATTTGCAAGCTAATTCTCGGCCTCGATCCGATTCTGATTTGTATTTTAAGCTCAGCATGTTGGCTTGAACTGCTAAGGTTTGCAAATGATTGGCCACTTCTCGTACTTGAGCCACAACTCCGCCCATGATGTAGTCTCTATCCCTAACCTGACCTTGAGAACGTTGGACCTGCTCTTTCCAGTGTTCGTTATTCGTTTCAAGAAACTCAACTCGAAGTTCACAATTTGCAGTGCAGTCTCGAGCTCTCCTACCTTTCCCTTCAACTCCTCGATCTTACTCAGGCTTGCCTTTAACTCAATTACAGAGTTGAGACTACGATACTGATGAAGTGATCTTTCTAATTCTGCTACTTGGGATTTTAATCCAATCTTTTCATTTCAGCTTTCTGACAAACTTCATTCTAGAGCATCTTCTCGAACTCGAGCATCTTGGAATTTCTTTTCCCACTAATTGGCTCTAATCTTTTCCTCTTTGATCTCTTGCCGCCATTGCTCCAATGTTTTACCCAAATCAACAGTTCTTATCAACAAACGCATCTTCTTATAATCCATTTTTAGACTGTTTAAATCTTATTCGACCTTGTTTTTTTCTTTTCTTAATTTATCGGCCTCTAGCTTCTGGATGTCAACGTTTAATCCTAGCTGCATCTTTTCTTCTTCCAACTGTTCTATATTCCTTCCCAGCTCCAAACTCCTTTTTTTCAAAATTTTGCTTGATGATCTCTAGCTCAGACGGGATCACTTGTAGGTGCTCTTCTATTCTTCGAGTGTTTTCTTGACTGGGCATAGGGATGTTGTCATTGACTCTTTTACCTCACCACCAACTTTATTCGGGGGTTGTCATCAGATTTGTGGTAAATATTTTCATTCTGTGGGTTTGGTTTCAAACGTTCAATATTTCATGAACCTTCTTATTGTAATTATCACCATTGTACGAAAACTCATACTGAGCCAACCCTTACGTCGCTGGTATGAACTGCCTCGATCTATACTGTCTCAATACAAGCAAAGGAGCATATCCAACATCTCCCCAATTCCCAAGTAGAGGAACCCAGTCAAAGTCTTCACATCGGTATAGAATCTCATCGGGGATCATCTAATGGGCTCTCCATTCGACGTCCTCGTCTTGGAGACTCTGGAAAATTGCCATCCACTTTTCTTCTGAAATATCGTCTCCCCTCGGTGTAGCCACTAATTCTTTCAAAGGAGAGTAATTCTCAGAGAATATTTGATAAGAAACTTTTTTTACCTTCCAAAAGTGGCTATGAAACCATGCTAACAAGATTTGCGCACACCCAATGAACCTTCATTCACCCAATCTTCGGCATGCACTCAAAGATCTGAAGGTTTCGACTAAGATTGCCAGGACGAGGGCGACCCCTTTGTCAAGCCGGTTAAATAAATCTGAAACTGCCTCATCTATATGCCCTAGTGCTTTGGGGAAGATTACTAGCCCCTAGATACTCAATGCGAAGACATCGACTCTTTTCTTCGTGTCCGGATGTGCCAAAATCTCAAATTTTTCCAATGGATACATTTACTATCTCCTTTTTGCTTGATCCAAGCCGTGACCCATTGCTCACTCATCCCCATGATGCTCATTAGCTTCTTTAAGAAAGTCGGGACGTTGACGGCTCGAGAATAGGCTTTGTCGACTTGAATCCTCGGGCAACGAAGCAAAGTTGTGTACTCTTCCATAGTAGGCACCAAATCTACTTTTCCAAAAGTAAAGCAGCTGTAAGCGAGTTTCCAATACTGGGCGGGAGCTCGGAATAAGTGCTTGTCTATTTTGATATCGAGTAGATAGGGCAAATCACCATAGTTACAGTAAAATAGCTGCTTGATTTCGTCGTCCCATTGGTCCCATATCTCTTTCAGCTCTTGGAGGCTATTCTGAGTCACACTGATGCGGGTGAAATCCCTCAATTCTGATACATACCCCTTCATCAGACTATCACCCTTATCTAATTGCATTTTCTTGGACCATATTCGAACAGCCGCATTATCTTCCACTTTATTAAGAAATCCCCTTTCCATGGCAAGCTCTCTATTTAATAACTGAACGTGAATCAACACCTTTTTTATGATGAAAATGCCATGCAATCACAGTCAAAACAAAACAAGTCAGTATTATACATAAAGCTAGAATTCAAAGCAAACGAAAAATAATAAATAAAGCACCTATTCGGGTAAACACTAGGGTTCGGCATGGTTCTACCTAGGGGCTCATTATATGCGGTTTGGTTCTAAAATATGGGTACCTGAACCAACAGATTCCTCGATCTTCACCTATTATAGGCTCATACGAACCAAGTTCAATTCAGAGGAACACATCTCCTTATGGCTATACGGAGATGAAGATCTCACGAAGACATAGGTATGGATGTATCCCGAAAGCGATCCACTATCCTATACGAAGGTGAAGACCTCATGAAGGAATAGTTTGTCACTCCCACTTAAAAGGGTAAAATCGACCGATTTATTCGATGCAATATGCGAAGATATATCAAAAGGCTCAAACCAATAAAGCAAACATATTATGACAAAGACCACAAAAATGACGGATGAAATGCAACGAAAGGATCGTAAATTTAAATCAGATTTTTAATTTTTGACAAAAAAGAAAATAATCAATTTGTGGCTTGACTCTCTTATTGGGTCCCCAGTGGAGTCTCCAAGCTGTCGAAACCATTTTTTTGAAATCGACTTTTTATTTTAAAATGAAAATGGGAGTCACCACCAATCCTTTTTTATGAGGTGTGATCGGATCACTTCATGATTTGATCGTCTTAATAAAGGTTTGATTTACTAAAACAATAATATTTGGTCTACAAAATCCAAAAAATGGGTTCGAGAGTCGGTTACGCACGAGGAAGGATTAGCACCCTCGCGACTCCTAAAATTGGTACCTAGTTGATTACTTGATGTATTTAGTGTCGAAAGTTGAAAACTCAAAAAAATTTAAAATACGATCCCTCTTTGTATTAATGTTAATTTTACTTAAAAACCGCTTGAATAAATCGAAACAAACGTTAAAGACCCTTTCGTCTCATGATAACAAGATGTCACATCCCGTAAGTTAGGACACCACACCTTGAACCTTTGAGAATAAGCTTGCCTTTCTTTTTTATTTGAAATCTTTTGTATTTTAATTCTAAAAGAACATTCAATTATTTAAGTTCAACGAGAAAATCGAAACCTCATAAGTTAGGGTATGGTTTCTCGTATCTCTCAAGTATGAAACATCACCTTATTTTTAAAAAATCTTTTTTTTTTTACGTATTTGTGTAAAAGTTAATGTAATATTTAATAATAACATACAATATAAATAAGGCAATATTAATAATCAGGTCGCGATAAATAAATAAGGAAATGAAATGAAAAACGCGTGATTAAAATAATAGCAAACATGACATGAAAACGTTTAAAAATAAATGGAACAATGCAACAATAACACGAAAGTAATAATAAAATAAAAAATGTGTACTTAAAAATTGCAAATAATCCATATTTTTAACTATAAAAAGGTAAAGAATTAATAATAAATATACAACTAAACAAAATAAATAAATAAATAAGGAATTTGCGGAAAAGGTTGAAATCAAACAGGCCAGGGATTAAATCAGAATAAAAATGAAATTAAAAGTAATGGCCAAATTTATAAAATAAAAAAAGCAAGTAAAAAAAAGGACTACTAAAGCGCGCCGCAAAAGCTGAAGGGCTGATCGCGCAAATATACCAAAGTTAAAAACGCGCGGATCCTCTAGAGTGGGTCGGGTAGGCGCGCGAGTCAAAGATGAAACGACGCCGTTTTGGGGCTATTGTAGCCAGCCCTAAACAACGTCGTTTAATAAGCCTATAAAAGCTAATTTTTTTTAAAAAAAATTCATTCTCTTCCAATCCTTTCTAAAAAAACTAAAAAAACTCTCTCAACCTCTCAAAGCTCCTGCCTAGGCTCTGGCCATCGGGCCACCGTCCATCCGCCACGGCGGCCGGAGTTCACCAAAAACTCCAGTTTTGAGCGCTCCGGTCTTTAGAAACCGGATCCGAGAGTGATTTTCCTTAAAACTCAACCAAAAATAGTAAAATCCGAAGGGAACTCTATGGTTTCTCCGTCATCTCGCCAAAGAAAACTGTCCATCATCGGGGACGGCATCCTCCTCCACTCGAGGTGGTGGGATTTCGAAAAAGTATGGTAGATTTTAAATTTTTATTTTATTTTTATTCCTCCTTTTATTTTAAAAAATAAATAAAACAACAACAACAGATAAAAAGAGTAAATCACCTTTTGCAATTTTTTGTTTTCTTTTTTGATTCTCTAGTGCCTATAAAAAAAATACAAAGTATCAGTTGTGGCTTTTATAGCCGAATTACAAAACGGTCTGTCTCTATTTTTTTTGTTTTTTCTGTTGTTTTTCTTTCTTGTGTGTTTATTCTGTTGCGTGTTGCAGGTAACAGTGGCAGTGCAGTGGCCATTGGTGGCGGTGGCAGGTGTGTCAGAGGAGCGTCGACGTGGCATGCGGCTAGGGTTTCTTCTTCTCTTTTTTGCCGAAAATAGTTTAATTTTTGGGCCATTAGGGTTTTCTTGTATTTGGGTTGTAATTGAGTTTGTAATTTGTTGTAAATGGACTCTTGACTTATATTATTTTAGTTTAAATTTGTTTTATTTTTGTAATCTGGACCCGGACTAAATTGACCTATTACAGCTGCAACCACATAACATATTAAAAAAAGTTTCACTCCTTCAACCTAACTCTAATATCACTAAACAAAAATGTAACAACTCTTAAAACTTTAAAAAATAAAAGAGAATTAAAAATCAAATAGAAAATTTAATATTTTATTTGGTGTAAACAATATTTACAACATAAATCTTTACGTAAACCCAATGTGCCACTATAATTATTTTTCTAAGCAATGTGGGATAATTTTATATAAACTCGTAACACTTGGAAAGTATGTTACCCTATTAACAAAATACTTCTTCTAACAAGCTGATGTTGATATTCAACATTTTCTTCATGCAGGAAGCCAAACAAATACATGAAGCAGAAGGTTGAAGCAGTAGACAAAGAAACTTCTTTGTATATTTACAGTGTGATTGAAGGCGATGCATTGATGATCAAGCTTGAGAAAATCACTTAAGAGACGAAATTAGAGGCCTCTCCGGATAGGGGATCTATATGCAAGACTAGTAGCAAGTATTACACCATAGGTGAGTTTGAGCAAAGAAAAAGACTAGTAGCAAAGGAAGAGGGGATCGAGATAAGCAAAGAAAAAGAATTGGGAATGTTCAAGGCCATTGAGGCGTACCTCCTGGCAAACCCTGATGCTTACTATTAGAGCATCATCCACTTCAACGAATATCAAGCTATTGGTCTTTTCTCCCTACTAGCTTTGAGTTTTGAAGTTGGTGGTTCATATGAACTTCAGATTGCTAATAAAGAGTTTTGAAGTTATTCTGATTACCAGGAAGCTTGAGCTGAAATGCGTGAAGCCTGTAATAAATAAATAAATAAAAAGCATCCAATTTATTTACTGAATCCATCAAGTCCACAACGTGGAGAATTTAGTTTTTCAATTGATTCTGGTTTTATTTCACTATATTCCCTAAGAATAAACAACAATCCAGCTTACCATTAATTTGTAAAAATTTAAAGCACAATACCTGGAACTTAAAAACAAAACGGAGAATTTTTTTTAATCAGAGCTGATTCTTTGATAAGAATTCGCCAATAACTTCGCACATCCAAGAAATATAAGAATTTTGGAACTAAAATTGGGTGGAGTGCGCCAGGCCCAAGCCTTAGTGCAACACATGGGCGACGCTCGAGAGCCCCAGTAGCAAGCTACTGTGATGGACTCTCCCCCTTAAAAATAAATTTAATATCATGTGAGCCAATGGCCCACGTATCAGATATTAAACTGATAAGAACAGATACTACACTTGATCTTAGCCAAAAGGCCGAGAAAGGTATGCTCCTCTCTGTCAAGCATCGCGCTATTTAAAGCCTGCTTCTCGCCTCTTCTTATATACACTCCCTGATGTGGGATGCTATGCAAAGGAGCAAGGCACCATCCCAGCAAAGATTTAGTTTCCGTAGTTGCATCAGACAAATAAATTTAACATTGAAAGAAGCATGCTTAAGCTAATTAATTCAATAATAAAACCACTTTTCTAACGATCAAAACTTTGAAAAACAAATGCTACATTTGCAATTTGTAAAGCACGCCAAGAATGGGATTATGGCTCTGCTCAAAGAAGCAGCAATTGAAACAGCATTAGTTTCCACAAGCCATCCAAGATTTGCTTCAGTTATCATATTCTAGATAATTTTAGATATAATCATAACTCTTTGATTTGTTTCAGATTTTTCAGAGATATTTTTTAGAGATTATGATTATGTTAGTAGCCTATTTTTAGTTTGTAGTTGTTAACTTGTTTACTATATAATACTAGTTTTATTTCAATAAAATGTACCTTTTCATTTCAATTACTTGACTTATTGTTTTCTCTTTTCAATAAGTTCTTCTTAGTTCAATTTTCTTCGTCATTTTAGTTTTCTTTTCTGATAAAATACCAACAATTGGTAATCAGAGCTTTCTTCTTGAGGGACATGTGTTAGTGTTTTCTACATTATGGAAGTTGAAATTAATATCTCTTTGATTGCGCCGCCTATTTTTGATGGAGATAATTATCAGATTTGGGCAGTGATGGAGACTTACTTGGAGGCTACAGATCTTTTGTGAAAACACCCATGGCACAAATCAAAACACAAAAAGAAAAGAAGACAAGGAAATCAAAGGTAAAAGCTTGTTTGTTTGTTGTAGTTTCACCAACTATTTTCACGCGAATTATGTCTCTAAAGTCAGCAAAGGAGATATGGGATTATCTTAAGACTGAGTACGAGGGGGATGAGAGAATTCGTGGTATGCAAGTGTTGAATCTTGTACGTGATTTTGAGTTGCAGAAGATGAAGGAGACTGAGATAGTCAAGGAGTATTCTGAAAAGCTCCTTAACATAGACAATAAGGTCAAGTTGCTAGGTTCATCTTTAGTAGATTCAAGGATTATAGAGAAAATTCTTGTAACAGTACCTAAAAGGTTTAAGGCTACCATCACCACCTTAGAGAACACGAAGAGCAAAGGCGTGTAATGAGGCAAGAAGGGTCTGTCGAAGGTGCTCTACTAGTTAAGCATCAAGATGATGGAAAGAACAGGAGGTCAAAGAACAAAAAGTTTCACACTGCGAGTAGAGAAATCTTTGCATTTAGGAACAAAAGTAAAACTGAAAATAGAAGATCAAGAGTAAAGAAGGATTATCCTCCATGTCAACATTGCGATAAGAAAGGTCACGCTCCTTTCAAGTGCTAAAGAAGACTAAATGCAAAGTACAATAAGTGTAACCTTAATGAGACATGAAGCTGTTATTTGTAAGTACAAAAATCAGCAGCAAGGAGATGAAGCGCAAGTGGCAGATCAAGAAGAAAAAGATTAGCTTTTTGTTTCAACTTGTTTCACTATTCACGAAACAAGTGAATGTTGGCTCATTAATAGCGATTGCACTAATCATATGACACATAACAAAGAGTTGTTCAAAGAATTGAAGAGTACCGAGTCCAAGAAGGTTAGAATTGGCATGTGAGATAGAGGATGCTACAAGATAAAAGATGTTCGAAGTTAAGATGGCAAGAAGAAGTTTTTCCCTCAATCCAATGCAGGAGGAGCAATCAGCTTTCTAATCAAAGAAAGCCTTACAATGCTGTTTGTGCTTCATTCACGTTCCACAGATCAAGATATTTGGTTGGAATGGTCATATGAGGCTTGGTATGGTCATAAACCATCTTTAAATTTTCTCAAAATATTTGGTTGTTTGTGCTTCACTCACGTTCCACAGATCAAGAGAGACAAGCTAGACAGAAATGAATTTCTATGAGTCTTTATCAGCTATAGCACTGTTGCAAAAGCTTATAAAATTTTTCAACCGCAGTCTAGGAAAACTATTATAAGCAGATATGTTCATTTCATGGGAAATGAACAGTGGAACTGGGATGAGAAAAGTGGTCAAAGCACAATAGATCTGAAGCTTAAATTTCCTGTTTCAACCACAGATAAAGATGAAAATTGGCTGAACGAGTTGGTAGATGATGCTCCAACAAGGGGTACTAGATTGCTCACTGACATTTATGCAAGATGTAATGTAGCTGTATGTGAACTTGCAGATTTTGCCACATCAATAAAGGACATAAAATGGGTGGTTGCAATGAAGGAGGAGTTGTTCATGATTGAGAAAAACAAAACACGAGAGTTGGTTGATCGACCCTATGATAGGAAGGTGGTTGGAGTCAAGTGGGTGTACAGAACCAAGCTTAATGTTGATGGCTCAATCAACAAGCATAGAGCAAGACTTAAATTTCCTGAAACTTAAATAGATCTGAAGCTTAAATTTCCTATTTCAACCACAGATAAAGATGAAAATTGGCTAAACGAGTTGGTAGATGATGCTCCAACAAGGGGTACTAGATTGCTCACTAACATTTATGCAAGATGTAATGTAGATGTATGTGAACTTGCAGATTTTGCCACATCAATAAAGGACATAAAATGGGTGGTTACAATGAATGAGAAGTTGTTCATGATTGAGAAAAACAAAACACGAGAGTTGGTTGATCGACCCTATGATAGGAAGGTGGTTGGAGTCAAGTGGGTGTATAGAACCAAGCTTAATGTTGATGGCTCAATCAACAAGCATAGAGCAAGACTTGTGGTCAAAGTTATGGAAAAGTTTTTGGCGTGGACTATTCAGACACCTTTGCACCAGCTGCTCGTTTGGACACCATAAGACTTTTACTTGCTGTAGCTGCTCAAATGAATTGGAGAGTGTATCTGCTTGATGGAAAATTAGCTTTTTTAAATAGCATTTTGCAGGAAGAAATTTATGTTGAGCAGCATGAAGGTTTTGTGAAGAAAGGAGAGGAAGACAAGGTGTTTCTTTTCAAGAAGACTCTTTATGGGCTGAAACAAGCTCCAAGAGCTTGGTACAGTAAGATAGATGATCATTTGCTGAGCTTGGGTTTTGAAAAAAATCTTCCCGAGACCACTCTTTGTGTCAAACGTCAGAATAATGATATTTTGATAGTCTTTCTTTAGGCTAATGATCTCTTGCTAATGGGAAATGATGCAAGGTTGCTTGAGGAATTCAAGCAGGAGATTATGAAGGTTTTTGAGATGACAGATCTTGGATTGATGTACTTTTTCATTGGAATGGAAATTAAACAGGCTGAACATGAAGTATTCATCTGCCAGAAGAAGTATGCCAAGGAAATCTTGAAGAAATTCAAACTTGGAGAATGCATGGAAGTAAGTACTCCTATGAATCAAAAGGAGCAGTTGTGTAAAAAAGATGGAGCTGATAAAGTTGATGAGGGATATTTTAGAAGTTCGGTTGGTTGCTTAATGTATCTTACAGCAACACGTCCTGATATTTTAAATGTTGAAAGTATTTTGTCACGATTTAGGCATTGTGCCAGTGAATTGCATCTTAGGGCTGCTAAGAGTAGTTCATTATATCAAAGGCACAAGTAATTTTGGTGTTAAAAGCGAGGAGTTCAAGCTTGTTGGCTTCTCTGATAGTGATTAGGAAGGTTCCTGTAACACCCCAAACCCGGCCCACGAGCCTTGACCGGATCTGGTATGTCACGGAGTAAAAACGTTTTAAAAAAAATTTTGATTAATTGGCAAAAATCTAAAAATTTGCTGAGGTTATAAAACGGTGTTTGCTAAAACTCAGATGGGTTGATTTGATAAACATGATTGAGTTGAAACCTTTTTCCTTTGAAACCATTTGATCATTTAAATCTTTAAAACCATCAGGGTTATTGTTAACTTGGTAAACTTTGCTACCCGATGGTAACATCTTTGAAACCGCGTACGAGTACAATTTTGAAAACGTTACTTTTAACCGATTTGCTTAACAGTTCATAAGTTCATTAGTAACATAATAGAAATAAAGTAAAAACAACTACTTAAACATCCAAAATAATAACTAGCGGCCATATTACAAACCAAACCAAAATTTAGTAAATAATAAACTTTAACGATGCGAAGTAAGATTTCAAATTCGAGGAACAAGCATGGCCGCCTCGAGTCCTCTCCGACTCCATCTCCGCGATCTACTCACCTGCAAAATGGTATGGGAAGGGGTGAGTCACCAAGACTCAGTGTATAAATCCCCAACCCGAAGATGCAACTCATACACAAGATATTAGTAAGATATGCAAACATGCAACCCAAGCTAGCCATCCATACTCCTTTTTCTACCCCGTGTGGTCAAAACCACTGGTGGTCAAAACCACTGGTGACCGAAGTCACAAATATATCAAGTGATGGGGCCAACCCATCGTGTGGTCAAAACCACTGATGACCATAGGTCACCATATATGAACATGTGGTCAAAACCACTGGTGGTACCAAATCACTGGGACTTAGTCACAAATTATATCAACGGTGTGGTCAAAACCACTGGTGGTCAAAACCACTGGTGACCGAAGTCACGAATAATCTGATGGGGCCAACCCATCGTGTGGTCAAAACCACTGGAGACAGTCCATAGAGATCATCTCCCTCCTCTCATCAATCCCACCATCATCATGCTCACGTAACAAGTATCATGATCCCATATATCATGCATTTTTGTATAGCATAGCATTTAACAGCATATGATGGCATACACAACATACATCATAGATCAAGTGATAGGGGACTTACCCGAAACCCAAGCTTATGCCCACAAGGCAAAGTCACTACATGATAGGTTATATATCAATATAAATGGCAGTCTATGCTAATAAAGTGTGTAAGAGTTCACACACCTGATTAAACGAAGATCTATAGGGAAATCCCGAATCTATGCGATATCACAAAAGTCCCGAAACGTGTTCCCGTATTGCTCCTATATTCGGCCTCTATAGGTTAGTATCCCAAAAAGCCTTATTCGGCTAAACTAACAAAATCCCGAAGGATAAGTCGTACTCGAAATAACCCTCACCTTGGTTGCTGATTTGATCTCCTACCAAAACCCGAAACTGCTCTTATTCCCGAAATCGTTAAGATCCCTATATGGCACTCATTAGTTTCGGTTTTAGGCATAAATTCATAACAAATGGCCCTTGGCCGAAGCTACTCTTTTTCTTACCAAAACGATACGAAACCCAAGAAAGCCACTCCTTCAAAGCACCTTCACGCTACTAACACAAGAGAGCAAAACACTTAGTGACTTAAGGAAACATTCGGCCAACCCTTACCAAGGCCTTTACACAAGTTTTCGGCACATTAAAAAGGAAAAGAAGAGAACCCGATTTTTAAAAGAAACACTTACTTCTATTGTTTCCTTGAAGAGACCAAAAGAGAAGAGATTCCGATTATGGCTCCCAAGTGTTGATGAGATATTCAGCTACACCAGATGGAAGATGATATCTTAGAGTTGAATGGGGGGTGAACATTCGGCTACTCCAAAAGAAATAAAAGAGAGAAAGAAGAAGCAAACTTGGCACACAAAATAAGCCTACCTCCAAGCCGAAAATACCACCCTAGGACTCCTTCAAAATCGAAATTCAACCTCCTAGAGTTCCCATTTCGGCCAAGATCAAAATGAAAAGAAAAGAAGAATAAATTCAAGGAATTTCGGCACCCTCTTGCTCTACCCAAAACCGATTGTGGAGGCCCCTAAAGCATGCTTCATAATCGGCCATGCACAAAATTGGAAAGGAAACAAAAACAAGCTAAAGAATTTTGGCCATGCTTTCCTTGCTATACTCAAGGCCCGCCATGCTCCTCATTTTTTTTTTTGTGATAATTTCATCACCAAAAACAAAATATTGTTTAACAAATCCCCCATGCAATAAAACCCATCACCATTGAAATAAGGTAATTCATTGTTTATTCATTCTCCCATTACTACCCCATATACATGAAAAATAATTTAATTGCAAACGACCCCTTAATTCATGATGTTACAGTTCTACCCCCCTTAAAAATAATTTCGTTCTCGAAATTACCTGGATCAGAAGAGTTGGGGGTATTGCTGCCGCATCACATCCTCGGGTTCCCATGTGGCCTCTTCTGTACCATGGTTCCACCATAACACCTTTACCAACGGTACCGTCTTCCTCCTCAGAACTTTAACATCTCGATCCAAAATCTGTACCGGCTCCTCCTCAAAAGACAAGTCCGCATTCACCTCAATATCCGCAATCGGCATGATGTGTGATGGATCTGACCGATAGCGCCTAAGCAATGACACATGGAAGACGTCATGAATCTGACTTAATTCCGCCGGCAACTCGAGCTGGTAAGCTACCGGTCCCACACGTTTCAACACTGTGTACGGCCCGATGAACCTAGGGCTTAGCTTGCCCTTCCGGCCAAACCTCAGCACCTTCTTCCAAGGTGATACCTTCAAGAAGACCTTATCACCCACTGCATACTCCACATCCCGGCGCTTAAGGTCAGCGTATGATTTCTGCCTGTCCGATGCCTCTTTCAGACGGGCCCGAATTACCCTAACCTTGTCTTCTGTCTCTGCCACCAACTCTGGCCCCAATATCTGACGCTCACCCAGTTCTGTCCAACAGGTAGGAGTACGGCATTTCCGACCATACAGCGCCTCATATGGTGCCATCTGAATACTCGCTTGATAACTGTTGTTATAAGCGAATTCTGCCAAAGGTAGGTACTCCTCCCAACTACCATGGAAGTCCAAAACACATCCCCTTAACATATCTTCCAAAACCTGGATTACTCTCTCAGATTGTCCATCAGACTGCGGATGAAAAGCCGTACTGAAATTTAACTTTGTACCCAACGCCTGACGTAAGGCCTTACAGAATCTCGACGTGAACCGGGGATCTCTATCAGAGATAATGGACACAGGCACTCCATGCAACTGCACTATCTCAGCTATATACAGCTTGGCTAACCTTTGAAGCGAGTAGTCAACCCTTACCGGTATGAAATGGGCCGACTTAGTTACCCGGTCCACTATCACCCATATTGAGTCTTTCTTACTGGCGTAAGGGGAAGCCCACTTACAAAATCCATCGTAATCCCCTCCCACTTCCACTGTGGGATCTTTACCGGCTGTAACAGCCCTGATGGCAACTGATGCTCAGCTTTAACTTGCTGGCATGTAAGACACTTGCCCACTAACTCGGTTACTTCCCGCTTAAGACCCGGCCACCAAACTGCTCCCTTAAATCCCGATACATCTTGCTGCCACCAGGATGCATAGCGTACGGGCTGCTATGAGCTTCTTTAAGTATTCGCTGCCTCAAATCATCATCCTTAGGCATACATACTCTCCCCTGAAAATACAACACTCCATCACTACCCAAGCTGAAACCCTCGGCCTCACGACTCTGTACTTGCAACCTCCGAGTACTCAAAACTTCGTCGGCCAACTGCCTCTCTTTAACCTCATCGATCCAAGACGGTTTTACCCGCAATTCCGCCAGAAGACTACCATCCTCATAGAGACTTAGGTGAGCAAACATTGCTCGCAATTCTGCCACCACTTTGCGACTCAAAGCATCAGCGACTACGTTAGCCTTGCCCGGATGGTATTCGATAGAGCAATCGTAGTCCTTTAGCAACTCAATCCACCTCCGCTGCCTCAGATTTAAATCTTTTTGGGTCAAGAGGTACATCAGGCTCTTGTGATCCG
This sequence comes from Gossypium australe, assembly GCA_005393395.2. NCBI lineage: Eukaryota > Viridiplantae > Streptophyta > Magnoliopsida > Malvales > Malvaceae > Gossypium > Gossypium australe. The sequence goes on along the minus strand of CM016616.1, from coordinate 143,933,963 downwards.
AGTACACCACCGACTTCTCCCCATACAGATAGTGCCTCCAAATCTTCAAGGCAAAAACCACAGCGGCCAATTCTAAATCATGTGTCGGATAGTTACCTTCGTGAGGCCTCAACTGTCGTGACGCATAAGCGACCACCTTTCCTTCTTGCATCAACACACACCCTAAACCAGTATGCGATGCATCACAATACACAGTGAATTCCTTCCCTGACTCAGGCTGAATCAAGACTGGTGCTTCTGTCAAAAGCTTCTTGAGTTTGTCGAAGCTCTCTTGCTACTTCTCAGACCACACAAACGAAACTCCTTTTCTCAGTAACTTGGTCAACGGTGCTGCGATTAAGGAGAAATTTTCCACGAATCTTCTGTAATATCCTGCCAACCCCAGAAAGCTTCAGATTTCCGTAACCGACCTTGGTGGTTTCCACTCCAACACTGCCTCAATCTTACTAGGGTCCACCCTGATTCCCTCAGCTGAAACAACATGCCCTAGAAAAGTTACCTCCTTAAGCCAGAACTCACACTTGCTGAATTTGGCGTACAACTGTTTCTCCCTTAGAACCTGCAGAACCACATGAAGGTGTGCGTCATGCTCCTCCTCAGACTTCGAGTACACCAAAATGTCGTCTATAAACACTACGACGAACCGATCCAGATAGGGTTGGAAAACCCGGTTCATTAGGTCCATAAACGCGGCTGGTACATTCGTCAAACCAAAAGGCATTACCAAAAACTCGTAGTGCCCATACCGAGTACGGAATGCTGTCTTATGGATATCAGCTTCCTTCACCTTCAGCTGATGATACCCCGACCTAAGGTCGATCTTAGAGAAAACCGATGCACCCTTGAGTTGATCGAACAAATCATCAATCCTGGGCAAAGGATACTTGTTCTTTATTGTCAACTTGTTCAGCTGTCGATAGTCTATGCACATCCTCATTGTTCCATCCTTCTTCTTGACAAAAAGCACTGGAGCTCCCCAAGGCGATACACTCGGTCGGATGAACCCTCTGTCCAATAACTCCTGGATCTGAGCCTTCAACTCCACTAATTCTTTCGGTGCCATCCGATACGGAGCTATAGATACTGGCGCGGTTCCTGGTAACAAATCTATACCAAACTCAACCTCACGATCAGGAGGTAGACCCGGGAGTTCTTCAGGAAACATATCAACATACTCCCTTACAGTCCGGACATCCCCAATAGTTGTATCCTTAGCTTCCAAAGCACGAACATGCACTACATATGCCTCACAACCCTTTTTAACCATCTTTTCCGCCTTCAATACAGAAACCAAATTAGATAGGTAATCTCTCCTCTTACCTATCATCACCACCTCCTCTCCATTCACGGTCTTTAACACCATGCGCTTAGCTGCGCAGTCCAGGCTAGCTTGATACTTTACTAGCCAATCCATCCCGAGAATCAGATCGAACTCTCTAAACGGTAGTTCTATCAAATCAGCCAAGAACACAACCCCTTGGAGTTCTTGGGGTACATCCCTATAGAGTTTAATTACTTCTACAGAGTGACCCAGAGGGCTTAACACAGTCATCTTCTTAGAAGTAAAAAAGCTCAAAGTCTAAGTTCAGAGTTTCCACTACGCTACTAGCAATGTATGAATGAGTCGAGCCAACATCAATCAAGGTGCTATAGGATACTCCAAAGATATAAAAAACATACCGGTTATGACGTCCGGTGTGTCGCCCTCCTCTTGACGCCTCGCGGCATAGACCAAACCAGGTTGCCTAGCCTCAGTACCACCGGTACCTCCACTCGATGTCCCACGACCTCTGCCAGCACCATTACCTCCCCTTCCTGCACCACGACCTCTCGACGGCTGTTGGTTATCCCTCCTATTCAGCAGACGTTCCTGACCCTCAGACCTTAGCCTAGCTGCCTTTTTCGGATAATCCCTAACTCGATGTGTCACGGATCCACATTTGAAGCATCCCCGATTACCATTCCAACACTCCCCCGTATGAGACTTTCCACACCGAGCACACCGTGGCGGCCATTGAGCATTAGCAACAGCAGCAGCAGCAGACCTAGCAGCTTGATCTGACCCACCATACCTCGTCCTCTTCTGCTGATTCCCAGAAAACCTCGAAGATCCGGAGCTCCTCTTATTCCAGCTCCTATCCTGATTCCGTCTAAAAGACTGTCTTACCCCTTTAGCAACTTTAGCCTTCTCTACTAGAACAGCGAACTCCCGTTCCTGGTGCGGAGCTATCATCATCCTCAGTTCATCCCCGCAGCCCATCCTCGAATCTGACACAGCGTTCATACTCAGTACCCACAATACCACGAGCATACCTACTCAATCGGAGAAATTCAGCCTCATACTCTGCCATTGTCTTATTACCCTGAACCAGGTTCAAGAAAGCTTTCCGTTGCGCGTCCACGTAGCTAGCTCCTATATATTTCCTCTGGTAGGCTGCCTTAAAGAATTCCCATGTGAGAACCTCCGCTATCGCTCTCCATCCCTTACGGTGAGCCACCACTGGTAGGACTCATCCCGAAGTAGAGAGATTATACCCTTCAGTTTTTCCTCAGCTGAAAAATCCAGGTCATCCATGATCCTCTCAGTTGATTCCAGCCAATACTCCGCCGTACTGGGCGCCACACCGGATACACCCCGAAATATCTCCGCCCCATTCGCTCGGAGTCGCTCAGGAACAGATTTCTGAGCTCCTGTACCTCTACCTGCCCCAGCCATCATCTCTAGAACTCGCAGCACAGCCTGCGACACTGACTCGCCTCCCGTCTGATCCTGTTGTCCAACACCAAAGGTTGGGGGTGGTGGTGGAGGTGGTATCTCCTTATCGGATCCCTGGCCCGACCTAACGGGTTCTGACATAGCCATCCTGCCTCTACCGCATCCACGACGGCCACGGCCTCTAGAACTCATCTCTTATCGCGTGCTCTGTCTTAAAAAGTTTTATGAGTTAGTCATTGTTCCACTAATTATCAACGAAGAAATTTTATGAACGGAGTTTAAAAGTTGTTCTTTCGATCAATCAAGTTTCAGGTCTTCTATCCTAATTCAAGATACACATTCATTTATTCCATCACCTTTTTTGTCCTATTTCTATCCCGGGGGTATTTTCGTCATTTGCCCTACAGGGGTATTTTGGTAATAAACCAGGGTAAATTTGTAAAACTTGGGGGGTCTTTTTGGAGAATTTGTTTTCCAAATAGGTAGTGTTGCAAAAATTTTGAAAACCAGGGTTATTTTGGTAATTTTGTAAGTTAGGGGCAATTTTGTAAATTTTCAAAATTATGGTATTTTTGATATTTTGCAAATTAGGGGTTTCGGGTATGTTTGAAAAATAAGAAAAATTTTGTTGAATTTGGGGGTAGCTTAGAAATTTTAGAAACCAGGGGCATTTTTGTAATTTTGCCACTAGGGGTATTTTTGTAATTTCCATAAATCAAAATTTTCGACAATTTTTGTAAAAAGGTTCTCACAAGTTAAGGGTAATTTTAAGAGTTTTAAACTAGAGTTTTTATAAAAATACGGCTAGCTCCCTTTCGGGTTTTAGTTATTGGGTTTAGCCTATGAACAAATCCTCACGGTTAGGGTGAACTGAAGCTACGCACCAGGTAGGATTCCTGCGAAGAGAAGGTGAGTCACTAGGACTGCTTAAGTACCAGGCTCTTCCGGATCCAATCCTAGACATGCGCACAAGGGTTACGACATCCTAACTCGGCGACTTAGTCATAGGTTTGTTTAATTAGACAATTAAAATCTTATGCGATTGTTGGGGTAAACTAGTCCTAGGGTTCACATACCTTTCATACTATCTACGTTCCATTTCTACCCCTTTACAGGTAATAATTCACACAGAGGTTAGAAATACTTACCCGAGCGGATTGGTGCCGGAGACTCGATGCCATGTTGTTCAAAACAAAACCATTTTCGTCTTTCACAGAGGCCAATCAAGAAAACATTTTTGAGCCTTGGGCCCCCACAGCCGAGGTTTGAATCGGGCTCTGATACCAAACTTGTGACACCCCAAACCCGGCTCATGAGCCTTGACCGGATCTGGTATGTCACGGAGTAAAAACGTTTAACCGATTTGCTTAACAGTTCATAAGTTCATTAGTACATAATAGAAATAAAGTAAACAACTACTTAAACATCCAAAATAACTAGCGGCCATATTACAAAACCAAACCAAAATTAGTAAATAATAAACTTTAACGATGCGAAGTAAGATTTCAATTCGAGGAACAAGCATGGCCGCCTCGAGTCCTCTCCGACTCCATCTCCGCGATCTACTCACCTGCAAATGGTATGGGAAGGGGTGAGTCACCAGTCACCAAGACTCAGTGTATAAATCCCCAACCCGAAGATGCAACTCATACACAAGATATTAGTAAGATATGCAAACATGCAACCCAAGCTAGCCATCCATACTCCTTTTTCTACCCCGTGTGGTCAAAACCACTGGTGGTCAAAACCACTAGTGACCGAAGTCACAAATATATCAAGTGATGGGGCCAACCCATCGTGTGGTCAAAACCACTGATGACCATAGGTCACAATATATCAACATGTGGTCAAAACCACTGGTGGTACCAAACCACTGGGACTTAGTCACAAATTATATCAACGGTGTGGTCAAAACCACTGGTGGTCAAAACCACTGGTGACCGAAGTCACGAATAATCTGATGGGGCCAACCCATCGTGTGGTCAAAACCACTGGTGACAGTCCATAGAGATCATCTCCCTCATCTCAATCCCACCATCATCATGCTCACGTAACAAGTATCATGATCCCATATATCATGCATTTTTGTATAGCATAGCATTTAACAGCATATGATGGCATACACAACATACATCATAGATCAAGTGATAGGGGACTTACCCGAAACCCAAGCTTATGCCCACAAGGCAAAGTCACTACATGAGAGGTTATATATCAATATAAATGGCAGTATATGCTAATAAAGTGTGTAAGAGTTCACACACCTGATTAAACGAAGATCTATAGGGAAATTCCGAATCTATGCGATATCACAAAAGTCCCGAAACGTGTTCCCGTATTGCTCCTATATTCGGTCCCGAAACGTGTTCCCGTATATATTCGGCCTATAGGTTAGTATCCCAAAAAGCCTTATTCGGCTAAACTAACAAAATCCCGAAGGATAAGTCGTACTCGAAATAACCCTCACCTTGGTTGCTGATTTGATCTCCTACCAAAACCCGAAACTGCTCTTATTCCCGAAATCGTTAAGATCCCTATATGGCACTCATTAGTTTCGGTTTTAGGCATAAATTCATAACAAATGGCCCTTGGCCGAAGCTACTCTTTTTCTCACCAAAACGATACGAAACCCAAGAAAGCCACTCCTTCAAAGCACCTTCACGCTACTAACACAAGAGAGCAAAACACTTAGTGACTTAAGGAAACATTCGGCCAACCCTTACCAAGGCCTTTACACAAGTTTTCGGCACATTAAAAAGGAAAAGAAGAGAACCTGATTTTTAAAAGAAACACTTACTTCTATTGTTTCCTTGAAGAGACCAAAAGAGAAGAGATTCCGATTATGGCTCCCAAGTGTTGATGAGATATTCGGCTACACCAGATGGAAGATGAAATCTTATAGTAGAATGGGGGGTGAACATTCGGCTACTCCAAAAGAAATAAAAGAGAAAAAGAAGAAGCAAACTTGGCACACAAAATAAGCCTACCTCCAAGCCGAAAATACCACCCTAGGACTCCTTCAAAACCGAAACTCAAGCTCCTAGAGTTCCCATTTCGGCCAAGATCAAAATGAAAAGAAAAGAAGAATAAATTCAAGGAATTTCGGCACCCTCTTGCTCTACCCAAAACCGATTGTGGAGGCCCCTAAAGCATGCTTCATAATCGGCCATGCACAAAATTGGAAACAAAAACAAGCTAAAGAATTTTGGCCATGCTTTCCTTGCTATACTCAAGGCCGGCCATGCTCCTCATTTTTTTTTTGTGATAATTTCATCACCAAAAACAAAATATTGTTTAACAAATCCCCCATGCAATAAAACCCACCACCATTGAAATAAGGTAATTCATTGTTTATTCATTCTCCCATTACTACCCCATCTTCCTATAAAATAATAAAATAAAAATAAATAAAATAAAAAAATAAACCCCATACTTTCAACAGCTTTTGAAAGCAACCCATTTTGCTTTCTTCAGCCCCTAGGTGCCGTGCCCATGCGCAGACCACCCTCACGCCAGCAAAAGGAAAAATTAAACCTCCAATGCTGCCCCTAGGTCTCGAACCCGAGACCTGCAGAAGGCATCCCAATGCAGCGCCCTTAGCCACTCGGCCAAGGCGTCTTTTGTGTCATAACTCGCCACACTTTCTTTTAAACTCTCCCTCGCTAGCTCTCTTTCTCCTTAACACCAAAGTAAAAAAAATAAAAAAAATAAAAACACCCATGCGCTTCCATCAGGACTCAAACGCGGGACCTCGTGCCGCAACCACCTAACACGCCCCATGCCACTTTACCACCTGGACTTTCATGTCCATCAATGCTCCCAAATTTCTTTTAAAGCCTTCTTAGCCCCCCTTCCTTTTTAATGCCAAAACAAAATAAAACGCCCTTGAGTCCATGGTGACTCGAACCTAAGTCCAAACGCCCCCAGGCCCTTAAGTGGCGCTCCTAAGCCACTTTGCCAAGCCGACTTTCATGCCATAACCACGCCGAAAATATTTTTAAAGCCTCCTTCACCCAGCTCCTTTAATGCTAAAAATAAAAACTCCCCAAACGCGATTCCTGCAGCTCGAACCCTCCTTTGCCGCACTCTCCTAGCTCCTTAGGCAGCGTCCCAACCATTCTACCAACTGCTTCCTTGTGGCAAGCTACTTCAAAAATTTCCCTTAACCCCTATCTTACCTAGCTTTTTCTCCTTAGGCACTAAAAGAAATTTTAGCCCTAAACCCTACCTAACCCGGGGTTATGACTAGACCCTGAAACAAGTCAAATGAGCATAACACTCCATCTCATCGAGCATATACATGAAAAATAATTTAATTGCAAACGACCCCTTAATTCAAGATGTTACAGTTCCATTGATGACATGAGGAGTACATCAGGCTATTGTTTTACTTTTGGATCTGGTGTCTTCTCATGGAGCTCGAAGAAGCAAGAAACTATGGCTCAACCCACTGCCGAAGCAGAATTTGTTGCTGCAACAGCCGCTATTAATCAAGCTTTGTGGTTGAGAAAATTATTAAGTGATCTTAACCATGAACAGAAGGAAAGCACAAATATTTTCGTTGATAATCAAGCTGCCATTGCAATTTCTCATAATCCAGTATTTCATGGGAAGACTAAGCATTTCAATATTAAGATTTACTTTTTGAGGGAAGTGCAAAAAGAAGGTTGCAGATATCTTCACCAAGCCGCTTCCAGTAAGAAAATTTGAAGTTTTGGGAACTACACTTGGTGTTTGCAGTAACTAAAGCAAGGCGGAGTGTTAAAGATTTGCTTCAGTTATCATAATCTAGCTAATTTTAGATATAATCATAACTCTTTGATTTGTTTCAGATTTTTTAAGGATACTTTTTAGAGATTATGATTATGTTAGTAGCCTATTTTTAGTTAGTAGTTGTTAACTTATTTACTATATAAACACTAGTTTCAGTTCAATAAAATATACCTTTTCCATTTCAATTACTTAAGTGATAAAAAAACTGAACCGAGAAGAACTTTAAAGTTTTTCTCCTTTTAATAAGTTCTTCTCGGTTCAGTTTTTTTATCACTTTAGTTTTCTTTTCTGATAAAATATCAGCAATATCAAATCCAGGGTATGGATTCACATATGCGAAACACAGAGTCGATGTATTAGACAAAGACAACTAGTTATACACTTACGTTGTGATCGAAAGCGATTTTTTTAACAACGTAGTGGAGAAAATCAGCTACGAGACCAAGTTTGTAGCAGCAGCAGATGGAGGAACAAGTATTAAGGTAACTACCACCTTTTACACCATTGGTGACATTCAGATCAAACCTAATGCTCCAAATCAAGGAAGCATCCGAGAAGCGAGCCCTTGTTTTGAAAGCTATTGAAAATTATGTGTTGGCAAATCCCGATTTCTGAAACTCTACTTTCATGGCGTTCAACGTTTAATGGTGTGGTTTGGATAATGTTTCATGTTTTGTCTTGCCCAAAAACCGTGTTTGATTGCGTAATAAGTGATTTGTCTCTCTAGATTTCATCATTTCTATTTCCATTGAAATAAGAATCTTTTGAGTGGTTTCAAAATTATATACTTGAAAGCAATGTTTTATGGTTCACGACAGTAACACTGTTATTATTTTTAATAGAAATAGGCAATGATTGGTTGAATTAACAATTAAGTTAACTATGTTTTGTTGACACTACCCTGCAAAGTCAAATGGAAATACGAAAACAAGAAAAAAGAATTACAATTTGCCACATTCCAAGCACAATAATTCAGGGTATTATATTGAACATTATCCAAGGTGTCTACATCCAAATCAATCTCAATGCTCGTTCATGAACCAGATTCAGCCTATACTTGTAAACGTGTACACATCGTTGCCACAACTAGTTATCTTCAACGATAAATTCATCAACCAATTATCTTTCAACGATAAATTTATCCCTTGCGTGGATAAATCAAACTTTTAGAACTGGAATTGGGTGTGGTACGCCAGGCCCAAGCAATAGTGCAAAACCTGGGCGACGCTCGAGAACCCCAGTAGCAAGCTACTGTGATGGACTCTCCCACTCGAAAAATAAATTTAATATCGTGTGATCCAATGGATCACGTATCAGATATTAAACTGATAAGAACAGATACTACACTTGATCTTAGCCAAAAGGCCGAGAAAGGTATGCTTAGTATTGTCGAGGGTCGGGCTATTTAAAACCTGCTTCTCGCCTGTTCTTTCGTACTCTTCCTGATGTGGGATTTTTTGCAAATCAGCTAGAAAAGAGCTGCCTACCGGTGCTCCTATAAAGACTGAACCCTTCCTGAATAGACTGATTCTGGGTCATTTAGGATTTGATTCAACAATCAGGCATACACTGTCAGCAGATTTTTTTAATTCTACAAGTAATGTCAAAAGATTTACGAGTATCTTACAATGGTATGGTAAAATGTTACAAAAATAAAAAAAGAAACATGTGATAATTTTTTATGATTGTTTATGAAATAAAAAAAATCCACTCGGTATATCAAATATTAATCTTTTATATAATAAATTAAAATTAAATTTTATATTGAATTACTTTATTATTACAGTGTATTTTCATTAACTAAGAAAATGAAATTTGGCACTACTGACAAAGGCTGATGTTGTAGGTCTTGAGTACTCATGTTCAAATCTCATGGTAACTCTTAAACGGGAGAAATATACTTAACCACACTTAAACTCACGTCCTCCTTATTTTAACAAATAGACTTACATTTTTAAATTCGAAAAAGTATAAGAGGTAAATTTCTTGAATAAAAGTGAATGGGTGAAATTCTAAATATACGAAGAATATAGAAACTTGAAACATATTTTAACTATACTTGTATTTGTAAAAATTATCTCTTTCAAAAGAAAATATTACTTTAATTTTAAATGTCAAGTTCTAATTATTTAATTATGTAGTAAATAATTTTATATATCATACATAAATTTTCATGAATAGTACATTTATGTAATGCAATACAATTAAGTAATTAATATATAACTAAAGAAATAGTATATTCAATTTATTGATCAATTATTAGGAAAGTAAAGAAAATTGAAAACTGGATGTGGAGTAGTATGAATTTACAATATATCAATTTTTTTTTTTAGTATTCTACAAATGTTTACAATGTATCAATTAACATTAGCTTGGAAGAAGTGGCAAAATCAACTTTTTCTCCAATAATTTATTGAGACAATTTTACTTGAATATTTCCCTAACCTCAATAGGATTAGATTTAAACTGTATTTTTTTTTAAATTTTACCTCAATTATTTTTAAAATAAATTTTATAAAAAATATGATTTTAAAATTTTTTACAAATAAGAGATGAATTGAAATTTTTTTATCACTAAAAGTCAAAATATAACAAGTTTAGTGACACGGATAGAGTATTATAATATTTGAGTTATTAAAAATAAGTTGTATACTTTATTATGCTTCTTAGTTATTATTTTTTAATAATATTATTTTACATTAATTACATAAACTAAAAAACTTAAATGTATAGAATCACGCACAACGCATATAGTATTAGAAATTAATATAGGATCGTCATATACTGATAAATAAGCAAGCCGTCTGTATATTCCTACTTATGTTAATGGAATTTGACCATTAGTAAAAACAAACATCAATATATGACAAATTATTTTGTAATGGTGGCATGTAAACATGTTGTCGATAAACATGCTCCCTCCTCACTCCCCCTACTTTTTTTTTAATTTCTCGATGTAAACATACCACTATTTTTAAGGTTTTATTCACCTCAGTATAAATATTGGTGTGTAAAAGAGTTACCAACAAATAAATCTTGAGAATACAATGAATCTTAATGATTGTCTGTGTTTTCAACTGATGAAAACAATCCACTAAACACTATATAGCAAGAATATTAATTTCTATAATAAAAAACTTCTATAATAAAATTTTTTTATTATAAAATAATCTATGAATATTACAAAATGGAACTTTCTTTACAAATTCTTAGTGCGTCTTCCAAATGAAATTTGACTTTCATTTATAAGAATTCTTACGTCTTCAAACATAACTATCTAAATAAATGTCCATATGGATATTTGCATATCTTTGCAATAGTCATAACTATTCTAATAGGTATCTATATAAATGATCATAACTTAAATAATTAAGTAGAGGTGAACAAAACTTGATTCGACTTGAAAAAATGAATTGTTTTTCAAATTTGAGTTAATCGAATTGGGTTATTTGGTTTTTCAGATAAACTTGAATAAGTGATTCAGTTTCTCAAGATTGACAGGAGTTTAATTCTACAAATTAAATAACTAGAATAATTCGAATAACTCAAATTAAAAATTGGTGTAAATACCTCCTAGGTCCCTATAAATTTTACAAAATTAAGCAAATTGGTCCATTGTAAACAAATTTACAAAAAGCTTCAAAATACTCTTCAAATTTTTCTTGTGCTGGTTGTTGACTGCGAAGCGTGAAGCAATGAATGTAAGCTCCTCCTGAGCTTGATTTTCTTCAGCAGCTTGAGCCTGATTAGGCCGTTGCTGCTGCACTTTGTTTCTACAAATTCTAAAATCATGGCCAAATTGCTTACAGTTTTTGCACTGTACCCCAGGTCTTGTTGGACAAAACTTTTTTGAATGACCCATCTTCCTACAATTCGAGCATGGTGGATACTTTTTCTTTTCATCATCTCTTTTTGGCATCTCTTTTGCTTGATTCCATTTCTTCTTGCCTTTGTTGCTTGAAGAACATGGAGTTTCCTTGTTTCTTGCTTGGTAAGCACCTTCTGCGTGCCCTTCTTCTCTGCTCGCTCTTCTTTGCTCTTGTGCATATAGAGCATTTATGAGCTCTGACAGAGAGATTGTTGTCAAGTCTCTCAAGTCCTCCAAGGATGAAATCTTGGACTTATACTTTTCAGGCAACATTGTGATGACTTTTTTAACGACCCTTTGGTCACTGAACTGATCTCTAAGCAACCTTATATTTTTGACAATGGTCATGATCCTGCCTACATATTGCTTGATAGTTTCAATTTCTTTCATCTTCAGGTTCTCAAAGTCTCTTCGCATATTCAAAAGTGTTGTTGTCTTGTCTTCTCCGTCCCTTGGAACTCCTTCTTCAATCTATGTTAGGCTTGTTTGGGAGTTTCACAAGCCATAATTCTTGTGAAAATAACATTAGACGCACCATTCTGAAGGCAAGACAAAGCCTTATACTTATTAGCAGCCTCATTGATGTGCTGTCTAATTTGAGCTATCATTGGATTAGCTCACAACAATGGTGGTTCTCTCTGAATCAACAACTTCCAAAAAATCATATGCCTGAAGATACATCTTCATCTTCATTACCCAAGTATAGTAGTTTTCTCCAGCAAAAATAGGAGGTGGAGGTGGTGTAAAACTTCCAAACGACATTGCAACACAAACAAGATACAATTGACACTCTTTTCAACAAGAAAAAAAATACACACAAGGCCCTTAAAGACTTGGGCTCTTGACACCAATTGTTTGAGTTTAGAGAAGTTGAGAGAATAAAACAAGGAAAAATACTTAGCAGAATTTTTACTGCTATAAAATTTTTACTCGTCATCATTTTCTTTACACATGAAATACAATATATATGGGTGTATTGGTTACAGAGAATTCAACAAACCCCACTAAAACACCTTGTAAATACAAAGATGAAACTTATACATAAACTGGTTAGGTAAAAGTCAATACCTAAAAATGTCTCTGCTTGCTTTAACAAGTAATCTTAGCAAGCAGATTAATTACAAAATATCACCAGCAGAATATGCCAACCCTTCTTGTAATACATTTGGGGTTCGCCAACAACTCATAACAGCTCGCATTTGACTTAGCAAGCAACTTGAGTTGAGCTTGCAGCTTTAGGTGAGCTCGCAGCTTCACGAGAAAAGTTCGCCATTGCATGAATGGCCACTTCGCAACAAGCTTGATTCCCAATCAAATACGTGAACATGCTGCTTCGGTACGCATGTGACACTCTGCCAGGCAATAGGCAAGCCATCCACAAATTGTAATTTCAATGGTTTGTTGGAAAATATGGACATCACATATATAATAAGGGTAATTACTTGATATTATTTACTATCATTGTAATCGACCCATTTTGCTCGGGCCCATGAAAACCAAAATGAAAACAAAAAAAAGAAAATAATAAAAAATAATAAAATGTCCATTTTACAAAGTCCAATCTATTACAGTAGCTCAAACCCACTAATCCAATCTATTACGGTTGCTTGAGGAATTCAAGCAGGAGATGATGAAGGTTTTTGAGATGACAGATCTTGGATTGATGTCTTTTTTCCTTGCAATGAAAATTAAACAGGCTGAGCATGAAGTATTCATCTGCCAGAAAAAGTATGCCAAGGAAATCTGGAAGAAATTCGAACTTGAAGAATGGAAGGAAGTAAGTACTCCTATGAATCAAAAGAAGAAGTTGTGTAAAAAAAGATGGAGCTGATAAAGTTGATGAGGGATATTTTAGAATTTTGATTGGTTGCTTAATGTATCTTATAACAACACATCCTGATATTTTAAATGTTGTAAATATTTTGTCACGATTTAAGCAATGTGCCAGTGAATTGCATCTCAGGGCTGCTTAGAGAGTAGTTCGTTATATCAAAGGCACAAGTAATTTTGGTGTTAAATTCACAAGAAGCAAGGAGTTCAAGCTTGTTGGCTTCTCTGATAGTGATTAGGAAGGTTCCATTGATGACATGAGGAGTACATCAGGCTATTGTTTTACTTTTGGATCTGGTGTCTTCTCATGAAGCTCAAAGAAGCAAGAAACTGTGGCTCAACCCAATGCCAAAGCAGAATTTGTTGCTGCAACAGCCGCTATTAATCAAGCTTTGTGGTTGAGAAAATTAATAAGTGATCTTAACCTTGAACAGAAGGAAAGCACAAAGATTTTCGTTGATAATCAAGCTGCCATTGCAATTTCTCATAATCTAGTATTTCATGGGAAGACTAAGCATTGCAATTTTCATGAATAGTACATTTATGTAATACAATACAATTAAGTAATTAATATATAACTAAAGAAATAGTATAATCAATTTATTGATCAATTATTAGGAAAGTAAAGAAAATTGAAAACTGGATGTGGAGTAGTATGAATTTACAATATATCAATTTTTTTTTAGTATTGTACAAATGTTTACAATGTATCAATTAACATTAGCTTGGAAGAAGTGGCAAAATCAACTTTTTCTCCAATAATTTATTGAGAGGATTTTACTTGAATATTTCCCTAACCTCAATAGGATTAGATTTAATCTGTATATTTTTTAAATTTTTACCTCAATTATTTTTAAAATAAAATTTTATAAAAAATATGATTTTAAAATTTTTTAGAAATAAGAGATGAATTGAAATTTTTTATCACTAAAAGTCAAAATATAACAAGTTTAGTGACACGGATAGAGTATTATAATATTTGAGTTATTAAAAATAAGTTGTATATTTTATTATGCTTCTTAGTTATTATTTTTTAATAATATTATTTTACATTAATTACATAAACTAAAAAACTTAAATGTATAGAATCACGCACAACGCATATAGTATTAGAAATTAATATAGGATCGTCATATACTGATAAATAAGCAAGCCGTCTGTATATTCCTACTTATGTTCACTACAGCAGAACAGACTTTTAGCGGCGTTTTTTTGGCCTTTAGCGGCGTTTTTAAGCGCCACTAAAATTGTTTGCGGCGCTTTTGTAAGCGCCACAAAAAACGCCGCTACTACAACCGCCGCAAAATTTTGCGGCGTTTATGTAGAAAAAACGCCGCTAAAGATCATGACTTTTAGCGGCGTTTGTGATAAAAACGCCGCTAAAAGTCATGGTCTTTAGCGGCGCTTTTCCAAAAAACGCCGCTAAAAGTCATGGTCTTTAGCGGCGCTTTTCCAAAAAACGCCGCTAAAAGTCATGGTCTTTAGCGGCGCTTTTCCAAAAAACGCCGCTAAAGGTCGTGGCCTTTAGCGGCGCTTTTTTACAATCGCCGCTAATTTGTACAGATTTTTGTAGTACAATTTTTTCAATATTATACCCCTCCTGCACTAAAACCAACCAATAACAGTAAATATAGCATATAATTCCAACGCAAAACAGCAAATTTAGCATAAAAATCACACCAAATACATTAATTCTAAATAATACTTGAAATTTAATAAATTAAATGAATGATAACTGAAAATATTGTAGCAATAATGTTAAATGTAATAATGTCAAAACATTCTTACAACGAGAAACTAAATGTGTCTAAGATGGCGGTTTCTGCGACTGCTGAAACATCTGCATCATATGCTGAAGCTGGTGTTGGAGCTCTTCGTACTTTCTGTTCTGCTCTGCTAGCATCGATGCTGCCTCTGCCTCCCTCGCAGCTGCCGCTGCCTCTCTCGCTGCTGCTACTGCCTCCCTCGCTGCTGTCGCTTCCGCATCCGCTCTAAGTTGTTGCTGGAGTTCTTCATATTTTCTTTGAACATCAGCAATTTGCTGCCTCTGCTCAACCGTGCTCTCTTGCATCTGAGCTATCTGGTGTTGTAGCCTCTGAACTTCAGCACGAGATTGACCCCCGGAAGGCATGTACTGCTGAGAGCCGGATCCAAAATATTGGGTCGGGGTAACACCGGATCCTTTAAATCGAACCCGACCATACCTTTCAAGACCAAAAACATCAGTGATAATTCTATTAAAAATATACTAAAGATTAACAGAACTATCAGTCGAAGCAGTCGTACCTTTCAGGACCCAAAACATCTGTAATAATTCTGTTATCAATCTCCTCAAGATTAACAGAACTATCAGTCGAAGCAGTCGCTTCATACTCCGCCTTTTTCTCCTTTAGTTTATCCTAATAAATCAATGAAAGAGCTAGAAACGAAATATATAAATAAGAAAGAATGCAACATAATTTAACATTATAAATTTAAAACTATAAACGATGAATTAAACTATTATAATTAAACATTATAAATATTTATAAAAAATAAAATTTTATTAAGTAAATATACCAAAATTTCTGCAGCTTCAGATGTCATCGGAGATCCATCCTTCTTTCTATGCGTAATGTCAAAAAGCTGAACGCGTCCAACTTTTTGACCAATCGAAGTTTCCTACATTTTAGCAGAAAAATATAATTTAATAGTATAAAGTAATTAAATTTGACAGAATTAATAAATTATAATACCTCTGCCTCAGCTACACAGGCAAAACTTCTAGAACCTACCGTGTGCGTGAATTTCTGTTTCTGTCTGCTGCTTATTCCAACTCGCTCACGGTCCTACATAATGCAATTTGAATTATATATATAGTAAATACTATAAACCAAATAATTGATAAGATTTTAGAAGCACGTAATACCTCTCCTTTTTTTTGAATTCCAAAATCTAACTTGATCTTCCCATTGGTACCTCAACATTCCCGGTGGAACATTTCTTAATTTTTCGTCGAGGCTTATGTCTTTCTTAAAATATTGTTTTTTGAGCGTGCTTTTATTGTCTCTCCACTTTTTACCCAATGTCTTCTTAACATAGTCATCAGAGACCTCTAAAGTAAATCTAGCCTGAAGAAAAAAAGTATAAAAAGTTAATATAAATGAAAATTAAATTAAAGTATTATAAATTACATTCAGTTACCTTAATATTATCGAGAGCCTGATTTTTGTTGGCATCAGGCATGTGATGCCATGATTCGTAGTTAATGGGCAACTTATTGGCATTTCATGCAATAATGCCCAAATAGCTTCCTAACAGTCGAGCTTCAGATCCAACAGGCTGGCCATGATTGTTTCTCCTTACTTTAACACGATCGGTAGGCTCTAAGTCGTATAAATCTTTAAGTAGTGTACGTCCCCGAGCTCTGCGCGTCCCACCACCTTCAGCTGAAAAATGATATATTATTATATTAAAATTGAAAAATGAATCAATAATAAAATTCAACATGCATGTAAAATAAACTTAACATTACTTTCAAATTCTCCAGGCTTATCATCTATGTCCGGCAGAGTAGAAGATCCAACAATTGTTTGCTGTTCACTATTTGCTTCTTCTGGATTTGGAGTATCGCGAACAATATTGAAATCTCGTAATCGTCTTCTAGGCATTTTTCCTGCAATACACGTAAAATAGTTCAAAATTTTAGTAACAAATAACAACAATAATAGGACATTTAAAATAGTTAAATTATATAACATGCCCAACATTAAAATTATAATATTACATATAAATAATAAATCGTAAAATCTTACTAAATCATATTTCGTAAATATCTTCGTCCACATCTTGACGAACCCATTGAAATTGTTGACTAGTACTAGAGATATTTTCATTTAAGTTTTGTTCTGGAAAAGGCAATGTTTCTGATCTTTCGACTATGTCATCTCTACTTCCACTGCCAATGTCGAAGAAGTCTCTAGGGGTGTTTCGCAGTACAACGTACCAACCCTCATCAATTGGATCTTCGGAGTAAAAAACTTGTTTAACTTGAGAAGAAAACACATACGGCTCGTCCATCAGTTGTTCTCCGGTGTGAATCAATCGAGAGAAATTCACCATTGTAAAGTCATATTGATCGTTTTTAATTCCGCGAGCCGTATTCACATCAGCCCAATCACCTCGAAATAAGACAACTTTGCATTTGCCGTAATAATCCAACTCAATCATGTCAGTAATAAGTCCGTAATACTCCAGATTCCCCTCGACCGGATTACTATCCCTAGCACTAGCATAACTTGTAATCGAAGAATTAACAACAATTCCGCAATTTTGGGTTCTCCTCAATCTCTCGCGATACTTTGTATGAAATCTGTATCCGTTGATAAGGAAGTCACTATATCTTTTAACTAATCTGTTTGGACCTTGTGAAAGCCATTTAACGTTGTCATTTACTTCATTCCGACTCCAAACCTATCGAGTCGAAAGTAAATCGAGTAATTATTATGAGAAAACCTTATTACTTGTTAATGAAAACTTAAATTGCATACCATTTGGCTTAACCATTCATGGAATGATTCTGCGAACAACTTATTAATTTCTCGTCAATTTAATCTTCGAGATCATGAACCAGCTCTCAATATTTGTTTGTACTCACTACGGTAAAAAAGGTTTTACTTTGTTAGAAGACAAACAAATCATAATTGATGAGTATTTATCAAATTGTAGAACTTACTTCCGAAATGGTTCCATTGAATCATGATGAAAAAGAACGTATCGATGCGCTTGGACCCACGATCTATCGTCTAATTCTGTAATTTCGACTTTGCCGATCGGTTCTCCGAAACTTTGAAATAAATAAGTTTCAGCCAAATTATGATCTGTGAGCCCAGCATTTCTACTTGGTCTGTTCATTCTTGTTTCAACATCTTCCAAATACCTCGAACAGAAAGTCATACATTCCTCTGCCAAGTAGCCCTCGGCAATTGATCCTTCCGGATAACGCTTATTGCGGCAGTATGACTTCAATTTGGAAAGGAACCTAAACACAATATACAACATTATCAAAAGTTGCAACTAAAGGCATTGAGCTGAATGAAGGAATATTTTGCAAATAAAGTAAGACCTTTCAATGGGATACATCCATCGATAGAAAACGGGTCCACCAAGAAGTGCTTCACGCGGGAGATGAATTAACAAGTGCACCATTATAGTGAAGAAGGAAGGCGAGAATATCTTCTCCAGATTGCATAAAGTCAATGCGGCTCAATCTTGTAGTCTCTCAAGTTCTTGAACATTCAAAACTTTACCTCAAATGCCTTTCATTATATTTGACAGTTCAATTACAGGAGCCGTCACCTTTTTCGACATACAACACCGCATAGCAACTGGCAGTAAGTCTTGCATCAATATGTGATAGTCATGCGATTTTAAGCCATATAATCTTCGATCCTTAAGACTCACACATCGCGATATATTTGATGCATACGCATCCGGGACCTTTATATCCTTCAACACCGTAGAGAACACTTCTTTCTCCGTCTTCGACATTGAAAAAATAGCAGGCGGCAACCGATATTTCATATTCGGAAGTGCTCGGGGATGAAGCTCACGCCGAATTCCCATGTGGACTAAATCAAGTCGACTCTGAATATTATCTTTCGATTTTCCATCGACATTCAAAATAGTCCTAATGATGTTCTCGCAGACATTTTTCTCTATGTGCATGACATCAAGATTATGGCGTAAAATCTGATGCTCCCAATAAGGCAACTCGAAAAAAATACTTCTTTTTTTCCACAAGTCCGCCTCATTAGGATCATCCTCTTCATCAGATTCATCATCAGATTCATCCCTAGATCTTCTATTTCTATGCGGGTTTGCCGGTTGATTCATCTTGCCATAAATGAAATTCATATCTTTCAACATTAAGAATATTTCGGATCCACCGGTCTGCGAAGGAGCTGGTCTGAACTCTTCAGTACCATCAAACTGAGCACTCTGAAATCTAAATGTATGATTTTCCGGTAACCACCGACGATGCCTCATGTAAGAGAACTTCTTCCCATTATATAACCATTGCGAACATGTCTGCGCAGCACAACACGGACAAGCATAACGTCCCCTGGTACTCCAACCAGATAAATTAGCATAAGCCGGGAAGTCGTTAATAGTCCACATTAAAGCCGCACGTAAATTAAAGTTCTCTTTTCTCATTGCATCGTATGTCTGAACACCAGCCCATAGTTGTTTTAACTCGTCAACAAGTGGCTGCAAATAGACGTCAATATCATTCCCCGACCCTTTCTCTCCAGGTATAATCATAGACAAGATAAAAGAAGATTGTTTCATGCAAACTCATGGAGGCAAATTGTAGGGAACAAGTACCACAGGCCAAGTACTGTACGTTGTGCTCATGAGTTTGTAAGGGTTAAATCCATTGGATGCTAGCCCAAGCCTGACACTCCGAGGATCGCTTGTAAAGCTTGGAAATTTGGAGTCAAAAGATTTCCAAGCTAAAGAATCTGCAGGATGTCTTAACAACCCATCATCTGTTCGTCCATCACGGTGCCACGTCATTGATTTGGCTGTCTTCGACGACATGAAAAGCCGTTGAAGCCTTGGGATTAGCGGAAAATACCGCAAAATCTTAACTGGCTGCTTCCTTGACTGTGTATCGTGTTCATCCTCGTTACCATCCTCTGTATTTCTATTAATCCAACGGGATTGACCGCATACATGACAGCACTGTTGGTTTATCCGGTCGCCCCAGTACAACATGCAGTCATTTGGGCAACTATGGATTTTGTTGTAGCCAAGGCCCAAATCCTTTATCAGTTTCTTCATGTCTTTCAAAAGTTGAGGGATTTTCGCAAACGGAAACATTTCTTGCAAAAACTCTAACAGCATTGTGAACGAGTTTCCGGTCCATCCTCCCAAACATTTCAAGTGAAAAAGACGAATACAGAAAGACAGTTTGGAAAATTTTGACCCCTCATACAGTTCTTCATTCATTTCACCAAGTAACGTGTAGAACCTCGCCGCTTCTTCATTTGGCTGTTCATCAGGTACACTTCTTCCCCCTTCGGTGAAAGTATTTCCACCAAAATTATAAGTATCAGTTGCACCCAAGTCAGGTGGAAACGACCCGAAACCATCACTGCGCATATTAAAAGCATCCTGCAACATGCCTTCCATATTATCATCTCTAACATTCTGATTGTAAGTAGTATGAGGATAACCCATATTCATCGATGAAGATGCTCCACTAGATGTACACTCTCCATGGAAAATCCATTTTTTGTACCCCCGGACAAAACCATCAACAACTAGATGTTCGTAGACAACTTCACGACAATGTCAATTGATATTGCAACACTTCTTACACGGGTAAAGAATCATATTCTCTTGGCTTGCAATTTGAAATGCGAAATTCAGAAAAGTTTCTACTCCATTTCGATAGCCATTGCTTACCCTTGACAATTTCATCCAACTCCTATCCATTTCGTAGTTGTTGAAGTCTAACGTTGACAATTAATTACACGGCTAAATTGTTAAAACTCCATTCATGTAAGTAATGATATGATCATATACAGAATTGAATACTTTGTAAGTTACATAAATTATGTAAGTTATGAAGTTTGATCTTAAATTTATGTAAGTTATGAAATTTGATCTTAAAATTATGTAAGTTATTAATTTTGATCTTAAAATTAAGTAAGTTATGTATTCTTTAAGATTCATCATACGTGGCATTGTTGCACCTAGGGAGGATCCATTATATCTAACAGTGAGATATAAGGCAACCCGTCAGGTTTCCAGCCTATATACTTTGAATCTTTTTTTTTCTATACAAGTATTATGTAAGTGATATATTATGTAAGTTATGTATTCTTTAAGATTCATCATACGTGGCATTGTTACACCTAGGGAGGATCCATTATATCTAACAGTGAGATATAAGGCAACCCTTCAGGTTTCCAGCCTATATACTTTGAATCTTTTTGTTTTCTATAAAAGTATTATGTAAGTTATATATTATGTAAGTTATGTATTATGTAAGTTAAATAATTTGATGAAAGCTATGCAAGTTATGTAAGTTATGTATTATGTAAGTTAAATAAATTTAAGTTAGTTATGTATTATGAATTATGTAAGTTAAATTAAAATTTCAAATCAAGAATCAGTTAAGGCTAAAAAATATTATTATATGGTTTTTTATAATTGAAATTGTTGCGATGTTGTTAAGTTTACAAAGTTTTTAACTTACTTCTTTTAAAAAAAAATTATTTTCTATATTAAAACATATTTAAATAATGATCTATATTATTATATTGATAACAATATTAAATTTAAAATGTTTTTAAATTACTTCTTATTTTTTATAATTAAAACATATTTTAAGTAATGATCAATATTCTTATTATTCTGATAACAAAATATTATTACTATTTTGGAAAACATTGAAAATATTAAATATTAAAAGCAAACATTATTAATATAAAAAATTAGTAATTAGTAATAAACCAAAAAGCCATATAAATGTAAGTATTCTTTAAAAAAAATTGTTTATCTTTTTAGGGAAGATAAAGTAAAAAAAATTCTTTAATATAATATATAATATATGTAGTGACAGGTTTGTATTAAAATATGTTAATCCCTTCTTAACTTGCAAATTTTTATTAAAATATGACATTTATGTTAAAAAATTATAACATATTTTAACAATTAACTTTTATATTTTGTTTATGTTATTTTTTATATCGTACCGTACCCTAAATTTTAAAAAATAATACACGGGAGCTTGTAAAAAATCTAAGCGGCATGAGTAGATAGCAATTTGGAGGTTGTTCAAACATTATTAATAATAAACAGCAATAATAAGACAGAAATTCTTTAAGATTCATCATACGTGGCATTGTTACACCTAGGGAGGATCCGATATAAGGCAACCCGTTAGGTTTCCAGTCTATATACTTTGAATATTTTTTTTTTGGACAGCAATAGAACAAACAGCATATATACCAACCAAGCAAGATAATAAACCGCAATTTGGACAGCAATTTAGCAAATTAAATATACATGCTTACAAATTGTAAATTGGATGGCAGAGTCGATTCCAGCAAGTACTGTTGTGTTGAGCAAAGGACGCCCGAAACTTTTGAGAAGCTACAAGAAGAATAAAAAAGAAACTCCATAAAATCAAAAATAATAAAATAAATGAAAAATAAAACGGTATAAATAGCAAAAGTACGAGTGAATTAACTTACATGACGAGTAAGAATGGTGCAAACAAATCGAACTACAGCAAATACTAAGTATTTTTCCCTTCTATGAGTCAATAAAGAACTTTGTCTATAACATTGTCAGGGATAAAATTACACCTGCAAGCAATGATGATAAGGTTCAATTATTACAATTTAAATATAAAATAATAGAATTCAAATTTTTTTTCTCATTATTTTTCCTGTAGTTTCTTCAAAACCAAACAAAACCCAAATTGGAAACTAACCTCAAATGCTTTGGAAAGTTGCAACAAAGACTCCAACAACCTTAGAACCGTGTATAATTGAAGAGCTGGGAAGTGTGCAGCAAATTGTAGTCTTCCTGCAGTCGTTTACCCCAATAATGTTCAAAAACCTAAATACATGACCTAAAAAAAACTAATGTAATTAAATGATGTATTTTAGATTCGTTCTTGTAGATGTATTGGATGAAGCTTCTTTTATAAACACTGTCATGCACATTTCACCTCATTTTCTCCCAGTCCGACAGAGAAACAATATTTTTAAGAAAATTCCACAAGGTCAAGCAAACTATATAATAGGATATAAAGACCAAGGATCATTGTAATAAACTACAATTGTTCATCAGATTTCCGGTAAACCGTATATTCTGCAATTTGTTTGTCATTTTGTTGATAAGTATGATTTGAGGAAGTTCACTGTGACACCAGACTACATCTTTTTTCTTCTCAGCCTCGATTGGCACTCTTTTCTTTTAAAAAAAAAATAAATGAATGAACTAGTCATAGGATTCTTAGCCTTCGTAGCAAAGTATTTAAAAATTACCGTTGCAGACTTTTCTACAGTACTAACACAAAAGGAAAATTAAAGAACAAAATAAGAGAATTTTGCAATAATTTCTTTCTGTTAAGAAGACCCAGATCCCAGATCTTAACAAGAGGATCAAACCCCATATATTTACCTATAGAGAAATAAAAGTGAACCAACACAGCAGATCAGTCAAAGGCCCCAAAATTCAACCACAGAACACACAAACTGACCCATTCATTTCCAATTGAATTGTAGTAATAATAATAAATAAAAGCTTGAAACCTCATGAAATCGAAAGCCACATAAAGGAGAAAGGAAAACCATATAAAAGCAAAACGTAAAACAGAAAGAAAGAAAAAATTAAGTGGTAGTAGAGGTACCAGGGTTACGATCTGGGGTTGCCGCCATGAATCTTCTCTGAAACAGAAAGGAAACAAAGAAAAAAAAGAAAGATTGGCTTCAACAGCTACAAAATTAAGCTTCAATTTTCTCAATTTTCAACCATTAACAAATTAATCGAAATGCAAATTCACCCATCAGTTGTTCACTTGCATGTTACCTTTTTGAAAATCTAAGATGTGCATGCGTCGACAGTCGGGAGAAAGAGAGCTAAAGCTTGAAGCCGAAGGAGCGTTGGTTTAGACGATAATAGTGGAGCCGTGGAGGACGAAGAGATTATTGATCTGATGAAGTACGATGGTGGCGGACTGCAGAAAGGTATGAAATGAAGAGAGAAATGAAAGAAACAAAACCTTTAGAAATTTAGGGATTTCAGAAGAAGGGGGAAATTAATTTCAGAAGAAGCCTAGGGGGAAATTCAGTCAATCGGGTTTAAGGGTTGGGGGAAATGGAGGAGAGCAAAACGGCGACGTTTACACTAAAACAATTCAAGATTTGCGGCGTTTATAAAATAGCACCGCTAGAGACTACCTATTGCGGCGTTTGCAAAATAAACGCCACTAAAATAAACAAAACTACGTCGTTTTAATTAACATACACAAACATATTTGCGGCGTTTTTCAAAAGCGCCGCTATATCCCAACTTGTTGCGGCGTTTGCAAAATAAACGCCACTAAAATATTGAAAACTACGTCGTTTTAATTAAAAATACACAAACATATTTGCGGCGTTTTTCAAAAGCGCCGCTATATCCCAACTTGTTGCGGCGTTTGCAAAATAAACGCCACTAAAATAAACAAAACTACGTCGTTTTAATTAAAAATACACAAACATATTTGCGGCGTTTTCCAAAAGCGCCGCTATATCCCAACTTGTTGTGGCGTTTGCAAAATAAACGCCACTAAAATAAACAAAACTACATCGTTTTAATTAAAAATATACAAACATATTTGCGGCGTTTTTTTACGAAAACGCCACTATTCTCAATTTTAATTTTTTTATTTTACTTATTTTTTTATTTCACAAATTTTTTACTTATATTATCATTTTTTTATTTTTTTTAAAAATTTTGAATATTAAACTTTTAAAGAAAATTTCGAAATTTTTTGAAGATTTTTATAATTTTTAAACTTTTTAAGAAAACTATATTTATCTTACTATATATACATGTAATATCCTCTATCTGATTTCAACCTATATTTTGAGTAAGAAATATTACATTTAAATACAACCATCGTTTAATTTAAATATTTATCTAAACACTTCATTTTAACATATTAATTTAAGCTTATTTGAAGTTTTTCAAATCATTTCTATACTTTCTTTTAGAGTTTACAAATGGGAACTATTTAGGGTCTTTTAATTTGGATCAAAATAGAGTTTACAAATTGGGAATTCAAGTGGCCAATGTTAGTGTAGTACAAAACATATATTTTAATAGCTAACACATTAACCATAAATCTCTCGTGAGGGATTTCGGTTTCGGGATTTTGGGCCCTAAACCCTAAACCCTAAACCCTAAATCCTAAACTCCTAAACTTGAACCATAAACCCTAAAATCAAAAACCTAACACATCAACCATTTCCCCTAAACCCATAAACTATAATCTATAAACCTTAAACCTAAAACCCCAACCCATTAACCATTCCCTCAAAACCCCTAATCACTAACACTTAAACCTTAATACCGCTAAACACTAACATATTAAACACTATACAATAAACCCAAACACATTCACCATTCTTAAACCCTAAATTCGGCCCTTATGAGAGATTTCAGTTTCGTGATTTTGGGTCATATAGCTAATACCCTAAACCCTAAACCCTAAACCCAAAACCCAAAACCATAACCCATTAACCATTTCCTCCTAAACCCTTAACCCTAAACCTTAACCCCTAACCATTAACACTTAAACCTTAATACCGGTAAACACTAAGATATTAAACACTATACAATAAACCCAAACAACAAACTTTAAAACACTAAACCCATACACCAAAATAACAAACCCTAAACCATGAAATTAACATACTAAATATTAAACCCTAAATCAATTTTAATAACTTAATTAATTTGTAACTTAAATGAAAACTTCTAATTAAGTAACTAAAATGAAACTTTCTCATTGCTTATAAGTGAATGTATCAAAATAAAATATAATTCAAAGCAAGAACAAGAAAAAAATATGAAAACTTTTAGCGGCGTTTATTCCAAAAGCGCCGCTAATACCCAGACTTTTAGCGGCGCTTATTCCAAAAGCGCCGCTAATACCCAGACTTTTAGCGGCATTTTTCAAAAAGCGCCGCTAATACCCTGACTTTTAGCGGCGTTTTGTAAAAAAAGCCACTATTGCCTGACTTTAGTGGCGTTTCATGGAAAACGCCGCTAATGTGTAATATTTGCGGCGTTTTTAAAAAAAACGCCGCTAAAAGTCTATTTTGCTGTAGTGGTTAATGGAATTTGACCATTAGTAAAAACAAACATCAATATATGACAAATTATTTTGTAATGGTGGCATGTAAACATGTTGTCGATAAACATGCTCCCTCCTCACTCCCCCTACTTTTTTTTTTAATTTCTCGATGTAAACATGCCACTATTTTTAAGGTTTTATTCACCTCGGTATAAATATTGGTGTGTAAAAGAGTTACCAACAAATAAATCTTGAGAATACAATGAATCTTAATGATTGTCTGTGTTTTCAACTGATGAAAACAATCCACTAAACACTATATAGCAAGAATATTAATTTCTATAATAAAAAACTTCTATAATAAACTTTTTATTATAAAATAATCTATGAATATTACAAAATGGAACTTTCTTTACAAATTCTTAGTGCGTCTTCCAAATGAAATTTGACTTTCATTTATAAGAATTCTTACGTCTTCAAACATAACTATCTAAATAAATGTCCATATGGATATTTGCATATCTTTGCAATAGTCATAACTATTCTAATAGGTATCTATATAAATGATCATAACTTAAATAATTAAGTAGAGGTGAACAAAACTTGATTCGACTTGAAAAAATGAATTGTTTTTCAAATTTGAGTTAATCGAATTGGGTTATTTGGTTTTTCAGATAAACTTGAATAAGTGATTCAGTTTCTCAAGATTGACACGAGTTTAATTCTACAAATTAAATAACTACAATAATTCGAATAACTCAAATTAAAAATTGGTGTAAATACCTCCTAGGTCCCTATAAATTTTACAAAATTAAGCAAATTGGTCCATTGTAAACAAATTTACAAAAAGCTTCAAAATACTCTTCAAATTTTTCTTGTGCTGGTTGTTGACTGCGAAGCGTGAAGCAATGAATGTAAGCTCATCCTGAGCTTGATTTTCTTCAGCAGCTTGAGCCTGATTAGGCCGTTGCTGCTGCACTTTGTTTCTACAAATTCTAAAATCATGGCCAAATTGCTTACAGTTTTTGCACTGTACCCCAGGTCTTGTTGGACAAAACTTTTTTGAATGACCCATCTTCCTACAATTCGAGCATGGTGGATACTTTTTCTTTTCATCATCTCTTTTTGGCATCTCTTTTGCTTGATTCCATTTCTTCTTGCCTTTGTTGCTTGAAGAACATAGAGTTTCCTTGTTTCATGCTTGGTAAGCACCTTCTGCGTGCCCTTCTTCTCTGCTCGCTCTTCTTTGCTCTTGTGCATATAGAGCATTTATGAGCTCTGACAGAGAGATTGTTGTCAAGTCTCTCAAGTCCTCCAAGGATGAAATCTTGGACTTATACTTCTCAGGCAACATTGTGATGACTTTTTCAACGACCCTTTGGTCACTGAACTGATCTCTAAGCAACCTTATATTTTTGACAATGGTCATGATCCTGCCTACATATTGCTTGATAGTTTCAATTTCTTTCATCTTCAGGTTCTCAAAGTCTCTTCGCATATTCAAAAGTGTTGTTGTCTTGTCTTCTCCGTCCCTTGGAACTCCTTCTTCAATCTATGTTAGGCTTGTTTGGGAGTTTCAAAAGCCATAATTCTTGTGAAAATAACATTAGACGCACCATTCTGAAGGCAAGACAAAGCCTTATACTTATTAGCAGCCTCATTGATGTGCTGTCTATTTTGAGCTATCGTTGGATTAGCTCACAACAATGGTGGTTCTCTCTGAATCAACAACTTCCAAAAAATCATATGCCTGAAGATACATCTTCATCTTCATTACCCAAGTATAGTAGTTTTCTCCAGCAAAAATAGGAGATGGAGGTGGTGTAAAACTTCCAAACGACATTGCAATACAAACAAGATACAATTGACACTCTTTTCAACAAGAAAAAAAATACACACAAGGCCCTTAAAGACTTGGGCTCTTGACACCAATTGTTTGAGTTTAGAGAAGTTGAGAGAATAAAACAAGGAAAAATACTTAGCAGATTTTTTACTGTTATAACATTTTTACTCGTCATCATTTTCTTTACACATGAAATACAATATATATGGGTGTATTGGTTACAGAGAATTCAACAAACCCCACTAAAACACCTTGTAAATACAAAGATGAAACTTATACATAAACTGGTTAGGTAAAAGTCAATACCTAAAAATGTCTCTGCTTGCTTTAACAAGTAATCTTAGCAAGCAGACTAATTACAAAATATCACCAGCAGAATATGCCAACCCTTCTTGTAATACATTTGGGGTTCGCCAACAACTCATAACAGCTCGCATTTGACTTAGCAAGCAACTTGAGTTGAGCTTGCAGCTTTAGGTGAGCTCGCAGCTTCAGGGAGCTTGCAACTTCAAGTGAGCTCGCAACTTCACGGGAAGAGTTCGCCATTGCATGAATGGCCACTTCGCAACAAGCTTGATTCCCAATCAAATATGTGAACATGCTGCTTCGGTACGCATGTGACACTCTGCCAGGCAATAGGCAAAGCCATCCACAAATTGTAATTTCAATGGTTTGTTGGAAAATATGGACATCACATATATAATAAGGGTAATTACTTGATATTATTTACTATCATAATAGGATAGCCCAAATTAAAAGTGATCTAATTTTGTTAAGGTTTATTGGGCTTTAGTTATTAAATAAAGTATGTGTCAAATATGTGTAGATATTCTAGTAACTAATTTCTAATTAAAAATGGGCTGATTAGAAATTAGGGTTAATATGCAAAAGTGATGTATTAGGGTTATGGTCCCCAAATTACACATAAAATAACTTTTCTAATATTGCATCTTTATAAAAGAAAGAGCCACCTTCTCTAGAATACATATGTGCTAATTTGAAAGGTTAAAACCGCAAGAACCGTAGATTTCAAGAAATTGATGAATTCAAGTACGTTTCCGCATCTAGTTTTGTTCTTGATTTATTTTTTGATAATTTGACATGATAGACCCTGATTTATAGTTTGTTAAGTTTTATATCAAATATTATTAGGCTTAAATCAATATATATACTTTGGATGTATTAATTGATTTGGTGATTAACCCTCATACAATACTTTGATATAGTTGAGTAGAATAATTTGGTGCAAGTAAAATTATGGATTAAGTTATGAGCTTTTAATATTTATTATGCTTTTTATATTTGGGTTTGGACTTAGAAGCATAATGCGATTAGCAATCCTGATTTTCTTTTCGGTAATACTTTTTTGGTTCATTGAGTATTATTTATTTATTTATTGTTTCTTAAGTTTGCATAATGATATGTTTAAGGTAGAATTTTGGAATATGCATGCTTTTGATTTTTTTTTTTATTTGTGATTTTCAGTTCAGTGGTTTTAGTTTTTGGTAAAAGTATTTTGGTAGCAAAAAAGTTTATTTTTATGATATATATATTTTAAGAATTTAGTTTTAAGTTTGGTTATATAATATTAGGTTTTGGCTTCTTATGATTCCAAATATTTGGTTAAATTTTGACGATATGGTTTATTGTATGAATTATGTGATATGCCAACTATTATGATTTTGTTTTTGAGATTTATTGGCTTGAAAATATTTTTCAAGTATTCATGCAAATATCTGTTTAATCGTAAATACACTTTTGGACTTACATGATACAGAGTAAATTTTTCTATTTAATTTTTGAATACACGTATTTACGTGAATAGCTTTGGTGTTTTGTCTATGCTAAATTTATGAATACATATGTTTGTTAATTATTTTTGGGTTATTTTGGAAACTATAAAACAATAAAGTTTCAACCTTTAACTCTTATGGAAATTTTATATTTAAATATTGGTATATTTATACATATTTTAAAAATTTTAATATGAGAGTGAAGAATATACTTACGGGTTACTGCTTTTATTTGCTTTTTACAAATTTAAAAACAAGATTACAAATTGCCACATTCCAAGCACGTGAATTCAGGGACTTATTTTAACATTTTAAAAGGTATTCATATTCAAATAATTCGGGGAGCTTGTTCATTAGCTAAAATAGGCCTCAAATTAATATAAAGACATTATTTACACCGATTGCATAAATTAGTGAAACTTTTTGAAATGGAATTGGGTGTGGTTCGCCAGGCCCAAGCAATAGTGCAAAACCTGGGCGACGATCGAGAGCCGCAGTAGCAAGCTAATGTGATGGACTCACCCACTCAAAAAAAAAAAATTTAATATCGTGCGATCCAATGGATCACGTATCAGATATTAAACTGATAAGAACAGATACTACACTTGATCTTAGCCAAAAGGCCGAGAAAGGTATGCTTTCATTCATCAAGCATCGGGCAATTTAAAGTCTGCTTCTCGCTTGTTCTTACGTACTCTTCCTGATATGGGATTTTATGCAAATCAGTTACAAGAGCCGCCTACTGGTGCTCCTATAAAGACTGAATCCTTCCTGAATAGACTGATTCTGGGCCACTTAGGATTTGATTCAACAACCAAGGTACCATACAACAAGAAAACAACTGTCCTAACCACCAAAACTTTGAAAAACAAACACTGCATTTGCAATTTATAAATCAAACCAGGAATAGGATTATGGCTCTGCTCAAAGAAGCAGCAATGGCAAAAGCATTAGTTGTATCTATGTTGAAATGGAAGTCCTTGTACAACATTGTTTCCCGGATAGAAGTCTTCCGCTTTGGATCATTGCAGACGGACCTTCCCATAAACAAACAGTACACAGTTCTGTATCAGACACCTTTTCTTTCATTGTAAAAAGCAAGTTTAGCTTGAATCCCAATCAAATACGTGAACTTGCTGCTTCGGTTCGCATGTGACACTCTTCCAGGCAATAGGCAAGCCATCCACAAGTTGTAATTTCAATGGTTTACTTTCTTCCTTGTTTCCGTCTCCTATATCTTTTGTTTTATTATTCTTTTCTATTCTACAGCTTAGGACTCTACAATTTTTGTCATTTTCATGGAGAATGGGAGAATATAATCTGACTTAGCCGATATCTATTTTCAAGATTTATTATTACAGAGTTCTTTCTTTTTAACCTTCTTTTGATATTGACTGCTTTCAAGATCCATATATTTTGTTCTCCATGATAAGCTTACATCTGTTTCATGTCCAACGATATGTACGCAAACCAGAATCAATTTTGCAAGTTATCTTCGGTGATTTCCAGACCACATTTAAAAATTTCAATAAAATATGAAGAAATTGATCACCTACCTAGGCTTTGAAAGAGCCTAATATTCTTCATTATTCTCACTCTATAAATACTACATCATCCGGTTTACATCTCCACAGCTCAAAAACCTGTTCGATCATTTCCTAAAATCAGTAGAAAATAATGGGTGTTTTCACTTACGAATCTGAGATTGTTACTTCAATCCCACCAGCCAAGATGTTTAAGGCTTGCATCCTTGACGGGGACACTCTCATTCCCAAGATTGTTCCCCAGGTTTTTAAGAGTGTTGAGTACTTGGAAGGCAATGGTGAGCCTGGGAGCATCAGGAAGGTCACCTTTGCACAAGGTTATTTAGCTTATTTATTTAACTTCATATTTTGAGCCAAATCTAATATACGATTAAGTTTGAAGGAATAAAGGATGAAAATGATGTGGTTTTTGGACATGTATGTTGCAGGAAACCAATTCAATTACATGAAACAGAAGGTAGAAGCATTAGACAAAGAAAAATTTGAGTACATTTACAGTGTGATTGAAGGCGATACGCTGATGAACATGCTCGACAAAATAACTTATGAAATAAAGTTAGAAGCCTCTCCAGGTGGGGGATCCATATGTAAGACTAGTAGTAAGTATTACACCATTGGTGACATTGAGCTCAAGGAAGAGGCAATCAAGGCAGGCAAAGAAAAGGCTTCGGGTGTATTGTTCAAGTCCATCGAAGCCTACCTCGTCGCAAATCCTAACGCCTATTGAAATTGCATTCACTACAATGAATATCAAGAAATTGGCCTTCTCCTCTTCTAGCTTTTACTTCTACAGCAAATCAGCTTCAAATTTCGAATAAAGACTTCATAGTTTGCCTGAAATAAACAAAAGAGCAGACGATGTATTTACTGAATCTTGTTGTGTGAGATATTCATTGAGAACAAAGAGTTGGTCATCTTTCATCTGAATAATCCTTGTCCTATTAGCCACCTTTAACCATTAGTTGCATAAGTTAAATGTTATAGAGCTGGCTCATGGATTAAACATGTGTAGTTCATAATCCATTTACTCAAGACATTTACCAGAAAATTTAACAATTTCAGTTATGATTCCATGATCTGAAAATTTTTCCTCTCATAGTACTACTGCCAGAGGATTCTGGATTAGTCTTGCCAATAATTTCAACCAGACTCATCATTTTGTATAACTGAAAAAAATCAGTATGCAACACTCAACATTAAGTCTGTATAACATAATGCTAGAATTGATGAATTAAAGGTACTCATTGACTGCAGGAACCTGATAACAGGATAGAAAATGCAAGTGCTGAAGATGGTTTTAAGTACCCAACACTTAAAAGTTCTAGGCTATAAAAACTGAAATGGGGTTAAAGTGAGTTTTTGGGAAAATCCTAGGGACAATTAAAGTATAAGATATTCACCCTTTGTTCTATCTTACAAGAACAAAACCATGTTAAATTTGGAACATAAATCACTGATCAACTGAATTTCTGGAACCACGTACGGTGGCTGTAATAACATAATATTCAGGATTTCATATTAATACTTTTGCTGCAACATGTTTTATTTCTAGAAAACTAACAAACTATCACCGAAAGTTTCTTTGTTGCTCCGACTATTCATTATTCTTGAAGTACCCATACATGGTACTTATGTTATCCGGACATTAGTATGGGGATATGATACTCATAAGACTCTCTAGATACATGAAACACATAATAAAATTGAAGATAACTGTGTTAGATACATACGGCTGTCCGGAAATCTGACTCATGTGGAGTACTCTATTGATTACAATGTCAAAATTGAAGATAACTGTGTTAGATCCAAGGTCTTGATTCCTTAAAATATTAGTGTATTAGAGTCTTTTCTTTTCAATCTTCTTCAGAGTTCCAATAATATTGGTCTCATGATTCAATGATTTGTTGGTTTATGGTAAGCTTGATGTTGTATATTGAAGAGATAAGTAAGATATGTACACAAACCAGAATCATTTGAAAATTTTTAGGTGCTTTTCTCATACTAAAGTACAAAATTTCACTAAATGGCAAAAATCCCATAAAATATAAAGAAATCACCAAAGATTCCAGAGGGCCTAAAACTCGCAAACAGCTAAATCTTGAAGCTGACACTATAAATACTACAATTATATATCAGATATGTACATCACCGGCAAACATAAAACATATCCTCTGCAAAGTAACCAAATCCCAAATCACTTGAAATCATGGGTGTTTTCACATATGAATCTGTGGTTATTACAGCGATCCCACCAGCAAAGATGTTTAAGGCTTGCATCCTTGATGGTGACACATCCTTGATGGTGACACTCTCATTCCCAAGATTGTTCCACAGGCTTTTAAGAGCGTTGAGTACATTGAAGGCAATGGTGAGGCTGGTAGCATCAAGAAGGTCACCTTTGGAGAAGGTCTGCTCATTTATATAATTTTGAATCATATACATATATGTATATTAAGTCTGAAGGGAAAAGGGTGAAAGCTATGTGTTTTTCTTTATGCAGGAAGCCAACTCAAATACATGAAGCAGAAGGTTGAAGCAATAGACAAGGAGAAATTTGTGTACATTTACAGTGTGGTTGAAGGTGATGCATTGATGAACAAGCTTGAGAAAATCACTTACGAGACAAAGTTAGAGGCCTCTCCAGATGGGGGATCCGTATGCAGGACTACTAATAAGTATTATACCATTGGTGACTTTGAGCTCAAGGAGGAGGGAATCAAGGCTGGCAAAGACAAGGCTTTGGGAATATTCAAGGCCATTGAAGCCTACACCCTGGACAATCCTAACGCCTTTTGAAAATACCTGAATATTGAGATTGCATCCACTGCATGCAATGAATATCAAACAATTGCCTTTTTTCTTCTAGTTTTTGGTGTTGCAGCATACGACCTTCAAACTGCTAATAAGAGTTCATAGTTTGCCCTGGTTACCAGGAAGCTTGAACTGAAATGTAAAGCATGTAATAATCAAAAGAGCATCCAATGTGTTTACTGAATCTTGTTGTCAGATATCCATTGATAATAAAGAGTTCGTCATCTTTCATCTTTCAAGTTTAAGAAGAAATTTGAAACTTATTCTGACAGATATTCCTTAAAATTCAACCTGGAAGAGAAACTATATTGACATATATACTTCATACATTTACTCAAAATTTGAGTAATTTCAGTCATAATTCCATGATCCCAAAATTGTTCCTCTCACAGTTCTAAAATCAAGTATTTAACTACTGCTAGAGGACTGTGGATTATTACCATCAGTAACTTTTCATTTTATATATCTATAGTGGAAATGTATCCATATCCAAAACTCATCATCAAG
This sequence comes from Gossypium australe, assembly GCA_005393395.2. NCBI lineage: Eukaryota > Viridiplantae > Streptophyta > Magnoliopsida > Malvales > Malvaceae > Gossypium > Gossypium australe. The sequence continues at coordinate 143,899,431 of CM016616.1, read as the reverse complement.
TCCAGGTAACATAATGAAAGAAATGATAAATGGAAGGTACCTATTGACTGCAGCAACCAATAACTCAATAGGAAAATTGAAGTGCTGAAGATGGTTTTAAGTACCCAACACTGAAATGGGGTTAAAGAGAGTTTTAGGGAAGATTTGTTCTGTCTTAGGGGATAAGTATTAGGAGTAACATGTTTTAATCTCATTCTTAATACTTTGATGTTAATGGTGAATTTTATACTCTTAATCCTTTAAATTCATATTTTTATACTTAATAGAGTGTTTGGAAGTAAAAGGAGCAAAAACCAGAAAAATCAGAGAAGGGTACAGGACCCACACGGGCTGATCCTTTCACATGACCATGTGAGCCACACGGGATGCCACACGATTATGTGGCAAGTCGTGTCGAGTTCGTATATTGACACTCTAAATTACTATGATATTCTATGTTAAGATATAAATCAACATTTTCTGTTTTCATAATTAATAATAACCTTATAATCTATATGAAAATGGAAGCATTTAAAAAAAAAAAGAGGGGGAAGGGGTAAAAGTAAATGTCTATGAAAGAAAGACAAATTATTGCTTTGTGAAATGTAAAAGTGAATGTAAAAGGAAATACACATCAAGATAATTATTACTATTTTGCTAACTTAATATTCTTATCATTAAGTTAAGAGGTGGTTGATAACATTCATTATATTATTACTTAATAAAAATTTAACGGGTAAACTATTTAGATAATCACCTAAATTTTAACGCGTTACTGTTTTAGTTATTCAATTTTTTTATTAATTTAATTACTCCTATAACTCGATTTATTTTTTAATCACTCTATTATTTAAATGTCTTGGTCATTAAACATAAATGTTGACGTAACATTATTTTGAATAATATAATATTTAAAAATATATATGAAAATCTTTATATGGATTAGATTTGAAAATAAAGCATCTTAAAAAATGGGGATAAATTATAAAATTATATATGAACTTTGGTTTAATGTGCAATTTGACATATGAACTTTAATTTGATACAATTATACATAATACATATGAAACTTTAATTATGGTTCAAATGTATATATGAAACTTTAATTTTGACTCAATCATGCTCATTTAAAGAAATAAATACACCAATTTATTTTTATATTCTATAAATATAATTATATGCGTATGTAATATATAAACATAAAATGATGCTATATCAATAATTGTGTTAATAATTTATGAGAATTTGATCAAATCAAAATTTCATGTATAAAATTACATGTAATGGGCCATTTTTGCCCGGGCCCAGATCAAAAAAAAATAAACACAAATTTAAACCAAAATAATTAAAGTTCAGAGTCCATTTACAACAAGTTACAGGCCCAAAATTACAAACCGAAAAGAGCCTAAAGTTAAAAAAAAAAAAACCCTAATGGCCCAATGGCCTAATAGCCTAAACAATTTCAAGCAAAAAAAAAGAACCTAGAGCCCTGGCCGCTCCTCCTTGATTGCACCGCCCGTGCCTCGTCCCGAGGGCCTGGCACCCTTGCTGTCGCCGTTTCACCAAAGAAGCAAGAGGAACACCTTTCCCGCCTCCGTTGACCTCACCAACGCCTGTAGCAAAGACAGAAAAGAGGACAGGAGCAGCAAAAAAATAGGGTATAATGAACAATAGATATTGGCTATAAAAGTCGTTACTAGATTGTAATTTTTTTATGGAGAAATACGATAAAAAATAATCAAAAAAGAAAAATAGAGACGAAAAAATCAAAAGAGAAAGAAATAAAACAACTATAGTTTCTTACAGAGGTATATTTTCATTTTTTTTTCGAATATAGTATACATGGATACATATATATTCAAAAATACGAAACTTTTTTACCTTTTGTTGTGGTCAAAGAAGACGGAACCGAAGAGTTCCTTTGACTTTTTTCGATTTTCTAGAAAGCTTCCAAGCTTTTTGATATCAGATCGGGGTCGGGGGAAGCCAAACGGTAAAAAAGACCTCTTTTTGTATTCTCTGGCCACTGTGGACGGCGGCGCCCTCGCCGGTGACCAGCGGCCGCCACGGTGGCCAATGGCCGGAAATCGGAGAGGCCAGAGAGAAATCAAAGCTCCCCAAATTAAAAAAAAAACTGAACATAATGTTTTTTTTTTTAATTTTGACTTTTATAAGCCCTGTAAAACGGCATCGTTTTAGGGTTGATTCCAATAGCCCAAAACGGCGTCGTTTCATCCTTGACCTGCGCGCCGACCCGATCCGCCAGAGGATATGCGCTTTTTTTTTGTCCAAGGGTATATTTGTGCAAATGGTCCTTCTGCTTTTGCGGCGCGCTTTAATCTAGTCCTTTTTACCTTTTTTGAGCTTTTTAAATTTGGCCACTGATTTTTTCGTGTGTTTCAATTTAGTCCCCAATTCGTTGATCTGCAAAAGAAAGGACACGTGTCCTGGGGATGGGGTTAATTTCTTATTTAGTCCCCGCTTGTTTTTGCGCATTTGATTTTAATCCTTTACTTTATTTCATTGTTTAATTTATTTATTTTATTATGATTTTTACTTTAAATTTTGTTTAGGTTCTGATTTAGTCCCTTACTTTCGATCTTTTATATTTTATTTTTCTTTTTATGTATTTATTTATTTGTATTTATACAATTATTGGTTTTTCTATTTCTTTATTTTTCTTTTTTTTCCTCAATAATATTATATTATTTTATCTATTATTATCATTATTTATTTATGTACTTTATCACAAAGTGTACCCTCAATTTCATTTATATTTTAATTTGATCCTTTATTTTCAATATTTTATAAACTATTTTCCTCAATATTCATTCATGTATTTATTTATTTATTTATTTTCTTTATTATGTTTAAAAATTAGTATTGTCATTTCATGTGCATATTATTATTATTATTATTATTATTATTATTATTATCATTATTATTTACTTTATTATTTATTTTATTTTTCTTTGATTGTTCATATTAGTGTTAAAATAGTATATATTATGTGATTATCGCCATTATGTGCATTATGAAATGTTCTATTAGTAATTTATATTATTGTCATTTATCGATGCGACATTTCATTCGTATATCATCGTTCCGTTTTCTACATCACCATTTTATCTCATTTCGTTAAAATCACGTCAAAAATCGTGTTTAAACGTATTTATCTGTAATAGGTCGGTTTATACCCCGAATAAGAGAAATACACATAGTTTAAATATTACACTTGTTATTATTCAAAATTTTTCAAATTAAGACAATATTTCGTATTTGGAGATTCGAGAAGTTGTACCCTAACTTAGGGGGTTTCAATTTTTCTCGTTGAACCTAAATAGCAAAATATCCTTTTAGAATTAAAATTCATAAGATTTCAAATAAAAAAATAAAGGCAAGCTTATTCTCAAAGGTTCAAGGCGTCGTATCCTAACTTACGGAATGTGAAACCTTGTTATCACGAGACGAGAGGGTCTTTAACGTTTGTTTCGATTTATTCAAGCGATTTTTTTAAGTAAAATTAACATTAATACAAAGAGGGATCGTATTTTAAACTATTTTCAAATTTTCAACTTTCGACACTAAGACATGAATTAATCAATTAGGTACCAATTTTGGTCGTCACGAGGGTGCTAATCCTTCCTCGTGCGTAAACTACCACTTTTTACACCATTGGTTACATTCAGATCACTCCAGACCTAATACTCCAAATCAAGGAAGCATCCGAGAAGCGAGCCCTTATTTTGAAAGCTATTGAAAATTATGTGTTGGCAAATCCCGATGTCTGATTTGTCTTACCCAAAAACTGTATTTGATTTGGGTAGTAAGTCGTTTTTCTATCTGGATTTCATCATTTCTATTTCCTTTGTAATAAAAGTCTTTTGAGTTGTTATCATCTTTCATATATACTTGAAACCAATGGTTTATGGTTCATGACACTAACACTCTTATTATTTGTAAACCTCTAGCTTTTGTTTGTGTTTTTAAGATTGGATTTATAGTTTTGTTAATTACTTATGTACTTTTTCATGTTTCTATATATGGGATCTTTTGCTTGGTTACTAAACTCTTACATGGTTTTTAGATTCTCTTTAGTGTCTAACACTATGGAAAAAAAGTTGACATCAAGAGTCTATTTTGTACTTCATGTTTTATTTTACCTAAATACTACCCTACTCGAACACGATTATTCTTAAACCATAAAACGGATAAGGACACGTGTACTTATACCACACAATAAAAACAAATTTCATTCAAATATTCTTATTCTATAATTAAAATTTTTTATTTCATGCGAAAATATATTTATATGTTAGGCTTTTTAATTATGAACGTTAAAATATGACAAGGATTGTCTTTATTGGTGATATTCATTAGAATGGGAAGTTACCTTGTGGATGGTGGGGTAGGATCCCAAACTCTACAACAACAGTGGACGTAATCTATGGAGAAACACACACAAGGGGGAACTTAAGGTCAAAATTGTGGTCTCTTAAAATGCCTTTCAAACTAGTAATGTCAGAACTATGAACTCGTGTCTCCCATGCAAAGTGGAAATCCAAAGAAGAATTGGATCAACTGAGACCAACTGTGCCATCTGTCTTGAGGAAGATGAAAGTGAAGATGATAAACCATAAATGTAACATAGTTTAATTCCATGCTTGGCATATTTTTGGATGCTTTATGATGAGAATTAGTGAATTTGATGCTCCTAATCCCTTAAATTCATGTTTCTATACTTAGGAGAGCATTTGGGAGCAAAAGGGGCCAAAATCGGAGTTTTCAGGATCCACATGGGCTGGGCACACGCCCATGTAAGCCATACGGGCTGACCATATGCCCATGTGCCAGCCCGTGTCGATTTCGCACCCTGCTTCCCTGTTACGTGGAAAAACTTAATTTTTAGGATTTCTGAGCATTCTAAAGTCTATAAATACACACTAGAAGAGGACTTAAAGGGATATACAGAGTTAAACGAAGAAAAAACTCGAAGAATGCCAACGGATCCAACTCAGAAGCAAGTTCTCCTTCAAGACTGAAGATCTCCATTCAATTTCTCTCGAAGTTTTTTGGTTTCTTTATGTTTTGTTGTTTTCCTAATTTTGAGATGTTTTCCCCCAAAAGTATGAACTAAATTCCCTAGATACCTAGGGAAGATGAAACCTAAGATAGATCTTATTATTTGACGTTTCTGAATTACATGATAAATATTTGTTCTTGTTCTTAATTATGTATTCTTAATCATTGCCTTAATATTTTCATGATATTAATCCAAGTTTGATGTGCTTAATCAGTGGAGCAAAAGTCCTTACTTAAGAGTAGATCTAGCATAATTAACCGGAGTTGATTGCAATCCTAGAAATAGGACGACATAAATATGCCAGATTAGAGTCAAATCTAATAAGAGAATCCATAAATCAAGTTAATGCGACGATAGGGGTTTTAATTAGAAAGAGATTTCAATTAATCAACCTAGAGTCAGTTGTTTTTATTCTCAAAAGAGATATTAACATAAGTTAGGGATTTCTACGGATCAAGAAAAGTGAATAAATCGTTTAATTCAGATTTTGAATAATGAGTGAAGTCTAGGCGATTCTTTCCTGGGTATTGTAACATCATAAAATTTGAAATTTTATGTGTTGCATTATTTCTTGCGTTAAGCTAGTTAAATTACTAATCGTGTATGTTTTAAGGTCTTAATAAGGCTTGGGGTTTAATTGGGCTTTAGTAAAAATTTGGTACTTCAGCACTTTAAGGAGATATAGTAAGTGACCCCAATGCTTATGGAAATAAATGAGTAATTTGCTAGCATAAAGGAGCTTATGGTAAAGGGGATATGGCGCCACATGAAGGACTTTGAGGGAGGAGCTTCAAATCCCATATTGTGCAAATTTTGACTATTTTTTTGTATTCTTTCCCTAAGTGTCGGCCAAGATAGTATATAAGGCAAGGTGGACTTTTTAATTTTGGCAAGGTGGCTAAAGAAATAAGGAAAGGATGAAGGTAGGGAAAGAAATCAAAAGAAAAGGCAAGTATCGGGAACATGTTGGCCTTTTTCAAGGAAGATGTTTTGGAAAGTTTTGGTTGGCCAAATTTTGACCTTATTGTCATGTTATGGACGGTTTTGGTATAGGGAGAGGTAGCCGAATTTTCTTTGTCTTTTGGTAAAAACTTTGGTGCTTGTTTTGGCCAAAATTCCTTTAGCATCATTTTGTGTCATTTTTCTTTCTCTCCAAATTTCTTCTTCTCTTTGCCGAATCTTCAAGCCTTTAGTGTGCATTTTTGTTTCTTCATTTCTGTCTTGTTGCCGAAAGTACCAAACCATTGAGATCAAAATATTTTTTCATTCATCTTCCCTTGAAAGCACTCCTTCTCCATTTTTCCTTTCTTTTCTTTTTCACAAAATTCTTCAAGCCTTCTTTCTTCTTTTCTAATCCATACCACCATAGCCGAATATTATTGCTCATTTTCCCTCCATAGTCGAAACCTTCATCTCTTCTTTATCATTTTTTTCTCATTTGGGTTGACATTCTTTCCTCGATTAAATTGGTAAGTGAATTCTTTTCTATGTACATATTCTTTTCTTTCTAGCCGAATAGGTATATATCACTATTCGATTGCACATCTTGATCTTAATCGAAATAGTGTTATCTTCCACTCCTTCGTATCTTAATCACCCTCTTTTTCGTAGTGTTCTAAGTGGAAGGCTGTGTATCGTTCTAGCCCTAAGTCGAACGGTGGAAATTGGATCCTATATCGTTAAGGTAAGGAATTCTTCATGGATTATTTGAAATCGTTCTGTATTCGTTTAAGTTATTTTCGGGATAATAGTGGTTGTGACTAATCGACTACATATCTTAGGGTCTAAATCGCTCGATCGATTGACTTCTTGATCATACGATTATAGTGGTAAGCCGAATCTTTTGTCATTAGACAATCCATATTTTTATCGTAATATCGTTTTGACTAAAATCTTATTCAATGGAGGCAAGCGATATCGAATCAAAAGGGATAGCGATTAGAGATCGCAAAAGGAGCGGATTTGCGATCCCTACTCCTAAATTCAAACGAAGGGCAGTATCGGCGGTTCGGGATTTTCCACCAGGTTGTGGACCATCATCCGGGGAGAATCGACAAATCGTGGTCGTTCACAATTTCAAGGGTAAACACTTTAGATCGTTTATTTTAGACTTTGATTAATAAAATCACATATGTCGATTAATCGAGTGTTACGATATCTTAGGTGTCGACGATCAAGAAGGCTTAGTGCTTACCGTAATCAGGTGTGTAATCTCACACCGTTTTTCGTAGGTTTAAGATTGATATCATATTGGAAATAAATCACTATGATTAAAATCGTAATATGGTGTAAACCGGGAAAAATGGCCTAAATTTCACTATTTTGATAAAATTGACAAAATCGGTAATAACACTGTGAGAATTACAAAAATGCCCCTAAATGGCCAAATTACGAAATTGCCCCTAATGGGCCGATTGATATATTGCCTTAATGGGCCGATTGATATATTGCCTTAATGGGCCGATTGATATATTGCCTTAATGGGCCGATTTGATAGATTGCCTTAATGGGCTGATTTGCAAGTGTTACAATGGGCCGAATTTTTGTAATGAATCTCTAAATTATTTATTGTTGTTTATATTTGTAAATATCATGATTTGCTATGTATGATGCATTTACATGATTTTGCATGGGATAGGAAAATGTTGAAGAGAAGTGGTTCCGGTGGCACTGCCACAAAAATGCTTGTTAATATGATACTGTGATTCTGGTGGCTTGGCCACAAATCAAAATTTGTTATAAATGGCATAATGCCTGCGATTGGTGTGTTTGGCGGGGTGGGTTGACTTGATCCCCACAGGTGTGATGGGATGGTACGGGTGGTGTGTAGCGGATGGACTATTAGGTTGGTTTGGGATTGCATTACATTCATATGATATATTTGATACATTATGATGTAAAAAGGGGCTTAGGCCCAAAATATTGCTAAATGGGTTTCAGGCCCAGTGGACAACGGTAAGGGGGTTATGCACTGAGTTCTAGTAACTCACCCTGTTTCCTTAACCCTTGCAGGTAATGCTCAGTGACGTGGACTTGGGCCGTGGATGACTTGGTAGGGGCCATACTTCAGAAACGGTTTTATTTGGACTTAGATTTCTCGTTTACTTTATTACTTTACTATTTTGGGTTAAATGTTGTAGTAAGGCCTCTGGTTTATTTTATATTGCTTTATATTTGACGTACTTATATTTTGCTCAAATTACTTTAAATGGGATTTTTCTAAAAACTTAAACAAAAGATTTTCTAAAATGGATGCACAAATGGTTTTTATAATAAACTTATATAAATATCTTTAACTCGGAAATTTTCTCTCAAATTTTCATCAATAGTTTTCAAAAGTCACGGTTTGTAAAATCGTTAGTTCAAATTTATCGATTTATCAATCAATCTTCAAAGTTAGTAATATTTTGTCAAATCAAAATTGTTTTTCTTCACTTTAACAAATCAATACCTATTTATGTACGAATGAAAAGGACTTAAATATTTTTTTTTCTCGTGTGACATGTCAGATCCAGCCATAACGCATGGGCCGGGTTTGGGGTGTTACAAGTATTGTCTCTCTCATCGGTTTTCTTCAAATATTTTCCTAGTTTATTCTCTGATTATGTTAAAATAAATCCCTTCAATTTATTCGGCTAGATAATAAAAAAGATAGTAACTATAAATACTACAAACCAGAATCAATATTGCAAGTGGTGATTTCCAATTTATATTGCAAAATTTCAACAATAAATTAACAATCCGATAAAATATGAAGAAACAAAACACCTGGCTAGGATTTGAAAGAGGCTATTGATTGCTGGATTTCAGAGTTTTAAATTTATATAAATGAGAATGATTGAACCTGGAAACTAACTCTGACAACGGTTGAGGCAAGTGCACCTATCGAACAGTAGTATAGCTTAGGCAAGACCGGATTGCCGAACCCAAAGGAACTAAAAGTACTAATACTAACTTTCTTTTTATTATCTAGCCTAAAATAAGTGAAGTTGTTATCTAATCTAAAATTAACTAACTACTAAGCTAAAGACTCAAGACAAAAAGAACGAATTGGGAAATGCTGTTGGGAAAACTCAGTTGATCACGACGATACCCTTAGGAAGAATCCAGCTAGACTTCACTTGTTATCTAACACTGAACCAGACGATTTATTCACTTGAGTTGATCCGTAAGATTCCCTAAGTTATATTAAACCCTCTCTCGAGGCGAATAATGTCTAACCCTAGGTCGATTAATTGAAATCTCTTTCTAATTAAAACCCCTAGAATCGCATTAACTCGTTCTATGGACTCCCATATTAGGTTTCACCCTAATCCGGCAAAATCTCGTCACCCTATCTCTAGGCATGCGATCAACTCCGCTTAATTATGCTAGATCTACTCTTAAGCAGGGACTTTTGCTCCTCCACCTAAGCACATCCAACTTGAATCAATATCCCGGAAATATTAACACAAGAATTAAGCACACATAATTAAGAACAAATCAAGTATTTATCATATAGTTCAGAAAACAATAACAAGATCCGTCTTAGGTTTCATCCCCCTCAGGTATCTGAAGGGTTTAGTTCATAACAAATAAAGAAAACATCTCAGAAGAAAAGATAAAACAAAACATAATAAATCCCTAAAACCCCCTGAAGGAATTGAAGGAGAGATCTGTCGTCTTGAGTAGAATTCGGGCTTCTTGAGATGGATCAACTGGCTATCTTCGAGTGATTCCCACAAATCTGACCTTTTCGGCTTGGCTCCTTGGCCTAGCTCATCGCCCCCTTTCAAGTAACACTTAGGGTGTTTATATAGGCTATTGGAATGCGTTTCTTTGGCCCTAAGTATCCTTTTCCGATTGAAATTGCTCTTCGCTACGACAGGGACACGGCCATGTCACACGTCCGTGTGAATGGTCTTTAAGCCGTGTTCGGACTTCTTTAATGAGGCACGGCCATGTGAATCGAGATCAGGCCGTGTTCTAGTTGCTCAATGAGGTACAGCCGTGTGGTCTTGGGCCAAGGCCGTGTGGATTTGGTGATATGGCCCATTTACTCCGTTTTGGGCCCGTTTTAAGTTCTTTTCATCCTCGGGTGCTTTCCTGAGTATAAGATATGAAAAGAAAGGATTAAAAACACCTTTTTACATGAATCAAGGAATAAATCATCCGAAAATATGCTAAATGTGGGATTAAAATATGTTATTTTTACGATTTATCAGCTATTCTTCGTTGTTCCCAGTCTATAAATACTACATCATCTGACCTACATCTCCACAACTCAAAAACCTGTTTGATCATTTCTGAAATCAGTAGAAAGTCATGGGTGTTTTCACTTAAAAATCTCAGGTTATTACTGTAACATCCTAGATTAGGGGTTATGCGGTTAGTGTATAATCCATGTAAGAGAAGGCTTAGTATGTAGTTGGGAGTGTTTTAAGGGTTTTGAGAATCCAATGATGTAGGAGGAAGTTTTGGAAAAATATTAGAATTTTAAGTCTAAAGGAGAAGCTAGGTGAAGGAGGCCTTAAGGAAAATTTTAGGCGCTTTTGGACATGAAAGAGGGCTTGGTAAAGTGGCTGCAAGGCTCCACTTAGGGCCTTGGTGAATGACGCCATGAGCAGGGGAGAAAGGCCTGGGTTCGAGTCCTGATGGCAGCATAAGTGTGTTTTTATTTTGCTCTTTGCGTCAAGAAGGGAAACTGGGCTAAGGAGGCTTTAAAAGAAATTATGGGGAGTTGATGACACAAAAGAACCAGCAGCAAGGTGGCTTGGGGCGTTTGCGTCAAAGGGGCTTCAGGAGGGAAGAGGTTCGAATCTTGTTGGCTGCAAGGAGTGTGTTTTATTTTTGGGCCTTTGACGTCAAGAGTGGAGAGAAGTGGGACGGCAATGGGACTTTAAAAGATGGGATAAGGCTTGTTTCTTTTATTTTAAAATTTGGCTAAAGAGTGGGATAGGTGTGGATTATTTTATTTATTTTAAGTGGGTAGATAATTGAGGGTTTTGTTTTATTTATTTTAAATATTAAGATAGTGGATGGATGTGGGCTATTTAATTTATTTTGAATAAGTGTGGATTATTTTATTTATTTTAAGTGGGTAGATAATTAAGGATTTTGTTTTATTTGTTTTAAATATTAAGATAGTGAATGGATGTGGGTTATTTAATTTATTTTGAATAAGTGTGGATTATTTTATTTATTTTAAGTGGGTAGATAATTGAGGATTTTGTTTTATTTGTTTTAAATATTAAGATAGTGGATGGATGTGGGTTATTTAATTTATTTTGAATAAGTGTGGTTTTATTTTATTTTATTTTAAATGGAAAGATAAGGGATAATTGGTGGCTTATTTGTTTTTTTTTTTGTTCTTAAGGTGATAAGGAGGAAAATGTGGGGAATTGATAGGAAAGGATGAAGTGGCCGAATATGGGTCTCTTTGGGTTGGTAAATTCGGCCATGAAAGGGGGAAGTAGCCGAATTCTTTATAAGGGGGAGTGATCCTCTTTGACATCTCTTTTGCTTCTTTAATTTTCTTTGTACCGAAAACACTTGAGGATTCAACTTGTTTTCTCTTCTTGTGACCCAAAGCCGAAAGTGTTAAGTACCTATTCTCCTCCTTTTCTCTTCTTTTTCCTAATCATTATTGACAAAAGCCGAAACCCCTCTACCACTGTTCTTTGTTACCGAATCCTCTAAGCATAAATTCTCTTCACTTTGGCGTGATCCCCCCTTCACCATTCAAGTGCCGAAATCTTTCTCTTTGGAGTCTAAGAGCTGCTTCGCTGGGAGTGCTTTGATAGTGGTAAGTATTTCTTTAAGAAATCGGTGTGGACTCTTATTCTTTAGTATGCCGAAACCAAGTGTTTGGTCTTGGTTTTTTATAGCATGGCCGAATGTTCATAGTGCCATAGTGATGTGTTCTTTTGTGTGTAGCCGAAGGAAATGAGCATCAAGGAATTTCTTTAAGGGATTCGATTCAGCAAGGAGCAAGTAGCGGATTCGGGACTTCGACTTAGGTAAGGGTTAGTTTCGGCCAAGGGTTATACCATAAGATGTTTATGTGTTAAAACTGAAACTAACACTAAGTTTTAGGGGTTTCGACAGGAAGGAAGTAAGCAAATATTTCGGGATTCGGATAAGCAGGTAAGGGGTTGTCAACATTCGGCCAAAGGCCATTTTATGGGTTTAAGAACTGACCGATTGTGATTATGGCTTTTAGAGGTAAATCGACAGGGATAAAGAATTTCGGGATTCTAGATTGTGTTAGATCCAAATAGATCGGGATTTCGCTAAATAGTCAGGTGCGTAGTTATCGCACTATTCTCCTGTTATCTGTGTATGTTGCTATATGCCTATGTATGTATGTTTATGATATGAATGATAGCCGAAATAAGGGCTAAGATTGTGAATACCCATGGTGGGTGATCGAATAATCAGGTCAGTACTCTATGACAATAAATTTCCTATGGTATATGCATGAAATTGTGATAGCATGTGATTTATGCTTATTTTAATGATATTGTGGCATGACATATCTATGCATGGGATTTGGGACATGAATATCGAAGGAAAGGGTGTACATTATGTACGTGGTCTAATGTTAGCCTTGTGCTACATTAGCGCTTGATGTTAGCTATGTGCTTCATCAAGGGAGGTGTTGGCTAGGTGCCCATCTTGGCGGTTGATAGCTGTGTGCATCACCGTGGACTGATTGATATGTCGGATCACCTATGTGATCGGTGGCTTAGCCACGGCCTTGGCAGCAGGTTTGCTAAGGTAAGATATGTGGGATCACTTGGTTGATCGGTGGATTAGCCACGGCCTTGAGCAGCAGGTCTGCTAAGGTAGGTGTAACGGATGAACTTTAGGTTGGGTTGGGATGCATTTTTGCATGACTGATTATGTGGACTGTGTGGATATGGGCCAAGCCCATATGTGTGGAGACATGTGAAATAACTATGCACTGAGTCTGTATGACTCACCCAATTTTTACCAACATCGCAGGTGACATATGATGATCGGACCGGGCTGGAGTGGATACAAAGGTGGCCATGCAGAAGCAGATTTTCATGCAGAAACTGTTTTTTTTTTTTTATTTACGTATTTTATATTCTCAGTATTTTGGTTAAGTGTTTATTATAATAAGGCCCATTAAAGTATTTAAGTATTTCTATTTGAGTATTTTTATTATGTTAAAGCAAAGTGACGATTGAATTATTATTTGGAAATGCTTTTACTCTTGGCAACTCATATTTTTAAAGTATATTAAAGTTTTAATCCGGGAAATTGTAATAACTTAGTTTTATTGGGAGTTTTAAACACACAAGGTTTTATTAAAGACAAAATTTTTAATGTTTTTCCCAAAAGTGAAATCAGTCTTCAAACATTTTTCCGCAGTGACATACCAGATCCGGTCAGGGCTTGTAGGCCGGGTTTTGGGGTGTTACAATTACAGCCAGGGATTTAAATAGCGGTCCGATATCAGAATAGTGGCCACTATATAGCGGTAACAGCGCCGTTTGAAACCGCTACTACTGAAAATAGCGGTGTGAAGTAGAGTCATACAATAGCGGTGGATCGTGGCCGCAATTTAACGGGTAACGGCGAATTGAGGCAATAACAGGCCGCTATTCCCGTTATTTTTTGTTACAGTAAATTAAAAAAAAATCCATCTCCTCTAAACAAAAATCAATAGAAACACAATAAAACAAAAGGGAATATATTCCCCTACCTGCAAAATTAGAGAGTTTCAATCAAAAAAAGTAAAAAGAAGTCCAAATAAACAGAAAAAAGCAATCAAAACTCAAAAGCAATGGAAAATATGAAATTCTATTTCTCATATTTCGGCAAACAACACAGCAGCAGATGAAAGCGAGGACTTGAATTTGAAAAGCAAACCCTGCCCTGATCACTTGCACATTCAGAGATTGATAATTTTCAAGTAAGTACCTAAAATTTTGTCTTGATTCTTGCTTGCATGTCTTTAATCTGCAGTGCAAATATGTTCTTTAGATTTTAGGGATGAAGGCAGATGGCACAACCAGCATATTCCAAGAATTTGATATGCAAAGTAGAGTATATGAGTTTTCAGAGGAGAGGATGATAGAGTTTCTCTTTAGTTTTCTTCTTTCTAAGTTTTATGTGTTTAGGGATTTTAGAACAGAGGCGTTTCTGCCGTTTCATTTCCATTTTCCTTTATTTTTTCAATTTTATTTTCATTTACTCTTAGGCAAAAACCGAGGCACCGTCTTGATAGGTGTTAGGATCATTTTGTTGATTAGTGTACTGATTATTAAATATCCTCTTTTAATGCATTCAGATTTTTATTTCAAAAAAAATCACTAAAAAATTATAGATTAATCAGTTAGAATTGTTTGGAGAGATTTTACTGAAAATGAAAATTACTTTGACGACAATCATATTATTATATTTTTTAATATGAAAGCTTCAATTTTATCAGATTTATAATTTTGCTTTATATGTTATTTTTTAGTTAATATTTTTATTATAATTTATAATGATAATTATTTATTATTTATTATTATTTTAAAATTTCATAACTTTCATTACTCAATGTTTGTTTTTAATGAAAAATTATAACCTCTGTCGCTTGGGGCTTGCTTAAGATTACATACAAAATTAATGAAAAAATTATAGCCTGCACCACTTATGACTTGTATTATAAAAGGTAAAAAATCAAGACAAATTAATTCATTGTGTTTTTCTTTATCAAATCTGATAGATGACTTCAATTCAACATTAGATAAATCTCTATTGATTTTAGTTTGCATAATTTTTAAATTCAATATGAAAAACTTGAATTTTTAAATTTAGTCCAATTTGAATTTAAATTTTATTAAGATGGAACAAAACAAACTATTTATACCAAAAACTTTGGAACCAAGTAATAATGGGTTATGGTGTATTGTTGTTTTTAAAAAAAATTATGTATGGATTATGCAATAAATTTAAATTTTCCATGTTAATGATGTTTACTTTTTTTTGTATTATATTGTTGATAATATAAGTAATGAGTTGCTTATATTTCTAAATATAATTTTATGTTTCTTATATATAAATAAAAATAAAGCATGCCACCACGTGAAGAGTTCCCGACTAAAGGATTGGAGGGTGCACCAAGTAATGATATAGGTTGGCACTTTGGAACTCCAGTGCCAAATGCGAAAGGAAATATCGTATGTAAACTTTGTGGTAAAGTTGTGAAAGGAGGAATAACACAATTTAAAGAGCACATTGCTAATAAAATCGGCAATGTTGCACCATGCCCTAATGTTACTGGTATGTGATACTTTATTATTATTTTTAAATGTTATTGTAAATTTATCAATAAAGATTATATATAATTGATAATAATATAAAGTTTGAATTATTTTTATTTTATTAACAGGTGTCATTAGAGAAAGTATGATGAATATACTGAAGGAAAACAACACAAAGAAAATAGACAAAACGAGGAGAAAATATGAACTCTTATCTCAATTAATAGAAGAGGAGGATGAACACGAGGAATTCATTGATGAGATTTCTGCTATAAGACAAGCAACTCGAGAAAGTATCCAATCACAACACGAGTGGCATAGAAGGGAAGAATTCAGACGAAGTACTGGTGGTTGGGATAACATTTATGAAGAAGGGAGATCTTCTAATGGATCAGCTAGAGAATATCATAGAGAAAGAACAAGTAAATCCTTCCCAAGTGAGTCTGAGTTTACCTTAAGGGGAGCTATACCTGAATTGGTTAGAAGCAAAAGTTCAAAGCAACCAAAGGTCAATGATTCTTTTTTAAATAGGTTTCGAAGGAAGATAGGTGAAGCGGTATCTAAATTTTTAATATATGAAAGAATTCCTTTTCAATTAGCAAGCTCTCCATGGTTGTATAACTTAATTCAAGTGTCAACAGAAGTTGGACAAGGTGTAAAGCTCCCAACACCTTATGAGGTTTCAGATGTGTATTTGGAGTCAGAGTATCAATGAGTTCGTGATTGGGTAAATGGACTAAAGACTCATTGGGGTGGGTGCAACTCTAATGTGTGATGGTTGGACCAACTATTTGAATCAAATGCACATCATTAATTTCCTTGTTTATTGCAGTAAAGGAACCATTTTTTGGAAATCGGTAGTGTCGAAGCCATTTTAAGTTTTTTTTTTTAAGAAACGGGAATCGACTTTAAAAACGAAAATGGAGTAGCCACCAATCCCTTTTTGCTTAGGTGTTATCGGATCACCTTATAAAACATTTTATTTCAAAACATTGATTTTGGCCTATGAAATTCAAGAAAACGGGTTCGGGAGTCGGTTACGTGCGAGGAAGGATTAGCACCCTTGTAATGCCCAAAGTTGGTACCGAATTGATTAGTTATTGTCCTAATGTCGAAAATTCGAAAAGATTTGAAAACATGATTTCTTTAAAAACTTGAACAATTTGAGTTGGAACTTGAGATTCCTTTGTTCCGAAAGAATACAAACATCACATCCAGCACGTTAGGACATGATGTTTTAAACCCTCGTAGTCAACATCATCTCATGATTTACAAAACTCATTAAAAGGATATTTAGTTATTTAGTCAAACGGAAAATCAAAACCCAGCACGTTAGGGCATTATTTCCCGAATTTCTAAACACAAAACATTGCCTTATTTAAGAAAAACTTTTGGATAAAATGTAGTAATTAAAGGAGATAGATATTTTTAAACAAAGATTTAAAAAAAATAACATTCAGTTATTATAAAAAGTGCAATTTACTAAAGTTACAGGTCATATTATCAATTAGCACTAACATAAACAATTAAGTAAAAGAATGACAAGCAATAATAATAATGTTAAGGTAAACAAAGATAATGGGTTCAATTTTTTTTTTAAAAATGAACAGTCAAAAAAAAAAAACAAAGAGTAGATAATAGCAATTTTAAAAGAATCTATGAAAAAATTAAAAAAAAATTTATTCACAAGATTAAATTCATGTATAAAAAAATAATAATATAAGGTAAATAATATACTCAAAATAATTAATGAATATTATAACAATTTAAAAAAATAAAAAAAAGTTTAAAAATGATATGGATAAATAAAAATAGTTAAAAAAATGCATAAGTTAACCTAACTCCCGCAATATGAGGATTCAACGAAATTCCTCCACCAAAATCTAACTCGAACGGAAGCAACTCAAAAAGAAACGAAGATGAGCAAAGAACAAAATAAGAACAAGCCACAGAAAATAAGAACGCAAAAGAGAGGGAAATTTGAGTGAATGTTCTCAAGAATTTTTATCATTCAAAACTCAAGTGTCTTTACAATGAAGGGAGAGGCCTCTATTTATAGTTGAGCCTCCCCAAATCCAACGGTATAGATCAGTTACATCAAAGGCTAAGATTAAAAGGTATCTACAAATTAAATCTCTAAGATTACAAAATCATATCTTCTAAGATTGCATATCATATCTTTTAAGATTGCATATCATATCTAAGATTTGCATATCATATCTAAGATTGCATATCTTTGAAGATTATGTTTCCATATACGTTAAGCTTGTAGATGGACCTTCAATCTTTTCAAGTAATGGGCCATTCCGATCGGGCCAAATGATATATTTTGGACTGGACTTGGACTTTGTTTTATTATTTTGGGTTTATTATTTTTTGTATGGGCCCAGGCTAAATTGGCCTATTACAGCTGCCCCTCTTTGCTCATTGTCGTGTAACGAGAATGGACCAAAAACTATAAAAGGACCAATTTTGCCCGGTCTTGCCGAGTCTTGACTTCTTTTGGTCCTCGTCTTCTCCAAATGGCTTCCAATCCAACTGCAACTTCAGGGGTTTTGGAATTTCAACTTAACTTTACTTCTCTGCAACTACTGCAACTTCAGAAGTATTGGACTATCTGTTCTACTGCTTTTTCAGGGAAATAAGTCTGACGGCTTCAATCTGCTTCACTGCAACTTCAGGAAAATAAGATTTGCCATAAGATTTTCTTTCTTCGATCTACTCCACTACTACTTCAGAGAGGCAAGGCTAGTGTCTTCGATCTGCTTCACTGCAATTTCAGGAGGACAAGATCTGCAATCTTTAGTCTGCTCCGCTGCAAACTCAAGGAGGTCAGGCTGATGTCTTCGATCTGCTTCATTGCAACCCCAGGAAGGCCAGATCTGCTATCTTTAGTCTGCTCCACTGCAAACTCAGGGAAACAAGACTGGTGTCTTCGATCTACTTCACTGCAACCTCAAGAAGGCCAGAGCTGCTATTTTTAGTCTGCTCCACTGCAAACTCAAAGAGACAAGACTGGAGTCTTCGATCTGCTTCACTACAACCTCAGGAAGGCAAGATCTGCTATCTTTTAATCTGCTCCACTGCAAACTCAGGGAGACAATGCTGATATCTTCGATCTGCTTCATTGCAACTTCAGGAAAACAATATCTGATATCTTTAGTCTGCTCTACTGCAAACTTAGAGATGCCAGACTGATGTTTTCGATCTGCTTCACTGCAAACTCAGGAAGACAAGATCTGCTATCTTCAACCTGCTCCGCTGCAAACTCAAGGATGCCAGACTAGTATCTTTGATCCGCTTCGCTGCAAACTCAGGAAGACAAGATTTGCTATCTTCGGTCTGCTCCACTGCAAACTCAGGGATGCTAGACTAGTATCTTCAATCCGCTTCACTGCAATCTCAGGAAGACAAGATCTGCTATCTTCGGTCTGCTCCACTGCAAACTCAGGGATGCCAGACTAGTATCTTCGATCCGCTTCACTGCAATCTCAGGACGACAAGATCTGCTATCTTCGGTCTGCTCCACTGCAAACTCAGGGGTGCCAGACTAGTATCTTCGATTCACTTCACTGTAATCTCAGGAAGACAAGATCTGCTATCTTCAGTCTGCTCCACTGCAAACTTAGGGATGCTAGGCTGATGTTTTCGATCCGTTTCACTGCAAACTCAAGAAGAAAAGATCTATTATCTTCAGTCTACTCCACTGCAAACTCAGGGATGCCAGGCTGATGTTTTCGATTCACTTCACTGTAAACTCAAGAAGACAAGATTTGTGAATTCACCGATGTTGCGACACGTCCTCTGGGAGACCTATCCTGTAAAATCGGTTTTATGTGTTTATGCTTATGCAAAATGGTTAGTATGCTATGATCTGAACGAATCAACTGCTCCTAACTGAATGACATATGTACGAATGCAAAATGTCATGAGGATGATCCTTTTTAATAATTAGGATGCCACCACTTGTTGCTCATCAGGCTCTTTCATTAACGTAGTACACTGTCTTCCTACTCGACTGGCATTTGACAGAAAACCCGAAAACATTTTTGCTCAACTGATTTGCCCCACTAACTTCAGGGTCCTTTCCACTATACCTCAAGGACATGAGACTTGTACCATTTTCAAACCATCTCACTACGGTTTAGGATTATAGGATTTGAAAGTTTTTGGATCCGTTCCTACTGCAATTCAAGGGTATAGGACTTGTATCTTTTTCAATTCATCCCACTGCAACTTTGGGGTATAGGATCTGTAACTTGTTCCATCCACTGATCACTCCCCAGCGACCCGACCAGATGTGTATGGAAGATATTCGCATGGATGCAGAATGTCATTTTTTTCGAGAATGATTCCCTCTACGCTTGAGTTGTCATTGCTTATTTTCTGTCGGATTTGTATCACCGACACAATATCTAGTCTTTTGATCAACTAATGTCATTGACAGAAAATCTGAAGAGATAAGCTCACTTTGGGCTCAAATATTTCCAACCCTTAAGCTTGGTGAGTTCTAAATAATAGTCCTGTTTCAGATTTTTCATATTACTTAGAAGCTTCCAGAGTAATATGCGAAACTCCTTTTATGAAAGTATTATTAGTCCATTAATCATTATTTCAATATAAAATGCTTGAAAAAGATCACAACAATGGACGAGAAAGAAATTAATCAGGAGTATAGCTCGAAACAAATAAGTTAATTAAAGATAACCAAGGCAATAAAAGAAAATTGATTGGGGTGAATCTTGAAAAAAATAAAGTAATCAAAGATAGCCAAGGCCATAAAAGAAAATTGATTGGGGTGTATCTTGAAAAGAATAAAGTAATCAAAGATAGCAAATTCAAAATGGGTAAGATAGAAACTAGGTGCCCCAGATATCGCAGCCTGAGCTTCTCTGTACAAACTTCTTGAGGACCATTTTGAGCTCAATACGTGTTTAGAGGATCCGGAGTACTGTCAATGCCCCAAGACGTAGCATACTTCCTCATTGTTAATTCAGGCATAGCAAGACTACCACATGCCCTATCTTTGATCAAAATTTGAGCCGCCCTTTTTGGGTTTTCAGCTCAAAACCCCTTTGGTCTCAAAGCGCCCTTTGCGGGTTTTCACCTTGGCCTCTCCTCTTTTTTTTTTTTTTTTTGAATTTGATCTCAAGGTGCCCTTTGTGGGTTTTCACCTTGGCCTTTCCCCTTTCAGGTAAAATACTTCTTGACTGAACCTGAATTCGCCGAATTGGGCAAGTCTTCGCCATCTGTCTCTGTCAATATCAATGCTCCTCTAGAATAGGCTCTTTTTTACTACATAAGGTCCTTCCCAGTTTGGCTTCTGCTTTCCTCTGAAATCCTTTTGTATAAGAAAGATCTTTTTCAACATCAGGTTCCCCTCGTGGAATTCTCTAGGACGAACCTCTTTGTCGTAAGCTTGCATCATCTGACTGTGATGGATAACTTTTAACCTTTTCTTCGATTAGGTTCAATTGGTAGAAACGCTTCCATTCCATAAGCCAATGGGTAAGATGTTGCCCCGGTAAAAGGTCCTAGCCAACGTTCGATAATCATAGAGGATAAATGGTAACTTCTTTATGCCAATCTTTACGAGTCTCGATCATCTTTCCTACAATCCTTGCTTTGTTTTTTTATTTTTGGCTACCTTTGTTGCTTTATGATATGGCGTCTGATCTTTGAATAGACTACAAACTTTTGACATTGTACTTTTTGGCATTCTTTGTTAGCACCTGATCTTTTTTTTTACTGTCGACCTTGTAAAATTGACATGTGAAGCTACTTTCTCCTTCTTAGTGAAGTAATCAACGACTACCAAGATAAATCGATTTATACTAGAAATTTTGCTGAGATTGGCCTGCCCCACATAGAGAAAGTCTGTGAAGAAATTAATGAGGCATATGAATCTTGTCTCCTTAAATACGACATAACTGATGCCATCCCCTTCCAAACCTCATGATTAGCTTGGCTATTGTAAAACCATTAGCATGCGTCCTTCTGACATCCATATGGACCTCTTTTAAGATTTCAACGTACCGCGTCTCAGTGGCCCAGGCATGTCCTGATATGATCGTGCAAAAACA
Organism: Gossypium australe; assembly: GCA_005393395.2. NCBI lineage: Eukaryota > Viridiplantae > Streptophyta > Magnoliopsida > Malvales > Malvaceae > Gossypium > Gossypium australe. The sequence continues at coordinate 143,878,024 of CM016616.1, read as the reverse complement.
TCTTTGAATTCTTGAAAATAACTCAATGATGTCTTACCTTATTTCTGTGGTGAGCTAGGCTACAACCTTCACCTCTTTTCTAGGCTCATAATATTCACTGGCCCTTTGTAGAGTAGGGTCTATTTTTCATCTTGTTCTACCATTCTTATCAAATCAGAAGATAGGTTACAATCTTTGTCATCTTCAAAGTCCTGAGATCCCTCTAGACACATATCTTACTCGAAAGGAGACTCTGAGTCAGTAGCAGCGTTGCTCACATCGTTGATATCTGGAGACCTATTGTAGGTTCGAAGGAAGATTTCAAAGAATAAATGATTCAAAGAATGATTATTTGTATGGTCATGAATGAAGAATGAAAGAATACTTGAAAGAAAGTCCAAAGAACAAACAAAAGAAAAAAACTAAGAACAATTGTTTGTATAGTATGAAATGGAAAAAATAAAAGAATATTTGCTTAAAAAGATGCATTTTATTGAAATAAAGATTTTGGACACGAGCCTATTTCACAGAAGGATTATTATTGCCTCTAGGCTTAAGGCAATAAGCGTATTTTGAATATTACTCTAAATTAGCTCTAAAAAATATAAGGATCTCTTCCACGGTCCCATTGTTCAAAATACTCCCAAGTATGCAAGGCTTGGAAACTTCGTTTCCCGGTTCCCTCTTTGCTTTTGACTTCTTCAAGGAGTCGCAACTTTCTTGTCTCCTCCTTCAATTACCGCATTTACTGCCTCATCAAAGATCAAGTTCTGATGAAACTTCGAACTTCACAATTTCCATTTTAATGAACCTTTCGACCAACTTTTTAAACGTAGTACAGTTTTCAATTGAGTGACCCGTTATTCCTGCGTGGTACTCGCATTGGGCATTCTCATTATACCATTTTAGGAACGGAGGTTGCACGGGTTCCGAGTAGGACGGAGACACCACATGCACATCAAAAAGATTCTGATACATCTCCTTATATGTCATCGGGATGGGTGTGAACTAGAGCTTTTCTGTATTTGGCCTCGAATTGGATTCCTGCCTTGAAGAGCCTTGATAGCTAGTGGTTACTTTTGGTTGACTGTCAGTAATTGACTTTGAGTACCCTTTGTTATATGTACTCGTATTATTCACCTCATTCTCATTTTTCCTTGGAGCTGACCTTTTGGTGTTTTCCCCTGTTTCTATCTTGCTACCCCTTATGGCATTTTCAATTATTTCTCCTGCCATTACTATATCCGCAAAGCTCCTTGTGGTACTTCCTATCATGTGAGTAATGAATGGGGCCTTTAAAGTATTGATAAAAAGTATTGTAGTTTCCTTTTCTAGGAGCGGTGGCTGAACTTGCATGGCAACTTCCCTCCATCTTTGTGCATACTGCCTGAAGCTTTCATTTGATTTCTTCTCCATCTTTTGCAAGGTGATTCTGTCAGGTGTCATGTCTGTCACATGATTGTATTATTTCATAAATGTTTGTGCTAGGTCTCTCCAGGAATTAATCCTAGCACGGCTCAATTGGTTGTACCACCTGGACGCTGCCCCCACCAAGCTATCTTGGAAACAATGGATCAACAGTTGATCGTTATTAACATACCCAGTCATCCGTCTACAGAACATGGTAATATGGGCTTCAAGACAGCTAGTCCCATTGTACTTCTCAAATTCTGGCATTTTGAACTGGTGAGGAAGCACCAAATCTGGAACCAAGCTCAAGTCTTTAGCATCAATTCCATGGTGATTATCAGTGTTTTCCAAGGCCTTGAACTTTTCTTCTAACCATCTACAGCGATCCTCTAACTGCCTTGGTAATTTAATTCTCGTCCTTTCCCTCTCTGCTATATCTAAATCAGGGATAACAGGATTAGTAGGGTTATCTCCTGGGTTAGATCCTGAGCCAACTTGGAAATACATGGGCACCCTAGTATCAGCTTGACCTTGTTGATGTCTAATTGTAACAGATGGCCCTCGAGGATATGATTTAGGTCGTGTTTATGTATGCGGTGGGGTAAAACTCGGAGAATAATTCTTATTATCTTCTCCAGCAATAGTCATGGGGCCTTTTCCCTTGTCCATTGCCCCATTCAGTAGCTGAGTCATTTGAGCCACCATATTCCTTTGGGCTTCCATCATTTGTTCCCTCATATCTTGTTGGATCTTTGGCAACTGCTCTTACAGCTGGTCTTGTATGTCTCTTTGGAACTGTTCAAGTCTTTGATCCATATCTTTCGTCTTAGCGTGAGTATCGTAACGATGTTTAGTTTCCATATTAACTTTCTCTCTTTCTCTCTTTTTTCTGAAACAACTTCAACTAATTAGGGTCCTTCTATGGATTTTAATGCATATGATGCGATGTAATGCAAATGCATGAAATGAATACAAAAAGAAAGAGAGGCATTGATTCTGAATTCAATTCCATTAGAACAACTTTTCTAGAAAATAAATTCCTTTACATAAAACGGATATTTATACGGCCTTTCCCTCATATTCCAAGCGAAGACATTGATCCCTTTCTTCTTATCTGGATATTAAGGTCCAATCTTGCGAACTTTCTAATAAATGTCTCTACTAGCTCTTTTTACTTGATCTGGGCTGCGACTCACTGCTCACTTATTTCCACAATGTTAGCCTCTTCAAGAAAGCCGAGACGTGGTGGTTCTCGAATAGTCTTCGTCAGCTTGAATCCTTGGGCAATAAAGTCTTGTATTCCTTCACGGACTATCAGTCTTCTCTCGTTGTGTATACTTGGACCTTATACGAATGACCGTATTATAATCCACTTTATCAAGAAATCCATTTTCTCATGACAAACTCTTCTATTTAGCAATCGAATTTGAATCAACACCTTTTTTCTATGATGTGAATGCAATGCAATCAAAACAAAAGAGAACACGTTAGCACAAGAGAAATAAATAACAAAATAGGGCACCTATCTGGGTGACCACTATGGTTTGGCATAGTTCTACCTAAGGTGGGCTCTTAGGGTTCACTATATGCGGTTTAGTTCTAAAGAAAAGGTACCTGAACCAGCAGATTCCTCAATCTTCACCCATTATAGGCTCATACAGATCGAGTTCAGTTCAGGGGAATACATTTCCCTATGGCCATGTAGAAGTGAAAACCTCACGAAGATATAGGTACAGATGTATCCCTGAAGCAATCCACTAGCCCATGCGGAGGTGAAAACCTCACGAATGCATAGTTTCTCACTCCCACTTAAGGGTGCGACCACAACGGTCATGCAATGCAATGTGCGTAAGAAAATAACAATCATATGCAACGACAAAAACAAATGCAACAAAAGAATCGTAATTTTCAAATCAAATTTTCAAATCGAATTTTCAAATTTTCGACAAAGGATAGAAAATAGTCAATTTTACAGCTTGACTTTCTTATTGGTCCCCAGTGGAGTCGCCAAGCTGTTGAAACCATTTTTAAGTTTTTTTTTTAAAATGGGGATCGACTTTAAAAACGAAAATGGAGTCACCACCAATCCCTTTTTGCTTAGGTGTGATCGGATCACCTTATAAAACATTTTATTTCAAAACATTGATTTTGGCCTACGAAATTCAAGCAAACGGGTTTGGGAGTCGGTTACGTACGAGGAAGGATTAGCACCCTCGTAACGCCCAAAATTGGTACCGGATTGATTAGTTATTGTCCTAATGTCGAAAATTCAAAAAGATTTGAAAACATGATTTCTTTAAAAACTTGAACAATTTGAGTTGGAACTTGAGATTCCTTTGTTCCGAAAGAATACAAACATCACATCCAGCACGTTAGGACATGATGTTTTAAACCCTCGTAGCCAACATCATCTCATGATTTACGAAATTCATTAAAAGGATATTTAGTTATTTAGTCAAACAGAAAATCGAAACCCAGCACGTTAGGGCACTATTTCCCGAATTTCTAAACACAAAACATTGCCTTATTTAAAAAAAACTTTTGGATAAAATGTAGTAATTAAAGGAGATAGATATTTTTAAACAAAGATTTAAAAAAATAACATTAAGTTATTATAAAGAGTGCAATTTACTAAAGTTATAGGTTATATTAACAATTAGCACTAACATAAACAATTAAGTAAAAGAATGACAAGCAATAATAATAATGTTAAGGTAAACAAAGATAATGGATTCAATTTTTTTTTAAAAAATGAACAATAAAAAAAAATAAAAAATATCGAGTAGATAATAGCAATTTTAAAAGAATCTATGAAAAAATTTAAAAAAAATTATTCAAAAGATTAAATTCATGTATAAAAAAATAATAATATAAGGTAAATGATAAACCGTAAAAGTAACATATTTTAGGCCCACATTTAGCATGCTTTTGGGTGATTTAAGCCTTGAATTATGTAATTTGGTGCTCTTAATCCTTTGTTTTCATGTTTTATACCCATGAGAGCACCAGAGGATGAAACGAATGGAAAACGGGCCCAAAACGGAGTAAATGGGCCATATCACGAAATCCACACGGCCTGGGCCTAAGACCACACGGCCGTGCCTCAATCAACAGCCTCGAACATGGCCTGGCCACAACTTACACAAGCGTGTGCCATGGGCGTATCCCTGCCGTGACAAAGAGAAGTTTAACTCGGATTAGGATACTGATAAACCGTAAAAGTAACATATTTTAATCCCACATTTAGTATGCTTTTGGATGATTTAAGCCTCGATTTATGTAAAAAGGTGCTCTTAATCCTTTCGTTTCATGTCTTATACCCAGGAAAGCACCCGAGGATGAAAAGAACATAAAACGGGCCCAAAACGGAGTAAATGGGCCATATCACGAAATCAACACGGCCTGGACTTAAGCCCACACGGCCGTGCCTTGTTGATCATCTAGAACACAACCTGACCCCCGATTCACACGGTCGTGCCTCATTAAAGAAATCCGAACACGGCCTGGCTACGATTCACACGGGCGTGTGCCATGGCCGTGTCCCTGTCGCTGGAAAGAGCAATCATATTCGGGAAAGGATACTTGGAGGCAAAAAAACACATTCCAAAGCCTATTCAAACACCCTAGTAGGAATTCTACTTAAATTAGGACACTTAGGGGCCAAGTAATGCATCTCAAAGTCTATATAAACACCCAATGGGGCAACTTTAAGGGGGAGTTCGGCAGAAGCCGGAACGGGCGTCAAAGCTAGGCCAAAGAGCCAAGCCGAGAAGGTCAGAGTTGAGGGAATCACTCGAAGATAGCCAGTTGATCCATCCCAAGAAGCCAGAGTTATACTCAAGACGGTGGATTTCTCCTTCAATTCCTTCAGGGGGTTTTAGGGATTTCTTATGTTTTGTTTTATCTTTTCTCTTGAGATGTTTTCTTTATTTTTCATGAACTAAACCCTTCAGATTCCTGAAGGGGATGAAACCTAGATGAATCTTGTTATTTAATTTCTGAATTATATGATAAATACTTAGTTTGTTCTTAATTATGCATGCTTAATCCAAATCTGATGTGCTTAGGTGGAGGAGGAATAGACCCTGCCTAAGAGTAGATCTAGCATAATTAAGCGGAGTTGATCGAACGCCTAGAGATAGGGTTACGATATTTTGCCGGATTAGGGTGAAACCTAATATGGGAGTCTATAGATCGATTTACTACTATTCTAGAGGGTTATTATAAGTGAACGAGAGTTCCACTAATTAACCTAGGGTTAGACGTTATTCGCCTTGAGAGAGGGTTTAATATACGTTAAGGAGTCCTACGGATCAAACTAAGTAAAGAAATCATATGGTTTAGTGGTAGATAACAAGTGAAGTCTAGGTGAATTCTTCCTGAGGGAATCGTCGTAATCAACTGAGTTTTTCTTTAAGTTATTTTCCAATTCGTTCTTTTTGTCTTGTGTCTTTTAGCTTAGTAGTCGTTAATTTAAATTAAAGCAACTTCACTTTATTTTTAAGGCTAAATAATAAGAAGAAAGCTAGTATTAGTACTTTTAGTTCCTTTGGGTTCGACAATCCGGTCTTGCCTAAGCTATACTACTGTTCGATAGATACACTTGCCTTTAATCATTGTCAGAGTTAGTGTCCAGGTTTGATATTTTGTTTTATAAATTTTAAAGCTCTGATTTTAGCGATCAAATTTTTGGCGCCATTGCCGGGGAACTAAAATATTAAGAAAGCTCTATTTTTATTACTTTAGCCATTATTTTTATTTTTTCGCAATTTACTTTTATTTTTATTTTTTTAGGTTAAAATTTGATTTCACTAAATTTTCTTTCTTCTCCTAGCAGGTACCTCTAGTTTATGACTAGAAGGAACCCGAGAGGACCTTTGGTATACGATAGTGAAATTGAAGCTACCGTTCGTAGGACTCGCAGAGAAATCAAGCGAGCCGTAAATTACACATAGGAAGATGAAGAAGGCAGATCCAATCCTACTGAAGGGATTGACGAGAATAACCCACAACCACATGATGTGGGGGAAAACAATGCTCCACGTACTATGTTTGATTATGCTAGACCACATTTAACAGGAGTAGAATCGAGTATTGTGAGGCCTGCTATAGCTGCTAATAATTTTGAATTAAAGCCTAACACAATACAAATGATTCAACAGTTTGTTCAATTTGATGGTTTGCAGGACGAAGATCCAAACACTCATATAGTCAACTTTTTAGAGTTCTGCGATACCTTCAAAATAAATGGCGTTTCTGATGATGCCATACATCTTCGGTTATTCCCTTTTTCATTAAGGAATAAAGCCAAACAGTGGTTAAACTCGTTACCATGAGGATCAATCACTACATGGGAACAAATGACCGAAAAATTTTTATTGAAATATTTCCCACCAGCTAAAACGGCCAAATTACGGAATGATATCTCTTCTTTTGTGCAGATGGATTTAGAGACATTATACGATGCATGAGAGAGATACAAGGATCTCTTGAGAAGGTGTCCACACCACGGTTTACCCTTATGGCTACAAGTCCAAACATTCTATAACGGTGTAAACCCCTCAACGAGACAACTAATCGACTCAGCCGCCGGTGGAACCATTAACAACAGAACTCCTGAAGCAGCCTACGAGTTCATTGAAGAGATATCACTGAATAACTATCAGTGGAAAGTAACAAGGACAAAACTGACAAGATCAGCCGGAGTTTACAACCTCAATGCAGTGACCACACTATCAACACAGATAAAGTTGATAAATAAAAAGCTTGATAGTTTGTGTTCTTCGCAGGTACACCCAGTCATGTAGTGCGATGTAAGTGGAACCGTGGCGAATCCTGAGTACCCACCCTACGGGTATGGCATGGAAAACGAGCAAGCTCACTATACGGGTAACTACTCTAGACCACAAAACAATTTTTATAATGACACTTATAATGCAGGTTGGAGGTACCATCCCAATTTCTCGTGGGATAATCAAAATAGCCAAAGACCGGAACTTCATCCAGATTTTCAACAACCACCTCACCAACAAGAAGAGGAGTCGAACATTGAAGAGATGCTGACAAAATTCATGGCAGCCACAAAAAACCGCTTCCAAGATACTGAGAAAACACTTAAAAGCAACGAGAACCGAGTCGGGGAACTTACTAAGTCAGTCAAGGAAGTCACTAATGCAGTCGAACAACTCGCAAAGCTAATGGTAGAATGACCGCAAGGACGTCTACCAAGTAATACTGAAACTAACTCGAGAGAGCAAAATCAAGCCATTCACGATAGTGAAGGGTTAGACGTACCAAACACAAGGGAAGAACCTGTGGTAAGTGAAGGTAAGGTTGAGGTGTGCCATGACATACCAAAACTGACAATTACAGAATACCAAACTCGTGTGCCATATCTCGATGCAATAAAGAAAGACCACACAGAGGAAGAATTCGGTGAACTCACACTTCGTGTAGACGACGAAACAGTCACTCTTCAAGCTCTTGACCCAACTAGGACATCGAGTAATAATGGTACGAATGTTAATGTTATTGATAACCATTTGGTTCAACCTTCTTTACAGGAAGCATCACGAAATCACCTAGCTGAGTTAGATCTTAGACCTCGTGCCAACAAAGAAGAATTATATGAGGAACGAAGCCTTAGGGTTGACAAACTAGAAGAGTGGAAAACACAATTTAAAGAAGAACCGGAACCACACGAAGTGAAACCGAAGGAATCCCCAAATGAGCTAATAGGAACAACAAATCACTTCAAAATAGGGGATCAGGTATTGTTGAATAAGGAAAACCCTTGAATCACCAATTCAGACCTCAAGACAAACGAAGAAATCACTTTTGAGGTACTTAATGTCTTCCTATACGGCACAGTCGAGGTAAGCAAGCCAAAATTCAACACTTTTGAGGTAAACACTACTCGACTTGAACTATATACCCATAACCGAATTGATCGCATGAGAAAGGATTTCCACCTCCTCAAACCATAGCTTAAGACTATAAACGAGCGCTTCTCGGGAGGCAACCCGAGCACTAACCCTATTTATTTTTACATTTTTATTTTTTTCATTTTCTTCTTCTTCTTTAGCACTGAACTAACCAAGAAAGCAAATTTCCAGAATACACGGCCTTGCACACGGGCGTGCCCGTGGCCGTGTGGAAGCCAGGGGACGATCCATGGGCGTGCCAGTAGCCGTGCATGACAGAGAAAAATTTCTTTTCCCAAACACGGGATAAACACAGCCATGCCTTCTGACCGTGCCTACATACTGACTTGCCAAACACGGGCGAAACACGCCCGTGCCGACTAAACGTGCCAACATTCTTACTTGACGAACACAGGAAGAGCACGCCCATTTTAAATGACCGTGTGAAGAAAGACACGGGCGTGCCACTATACCCACGGCCGTAGCCAGATACCTGAACACGCTAAAAATTCAAAATCCCAAAGCACGGGCTACATCTCTATTTAAACCTCCTTCTTCCTTTTTCTTTTCTAGATGTCTTTCATTTTCCATTATTTATTTTTATTTTTGTTTTTATTTTTATTTTATTTTTTTTTACTTTATTTTTACTTTATTTTCTTCTTATTCTTTATGACATTTAGATTTAGCTAAGGATTCAATAAAAGTAGAACGGCTGCTTCAAGGATTCAATTTCAAACGGTTAGAGGCGCTTCCCCATGTTCAACTCCGCCCATACCCATCCGATTTCTTTTCATTGACTTCATCCAAAATTCAGGAAGTTTCACTTCTCTCCCCATCTATTGATTTTATGATTATTTTGCTATTATCTATCTTTGTACATTGAGGGCAATGTACAACTTAAGTGTGGGGGGGTTAACTATAGTATTATTTGAAAATCCTTGAATTATGCCTTGTTCGAAAGTAAAGTATCTCATTTTCTTTTCAATTAAATTCAAAGTAAAACTATACTATGTCTAAGTTTAAGTTTAAAAAATATTTTCGGATAGAATAAGGATATAAAAGGATCATGAAAACAAGAGTGCATTATTATGGAAGGACGAACTCCCTTGATTGGTCTAGTGGCTAAAGATTGTTCACTTATAAAACTCACCTGAATTCAAAGCTTTAAGGGAATTGTGATAGGCTTTTATTTGGGTGATTAGAACATTATTCTAAAGAAGCATTAGCACTATAAACCTTCAAGGGAACTGTGATAGGCCTTTATTTGGGTGATAGAACATTATTCTAGAGAAGCATTAGCCATTTCTGAGATATGATCCTCTGAATATATGAAAATTAGGAATAAAAAAGAGAGGATATATTTGTTGGAACATTGATGCATTCGACACTTACTACCAGTTGTATTTTTGTTTTAGTCATTTGTTCATTGCTATGTCGATTATGATTTTGGTTCTTTACCATCTGCTTTGGCTTTATACTGAATTTTACAATGCAAAATGCAAGAACAAAAGTAATCATCTACCCTTTTCTTGATGGATATGGTTTTGGGTATACTGCCTTCCCGTTTGTTTTGTTTTGTCAGAATATGTTAATCGAGATTGGTTTTATTTGAATGCATAATTTTATATGCTTGATTCCTTTTCTTTCCTTTTCATTCCAGCAAAAAGCATTGGAGGAGTGTAGGAGTGTCAACCAATTGTAGATCCTCCTTTTTTGCAAAGGTCAGTTTGGCTAAATGATTCGCACTTTGATTATGTTTCATAAAAATGTAGCGTAGTATCCATTATTCTTCTTGAGATAGTATTTGACATATTCCTCTAATTAGAGCAAAATTTGAAATATTCGAAACACTTCCATATATGGCTTTAATAACCTCCAAATTATACGATTGAATTATTATCTTTTCATGACTATAATATTTATTTTTTATTTTTTCAATGTTATCATAAATGTAGCGTATTTGTTTTTCTTTTTAAAAGGAAAATTAAATTCGAATATATACGAAAAAAGGGTCAAATATCCAATAAATACAAAAAAAAATCAAAAATTACTGGAAATGACAGGTTTCAAAAATATTGACCGGAAAGGACCAGTTCCCCCAAAAACGCGTCCACGTCAGCGCATTTTTGGGGGAAAACGGGCTAAAGCGCGTCCCAGAGGGCGCGCTTTTGTCCACCTCAGCAAAAACGCGTCCACGTAGGCGCGCTTATGCTGAGGTGGACAAAAGCGCGCCCTCTGGGACGCGCTTTAGCCCGTGCAACGGTCAAATTTTTTTTGACCGTTGGGCCCCCAACGGTAAAAAAAACTATAAATACCCCCAACCCTTTATTTTTTTCACACTTCAATCCTTTCTCATTTTTCTCTTAATTTTCTCTCAATTTTCTCTCAAGTTTCTCTCAAAGTCCTTGAAATTTACGCTCAAATTTCAAAATAGTCCTTTACTATTTACGAAAAAGCCCTTTATAATTTTTTTAATATATCAATTTTTTGGAAAATTTTAAAATTCTTTATCGGATTACAATGGCCGGGGAATTACGTCGCCGCCGTCATATGCTTGTGTCCACTGTTCAAAAGGAATATTGCACAGGTACTCTGCGCCTTCGGCGTTATCTGCGCGCAAACTGGCCAACATCTCGTGAAAACGGTCTTTATTGATCTCGTACCCTGCCAATATACGTTGATAGCGAATATTACATACAACTATTCAATTGCGAATACATTGAAAATTTCAAAAGAAATTATATTAATAGATATTTCATACCCATATCGGTCACTTGCCGTTTCTGTCTTTTAGATTGGTGTTGCCCATAGTAGTTGGATGAAACATGCCTCAGGCAATATCGATGGTGTGTGCGATGCCACATGCTTCCCTGTCGTTCTATTACCGCAAGTATTCCAGGGCCCCGATCCGATATAACGTATATGTCAGGTTGAGGGCAGACATGCCTCCTTAACCTAGATAGGAAGAAGTCCCAGTCATCAACTGACTCCCCTGGTGTTATTGCGAACGCAATCGGAAGGATTCTCCCACAGCCGTCTTGTGCCACAGCTAGCAATAGCCGATGCGTATATCTACCATACATGAAGGTACTGTCAATTTGTACCAATAGCTTGCAGTATGTAAAAGCATCTCGGCATTGCTTAAATGTCCAGAACAGACGCTTGAACACTACGCATCCACGGAGCAGACGATCGTTGTAGTACGCCGGTTCCGTTTCAAGGTCTGTTGTGCTGCCTGGGACATACGTCTCCAACACCTGACACCACTGCCACACTTCATTATATGAAGCGTCCCACCGACCGTGCAACTTTTCCAACGCCTTCTGCTTGGCTATCCAAGCCTTTCTGTAAGAGGGCGTGTACCCCATTTGGCTACGAATATTGCCAATTAAGGCCGGCACTGTAGTTTTGGGATCGGCCTTCACCGTCGGGATTATTAAATCAGCCAACATGTCTGAATCCATCCTCGGATGATCTTGTGTTATACCTGTCAACGAAGTACGTTAAATAATGCAACATTACATAATATTAGTGTTATTCGAAATCATTGAACACATAGTGGTACTGTACCGGTAAGACATGTATGCGGACCTTTGTACTTTTTCACCTCCCACATCCCTGTCCTTTTCCTCAACGACGCCATGATTTTCCATGAACATGTGCCGTCTTGCACTACACACTTCGCCTCGTACCTATCAAGCTTTGATTTAACCATAGTGTAGTTAACCCCGTTCCTGATGCTATATTGTTTCAATGCAGCAAGAAAAGTATTCTTGTTGGAAAACTGGTTACCAACTTCTAATTGGTCCGAATCCAACGAAGAATTTGTACGGTCACGCGTCCGGTGTGGTAGTTCAGGAAACTCCAATGCATCATCTTGAGATAGATCGACATTATGCATGTGCGCTGGAGGTGAGTATGCCCTGAATAGCGGATCTTCTTCTTCTTCGTCTGAACCGCCCTCAACGTCTTCAGGTACAATTGGAACGGGCTCCGGTTCAGAAAATAATCCAACTTCTGCACCGTCAAGCCCTGGCTCCCGAGGTGGATCCACATCGGATTCATCGTCCGATCCTCCATAACCTGCAACAAACGAGGGCCCCTCGCTGGTGGATGTAGTCAGTAGTACATCATCCCTCCTTAAACATCTTTCGTAAAGATCCCAATCATATGTGGATTGCCATCCACTAGAAGTTGATGACGTCCCCCAATACGTATTTCTGTCATCCGACGTCGAATGACGAATATGCATGTCCCATCCACCAACCGAGTGTCGTGCAGGGGTTATGTTTTCCATACTACCACCGCACACGGGCACTTCTGTGTTTTGCCTCCCACTTACAGAGTGTCGGCTTGGGGTCGTGTATTCCCCTCGAACGGTAGTAGATGTTGAGGTCGTAGAAAGATCACTTGGAGATGAAAATTCTACATATACCTCGATATAGGGTGAATCACTGGCAAGATGAGTCTCCACCATTGCCTCAAGGCTCCGAGGACCTTTGATGTCGAATGAGTCATATCTCACCGGATCAACCGAAGCGCAAAATCTATACTTAATATACTGAACTTTCATTAGCATTGTTCCGAATATTTTACGCCTAATTCTTTTGCGAAGTTCTACCAAATCGACGTTCTGATTAAAACTCAATCGCGATGTGTTCTCCGATAAGAAAACAACACCATTTTTGGTGTCACGCACTTCACCATCGTAGTAAATAACAGCATTAATACGTTCACTCATTTTCAATTTTTTTTCCTTTTGCCTGAATTTGCTTTCTGTCAACTGAGAATGAAAATTGGCTGATTTATAGCCTAATTTTGCCGGAGACCACTGTAGCAAAAGAGCGTCCACGTGGGAGCGCTTTTCAGTACTCCTGCTAACGGTGCACCCTGCTGGAAGCGTTTTTGGCCACTGTTTGTTCAGAAACGTCTCCTTAAAATAATTTTGCCGGAGACCACTGTAGCAAAAGAGTGTCCACGTGGGAGCATTTTTGGCCACTGTTTGTTCAGAAACGTCTCCTCAAAATAATTTTTCCCAAGACCACTGTAGCAAAAGAGCGTCCACGTGGGAGCGTTTTTGGCCACGGTTTGTTCTTAAACGTCTCCTCAAAATTATTTTGCCGGAGACTACTAGCCAAAAGCTTAATTCATTTTTCACATTGCAAGTGGACGGGAAGCGCCCCCAAAAACGCGTCCACGTCAGCGCGTTTTTGGGGGAAAACGGGCTAAAGCGCGACCCAGAGGGCTCGCTTTTGTCCACCTCAGCAAAAGCGCGCCTACGTGGACGCGTTTTTGCTGAGGTGGACAAAAGCGCGCCCTCTGGGACGCGCTTTAGCCCGTTTTCCTCCAAAAACGCGCTGACGTGGACGCGTTTTTGGGGGAACTGGTCCTTTCCAGTCAATATTTTTGAAACCTGTCATTTCCAGTAATTTTTGATTTTTTTTGTATTTATTGGATATTTGCCTCGAAAAAAGAAGCATAATAATTTTTTTAGTTTTTAATTTTATCAAATCAGTTTAAAATAGATAAAAAAATATTAACTTTAACTAATATATATATATATATATATATATGGATTATTACGAGAATAACACGATAAAAGAAGGAACACACGTGATTGTAATGTATAATCGGTTTATTTGCTTTGTTTTCTGAATAGGTATGTACCAACCACGTGGCCTTAGCTTTCACCGTATTAACTTTTGCTTCCATTCTTGAAACTTCCGAGTCATTTTCACTTAATAGTAATCTACCACGAATTGCTGTAAAGAGATATTGGAAAAAAAGAGAACAAAGTGAAATGGTCAAAGCTTTTTCTGTTCTTATATTTTTATTATTTCATTTTGGGTAAACTTGCATTTCTTTTTTGAATTTGGTTACTTATATTTAAATTTATATATTTTCTTTTAACACTATTAGACTGGCAATAATACGATATTCTAGTTTCAAAATATTATTAATAAAACAAGGATAGGCATTGGTCCAAACTCCAAACCATCATGAGCTACGAAGTCTACCTAATCCGTGAGCAGCCTTGTAAAAACATGCATCTTCAATGTACATAATACTACATAGGGGGTCGTCACATAAGACAATGAGTAATGGGCGCTTGTCTTCTTTGTGGACATGGTTGGTTTCTAAACACCAAAGTGGTGGGTCTTAGTTTTGCTGCATCCATTTCCTTATTGTTTGGAATTATGTATTTGTTTGGTTTCTTTTCCCCCAAATTCTTCCATATCAACAGGCCCACTTTTTTCATTCCACCACTCTTTACTGCAGTTCCCTCATGTTTGGAGGTCACAATCAATACTAATTATAAATACATAAATTTATTACATAAAAAATACTAATGTAGTTATTAAATACTAATGTTTCGGTTTTACAATGCATTAGGTTCCTTCCTCTATTTGAAGGGAGATTATCTTTTATTTATTTTAAATACATAAATTTTTGTGAAAGTCCAGTTATTTACATTAGTAATTACTCTCTATCTCTAAAATGTATCATCTTATTTATGTAACAATCTATGTAACAATTTATGTAGCAATTGTTTTCAATTTATGTTTAACAACTAACCTTGTATATATTCATATATATGTATTTGTTATAGATTTATATTGAGAATGGTATCCGTACTTTGAAAGTGAGTAGAATTGAAGAGGACTTAGATCGACTATTGAATTGGCTATTTTTCTTTCAGTCAAAGAATGTGAGTATTAGTTTTTAGTAAATAGCATTTTGTAATTAATCAATAGCATTTGTTAATTCATATGTTGTTTGTATTTCAGCTGTAAATGCCCATTTTTGCCCGGGCTTAAGAACCAAAATAAAAAATGAATAAATGTCCACTGTTAAATGTCCCTTTTACAAATAGCCCAATTTTGATGGCCCAAAATTAAACCTAAACAGATGACCCAAACTGGACCCATTACAAACCCAATACTCAGACCCAAAATACACGGCCCAAAGGGGCCCGAAATTTTGAATAGTTTCAATGGCCCAGGGTTTCTGAAACCCTAGGCGCCGCAGGAGTTAGCACGCACCACTCGCGCCGCAAGCAGCCTCGTCCGGCCATCGATCTTGCCGCAATCCGCGCAAACCATGCCTCCATCATCGCGCGGACAACTCCTCGTCGCCAAATCCGCTCCTTTAACCTAAAAAAAAAGGGAAAGAACGAGAGAAAAATATGGTAAACAAAAATAGAAATATTTGTATTCCTTTTCCATTTTCGTTTTTGAGGCTATAAAAGCCCTTTGATAAACTTGTAAAAAGGGGGACACAAAGAAAAAATATACAGAGATATACAAAAGAAATAAACAGAATCACGAAAAGGTTTTTTTTTCATTCCCGAATCTGTCCATTTCTTATTTATTTCTTTTATTTTATTTTTTTTACATATAAACGCTTTAAATATTAAAAAGAAAAAACAAACTAACCTGTTGGAATTTTGGCCATTGAAACTGTTCAAAATTTCGGGCCCCTTTGGGCCGTGTATTTTGGGTCTGAGTATTGGGTTTGTAATGGGTCCAGTTTGGGTCATCTGTTTAGGTTTAATTTTGGGCCATCAAAATTGGGCTATTTGTAAAAGGGACATTTAACAGTGGACATTTATTCATTTTTTATTTTGGTTCTTAAGCATGGGCAAAAATGGGCATTTACGTCAGTCATGTTATATAATTTAACTATTTTAAATGTACTATTATTGTTGTTATTTGTTACTAAAATTTTGAACTATTTTATGTGTATTGCAGGAAAAATGCCTAGAAGACGATTACGAGAGTTAAGTATTGTCCACAATACTCCAAATTCAGAAGAAGCAAATAGTGAACAACAAACAGTTGTTGGATCTTCTAGTGTGCCGGAAATAGATGACGAGCCTGCAGAATTTCAAAGTAATGTTAAGTTTATTTTACATGCATGTTGAATTTTATTATTGATTCATTTTTCAATTTTAATATAATAATAACATATCATTTTTCAGCTGAAGGTGGTGGGACGCGAAGAGGTCGGGGACGTACACTGCTTAAAGATTTATACGACCTAGATCTGGTCGAGCGTGTTAAAATAAGGAGAAACAGTCATGGCCAGCCTGTTGGATCTGAAACTCGACTGTTAGCAGGCTATTTGGACATTATAGCACGAAATGCCAATATGTTGCCCATTAACTACGAATCATGGCATCACATGCTTGATGCCAACAAAAATTAGGCTCTCGATAATATTAAGGTAACAAAACGTGAATGTAATTTATAATACTTTGGTTTAACTTTCATTTATATTAACTTTTTAAACTTGTGTTTTTTTTAGAGAGATTTGCTTTAGAGGTCTCCGATGACTATATCAAGAAGACATTGGGTAAAAAATGGAGAGACAATAAAAGCACGCTGAAAAAACAATATTTTAAGAAAGACATAAGCCTCGACGAAAAATTAAGAAATGTCCCGCCGGGAATGTTGAGGTACCAATGGGAAGATCAAGTTAGATTCTGGAATTCAAAGAAAGGAGAGGTATTACGTACTTTTAAAGTCTTATAAATTTTTCGGTTTATAGTATTTACTATATACATAATTCAAATTTCAGTATGTAGGACCGTGAGCGAATTGGAACAAGCAGCAGGCAGAAACAAAAATTCACGCACATGGCAGGTTCCAGAAGTTTTGCTTGTGTAGCTGAGGCTGAGGTATTATAATTTATTAATTCTGTTAAATATTAATGACTTTATACTATTAAATTATATTTTTTCTGCTACAATATAGGAAGCTTCGTCTGGTCAAAAAGTTGGACGCCTTCAGCTTTTTGACATTACGCATAGGAACAAGGATGGATCTCCGATGACATCCGAAGCTGCAGAAATTATTGTATATTTACTTAATTAAATTTGATTTATTATAAATATTTCTAATGTTTAATTATAATAGTTTAATTCATCGTTTGTAGTTTTAAATTTATAATGTTAAGTTATGTTGCATTCCTTCTTATTATATATTTTGTTTCTAACTCTTTCATTGATTTATTAGGATAAACTAAAGGAGAAGAAGGTGGAGTATGAAGTGGCTGCTTCGACTGATAGTCCTGTTAATCTTGAGGAGATTGATAACAGAATTATTACCGATGTTTTGGGTCCTGAAAGGTACGACTGCTTCGACTGATAGTTCTGTTAATCTTGAGTATATTTATAATAGAATTATCACTAATGTTTTTGGTCTTGCAAGGTATGGTCGGGTTCGATTTCAAGGATCTGGTGTTACCCCAACCCAATATTTTGGATCCGGCTCCCAGCAATACATGCCTTCCAGGGGTCAATCTCGTGCTGAAGTTCAGAGGCTAAAAGACCAGATAGCTCAGATGCAAGAGAGCACGGTTGAGCAGAGGCAGCAAATTGCTGATGTTCAAAGAAAATATGAAGAACTCCAGCAACAGATTAGAGCAGATGCAGAAGCGGCAGCAGCGAGGGAGGCAGTGGCAGCTGCGAGGGAGGCAGAGAAAGCATCGATGCTAGCAGAGCAGAACAGAAAGTACAATGAGCTCTAGCTACAGCTTCAGCATATGATGCAGATGTTTCAGCAGCCGCAGAAGCTGCCATCTTAGACATTTAGTTTCTCGTTGTAAGATTATTTTAACATTATTACATTTAACATTATTGTAACAATATTTTCAGTTATAATTCATTTAATTTATTGAATTTCAAGTATCATTTAGAATTAATGCATTTGGTGTGATTTTTATGCTAAATTTGTTGTTTTAGGTTTGAATTATATGCTATATTTACTGTTATTGGTTGCTTTTAGTGCAGGAGGGGTATAATATTGAACAAATTGTACATTGCAAATCTGTACAAATTAGCGACGTTTGTGAAAAAAGCGCCCTAAAGGTCATGAGTTTTAGCGGCGTTTTTGGGGAAAGCGCGGCTAAGACCTTTAGCGGCGTTTGTGGGAAAAGCGTTGTTAAAGGTCATGACTTTTAGCGGCGTTTGTGGGGAAAGCGCCGCTAAAAGTCATGACCTTTAGTGGCATTTTTTTCTCATAAACGCCGCTAAAGTTTGCGGCGTTTGATTTAGCAGCACTTTTTGCGGTGCTTCTAAAAGCACCGCAAATACTTTTAGTGGCGCTTATAAACGCTGCTAAAGGCCAAAAAAAACGCCGCTAAAAGTCTATTTTGCTCTAGTGATAAAAAGAGAGTTAGTATTAGTACTTTTGGTTCTTTTGGGATTCGACATTCTGGTCTTGCCTAAACTATACTACTGTTCGATAGGTGCGCTTGCCTCAAATCATTGTCATAGTTAGTTTCTAGGTTCGATCATTCTTTATATAATTTTTAAGACTCTGACACGCGATCAGCAAATAATATACTCAAAACAATTAATGAATATTATAACAATTTAAAAAAATAAAAAAAGTATAAAAATGATATGGATAAATAAAAAAAAGGTTAAAAAACGCATAAGTCAACCTAACTCCCGCAATATGAGGATTCAATGAAATTCCTCCACCAAAATCTAACTCGAACGGAAGCAACTCAAAAAGAAACGAAGATGAGCGAAGAACAAAATAAGAACAAGCCACAGAAAATAAGAACGCAAAAGAGAGAGAAATTTGAGTGAATGCTCTCAAGAATTTTTATTACTCAAAACTCAAGTGTCTTTACAATGAAGGGAGATGCTTCTATTTATAGTTGAGCCTCCCCAAATCCAACGGTATAGATCAATTACATCAACGGCTAAGATTAAAAGGTATCTACAAATTAAATCTCTAAGATTGCATATCATATCTTCTAGGATTGCATATCATATCTAAGATTTGCATATCATATCTAAGATTGCATATCCTTAAAGATTATGTTTCCATATACGTCAAGCTTGTAGATGGACCTTCAATCTTTTCAAGTAATGGACCATTCCGATCGGGCCAAATGATATATTTTGGACTGGACTTGGACTTTGTTTTACTATTTTGGGTTTATTATTTTTTGTATGGGCCCGGGCTAAATTGGCCTATTACAGGTAGATGTCTCAAGTGTTCGTAGTAGAGATGCTGAATTCTACTACAATTTGTTAGATTCAGTTGTACAAGAAATTGGAGAAAATTACATTGTCCAAATAGTGACTGATAATGAGGCAACAATGAAAGCTGATGGAAAAAAAAATTAATGTTGAAAAGAAAACACCTATATTGGACCTCATGTGCAACTCATTGTTTAGATTTATGCCTTGAAGATATTTGGAAAAAGCCCAGTGTAGCAAAAGTGTTAGATGAGGTAAAGAAAGTGACTTGTTTTATATACAATCACATTTGGACTGTTGATTTGATGAAGAAGTATACACAAGTGAAACAAATACTTCGACCCGCTCTTACTCGATTTGCAACTCATTTCAGTGAACTTGCAGAGATAACAAGACAAAAGCAAGGTTTGAGAGAAATGTTTAATTCGAAGGTTAGTATTTTATAATTAGTTAATATAATTACTTAAATATAACAACCTTTAATGATTTTATTAGCTCCAAATAATTTAAATTATATTCTTTTAATTTTTTTTTCTTATGAATATAGGAATTTAAAGAATGAAAATGGGGACAATAAAAGTCAGAGCCTACTTATGAAGCCAAAAAAATTGTTTTGGGAAAAGATTTTTGGAAAAAAGCCAATAACCTCATAAAAGTTTACGAGCCCCTAGTAAAAGTATTGGGACTTGTGGATAGCAATGAAAAACCAACAATGGGCTTTATTTATGAGGCTGTTGATAGAGCTAAATGAGCAATTCAACAAGATTGTCGATATTTCACCGAGTACGAAAAGCTTATTGAAAATAGATGGAATTTTATGCATTCTGACTTGCATTCAGCTGGTAAGATAAAATGTTTCATATAATTAAGAAATATTTTTATATTTTATTATTTTAAGCTTTAGATTATTATTTGATGATATTCTTATAAATTATACTTAGGTTATTTTCTCAATCTTCAATTTCAATTTAGGGTGGAGCATTCTGAGAATGTACTAATAGAAACATTAGAAGGTACACGATCAGTAATTGAAAGATTAGAACCTTCTCTTGACACTCAAATCAGAATGGTTAATCAGGTTAGATTCAAGTACTATTATTTGTAACTTAGTTACATAATTTGAAATAGAATTTTTTTATTTATTTTTGCTCTATCTTTTATTTGTGCAGTTGTTACTATTTAGAGATAAACATGCGACATTCGGTACTTCACAAGCACAAAGAGCTTGGAAGTAAATGAATCCGGGTAAACAATTAATTAAATTATTTAATTAAATTTATATTATTTAATTATATTGTACATTTTGAAGTTATTTTGAAATTTAAATAATATTATGCAGCTGAGTGATGGATAATATATGGCACATGTGTTCCCGAATTACAAAAATTAGAAATTAAAGTGCCTAGTCAAACAACTTCAGCATCAAATTGCGAACGAAATTGGAGCAAATTTAGTTATATTCACACCAAGGCAAGAAATAGGTTAAAGTATAAAAAACTTGAGAAACTAGTGTTTACCTATTATAATATGAGGCTTCAGATAAGGCATCAAAAAAGAATGAGCACTAATGATATAAACGCAAGTGAATGAGCACTGATGATATAAACGCTAGTTTTAATCCTATCAGCCTTGATCACATCTTTGAATATGTTGATCCACTATCAGAATGGCTTCATGAGAAAGAGAATCCATTATTAGATGGTGAAAATACCGGTGTGTTGCTTGTGGATACCTCTGATGATGAAATGGATGTTAATCAATCTCAATAACAAAGTTGTCTCATCCAAGTTCTAGTTCAACACCAAGTTAGAGTGGCAATGGACCCGATGGTGGTGGTTTAAGTCCAATTGATGAGGATGATGGATATAGTGGTGATAGAGGTGAAATTTGGTCTTCTAGTCAGTATGGAGGAGAATATGGGGTTGGTACCACTAGTGGACATTTTGGTGATAGATCAGAGTTTGATGGAAATATGTTTCTTGCACTTAGGAGAGATAGAAGTGAACTTAGAGCTCCATCAAAAGGAAAAGGCAAAAAGCATACTTCTATAGGCTCTTCATCTGATAGGAGATCGAGTTTTAGTAACCTTGGGTATAGTGATTCATCTACTATCACTCAAGGTTTTTATCCACCAGAACAACCTTGAAATTTTCAACCTTCACATGGTTATCCACAACCATATGGTTATTATCCACCATTTCTTAATTATGGTGTGTCATACCAGCCTTAAATGCATCCTCGACCACCAATGTATCACCCACCTCCACCTCTCATGTATCTTCCTCCTCAAATATATCTCCATATCAATTATATGAAAACCAAGGTGAAAATGTTACTTTTTTGGGATATATTTTTGGATAAAGGCCAAGAGAATTAAGTCAAAAACGCTCTCAAAGTGAAGGTGAAGGATCTGATCTTCCTTGTCATTTCACTAATTGGTGAAAACTAAATCGTACCACTACCATTATTTGTAAGGTATGTTTTTTTTTTAAAGAAAACTTTTGTTAATGTTCTTAATTTTGATTATATTAAAACATTTAAAATATATCTTTAGATAAATAAATGGAGTATATTTTATGAAAAGATAATTAAGAATCGAAGCATGTTAAACTATATATGAAAGTAGAATGAGAGTGAGAATAAGCGGTAGGAAATAGAAATTAATGAGAATCTATACATTTATCTATTCCTTTTTCCCTTTTGCAGCATAGAATGTTTATATCTTCACCATCTTCAAAGCTATCAAGAAATATTGTAGACCTCTCATGTATGAATTTTTAATTATTTTATATATAAAACTTTCAAACTTATCAAAGATGATAAATGTTTAATATTTCTTTTTTTATTTGTTATTAGTTAATATAACATTCTTAGAAAATTCGTAAATAAATGTAAGAATAATTAAAGATTATAAAAGTTGTGTTCTCATATCATATTAATAAAAGTTCATAACTATTAGAAAACACTCTAAAAATCATTAAAAGTGACTTTTTATAATTATAATTATAATTATTATGTTTTAAAATAAGTTGTGCAAATTTTTTAAAAAAATCACGACCGCGATACCCGCAGCGACCGCAATAGTATTTGTTATGTCTGCAACCATGATAAACGCAACGCGACTTAAAACACGATCGCGACCGCAATTTAAATCCCTGATTACAGCCATACCACCTGCCAAGATGTTCAAGGCTTGCGTTCTTGATGGTGACAATCTCATTCCCAAGATTCTTCCTCGGGCTTTTAAGAGCATTGAGTACATTGAAGGCAATGGTGAGCCTGGTAGCGTCAAGAAGGTCACATTTGGAGAAGGTCAGCTCATTTATATAACTTTATACTTTGAATCATATACATATATGTACCTTAAATTTGAAGGGAGAAGGGTGAACATTATGTGTTTTTCTTCATGTAGGAAGCCAGTTCAAATACATGAAGTAGAAGGTTGAAGCAGTAGACAGAGAAAATTTTGTATATATTTACAATGTGATCGAAGGTGATGCGTTGATGAACAAGCTTGAGAAAATCACTTACGAGATGAAATTGGAGGTCTCTCCAGATGGGGGATCTCTATGCAAGACTAGTAGCAAGTATTACACTGTTGGTGAGTTTGAGCTCAAGGAAGAGGGAATCAAGGTAGGCAAAGAAAAGGCATTGGGAATGTTCAAGGCCATTGAAGCCTACCTCCAGGCAAATCCTGATGCTTACTAAGATAGCATCATCCACTTCAATGAATATCACGTACGCTATTAGCCATTTTTCTCTTCTAGTTTTTAGTTTTGAATTTGGTGGTTCATATGAACTTCAGATTGCTAATAAAGAGTCAATAGTTTACTCTGATTACCGGGAAGCTTGAGCTGAAATGCGTAAAGCCTGTAATAAATAAATAAAAAGCATCCAATTTATTTACTGAATCTATCAGGATTTATATATTGAATATTATCCGCAACATGTTGAATTTAGATTTTCAATTGATTCTGGTTTTACTTTATTTTATTCCCCAAGAAAACACAACAATCAAGCTTACCATTAAATAACAATTTGTGAAACTTGAAAGCAAAACACCTGGAACTTTAGAACAAGAGTCGAAATATCTTTTAATCAGAGCTGGTTCATTGATCATAATTGGCCATTAACTTTGTACCTTCCAGGAATAATTGAAAATTTTGGAATTGGAATTGGGTGGGAGTGCGTCGGGCTCGAGCTATAGTGCAACGCCTGGGCGACGCTCGAGAGCCCCAGTAGCAAGCTACTGTGATGGACTCTCCCCATAATTTAAAATCATGTGAGCCAATGGCCCACGTATCAGATATTAAACTGATAAGAACATATATTACGCACGCTCGTTGATGTGGGATCTTATACAAAGGAGCAAGGCACCCTCCCAGCAAAGATTTAGTTTCCGTAATTGCATCAGACAAACAAATTTAACATTGAAAGAAACACGCTTAAGCTAATTAATTCAACAATAAAACTACTTTTCTAACGATCAAAACTTTGAAAAACAAACGCTACAGATTATGGCTCTGCTCAAAGAAGCAGCAATTGGATTTTAGAATACAGATTATCTTGTGCCTTCATTAACTAAATTATTTTTCAAGACTTTTTATTTGGAACAAAATGGAAATTTCTATGGAACCCGGTGGTGATCCCATATGGAAATAGATGATGGTGAAGGTTCTTGAGAAGATGTGGATAGAAATACTAAGGAAGAGACCAACTGTGAGGCGGACACAAAAATGATGGTTGACCCAAGGCCGACCCCAAATCTATCATGGAAAGACAAACTAATGGGGATTGGAACCGGTAATATTGCTAAAACGGCGATGACAAATTCTGGAATGGGGGATGATGATCATCTTGAATTCTTGGAAGGAGATATTAACAGATCTACTGTCAATGGGATTCTTGCAATAGATTTTTCTGATAGGATTCAACGAATTCTTTTTAAGGAAATGGAAACTACGGTGGTTCTGAAACTGTTAGGTAAGAACATCTTTTAATTTTTTTTATGTACATTTAGGGTAATCAACAATTTAACAAACCAAATAATTTTTAAAAAAGTAATTTTGAAAATAATTTTAAAATTTTTGTTAAGGATGGCTTGAATTTCCAAGCCAAATAATGCACTGATTGTGTCAACAATTTGGTTTGAATTTAACAAGCCAGAAAAATGTCAAAATTTGTGGCTAATAGGTCTGCTAATGGGTTGTGTCACCTATCCAGGTTGGAAGGCTCGTCTGAAAGATGGGAGGGTTTAGACAAACTACTAGGTTCGTAAAATGGGTTTGGGTAAAATGTAAGGCTTGTTTTCTATATGCATTGAACATTGGACAAGTCTTTTTGACCCAAGCCCGGCTCGAATATATATTATGTTATAAAAAATATTATATTATATATGTTAAATAATAATTATATATATTTATATTTATATTAAATCACTAACAAAATAACAATTAAACTCCTTACCCAAACCTAAAAAAAAAAACTAACTAAATAACCCAACACAAAATATAAAATTTTAAAAATTATATTTAATACAATAAAATATTTATTATATTTATTTGTGTTTTTAATATAATAAAACATTTATTATATTTATGGTAGTATTTTTTAATATAAATACTTTTTAATGTATTTTTAATGTGTTAGAAAACTTCTATTTTAGCGAATTTTCAATACATAGTGTATTATAATTTTTAAAAAAAGTTATTTTAAAATAAAAACTAATGTAAAAAAAATCAAATATGAGTGAGCTGGATCGGGACCGAATTTATCTTTCTTAAATTAGGTTTAGCTTGAACAAAAAATAAGCACATTTTTAAGTCGAACTGGACCCGAACTTAAAAAACTGGTCTAAATACTATACATGAACCGACCCAACCCATAATCCCCTTTGGTGAATAATAAATCCACCAATTTTTTTCGTGGCAACAATTTTTATTACCATCTTCCAATTGCCAAACCGTATTAAATGTGGCTATTAAAAATTATTATTACCATCTTCCAATTGTCAAGCTTTATTAAATGTAGCTATTAACTTGAATCTCATGCAAACTACTATAAATACGGCTTAATTCTAAGCCACGAGACACTATTTTTTACGATTTCTCTGTGATGGAATCTTATCCAACGAAGAAAGGAAAATAGGAGTTCGAGTATAAAAATAGCATATTAGTTTCTCGTATCTTCCCACACCTCACCCAAAAAGTATCAGTTCATAAATATTTGCGTTTAATCAAATTGTTTGTATAATTGGAAGAGAAAAATGGGTGTTTTTGCAAAAGAAGCAGAGGTTAGTACCCCACTCCCACCTGCCAAGGCGTTTAAGGCCTTTGCTGTTGATCTGGACACCCTAATGCCCAAGGTTGCCCCACAAGCAATCAAGAGTGTGGAGCTCCTTCAAGGAGATGGTGGCCCCGGAACTATCAAGAAGATTACCTTTGCCGAAGGTAATTTAATTACTTAAAGGGTAAACTACTACAACTTGAGATGTAGTTATATTAGTTATCTTCATATACCTACGTGCAAGTCTGATTTGGTTAATATCAAATGCAGGGTATGGATTCACATATGCGAAACACAGAGTCGATGTATTAGACAGAAACAACTTGTTATACACTTACGTTGTGATCGAAAGCGATTTTTTTAACAACGTGGTGGAGAAAATCAGCTAAGAGACCAAGTTTGTAGCAGCAGCAGATGGAGGAACAAGTATTAAGGTAACTACTACCTTTTACACCATTGGTGACATTCAAATCTCTCCAGACCTAATGCTCCAAATCAAGAAAGCATCCGAGAAGCGAGCCCTTGTTTTGAAAGCTATTGAAAATTATGTGTTGGCAAATCCCGATTTCTGAAACTCTACTTTCATGGCGTTCAACGTTTAATGGTGTGGTTTGGATGATGTTTCATGTTTTGTCTTACCCAAAAACCGTGTTTGATTGCGTAATAAGTGATTTGTCTCTCTAAATTTCATCATTTCTATTTCCATTGTAATAAGAGTCTTTTGAGTCGTTTCAAAAATATATACTTGAAAGCAATGTTTTATGGTTCACGACAGTAACACTGTTATTATTTAATAGAAATAGGCAATGATTGGTTGAATTAACAAGTTAATTATGTTCTGTTGACATTACCTTAGAAAGTCAAATGGAAATACCAAAACAAGAAAAGAGAATTATAAATTGCCACATTCCAAGCACAATTTCAGGGTCTTATATTGAACATTATCCAAGTCTAGATTCAGATCATTCTCAGTGCTCGTTCACGGACCAGATTAGGCCATCACTTGTTTGACTTATGAACATCGTTGCCACAACTAATCATCTTCAACGATAAATTCATCCCTTGCGTGGATAAGTGTAACTTTTATAACTGGAATTAGGTGTGGTGCGCCAGGCCCAAGCAATAGTGCAAAACCTGAACGACGCTCGAGAACCCCAGTAGCAAGCTACTGTGATGGACTCTCCCACTCAAAAAATAAATTTAATATCGTCTGATCCAATGGACCACGTATCAGATATTAAACTGATAAGAACAGATACTACACTTGATCTTAGCCAAAAGGCCGAGAAAGGTATGCTTTTATTCATCAAGCATCGGCCAATTTAAAGCCTGCTTCTCGCCTGTTCTTTCATACTCTTCCTGATGTGGGATTTTATGCTGCAAACCAGCTATAAAAGAGCCGCCTACTGGTGCTCCTATAAAGACTGAACCCTTCCTGAATAGACTGGTTCTGGGCCACTTTGGATTTGAATCAACAACCAAGGCACCTTTCAACAAGAAAACCACTGCATTTGCAATTTGTAAAACACACCACGAATAGGTTTATGGCTCTGCTCAACGAAAGGCTAAAATGACTCATTTTATAAAGTTGGTGGACTAAATAAGTTATTATGTCAAAAATATCAATATTTGAATTAGGGGTGACGGTTCGATTGAATCGAGTTAAAAAATTCGAGTTGACGAGTCTCATTTTATCATCTTAACTTGATTTGAATTTTTTTCGAATTGAGACGAATAAAATGAAATTCGAGTTGAGTTGAATCGAATGAAATTGTTCGAGTTAAATTTAAAAAAAAATTTAAACATGTCAAATTAAAATTTTGTTACAATATACAAATTCCATATTAGAACACATAAATTTGAAACCATATATTTTTGAAAACTCATTCAAAGCAAAATAGGAGGGAAAAGAAAGATACTTTAGTATGACAAACTTGAATCATTAATTTACTTATTAAGGTCCCAAAAATTATTATTTTAGATTCCTTTTTATATTATTTAGATTTTTTAAAATTTTTTAATATTTTGAAATTTTTATAAATATTTTGAATTTTATTTTGTAATTATTGTTGAGAGAGACCAATTTGCTCATTTTCAAAACTGAAAAGGATCAAAGGTGTATTGCACCAATATGCTATTTGAGTTATTCGAATTGTAAAATTTAACTTGACTCGAACTTGAAACTCTAATTACTTATTCGAGTTGACTCAAAAAAAACTGAATAACTCAATTCAATTAACTTGGAATTCAAATTTTTTTAGTTGAATCAAGTTTTGCTCACCCCTACTTTGGCTTACGAAAATTGTAATTTTATTCAAGTAGGGTTGAGAAAACTCGATTTGACTTGAAAAAATGAATTCTCTTTCGACTTTGAGTTAATAAAATTGGGTTTTTTGGTTTTTCAAATCAACTTGAATAAGTGATTTAGTTTCCCAAGATTGACACAAGTTGAATATTACAACTCAAATCACTCGAATTGTTGGGGATCGACCTGTATAAACATGAGAAAGAAGGAATAGAGAAAATTGGGCTGGGCAAAGGAGACTTCACTAATGAGCAAACAAACGAAAAGTACAAGATGGAGAAATTCAAAACAAACCTAACCCTGAATACAAAGTTCTCTTTGGCTAAAACACAAAATTCCCTTAAAGCTCTCTAAAACTCTCTCTTGATTTTCTCTCTAATGTTGTATTATTGTCCCTCAGTTTTAATGTTGTTATGGCCTGTAACAGCCTATTTTTCAGTGAAATAGGAACAGTGGTTTCGGGACCACAAATCCGATCCAAAAATAAAATTTATTTTTATTTTATTACATGGTCCGTATTATGATAAAGGTGTCATGTGAAAATTTCGATAAGAAAATTTTATTAATTATGTGCTTAATTACGAGAAGGACTAAATCGCATAAAATGTAAAAGTTGAATTCTAGTAGCTATAAGGATTAAATAGCTATGGAATTCGAAACTTGAGGTCCTTATATGGTAATTAGACCATTAAAGAAAAGTATGTAGATATTTTGGTGACTCATCCATGGAAATTTAGAAAAAGGGCAAGGACTAAATTAAAAATTGAAAAAATTAAATTAATTAAAAGATGATAAAAGATATCATCTTATTTTTATGTCATCTTCAACCTAAAATACATGGAAACCCCAGGAGAGAGAGAAGAAACTTTCATGGCTTAATTGGGTAAGTTTTCTTGTCCTGTTTTTAGTAATTTTGATATTTTTGAAACCGAGATAGCTTAATCTATCTATTTTGGGGATCAATTTGAAAAGTTATCAAAGTATGAAATTTGGGTCATGGATGAATATGCTGAAAAATTGAAATTTATGGTAGAAAATGAAAGGTTGTTGATAGATAAACAACTTTTACTAAGTGATTTTTGATCGAAACATGATTTAGGGACTAAAATGTAAAGTTGTGAAATTTGACGAAAAATTCTGAATTCTTATGAATACATGTGCTGTAAATTTTGTGATGGAATTTTGGTTAGGCTTGGAATAGGGAGTAAATTGCACAAATTTCATTTTCCGAGCCTAGGGACGAAATTAGAATTTATGGAAAAGTTGGGGGCAAAATGGTAATTTTTCCTAGGATGTAAATTGAGTCCAAACGAATATGAAATGTGTGAAATTGATGATTAAAGTTATTTATATAGATCCGGACAACACAAATTTGAGGTTAGACCGATGAAAAGAAAATGTTTCGGATTAGTAGGTTTTATACTCGAACAAGTGTCGAGGTAAGTTCATGTAACTTAATCGAGCATGTAATTATGTTAAATTAAATGTTGTGCTGTATGAAATGTGATTATTATTTATGTGAATTGCTTGGATGTTACGATATAAGAATGAATACATGCTTGAAATGGTTGAAAAATGGGTTAAGTTCCGTTTGAATATTGATTTCCGATGAATAAATGTGCTTTCCCGAAATGCATGAGGTACTGCATTTGTTGCTAACGGATTTAGCTCGGACGAGTAATCCTATTGACCTCACTATAGAAAGGATTTAGCCCGAACGTGTAATCCTGATATAATACCTCTCGAGTATACATTACAATTACGATTTTGCCTGGACTGGAAATCCTAATTGAGCTCTTCTAAGCATACGCTAAATAAAGGATTTAGCTTGGAATGGTAATCCTGTTAAATGATATGTGGCTCGAGAATGTGTTCCTTGATTAAGTGCCCTAATGGGTACTCTTGAAAAAGAATTGACGGGTTATTGAATCATACACCTCGAGTGTACCACTTGAGCACCCATAGGAACTTTAATGGTTCAACGGACAAAACTCTTGGCAAGATGAGAGAACTATGAGATGAAATGATAATGTCTTGAAAGAATATTGCATGATGAGCTCATCTATCCTTACTGGATGCATATGTGAACATCATGTGACTAACTTGTTTGATTGAGTGTATGTGTTTAGGTAAATTTGCCAAATTGATGAAAAGCATGTTAGTGAATGCTTAATGTTAATAAATGTGATTTGGTAAGTTTAGTTTCTGTTATACGAACTTACTAAGCATGTAATGCTTACTTCGTTTTATTTTCCCCTATTTTATAATGCTTGGATGCTCGCGAAGGTTGGAGATCATTGGAGCATCATCACACTATCTACTAGCTATTTGGGGTATATATAGTAAAATCATTTTGGTATAATGGCATGTATAGGACAACTTGGCCATTAGTGGCTTGATAATGATGTTTGTAATCTAGCCATTGGAATGGCTAGTAATGGTTGTTTTGATATACTTATAATGTTATATTATGGTAGCTACCTATATGTTAAGTAGTTAATCAAATTATGTCTAACATATGGATTGAGCGAAGGTAAGATGGTAAACATATATGCATGTAATGGTATGCCATGTTGAATGATGGAATTTGTTTAATTTGAATGCTTGAAATGGTTGGTATTTGGATGTAAGTTTTAAGTGCAGGTCAACGGTGTGATTTTGGGTGAGAAATGAAGCTAGAAATGGCTTTATTTTGTCCATACGGCCTGGTATATGGGCGTGTGGTTAGGCCGTGTGTCCCCTACACCTAAAATTTGAGAAACTG
Organism: Gossypium australe; assembly: GCA_005393395.2. Lineage (NCBI taxonomy): Eukaryota > Viridiplantae > Streptophyta > Magnoliopsida > Malvales > Malvaceae > Gossypium > Gossypium australe. The sequence continues at coordinate 143,847,359 of CM016616.1, read as the reverse complement.
AATGCCCAGAATTGAGTAGACGGGTAGAAACACGGGCGTGTGTCTCAGCCGTGTGTGCTACATGGCCTGGAACATGGGCATGTGTCTTGGCCGTGTGAAACCTGCACCTAATTTTGAAAGAATTTAATTAACCACATAGCCTAGCACACAGGCATGTGGCATGGCCGTATGCACAAGTCAAAGAGTTACACGATGTTGAACATGGCCTATAGCACGGGCATGTCCTAGGGTCACACAGGCGTGCCCTTCAGACCACACCGGCGTGACCTTCGGACCACACGGGTGTGTGAGGCTTGCAACTTGGAAAACTTTTGTAATTTCGCGAAAAATTCTTAGAGTTTCTGATTAAGTCCCGACTCGATTCTTATGCTTGTATTGGGCCTCGAGGGTCCATTTAAGGGACGATATCAATAATCTCGGTTAATGAATAGTAATTTACATGAATTATTTGTAAATGTTCTAAAAGTTCTGGTAATGCTCTGTAACCCTGTTCCAACGACGGATATAGGTTAGGGGTGTTACATGGCCCTTTAAGTAGGTTGAGATTAGAGTTCTAATATGATTTAAATATCTTTGAAATAATCAGAGTTTATCTAGAAACAGTAACCCTGCTAAGAGTCTAATACATAGCTGCTTTAAGTTTGGAATTCGTCACGACAAGTAGGTTGAGATTAGAGTTCTAATATGATTTAAATATCTTTGAAATAATCAGAGTTTATCTAGAAACAGTAACCCTGCTAAGAGTCTAATACATAGCTGCTTTAAGTTTGGAATTCGTCACGTTGTCGTGACATCCTAGGCTCCTTGTCACGATGTCATTTCTACTTTGCCTTTGTTTCAAACGTTGTCGCGACGTTGTGACATCGTGTGATTCCTCGTCGCAATGTCGCCTCTAGTTTGACCAAAAAATGCGAAACACACTCCACACAAATAACTCAAATAACTGAAATTAAAAATTGGTGTAAATACCTCTTAGTCCCTATCAATTTTAAAATTGAGCAAATTGGTCACTTATAAACAAAATTACAAAAAACTTCAAAATAATCCGCAAAATTTCAAGCTATTTATTAAAAAATTCAAAATTCTATAAAAATTTGTAACACCCCAAACCTGACCTAGACGTTATGGCCGAATCCTGAGGAGTTACTTTAACTTGTTTGAAAACTCAAAAATTTACTTTGAAATCATGTGGTTAAAAGAATGTTCACATTGATAAATTGTTTTCCAGTTTTAAGGAAAATTCTTGTTAATACTGTTATTTTATTACAAGAAAACATTAAATTGATTATAACGTTTTATAGCGGAATTTATTGAGCTATAAGGTTTTGAAAACTGTGGCTTAGTTTGCATCAAATCATTTTGCGGATAGAAATTTAATACTACTTAATTTAGAAAAGCAGGCTAAAATGAAAGTTAAGTCTAAAACAATTTACATTTCAAAAGTCTGAAAAGTCCAAATCAAACATAAAGTCCATTTAAACCATTTTATCGAAAGAATCCTATTCTGAGTTCCTGCACGCTATCTGCTCCTAGGTTTGTTGATTACCTAAGAGTATTAAACAAAAGGGTGAGTTGACGAGCCCAGTGTGAAACTTAACCCAATAAGCAAATCAGAAACATATAATTTAATAGATACATATGCAGTTGTAGTTCAAGTACAGAATCGAATGCATATTCAAATACAAAATCAGATGCATATTCATATACATAATCAGATCCTACCCCCATCCATTGCACATCATCTCCGTCCATCCCTACACACCAGTTAGGGTAATAAATATCCATCCAACCCCACACATCTATAAGTGAACGTATGTCATTTTTCAAAACAATGCAGACAAGCTGTCAGAAATAGATAAGTATGGCAATGCCACCAGAACAGATATGTGGTCTTAGCCACCAGATAAGGAAAATTATTAAAATGTCAACACTTATTCCATTTTTTCAATATCCCACCCCAATGCTCATGCCATACTAATTAGATATTAGATACATACATGCTATACATGCTAAACACATCAGATTACAAAATCATGCTTTCAGAAATCATGTAAATAGAGACAGTGTAACACTCCTAACCCGTATCCGTCGCCGGAATAGGGTTATAGAGCATTACCGAACTAATATCATAAACAATCATACAATTTGAATCATAATTCTCATACCAATTAAAAATCATTCAAATACAATCATATGGTCCCTAAATATGAGCCCTCGAGACCCAAAACAAGTATTAGAAGTGGTTCGGGACTAATTTGAATACTTAATAAATTTTAGAAAAATATAGAAAATTTTCAAATATTAGGGGACACACGCCCATGTGAACAGGCTGTGTGTCTCACATGGCCAAGAGACACGCCCGTGTCACAGGCCATGTGGACATTCGAAATGGGATCCCAGCCCATGTCCGACCCCATGTAACTCTCTGACTTGGGTCACACGGCCAACCACACACCTGTGTGACTAGCCCGTGTACCCTTCGAAATGGCCTCACACGCCGGTGTGCCAGGCCATGTGCTAGGGCGTGTGAAAACTGGAAGGTATACTGACTTGTGCCACACGGCCAGGCCACACTCCCGTGGGCTAGCCGTGTAAAGCTACTGACTTGGTTTCTAAATAAGTACCAGGGCACACACGACCGTGTCACCTACCCATGTGTCACACACGGCTGAGACGCATGCCTGTGTCTCTACCCGTGTGGACAAAATTAGGCCATTTTCCAAGCCTTATTTCTCACCCATAGTGGCACCAACCTACACATACTAAATAGCATATGACCATATCTTCAATAGGCATTCAAACCAATCTAAACCAAGTCCAAAACATGCAATATGAATACCACCAACCACAAGGCTCATAAGCATCACAATTAACCATTCAAAAATATACCAATATGCCTCCAAAGTTCACCTAAATGATCAAACTCACTTATTAGACTTTGTGCCTAATTCAACATGCATACCACATTCTCAAGTTCAATTATTTTATACTCAAAATACCAACTCACAATTAAGGCATTTCCATGGCAATCCAAATACATACCAAAATGAGAATAACCACATATATACATACATAATCAACATATGCCAAATCAAGTCGTACTAAATGACTAATTACATAACCAGAACATATAGGCTTCCATTAGCCAAATGACCTATACATGCCATATAACCAAAATACACAAAGTTCAAAAGTACCAAAACAACAGTTGGGTAGTGTGATGAGATCTCTGACAAATTCCAATTCGAGCAAGCTTCGAAATCACTATAAAACACGGAAAAGAAAATAGAGTAAGCTATTAAGCTTAGTAAGCTCGTATGGCTAAAAAGTACATCTTATCATTCATTCACATTTTAAGTAAATAAACATAGAATAATGCAATTCAATTTGAATCCAAAAGCCTAATACATTTTCAATCAATAGGTTAGTCATGAATTCATAGATCTCATAGATTCAATGCTTATATGATTCACATACATACCAGTACTAATATGTATCAATCTCTTATTCTTTCATATCATCAATATACCTATTGAACCATTTGGAATACTATCGAATACTCAGGAATCTCGCACACTAAGTGCCAATACATGGTCGAAACCATCTCAATCTCATATCTCGTATAAATGCTCCTTCTCGAGCTATCACTGGGTATGCTCACACAAGCTGACGGTCAAGACGTAACTAAACATGCTACTTAGACAAGCTGACGAGTAACCACAACACATGGCGAAAAACTCAGCCACCGGTAGAACATACGGACCTGTACCCAAAACACGGTAACCCCTAATGACATGTCATTTGTATCCTATCTATTCCTAAAGTTCAACCGGGATTTATACATTGCTGATAACTTTCGAGAATTTTCGCGGTGTCGTATCATCACAATCATAACAATTAAGATTCAAACACGTATAATTTAATACTTATTAAACATACGAACTTACCTCGAATTAATATTGAGAAAATTGAGCAATCAATCCATTACTTTGTTTTTTCCCCGATCTAATTTCGAACGTTGCTTTTCTTGATCTATATATAATCAAATTTAACCAATTTAAATATTATTCTATTCAATATGACCCAAAATTCATATTATGGAAAAATTACTATTTTGCTCTTAAACTTTTGACTTCTTTACAATTTAGTCCTTGGCTCATAAAAATGAAAATTCATGCAATTGAGTCCACACCCATACTAGCCGAATTTCACTTATACTCATAGCAGCCCACACATTTCATTATTCACACATTTCACCATATAATTTTCACATTTTACAAATAAATCCCTATTTGAAATTGTCAACCAAAAATCACTTAACAAATGTTGTTTATCTAACAACAACCATTCATTTTTTACCATTAAACTTCAAAACACATACACATTCATCAAAGGAAAAATTCAAAGAACTCAATAGTTTTACAAATTAGTCCCTGGACTAGCATGATTAAGCTACAACGACTCCAAAAACATAGAAATCATTAAAAACAGGACAAAAATTACTTACCAAATAGACTTTGAACCTTGGACGAACCCTAGCCCTATTTTCTCCAAGACGAATAAGTTTTTGGTGTGTTTTGAAGAAGATTAACATAATTAAAATTGTTTTGTTTTATGAATATATTACATTTAATTACCTATTTACATAATTAACCTTTAATATTTTTCATAATTTCAATAATACCAATCTCATAAATGTCCACTATCACTTAAATGGTCTATTTACCATCCAAGTACTCATGCATTTACATTCTATAGCCATTTAGTGCCTTTAACTAATAAAACTCAAGTTTTGTACCTTATGCGATTTAGTCCTTTTTATCGAATTGAGCATACAAACGATAAAATTTCTTAGCGAAATTTTTATACGACACTACTAACATGCTGTAGACATTAAAATAATAATAAAATAAATAAAAAATAAATATTTTGACCTCAGATTTGTGGTTTCAAAACCACTGTTCCAATTTCACTGCAAACGGGTTGTTACAAACAAAATATCAGGTTTTATAACTATATATCATACATAACACATATCGGAGCCTACGAAGTGGCTAATCTCAATCACACTTCAAATGCGACCATAATTAATTTTTACGAAAATTAGGCTGACATGCCCGTGTGGCCTACATAGTCTAATTGGCCTAGCCTGTGTGGCCCACACGGCCCAAATAACCCAGCCCGTGTGGCTCACATGGTCTATCACATGGCCTGACATATGGCTGTGTGACATCGATAGTCCACTTTTCAACTTCATGTCATTTGCTATTTTTTCGGGCTTTTCGCTACACACTTGGTCAGTTTTCGATGCAAATCCAATAGCGAGAATTTCAGCACCTAAAAACAACATTCACCTAATGAATTAGCAAACAAAATGAGAATCGATTAAGAGAATATGACCCTTGTTTCCTAAAATTCTAGCCAAAATAATAGGGCATTCGACCCCAAACAACCACAACAACCCTCAATTTGGAGTTTAAACGCTTACCTTTGAACAAACAAAAACCTCACAAACCCTTAGCTTGCCAAATGGTTAATCGCCTCACGATCTTCACTTAGGAAACCTACACGATTAACAAACGTGGTTCATAGCAAACTAAAATGACAATTGGGTGTAAGGGAAAATTTAAAACCCCAACATAAAAGAACAACAATACTTACACCAATAATTAATTAATTACAATCAACTTTAATGAACACCACACAATCGATCGCACCAAGTGACAGCAACACAAAAGCAATAATGCTAAAAAAATCAAAAACTAGAAGAATAAGAGGAAAAGAACGATAAAAGGAAAAGGAAAAGTGATAGAGGAAAATGGAAGAAGCTTGGAACGTGAGAGAAAAGAGGGAATGAGGAAGTAAACGTCCATTTTGGGAGAAATTTGGGGAATAATTTTGGGATAATTTCAAAAAAAAAAATGAAACTAACCACCTCCCCACTAAATTTGGTACACTAACTTAATCAATTTTCCCTTAGAATTCAAATTCCACCCAACTACTACAACATGTGCAACACACTCACGGAGAAGCAAAAATTATATTTGTTTATACGCGCAAGGATTTAAACACTAGACAATAGGGTAAGTTGAAGTCTTACCATTACACCAGCAAGCTCATTCTATCATCTGTTGAGCAAAAATGATATAAAAATCCAATATCCAAAGTCAGGGGTTAGGCAAAAATTAACAAAATTTAAAAGAAAAAAGGTTCAAACCCAAAACCTTTCACACACTACTCACAACATTTAACCACTAACCCAGATCAATTCACTTTGATAATTTTTTTAACAATTCAAAAACTAAATTTTTGCGGTGTTACAAAATCATAGTAAAATATTAAATTAAAAAATTACATAAAATTCTATAAAATTATATAAATGTTAAATAATAATAAAAAATTCAAATGATCAATTTGAGCCTTAAACAAGTAACTTACCAAGTCAAGTTTATGATACTAAATTTTTCTTCTTTTTTTTTTTTTCTATTATTTTGTTTTAAAAGAGTTTTCAAATATATATGGGCTTAAATTTATATGCTCTAGCTTGGAATTAGTCATATTGTCAACAAGATTTTAATTTTTCATTTTAACTCTTAGAATTTAACTTAAAAAACAAATTCAACTTGACTCGACTTAAATTTTGTTAATGAACCAACAAAACATTAATCTTGTCAAGGAAATTCAAGCTAAGAACAAAATCATAATTATTTAAATAAATTACCTCGAAGTCTTTCTTACCTTTTCATTGGCCAACCTGTAGCTTAACTCATTGTATTACTCATACAGTTAAGACCTTTTTAGAATTAACAGTCTTGATCTTTTTAGTTGATTTGCTAATTGAGAGACTAAGTTTAACCATAACTTTCTCCGATATGAACAAATCAGATGCCCCCGTATCAACAAGAGCACTTCTCCTTCGACTGGCAATGTCGATGTCCACAAATATCAACCCCTTCTGCTAGCAATTCCTCTTCGCTTTCGCAAAACTTAGTATCATTGATCCAAGTCTCAACACCCTTTCCTCATCAAGCTTTGCTTTCTCTATTTTACTGATCGCGGATATCTTAGATCGCTTTGGACAATCCTATTGGATTTGGTTCCCTAAGTGTAGTATATTCATTTTGTATACTTGTATTTTTCAAACAAATTAGTTTAATAATATCCATTAATTACATTATACCCTTTTTATTTTGTCTTCAATGGTTTTTTACACTCAAAGAAAAATGGAAGCAAATATTAGCTCACTGGTTATCTAATGTTTAACTAATATTAAGCGGTATTATGTGGTCAGATCATAATATGAAAAGACAACTTGTACTAGTAGATGAACCTAAACATGTCCTTAGTTTAATCGAAACTAAGCAACCCGATTGAAAGACTAATATGTCGTCTATCAAGTTCAATTGGAGAGATATTTTGTCTTGATCCTCGAAGTGGATGACTCCCAAAAGATAAAGACATAGATGTGGCTGACTAGATTGATAGTACATTGGACAAGACCCATTTAGAATAGATCCTAGATTCGTTTATGAATTTATTCACTTGTGACGTTCATAGTGGGACATACATTAATTCTGAGTGGATGATGAATTATGTATGTGTGATTCGTATTCTTTGATGTAAGTAAAAGCCTGAGTTCAAATAGATAAGAAACCGAAAGCTCATATGTTGGATATACGACTTTTGCAGTATATAACGTCATTCACAATAGTGAAGTTCATAACCCAAGAAATGGGTAAATGATATTCTCTCATTAACATTACATGATAGATGAAAAGTAAACGTAGTCATGAGTCGTTTATTTTTATATCTATAGCAAGGGTTGATGTTTGTGGACACCGACATTGCCAAATACAACCAGTGATTGGTTTCAACCAATCTACTATTTTCAACCAATATCTATATTTGCAGAGCCTAGTTCTAAGAGTAGAATATACTATTTTCAACTAAATGCAACCACTGAATCTATTTTTAACACACCCTAGTGAAGAATTCTCACTCTTGTACTTCGAAGACTAGACCTCTCACCATTAAATTCTCCCATTGAGAATTTAGGATATAAAACTACAACACAAAGGTTTTACAATTAGGGGTGAGCGTTCGACCGAATCGAGCCCAGTTGAATTGAATCAAATTGATTGAAAAAATTTCAAGTTAATCGAGTTGACGAGATTTAAAAAATTTTCGATTCGAGTCGAGTAAAATGAAATTCGAATCGAGTTAAATTAAAAAATTTAACATGTTAAATTAAAATCTTGTTACAGTATAACTAATTCCATGTTACAGGATAAAAATTTGAAAGCATATATATTTAAAAACTTTTTCAAAACACAATAATAATAATAATAATAATAATAATAATAATAATAATAATAATAATAATAATAATAATAATAATAATAATAATAATAATAATAAAGATATTTTAGTATGATAAATTTGAATCATTAATTAACTTATTTAGGTCCTCAAAATTATTATTTTAGAAAATTTTTAAAATTTTAACTTTCTTTATATATGATTTAGAATTTTTTTAAATTATTTTAATTTTAAAATATAAAATTTTGAGTTTTTATAAATATTTTGAATTTTAAAAATTATTTTGAATTTTTGAAAATTATTTTGGTTATTTTGTAATTTTTATTGAGAGAGATTAATTTGCTCATTTTCAAAATTGGCAGGGACCAGAAGAGTATTTACACCAATTTGTTATTCAATTATTTTGAATTGTAAAATTCAACTTGATTCGAACTCGAAACTCGAATAAATCGATTCGATTAACTCAAAATTTGAACTTTTTTCGATTTTTTAATCGAATCAAGTTTTTCTCACCCCTATTTACAACCATGAATGCCCTCACACGAATAATGTTCCTCATTTGAATAGATAAGTTATCTCAATAATCAATACATTAGTCTATACAATTCTCTCAATTATATGATTTTTTCAAGACTTACTAACATAATAAAGATATATCGCAATCCACAATAAACAACATTTGAAATAGTTATATACAATATAATATTAACAAACAATATAAAATAGGCTATTGACATATATAGGTCTTCAACGTTTCAATTCAATCTAACTTCCTCTATTAAAGGGATTTGATTCGCATGATTCGACCTAATCTTCTAAATAAGATTCTGCAAGTGATTTGATCTTCATTGTTTGGCTTGATTCATTCTATAATATCAACTCAGCTCAATTATACAACTCAATAAATTATCAATCTTTCGAATATGACAAATTATTTTATTGCAATAGTTAAGGAAGTGAACACTTTCCCCAACACATTTCAACAACTTCAAATATTTTAACGAATCATATTTTAGAACCCATATCCGTATATGTATATGACACAGATTCATAAGGGTTAAACGATTTACAAGAAAATATTAACTTCAAAATAGTGTACCATTAGTAAATCATTATAATTTTAAGATTTATACTTGTTGCAATAATGTAAAAGTTCATTCTCTTTCAGGGAACTACAAGCTGCTATCTCTTTAACAAATTTAATTAACAATTAAAATTTTAAATTATCTATTTTTGTTTGTAAAATTTTTAAAAATGTATTTGTGTGTAGCTTATTGTAATGTATAAATTTATACACTAACAAGGCTTTTTCTATTTTTATAGACAACGTAAACAAGTACCCAAATCTACCAGCAAATGTTGGATATAGTGGTCAAGTATATTGCACTTTCAAAAAAAAAAATTTAGATTCGAATCTTGAAAATAATACTATAAAAAAAGGTAACCACAAATCTTGAAAAGAATAAAATAAACATGAAAGATACTTTAGTCATAAAACAAATTTTAAATCTGTCATGTGGGATGCTTTCAGTGAGTTTATTCGAGACTACTATTAGTATACTTTTGTTATAGAATACTTCAAAATCCCAAAATTTGATCCGCTTAGGTGATCTGGAATTTGACCCGATCAGGAAAGGACGACACCACCTTGTGGCTCTCTGTTAGCTCGCCACTCACTAGCTTGTCACTCTACTAGCTCACCTCCTCCCTAGCTCGCAATATCTTAGCAAAGATAATTCTAAGGATACTACGTGTTAAGTCTAAGGGAGGTAATGTGTCGTTATGCATGACATCTAGTTACCCCTAACATGTCACATCAAATAATTGTACCTCATAAATATGAAGGATAGCCTCCATGAGAGGGGGATCGGAAAATTTTAACTTTGACTTACCTAAAAATGATAAAAAAAATTGATTTAATCATTTAAAAATTATAAAGATATAGACTATTAAAATGAAGAAATTACATTTTTAATGTTGTAAAATTTATAATTTATTTTGGTCCCGAAAAATTTTCTGACTTTGCCCTATAGAGAATTATATATATCTCACTTTCGAAAAAATATATTACAATACGCCACATTACTAATGGTCCAACCACTTGAATTGAGTGTCTAATTGATGTGTTCAAAATATTAGAGTTCTTTCGTTTTAATCTTTCTTGTGATAGACTGCTTTCATGATCCATGTTTTTGTTGTTTGTAGTAAGCTTATATCTGTTTCATATCGAAGAACATCTAATGTCAGTACGCAAACCAGAATCAAGATTGCAGGCGGTGATTTCTAGATTGTATTACGAATTTTCAACTAATAAATTAACAATCCAATAAAATATGAAGAAACGAATCACCTGGCTAGGATTTGAAAGTGGCTATTCTTCATTGTTCCCACAGTCTATAAATACTACATCTTAATTCTGGTTTACATCTCCACAGCTCAAATACCTCTTTCATCATTTCCTAAAATCACAAGAAAATCATGGGTGTTTTCACATATGAATCTGAGGTTATTACAGCAATCCCACCGGCCAAGATGTTCAAGGCTTGCATCCTCGATGGAGACAACCTTATACCGAAGATTGTTCCTCAGGCTTTTAAGAGCGTGAGTACATTGAAGGCAATGGTGAGCCTGGTAGCATCAAGAAGGTCACCTTTGGAGAAGGTCACTTCATTTATATAACTTTATATTTTGAATCATATACATATGTGTATATTAAAGCTGAAGGGAAAAAGTAAAGTTGCGTGTTTTTCTTCATGCAGAAAGCCAATGTTACATAAAGCAGAAGGTTGAAGCACTAGACAAAGAAAATTTTGTGTATATTTACAGTGTTATCGAATGATGAACAAGCTTGAAAAAATCACTTATGAGACGAAGTTAGAGGACTCTCCGTATGGGGGATTCATATGCAGGACTACTTCTAAGTATTATACCGTAGGTGACTTTGAGCTCAAGGAAGAGGGAATCAAAGCAGGCAAAGAAAAGGCATTGAGAATATTCAAGGCCATTGAAGCCCATCTCCTGGCAAATTCTGATGCTTACTAAGATAGCATCATCCACTTCTATGAATATCAAGCAATTGCCTTTTTTTTTCTCTTCTATTAGTTTTTAGTTTTGAAGTTGGGGGTTCATATGAAGTTCATAGGTTGACCAGGAAGCTTGAACTGAAATGCATGAAGCCTGCAATAAAGCATCCAATTTTTTTACTGAATCTTTCAAGATTTATATATTGAACTTATAAAACTCAAGTTTAGTTGGAAGAATGGTGAAATTAATTGTGACACCTCAATTCCACATCGTGAATATTATCGAGAATCAATTCAGATTCAGATCATTTCAAATATTAGGTGATTGAGTTTAGGCCTGAAAATTGTGGTGGTTTCTTTATACACTGCCATTTTCATTATGCAATCATCAACAGATCTTACCTGAAACTTTGCTTGTAATCTATAGATTATCAGTTGTTTCTTTCTTCAGAAAAAAAAGAACAACAATCAAGCTTACCATAAAAGAACAAATTAGTGAATCTTAATAGCAACATTGTTGGAATTTGGAAAAAAAAGGAAAGGAAAACAATCCTAATAGACTAATATCTTATGTAGTGATGACAACATATCAAATATTTGCATTTTTTTAAACAACTTTTTTAATTCAAATTTACATAGTTGCTTCAAAAATCGAATTTACATATTAAATTCGAGTGTTACTAGTCAAAATTTTAAATTAAATAATAATATTAGTAAGATATATGAATTCAAGTTAAATTTTTAAATAAGTATAAAAATAAAAAAATTTATTTTAAATTCAAAATATAAAACAAAACAATTTAGTAACTTAATTAATTTAATTTTACAATTTAACATTTATATATTCATGTATAGGTATTAAATATTTGTACTTCTAAAGTTTACATTCTTTCATGTTTCGGATTCTTTAATCTTTTGTTTTATATATATTAGCAATTCTTTAGTAATATTAATTTAATTTTTTAAAGTTTACTTTCTTCCTTGTTTCGGTTCCTTAAAGTTCACTTATAATTGTATAACATCATACCTGAACAAAAGCTAATTTCTCAGAAATGAGAAAACTTGTTAATATATACCACAATTGCTAAAGATATATTTTTTTAATATAACATACAACATTTCATAAATCAAAATAAGTAAAGATTCATATCTTGTCCATAAGCATCCGTCTTCAATAGAGACTAAAGGTCCATTTGGATAGATATTTATTCAGTACAGTGCGTTTAGCTTTCTTTTAGTCTCACTTTACTGTATAATTTTATTGCCACCGCTATTTTTCTACTAACTAAACGTAACACCCATCTAAAGAGGCCCTAAACACAATTATGAGATTCCATTCAAATGAACAAAAAGTCCTTAATACAAAAAGTGCTAAAATTTCACTGTGGAAAACTGCCCCCTAGCTGAGCTGTCATATCTGCTCACTGTTTTTCCTCCCTATCAGGTATGATTGAGGCCACATGAGTGACATGTAGTCATTTACAAGTACAGAGAGAATCATGTTAGGATCAACATTTCTACTGATTTTAACAACAATTTCAGCATCAAATTTCAATCGTGAAATATTCAACTAATGAAATAAGGAGAGTCCGTCTCTAAGCACCCATAATTCAGCATGCCTATATGAACCTCTCACCCACTCGCCTTTCTCATCTTGTATAATTGCACCCACACCACCTTTCCCCGGATTACTGGAGGATCCATCCGTATTAACCTCGAAAGAGCAGGCAGCTGAAGGTTTCCTAGTCACCTGAACTGAGGAAGGGAGCGGGATATTAACCTCTGTTCAGCTGAAAAACTAGCCTGACTTGTTCATAAAAGAAAACAGAGCAGACTTTTCGTACCATATTAAATCTACTACACATTTTTACATCTACAGTTACTAATTTTATTGATTATACTTCAAATTCACTTTCTAAAACCAATGCACACGAGGCTAGTAAAAGAGTAGAACAACGTTTTAAATTTACTGCTAGGTCATACCATGTCAAATTTTTATACTGAAATTGGGTGTGGTGCGCCAGGCCCAAGCAATAGTGCAAAACCTGGGCGACGCTCGAGAGCCCCAGTAGCAAGCTACTGTGATGAACTCTCCCACTCAAAAAATAAATTTAATATCGTGTGATCCAATGGATCACGTATCAGATATTAAACTGATAAGAACAGATACTACACTTGATCTTAGCCAAAAGGCCGAGAAAGGTATGATGTAACTCATCAAGCTTCGCGTTATTTAAAGCCTGCTTCTCGCCTCTTCTTACGTACGCTCCCTGATGTGGGATGTTATGCAAAACCAGCTATAAAGGATCCGGGTACTGGTACCGGAATAAAGAGTGAAGCCTTCCTGAATATCCTAATTCTGGGCCACTTAGGAGTTGATTCAAAAACCAAGGCACAATCCCATCAAAGATTTAGTTTTCATAGTTGCATCAGAAAAGAAAATTTAATATTCAAAGAAGCATGCTTAAGCAAATTAATTCAACAATAAAACCACTGTCCTAACGAGCAAAACTTTGAAAAGCAAACAGGCATTTGCAATGGTAAATCACACCAGGAAAAGGATTATGGCTCTGCTCAGAATAGCAGCAATGGAAACAGCATTAGTTTGAATCAGACACCTTCCCATAAATAAACAATACACAGTTCTGGATCAGGCACCTTTCTTTCATTGTAACAAAAGCAAGTTTAGCTTGATTGAATCCCAATCAAAGTCGGCAATTTTGTTCTAAGTTGAAAACTTTTGGCGCTTTGAAACATTATATGCATGATCATGTTCTGTGCTGCTTCAGTTCACATATGACTCTCTGCCAGACAATTGGCAAGCCATCCACAAGTTGTAATTTAAGTGGTTTACTTTCTTCCTCGTTTTGTTTTATTATTCTTTTCTGTTAAGGATGGATTGAATTTTCAAGCCAAATAGTCAAGATTTTGGTTTGAATTTAACAAGCCATGAATCCTAGCAAATGTTAAAATTGGTGGCTAATTTATGCACCAAATTTTACCACCCAAAAATTACTACTATCATTTTCCAATTGCCAAGTCTTATTAAATGTGGCTATTAACTTGAAGGAGATGTAAACTAGTATAAATAGGCTTTAGTTCGAACTAAGCCATGAGACACACCATTTTTTTTAGAGTGAATTAGCTAGTATAAATAGGCCCGAATCTGGCGTGTCACATTGAAGTGTTTTTCACAAACCATGTTTTCATTGAAAACCCTCATTAGTATTTAAAAACTAAAGTCTTAGTTTTTGTTCGTTCAATTTCAAAACGTGGTTAATCACTTTTAAAAACATTATTAACTTCGTTAAAAATCTCTTTTAATTGCAGAAGCTAATTTAAGGTAAAGAAGTTTAAAATGTATGTTTTTAAAAACAGTAATTGGGTTGAAAACTCATCTACGTCTAACAGATATAAAACGTAACAAAATCCCAAATTCAGAATTAAATCCAGAGAGGCCTTATTATAGAAATTAAAACCCAAAATGGAATTTAAAACATATATAAAGTCCAAAGCATAACAGCCCCAGTCGTGTGGTCACCTCCGAGTCCCTCGCAGCACCGATCCTCCTAACGCTGGGGATTACCTGCACAGTTAAAAACGGGGTGAGTTTATGAAAACTCTGTGTGTAATCCTCTTACTAGAGTAACCGTCAGTACACAGAAACAGAAACCTAAACAGTCTGGGCCAAAGCCCTTTAACAGTAACAGTACAGTCTAGTTCAGAGCATACGTGGGCCAAAACCCACTACAATCTCATTTGGGTCACAGCCCATAACAGAATCAATTGGGCCCAGCCCAAACCAATACAGAACAAGTGGCCTAAGCCCAGTACAGTGACAGATCTTATAAACAGATATGCAACAGTATGAGGATGCATCCCACCCCGATCCAGCCAACACACCACCCGTACCAACCCTACACTCCTGTGGGGATAAAATCAACCCACCCAATCAACACACCAAGCCTAGCACTGGTTGCGGCACTAAGTCAACAGAATGGCTCGGCGCCATGGACAGAATGGCTAAAAGCCATAAATATCGCAGCAACGCTGCCAGTTAACAGAATGGTTATAAACCATAATCAGGATGGCACAAAGCTATTGGTAACTGTAATAAGTTTGGCACATAGCCATCAGCGACGGTAAAATAATCGGCACACAGCCACGGGTAATTATGATCGACACAGAGTCATCAATATATATGTTAGAGTCATCAATATATATGTTAGGCACATAGCCACGGGTAAATACGATTGGCACAAAGCCATAATCAATATGGCTTAGAGCCATATTTAGGTTGACATAAAGCCAAAATCAGATTACGCGACTTTAAGTCGTCCGTCGGTCCACAGTCGTCTCATACGACCCGTACGACCTTAACAGATCAATACTAGATCCACAGTCGTCTTATGCAACCCGTGTGACCCTAACAGAACTTCCTCCGTATCAATGTCCCAACTTCATGCAATGTGTATGTCATGCTCAATCATTACACGTGTATGCAAAATGGCCATGCTCAGTAACAATCATTTAGATATACATTAAAAGCATATCAGTCATACAACCACCATCAAGCCAGTTAAAACACAGTCATACAATCCCAACCAAATCATAGCACAAGTTAGTCCTTTACCCACAAGGGCAAAACAGTCATTTTTTCCCTATAAGGGTATTTCGGTAATTTCACAAGTCGAGAGTATTTTGGTAATTTCACAATCCGAGGGTGTTTCGATAATTTTACAAATTGGGGTATTTCGGTGATTTCACCAATCAGGGGTATTTCGGTAATTTGGAAAATCGGGGGTATTTCAGTAATTTTACAAACTGGGGGTATTTTAGTAATTTCACAAATTAAGGGTATTTCAGTAATTTCATTAATCGGGGTATTTCGATAATTTTACAAATCAGGGGTATTTCGATAATTTTGTAAATTAGGGGTATTTCAGTAATTTTACAAATCGGGATCTCAGCGACCCAACAGAAGGTCCACCGTCACCTCAAGCGACTTAAGTAACCTAAACAGTGTAAATGGGTCTAAGGCCCATTATTCGGCCTAAGTGGTCCCACACTCTCGTGTGGCACATTTAGCCCAAAAACAGCCACAGTTATGCAAACGTCACAGTCCAAACAGCACTTACTACATCACATACATTTTATCTGTGTGGGCCCACACATCCCATTTCGGCCCAACAAGGCCCAGAACAACCCAATACCACGAGAGCGCTCGTGGTGGCCTCTACAGACTAACGCCCATGTTCGTGGGTTCAGTACACCACACGCACGATCGCACACTCGTGTGGCATCATACGCTATATTTCTGGCATTTCGGCATTTTGTCGATCTACAGTCATAGCAGTGTAACAACACATACTTTCGGCTTTTCAGCCAGTTATCAAACATAGCATACAGTTACACACACTCTATTGGCCTTCTTGCCGACTATCGAATACAGGGTACTGTTACACACCTGATCACGTAGAGTACTAAGAATTCACGATAGCTAGAACCTATATTCAAACATAACATTCAGTTAATCACCAAAAAAATAATGTTAAGAAAAACTCTTAGCAACCACCTAACTGAGAGATCGATACCACATGCCTTGATTAGATCAGTCGACTTGATTTGCCTAGTTAATCCAAAGTTTGATGCAATCACCCTTCTGCATCCTGGCAGAAAATCCCGAACAGCCAACACCTTACACTGCTTAAACTTGGGAGTAGAGGCTACACGCTCAAACACAGTCGGTACCTTTTCCATCACTTTACTACTAGAATCCTCTTTACCTATCGAGAGTTCTTGATTGAATAACAAAAGAGTTTCAATCGCTTCTGAAATGCTTGCACCCCGTCACTTCTTGTAGAAATTTAAAAACCCAATGATCAACTTAGGAAACTAACATTCGATAATCAAAGAATAAGATGGAGGAGTATTCGGCTTTTAGAAAAAGTAGAAGAAACGAATTTGAACACATATTACAATAACAGAGAAACAACAGAGAGAACTTATGTGTACCTATCGATTCCTCAAAACCCTTGCAAGACCGAAACAACACCAATGGCAGAGCACTAAAGCAGTCGACCAATAATAAGGAGAGAAATAGAATATTCGGCCAAAAGAGCAAATAGCAGAGGGGAATATCGAAAGAGAAAAAGAAAATATGGAGAAGAGGCAATCGGCTAGAGGAGAATAACCAAAAGGAAAGAATAAAACCGAAGGGAAAAGGGAAAATATATTAGGCTAGACAAAATGTAAAACAGAAGAGGTGAATGAAAAAGGCCAATTCGGCAACACAAACCAGTTTTTCCCAATAAAAAATTGACCGAAACCAAACCGAAAATGAGAGAAAACTATCCTAGCCGAATTTACTATACTTCCCCTTACCAATTCGGCACAACACTCCCACACACTTCAAACTCCTTGTTTTTCTCCATAAATCACACTCCCTTAATCCCTCTACCGAATTTTCTCTTTGATTTACTCTAACTCTCCATTCAAATTTAATTCAAATTCTTATAACCAATTCAACCACAGAGTTCCAGTCCAGTTCCAACACCTCCCCAGCACAAGCAGCAAAATAAACATAAAATTGCGCACACCAAGCCTTAAACCTCAGACTCCTTGCCACACATGTAGTGCCACCACCACTGCACCAGCGGGTTCTTTTACCTTTAATTAATTAAGAGGTCTAAAGGCCAAGGTCCGTGTTCCTTTAAAAGAAGAACCAAAATAAATTGCAAGAGCCAAGACTTGAACCCAGGCTCCCTTGCAACCTTAATAACGCCACAACCACTAGACTACATGCTTCCTTGTGTCATTTTTATACACAATAATTTAAAAGGCCTACATTCAAGCATCCAGGGTTTTATCCACTTAAAACCAAAATTTTTGCTAAAGCCCAGGTTTGAACCCAGAACTTCTCAGACACTCCCAAACACGGCTAAATCACTTAACCACTAAAGCAGACAGTTAATTGTGTTATTCACTTGCACAACTAAACTCCAATTCCTCCGATACGCGAAGCCCATTTCTTCTAGGCCCAAAAGTTGAGGCGTTACAATATTTTTTCGGGTATGAGTTGTAAACTTTCTGGGTTGTGTTTTGAGTGTCAAAATACTTAGAGCATGTTTGGTTGGACGGAATAGCCTATGCATTCCAACTCTATTCAATGGGCCCACTATAAACTATTGTTTAGTTTAAGGTAATAGCCTCTTATAGGCCGAATAGAGTCAGCCTCATTACTGGACAACTTGTAATAGCAATTCAGGGGTTAGGGGTCTAAATTGACTTTTCATAACCACCCGTAATAACATTTTTCCTTTTTGGACCAAAATAGCCTACCTCTCTTCTTCATCGTTTTCACTTTCACTTCAGATTTCTTCCTCGACATTTATCCCCAAAGTGAACCTAAGAAATTAACTCCTTAATCAATGACAAATCAAGCATCTCTTCGCCATCTTCATCTTCATCTTCCTTCTAGTTGAACCTCCTTATTTACAGTAAGTGCCTTTGATTCCTTTTTTTTTCCTCTAATTTTTTTAGTTAAAGTTCTTTCGCTCCTTTCAACTTTTCTTTTCCCCTTTCGTATTTGGATATAAACTAGCAAAGCAAATTGTAAAACCAGTAATGAAAATTGTGCCTAAACGAAATATTTTGTGTATCAATTAGGCCTGGAATGATTGAGTCAATCCTATGTTGGATGCATGAATTGAAGAATCTTGGACTACCATAATTACCATACAAATCCAAATGATTTCATCTTTTTTCTCCCATTCACTATTTATTAACTCAAATTTTCCTTTCTTCCTTTAACATGGTGGTTTCATACAATTTTTTTTCTTTTAAATCCCCCTTTCTTTCAACATATATAGCTGGTGAAAATTTTATACTTTGTGTGGCTAGGATTAAAAAGCTTATTTATGCATATACCAACATGCAAAGGCAAAAGGCACGTTGAGAGATAGTTGTAAGCAAGTATTGCTTGGGTAGCTGCTATTTCTAACCCATTAATTTGCTTAATTATGGAATAACCAAATGACACAACAAGACAGGGTGTTTAACTTTTTCATACATTTCTTGAGCAAATTTTGGCAAGTTGGTCTTTGTTTTTATGCTCTATTCTTGGCACTCTTACCTGTTTAGATTTAACCTTAAATATCCAAAAATAGATTCCTTTTGAACAACACGTATGTATATAAAATAAACAGGCGTTTGCAATTGCAAGTTCTTTCACGAGTGCAAACACAAAAAGAAACCACAGCAGCAAAATAGCATGTAATTGGGTAGAAAAACATTTAAAAAGTTGGTCTCGCACTTGGTTTACACTTTTGTGTCATGCTTCTTAACATTTTTGTGTCATGCTTCTTTACATGGGGAATTTGTATATAATTTTTAAAATATTTGTTGCTTTAAGGGAACTTAATATAAATGTTTTGACTGTGTAAAATCTTAATTTTATGTCTATCTTAGGATGAACTTTTTTAATTTCACTTGCCCCTATGTTCTGCTTGTTGTGTTTCCATATAAAAAAATGGTTGATTAGTCTGGCAAAAGAGGACCATAGACTTTACAAGAATCTCCAAGCTTCCAATGTACTCTTTTTCCAAGGATTGTTGTAGTTTACTTTAGTGCTAAATCTTATGTAGTTGGACTTCTAATAGAAAAAAGATAAGTTTGGTCATCACACCCGTTTGGGGCTTGTTTGGTTTTATGTGAATGCATTTGATGCAACTATTCTAGTGTTTGAGGTGGTATGTTTGGCAACGGGCTCTTACCAATTGGAGCTTTTTTCAGCTGTTGTACCATTACCAGTTGTGGCAATTGTATATTGTGTTCTCTTCAGCTTTGTCTCTTCTGCTGGTCTTAGCTTTCTCTAGTTCTGTAACTTGAATAGTTTCAAAACAAAATTCATATTAGGCTTCCTTGAAATATCCATGTCTAGCATTTTCCAACACATGCCAACCTAGGTATATATAGAGATATGATGTTCCAAGTTGAACAATTTGTAATAAATTAATCACTCTCTGTTTATTAGCAACTGGACAATTTTCTTTCCTAATGAAATGCAATTCGGTGACAAAGTGGTGTGATCTTCATGTCTCATACAACAATTGCTGCTTTGGTTGTTTTATTCTTTGATTTAACACTTTGTCGAGAAAATGATGAAAGCAGAAAGGACATCAGATTGAACTGGTGGGAAAAGTTTTGCTTTTACAAATCAAATGTTAGGAATGATGAATTCTATGCACTACCCTTTAGACTTAACAAACTTTTCCCATCAATTTAACCTTTTGAAAAATAAATATTTACTGTGACAAATTATTTGCTTTCCAATTCCATTTCTTAAGTTAGATTTATCTTCCTAATTTTCCTTTTCATTCTACATCTTTATTCAAGAAGCTATTTTTGAGTCACCTTGGCTAATCTAACAGTTGCTTTTACCTCATGTTACACTCTCTCTTATTTTTCCTTTATCTATCTGTGGTTCTTTTCTTACTGTCAAGTCTCAGTCCTATTTTAATATGGTCTATGGAATGTAATGTGTTACCATGCACATTGTTTTTCAGGTTGATGATGGTTATATGCAATGGTTTCAAGTTGTTTATGCTTGTTGCATGCAGATGCCCTTTCTCTATCAATTTTCGTTCTATGCCATTCACTTCATATTTCAATGTTTCATGTCTTCCAATTTTAATATAGTTTATGTTTCATGTTTGAAAAGTCTTTTCATCTAATCTATTAATATGGTTTGCTTTTATTTTGCAGGTAAGCTTGATTGTGTGCTTTGAAGATATAGTTTTGCTTTGTAATTTCTGTAATTTCTGTAAGTTTATCATCAGGACATGTTGCATTCTTGTTGTAATCTGTTTTGTATCTAATAAGACATGCCCTTTCAAGGTGCGATTCCTAAGAGCTAAACTTGAGTCACTTATGTTCAAATAGAGGGTTTTTGTAACATCCTGAAAAGGGCCTATGCATTTTCAGTTAAATTGTACGAAATGTCAAGTTTCAAGTACTATGAATAAATTTTTGATATTTTTGGAAACCTAGAAATGGAAATGGAAATGGAAATGAACATTTTTGGAAACTTGAACATTTTGGAAACTTGAACATTTTGGAAACCTAAACATTTTTGGAAATGATTCAAAAATGGAAAGTAAACATTTCTGGAAACTTGGAAATGTAAGAAAAATGGCAAGTTACAGAGCCGATCGAAAATTTTAGGAAACTTAGAAATGATGCCGAAATGTCAAATTTTAAAGTTCAAAATAGGAAATAAGGGCTAGAAGGCCTTAAAAGAAAAAGATGGAGAAGTTTGACACACAAACAGGCTTGGAAAAGTGGCCTGAAGATGCCACTTAAGGCCTAAGGAGATGGCGTCACATGCAGGGAAATAGGCCTGGGTTCGAGTCACTTGAGAAGCAAATAAATAAGTTTTATTTTTGCTTCTAGAAGGCTGAGGTGGACGGCATGGGTTTCTAGAAAAGGAAGAGTTTTATTTGCATAAATATGTGAATAATAAGTGATAAATAAAGGATTTTCTTTTAAGATAATTGAGGAGATAATTGATGGATTAAAGGCTTTTATCTTTTAAATAAAAGAGATAATATTATCAAAAAGAGGAGTGGTGGCCAAGTAAGGGACCTCTAGGCTGATAACTTTGGCTATAAAAGGAGGGCAGGAGGGCTACTCATTCACTTTTGCTTCCTCTTTGCCGAAATTTTCCTAGCTCTCTCCCCCTCTCTGGCGAATTTTTCTTTAAGCAAGATCTATCTTCTTTTCTTCTATTTTCTTCTCTGTTTCTACTGTCAAAGCCGAATCTTTGTTGATTCTAAGTAAAGGAGCAATCAACTACAACATCAAAAGGGTTTCTACAACTGTCGAATACAAGGATCAAGGATCTAAGGTAAGATAAATTTATTTGATTAAGGGTTATGATGTATATGTTAGATTAGATCTAACATGAAGATTTCGACAGACATATAGGGCAAGGAATCCTCTTCAGATTTGGAATTTGTATGGTAAGTGATATTCGGCCAAGGCTTAATTTTGGTATTTAGAATTATTTTCCATTATTTCAAAAGCCGGAAACTGACATGGTTACATGTCTAGTGATAGCCGATTTCAAGGAAAAAGAATACTAGCAAATTTTTGGGACTTGATCATCCAATTCGGCAACAAGGTAAGTAATACAAATCCTACTAGGATTTGGTTTTTAAGCCAAATAGGTTTGTTAATATGTTTTATTGAATGGCCGAATATAGGAGTCAAAGATCTAGATCGGTAGATCGTTCTTCGGGATTTCAAGGAATCTATTAAGCCAATCAGGTGTGTACTCACATTAACTTTCGATATATTATATGGCAATTATTTTAATATATGAATATGCATAGAATGTGAATGTGGCTAAGTACCACAAATGTGGCAAGAGTACCCAGGTACGTTTCCTACTTTCGATAGGATTACGAATATGTTATATATTTAACATGTGAATAATGAGAAATTAAGTATGTTATGCATGATGTAAAATATTTGGGGCATTCGGGATACTTGTGAAAGGGGAAGTGAAGGTGATGACTTCGGTCTCACCAACGGAATATGGTGACTACGGTCACAAGTTTTGAATATGGTAACTCCGGTTACATTATCTGAATTTGGTAACTTCGGTTACATTATTTGAATATGGTGTCTAATGACACAAATTATATGGGCGATGAGCACGTCGACTGCAGCGACTGCCTTCGATGGTGTGTAGCGGATGGAGGGTTGACTTAGTAGTCCCCACGGTGTGACTGGCAGGTACGGGTGGTGTGTAGCGGATGGACCATTAGGCTTGGGTTTGCGTTGCATCATTTATTTTATATGAACATGAACTTGATATGAACTTGTATGCCTGATTTGTTGAATGTTAATGTTGTGTACACATTGAGTCTGTTGACTCACCCCGTTGTGGGAACTATTTTCAGGTGATGAACAGTGACGGACCGGGACGGTAGACCTTGAGGTGGCCATGCATCCATTTGAAGATTTTATTTAATTTGGACTTTATTTCTTTTTAGTACCTTTAATTTTATTATTGGGTTTTACTTGATGTAATAAGGCCATAAGGCCCAGTGGATTTTCTTTATTTTGCTTTACTTTTAATTATTATGTTACGAACAATTTTGATTAAAGTTAAGTACAAGAATGATTTCTTTAAAAACAAACCCTAAAAATTATTTTGTCACCTTAATAAAATTGGATTTTTAAATTAATTAAATGGGTTTCCCAACCTAAGCCCAATCCAAAATAATATTTTCCTAAAATTTTACAAATTTTCTCTAAGTAACAAAGAATTTGAAAACCGGTTTACTTAAGGAACATACCAGATCCGGTCCAGGCTCGTGGGCCGGGTGTGGGGTGTTTCAGCTTGGTATCAGAGCCCAGTTTTAAAACTCTCGGCCTGTGGGCTAAGGCCCAAAACGTTTTGAATTCTAGCCCAAAGGATTTTCTTTGAAAATAAGCAGGTTTTATGGCATGGCACCTAAGTCTCCGACCCGCAGTCCACCAAGTAAGTACCCCTAACTTTATGTGTGATTCTGTGATTTATGAACTGCATAAGGGTAGAAAAGGCATGGAACGTAGAATAGAATGATAGGAACTTGGACCCTAGGACTAGTCTACTCAAACACAAACACATAAGACTTAATGCACTAAACAACCCTATGGCTAAGTCACTGAGCTAGGGTGTGGTTTTAAGATTTTTACAAGTAGGTCCAATTGTCTATTTCATTAGTTTTTGTTTTTATGGGTGGTTTTGAAAGTTACCATTGATGAGTGCTGGATTTTTATGATGAATTAAAATGGAATTGAAGCTTTAATTTTGTTATATGATGATTTTCAAGTAACTTCAATAGAAATTGATTTATAGGACCAAATTGTGAAAAAGATTAAATCTTAGGGTTTGGTATTAAATTTTGTTGATCAAAGGCTGTGTAATATCTTAGAATGTTTAGATAAAGTGTTAATTGAGAAAAATTAGCTTATCTGATAGGCTAATTGGTGAGGGACTAAATTGTAAAAACTGTAAAAAAATTAAGGTAATTGTGTAATTTTAAAAATTGAGGGGTATAAATTCTGATTGAGGGGTATAAATTGTGAAGTGAATTAGAATTGAAATATGTTCTGATGAATGAATGATTTTACACTTTAGATCAAGAGCACGTTGACAAATGTGAAAAAGGAAAATTAGCAGAATAGTCCCTAATTACTACAAACTTCTGCAAACTTACAATTTAACTCTGGTAAGTTCGTATGGTTTAATTTTTAATGTTATTTGTTAAATTGACGAATGGTAATATGTATTTATTCACATTATTAGTTGAAAACAAAATTATTGTAAAAATTATGAAATTGAATCCAATATTCGAAGTGAATGGAACGCAGGATTGAGTACAGTCGTTCAGTACAAAAGAGGAATTGACGGTAAATTACCCAAGTAAACAGAGGTTTAGTATTTGTTGCAACTCTCGTGTTTACTTTCCGTTTAGCTCTCATGAGCTTCAGTTAACTCATATGAGTTTTAGTTTAACCCTTTTGGGTTTCAGTTTAGCTCTTCTAAGCTTCAGATTAACCCTTATGGGTTTTCGTTCAGCCCTTATGAGCTTCCGTTTAACCTTTACGGGTTTCTGTTTAGCACTTATGTGATTCTATGCAGCCTTCGGGCTTCTGTTTACAATGTACTCAAATCCGTAAGACGTTCCCTGATTTGATAATGATTGGCAAGTGCTATACGTAATTAGTGTGGAAGAATTTAAGTTATTATTGATATTAAGATCAAATAAGTGAATTTATCAATTGAAGTTGTGATTGACAGGAAATTTTTGTGAAATGATTTACCTAAACAAATTATTATAATATGTTTGGTAAGTTTTATATTTAAAGCCAACGAACTTACTAAGCTTCATTAAGCTTACTTATGTTGTTTAATGTTCTTTGTAGATTTTCAAGAAGTTCAGAGGATTGGATCACACTATCCAGTTTGCTTCGGTAGACTTTGTTATACATTTTATGGTTTATATGGCATGTATAAGGTTGTATTGGAAAAGAGTTAAATTTAAAGTATGGTTGTGAATGACTTATATATATGTTTGTATGCATGTATTTAGTAGTAGGTTTTGGTAAGTTAATGAAAGGAGTTATTTTGGTAAGCTTAGGCAATTAAGTTTTGTGATGATATATTATGTTTAAAATATGATTTTTGGTCTGTGTTGATTGCTTGATTGGGGCTATTTGATATATTGAAATGTTATGTATAGGTTGATATCAAAAAGGGTGAGAAAAGTGGCCTTAAAATGGCCTATTTTCATCCACACAGGCAGAGACACGGGCGTGTGTCTCAGCCGTGTGTGACACATGGCCTGGCACATGGGTGTGTGGACTGGCTGTGTGTCTCGTGCACCTTAAAATTTCAAAATAGAATGCCCAGGTTTTTGCACATGGCCTAGCATACGGGCGTGTGTCTTGGCCATGTGACCCTTGCACTTTACACACGGCCTAGCACATGGGCGTGTGGTTGGCCTTGTAATCTAAGTCAGAGAGTTACATAGGTAAAGACACGGGCTAGGAAACGGCCGTGTGCCTCACTTTGAATACCCACACGGCCTGAGACACGGGCATGTCTTATGGCTGTGTGGCTCACACGGCCGGCCACACGGGCGTGTGCCCCCTGCTCCAAAGAAAAAATTTAAGATTTTGGGAAAAATTCCTTAAGTGTCCGGTTTAGTCCTGATTCACTTTTAAGGTGTATTTTGGGCCTCGAGGGCCCATCTAAGGGACAATATGAGTGTTAAATGATTGATTCTTAATTTGTATAATAAAAGTAATGAAATATTCGTAATTAGCCCGAAAAGTCCGATAAGGCTCCGTAACCCTGTTCTGGCAATGGACAAGGGTTAGGGGTGTTATAGTTGGAAACATGTAGATGGTTTTGAAGAATTCTACTCATTGTGTAATAACATAAAAATGATTTAAATTAGGAAATTTTTTTGGTTAATATCAAATTCTGCAACCTGCTGAACAGTATGGTTAGCAAGAAATGGTATGGTCTTTGAAAGAAGGATGATGACTATGGAAATTTTGATTTTTCTATCAAAGATGAGGGCACTGCTGTGGATTAAATCTGTTTATGATGAACTAATGTTGCAGGAGAAATTTTGGTGGATATGTCCGAATAGGTGTAGGATTGATTCAATTAAATCCAAACCAAATGTATTGATATGGCGCCCTCCTCTGCATAGATGTTTAAAATTTAATGTTTGTGGGATTGCAAACGAGGATAGAGCAGGTTGTGGAGGTGTCTTGAGAGATAAGGAGAGAGTCACAAGAGCTTTATTTTCAGGTTCAGTAGCAGCAAATGATATTGATTTGGTAAAGATTGGCGTGGTAATGGTAGCATTGGAAGTATTTTTAGCTATGAAATAGAAGCTAAATGATTCTCTATTTATAGAACTTGGTTCAATAGTGGTGTTTTATTGGTGTGCAAATAAGTCGATGAGACCATGGTCTCTTCATGCAACTTTCGAAGATATTGAAAGAAACATTGAGAAGGTAGGAAATGTTGTTTTTTTTATGGCAGAAAAGAATGGAAACGAAATGGCATCTTCCTTGGCGATTACAGGTAGAAATCATTAGAAAATTTTTAAAGCTTAGTGGTGAGCTATTGCTTTGATGTAAACGTAGGTCAGTTAGTGGTTGAATATGTTTTCTTTTGGAATGCTGTAATGTTAAACTTTTGAACGTTGTTCTATTTTTTTTTACAACAGAATAGATCGAATGAAGCAACAAAAAAAATTACCTTGAAACATTTCTAGTTAAATTCCTCATCTTGAAGGTTTTAGGTTTCATCTCTGTCTTTTGCTGATATTTTTCTGTAATGGCGTATACATATTCATCAACTTCCATGCTTGACCAATCTATTCACAAGTCACTCTTTGAACTGATTCCAGACTTCACCAATCAATACAGATCTCATTTCCTTTTCAGAAAACAAATTTACTTCTCATAAGAATATCCATACAAAACCTATCTTTGATAGAATCTTCTTCAAACAAACATTGAATACTTTTCCCCTAGGATGAGTACTCACAAATACTTTCCCCTTAGGATGAACTCCATATTGATCTTACCTTTGGCGGATTCTCATACTGATTATGATAACTATTAAAATACCAATAAGATCATGTCTTAAATTAACCCCAAATCACTTATACTGATAATGAAATATTTTAAATCATTTTAAGAATTCCAGACGACTACGTAACATATCACGATAATGACCAACTTGACAAACAACTTAGACTCCAGATGGCCTCTATGCATAACATGAAAACTATTCAGATTTGGTGAATACTAGATAACTCAGATCACTTCTTTACATAGCGTAGACAAACTCAGATTTGACGATTACATAAACCATCCATATCTAAAAATACACCAAGTTCTTTGTACTTACAAATTATAAAGGGGAATTCCCTCTTTTAGAAACACTATTGTGAACTCTTTTCAAGAAATGCCCTTCAAAGCACATTCAATCTCATCACAAAGCTAACCAAACATAATTATCTTCAGGCTTACCAGATCTTTATCATAGAGTTAGTTAGCAAAGAAACCTTAGATCTTACCTAGATCTCATCACAAAGGTGATTAACCAGATTTTTGCCATGAAGGCATTACCGAATACGCCACATAGGTGTTACAGAATACACCACACAGGCCTCATAGAATATGCCATTAAGGCTTCACAAATCACGCCACACAAGCATTACAGAGAGTTACGTGTTTACTGTCCCGATAGATTTTCTCAAAAAACAAGTGCTTATTTAGACCAAAACAAATAGCCTTTTTAACTAAAAACTCCACTTCTTCATATGTCAACTGATACATACATATATTAGCAATAAGTTAGCTTGAGTGATAAAAAATACAATCACCTAATACTTATATAACAACACTAATACATCTTGAAACTCTAAAAAAGAACTTGTACACAAAGATAAGCTAATTAATCAAATCAATCAGCACCTAATCACATCAAATATCTTACCAACTTAGTTCAATTACAACTAATCAACATAACAAAAGAACCAAAGGCAGCAATCTATCGTGTTACAATATGCATGCATATCAAATGCAACAAAAGAAGCTCAGCTACATGTAAGTCATTTCTTAACAGAAAATTTTGTGTACATTTACATTGTGATTGAAGGCGATCCGCTGATGAACATGCTTGTCAAAATCACTTACAAAATAAAGTTAGAGGCCTCTCCAAGTGGAGGATCCATATGTAAAAGTAGTAGTAAATATTACAACATAGGTGACATTGAGCTGAAAAAAGAGGCAATTAAGGCAGGCAAAGAAAAGATTTCGGGTGTATTCTTCAAGGCCATTGAAGCCTACCTCCTTGCAAATCCCCATGGCTACTAAAAATTTCAATATTATGGTAGCATCCACTTCAATAAATATCAAGCAATTGGTCATTTTTTCTTTCTAGTTTTTAGTTCTGCAGTAAATGAACTTCAGATTTCTAATAAAGACTTAATGGTTTGCCTTAATTACCAGGGAGTTTGAACTAAAATGTGAAACCTATAATAAACAAAAGAGAATCCAATGTATTTATTAAAACTTTTTGTGTAAGATATTTGTTGAGAATAGAGAGTTTATCATCTTTTATCAGTCAAGATTTAATATATTAAATTTGAAAATTAACAAACTCAAGTTTAAGAAGAAATTTGAAACTAATTCAGACATATATTCTTTAAAGATCAACCTAGAAGGGTAGAAAATTGTTAGGGAAATTCAAATCCATAAAAATCTTCACTGTTTGGCTATCTCCCTACGTTTTTTTTGGGTTATTGACATAATGAACACTAGCTTTGGTATTAAATAATCTTGGTCTTATAGAACTCTATTGTTGGGGTTTTGACAGCAACAAAAGAAGAGAACAAGATAGAGAACAAAGGAGCAAGAAGCTTGACATAATTTGCTTGCTCACAAACGTGCAAAAATGAAATAATCTACTTTACACAACTGATATACTTGCTCATTCAATATGAAAACAATACATTTATAACCAAATATTCAACTAATCCCACTAATCAACATTGGGACTATTAAAACATTGCTTGTACCCGTGAATAAGCTGAGTTATTAGCTTAATCATCACCTTAGCCCATCAAAACATCAACAACTAAGTTCATTTTCAACCAAACTAAATTACATTGCAACTAAAATAGAAAATGTGTTGCTGCAACATGCACAATTGCTGCAGCATGCAAACAAGCTGTATGCACTTGACAAAATCATCATAGTAGCATGCACTTTAACCAAAAACATAACAGCATGGTTGGCCATTTTCAACACTCCTCCTTGGCCTCCATGCTGCAAATACCAATCATTAATCAAGTTTTTTTAGCTTGGCAGTCCTCAAATGCTTTGTCTCAAGCTGGCTTTGCTCAAGCAATTCATTTTCAACCTTGGCCTCATTATCAACCAAATCTAACTTACACACTTGACTATCCCAGTCTATCTAACTTACACACTTGACTATCCTAGTATTTTGTGCCAAAGATTTGTTTATCAAATGAAGTCTTCTCCTCCTTCACAGCCTTGGTTGGCAACTTGCCTCTTTCAAACACATCTTGCCTTATTCCCTTATTCATTACAATCCTTTTTTTTTTCTTGCACATACTCATTCCTGCTATGAAGTGTCTTCATGCACATACTCCACCAACTCCTCTTTCAACTTATCCAAAGCTTGTTTGGGAGTCTTACAGGGGTGAGCTGCAGTTGCCTTACCTTCAAACTCCTCCTCTTTCAGCTTATCCTAAGCTTGTTTGGGAGTCTCATAAAGGTGAGTTGCTGCTACCTTAACAAGTAACCCTCAAAGATGTCAGACTTTGGCAACTTTTGTCTTTCTTAACAAGCAGCAGAAGCAAAATCAATGGCATTCAAAAGCTTAGGCTCTGATACCATTTGTTGGGGTTTTGACAGTAGCAAAAGAAGAGAACAAGACATAGAACAAAGCAGTAAGAAGCTTGACATAATTTACTTGCTCACAAACGTGCAGCAAGGAAGCAATCTACTTTACACAACTGATATGCTTGCTTATTCAATATGAGAACAATACATTTATAATCAAAATACGTCACAAAATATCCAACTAATCCTACTAATTAGCATTGGGACTATTAAAACATTGCTTGTACACATGAATAAACTGACTTATCAGCTCAATCATCACCTAAACCCTTCAAAACATCAACAACTAAGTTCATTTTCAACCAAACTAAATTACATTACAACTAAAACAGAAAATGTTATTGCAGCATGCACAATTGTTGTAGCATGCATACAAGCTGTATGCACTCAACAAAATCATCATAGTAGCATGCACTTTAACAAAAAACATAACAGCAGCATAGTTGGCCATTTTCAACACCTATTATCCAAACTTTTCATTTTGTATATTATGTCTATAGCCGACACTCAACATGTACTGTAGGAACCTGATAACACAATAGTACAATGGAAATGCTCAAGATGGTGCAAGTACCCAACACCGAAGTTCAAGAGACCGTTTTTGGGACAATTACAGAAAGTCTAAGATTTCACCTTTTGTTTTATCGTACAAGAAAATAACCGTGTGAAATTTGGAACATAAATCACTTATTAAATTGAATTTCTGGAACTACGGTGGTTGTAATAACATGTTATGTCAGGATTTCATGTTCATACTTTTCGTGCAACATGGTTTATTTCTAGAAAACTAAGAAACTATCACCGATAATTACTATGTTGCTCTTGACTATTCATTATTCTTGAAGTACCTGTATATAGTTCCTGTGTTATTCGAGAATTAGTATAGGGCATAAAACTCTCCAGATACATAAAATACATAATAAAATTGAACTTAACTATGTTAGATACATACCTATGTCTACTAATTTAGAATAATATATTGATTACAATGTCAATATAAAAGCTGCAACAATATTATGATAGTCCAAGCACTTGCATCCAAAGTTTTGATATCTTAAAATATTAGTCTATTAGAGTACTAATCTTCCTCTGAGTTCCAATAATATTGCTCTGAAGATTCAATAATTTGTTCAATTATGATAAGCTTGATTGAAGACATAAGTAAGATAAGTACACAAACCAGAATCAATTGAAATAAAATAGGTAATTTTCTGATACTGAAGTACACAATTTCACTAAATGGAAAAACATCCGATAAAATATAAAGAAATCACCAAAGGTTCCAAAGGCTTGAAAC
Source organism: Gossypium australe (assembly GCA_005393395.2). Lineage (NCBI taxonomy): Eukaryota > Viridiplantae > Streptophyta > Magnoliopsida > Malvales > Malvaceae > Gossypium > Gossypium australe. The sequence continues at coordinate 143,815,703 of CM016616.1, read as the reverse complement.
TCACAAAAGCAAAATCTTGAAGCTGACACTATAAATACTACACTTATATATCAAATATGTACATCAGCAAACATAAAACATATCCTCTGCAAACTGCAAAGTAATCAAATCCCAATTCACTTGAAATCATGGGTGTTTTCACTTATGAATCTGAGGTTATTACAGCAATCCCACCAGCCAAGATGTTTAAGGCTTGTATCCTCGATGGAGACAACCTTATACCGAAGATTGTTCCTCAGGCTTTTAAGAGCGTTGAGCACATTGAAGGCAATGGTGAGCCTGGTAGCATCAAAAAGGTCACCTTTGGAGAAGGTCATTTCATTTATATAACTTTATACTTTGAATCATATACATATGTGTATATTAAACCTGAAGGGAAAAGGTGAAGTTATGTGTTTTTCTTCATGCAGAAAGCCAATTCAATTACATGAAGCAGAAGGTTGAAGCACTAGACAAAGAAAATTTTATGTATATTTACAGTGTTACCGAAGGTGATGCATTGATGAACAAGCTTGAAAAAATCACGTATGAGACAAAGTTAGAGGCCTCTCCAGATGGGGGATCCATATGCAAGACTACGTGCAAGGATTACACCATAGGTGACTTTGAGCTCAAGGAAGAGGGAATCAAAGCACGCAAAGAAAAGGCATTGGGAATATTCAAGGCCATTGAAGCCTACCTCCTGGCAAACCCTAACGCCTATTGAAACTATCACAAGATTGAGATTGCATCCACTGCACGCAATGAATATCGAACATTTGGCCTTTTTCCTTCTAGTTTTCAGTTTTCCATCATATGACCTTCAGATTGCTAATAAGAGTTCATAGTTTGCCTTGATTAGCAGGAAGTTTGGACAGAAAAGTGAAGCATGTAATAAACTGAAGAGCATACAATGTATTTACTAAATCTTGTTGTGTCAGGTATCCATTGAGAATAAAGAATTCATCATCTTTCATCTTTCAGTATTTACTAATTATGTATTGAATATAACAAACTCAAGTTTAAGAAAAAAAATGATATAATTCCACTATCTGTAGCATTGAATATATCTTATAGAACATATTATCCACCTTTAATTATTAGTTGGATAAGTTATATGTAATGGATTGTGTTCTTGGCTTAAACATATATAGTTCATACATTTTCTCTAATTTGGAATAATTTTAGTCATAATTCCATGATCCCAAAATCGCTCCTCTCATAGTGCTAAAATCAAGTATTTAACTATTGCCAGAGGACTCTGGGTTAGTATCATCAATAATGTTATCCGGACTTTTCATTTTATATATCTATAGTAGATACATATCCGTATCCAAAACTCATCAACAAGTCCAGGTAACATAATGAAAGAATTGATAAATCAAAGGTACCTGTAGAAACCCATTTTTGCCCGAGCCCGTCAGAAACAACCAAAAACCCATTAAACCAAACCCATAAAAGATAAGACAGTCCAGAAATGTCCAATTACAAAACCCAATTAACAAACCACCAGAAACAACAGCCCAAACAAAATAAAACTTAGCCCAAATTCATCTAACCCTAACCCAAAGACCTAGCCCACAACATTTTCAGAAAAAAAAAAACAAAATAACCCCAAACCCTAGGTCTGACTAGCCACCCTCATCGGCCACAGCCCCCATGTGCCCCTCAGCATGCTTCTGACGACCCCCAAACACGCTGTTGCTGCCCCAACGCCACTATGCACACTGACCAACGACCATCCGCGTGTCTCGCCCGCGCCCTGTAAGAAAAACAGATAGCACGAACGATAAAAAGCAAAGAACAACAATAAAAAAACAATAAAAAATAGATGTAAATCGGTTATATAAACCGAAGCAAACGATTGTAACTCTTCTTCGGCTTTTTTTTAAAAACTTTCAGCAATTAGAAAAACAAAAGTGAAACTTTAAATGTTGTTCTTGTTCTTGTTCTCTGTCGTTATTTACTTTCGTATTTTACTTATTCATTTTTTACTATTTTCGAAACCGTAACACGCACCATCGAAAATGAAAAGATCAGAAATACAAAAGAAAAAAAACAAAAATAGAAGTTCGAAAAGGTCGATCTATTTTCATTTTAACCTTGTCATTTCATTTTTTTATTTTCATTTACTGTCTCTAAAACCGAATACCAGAACCAGTTAAGAAATGAAAAAGAAGAGAAAAGAACTTACCTGGAGCCCTCTCAGTCACAGCGTCGGGAGTCCGCCTTTTGGTCGACGGAGCTCGGTTCGTGGAGGAGTGCCGAAGGTCCTCTCCCCTCGCTTCGGGCGTCGAGAGACGATTTTTCAATAGGGCTTCGAAAGTGGGGCTGAAACCCGTCGTCTCGAGCGTCGTTGGCCACCAATCCGGTGGTGGCGTGGTGGCGCGGTGAACGGCCTGAGGAGCCAGATCGATGGGAAGACGAAAAGGGGGAAGAGAAAGGGGCTGTTAGCTTTTTGATTTTTGAAAAGGCAGAGTCTGAAATGAAAAAGATGAAATTTGGGTTTAAAAACCATTGAATGAAACGGCGCCGTTTGGCTTCAGGAACTGCGCATATCCCTTAAAAGGGATATTTGCGCGATGGCCCCCTCCTCCTTTTCAGCGCATTCGATCAGCTCCCTGCTAGCATTTTTGTTTTTTAAATTGGCCCTGTTGTTTTATTTCATTTTTGATTTGGTCCGCGTCCAGGTCACTTGAAACGCAGCGCACAAGGACCGGGATTATTTCCCATCTGGTCCCTCTCCATTTTCGCGCGTTACAAAGAGGCCCCAATTCATTTTATTTTAAATTTCGGCCTTTGATTTTGCTTTTCTCTTGATTTTGTCCTTTTAATATCCTTTGGTTAATTTCGCTATTTCTATCTTTTAATATTAATGTTGCTATTATTATTAACATTGCTGTCATTATTTTTATTATTACACCATACTATTATTATCATTATTATTATTATTATTCTTTGATTTTATCATTATTGTTAGTATTATTATTAGCTTTATTATATCTACTATATTTGTATCTATATTTATTTTCTTAATTTAATACCATTATTATTTATTTAACTTTCACTCATATATTTATATTTATATTATTTCACATATGCTTCTATTTTCATTCATATTATCATATTTTATATATTCCTATTTATATTTACATCTCAATATCATTTTTGTTATCATTATCATCATCATCATTATTGTTATTATTTTTATTTTCCTGTCTTCTTGTAAAGCTTTCATTTTGCTTATTATTCTTTCGTTTTCTGTTTATTATCCTTTTTTAGCATATTGGTTTTACTCATTTTATTTCTATCTTCATCTTATTATTATCGTTTGTATTTAACATACTTGTTCTATATGCTTGCTAACATTGTATTTCATTTTCTGCATTTTGTTACAAATTCGTGCTACATTTTACCCAACACAAAATTGATTTCTTTCATAAAGGCAATATTTCGTGTTTAGAAATTCGGGAAAATCGTGCTTTAACTTACTAGGTTTCGATCTTTCTCGTTTAACCTGAATAGCGAAATATTTCTTTAAAATAAAAAGTTTTGAATAAAAATAAAAGCTTATTTTCGAGAATTCGATATGTTGTGTCCTAACTTACTGGATGTGATATTTCGTTATTTTGAGATACGATTTTCTAAATCAAGGCAATATTCTGCGTTTGGAAATTCGAGGAATCGTGCCCAATCGTGCTGGGTTTCGGTTTTCTAGTTTGTTCGAATAGTGGAATACCCTTTTTAAAACAATGCATGAATTTTCGAAAATCATGAAATGATCTTGGTATCGAGGGTTGAAACATCGTGTCCTATCGTGCTGGGTGTGATATTTCATCTTTTTCGGAACAAGAGAATTTCGATCTCCTATTCGAATTATCCAAACATTTTCTAAGATGATCGTATTTTAAAATATTTTCAAATTTTCGACGCAAGGACATTAATTAATCGATTTGGTACCAATTTTGGGCGTTGCGAGGGTGCTAACCCTTCCTCGCACGTAATCGACTCCCGAACTCGTTTTCTCTAATCACGCAGACCAAAATATTTTATAGGTGATCCGATCGCACCTAGACGAAAAAGGATCGGTGGCGACTCCCGTTTTTATTTTCAAAACCCAAGTTCGATTCCCGCCTTTTTTCAAAAAGAATGGTTTCGACAGCTTGGCGACTCCGCTGGGGACCAATAAGAGAGTCAAGCCATAAAATTTATTATTTTTTGTCCTTTTGTCAAAATTTGGAAAATCGTTTTCAAAAATCATTTTTCTCTTGATTTAAAATAAAAGCTTATCCTCGAGAGTACAAAGTGTTGTGCCCTAACTTACTGGGTGTGACATCTCGTTACTTCGAAATAAGAATTTTCAAAATGATAATGATCTGAATTGTGTCCTATCTTACTCTTGAGAATTCGGGGTGCTGTGTCCTAACCTATTGGATATGGCATTTCGACACTTCGAGATAAGGTGACCTTTGATGATTATCCCAATTCATTCGAATGTTTCAAAATCAGTATTAATAAAATGGTCGTATTTTTCAATTCGATCTCTGTTTTCAACTTTGCAGGTGCTAGGGTTGTAATAAGGTTGAGTCTCGTAGGATATTTCTGCATTCATATTGCATGTCTGTTGGGTCACACCTTTAAGTGGGAGTGAGAAACTAAGCTTCTGTGAGGTTTTCACTTCCGCATGGGCTAGTGGACTGCTTCTGGGACACATCTATACCTATGTACTTCGTGAGGTTTTCACCTCCGCATGGCCATAGGGAAATGTGTTCCCCTAAACTGAACTTGATCCGTATGAGCCTATAATGGGTGAGGATTGAGGAATCTGCTGGTTCAGGTACCCTTCTTTAGAACCAAACCTCATATTGTGAGCCTTAAGAACCCACCTTAGGAAGAGTCATTCCAAACCCCTAGCGGTCACCCGGATAGGTGTTCTGTGTTTATTTTTCTTGCACTAACGTGTTTTCTTTTGGGATTGTTTATCTCTCTTGTGCTAACGTCTTATCCCCTGTTTTGATTGCATTGCATCGCATCATCTTAGAAAGGATGTGTTGATTCATATTCGGTTCCCAAATAGAGGAGTTTTGTCATAAGGGAATGTGTCACTTGATAAAGTGGATTATAATACGGTCGTCCAAACATAGTCTAGGTAAACAACAAGACAAGACACTATCTGAGGACTCAAGCTGACAAGGATTATTCGGGAGCCATTAGAAGATTACAAGTATCACGAAGGATAAGCGAGTGACGAGGTACGACCTGGACCAAGCAACAAAGAGCTAGAAGAGACGTCTATTGAGAAAGTTCAAGGGACATAACCATAAACATCCAGATGCGAAGAAGACTCAAACCGACAAGAATTGTTCGGGAGTCGTCGGAAGATTATGAGTATCGCGGAGGATAAGCGAGTCACGAGGTACGAACTGGACCAAGCAACAATGAGCTAGAAAAGGCGTCTATTGAGGAAGTTTATGGGACACAATCATAACATCCAAACACGAAGAAGAGGATTGGTATTTTCACCTGGACTATGAGGACATGGCCGTATATGCAATCCGTTTTATGTAAAGAAACGTATTCTCTAGAAAAGTTCTTCTAAGGGAATTGAATTCATGATCAACGCCTCCCTTTCTTTTTGCATTCATTCCATGCATTTGCATTGCATTTCATGCATTTGCATTGCATTGCATGCATTTGCATTACATCGTATCACATGCATTAAAATTTGTAGAAAGACCCTAATTAAGTTAAGTTATTTCAGTTAGCAAGAAGACATGGAACAAAGGTTGGAAAGAATAGAGAAAATGCAAATACGGATGCAAGAGCAATTAACCAAAATTCAACAAGAGATGCGGGAACAAATGCAAGAATTGCAAAGGAATATGATAGGTCAGCTAACCCAGTTAATAGCTAGAGGATTTGAAAAAAGGAGTGGCCAATGGGCCAACAGTGTGGATGATGACGAAGAAATCGTTTATTCCCCGATGAATATCCCGACTCAACCAGATACACAGTCGCATGGGGTACCCGTCGTTATCAAACCCCAATGTCAGGTTGATACCCCGGCACTGTCGAATTTCCCGATAGACTCATGTTTTAACCCTGAGGAGGAGCGAACTAAATTAATTGTTCGACCAGAGGCAAAAGAAAGGAGGGAGCGGACATTGAAGGCCCCAATGAAGAAGGACAAGGAAGCAGGTAGTATGGATAAGTATGACAAGGGCCACGCGGAGCCAGCTAATATGAGCCAGCTAAGAATGGTGACTATCAGCCATCAAGGCCTCCTTAGGCAAGATTCCAACCCGAAACCTAACATTGAAAGACTCCATTTCACACCAATTCCAATGACATATAGGGAGCTGTATCAAAGCCTGTTTGATGCACATATGGTGGCTCCTCACTACATGAAACCAATGCAGCCCCCATACCCCAAATGGTATGATTCGAATGCTCAATGCGAGTATCACGTGAGAATAATGGGTCACTCAACCGATAATTGCATTGCGTTTAAGAAATTGGTGGAGAAGCTTATTAAAGTAGGAGTTTTGAAGTTCGATGAGTCGACTAGAGCAATAATTTGCAGCAATTGAAGGAGGGGGTAGGAGAGTCTCGATTCCCTAAAGAAGTCATCAGAAGCCGAGAAATTGAGAAATCAGAATGCCAATGACACATCTAAAGAGTGAACCGAAGAATCAAACTTTCCAAACCCCTACATACTTGGAGTGTTTTGAACAATGGGACTGTGGAAGGGATCCCTGTATTTTAGCTAATCTGGCGTAATATTCAAAACATGCTTGTTGCTTTAAGCCTAGAGGCAACAAGAGTCCTTTTGTGAAATAGGCTTGTTTCCAGAATTGTTATTTCAATAAAATGCATCTTTATTTTCACTCTTCACATTTCATACTCTACATCGTTTCATTTTCATATCATACTTTTAATTTTCTACCTTCATACCCACAATGGGTCCCCCAGATATCAATGACATGAGCGACGCTGTTATCGACTCTCTTTTTAACGAGATATGTGTCTAAAGGGATTGGAGGACTGTGGAGATGGCAGAGGCCACAACTTATTTCCTAAATTGTTAAGAATGGTAGATCCTATCTTACGAAGTGTCAGCAAACACTACAAGGGAGATGAAGATGGAAGCTTAGCTTGCCGCAGGAACAAGGCAAGGAATCATTGAGTTATCTCCAAGAGTTCAAAGATATTTTCGTATAATCACGTTAAGACACGCTGGGACTACTAAGGCGCGAGTGTGTTGTCAAAGCTAAAGAAATCATAGAAGGAGTCCATAAGGATATTCGAAGATCACATGCTGATGATTCTACCCTGACTAAGCCAATCAAGAGGTTCGAGCGACTGGTCTACCCAGAAAGGAAAATTGCATCAAACGCCAAATCGAGGAGGACAAAACTTATGTGCCTCTTCCATTTTTTTCTACACATGGGGCATGGACGTTATCAAGCCAATCTCCTCGAAAGCTTCTGGTCCGCATCAGTTCATTTTTGTGGATGTCGATCTCTCCGCTAAGAGGGTGAGGGTCACTTCATGTGCCAATATTACAAAGTCGATAGTCATTAGACCAAAAAAAAGAAAAAATATTAACAAAATGGCAAAAGGATCATATTTAACCGCACAATGTCAAAAGTTTGCGGTCTTTTCAAAGATCAAGTGCCACGCCATAGTGCAAAAAAAAAAGAAAAAAAAGGGCAACAAAATAAGGGTCGTTAGAAAGATGACCTAAACTTGTGAATATTGGCATAAAGAAGTTATGTTTACCCTTTATGCTCATTAAACGTCGGCCAGGACCTCTGCTGGGGCAACCCTTTCCTCATTAGGTTTTACCTAGTGAAGTCAAAATCCTCTGTTCCCTAGGCACGGGCCGAGCCACAATTGGATAAGGAGGAATAGATCCAATTCCGATGTGATCAAGTGAATTTGAAGAGAAAATGCTGAGAGCTATCTGTCACGATCAGATGATGCGAATTTTCAACAAAAAAGATCACCTTAGAAAATTTCATGATAGGGCTTTGAAAGAAAAATTCTCTCACGCAAAAGAGACTTCAGAAGAAAGTGAATGAGGAATGACCTTATGCGACGAAGAAGGCCTGTTCTGGGAAAGCATGAATATCGACCGAAATGGATGGCAGGGATTTGCCCAATCCGGAGAATCCAAAAAAAAAAGAAAAAAAAAGAAAAAAAAGAAAGAAAAAGAAAAACAAGCAAGAAGGAAATCTTCAGCAAAAGAAGAAAGAAAAAGGAGAGGCCAAAGGCGAAAACCCGCAAAGGGTGCTTTGAGACCAAAGGTGGGTTTGAGTTGAAAACCCGAAAAGGGTGGCTCAAATTTTGATAAAAAATGGGGCACACAGTAGTCTCGCTACGCCCAAAGCAACAATGAAGAGGTATGTTACGTCTTGGGGCATCGACGAAGTACTCCGGATCCCCTAAACACATATTGAGTTTAAAATGGTCCTCAAGAAGTTTAAACAGAGAAGCTCAAGCTGCGATATCTGGGATACCTAGCTTCTATTCTACCCATTTTGAGTTTGCTATCTTTGTCTTTTCAAAATACACTCTAAATAAATTTCTTTGCATTTGCTAGCTTTGATTAACTTGTTTGTTTCGAGCTATGCTCCCAATAAATTTCTGTTTCGTCCATCATTATGATCCTTTTCAAGCATGTTGCATTGAAATAATAATTACTGGACTAATAATACTTTCATGAAAAGAGTTTTGCGTATTACTCTGGGAACCTCTAAACAATACAGGAGGCTGAAACAGGATTATTGTTTACGATTCACCAAGCTTATGGGTTGGAAACGTCATGAGTCCAAATTAAGGTTATCTCCTCAGATCTTTGTCAAAAATGGCGATTGAACAAAATGACATGGTATTGCGCCAGTAATACAATCCTGACAAAAATGGGCATTGTGAACCCAAGTATTGTCAAAGGAAAATGATGTTCTACATTTATGCGAGCATCGTGCATATACGTCTGGTTGGGACGCCCGAAGAGTGATCAACAGATGGAAGAATACAGATCTTGTACCCTCAAACAGCAATGAGATGGGTTGAAAAAGAAACAAATCCTACTGTTTGAAGTTGCATTGGAACGAATGAAAGGGTTCAGATCCTATACCCCTAGGTCACAATGAAGTGAACCCTGAAGTTACAGTGGGGCAAATTTGTTGAGCAAGATATTTGTTCTCCTGGATTTTCCGTCATGAATACCAGCCGAACAAAATCGTAGCATAAGACATCAGCGATGACCGCCTTAAACTGTTAGAAGGGGATCATTCTCATAAAATTCTACATTCATGCAAAACACATTTAACTAGGGGCATTCGATTCATTCTGATCATTGCATCCTGATCTTTGAAAAAGGGCCATTCTTATGACATTCTACATTCACACATTCAGTTAGGGGCATTCGATTCATTCTGATCATTGCACTCTAATCTTTGAAAAAAGACCATTCTTATGGCATTCTGCATTCATACAAACAGCTTAGAGCGTTCGAGTCATTCCAATCATAGCATCCTCGTCATTTATTTAAGCATAGGCACATTCTACAGGACAGGTTCCTCAAAGAACAGTGTAGCAAGTTCAAATCTTGTTCCCTAGAAATGATAGTGGAGTAGATTGAAGATTGAAGTCTTCCTGAAGATAGTAAGGAAGCAAATTAAAAAGTTCAGATTTTGTTCCCTAGAGATGATAGTGGGGCAGGCTGAAGATTGAAGTCTTCCTAGAGATAGTAAGGAAGCAAACCAAAAATTTCAGATTTTATTCCCTAGAGATGATAGTGGGGCAGGCTGAAGATTGAAGTCTTCCTAGAGATAGTAAGGAAGCAAATTGAAAAGTTCAGATTTTGTTCCCTAGAGATGGTAGTGGAGCAGACTGAAAATCGAGGTCTTCCTGAAGGAAACAAGTTGAAGATCGTCTTGTTGCCACTGAACAGCGGTGGAACGGGTTGAAGATTGTCCTGTTGCCACTGAACAGCTGTGGAACGGGTTGAAGATTGTCCTGTTGCCACTGAACAGCAGTGGAACGAGTTGAAGATCGTCCTGTTGCCATCGAATAGCGGTGGAACGGGTTGAATATTATCCTATTGCCATCGAACAGCGGTGGAATGGGTTGAAGATCATTATATTGCCACTAACCAACGGTGGAAGAGGTCGAAGATCGTCTTATTGCCACCAATCAACGGTGGGAGAGGTTGAAGATTATAGATTTTGTCGCCATAAACAGTGGTGAGACGAGGTCGAAGGCGAACATTGTGTCTCTAAACAATAGTGGAATGTGATTTAAGCCATAGTCATGTTGCCTTGACCAGCAGTGGAATAGGCCAAAGATCACAAAAATGACGAAACAATAAAACGGATTTAGGCTACAGGCCCTATCTCTCGGAAGTGGCAGTGGAGTAGAGTGAAGCAACAAGTTACAGTGGAGTTTGAAGCTACCTGGCAGAGAAAAAGCACTCAAGGAACCAATACTTGGCCAGGACCGGGCAAAATTGGTTCTTCTATTGTCTTTGCTCTATTCTCGTTCCACGATAATGAGCAAAGAGGGGCAGCTGTAGAAACCCATTTTTGCCCGGGCCCGTTAGAAACAACCAAAACCCATTAAACCAAACCCATAAAAGATAAAACAGTCCAGAAATGTCCAGTTACAAAACCCAATTAACAACCCACCAGAAACAACAGCCCAAACAAAATAAAACTTAGCCCAAATTCATCTAACCCTAACCCAAAGACCTAGCCCACAACATTTTCAGAAAAAAAAAATAAAATAACCCCAAACCCTAGGTCTGACTAGCCACCCTCATCGGCCACAGCCCACATGTGACCCTCAGCATGCTTCTGACGACCCCCAAGCACGCCGTTGCTGCCCCAACGCCACTAAGCACACTGACCAATGACCATCCGCGTGTCTCGCCCGCGCCCTGCAAGAAAAATAGATAGCACGAACGACAAAAAGCAAAGAACAACAATAAAAAAACAATAAAAAATAGATGTAAATCGGTTATATAAACTGAAGCAAACGATTGTAACTCTTCTTCGGCTTTTTTTTTTAAAAACTTTCAGCAATCAAAAAAACAAAAGTGAAACTTTAAAGGTTGTTCTTGTTCTTGTTCTCTGTCATTATTTACTTTCGTCTTTACTTATTCATTTTTTACTATTTTTGAAATCGTAACACGCACCATCGAAAACGAAAAGATCGGAAATACAAAAGAAAAAAACAAAAATAGAAGTTCGAAAAGGTCGATCTATTTTCATTTTAACCCTGTCATTTCACTTTTTTTATTTTCATTTACTGTCTTTGAAACCGAGTACCAGAACCAGTTAAGAAACGAAAAAAAAGAGAAAAGAACTTACCTGGAGCCCTCTCAGTCGCAGCGTCGGGAGTCCGCCTTTTGGTCGACGGAGCTCGGTTCGTGGAGGAGTGCCGAAGGTCCTCTCCCCTCGCTTCGGGCACCGAGAGACGATTTTTCAACAGGGCTTCAAAAGTGGGGCTGAAACCCGTCGTCTCGAGCGTCGCTGGCCACCAATCCGGTGGTGGCGTGGTGGCGCGGTGAACGGCCTGAGGAGCCAGATCGATGGGAAGACGAAAAGGGGGAAGAGAAAGGGGCTGTTAGCTTTTTGATTTTTGAAAAGGCAGAGTCTGAAATGAAAAAGATGAAATTTGGGTTTAAAAACCATTGAATGAAACGGCGCCGTTTGGCTTCAGGAACTGCGCATATCCCTTAAAAGAGATATTTGCGCGATGGCCCCCTCCCCCTTTTCAGCGCATTCGATCAGTTCCCTGCTAGCATTTTTGTTTTTTAAATTAGCCCTGTTGTTTTATTTCATTTTTGATTTGGTCCGCGTCCAGGTCACTTGAAACGCAGCGCACAAGGACCGGGATTATTTCCCATCTGGTCCCTCTCCATTTTCGCGCGTTACAAAGAGGCCCCAATTCATTTTATTTTAAATTTCGGTCTTTGATTTTGCTTTTCTCTTGATTTTGTCCTTTTAATATCCTTTGGTTAATTTCGCTATTTCTATCTTTTAATATTAATGTTGCTATTATTATTAACATTGCTGTCATTATTTTTATTATTATTACACCATACTATTATTATCATTATTATTATTATTATTATTCTTTGATTTTATCATTATTGTTAGTATTATTATTAGCTTTATTATATCTACTATATTTGTATCTATATTTATTTTCTTAATTTAATACCATTATTATTTATTTAACTTTCACTCATATATTTATATTTATATTATTTCACATATACTTCTATTTTCATTCATATTATCATATTTTATATATTCCTATTTATATTTACATCTCAATATCATTTTTGTTATCATTATCATCATTATCATTATTGTTATTATTTTTATTTTCCTGTCTTCTTGTAAAGCTTTCATTTTGCTTATTATTCTTTCGTTTTCTGTTTATTATCCTTTTTTAGCATATTAGTTTTACTCATTTTATTTCTATCTTTGTCTTATTATTATCGTTTGTATTTAACATACTTGTTCTATATGCTTGCTAACATTGTATTTCATTTTCTGCATTTTGTTACAAATTCATGCTACATTTTACCCAACACAAAATTGATTTCTTTCATAAAGGCAATATTTCGTGTTTAGAAATTCGGGAAAATCGTGCTTTAACTTACTGGGTTTCGATCTTTCTCGTTTAACCTGAATAGCGAAATATTTCTTTAAAATAAGAAGTTTTGAATAAAAATAAAAGCTTATTTTCGAGAATTCGATATGTTGTGTCCTAACTTACTGGATGTGATATTTCGTTATTTCGAGATACGATTTTCTAAATCAAGGCAATATTCTGCGTTTGGAAATTCGAAGAATCGTGCCCAATCGTGCTGGGTTTCGGTTTTCTAGTTTGTTCGAATAGTGGAATACCCTTTTTAAAACAATGCATGAATTTTCGAAAATCATGAAATGATCTTGGTATCGAGGGTTGAAACATTGTGTCCTATCGTGCTGGGTGTGATATTTCATCTTTTTCGGAACAAGAGAATTTCGATCTCCTATTCGAATTATCCAAACATTTTCTAAGAGGATCGTATTTTAAAATATTTTCAAATTTTCAACGCAAGGACATTAATTAATCGATTTGGTACCAATTTTGGGCGTTGCGAGGGTGCTAACCCTTCCTCGCACGTAATCGACTCCCGAACTCGTTTTCTCTAATCACGCAGACCAAAATATTTTATAGGTGATCCGATCACACCTAGACGAAAAAGAATCGGTGGCGACTCCCGTTTTTATTTTCAAAACCCAAGTTCGATTCCCGCCTTTTTTCAAAAAGAATGGTTTCGACAGTACCCATTGACAGCAGGAACTAATAATTCAATAGGAAAATGGAAGTGCTGAAGAGGTTTAAAGTACCCAACACCGAAATGGGGTTGAAGAGAGTTTTTGGGAAGATTTTACCTTTTGTTCTATCTTGGGATAACATAACCATGTTAAATTTGGTACTTGAAACATTGATCAAACAGAATATCTATCACTATGGTGGTGGTAATAACATTTTCCGTAAGGATTTCATATTTGTACCACCTTTCTCAAGTCATTTTATTTATTTTGTTACTTTGCTGCAACGTGTTCTATTTCCAAAAACTAACCAACAGTCATCAACAAATACTATGTTGTTCCGACTTCTCTTTTCTTTTTTTCTTAAAAGTACCCATATTTGGTAACAGTGTGGAAATATGATCCTGGTAGGCCTTTCAAAAACATGAAAATCATAGTAAAAATTGAACATAGCCATGTTAGATACATATCCATGTCTGGAAAATCGGAGTAATTTAGAATAATCTATTGGTTACAATGTCAAACTAAAAGCTGTAAGAATAAGCTACCAAAAAAAAAGCTGCAAGAATAATCTAATAGTCCAAGCACTTGCATTCAAGTTTTTGATTGATTAAAATATTAGTCTATTAGAGTTCTTTTCCTTTCAATCTTCTTTAGAGTTCCAATAATATAGTTCTCAAGATTCATTAATTTGTTCATTTATGGTACGCCTGATGTTGCATATTGAAGAGATAAGTAAAATAAGTACATAAACCAGAATCATTTGAGAAATTGTAGGTGTTTTTCTCATACTGAAGTACAAAATTTCAGTAAGTGGCAAAATATTGATCCCATAAAATATAAAGAAATCATCAAAGATTCCAAAGGGCCTAAAACTCACAAACAGCTAAATCTTGAAGCTGACCCTATAAATACTTCCCTTATATATCAGATATGTATATCAGCAAACATAGAAAAACATCCTCTGCAAAGTAGTAATCAAATCCCAAATCACTAGAAATCATGGGTGTTTTCACATATGAATCTGAGGTTATTACAGCAATCCCACCAGCCAAGATGTTTAAGGCTTGCATCGTTCATGGTGACACTCTCATTCCCAAGATTGTTCCTCAGGCTTTTAAGAGCGTTGAGTACATTGAAGGCAATGGTGAGCCTGGTAGCATCAAGAAGGTCAGTTTTGGAGAAGGTCAGTTCACTTATATAACTTTACTAGGAATAATATATATGGATATATATATAATGGTGAAAAATTATGTGTTTTGAACATGCAGGAAGCCAGTTCAATTATATGAAGGAGAAGGTGGAAGCATTAGACAAAGATAAATTATTGTACAGGTACAGTGTGATTGAAGGGGATGCATTGATGAACAAACTGGAGAAAATCACTTACGAAACCAAGTTGGAGGCATCACCGGGTGGGGGATCCATTTGTAAGACCAGCAGCAAATATTACACCATTGGTGACTTTGAGATCACAGAAGAAGGAATCAAGGCTGGCAAAGAAAAAGCCTTGCAAATATTCAAGGCTGTTGAAGCGTATCTCCTGGCAAATCCTGACCAATATTGAAAACATCCCAATATTATGTTTGCAGCCGCTGCAATCAGCATATTAAATGTTTAATTACATTTATGCTTAATTTTTCCCTTTTGTATGTTTGTGTGTGTTTCACCTTTTAAATTTGCTATTGTTGGTCCAGGTGATATTTAGTTAGCTAAATAACAGGTCAATTTGTCAAGCGTATGTTATCAGTGTTTGCAGAAGTAAATAAAGAAGCTTCAAAGATATTTGGAACAAACTGTAATTGATGCAGGCTATTTATTGCAATTGCTGGTGCATCATCTATTTATCTTCATCTTTCTTCTTTTCAGGATTTACGAAATTGTTGAACAAACTGTAATTCTGTCAATAGGATTTGGAATTTGGTTGATCGAATCAGGTTTTCTGGTTTGATTATAATACTTATGCTTTCTTTTGTAATTCAAATTTGGATTTGAATTTATATAATTGCTTTAAAATTTAATTTACTGGACTATTCAACCGATTGAATCTTAACTCATATGACACTGATATTACTACAATGATTAAGAGCACCTAAGTTTGAGTGCATTTAAGCTTCTCTTATTCTGTTTGAAGGGATTAGGGATAAAAATAAGCTTAGGATAAATGAGTTGAATAAGTTTATTTTTTAATTAAAAATTAAAATCAAACAAATTTAATTTTAAATTCAAAATATAAGGTACAAAAATTGGTAACATAATTAATTAATTCAATTTTATAACTAATTTATTATCATTTCCATTTTGGAAAATATTTTATTATTATTTTTATTAATTAATTCAACTATTATTGATATAAATTAATTTTAACTGCATATTATATCCAAATTTGACTTTACTTGTTGTAGGCATTAACTATAAAAGCTACAGATCCAAGGATTAATATCACATATATTCGGTAACCCAAATACTATGCATGCAAAATGGAATCTACTATTACAGTGTCAACAGTGAGTTGCAAGAATAAACTAACAGTCCAAACACTTGAATTCAAGGTGTGGTGGCCCAAATTCATCCCGCCCAAAATAAAACCAAAACCAAATAAAAAAGAGAGCCCGAAAGCCCAAAACCTAATTCTTTTTGGAAACTTTAGCTAACCCTAATTTTTCTAGTGCCACAATCTCTCCACGTCGGTAGACGTGCCGTCTGACATTCCTTCTACCACCACCATCGTTGACTTTGCTCTCTACCACCATCACCTGCAAAACAACAGAAAAACAAAAGCAAAGGATAGAAGCAAAAGCAGAAGAAAGAAAAAGACAATACAAATAAATATATGTATTATATTTCGGTTATAAAGGCCGAAAAAATAGTTTGTAACAAAAAAAAAAAACACAAGAAATCGAATACAAAAAAGAAAAAAAAGAACAACAAAGTTGAAAAGAAAATACGAAGGTAGTCCTATTTTGTTTTCTTTTTTCTTTTTTCTTGTTTTGAAAAAATAAGAGAAAATAATATTTTTTAAACAGAGTCTGAAATGTTTTTTTGTTCTGATTTTTTTTATTTATATAGGGCCCTATACGATGCCGTTTTGGGCTTGACCTTCAGACACCCAAAACAACGTCGTTTTGATGCTTGACACGATGACCGGATCCGACCCCTTCCCAGGATTATGTGTTTTTGAAGGGAAGGCTATTTGTTGTTCTGGCCCTTCCACTTTTTAGTCTGTTTTTAAACTACTCCTGCATATTTTTATTTTATTTCATTTTTACCCCATTATTTTGATTTCCTTGCAATTCAGTCCTTTGACCCACTGTCGACTTGAGGAAATGACAAGGGTTTGGGAAAATAACCCTTTGGATCCCTGTTTATTTTATTTTGTTTTGATTTAATCCTTTGTTTTGCTTTTTTTATTTTTTAATTTATACTTAGAATTTCTTTTGGATGTCAATTTAGTCATTTGCCCATTTTTTTTATTATTTTATTTTATCATTTCGAGCACTTTTATTTTATGATTATTTATATTTTTCCTCTTGTCTGAATTATGCAATTTTATTTACATGTATTTATTATTATTATTATTATTATTATTATTATTATTATTATTATTATTATGTTGTTGTTGTTGTTGTTGTTGTTATAGTCCTTTACTATTTTCCCTCAAATTTCCCTATCTATTTTATTTGGTCCTTTACTTTTAAATTTTGATACTATTAATACTATTAGTATATTTTATTTTGGATATAATTATATTATCATACATTTTTATTATCATTATTATCATATAGTATTATTAAATGAATATTTTTCATTATCATATAGTATTATTAAATGAATATTTTTCATTATTGTTATTGTTATTTCTTATTATTGTATTCATTATAGTATTGTCCTTTTATTTTATTGCTTATGTTGTTATTTTGTCAATAAGATAATTTTGCCATCTTTGTACATTGTAAATATTGCTATACACCCATCCGTTTTTCGACACAAGCGCATGAAAAAAAATTAAAACCGAGGCTATGCTCGTTATTTTCGAAATTTGAGGAGTCATGTTCCTAATATACGGAGTATGGCCTCTTTTTAGAACCGAAATAACCAAACATATTATTTAAAATTCAAGACACGTAGGATTTAGGTAATAATCAAATGACGAGTATTCTTGTTTTCGAGTATTATTCGAGATAGCGTGCCCTAACTTACGAGACATGATTTTTTTCTCAATTAATTCGAAATAAAAAGTCCCTTTCATAAAATTTAATTTAGTTAGCGATATTTTAATCAAACAACATCATGCAAAAAAAGGGGATCGTACTTTAAACTTTTTTTGAATTCTCAATTATCGACACTAAGACATTAAGTAATCAACTAGGTACCAATTTTGGGCATTATGATGGTGCTAATCCTTCCTCATGCATAACCAACTCCCGAATTCATTTCTTGGATTTTGTAAGCCAAAAATCATCATTTTAGTAAATTTAAAATTTTATTAAAATGATAAAATTACGAGGTAATCCAATCACACCTAATAAAAAGGATTGGTGGCAACTTTATTTTCATTTTTAAAATAATAAGCCGGATCGCCAAAATGGTTTCGACACAAGGTTTTGCTTTTTTATAATATTTAATTGATCTATCATATACTTCTTTTCCTTTCAATCTTCCAAGTAGCAACAAATTTATTTTCAAGATTCACTAATTTGTTCTTTTATGGATTTACAATGATGCTTTCTCTGCTAAAGTACAAAATTTCAATTAAAATCTATTGATGAATATTACATTGTAACAATGGCTGGATTTGCATTGAATCATGTAAAAAATCGAATGTCGATAATGACAATATATCGCAAAGAAAAGAAAAATAAAAATAAAGAACACACAAATTTTTACGTGGAAACCCTTTCGGGAAAAAAACCACGGGCAGAGGAGAAGAAAATTCACTATGTCGAATTTGAATGATTACAAGAGGAGTCTACTATGTCTATTTATAGGCTTGTAAAACCATATTCTAATAGGAGTGTAGTAAGATTGAAACATCTTATTCTAATCAATATCAAATAGATTGAGTTTAATAAGGTTTAAAAAACCTTATTCTAAAATAAAATAAAAGAAGTGTAGTTCTATATGAATTTTACTTTTATTTTATTTTACCATTGTATTTTAATTAAATAAGGATTCGGGTCATTTAATTCTAACAATCTCCACCTTGACACGAATTCTCAATGAACAAAATCTTTATCGCGAACTTTCAACGAACAAGTTCTCCACCTCTTTCGTAAAACCCCTTAAGGGTTTAGCTTCAACAATGAATACCAACCAAGTCTAAGCAATGCTTAAACTTGGTTATTGGAAGTGACTTAGTCATCATATCTGCAGGACTTTCATGAGTACTAATTTTGTTCACAACAATATCACCACGAGCAATAATATCACGAACAAAATGATACCGAACATCAATGTATTTTGTTCTCTCATGAAACCTTTGATCTTTTGTAAGAAAGATGGCACTTTGACTGTCACAAAATACTGTACTGATTTGAAGGTCTTCATTGAGTTCACTAAAGAGTCCCTTCAACCAAATAGCTTCTTTACAAGCTTCAGTAATCGCCATGTACTTAGCTTCAATGGTAGACAAAGCGACTGTAGTTTGCAAAGTGGCTTTCCAACTGATTGCACAACCTCCAATTCTAAAGACATAACCTGTGAGAGATCTTTTTCTATCAAGGTCTCCAGCAAAATCAGCATCAACATACCCAATTACTCCATCTCTAGTTCTTCCAAACTGTAAGCAAACATCAATAGTACCTCGTAAGTAAATTAAAATCCATTGAACTGCTTTCCAATTTTCTTTACCTGGATTTGCCATGTATCTGCTAACTGCATTAATTGCATATGATAAATCTAGACGTGAACAAATCATAGCATACATGAGAGATCCTACTACACTAGAGTATGGAACATGTGACATGTACTCAATCTCATCATCTAATTGTAGAGACAAAGCCGATGAAAGTCTAAAATGGGCTATTAAAGGAGTACTAATAGGCTCAGCACTTTGCATATTGAACCTGCAAAGAACTTTCTCAGTGTACCCCTTCTGACTTAAGTACAATTTACTTTCTTTTCTATCTCTGAGAATCTCCATACCAAGTATCTTCTTTGCTAGTCCCAAATCTTTCATCTCAAATTTTTCACTTAGTTGGGTTTTGACCTTTCTTATCTCTCCTCTATCTTTCGCTGCTATCAACATGTCATCAACATAAAGAAGTAGATGCACAAAAGAACCATCACTGTTTTTCTTAAAGTAAACACAACTGTCAAAGCTACTTCTTTTGAAATCATGAGAAGTCATAAAGGAATCAAACCTCTTGTACCACTGTCTTAGTGACTGTTTCAAACCGTAAAGGGACTTTTCAACAAGCAAACATAGTCCTCTTTTTTTGAGACTGTAAAACCCTCTGTTTGTTGCATGTAAATATCTTCATCAAGTTCTCTATGCAAAAATGCAGTTTTTACATCTAATTGCTCAAGCTCCAAATCATGCATGGCCACAATACCAAGCAAAGCTTGAATCAAATTATGCTTCACAACTGGGGAGAACATATCTGTGAAGTCCACTCTTGGAATTTGATTGTAACCATTTGCGACAAGCCTTGCTTTATATCTGAGTTCTTCAACTCTTGGAGTCCCTTCTTTCTTTTTAAACCCCATTTACAACGAACAGTCTTTTTACCTTTAGGAAGTTTCACAAGATCCCATGTTCTATTTTTGTGGAGTGATTCCATCTCCTCTTGCATAGCAAACATCCACTTTTTTGAGTCTTCACAGCTAATTGCCTCAGAATAATTAGATGGTTCTTGGTTTGCATCTATATCTTTAGCCACATTTAAAGCATAAGAAACTAGATCAGTCTCGGCATACTTCTTTGGAGGTTTAATTTCTCTTCTAGTTTTGTTTTTGGCGATAGAGTATTGTGGTGAAGAAACAACTCTATTCTGAATTTTTGTACTGGCTTGAGGAGTCAACTCTGTTGTAGATTCTGGATTAATCTGATGCTCCACCTGCTTTTGATTTTCTTTACTGGAAGAGTCTTTAAGAGATAAGTTAGGAAGCATAGCAGTTTCATCAAAAACAATATCTCTACTAATCACAACTTTTCTATTTTCAGGACACCATGACTTATACCCTTTTACACCAGCTTTATAGAAAAAAAAAAACACATTTAATGGATCTCGGTTCCAATTTTCCATTATTAACATGAGCATACGCAGGACACCTGAAGATCTTTAAATCATAATTGTCAGCAGGATTACCAGACCATACCTCTTATGCAGTCTTTTTCTCAATGGCAACGGATGGAGGTTGATAAAAAAACATGCAGTAGAGGCTACTTCAGACCAAAACAACTTCGGTAAGTTAGCATTCGACAACATACATCAAACTTTCTCTATGATCGTTCTGTTCATTTGTTCTGCAACTCCGTTTTGTTGTAAAGTATGACAAACTATCAAGTGTCTCACCATCCCTTTTGACTTGCATAGTTCATTAAACTCATCAGAAGAGAACTCTAAGCCATTGTTTGTGTGGAGGTGTTTTTATTTGTTTTCCCGTCTGTTTTTCAATCATAATTTTCCAAGACTTAAATGTGAAAAACACATCGCTTTTCTACTTCAGGAAGAACACCCAAACTTTTCTGGAAGGTACTCTGGATGGCCCCCATATATCAGAATGAATATACTCCAACATTCGTTTCGTGTTATGGAGTCCTCTGGTGAATCGAACTCTCTTTTGCTTCCCAAAAATGCAGTGCTCACAGAACTTTAGTTTGCAAATTCCTTGCCAATCAAGTTCTTTTTTGCTCAATTCTGCCATGCCATTCTCACTCATATGCCCTAGGCGCATATGCCAATGTTTAGTAATATCATCATTTGACAAGGAAGAGGAAGCGACACTGCATCATCAATAAAAGTAGAACCCTACAAAACATATAACTTGGCAATCTTTCTTTGCCCTTTCATCACAACGAGGGAACCTTTGGAAATCTTTAAAAGCCCACTTTCAACTATGTATCTGTACCCTTTTAAATCAAGAGTACTCAACGAAATTAAATTTCTCTTCAATTCTGGAACATGTCGCACGTCACTAAGTGTTTTGACAACTCCGTCAAACATCTTAACTTTAATCATTCCAACACTTGCAATTTTACACGAAGTATTATTTCCCATCAAAACAACACCTTCAGACACTGTTTCATAAGTTGTAAACCAATCCTGATTGGGATTCATATGGAAGGTGCAACTCGAATCAAGGATCCACTCCTCGCTCACTTTAGAATTGTTGATAGAAGCGACTAGAAGTTCACCATCGTTGTAATCTTTTACAATATCAGCTTCACCAGATTTTTCTGGTTGTTTTCCCTTTTGATTCGCAGCCTCCCTTTTGATCTTGTTCTGTAGCTTATACAACTCAGATTTAATGTGCCCTTTCTTCTTGCAGAAGTTACAAGTTTCACCTTTGTTTGAAGACTTCAATCTACCCTTAGATTTACCGCGAGGATTCCATTCCTGTGTCTTTTCACGATCATCATCAGCACTCCGATCTTGTCTCCCACGAACAATGAGACCCTCTCCCTGTGAGTCAGGTTTAACCACAAGATGCTTCATCTTATCATACGAGGTCAAAGAATCATAAACCTCATCAACTGTGAGAGACTCGCAGCTATATAAAATCGTGTCTCAAAAGGTTGAATAAGACGGGGGCAACAAACAAAGTAGAAACAGCCTTAGATCTTCCTTATCATACTGAACCTCCATGGCCTCCAAGTTTGAGATAATTTCTTTAAACAATGCTAAGTGTTCATGCACAAAACACCTTCCCCCAAATGATGAGCATAAGACGCTTCTTCATATGCAACTTGCTGGTTAGAGTTTATATTTGTTCCAGCCTCTTCCATAATGCAGCGGTAGACTTCTCCTTCATCGCATTCTGCAAAATTTCGTTAGATAAATGCAGATGTAATTTTGTTAACGCCTTTCGATCCTTACGCTTCTTCTCTTCATCTATTAATGTTGAACGCATCTTATCTATCCCTAGCAGGGCATCCTCTAGATCCATCTGTACAAAAACTGCTTAGATCTTAATCTGCCACAACGCAAATTTGGTGTTGCGATCCTATAATAGCCCATTTATGCCCGGGCTTGTAACAAACCAAAAAAAATAGAAAATAATGAAAAAATTAATAAATGTCCAGTGTCCTTTTACAGAGCCCAATCCAGAGGCCCAATTCCTAAACATACTACCCAGCAACCCGATTAGCCCAAACCCGTGGCCCACTCACATCCCAGACTTTCAGACCCAAACCAGTGCAGCCCAAGAAGGCCTAAACACTAAGCAGAATCGGTAGTGGCCTAGGGTTTTTGAAACCCTAGGTGCCGCAAGAACAAACGCCCCGGCAGGAGCCCAATTGTCGTGCCACAAGCGCCGCAGTCTGCGCGAGCCACTTCGTCATCAACGCATGGATAGCCTTCGCCACGAGATCGTCGCTCCTGACCTGCAAAATAAGGAAAACACAATAGAAGGAAAGAAACAAATATGGAAAACATTGTGTTTCCTTTTTATTTTCATTTTTTCGAGTTATAAAAACCCTAGAACGAACTTGTAAACGACACAGGGGAATACAAAAAAAAAAGAGAATACAAATTTTTTCGAATACAGGAACACAGATACAGATACGAAAATATTCACAGAAAATCGCATTGAAATAAGATACAAAAATCGATTCAAAGGTGATTTTTATTCTTGTTTATTTTTTTATTATTTTATTTTATTTTATTTTTAGTCCATACAGGTTTAAAATAGTATTTAAAAAAGAAAAATGAAATTTTTACCTGTAAGTCGCCGTGAGCGGTGGCGCGTGCGACGGCACGTGCAACAACGCGTCACCGGAGCCTAGACCTCAGGTCGAGAGCTAGAGAGGATTCGAAAGGGGGAGGTTGCTTTTTTTTTTAATGAATGTCAAAATTATTTTTTTAAACTGATTTTTACCTATATAGTATCGACAAAATGGTGTCATTTTTGTTTAATTAATAAACACCAAAACGACGTCGTTTAAAGGGCCAGGATCCGCGCGTTGACCCGAAAACCCGATAAGGATCCGCGTGTTTTATTAAAAAGGGGAATTTACCATTTCAGTCCCTCTGTAATTTTATTGGTTTTAATTTAATCTAATTTAAATTTTTTTTTCTTATTAAATTAACCCCGAAAGTTCATTTTTACTTCAATTAAACCCTCGAGCTCCTTAAAAAGGCTAGGATCAAAACGACGCCGTTTTATAAATTGGCATAATTGTCATTTTAGTCCCCACAGCATGACGCGCATTTTTTATCTAATCCTTTTATATTATATTTATTTGCTATTTAGTCCTCCTTTCTTTATTTATTTTTATTTTTATTTTATTTATCCTAATACTGTTTTTTTAATTATTTTATCATGTTTAAATATTATACTACCCTTATTATTCATATATTAATTTATTAAACTTGTATATTCTTATATTATCCTTATGTATTTTAAATTATTATTATTTATTATTTGATTTAATTATTTTATTACATATTATTTTTAGCTTATATATTAATTATCATATTATATATTTTTAAAATAGTGTATATTATATAGTATTATAACTTATATTTTTTATCTAAAAATATTTATATTGAATAATATATTATTTATTTAAAAAATGTAGTTTCATATGTATTAGATTATTATAAATATTTTAATTTAAAGTCATAAATTAGTTATTTTCTTAATATATATATATATATATATATATATATACATTTTTTATATGTCATTGCATGAAAATTTTCAACCTACATGAAATATGTTCATATTTGTTTTAATGTTTATTGTATTTGTTTATACTTCATCATGTATTTACAATTGCTTTAGTGTAGGAATTATTATTTGTCATATTTTGTATTATTATTTCCTTATTGCCTATCTTAAATATTAGTATATTGTAATTGCTTTTGATGTTTGATAATGTATTAATATGGTATTTTCATAAGATCATCGTTTTAAAATAAAATATATTTTTGTAAAATTACTATATTTTATCTAAAGGTTTTTAAAATAAGGCAATGTTTTATATTTAGAAATTCGGGAAATAGTGCCCTAACGTGCTGGGTTGCGATTTTCCGTTTAGCTAAATAACTAAATATCCTTTTAATAAGTTTTGTAAATCATGAGATGATTTTGATTACGAAGGTTTTAAAATATCGTGTCCTAACGTGCTGGATGCGATGTTTATATTCCTTCGGAACAAAGGAATCTCAAATTTTAACTCAAATTGCTCAAAGTTTTTAAGAAATCATATTTTTAAATACTTTTAAATTTCAAACATTTGGACAAGATTCTATCGATTAGGTACCAATTTTTGGGCGTCATGAGGGTGTTAACCCTTCCTCATACGTAACCGACTCCCGAACCTATTTTCTCGTTTTTCGTAGACCAAAATCAAATGTTTTAAAATAAAACGTTTTACAAGGTGATCCAATCACACCTAAGTAAAAAGGGATTGGTGGCGACTCCCATTTTTATTTTTAAAAGTCGACTCCGTTTTTACCAAAACATAAAAATGGTTTCGACAGCTTGGCGAATCCGCTGGGGACCAATAAGAGAGTCTAGCCGTAAAATCGATAATTTCATATCATTTTGTTTGAATTTAAAATTTTTTTATTGTATGTATCTTTAAAACATATCTCTTTGCATTGCACTGTATGACCGTCGTGGTCACACCCTTAAGTGGGAGCGAGAAGCTATGCCTTCGTGAGGTTTTCACCTCCGCATGGGCTAGAGGATTGCTTTCAGAATACATCTGTACCTATGTCTTCGTGAAGTTTTCACTTCCGCATGGCCATAAGGAAATGTATTCCCCTGAACTGAACTCAACCCATATGAGCCTATAATGGGTGAGGATCGAGGAATCTGCTGGTTCGGGTACCTCAACTTTAGAACTAAACCACATATAGTGATCCCTAAGAGCCCGCCTTAGGTAGAACTATGTCAAACCCTAGTGGTCACCCTAATAGGTGTTCTATGTTATTTATTTTTCATGTGCTAACGTGTTCTCTTTTGTTTTGATTGCATTGCATTCACATCATAGAAAAGAGGTGTTGATTTCAAATTCAATTGCTAAATAGAAGAGTTGGTCATAAGAAAATGGATTTTTTGATAAAGTGGATTATAATATGGTCGTCCGAATATAGTCAAAGTGAACACAACGAGATAGTCCATGAAGGAACACAAGACTGTATTACCCAATGATTCAAGTTGACAAAGACTATTCGAGAATTACCACGTCTCGACTTTCTTGAAGAGGATAACGAGCATTATGGAAATAAGGGAACAGTGAGTCGTGGCCCAGATCAAGCAAAAGGAGCTAGAGGAGGCATCTATTAGAAGTTTGCAAGATTTGACCTTTGCGGAGAAGGGGATTGATGTTTTCACCGGGACTATGAAGACAAAGCTATATATCTAATCCATTTTGTGTAAAGAAATTTACTTTCTAGTAAAGTTTTTCTAATGGAATTGAATTCAGAATCAATGACTCTCTCTCTTTGCATCCATGCATTTGCATTACATCATATCATATGCATTTAAGTTTATAGAGAGAGTCTAATTAGCTGAAATTAACATACACACACACAGAGAGAGAGAGAGAGAGAGAGAGAGAGAAAGAGAAGGGAAATCTGGAAGCTGAACACCCTTACGAAACACGTGTCAAGTCAAAGATAATGGATCAAAGACTTGAACAATTCCAAAGAGATATGCAAGACCAGATGCAAGAGCAAATGACAAAGCTCCAACAAGAAATGAGGGACCAAATGTTGGAAGCTCAAAGGAGTATGATGGCTCAAATGGCCCAAATGCTAAGTGGGGCAATGGACAAAGGGAAGGGTCCCATAGGTAACGCTGATGACAATGTGGATTTTCCCTGGGGTTTCACCCCACTGCATGTACAACCTGAGGAGTATCCCCAAAGGCCACCTGTCACAATTAGGCCTCAACAGGGGCAAGCTGATACTAGACCACCTATGAACTTCCAGGTCGGCTCAGGATCTAGCCCAGGAGATAACCCTGCCAATCCTGTTATCCCTGATTTGGACATAGCAGAGAGAGAGGGAATAAGAATTGAATCTTCAAGTAAGTTGGAGGACCGCTGTAGATGGTTGGAAGAAAAGTTCCAGGCTTTGAAAAATGCTGATCATCACTATGGTATTGACGCAAAAGACTTGAGTTTGGTTCCAGATTTGGTGCTTCCTTATAAATTCAAGATGCCAGAGTTTGAGAAGCACAACGGGACTAGCTGCCCTGAAGCCCACATCACTATGCTCTGTAGATGCATGAATGGCTACGTTAACAATGATCAACTCTTTTACGAATTTCTTTTTTCTTTATTTTTACATCAACATTATTTTTTGAAGTATAGCCTGCATTTAATTATATTTATATAAATAGCATTTAATTATATGTATACACCTACATCTCAGAATTATATATGAATTTTGGTTTAATGTGTAATTCTAGATGCCAAATTCTAATTGTGGTTTAAATGTATAGTTGAAACTTTAATTTTGATTTAATCATGCATATACATTATTTTAAAATATAAATACATCAATATATTTTTATATTGAATAATTATAAATTTTTATGTATGCAATATATAAATACAAAATGATGTTAATGTATCAATAATTGTGTAATATTTTACAAGATCTGGATCAAATTAAAGTTCATGTATACAATTGCACACTAAACCATTGTTCATGTATGCTTTTGGGATTTAACCCATTTTGATATATATATATATATATATATATATATATTTTAAATAATAATTTACATTTATCTTATTTTGATTTATATTCTAAAAATCCATAATTAATCCCTAAATCATAAACCCTAGACCACAAACACCAAAACATAAACCTCAAACTCAAAACCCCAAACCTTAAATCTTAGATTATAAAACTTGAACCCTAAACTCTAAACTGCAAACCTTAAACCATAATCCGAGACCAACTTTTTGGGAATTCATGTGGCCAATGTTAGTGTAGTACAAAACATATCTTTTAATAGCTAACACATTAACCATAAATCCCCTCATGAGGGATTTAAGTTTCGAGATTTTGGGTCATATAGCTAACATCCTAAACCTTAAACCCTAAAATCCTAAACTTAAACCATAAACCCTAAACTCAAAAACCTAACACATTAACCATTTCCCCCCAAACCACAAACCCTAAAACCATAAACCACAAACCCTAAACTTAAAACCCTAACCCATTAACAATTTTCCCCTAAACACTAAACACTAAACTTTAACCCCTGACCACTAACACTTAAACCTTAATACCGGTAAACACTAAGATATTAAACAATATACAATAAACCCAAACAACAAACTTTAAAACACTAAACCCATACACCATAATAACAAACCCTAAACCATGAAATTAACTTATTAAACATTAAACCCTAAATCAATTTTAATAGCTTAATTTGTAACTTAAATGAAAACTTCTAAATTGTTTAGTTAGCAATTTGTAACTTTTCATAATCAAGTAACTAAAATGAAACTTTCTCACTGCTTATAAGTGAATTTATCAAAATAAAATATAATTCAAAGCAAGAATAAGAAAAAAATATGAAAAACTTTTAGCGGCGTTTTCCTAGAAGCGCCGCTAGTGCTCTGACATTTAGCGGCGTTTTTCTAAAAGCGCCGCTAATGCTCTGACCTTTAGCGGCGTTTTTCTAAAAGTGCCACTAATGCTTGGACCTTTAGCGGCGTTTTTCTAAAAGCGCCGCTAATGCTTTGAACTTTAGCGGCGTTTTTCTAAAAGCGCCGCTAATGTTCTGACCTCTAGCGGCGTTTTCAAAAAAAATGCCGCTATTTATCCTTTTTAGCGGCGTTTTGTAAATAAACGCAGCTATTGCTCATTTTTTTGCGGTGTTTTCCTTCAAACGCCGCTGTTGTCTAATATTTGCGGCGTTTTTCTTTAAAACGCCACTAAAAACGCCGCTAAAAGTCAATTTTGGTGTAGTGAAAGAGTCAATAGTTTACTCTGATTACCGGGAAGCTTGAGCTGAAATGCGTGAAGCCTGTAATAAATAAATAAAAAGCATCCAATTTATTTACGGAATCTATCAGGATTTATATATTGAATATTATCCGCAACGTGTTGAATTTAGATTTTCAATTGATTCTGGTTTTACTTTATTTTATTCCCCAAGAAAACACAACAATCAAGCTTACCATTAAAGAACAATTTGTGAAACTTGAAAGCAAAACACCTGGAACTTTAGAACAAGAGCCGAAATATCTTTTAATCAGAGCTGGTTCATTGATCATAATTGGCTATTAACTTTGTACCTTGTAGGAATAATTACAAATTTTGAAAATGGAATTGGGTGGAGTGTGCCGGGCCCAAGCTATAGTGCAACGCCTGGGCGACGCTCGAGAGCCCCAGTAGCAAGTTACTTTGATGGACTCTCCCCATTAAAAAATAAAGTTAATATCATGTGAACCAATGGCCCACGTATCAGATATTAAACTGATAAGAACAGATACTACACTTGATCTTAGCCAAAAGGCCGAGAAAGGTATGATCTTCTTGGTCAAGCATCGCGCTATTTAAAGCCTGCTTCTCGCCTCTTCTTACTCACGCTCGTTGATGTGGGATCTTATGCAAAAGGCACCCTCCCAGCAAAGATTTAGTTTCCGTAATTGCATCGGACAAACAAATTTAACATTGAAAGAAGCACGCTTAAGCTAATTAATTCAACAATAAAACTACTTTTCTAACGATCAAAACTTTGAAAAACAAACGCTACAGATTATGGCTCTGCTCAAAGAAGCAGCAATTGGATTTTAGAATACAGATTATCTTGTTCCTTCATTAACTAAATTATTTTTCAAGACTTTTTATTTGGAACAAAATGGAAATTTCTCTAGAACCTGGTGGTGATCCCGTATGGAAATAGATGATGGTAAAGGTGTTATGATTACAAGAAAATGAAGAAGAACTACTAATATTTCAAGAAGAGATATTTCATAAAGAGATAATGGATTTGTACATACTGGTGCATGCTTATAAAGAGAAGCATACAGTTCACAACTGCTGATAACGACTAACAAAAACAACTGCCATTATTAACTAATAACCCTAACTGACATTAGTTACTAATTCAGCTACCATTCTAACATTCTCCCAGCTTCTTTGATGTTTGGACATTTGCTAGTATCACTTTTGGTGCATACTTTGAGTGCTTGTCGGAACGATTCAAACAGCTTAGGGGTAATGGGTTTAGTAAGTACATCGGTAACTTGATGTGTAGAAGGGACAAAGTTTACTTGTAGAGATCCAGCTAGGACCTTTTCTCGAACAAAATGATGATCTATTTCTACGTGCTTCATCCGAGCATGGTGTGTGGGATTTGCTACTATGAAAACTGTAGATGCATTGTCGCACCAAACTACAGGTATTGAACATCCATGCAAGACTCCAATTTCATCTGTCAGCTGTTTAATCCACATAAGTTCCGATACACGGTTGGCAAGACTCCGATATTTAGCTTCAGAGGAAGATCTGGACACAACATTTTGCTTCTTGGAACACCATGCAATAAGATTTTGCCCAAGATATACAATGTACCCTGTGGTGGAGAGTCGATCTTCAATAGACGAGGCTCAATCAGCATCCGAGTAACACACAAGTTCAGCTTGTCCTTTGGTGATGCACAATCCATGACCAACAGTTCCAACAAGATACCTTAGCACCCATTTTACTGCTCGCCAATGCATTTCACTTGGAAGGTTCATATACTGGCTCAGCTTATTCACACAAAAAGACAGCTTAGGGCGTGTGACACACAAGTATTGAAGCATCCGTATGGTACTACGATATAGATGAGTATCAGTGAATGGAGGGCTACCATCAGATGTGGTCAGTTTTGGTGTATTAACCATAGGTGTTGGTGTAGCTGCAGCTCCTTCCATGCCAGTCTTGGTAAGAATTTCTAAAATGTGTTTCTTCTGACTTAGGAACAACCCTAGAGGAGTATGGTGCACTTCGATGCCGAAGAAGAAACTCAATTGCCCCATGTTCTTGAGAGCAAATTTACTGTGAAGCTGTTGAACCACGCTATTTAACTCAGCCTTCGAACTACTTGTTATTACAATATCATCGACATATACCATAAGCAGTACACATTTTCAGATGATGTTCGAATAAACAATGTGGAATCAGCCTTGGAAATATTAAAATTCAGCTGAGTGACCAAGTATTGCCTGAGAGTGTGAAACCATGCTCTAGGTGCTTGGCACAAACCATAGAGTGCTTTGTTTAGTTTGTAAACTAGCTGCTGACCATTGGCACCTGGAACCTCAAAGCCAGGTGGCTGGTTCATGTAAATATCTTCTGTCAAATCACCATTGAGAAAGGAGTTATTAACATCGATCTGTCGCAAAGACCATCCCTTCATGACAGCAACAGCAAGGACAACACGGATGGTTGCTGCTCGAACCACTGGACTAAATGTATCACGAAAGTCAAGTCCAGCATGTTGGGAGAAACCCTTGGCAACTAGGCGAGCTTTATACCTGTCGACAGTTCCATCGGCCTTTTTTTTTACCTTGAACAGCCATTTGCACCAACAACCCTTCGGTTAGGAGGAAGAGGACAAATAGTTCATGTGTTGTTTTTAAGAAGTGCCTGTAGTTCATTGTGGACTGCTGCTTGCCAACCCTCACTTTTCATAGCATCATGAATATTATCAAGAGTATCACTTGATTCTGCCTTGGTTAGATATGCCTTCGGTTTAAATACGCTTGCTTTGCTGCGTGTGATCATGGCATGGGAGTTGGGTTGAGGGATTGTTGGTTGAGTGGGTGATTGATGAGCAGTAGGTGGTGCAACTATAGGAATAGAGGGTGGTGTAGATGATGTCTGAGAGGGTGTGTGACTGACCAAGGGTGTAGTTGGTGTAGGACTAGTACAGTTTGTTGATGAGTTAGGTAGTTCACTATGTACTGACGTGATGGTATGAGAGGGTATAGGAGTCATGACAAGTAGTCTAGAGCTTGAGGGAGAAGTAGTTGTAATGGGATTAGAATGGGATGTGCCAGTTTTGAAAGGGAAAGATGACTCATGAAAGGTAACATGTCTAGAAATGTATATTTTGCCATGATTGTCTCGACAACGATAACCTTTGTGTAAGGGTGAGTAGCCTAGAAATGTGCAGGGTGTGGAACGAAACTGAAGCTTATGAGTGTTGTGTGGCCTAAGGTTTGGAAAGCATAAGCAACCAAAGCATCGAAGAAAGGAATAGTTTGGTTGAGCTTGAAATAACTTCTCATGAGGTGATATATTGCCTATAGGAGAGGAAGGCAATCTGTTGATAAGGTAGACAGCACTGTTGAAGGCATCGTTCCAATAGGACAAGGGCATAGATGCATGAGCGAGCATGGACAAGCTGGCTTCCACGATCTGCCTGTATTTCCTTTCAACTAACCCATTCTGTACAGAACTATATGGGCAGGTAACCCTCTGTTGAATGCCTTGTTGAGTCAAGTACGGTCGCAAAGCCTGAAACTCACCACCCCCATTAGTTTGTAGAGCTTGAAGTTTGCAGCCAAGAATTCGTTCTACCTGCTTATGAAAAATGATGAACATGTGAAGAACATCTGACTTTTTCTTTAAGAAATAGAGCCAAGTATATCGACTATAGGCATTAGTAAAAGTAACATAGTAGGAAAAACCATTAGAAAAAATTGGAGCAGGGCCCCAAACATCTACAACAACTAGTTGTAAGGGTTTATTGTATGTAGTTATAGACTTAGAAAACGGCTGCTTGTGTTCTTTGCCTAAGTGACATGCAATACAGTTAATAGAAGCTGTTGAACCAATGTCTATATTACAATGATGTAACGCCTTTTTTAGTGTATCAGTACAAGGATGTCCTAGTCTAGAATGCCATAGACTAAGAGGAAGAAAAGCAGTAGTAGTAAAGCATTGAGCTGAAGAAGAACCAGCTGCATGTGTTGTGATAGATGAGTCAAGCTTGTATAGCCCGTTTTGCACTGACCCCCGAAACAGGACCTCATTAGTTTGTAAATCACGAACTTGACACTGTGTAGGAGAGAACTCAAACATTACCTTGTTATCCTTTGTGAATTTTGACACAGAGAGTAAGTTTTTGGTTATCCCAGGGACAAACAATAAAAACTTCATGAATAAAGGACGTGCTCGAGTAAGTAGAGAAAACTGTCCAGTTGATTTGATAGGGAGAGCATTACCATTGCCCATATACACTTTACCTAAGCCATTGTATGGCACACTATCAAACAATGAAGTCGAGGAATGAGTGAGGTGATGGGATGCTCTAGAATCTGGGTACCAAGCATTATCACCAACAGTCTCAAGTGTAGCAAGAAGAGCTTGAGGAGGAGTGGTTGAGTGAGAAGCTGGCGGGCCTGAAGCAGGTGCAGTAATATGTTGCATAGGATAAACAGTAAATGGATTACCCCAAGTAGGTGAATGTGCTGGAGATGCAAACCAACTTTGTTGAGAGTAACGAGGCACAATAGGCATAGGAGTTGCCATCCAAGGGTTAAAGGAAGAACCAGTGCCAGTCATGCAAACGTTGGCCTGAGGAGAGGGAGGGGGTTTATAGCCTGTGCTCTTATAGGTGGTATCAAACCTGTGGTAGCAACGATCAACAAGATGGCCAGTTTTTTCATACAATTGACATTGAAACCGAGAGTTGGAGAAGCGACCTCGCCCACGACCACGACCACTCGAAGATGGGCGATAATGTGGTGTAGAGACACTATTATCCTCAGAAGCAACAGGCTGTTGAGTGACCATGTGCGCAGAACTGGGAGTGTCAAGTATAGTAAGCTGTTAACGAGCTTTAGCATCAAACAACATAGTGGTAACACCTTGAACACTATAAGGCACCGGGCTGGCAGTGATGATTGTGAGGACCGACTCATACTCAGATGATAAGCCATTAAGAATGGCTGTAACATGTTCACGTTCACTTATAACCTCCCCACAACAAGCAAGGCTATCACAATATCCTTTAATTTTCATTAGAAATTCCTTCATGGAAAGATCAGCTTTTCTTTGAGAGTGCAATGCTCTTCTATAAAACATTAACTGAAATGTGACCTTGCTACTAAACAGACTAACAAGAGTATTCCAAATTTGAAGACTCGTATCTAGACCAATGAGATGAGGTAGGATAGAGGGACTCACCGAGGATAATAGCCAAGAAGCTAAGGCACTATCTTGCTGTTCAAAATGAGCAAACTCCGGGTTTTCTTGTGAGACCCCAGCATCATCAAGAATGGATTGAGGAGGGGGAGCAAACCTTGGATCAATATATTTCTGAAGCTTAAAGGTTTTGATGGCAAGAAGAATCTGCTGACGCCACAACAAATAATTGTTGTCATCAAGAAGCACACTGACCTTCTTGGTGGAGAAGAAGCTATTGTCAACGACCTCATCCTGAAGAGCGTTCGACATTACTGGTGCAACTGAGTGAACAGACGGGCTGGATGGCAAACTCATGAGCAACTAATCCAGGACGTAATGGAGCTCTGATGCCATGTTATGATTACAAGAAAATGAAGAAAAACTGCTAATATTTCAAGAAGAGATATTTCATAAAGAGATAATGGATTTGTACATACTGGTGCATGCTTATAAAGAGAAGCATGCAGTTCACAACTGCTGATAACAACTAACAGAAACAACTGCCATTATTAACTAATAACCCTAACTGACATTAGTTACTAATTCAGCTATCATTCTAACAGAAGGTTCTTGAGAAGATGTGGATAGAAATACTAAGAAGAAAGAGACCAACGGTGAAGCGGACACAGAAATGATGGTTGACCCCAGGCCGGCTCCAAATCTATCATGGAAGGACAAACTAATGGGGATTGCAACCGGTAATATTACTAAAACGGCGATGAAAAATTCTGGAATGGAGGATGATGATCATCTTGAATTCCTGGAAGGAGATATTAACAGAACTACTATCAATAGGATTCTTGCAATAGATTGTTCTGATAGGATTCAACGAATTCTTTTTAAGGAAATGGAAACTACGGTGGTTCTGAAACTGTTAGGTAGGAACATCGACTATGGGGCTTTAAACAATCGGATCACTAGCCTTTGGAGACCCTCTAAACATTGACTGGAAGGATAATTGGATACGGACAGTTGGCCCTTTGGTTAATCACATCCCTTCCCATACTTGAATTTATATTGTTCTCTCAGGTAATTGGTCACTGAAGAGAGGTCTTGGAATATGGATATGTTACGAGTCTGGTTGTCAGATGAGATCATCAATTACATTGCAAGTATTCCTCCTCCACGACCTTTAGTAGGACCTGATAAAATTGCTTGGATTGGATCTACTTCTGTGGGCTTTACTGTTCAGAGTGTGTAAATAGCTTAGTAAGGAATCATGGAATTCAAGAGATGATATGTGGAAGATGGTGTGGAAATTTCTAGGACCGTAGGGAGTTCGGTTGTTTCTTTGGCTTGCATTTAAAGAAAGGTTACTCACACAAATAAAACGAGTAAGGCGAGGGATAAGGGATGAAGAGTGTTGCACAATGTGCGAAAATGCACTCGAAGATGTTATTCATGTCCTTAGATATTGTTTTGTGGCTAAAGAAGTGCAGTATCAGCTTATTCCAGTGGAAAAGTGAGGCAAGTTCTTTTCAGAGAATTTGTAAGAATGGCTTGAATCTAATTTGGGGAATCCTTACAAGATTTTATTAAGAGAGGTGGATTGGCAATGTTTCTTTGGCCTAATGGTGTGGCCTATTTGGAAGAACTGAGATCTTCTTATATTTCAAGGCAATCAATAGAGCGTCGATGAGATGATTAAAAGTTCATACAGTTGGGTCTTACAATATATTTCTTCCCAAAAGTCATTGCCATTTATGAGACCAACTACAAGGATATTAGCCACTAAAGAAGGCCATTGGGTGTAACTGAATACTGATGGCGCTATGAAGTTAGATTCTGGGTTGACTATAGCTAGAGGGATATTGCAATATTGTTAGGAGGGTTGGATCCTTGGGTTCAACAGGAGTTTGGGTTAGTGTTCTGTCTTCAATAAAGAATTATGGGATATTCTTGATGACTTGAGGATTTTAAAAAATCAAAAGCATGATGGAGTGTTAATTAAAACAGATAGTCAGGAAGTTATTTGAACTATTCAGAAATCCTTCTCAAAGACATCTTCCACAACACTTATCCGACACATTCAACAGAACTTGCTGGACATTGGCCAATAGAAGCTTGAATATATTCCTCGAGAGATGAACCTAGAAGCAGATTATATTACTAAGATGACTTTTAACAAGAATGAGGGTCTTCTGTGCAAAAGGTTGAAGCAGTAGACAAAGAAACTTTTGTATATTTACAGGGAACTAGAAGGCGACATATTGACGAACAAGCTTGAGAAAATCACTTACGAGACGAAATTAGAGGCCTCTCCAAATGGGGGATCTATATGCAATAGTAGCAAGTATTACACCATAGGTGAGTTTGAGCTCAAGGAAGAGGGAATCAAGGCAGGCAAAGAAAAAGCATTGGCAATGTTCAAGGCCATTGAAGCCTACCTCCTGGCAAATCCAGATGCTTAATAAGATAGCATCATCCACTTCAACAATTATCAAGCTTCTAGATTTGAGTTTTGAAGTTGGTGGTTCATATGTACTTCAGATTGCTAATAAAGAGTTCATAGTTTATTCTGATTACCAGTAAGCTTGAGCTGAAATGCGTGAAGCCTGTAATAAATAAAAAGCATCCAATTTATTTACTGAATCTATCAAGATTTATATATTGAATATTATCCGCAACGAGTTGAATTTAGATATTCATTTGATTCTGATTTTACTTTATTTTATACCATCAGAAAAAACAATCAAACTTACCATTGAAGAACAATCTGTGAAACTTGAAAGCAACATACCCAGAACTTTAGAACAAGAGCCGAAAAATCTTTTAATCAGAGCTGGCTTAATTGATCATAATTAGCCATTAACTTTGTACCTTGCAGGAATAATTGAAAATTTTGGAACTGGAATTGGGTGGAGTGCGCCGGGCCCGGGCTATAGTGCAACGCCTGGGCGACGCTCGAGAGCCCCAGTAGCAAGCTACCGTGATGGACTCTCCCCCTTAAAAAATAAATTTAATATCATGTGAGCCAATGGCCCACGTATCAGATATTAAACTGATAAGAACAGATACTACACTTGATCTTAGCCAAAAGGCCGAGAAAGGTATGCTTTTCTCCGTCAAGCCTCGCGCTACTTAAAACCTGCTTCTCGCCCTTCTTACGTACGCTCCCTGATGTGGGATGTTATGCAAAGGAGCAAGGCACCATCCCAGCAAAGATTTAGTTTCCGTAGTTGCATCAGACAAACAAATTTAACATTGAAAGAAGCATGCTTAAGCTAATTAATTCAACAATAAAACCACTTTTCTAACGATCAAAACTTTGAAAAACAAACGCTACATTTGCAATTTGTAAAGCACGCCAGGAATGGGATTATGGCTCTGCTCAAAGAAGCAGCAATGGAAACAGCATTAATCTATGTTGAACTTAAATGGTTTACTTTCTCCCTTGTTTCAGTTTCCTAAATCTTTTGTTTTATTATTATTATTTTCTAATCTAAAGCTTACGAGAGTGGAGAGAAAATTAAATAAAATCTCAATTCAAATAGGTATCTATTTCAATAATTACTAATCAAGAGATAATCTTTGGCTTGTAACTATTAACAAATGCAGGGTATGGATTCAGTTATGCGAAACACAGGGTTGATGTGTTGGACAAAGACAACTTATCCAATGAAGAATAAGATGGAAATGAAATGTGAGTGTATAAATAGCATGTTAGTTTCTCATTTCTTCCCATATCGAATAGCATCAGTTCATAAATATTTCTGTTGAATCAATTTGTTTGTATAATTTGAAGAGAAAAGTGGGTGGTTTTGCAAAAGAAGTAGAGGTTAGTACATCACTTCCCCCAGCCAAGGCATTTAAGGCATTTGCTGAAGATCTGGACACCCTATTACCCACGGTTGCCCCACAAGCAATCAAGAGCGTGGAGCGCCTTGAAGGAGATGGTGGCCCTGGAACTATAAAGAAGATCACCTTTGCTGAAGGTAATTTAATTACTTAAAAGGGTAAACTACAAATTTAGATTATCTTTCTTCACATACCAATGTGCTTGTGGGGTGATAACAAATGCAGGGTATGGATTCAGTTATGCGAAACCCAGGGTTGATGTGTTGGACAAAGACAACTTGTTGTACACTTACGTTGTGATCGAAAGCGACTTTTTTAACAACATGGTGGAGAAAATCAGCTACGAGACAAAGTTTGTAGCAGCAGCAGATGGAGGAACAAGTATTAAGGTAACTACCACGTTTTACACCATTGGTGACATTCAGATCACTCCAGACCTAATGCTCCAAATCCCAATTTCTGAAACTCTACTCTCATGGCGTTTGGATGATGTTTCATGTTTTGTCTTACCCAAAAACTGTGTTCGATTGTGTTATAATTGATCTGTCTCTCTGGATTTCATCATTTCTATTTCCATTGTAATAAGAGTCTTTTGAGTTTTTTCAATAATATATACTTGAAAGCAATGTTTTATGGTTCACGACAGTAAACACAGTTATTATTCAACAGAAATAGACAATGATTGGTTGAATTAAAAATTAAGTTAATTATGTTTTGTTGACACTAACCTGGAAAATCAAATGGAAATACCGAAACAAGAAAAATATTGGTATGCTTACTTAATTTTATATCAACTATGTTAAAGTATATCTGTTTAATTATTAATATTTGAATTTATTATTGATGTCAAACCTTACATTAAGGAAACTATGTTAGGTGTTAAATTAAAATAATGATACAAATACAAATTTTATATTATTATAAGAAATTAGTTTATAATAATTATATAAAACCTTTGTATTAAGGAAACCATGTTTGGTGTTAGATTAAAATAATGATAGATATATAGGTTTTCTATTAATAAAATTTTCTATATAAAAAGTTAATTTATAAGAACTATATTTTTATATATAATTTTAGGATGAAACCATAACAGTATTATTACTACGAAGTTTAGCAGAAATTGAAAGACAACTAAGATTGGTATTATCACATGGTTATATATTTGTGACATTTTGTGAATGGATGGTTTTGATTTAAACTTCAGTTAAAGTTGATTTGGGAAGTTAATGTCTACTTTACATAAATATATGTTTTTATTATATTATAAGCCGTATATGTAAGTCATTATAAATGACCATTTTGAATATGGAAATTAATGTTGTGTATAAGTATGTACATGTTTTGGTAAGGTGACAAACGATTATATTACTAAGATAATGTGAAATGAAATGGTTAGGTGTTGGTTGGGTCGGTTTAAAAGCATGTGAAGTAAGTTGAAATAAGTTGTTTTGGTTTGATTTGGTGTCAGCTTGTGGCATGAATGATGTGGGATGGGTTAATTGCATTATTTTGGGATGAATTTTGGTTAGTTTTGTGCATGAATGGATGTGTAATCGTGCGCCAAATGGTTAGTGGTATAGTTGACTTGAAATAAGTACCAAATAGTTTGATTTTCACCAAAAATAGAGTTCTCGTCTTGACAACCACATTTTCTCGTCGCAACGTCGGATGGACAATATGTGACGTCGAGTGGTTTAATCCTAAATTTTTAAAACTTTACAATTTGGTGCTTTTTCATTCTCGAGTCAACAAAAGAACTTTCGTAAACTCGATTAAGAATTGAATTTAATTATATATCATAATATTTGAGTGTTTACGATATGATTGATTAGTTGAAGGATTTATTTATGATATAATTGATCTAAAATTTTGAAAATGTTGTAAATTAGTCCTTGTTCAATTCCGAGTTGATTCTAGAGCATACGTAGGCTCGTGTAAGGCACAAGAAAAGTTGTATTCGTTGATTATGAACTAAATTGACTATGATTGTATGATTTGTGTGTAATTTGAATGTTAACTGTCCGTATTTACTTCGATAATGACTGTAGCATCCCGTAACTCGGATCCGGCGATTGAGTCGGGTGAGGGGTGTTACACCTATCTTGAGCATCAATAAACTCAGGTTGTATCGGAGCGTCAATCTTTAACTTCTCCAATTTTTTCGGGCCATTCAAATCAGACACAATAGTGTTTGAAGGAACAATCCCCTGCTTCAAACTAGGCATTCCTTGCACTGGATGGTTTGAAGCACTGGCATTGGCAAATTGTTGGCTTGCAATCATGGGGGGCCCGTGGGTATACCCCTCGTGGCACATGAGGTGGGGTAAATCCTGGCGGGTATATAGGATCCTCGATACCATTTGTATAGTGTTGGTATCCTCTTGTGTTAGGATTTTCAGCAAGTCCTTTGCCATTGATCAGATTCCTTATCATCTGTATCATCAAAATCATCTCATATCTTGACTCCTCCCTTTGCTCCCTCATTTCTTGTTAAGATTTGGCTAATTGTTCTTTCAATTCCTTTTATGCCTTTTCTAACTTCTGTATCTGGGCTGCTTGTTCGTTTTCCATAATTCTACTCTTTGTCGTATGTTGTACTAATGATGGATCTGTTGATTGATCATTAATTAGGGATCAAAACCATGTGATGATGGCAAAATGCATGTCATGTTCATGAGTGAACGTTTTTGAATGAAAGGCTAAAAGGATGGAAACATAGATGATAATGTAAGCATAGCCAAATAAATGCATGAATGCAAAAAGTGTTGATTGAGACCCGATCCGGTTAAAATTAACCATTTTGCTACAACATGTTTTATTCCCAGAAAAATAACAAACAGACACTGAAAATTATTATGTTGCTCTAACTTTTCATTATTCTTGAAGTACCTGTATATGGTACTTGTGTTTGTGTTATCCGGACATTAGTGGGGGATATTCCTCATAAGACTCTAAATATATGAAACATATAATAAAATTGAAGATAACTGTGTTAGATACATGCCCATGTCCGGAAATCTGTCTAATTTAGAATATATAATATATTGATTACAATGTCAAAATAAAAGCTGCAACAATAATCTAATAGTCCAAGCACTTGCATCCAAGGTTTTGATTGCTTAAAATATTAGTCTATTTAGAGGTTTTTTCCTTCCAATCTTCTTCAGAGTTCCAATAATATTGCTCTCAAGATTCAATAATTTGTCCATTTATGATAAGCTTGATTGAAGACATAAGTAAGATAAGTACACAAACCAGAATCAGTTAAAAAATATAGGTGTTTTTCTAGTACTAAAGTACAAAATTTCACTAAATGGCAAAACATCCCATAAAATATAAAGAAATCACCCAAGATTTCTAAGGGCATAAAACTCACAACAGCTAAATCTTGAAGCTGACACTATAAATACTTCCCTTATATATCAGATATGTACATCAGCAAACATAAAAAAATTTCTCTGCAAAGTAGTAATCAAATCCCAAATCACTAGAAATCATGGGAGTTTTCACTTATGAATCTGAGGTTATTACAGCAATCCCACCAGCCAAGATGTTTAAGGCTTGCATCCTTGATGGTGACAATCTCATTCCCAAGATTCTTCCCCAGGCTTTTAAGAGCATTGAGTACATTGAAGGCAATGGTGAGCCTGGTAGCATCAAGAAGGTCACCTTTGGAGAAGGTTACTTCATTTATGTAACTTTATACTTTGAATCATATATATAAATATATATTAATTTGAAGGAAAAAGGGTGAAACGGTGTGTTTTTCTTCATACAGGAAGCCAATTCAAATACATGAAGCAGAAGGTT
This sequence comes from Gossypium australe, assembly GCA_005393395.2. Lineage (NCBI taxonomy): Eukaryota > Viridiplantae > Streptophyta > Magnoliopsida > Malvales > Malvaceae > Gossypium > Gossypium australe. The sequence continues at coordinate 143,774,443 of CM016616.1, read as the reverse complement.
GAAGCAGTAGACAAAGAAAATTTTGTGTATATTTACAGTGTGATTGAAGGCGATGCGTTGATGAACAAGCTTGAAAAAATCACTTACGAGACAAAGCTAGAAGCCTCTCCAGATGGGGGATCCGTATGTAAGACTACTAGTAAGTATCACACCATTGGTGAGTTTGAGCTCAAGGAAGAGGGAATCAAGGCTGGCAAAGAAAAGGCCTTGGGAATATTCAAGGCCATTGAAGCTTACCTACTGGCGAATCCCGATGCCTACTAAAAGTCCTAGTTCTATGATAGGATCCACTTCTTGTTTTCAGTTTATATTGCTAATAAGAGTTCATAGTTTGCCCTGGTTACCAGGAAGCTTGAACTGTAATGTGAGGCCTGTAATAAACAGAAGTGCATGCAATGTATTCAATAAAATTTGTTGTATGAGATATCCATTGAGAATAAAGAATTCATTATCTTCCATCTTTGAAGATTTATTAATTATATATTGAAGTTGAGCATAACAAACCTGAGTTTCAGAAGAATCGAAATTAATTATAAAACTCCATTCATACATCAGAAAACTTTGAGGATGGGCTACAATATAATGGGATATTTTCATTAGTGGCGGGGATTTGCAAGGACATAAGCGTCAACAGCCTTGAGTATTTGCAAGGCTTTTTCTTTGCCAGCCTTGAGTCCTTCTTCTGTGATCTCAAAATCACCAATGGTGTAATAATTACAGCTGATCTTAGAAATGGATCCACCTGCCGATGATGGCTCCAACTTGGTTTCATATGTGATTTTCTCCAGTTTATTCATAAAAACACTCCCTTCAATCACACTGTAGCTGTACACAAGTTTATCTTTGTCCAATGCTTCCACCTTTTCCACCATATAATGACTGGCTTCCTACATGTTGATAAACACATAATTTTCACCAACTTAATAGTATACATGATTCCAAGTTATATAAATGAACTGACCTTCTTCAAAGGTAATCTTCTCGATGCTACCAGGCTCATCATTGCCTTCACCGTAGTCAATACTCTTAAAAGCTTGACCAGAAACAACCTTAGGAATAAGGTTCTCTCCATCAAGGATGCAAGCCTTAAACATCTTGGCTGGTGGGATTGCTGTAATAACCTCAAATTCGTAAGTGAAAATGCCCATGATTGGAAATTATCAAAATGCAAAGGGAAATTGATTTGCAGATGTGAGATTCTGGGGTAGAGGTTGTTGAATTGATATTTCTTTATATTTGATTTGTTAGTTGACCCGAATTCTTATTCAAATAAATTATAGTGGTAAAATAAAATAAAAGTAAAATCCATATAGAACTATACTTCTTTTATTTTATTTTAGAATAAGTTTTTTTAAACCTTAATAAACTTCATCTATTTGATATTAATTAGAATAAGGTGTTTTAATCTTACTACACTCCTATTAGAATATGGTTTTACAAGCCTATAAATAGACATAGTAGACTCTTCTTGTAATCATTCAAATTCGACATAGTGAATTTTCTTCTCCTCTGCCCGTGATTTTTTTCCCGAAAGGGTTTCCACATAAAAATCTGTGTGTTATTTATTTTTATTTCTCTTTTTACAATATATTGCCATTACCGACATTCTATTTTTTACAAATTGGTATCAGAGTTTCCGGGTTGTTCATCTTGATCACGGTAATGGCGTCTTTGAAGTATGAAATTCCGTTGTTCGATCTGTCGAAACCATTTTTATGTTTCGGTAAAAACGGGGTCGACTTTTAAAAATAAAAATGGGAGTCGCCACCAATCCCTTTTTACTTAGGTGTGATTGGATCACCTTGTAAAACGTTTTATTTTAAAACATTTGATTTTGGTCTACGAAAAACGAGAAAACAGGTTCGGGAGTCGGTTACGTATGAGGAAAGGTTAGCACCCTCATGACCCCCGAAAATTGGTACCTAATCGATAGAATCATGTCCAAATGTTTGAAATTTAAAAGTATTTAATAATATGATTTCTTAAAAACTTTGAGCAATTTGAGTTAAAATTTGAGATTCCTTTGTTCCGAAGGAATATAAACATCACATCCAGCACGTTAGGACATGATATTTTAAAACCTTCGTAATCAAAACCATCTCATGATTTACAAAACTTGTTAAAAGGATATTTAGTTATTTAGCTAAATGGAAAATCGCAACCCAGCACGTTAGGGCACTATTTCCCGAATTTCTAAATACCAAACATTGCCTTATTTTAAAAACCTTTAGATAAAATATAGTAATTTTACAAAAATATATTTTATTTTAAAACGATGATCTTATGAAAATACCATATTAATACATTATCAAACGTCAAAAGCAATTACAATATACTAATATTTAAGATAGGCAATAAGGAAATAATAATACAAAATATGACAAATAATAATTTCTACACTAAAGCAATTGTAAATACATGATGAAATATAAACAAATACAATAAACAATAAAACAAATATGAACATATTTCATGTAGGTTAAAAATTTTCATGCAATGACATATATAAAAAATGTATATATATATTAAGAAAATAACTAATTTATGACTTTAAATAAAAATATATTTATAATAATCTAATACATATGAAACTACATTTTTTAAATAAATAATATATTATTCAATATAAATATTTTTAGATAAAAATATAAGATATAATACTATATAATATACACTATTTAAAAAATATATAATATGATAATTAATATATAAGTTAAAAATAATATGTAATAAAATAATTAAATCAAATAATAATTATAATAATTTAAAATACATAAGGATAATATAAAATATACAAGTTTAATAAATTAATATATGAATAATAAGGGTAGTATAATATTTAAACATGATAAAATAATTAAAAAAACAGTATTAGGATAAAATAAAAATAAAAATAAAGAAAGAAAGGAGGACTAAATAGCAAATAAATATAATATAAAAGGATTAGATCAAAAATGCGCGTCATGCTGTGGGGACTAAAATGACAATTATGCCAAATTTTAAAACGGCACCGTTCTGATCCTAGCCTTTTTAAGGAGCTCGAGGGTTTAATTGAAATAAAAACGAACTTTCGGGGTTAATTTAATAAGAAATAAAAATTTAAATTAGATTAAATTAAAACCAATAAAATTATAGAGGGATTGAAATGGTAAATTCCCCTTTTTAATAAAACACGCGAATCCTTATCTGTTTTTCGGGTCAACGCGCGGATCCTGGCCCTTTAAACGACGTCGTTTTGGTGTTTATTAATTAAACAAAAACGACACCGTTTTGTCGATACTATATAGGTAAAAATCAGTTTTAAAAATCATTTTGACATTCATTTAAAAAAAAACAGAAACCTCCCCCTTTCAAAACCTCTCTAGCTCTCGGCCTGAGGTCCAGGCTCCGGTGACGCGCCGTTGCACGAGTAGTCGCACGCGCCACCGCTCACGGCAACTTACACGTAAAAATTTCGTTTTTCTTTTTTAAATACTGTTTTATATGTGAAACCTGTATGGACTAAAAAAATAAAATAAAATAATAAAAAAATAAAAGAGAATAAAAATCACCTTTGAATCGATTTTTGTATCTTATTTCAATGCGATTTTCTGTTAATATTTTCGTATCTGTATCTGTGTTCCTGTATTCGAAAAAAAATTTGTATTCTCTTTTTTTTTGTATTCCCATGTGTCGTTTACAAGTTCATTCTAGGGAACCCGAAAAAATGAAAATAAAAAGGAAACACAATGTGTTCCATATTTGTTTCTTTCCTTCTGTTGTGTTTTCCTTATTTTGCAGGTCAGGAGCGACGATCTCGTGGCGGAGGCTATCCATGCATTGATGACGGAGTGGCTCGCGCAGACTGCAGCGCTTGCGGCGTGACGTTTGGCTCCTGCTGGGGCGTTTGTTCTTACAGCGCCTAGGGTTTCAGAAACCCTAAGCCACTGCCGATTCTGCTTAGTGTTTGGGCCTTCTTGGGCTACACTGGTTTGGGTCTGAGAGTCTGGGATGTGAGTGGGCCACGGGTTTGGGCTAATCGGGTTGCTGGGTAGTATGTTTAGGAATTAGGCCTCTGGATTGGGCTCTGTAAAAGGATACTGGATATTTATTAATTTTTTTCATTATTTTCTATTTTTTTGGTTTGTTACAAGCCCGGGCATAAATGGGCTATTACAGCTGCCCCCCTTTGCTCATTTTCGTATAACAAGAATAGAGTAAAGACGATAAACAGACCCATTTTACCTGGTCTTGTCGAATGGCTGGTATCTTTAATCTGGTTCACTCCTGCTCAGTGGAGACAAAACTGAAAGTGTCTTAGATCCCTTTCTATAACTTCAGGAAGATGAGATCTTCTATCTTCGATCTTCTTCTTGCAACTTCAAGAAGACAAGATCTGCTGTCTTCAGTCTACTCCGCTGCAACTTTAAGGAGACAAAGCTGAAAGTGCTTTTGATCTGCTTCCTGCAACTTCAGGAAGATAAGTGATGGCTGTCGATTCCACCAATATAAACCTACACCAAATTTGCAAATTTAAGCAGTATAGGGAGTAGGGTCGATCCCACAGAGACTGGGTTTACTGATAATTGTTTCTATCTCGACCAGATTTGTGTCTGGGCAGTTGTCGTGCCCGCGAAGTTGGGGGGGAGTAAAATATGTAACCTGAAATAAACACAAAAAAAATGTAAAAAGTAAAAGATGAAATAATAAAAAATGAAGTAATCTAAAAGAAAATCAATTAAACTTAGCTCAGCCCTAAGCACGGGTTTTTCCGTCTTTGACCTGATCCTTGAAATTAGATGACTTCTCTTTTTCGATAAGCTAGTTATAGCTACAAAGGACGCCTCGGACACCAACTCTTCATTGTGTAAATTAGTTATGGAACGTCCTATAACTAACCCTTACCGATCGAACAACCTACGAAACGTTCGTGATTTAGAACTTTGGCAGCTTTGCGTTCTAGAAGAGCCTAGCTCGAACCAATGCCCTCAAACGTTGGGACATTTAAATCCGGTTACTACTTCCCTTGACGGAACCAAACAGCAATCCACACTTGGCACGCCAATGTGTTCACAGAAAACCAATTAGACAATCGATCCTTTCGGAATTCCAACTGTACATCTAGCCACACTTACTCAAACGACGTCTTTTTTTACTTAGCATGACTTGACTTTGTGAGTTGACGAAGTCATACTCTTAATTCGGAGAAATAATAAGTATCGAAAGTTGGGAGTTAAATAGCTCAGGTTCGTAACTCACGGGTTTTTGACGGGGTTAATACCGACTTAAAGCTGAAAGGGGTTTAGTGTGGCATGATTTTACTCATGCTTGAAGGTTGTGGAAAGTGTTTGGGCTTTTGTAAAGGGTGATGAAATTTTGGAAAGGAAAGGGGACTTGGAAGGCAATTGCACCAATTTTGGAAAAACCAACAATTGGATTGGAAATTGGCAGAATATTTGATGTTGGCTTGAAGGGAAAAGAAGAAATCCTATTCTAAATTGAAATAGGAAAAGAGAGAAATAGAACTCCAAATAAGAATAGGAAAAGAAATATTTGATTCATCATTTTCCAAATACAAATAACCCCTATTTATATACATGGGGTTTACTAAAAATAGGCTTAATTAATTTAATATAAAATCTTAAATAATTAAAAATAAAAATAATTAAAAATAAAATAAACTAAAAATAGGATTTTCCATATTTGACATTTTACAAAGTCAAATTGTTTAATGTGTCCTTGGCTTCCTCCATCTTTTTGATTTGGCCCCATTTCCATGATTTTATTTCAATTTGGCCCTTTTTAGCTTGCTTTTGATCAATTGCATCCATGACAAGATTTAAATCATAAAAATACAAATTTAGCAGGGATTAATTCAGAAATAAATCGAATTACATACAAGAAATCATGCAAAATAATCATGTTATCAATAAGATATTCTGTCTTCAGTCTACTCCGCTGCAACTTCAGGGAGATAAGATTAAAAATTGTCTTCGATCTGCTTTCTGCAACTTCAGGAAGATAAGATCTTCTGTCTTCAGTTTACTCCGCTGCAACTTCAGGGAGATAAGACTAAAAATGTCTTTGATCTACTTTTTGCAACTTCAGGAAGATAAGATCTTCTGTCTTCGATTTGCTCCACTGCAACTTCAGGGAGATAAAATCTTCTGTCTTTAGTCTACTCCACTACAACTTTAGGGAGATAAGACTAAAAATGTCTTCGATCTGCTTCCTGCAACTTCAGGAATGCCAAATCTGCTATTTTAATCTGCTCCCTGCAACCTCAGGAATGCCATATTAATATCTTCGATCTGCTTCCTACAACCTTAGGAATGCCAAATCTGCTATTTTAATCTGCTCCCTGCAACCTTAGGGATACCAGACTAACGTCTTCGATCTGCTTTCTGCAACCTCAAGAATGCCAAATCTGCTATTTTAATCTGCTCCCTGCAACCTCAGGGATGCCAGACTAATGTCTTCGATTTGCTTCCTGCAACTTCAGGAATTGCCAGATCTGCTATCTTCAATCTGCTCCCTGCAAACTCAGGGATTGCCAGACTGATGTCTTCGATCTGCTTCCTGCAACTTCAGGAATTGCCAGATCTGGTCTTTTCGATCTGCTTCCTGCAACTTCAGGAATTGCCAGATCTGTTATCTTCAATCTACTCCCTGCAAACTCAGGGATTCCCAGACTGATGTCTTCGGTCTGCTTCTTGCAACTTCAGGAATTGCCAGATCTGCTATCATCAATCTGCTCCTTGCAAACTCAGAGATTGCCAGACTGATGTCTTCGATCTGTTTTCTGCAACTTCAGGAATTGCCAGATATGATTTCTTTGATCTGCTTCCTGCAACTTCAAGAATTGCCAGATCTGCTATCTTCAATCTGCTCCCTGCAAACTCAGGGATTGCCAGATTGATGTCTTCAATCTGCTTCCTGCAACTTCAGGAATTGCCAGATCTGATCTCTTCGATCTACTTCCTGCAACTTCAGGAATTGCCAGATCTGCTATCTTCAATCTGCTCCCTGCAAACTCAGGGATTGCTAGACTGATGTCTTCGATCTGCTTCCTGCAACTTCAAGAATTGACAGATCTGATGTCTTCGATCTGCTTCCTGCAACTTCAGGAATTGCCAGATCTGATCTCTTCGATCTGCTTTCTACAACTTCAGGAATTGCCAGATCTGCTATCTTCAATCCACTCCCTACAAACTCAGAGATTGCCAGACTGATGTCTTCGATCTGCGTCCTGCAACTTCAGGAATTGCCAGATCTACTATCTTCAATCTGCTCCCCGCAAATTCAGGGATTGCCAGACTGATGTCTTCGATCTGCTTCCTGCAACTTCAGGAATTGCTAGATATGATCTCTTTGATCTACTTCCTGAAACTTCAGGAATTTCCAGATCTGCTATCTTCAATCTGTTCCCTGCAAACTCAGGGATTGCCAGACTGATGTCTTCAATCTGCTTCCTGCAACTTCAAAAATTGCCAGATCTGATCTCTTCTATCTTCTTCCTGCAACTTCAGGAATTGCCAGATCTGCTATCTTCAATCTGCTCTCTACAAACTCAGGGATTGCCAGACTGATGTCTTCGATCTGCTTCCTGTAACTTCAGGAATTGCCAGATCTGATGTCTTCGATCTGCTTCCTGCAACTTCAGGAATTGCTAGATCTGCTATCTCCAATCTGCTCCCTGTAAACTCAGGGATTACCAGACTGATGTCTTCGATCTACTTCCTGCAAACTCAGGAATTGCCAGATCTGCTTTCTTCAATCTGCTCATTGTAAACTCAGGGATGCCAGACTGCTATCTTCTACCTTGCTACATAACCTGTAGAATGGGTATATGCTTATGTCTAATAATTAGGATGCCTTGATCGAAATGTATCAAATGCTCTAATTAGACATGCAATGCAAAATGTTATGAGAATGCTTCCTATTTAAAGTGTCATCACTCATTTATCCGCCAAAGTTTCCTCTTCGTTCCTTACGAAGTATCAATCATGTTCTGCTCAAAATAATTTACCCCATGGTAATTCTGAGTCCTCTCCACTTGAACTTTGGGACATGAAGTTGGCACCTCCCACTGCAACTTCAGGGAAATAACATTTGGTTTCTTCCATCCAATCTGTTATCATTTTGAGGTATAGAATTTATATCGTTTTCCATCAATTTAGCCTGTTACACCATTCCCTGGACGTAAGAGTCTGAAATTTACATGAATGCAGGGTCTCTCGACAATGATCACCTTTTACATTTAGATTGACCTTGTTTGTCATTTGCCGATATGGTATCACCAACAAAATTGTCTTATCCAATAAGAATTCGAAGAGATAATCGTTTTTTAATGTTTCCAATCCTTAGGCTTGGTGAGTTCTGAACAATAGTCACGTTTTAGATTCCTTATATTATTTAGAATTTTTCAAATTAATATACGAAACTCCTTTTATGAAAGTGTTATTAGTCCATTAATCATTATTTTAATATAAAATGCTTGAAAAAGGTTACAAAAATGGACGAGAAAGAACTTAATCAGGAGCATGGCTCGAAACAAATAAGTTAATCAAAGATCACCAAGGCAATAAAAGAAAATTGATTTGGGTATATCTTGAAAAGAATAAAGCAATCAAAGATACAAATTCAAAAAATGAGTAAGATAGAAGCTAGGTGCCCCAGATATCGCAGCCTAAGCTTCTCTGTTCAAATTTCTTGAGGACCATTTTAAGTTCAATATGTGTTTAGGGGATCCGGAGTACTTTGTCAATGCCCCAAGACGTAACATACTTCCTCTTTGCTAATTCAGACGTAGCAAGACTACTGTATGCCCCACTTTTGATCAAAATTTGAGCCGTCCTTTGGTCTCAAAGCGCCCTTTGTGGGTTTTCGCCTTGGCCTCTCCTCTCTCTTTTTTTGAGGCGCCCTTTACGGGGTTTTCACTTTGGTCTTTCCTCTTTTAGGTAAAATATCTTTTGACTAAACCTGAAGTCACCAGATTGGGCAAGTCTTCACCATTTGTCTCGGTCAATGTCAATGCTCCTCTAGCATAGGCCCTACATAAGTCCTTCTCAGTTTGACATATGCTTTTCTCTAAAATCGTTTTGTAGAAGAAAAATATTTTTTAACATCAGGTTTCTTTGTACTATTCCCTAAGATGAACTTCTTTAACATAAGCTCGCATCATCTGGTCGTGGCAAATAGCTTTTAACCTTTCCTTCGATTAGGTTTAATTGATAAAAACGCTTCAAATCTATAAACCAATGTGTAAGGTGTTGCCTCGGCAAAAAGTCCTGGCCAACGTTCAATAATCATAGAGAGTAGTGATAGCTTCTTATGCCAATCTTTATAAGTCTTAGCCACCTTTTTTTTTGGCACTTTTGTTGCACTGTGATATGCTACCTGATCTTTGGACAAACTGTAAACTTTGACTTTGTACAGTTATTTAAACGCGATCCTTTATGGCATTCTGCTAGCATCTGATCTTTTTTTTTGGCGATTTGATGGCTATCGACTTTGTAACATTGACATATGAAGCTACTTCTACCCTCTTAGCGAAGTAGACGACGACTATGACGGTGAATTGATGTCAACTAGAAGCGTTTGACGAGATTGGCCCCATAATATCCATGCCCGCATATAGAAAATTCTGTGAAGAAAATAGAAGAGTCACATGAATCTTGTATTCTTCAATTTCATTTTTGCGGTATGACTAATGTAATCCCCTTCCATGGTGGATCAACAGTGCCCGATCCTCTTGTTTAGCCTGCGTCTTAGTAGCCCAGGCATGTCCTGATATAATCTTGCAAAAACATCTTTGAATTCTTGAAAACAACTCAATGATGTCTTGCCTTATTTTTGTGGTGAGCTGGGCTTCGATCTTCACCTCTTCCCTAGGCTCATAATATCCAATGACCCTTTGTAAAATAAGGTCTGTTTTTCATCTTGTTCTACCATTCTTAACAAATCAGAAGGTAGGTTACAATCTCTGTCATTTTCAAAGTCTTGAGATCTCCTAAACCCAAATCTCATTCAAAAAGGGAGTCAGTAACAATGTCGCTCATATCGTTGATATCTGGGTACCTAGGTACGAAGGCAAACAAATCCAAAGAATAAATGATTGTAAGGATGATTATTTGTATGGTATGGTCATGAATAAAGAATGAAAGAATATACAGTATGAAATGGAAAGAATAAAAGAATATTTGCTTAAAAAATGCATTTCATTGAAATAAAGTTTCGGTCACAAGCCTATTTCACAAAAAGGGTCTTATTGCCTTTAAGCTTAAGGAAACATGTAACACCATTAACCCGTGCCCGTCGTCGAATTAGGGTTACAATGCATTACCGAACATAGCACAAATCACAGCAACTATTTAATGTTCATATGGACAACATTAAATGCATTAAGTGTAATGTACTTTCATTTCATACTAAAACATCAGTATACATATTTTATCCAATTAGCCAAGTTCAAGTAGAAGCATTTTCCAACAAATTAACGAGGTCACAATTCATTTAGTCACCTAATTTTTGCTGTCCGTATGCACATATCCATAATTTTTACTCTTAAGTAAGTTATCAATTATCATAGCTAAGTAAACATATATGCTAACAAGCATAGACCTTGTTTAATTTAATCTAACATATGACCAAATTTATTTCCATTTCAAGAGCAAATACATTCAAACAAGACATAGATCAATTCTCATTCATAAACATAGTCAAATTATCAAACCAAACATATATCATCCGTAGTCCACAACTCACGAATAAACCCTTTATATGCATGTATAAATGTGTATCATAACCGAATATACCTATCCAAGTACATATCTTTTAATTCCACATCTTGCCGAATACAAAGATTATATAAAAAAAAATAAAGATTGTACAAAGTTGATTCATGTTTCCATATTACACATCAAAAATAATGTATCTCGAATCTTAATCCAAACTTATTTAAACTACCACATATGTTAACTTTCCAAAAGAGCTAGCAATGATTCATATATGGTGATTTCATATCAAACATACATATACAAACATAAATACTTAGCATGAATTATAACACATTCATACTCACCATCCAAGCAAAACATACACACATACTATAATCAAGATTGCATAACTTTAGATTATTAACTTTAAAGACAATCTATTTTCGCATGGCTTATATATATCATCAAAATATCATTCAAGTATTAAGCTAGCCTATATATGCCTTAAGTTCAAAAATCCAAACTTTAAAGGTACCAAAGTAAGTCGATAGTGTGGATGACTTCATTGACGATCCCTTGAGCTCGTAGCTTGACCAAAATCTATAAAACAAAATAACAAACACACAGAGTAAGCTAACTTAGCTTAGTAAGTCTTAAGCAAACTGAACAAATCGACTGGATATTTAATCAAGTTAAACCGAACAATTTATAACATTAATAATATAATATATCACATATAGACTATCATAGCCGAATATCAATATCCATACTAGCAAAATATTTAACATTGTCTACTTTAAATGTAGAACTTATCAAATGCACATCAATTAATAAATATATATGTATTTCCATATACAACCGAATAACAACTTCCACGTACATATAAAGTAAATCCCCATAACCGTATGTATATATGTATATATATATATATATTAAACGATCTCATATTTGCAAGTAAATAATATCATCTTCATATCATTTTATCCATATTTCTAAGAAGCTGAAAATACAAACACGTTTATCTGCCATCTTACCTACTCAATCACATCGCGTATAATATACATATATATAGATACATACCTTATGACCGAATACAGTCCAATTCATTTAAATAAGTTGTAATTTGCTCAATTTCCACCATAACTAACTCATTACTTAAGCATAAGCTTGTAATATAGATCACCGGTTTAAAACCTGCTAGGCATAAGCTTGAATTACACACCGGCACTAAGCCTGCTAGACCTGAGGTCTGATATTCAATCACTAGCATTAAGCCTGCTAGGCATAAAGCCCGATATAATTCACCAGCACATGGCTTGCTAGGCTCAAAGCCCGAATATCATATTATAGAGCTGTCTCATACACATTTCATATATCGAATATTGCAGATATTTCACATAATTCATACGGACTTTCAAATGTTATAACTCAATTAAAATAAACTCAAATACACTATTACACTGCTTATCACATTCGGTTTTCTCTATTATAAGTTCAGGAATTCAAATTCAGCATATTAAATCGAGTTACATTCATTATTAACAATGTTCAATTGCTTAAAGACTTACCTCGGATATCGACGGATGACGAAAACTGGCTAGTCGATTATTTTCGCTTTTCCCCGATCCAAGTCCGCTTTATTTTGTTCTTAATCTAAATATATTCAAATTAAGCTCATTCAAACACATTTATATTCAATTTAGTCCTAAAACACATAAATGGACAAATTACCATTTTGCCCCTAATATTTCACACTTTTACGATTTAGTCCTACTTGCACAAAACACAAAATACACAAAATTTGGCCACACATCTTAAGGGCCGAATATTCCTAGTCTTCATAAAAGTCCATGCATTTCATTTATTTCACATTTTAGTCCCTTAAAAATTTATTTTTGCAATTTAATCCAAATTACTCAAATTCATCAAAAATCCAAAGACAAAACATATTAATCTAACACATATATTTCATAATTCATCAACTATCATCATAAATCTCATAAACTCATCAATGGCACATTTCAAAATATTCATCAAAATCAAAAATTCAAGCATGGGTCTTGAAGTATTCTAAGCAACGATTTCAAAAACGTAAAAATTATCAAAAACCGAGTTGAACACATACCTTGATTAAGCTCAACAATGGCCGAATGTAACTAGGATTCTTTCTTTCTCTTTTCTTTTAGTTTCGGTTAAAACAAGAAGAAGATGGAGACTTTTTCCATCTTTCATCACTTTTATTCATTTAATATTTATCAAATTATATTTTATAATATTAAAACATAATAAAAATATAATAAACAATTTCCAACCATCATTTCATGCTTCATTTGGCCGACCACTATCTTAATTTTGGCTATATTAACATTCTCATACTTTAATTTATGAAACCATTATCAATTTAGTACTTTACACTATGGTTTGTAACTTTTGTTCTTTACACGATTAAGTCCTTTTATTTAATTAAGCACACAAACAATCAAATTTTTATACGAAACTTTCACACATACTAATTCACATATAATTAACTCAAAAAATAATATTTAAATATTATCAGACTCAGATTCGTGGTCCCAAAACCACCGTTCCGTTTAGGGTCTAAATCGGACTGTTACACAATAAGCATGTTTTGCACATTACTATAGATCAGCTCTAAAAATATAGAGATCTCTTCCTCAATCCCATTATTCAAGACACTCCCAAGTATCCAAAGGTTTGGAAACATTGTTCCCCAATTCCCTCTTCGTTTTCGATTTCTTTAAGGGATCGCATTTACTGCCTCGTCAAAGTGATCAGGTTTTGATGAATCGTCAAACTTCACAATTCCCATCTTGATAAGCCTCTCAACTACCTTTTTGAAGGTAGTATAGTTTTCAATTGAGTGACCCTTTATTCCTGCGTGGTACTCGCATTGGGCATTCTCGTTCTACCATTTTGGGAACGGAGGTTGTAACGGTTTCAAATAAAATGGAGACACCATGTGTGCGTCAAACAAACTTTGATATAACTCCTTGTACGTCATTAGGATTGGCGTAAATTGGAGCCATTCAGAGTTTTGCCTGGTGCCTGATTTTTGTCTTGTTGACTCTTGTTGCCCAGTAGTGATTACCTTCGGCTGATTAATAGTAATTTCTTTTGAGTACTCTTTGTCGTATGTACTCGTATTATTCACCTCTTCATCCTTTTTCCTAGGAGTAGACCTTCTAGTGGTTTCTCCTGCTTCAATCTTGCCATCTCTTATGGCATTTTCAATCATCTCTCCCGCCATTATTATATTTGCAAAGCTCTTAATAGTACTTCCTATCATATGAGTGATGAATGGAGCCTTCAAGGTATTGATGAAGAGCATTGTAGTCTCGTTTTTTAGGAGTGGTGGCTGAACTTGCATGGCGACCTCTCTCCATTTTTGCGCATACTGCCTGAAGCTTTCATTTGGTTTCTTCTCCATGTTTTGCAAAGTGATTCTATCAGGCGTCATGTCTGTGACATGATTGTACTGCTTCATAAAGGCTTCGGCTAAGTCTCTCCAGGAGCTAATATTAGCATGACTGAGTTGATTGTACCACCTAGATTCGGGCTTAACGCCTAGGCCGGGTTTAGGGTGTTACAATTAAGTGGTATCAGAGCACAGTTTGCAAAACTCAGCTGTAGTTTGGGTTCAAAAATATTTTCCAAAGCTGTTTGAATTATATGTTTTAAAGGAAGTATGGCACCACGAGTATCCGACACCAAGTCAAGTAAGTATATGTTATCATTTTATGATTATGATTATTGTGATATGACCGTAGAAATACTCTAAAACTTTTGGCTTTAGGAGTAAAAACTATAGAGATTGAGACTCTAGGATGTGTTTTGCAAAAACCACTTCAACTCTTATACTCCATAAGACATTGTTTAATAAACGTCGAATAGTATATTGATTCATAAGACTTATAATCAGATTAAATCGACATTAGTGAACATGAGTGCTAGAGGACGTGGACGTGATAGAGGCCGAAGTGCTAGGGCTAGACTTTCAGCACTGAGGCATATGCCCGAAAGGGGGGTGCTGGCAGTGTCAGTGGCTGAGACGGGATCTCATGATCGAACTAAGGTTGATGAGATGACTCAATTAGTTAAGGAGTTATTTGAAGAGGTTAAAGGAATTGGTGAAGCACTTCGAGTTGGGAGTGTGGACTGTAGGAAGAAAAGAGATCGTGATTCTTTTGGGTCGCAGTGTCGTTCCATAAAGCATGTCAAGGCACGTCCAAACTTTCCGGCTTGAAATTATTGCAAAATGCGTCATCCGGGAGAATGCTAGAGGAGGTCAGGAGCATGTATGAGATGCGGGTCTAAGGAGCATAAGGCTCGGGATTGTTTTATCACCATCAAGTCAGGTATGTTTTGGTTGGATGTGATGATTGAGTGTAGAAAAATTTGAAGTATAAGTGGTAGATGACTGCTTGCTTCCGTGGTTAGATGTTTGGTTGTGAAAGAGGATTCAAGATTTTGTTAAAAGTACATTAGTGTTATTAAGATCGGAGTGCGCAGCGAAAGCATAGTGATGTGATTTGAGCAGTACGTTTAGTAGTTGATTGGAAATTTCGAGGACGAAATTTTTTTAAGGAGGGTAGAATTGTAACATCCCTAAATTGGGCCTAGTAGGATTGGGCCCATTGGGCCTTGGGCGTAGGAGTGTTTAAAAATTTTGAGAACAAGAGAATGGCATTATTTCAAGTTGGACTTATTAAGAAGATGATTTTAGAAAGTTACGGGGTTCTATGAAGGTTCGAGTTCAAGTTGGGCCTTAGTAAAAGTTTGTGTTTAAGCCTATTAAGGAGAGATAGTAAGTGGCATCAAGGCTTATGGAAATAAAAGAGTAAATTGCTAGCATAAATGAGCATATGGTAAGAAGGTTATGGCATCAAGTGAAGTACCTTGAGGGAAGAGGTTCAAATCCCATCTTTTGCAAATTTTGGATTTATTTTTGTGTGCTCTTCCAAGTGTCAACCATGACATTATTAAAGGAAAGAAATAAAAGAAAAATGAAATGATGACTAAAAAGACAAGGTAAGGAGGAAAACAAGGAAAAAGAAAGGAAAGAAATAAAAGAATAAAGAAGTGGGAAAATAATAATGATGGAATTTGAAATAATGGAGTAGGTGAAAAAAAAATATAATGATGAGATTTGAAAAGAATGGGGTAGGTGAAAAAAAAATGCATGGAGGGTGTAATAGCCCGATTTAGGGGATAGTTGGAACAGTGATCTCGGAATCACTAAACCGAGGATAGAGAAAATTATTTTCATGTTATTCTATGTGTATAACATGTTTATAAACATGCATGAAATTTTTGGTGTCTCAATTTTAGCGATTGAGGGCTTAATTTCGAAAAAAAGGACTAAATCGCATAAAGTGCTAAAGTTTAATTTTAATTGCTAGAGGTGCAAATTGACTAAGAAATATTAATTGGAGGTCCTTAAAGTACAATTTGGCCTTGTCTAAATGAGTAGGCCGGCCAAAAAAATATAGGGACAAGAGCATTTATTTTGGTCAAAAGTTGGTGATGTTAGGTGTTTTAAATGAATAGAATAAGAGGAATAAAGATGTTATCATCTTTTCACTATTCCTACATCTTCATCCACCGAAAATTGAAGAGAAATAAGGGTTATGGAGCTCAAAATTTTCAGCAAACATTTCTCCTCACAAGTAAGTGATTTTTATGATCTTGCTTGATAAAAAATTGTACTTTTGGAATCCCCAAAGCTTAAGCTAGCTAATGAGGGGACTAATTTGTAACATGGTTGAGAGTCTAGGGACTTGCCATGAGAGATTTTATGCTGGTTCCAAGGTCTCGAAGTACTTTATCAAAGGTTCAATCAAAAACCTATCCCTCGTAATAGGTGACTCGGATTTTTGGTGTCGCGGAGAGTATCGCGTTACGGATTCCGAATAAGGTGTGTAATCTCATAACCTTCCATATACATATCTGAAATGGTGTGTAATCTCACACTTCTCTGAAATTTTGTATGAAATATGTTGTTAATCGATGGAAATACCAAAGAAAACTAAAAACCAGCATCCGTAATCACTCGGGTGTGCGTATGATCGTAGTGGTAATCGTATTTCGTAATAAAACAGTTTCAGTTAGAAGCAGTGACATGTTTTTGAAAACTCACTAAAAATAGGAGAAAATAAATTATAATGTGAATAAGATATCAAATTAAAGCTTACTGTGTCTATTTTAATATGGAAGAAACAGGGAAGGAAAAGAAATTTTATATTCTGAGATATCTTGATTTTAGTGAGACTGGTTCTGATTAACTTCAGGGTTCACTGATCTGTTTTGGAAAAATCATATAAAATTGTACAAAATGAATTATGGGTTATAATTTATATGTGTGGATTCCTTAGTGAGCCTATTTTCAAGAGAAACAAGTTGTAACAGTATATAAAAACCGTACAGTGAGATATTTGAAATTAAGGTAAGAGAGGTCAGAATCATTGGACAGTGAAACAAGGGAAACTTTAAGGAATCAACTGTACTAAATGGCTGGGCAAAAAATTCTGGAAAAATTAAAGTAAAAAGATATATGAGTCTAGTTTCAATGAAATTTTACGGATCTAAATTTTGAGTTTCCTAACTCGAGTTATAATCAATTTAGTCAGTATGACGCAGATGGGCAGTTTTAAATTTTTATGCCCAAATTAGTAGTTAAGTCCAGAATTGCGAAATTACCCCGTTTGGGCCTAAAATGGATTTTTGACCCAATAGTTCCAAAGAGACCCAAATAGAATTCTGTGCCACTCGAGGCGATAGTAGGCCTTCGGAAACACCGTTGAATATGAAATTACTGAAATTACCCTTAGAGGGTAAATTACCGAATTACCCTTGGTGGGTAAAATTACCGAATTACCCTTGGTGGGTAAAACTACCAAAATTACCCTTGGAGGATAAATTACCGAATTACCCTTGGTGGGTAAAACTACCAAATTTACCCTTGGAAGGTAAATTACCGAATTACCCTTGGTGGGTAAAACTACCGAATTTACCCTTGGAGGGTAAATTACCAAAATAACCCTTGGTTGCAAAATTACTGAAATACCCTTAGAGGGTAAATTATTGAAATACCCCTGGGTTGCAAAATTACCGAAATACCCTTGGTGGGTAAAATTTCTAAATTTCCCTTAGAGAGTAAATTACCGAATTACCCTTAGTGGGTACGATTACCGAATTACAAAAATACCCCTAATGGGCCGAATTACAAAATGTCCCTATGGACCGAATTACGAAAATACCCTTTATGGGCCAAATGTGATATTTGATATATGGGCAGTTTGATATTTGTGATATGGGCTAGAGTGTGTAATTTCACACTTATCTCATGGGCTAGATATTATACCGTAAGCATTAGAATAAATCGTAAAATTTGTAAAATCGAAAAATACGATATGATAACACTTTTTGTGCAAATGCATGAAACCGGTATTAAGGTTGTGGGAATTACGGATTTGCCCTTAATGGGTTATTTTGTTAAAAAGTGATATCTTGGGCCATATGAAACATTTTGATAAATTGGCCAAGTGTGAAATTTGAAAAAAAAAAGGCCTTATGTGATTAATGGGCCAAAATTTGCTAGATCGATTAATGGGCCAAAATTTGCTAGATCGATTAATGGGCCAAAATTTGTTAGATCGATTAATGGACCAAAATTTGCTAGATCGATTAATGGGCCAAAATTTGCTAGATCGCTTAATGGGCCAAATTGTTAAGATTGATTAATGGGCCAAATTGCTAGATTGCTTAATGGGCCAACTTGTATTATGGGCCTTATGATGAAATTATTCTATGAATATTGTTATGCTTTGTATATGCATACATGATTGCATGGGTTGGGATAAAATTGAAGAGAAGTGCTAGTGGCTCTGCCACAATCTAGTTTGGTGACTCTGTCACAATCCAGTTCGATGGCTCTGCTACAATCTAGTTCGGTGACTCTGTCACAATCTAGTTCGGTGACTCTGTCACAACCAGTTCGGTGGCTCTGCCACAATCTAGTTCGGTGACTCTGTCACAATGTAGTTCGGTGGCTCTGCCACAAACATTTTAAATGGCTTTATGCCTGCGATTGGTCTGTTGGCGGGGTGGGTTGACTTGATCCCCACAGGTGTGCTGGTTGGTACGGGTGGTGTGTAGCGGATGAAAATTAGGTTTGGTTTGGGATTTGCATATCATATGCATATTATATACATGTTATTATGTTATAATTGTAAATGGGCTTAAGCCCAAAATATTGCTATGTGTGTTCTGACCCAGTGGATGATGGTAAGGGGATTACGCACTGAGTTCTTGTAACTCACCCCCCTTTCTCTTAACCTTTTCAGGTAATGCTCAGTGATGTGGACTTGGGCCTTGGATGATTCGATGGAGACCATACTTTAGAAATGGTTTATTTGGACTTCAAACTACTTTCTTGTTTATTTTATTACTCTACTATTTTGGGTTAAATGTTGTAATCAGGCCTCGGATTTTCTTTCAAAATGCTTCTGCAACTCTATTCCCAAACGTCCCATTTTCGTAAATTGTTTATTTCAAATATATTTTCACAACCAAAAAGGTTTTTAAAGAAAATTACGTTTTCAAGTAAATAACAATTGCTTAAGTGTTTTGGGTTTTAACAAAGAGGCTGTAATTCTCAAACAAGTTTTTAACAATCTCAAAGATGGTTTGAAAAAAAAAACTTCCATGTGACACACTAGATTCAGGCTTAACGTCTAGGCCGGGTTTGGGGTGTTACAATAGTCTTGAGTATAACTGTCTAAATAATGTTATATTTATGTGTTTAGGTATTTATGTATACAGTTGATGCCGTTAGAGGGATAACTTGTATGAAAGGTAACAAATGGGGCTCACTTTGCTTGTTTGCTTTTACCAGCAATATTGAAGAGGTTATTGTGAAGTTTGCACAATTAACGCTGCAAGAAAGGGCAAAGAGGTGTCGAATCTGAATTTTAATGTCTTTCAATGAATAGTCTGTTCATATTGAAATGACATTATAGCTAATTGATTTTCGTTGGTCTGCAACAGAAAGCTGGAGAGCCTTGAAGTAAGACTACTTGCAACTCATATTCTTCAATATGTTCTTCTTCCTTCCTTACCAAGTGAAGATTTTAATTTTTGGGTCTTGTGACTGAGAATATAGGCACTGAAGAAAGCCTTCATGAAATTGGATCATGATCTAAACATACATGACTTTCTAGGTGCAAAGTATGTCGCCTTTATCTCTGTTAGAATTAAGTGACCCAAATTCTTATTTAAATAAATTACAATGGTAAAATAAAAGAAGAATCCCTATAGAATTACACTTCTTTTATTTTATTTTGAATAAGGTTTTTTAAACCTTATTAAACTCTATCTATTTGATATTGATTAGAATAAGGAGTTTCAATCTTACTACTCCTATTAGAATATGGCTTTATAAGCCTATAAATAGACATGGTCTATTCCTCTTGTAATTGATTCGAATTCGACATAGTGAATTTTCTTCTCCTCTGCCCGTGGTTTTTTCCTGAAAGGGTTTCCACGTAAAATCTGTGTGTTCTTTAAATTTTTATTTCTCTTTTCTTTGCGATATATTTGTCATTACCGACGTTATATTTTTCACAAAATGGTATCAGAGCTTTCGGGTTTTTCATCTCGATCACGGTAATGGCGTCTTTGAAGTATGAAATTTTGCTGTTGGATCGCAACACCAGATTCGCATTGTGGCAGATAAAGAATCGGGCAGTTCTTGCACAGATGGATTTAGAGGAAGCTCTGCTAGGGGTAGATAAGATGCCTTCGACATTGACGGAGGAAGATAAGAAGCGCAAGGATCGAAAGGCGTTAACACAGTTACATCTGCATTTGTCTAACGAAATTTTGCAGGATGTGATGAAGGAGAAGACTGCCGCAGCATTATGGAAGAGGCTAGAACAAATATGTATGTCGAAAGCTCTAACTAGCAAGTTGCATATGAAGCAACGTCTTTATGCTCATCGTTTGAAGGAAGGTGCGTCTGTGCACGAACACTTAACAGTGTTTAAAGAAATTCTCTCAAACTTGGAGGCAATGGAGGTTCAGTATGATAAGGAAGATCTAGGGTTGATTCTACTTTGTTCGTTGCCCCCGTCTTATTCAACCTTTAGAGACACGATTTTATATAGCCGCGAGTCTCTCACAGTTGATGAGGTTTATGATTCTTTGACCTCGTATGATAAGATGAAGCATCTTATGGTTAAACCTGACTCTCAGGGAGAGGGTCTCATTGTTCGTGGGAGACAAGATCGGAATGCTGATAATGATCGTGAAAAGACACAGGATCGGAATCATCGCGGTAAATCTAAGGGTAAATCAAAGTCTTCAAACAGAGGTAAAACTTGTAACTTCTGCAAGAAGAAAGGGCACATTAAATCTAAGTGCTATAAGCTACAGAACAAGATTAAAAGACAGGCTGTGAATCAAAAGGGAAGACAACCAGAAAATTCCGGTGAAGCTGATATTGTAGAAGACTACAGTGATGGTGAACTTCTAGTTGCTTCTGTCAACAATTCTAAAGAGAGCGAGGAGTGGATACTTGATTCAGGCTGCACCTTCCACATGAGTCCCAATCAGGATTGGTTTACAAATTACGAAATGGTGTCTGAAGGTGTTGTTTTGATGGGAAATAATGCTTCGTGTAAAATCGCAGGTGTTGGAACAATTAAATTTAAGATGTTTGATGGAGTTGTCAGAACACTTAGTGACGTACAGCATGTTCCAGAATTGAAGAGAAATTTAATTTCGTTGAGTACTCTTGATTCAAATGGGTACAAATACACAGCTGAAAGTGGGATTTTGAAGATTTCCAAAGGTTCCCTCATTGTGATGAAAGGGCAGAGAAAGACTGCCAAGTTATATGTTTTGCAGGGTTCTACTGTTATTGGTGATGCAGCTGTCGCTTCCTCTTCTTTGTCAGATGATGATATTACTAAACTTTGGCATATACGCCTAGGGCATATGAGTGAGAATGGCATGGTAGAATTGAGCAAAAGAGGACTTCTTGATGGGCAAGGAATTTGCAAACTGAAGTTCTGTGAGCACTGCATTTTTGGGAAGCAAAAGAGAGTTCGATTCACCAGAGGAATCCATAACATGAAGGGAACATTGGAGTATATTCATTCTGATCTGTGGGGGCCATCAAGAGTGCCTTCGAGAGGTGGAGCTAATTATATGCTAACTTTTATTGATGATTTTTCCAGAAAAGTTTGGGCATTCTTCCTGAAGCAGAAAAGCGATGTGTTTTTCGCATTTAAGTCTTGGAAAACTATGCTTGAAAAACAGACGGGAAAACAAATAAAATACCTCCGCACAGACAATGGCTTAGAGTTTTGTTCTGATGAGTTTAATAAACTGTGCAAGTCAGAAGGAATCGTGAGACACTTAACAGTTCGTCATACTCCATAGCAAAACGACGTTGCAGAACGAATGAACAGAACGATCATGGAAAAGGTTCGATGTATGTTGTCAAATGCCAACTTACCAAAGTCGTTTTGGGCCGAAGTAGCCTCTACTGCATGTTTTTTGATCAACCGATCTCCATCCGTTGCCATTGAGAAAAAGACTCCACAAGAGGTATGGTCTGGTAATCCTGCTAATTATTCTGATTTAAAGATCTTCGGGTGTCCTGCGTATGCTCATGTTAATAATGGAAAATTAGAACCAAGATCCATTAAATGTGTTTTTCTTGGTTATAAAGCTGGTGTAAAAGGGTATAAGTTATGGTGTCCTGAAAATAGAAAAGTTGTGATTAGCAGAGATGTTGTTTTTGATGAAACTGCTATGCTACCTAACTTATGTCTTAAAGACTCTTCCAATAAAGAAAATCAAAAGCAGGTGGAGCATCAGATTAATACAGAGTCAACTCCTCAAGTCAGTACAAAAATTGAGAATAGAGTTGCTTTTCCACCACAATACTCTATCGCTAAAAATAGAACTAGAAGAGAAATTAAACCTCCAAAGAAGTATGCTGAGGCTGACCTAGTTGCTTATGCTTTAAATGTGGCTGAAGATATAGATGCAAACCAAGAGCCGTCTAATTATTCTGAGGCGGTTAGCTGTGAAGACTCAGAAAAGTGGATGTTTGCTATGCAAGAGGAAATAGAATCACTCCACAAAAACAGAACATGGGATCTTGTGAAACTTCCTAAAGGTAAAAAGGTTGTTCGCTGTAAATGGGTGTTTAAAAAGAAAGAAGAGACTCTAGGAGTTGAAGAACCCAGATATAAAGCAAGGCTTGTTGCAAAGGGTTACAGTCAAATTCCAGGAGTGGATTTCACAGATGTGTTCTACCCAGTTGTGAAGTATAGTTCGATTCGAGCTTTGCTTGGTATTGTGGCCATGCATGATTTGGAGCTTGAGCAGTTAGATGTAAAAACTGCATTTTTGCACGGAGAACTTGAGGAAGATATTTACATGCAACAACCAGAGGGTTTTACAGTCTCAGAAAAAGAGGACTATGTTTGCTTGCTAAAAAAGTCTCTTTACGGTTTGAAACAGTCACCAAGACAGTGGTACAAGAGGTTTGATTCCTTTATGACTTCTCATGATTTTAAAAGAAGTAGTTTTGACAGCTGTGTTTACTTTAAGAAAAACAGTGATGGTTCTTTTGTGTATCTACTTCTCTATGGTGATGACATGTTGATAGCAGCAAAAGATAAAGGAGAGATAAGAAAGGTCAAAGCCCAACTAAGTGAAGAATTTGAGATGAAAGATTTGGGACCAGCAAAGAAGATACTTGGTTGGAGATTCTCAGAGATAGAAAAGAAAGTAAATTGTACTTAAGTCAGAAAGGGTACATTGAGAAAGTTCTTTGCAGGTTCAATATGTAGAGTGCTAAGCCTGTTAGTACTCCTTTAGCAGCCCATTTCAGACTTTCATTGGCTTTATCTCCACAATCAGATGATGAGATTGAGTACATGTCACATGTTCCATACTCTAGCGCAGTGGGATCTCTCATGTATGCTATGGTTTGTTCGCGTCCAGGTTTATCATATGCAGTTAGTGCAGTTAGCAGATACATGGTGAATCCCGGTAAAAAACATTGGAAAGCAGTTCAGTGGATTTTAAGATACTTACGAGGTACCACTGATGTTTGCTTACAGTTTGGAAGAACTAGAGATGGAGTCATTGGGTATGTTGATGCTGATTTTGCTGGAGACCTTGATAAAAGAAGATTTCTTACTGGTTATGTCTTTACAGTAGGAGGTTGTGCAATCAGTTGGAAAGCTACTTTGCAAACTACAGCCGCTTTGTCTACCACTGAAGCTGAGTACATGGCGATTACTGAGGCTTGTAAAGAAGCTATTTGGTTGAAGGGACTCTTTAGTGAACTCAATGAAGACCTTCAAATCAGCACAGTATTTTGTGACAGTCAGAGTGCCATCTTCCTTACAAAAGATCAAATGTTTCATGAGAGAACAAAACACATTGATGTTCGGTATCATTTTGCTCGTGATATTATTGCTCGTGGTGATATTATTGTGAGCAAAATTAGTACTCATGAAAATCCTGCAGATATGATGACTAAGTCACTTCCTATAACCAAGTTTGAGCATTGCTTAGACTTGGCTGGTGTTCATTGTTGAAGTTAAACCCTTAAGGGTTTTATGGAAGAGGTGGAGAACTTGTTCGTTGAGAGTTCGCGATGAAGAACTTGTTCATTAAGAATTCGTGTCAAGGTGGAGATTGTTAGAATTAAGTGACCCAAATTCTTATTTAAATAAAATACAATGGTAAAATAAAAGAAGAATCCCTATAGAATTACACTTCTTTTATTTTATTTTGAATAAGGTTTTTTAAACCTTATTAAACTCCATCTATTTGATATTGATTAGAATAAGGAGTTTCAATCTTACTACTCCTATTAGAATATGGATTTATAAGCCTATAAATAGACATGGACTATTCCTCTTGTAATTGATTCGAATTCGACATAGTGAATTTTTCTTCTCCTCTGCCCGTGGTTTTTTCTCGAAAGGGTTTCCACGTAAAATCTGTGTGTTCTTTAAATTTTTATTTCTCTTTTCTTTGCGATATATTTGTCATTACCAACGTTATATTTTTCACAATCTCAATTTCTTCCAGATAAATATTTTTGCTTATGAGGGATGTTGAGAAGAATCTAATTTTTATTTATTTTATTTTAGGCCCCTTGCAGCAGTCAATCTATTGAGGTAAGAAGTTTTCTGACATTACATGTACATGTGTCCTTTTTTATCTTCGATTTTCAAGTTATTGTTATTTCTATTATGTGCCTGGGTTATTGCTATTTTTCTGGAAATGACAAAAGAAGTATCAAGGTTTCGAGCTTAGCTTGCTGAAGTACATAAGAGACTGAGGTGCACCTTTGGAGCTTTTGGTTGTTAAAAGTATTGATTTTTCTTTTTGGTCTTGTTTGTAAAATGCCAGGATGAGATGACGGTCACATCTTATTTCTTCTTTTTATCCCATTATAGAAAATTATATTTGTATTTCATTTCTTAAGTAGCTTCTCCCTATATTTTAATTCCCCCAGCCTTTGGACCTGAAATATAATGGTTAGATCCTTATAACTCATAATTTTGAACTCTAATAATAACACCAATGCAGTGCAATAATTTCAACCTCTGTCCATGATAACATCGTTTAACAAAACTATAGACCCTAATGTGTAGGTTCCTTTGGACATTAGGTTGTTATATGCCTCATGCTACGGAAGACTATTCCACTTATGCACTACGTCCAAGTAAGTAAAGCTTTTATTACTTAGACTTCTTGCAAATATTTTGTAAGCTTCTTCTATGAATTGCACCTCCTATTTGAACTTTACGTTGTTCCCAAAATTGAGCTTTTCATGGTTTATTTGACATGGACATGCATGATCCAGCTATAAAAATTTTCATCTGTAAGTATAGTTAAACATGCTTAATTAGTGTTGTAATAAATTCTGTGGACTTTATCTAAACCTTTTTCTCTAGTGAGCTGGTTCTCTGGATTTGGTATGGTAAAATGTTGTAAGCCTAGTAATTTGCATGGCAAAGTTGAGCTTGTTGGTAGTTTATGATCCATTAACTACAAAAGATAGAATATATTTTTTAATCTATTTATAGGGATTTACTGAGACAATTTGTATGATATCATCAAGTTATTGCAGTCAAGAATTAAAAAAGAAAAATAGTTGATTCTTCTGATCATCCTTTCATTGACCTTCTGTTCAAATAACTTGCATATTCTCTAATTGCAGCTTGTTGTTTACTGCATAGTTAGCTCAGTAAACTCCTCTTACTTACCTGGTTGAATTGTTACCTGATAGTTTGGATTTATTGGAGTGTAATGAAATTGTATTTTGCTAAAGGTGAACTCAACTGATGATTGCTTGATAAGTTCCTCATTATATTCTAGTGTCTGATAGAGTACTCAATCCTTTAAACTAAAGTGAATCTTCTAGGCTTCATGCATAATCTTTTCGCTGTTGCTAAGCATATATATTAGTACGCAATTTCTTGGCACATGATAGG
Organism: Gossypium australe; assembly: GCA_005393395.2. Taxonomy (NCBI): domain Eukaryota; kingdom Viridiplantae; phylum Streptophyta; class Magnoliopsida; order Malvales; family Malvaceae; genus Gossypium; species Gossypium australe. The sequence goes on along the minus strand of CM016616.1, from coordinate 143,748,192 downwards.
ATGTGTAAAAAATACTGATATTCTTTGTCCCTTTTATTTGTTGAAGCAGTGCACAAGCGCACTAACAGTTGGTGCTTCGATCAGAAACTCTTTCTGTAGTCACTTTACAAGGTATGCCATAAATACTGAGTAATCAGTTTGGCGACCACTCATGAATTGTATTTCTAGATTATTCCTTCTTTTAGGCACGCGTGCCTTTATATGTTTACATAAGTTGCATGTCAACACCATACTATACATATGCTGGTACACTTCAGCAAGTTCTTTATCTGAGCCTAAAATTGCATGCCTTATGCTGTTGTCCTTTTGCAGGTACTGGCTTCAGTATCAAAAACTGGCTCCATCATCTTATACCTGAGGGATGTTGAGAAGCTCCTCCTCCAATCAGGACGGTTATATAATCTGTTTCAAAAGTTGTTGAACAAACTTCCACATTCAGTGCTGATACTTGGTTCTAGGATGTTGGGTCCAGAAGATGATTACAGGGAGGTGGAGGCTTTCGGCATTATTCCCATACAATATCGAGATAAAACCACTAGAAGACGAAAATAATCTTGATAGCTGGAATTATAGAAATATGTATTCTTCTATAATTTTCATTTTAATGTCTTCAAATCAAATTATACATTTTTAAATTGGATTTTTGGTGTTTTTATAATATTATAATTTTTTTTATTTTTCATGACTTTTAGCAAAAACGCCGCTGAAAGTATAATAACTTTTTTTATTTTTCAGGACTTTTAGCGGCATTTTTAGGATAAGCACCGCTAAAGGTCATGACTTTTAGCGGCGTTTGTGGGAAAAGCGCCGCTAAAGGTCATGACTTTTAGCGGCGTTTGTGGGAAAAGCGCCGCTAAAGGTCATGACTTTTAGCGGCGTTTGTGGGAAAAGCGCCGCTAAAGGTCATGACTTTTAGCGGCGTTTGTGGGAAAAGCGCCGCTAAAGGTCATAACTTTTAGCGGCGTTTGTGGGAAAAGCGCCGCTAAATGTCATGACTTTTAGCGGTGTTTTTGGGAAAGCGCCGCTAAAGGTCATGACCTTTAGCGACGCTTTTCCTACAAACGCCGCTAAAAGTCATGATCTTTGGTGGCGTTTTTTTCTCATAAACGCCGCAAAAATTTGCGACGGTTGTTTTAGCGATGTTTTTTTCGGCGCTTCTAAAAGCGCCGCTAAAGGCCAAAAAAAACGCCGCTAAAAGTCTGTTTTGCTGTAGTGTTTATTAGCAATCTGAAGTTCATATGAACCACCAAATTCAAAACTAAAAGCTAGAAGAGAAAAATGGCCAATAGTGTACGTGATATTCATTGAAGTGGATGATGCTATCTTAGTAAGCATCAGGATTTGCCAAGAGGTAGGCTTCAATGGCCTTTGTTGAAGTTCATAACCAGAACAAGTAATCAAGAGAACTTCATTTTATTATCTCAAAGACTTGATTTACAAGAGAAGGCGGGTGCATATTTAAAGAACTCTAATAACCCTAACTGACATAAACTGCTAGGCAGTTAACTGAAGTAACAGAATAACAGAAACCTAACAGACGTAACTGTTATGCTAACATTCTCCCGGTTTTATCTTTGTTTGAATTTAGACTATAGTTGAAGGCAGCACTTGAAGAGCTTGTCGAAATGATTCAAACTGTTTTGGTGATATAGGTTTGGTAAGAACATCAGCAATTTGTTTTGAGGATGGAACATAGTTAACATGGAGCACACCATCGAGGACTTTTTCCCTAACAAAATGATGATCAATCTCAACACTTTACTTTCGCATGATGTGTAGGGTTCGCAGCTATGGAGACTGTCGAAGTGTTGTCGCACCAGACCACTAGTGATTGAGACATTGATATTCCAATCTCATCAAGTAGCTGTTTAATCCATAGAAGCTCAGCAACTTAGTTAGCTAGACTGTGATATTCTACTTCAGTCGATGACCTAGATACAACAGCTTGCTTCTTGGAGCACCACGCTACAAGGTTTTTACCAAGGTACACTACATACCCCGTTGTTGAACGACGATCTTCAACTGATGACGCCCAGTCAGCATCCGAGTAACAAACAATATCACACTCTCCCTTCGATAAGTGCAACCCATGATCAAGCGTTCCAATGAGATATCGAAGCACTCGTTTAATTGCTTTCCAGTGGACTTCATTAGGCCTGTTCATATATTGACTTAGTTTGTTGACACAAAAAGACAAATCTGGACGTGTGATGCATGTATACTGCAGCATGCCAATGATTCTTCGATAAAGTTGAGCATCTGCAAAAGAAGAGCTTTCAACTGAGTCATTTATCTTGGGATTGACAACCATAGGAGTGGGTGTTGATGCAGCTCCTAGCATTCCCGTTTTGGTAAGTAAGTCTGTGATGTATTTTCTTTGGCTTAGAATCAGTCCATGAGATGTATGAAGGTCTTCTATGCCTAAGAAGAAACTTAGCGCACTTCAACAGCCTTGAACATTCCCAATGCCTTTTCTTTGCCTGCGTTGATTCCCTCTTCCTTGAGCTCAAACTCACCAACGGTGTAATACTTGCTACTAGTCTTGCATAGAGATCCCCTATCTGGAGAGGCCTTCAATTTCGTCTCGTAAGTGATTTTCTCAAGCTTGTTCATCAACGCATCACCTTCGATCACACTGTGAATATATACAAAATTTTCTGTCTACTGCTTCAACCTTCTGCTTCATGTATTTGAACTGGCTTCCTGCATGAAGAAAAACACATAATGTTCACCCTTCTCCCTTCAAAATTAAGGTACATATATGTATATGATTCAAAGTATAAAGTTATATAAATGAGCTGACCTTCTCCAAAGGTGACCTTCTTGATGCTACCAGGCTCACCATTGCCTTCAATTTACTCAATGCTCTTAAAAGCCTAAGGAAGAATCTTGGGAATGAGATTGTCACCATCAAGAACGCAAGCCTTGAACATCTTGGCAGGTGGTATGGCTGTAATAACCTGAGATTCGTAAGTGAAAACACCCATGACTTTCTACTGATTTCAGGAATGATCAAACAGGTTTTTGAGCTGTGGGGATATAGGTCAGATGATGTAGTATTTATAGACTGGGAACAACGAAGAATAGCCTCTTTCCAATCCTAGCCAGGTGTTTTGTTTCTTCATATTTTATCGGATTGTTAATTTATTATTTGAAATTTTGTAATATAAATTGGAAATCAACACTTGCAAATATTGATTCTGGTTTGTGTACTGGCATTAGATCTTCTTGGATATGAAATAGATATAAGCTTACTAAAAAGAACAAAATCATGGATCTTGAAAGCAGTCTATTAGAAGAATGATTAAAAGAACTCCAATATTTTAAACACATCAATAAGACCCTCAATTCAAGTGCTTGGACTATTAGTAATGTGGCACATTGTAATTATAAGTTGGTTTTTTTTAAAGAGAAAGTGAGAAATTTATAAAAAGCAAATAAAAACAGTGTATACAAGACGCTAAATACCACGACATGGGCAAGTGGTGAAAACAAAGGCAAAACAGAAATCCAGGATAAGTACACAAAACATAAGACTGCAGGCAAGAAACAATAACACTAAATAGAATTTGATACATGGGATGGAATTTATTAAATTAAATTCAGCAATATTGTCATTTTTCAGGTTTAGAACTCAGCTATCTTGCAACTCATTTTCGGATGGGATCCCGGCATTCTTTAAGTTAAATTGTCTCTTGCTGAATGAAAAGTTATATTTTAGTTTCACAATACATCTTAAGACACATTTTTTCGAGTTCTAGATCTCAAATTATGACTATTTTAATAAAAAATTAAATCATTTAAATAAATTTGGAAAAAGTTCAAATTAAATTAAGATAGTAAAGTAGGACTTATCTGCCTGACTAATTCAAAATTTTTTCACTCAATTCGATTAAATATTCACCCTATGATAAAATATTTAAAAGTTAATATTTTCTTGCAAACCATTTAACGAGATATATATTTTAAAAGTAATCATATTCAACATTGTGTACGAAACATATACGGATATAGTTTTTAAAGTATAATCTATAATATAAAAATTAGAGAAAATGATGGATACATATAATGAAGACATACTCCTATTATATATATATTATATATTATATATTATATACACATTATTATGATTATATTTTAATATAATATTTTTTTAGCAAAAAAGAAAAGAAAAGGATGAATGGTAATTTCATTTCTTAATTAAAAACAAGTAAAGTAAATCAGAGGGAATTTAAAAAATCAAAAACTAAATTCAAATAAAAAATTCAACAAAAAAGTAATAAATAAAAGTTTGAGAAAGTCAACGAGAAAATTTTTAGTCAAAGGTAAAATTTTCGTTTAATTTAAAGACTTAATCATCGACGTAAGGATATCTTCAATGCCTAATTACTTCCCTAACTCAACATCGGACAATCAATTTCTCCTTACTTGTTCAGTAACCAAGAGGCATCAGATTTGAAATTACTAACCAATAAATAACTTTGTAACTCAATGGCCAAAATTTTACTTAACGGCCGCAATATGAGCAAAAGAGACCTAATTCTAAGCAACAAATTTATCTCAATGAAGTTTATTTAAGCTACATCACATATCTAAACCACATAATTATAAACTACAACATAAACAATTATACAATTCATCAAAGTATTAGAATGAATTGAATAATTACAGATTTAATTATTTTAATTGACAAGGCAATCATTCGAAGCTATCCAACATAGACCGAATATTTAATAAACCTAAAAAAGTGTAATTAAAACAAAAGATGCGGAAATGCACAAATTAAGTCTAGTGAATTTATTAATTCAAACTATTTATTTTGATTTGAAAATTAAATTATTCTAATAGTAGCTCTCTATTTTTTATTTTTCATATAAGTAAATAACAATAAATTTATAACTATTATATTATTAAATGAAATTAAGAAATTAAAAATGTTATGATCTTATCCTCCAAGTATTTAAGATATCTTGAAATTTCACAACAGATTAGAATGCGTTGCTTTAACAATGAAAAATAATTTGTCACCTTGATTTATAATCATCAACTCTTTTTTCTTCTAGCACTTCTCATCATCAATTTCAACTTTTTTATGCATTTTTTACAAGCATCATACCAAGGTTTATCTTTATTGGTGATATTCATTATAATAAGTGGCGGAATCATAAATATTTTAGGCCAAAATTAAATTGTATATTTTTACAATAGTAAAAATATAATTTTATCATTTTAATAATCTATATTTTTATAATTTTTTTAAAAAATTAAATCAATTTTTTATTATTTAGAGAATCAAAGTATAAGTTTATCATTAATAATTTAAAATTTTATAAATTATAAAGAGTCTAAATTAAAAAATTTAATTTTAAGAGTTGCCATATCCCCCGTTCTCTAGTAAGCTCCGCCACCTATTATAATTGCATTGAATGAATGCACCATATCCCACAAAGGTATTTAAAATACATTAATTTCTTCTTCTTTTTTCCGATACCAAGTCACAATATATAAAAGAAACTATATAAAATTTAGCACCTGTCATGTTTCCTAATGGTTTCCTTTCCAATATGAGCTGGTGAGAAGTCTGTCGTGTGATAGCTCCACTCTGGGCCATTATGGTACATTTTCTTTGTTCCTCCTTTGGTAGGAAAGCTTGTTTGGCCAGTTGTAATTGATCGATCACTTTTCTTATTACTGCAACCGAATTAGGCTCTTGTCCTTCAAAGATAACTTTATTTCAGTGAGTCCAAATTAAAAAGCCTAACATATAAATATATTTTCGCATGAAATAAAAAATTTTAATTATAGAATAAGAATATTTGAATGAAATTTGCTTTTATTTTTTTTATATAAGTACACGTGTCCTTATCCGTTTTATGGTTTAAGAATAATGTAGTATTTAGGTAAAATGCTCCCAATAATAATGACATCAAAATTTAAACTTGATTTAAATACCTAGAAAAAATGTCCATTCCTACCTTTTTCTAACTAGTTATTGGCTTTGAATAAAGTTTATTCAAATATTACAAGAATTTACCATTTGTTCATATGATGGATGGGATACACAAAATTTACTAACCTATAGAGGACCAAATTTGTTTTATAGAAAGTTTAAGCATGGTTATAAAAATTTGTAAGCTTTTATCAAATAGTACAAACACAATATTTAATAATTACCTTCATATGTATTTCCTTTTACATCTAACAAAGCAATAAATCATCTTTCTTTTCTCATATCTTCGAGTTAAATAATTTAGGAGTAATAAAAAATGAAGATGTCAACTTTTTTCCACAGCGTTAGACACTAAAGAGAATCTAAAAACCCTCTAAGAGTTTAGTAACCAAGCAAAAGATCCCATATATAGAAACATGAAGAAGTACATAAGAAATTAACAAAACTATAAATCCAACCTTAAAAACACAAACACAAGCTAGAGGTTTACAAATAATAAGAGTGTTAGTGTCATGAACCATAAAACATTGGTTTCAAGTATATATGAAAGATGATAACAACTCAGAAGTCTTTTATTACAAAGGAAATAGAAATGATGAAATCCAAAGAGACAAACGACTTACTACCCAAATCAAATACAGTTTTTGGGTAAGACAAATCAGACATCGGGATTTGCCAACACATAATTTTCAATGGCCTTCAAAATAAGGGATCGCTTCTCGGATGCTTCCTTGATTTGGAGCATTAGGTCTGGAGTGATCTTGTTAGAAGCTGGCCATCCATGCAGCCCATGCAGCACGTGAAGCAACAAAGGTGGCCATGTATTATTTTGTCCATTTCTTCAACTCTCAGTCAATGTAACTTAGTTTAGTTCATTTTGAATTATGTTAGGCTGATATTTTATGTGATTTGATAGTGATTGAGCTGATTATATCAGCAAAACAAAGTGTGCAAGCTAATGTTTCAAGTTTTTATGTAAATTAGTGGCATTAGATAGTCATTAGGTAAAAACTTGTTTTAATTTCCTTTATCATTATCCAATATATGTAATGGTAGTATGCTAATGTTGTTTTGTAATAAAAAACATTTGATTTCATTCAATATTCTATGCTCCATCTTTCTTGCTTCTCTTTTCTAAGCAAATTTTCTTTCTTTCTTCTGCTGCAAGCCTCGAGCCTTGTTGCTCAAGCTTCAATTGTTTGTTGCTGCTAGCTGATCATAACACCAACAATTGGTATCTAGAGCCATTGTCTTAGAGGACCTGTCGTGGTAAATTTGAAATCAAATGGCTGCAAACTTTTCTCCAGCAGCACCACCAGTTTTCAGTGGTGAAGGGTTCCACATATGGGCTGTGAAGATGAAGACTTACCTGCAGGCCTTTGATCCATGGGAAGTGATCAACACTGATGCTGAGCCAGCTCCTCTTCAAGCCAATCCAACAGTGGCTCAGATGAGGCAGCATGCTGAAGAGAGGACCAAAAGGCACAAAGCCATGTCATGCATTCAGAACTGTGTGTCTAATGTTATTTTCACCAGAATCATGGCCTGTGAGACACCAAAGCAGGCCTGGGACAAACTTAAGGAGGAGTTCCAAGGCACTGAAAGAACCAGGCAACAACAGCTCTTGAACTTGAGAAGGGACTTCGAGAACTTGAAGATGAAAGAAGAAGAAACTGTCAAGCAGTACTCAGACAGAATAACAGCTGTGGTCAACAGCATAAGGCTGCTAGGAGAGCAATTCAGTGAGGCAAGGATAGTGGAGAAAGTGCTATCTACCTTACCAAAAAGGTATGAAGCCAAGATATCCTCTCTTGAGGACTCAAGAGTGATAAACCGTAATAGTAACATATTTTAGGTCCACATTTAACATGCTTTTGGATGATTTAAGCCTTGAAATGTGTAATTTGGTTGTCTTAATCCTCTATTTTCATGTTTTATACCCAGGAGAGCACCAGAGGATGAAAAGAACGAGAAATGGGCCCAAAATGGAGTAAATGGGCCATATCACGAAATTCACATGGCCTGGGCCCAAGACTACACGGCCATGCCTCATTCAACAGACTCGAACATGGCCTGACCACGACTTACACGGGCGTGTGCCATGGACGTGTCCCTACCGTGACAAAGAGAAGTTTCACTCGAATTAGGATACTTAGGTGTAAAGAAACACATTCAGAAGCTTATATAAACACCCTAAGTATTACCTAAAAGAGGGGAACCCAGGGCTTTAGTCAGGGGGCATCCAGCTAGGCCAAAGAGGGCAGAGTTGTGGGGATTTACTCGAAGATAGCCAGTTGATTCATCTCAAAAAAATTGGAATTATACTCAAGACGGAGGATCTCTCCTTCAATTCCTTCAGGGAGTTTTAGGGATTTCTTATGTTTTGTTTTATCTTTTCTTTTGAGATGTATTCTTTTATTATTATTATGAACTAAACCCTCAAATACCTGAGGGGGATGAAACCTAAGATGAATCTTGTTATCGTTTGCTGAACTATATGATAAATATTTGACTTGTTTTTAATTATGTGTTCTTAATTCTTGTATTGATATTTCCGGGATATTAATTCATGTAGATGTGGTTAGGTGGAGGAGCAAAAGTCCCTACCTAAGAGTAGATCTAGCATAGTTAAACGGAGCTGCTCGCGCGCCTAGAGATATGGTGACGAAAATCTGTCGAATTAGGGTCAAACCTAATATGGGAGTCCATAGATCGAGTTAATGCAATTCTAAGGGTTTTAATTAGAAAGAGATTTCAATTAATCAACCTAGGGTTAGACGTTAGTCGCCTCGAGAGAAGGATTAATATAACTTAGGGAATCCTACGGATCAAGTCAAATGAATAAATCGTCTGGTTCAGAGTTAGGTAACAAGTGAAGTCTAGGTGGATTCTTCCTTAGGTATCGTCTTAATCAATTGGTTTTTCCTCAAAGTTATTTTCCCAATTTATTTTCCCAATTTTATTCTTCTTTATCTTAGAGTCTTTAGTTTAATAGTTAGTTAATTTTAGATTAGATAAACAATTCCCTTAATTTTTAGGCTAAATAATAAAAAGAGGGTTAGTATTAGTACTTTTGGTTCCTTTGGTTTCGACATTCCGGTCTTGCCTAAACTATACTACTGTTCGATAGGTGTGCTTACCTTAAATCGTTGTCATAGTTAGTTTCCAGGTTCGATCATTCTTTATATATATTTTAAGACTTTGACATCGCATAAAAACAACTATCAAAGAGCTCTGGCCAGCATCTCTCTAACGGAGCTCATCAATGCTTTATATGCTCAAGAGCAAATGAGGGCCAGCAGAAATGAGGAGCACCAAAAAGGTGCTTTCCAAGCCAAGGCTAAGACTGCCTCGAACACTTCTACCTATAAAGGCAAGAGGACTTGGAAAAACAAGCCTAAGCCTGGTGCTGCAAGGAGTGGTGAGCAGCTTTGCAGATTTTGTAAAAGACCAGGTCATCCTGAAGACAAATGCTGGTTCAGGCTACATGCAATATGCCAGCATTGCAAAAAGAAGGGCCATGTTGAAAGGGTTTGCAAGAACAAGGGCTGACCAAGGCAGGCTCAACATTAATAGCCAAAGGCAGAGGCTCGAGTGGCTGAAGAAGGCAGTGATCATGAGGAGCATGTCTTTGCTGTGTCATGCTCAGATGGTCAGAAGAAAGGCTCAGAAGGATGGCTCCTTGACAGTGGCTGCACTAACCACATGTCACCTAATGAAACCATCTTCAAGACCTTGGATAGGAGCTGTCAAACTAAGGTTAAAGTAGGCAATGGCCAGTTCATCAAGGCTGAAGGCAAAGGGGATGTGTTAATATGCACTCCCACAGGTAACAAGCTCATCTCTAATGTGCTCCTTGTACCTGAAATCGATAGAAACTTGCTCAGCATAGCTCAACTGTTGGATAAGGGCTATTCAGCAGTGTTCAAAGGCAAGGAGTGCCAAATTACTGATCCAAGTGGATCAAGCTTCATGACAGTCACTATGACTGATAAATGCTTTGAAGTGAACTAGTCAAGTGGCTCAAACTCAGCCTACATAGCCTCAACTGATGAGTCCAAGCTTTGGCACCAAACACTTGGGCATGCAAACTTTAGAGCAATGGCCAGGATGATTAATGAAGACCTGGTTGAAAACTTCACTAACTCAGTGAAACATGAAGATGTTTGTGAAGTATGTCAGCTTGGAAAATAGGCCAGGCAACCATTTCCCTCGAATCAAGCCTGGAGAGCCTCAGAAAAGCTTCAGCTTGTGCACACTGATGAGTGTGGTCCTATGAAGATTGAATCACTCAGTGGAAACAGGTATTTCATTTTTTTCATTGATGATTATTCAAGATATTGTTGGATTTATTTCTTAAAGCAAAAATCAGAAGTGACTCAGGTGTTTCTAAAGTTCAAGGCAACTGTTGAAAATGAAACTGGCTGCAAGCTTAAGACCATCAGGTCAGATAATGGGACTGAGTATACCTCAGCTCAGTTTCAAGCTCATTGTGAGAATGCAGGCATCAAGCATCAGTTGACTAATGTCTATACTCCTCAACAGAATGGAGTCAGTGAAAGGAAAAATAGAAGTGTTATGGACATGGCTAGGTGCTTTCTGTTTGAGAAGAACATGCCAAAAGCCATGTGGGCTGAAGCAGTTAACACTACTGTTTATCTTCAGAATAGGCTTCCAACAAAGGCTCATGCTCATAAAACACCATTTAAAGCTTGGTTCGAGTTCAAGCCATCACTGGCTCATCTCAGAACCTTTGGATGCCTATGCTATGCACAAGTGCCATCTGTGAAGAGGCACAAGCTGTCAAAAAGGGCTCAACCTGGTGTTCTAGTAGGTTACAGCTCAGTCAAAAAGGGTTATAGGATCTTAGATCCTTCAACAAAAAAGGGTCCAAGTGAGTAGAGATGTGGTCTTCAATGAAAAAACAAGTTGGAATTGGGAGAAGAATGAGTCAGATCAAATTTCTGAAGAGTTGATAGCTGATCAAGCTGAACCTGATCAAACTGGTCCTGAAATGGACTTTGATGATGAACCAGTTAGGGCAACAAGGCCCTTGGCTGAGGTCTATGAAAGAGCACAAGTGGCCATTGTGGAGCCAAATTATTTTGAAGAGACTGAAGCTCACCAAGGCTGGAAACAAGCAATGGCTGATGAAATCCACATGATTGAGAAGAACCAAACATAGGACCTGGTTGAGAGGCCTACAAACAGGAAGATCATTGGTGTCGAGTGGGTTTATCGAGCCAAACAGAATGCAGATGGAAGTCTGAACAAATTGAAGGCAAGGCTGGTTGTCAAGGGGTTTAGTCAAAGGTATGGATTAGACTACATGAAGACCTTTGCACCAGTAGTCAGGCTTGACACAATAAGATTGCTAGTTGCTTTGGCAGCACAAAAGCAATGTTGCATACACCAACTTAATGTCAAGTCAGTTTTCTCAATGGCTTTCTTGAATAAGAGATTTACATTGACCAGCCTCAAGGCTTTGTTGTGCTAGGCAAAGAGCACATGGTTTACAGACTTAAAAAGGCCCTATATGGCCTGAAACAACTCCTCGAGCCTGGTATGCACGAATTGATAACTATTTGATAAGCTTGGGATTTGAGAGGAGCATCAGTGAGCCAATACTGTATGTCAAGAAGGAACATGCTGAAACTCAGCTTATTGTGTCCCTATATGTTGATGATCTCTTGGTGACAGGAGGAGACAAAGCTATATTGGCTGACTTTAAAGCCAAAATGGAAAATATGTTTGAAATGTCTGACTTGGGGCAGATGACATACTTCCTTGGAATAAAGTGTTGCAAACTCAAAGTGGGATCTTCTTGGGACAGAAGACATTTGCTACAAAGATCCTAAGCAAATTCTCTATGGAAAACTGTAAGCCAACCAGCACACTTATGGCTGTTGGAATGAAGTTGTCAAGCCAAGGGGCTGATGAACAAGTCAGTGAGTCTACCTATAAGAGCCTAGTTGGTTGCTTGTTCTATTTGACAGCAACTAGGCCTGATATTATGTTTGTTGTTGCCATGTTATCAAGGTTCATGCATTGCTGCAATGAACAACACTTTCAAGTAGCAAAAAGGGTACTAAGATATATCAAAGGCACTCTCAGCTATGGAGTGTTATACAACAAAGCTGAAAATTTGAGGTTGAAAGCCTTCACTGACAGTGACTGGGCTGGTTCGAGTGATGATATGAAGAGTACTTCTGGATATGCTTTCACTCTTGGTTCAGGCATGTTTTGTTGGAGCTCGAGGAAGCAAAGCTTGGTGGCACAATCAACAACAGAAGCTGAATATGTTGTTGCTGCTGCTGCAATGAATCAAGCCATATGGCTGAGGAAAATTCTAGCTGATCTGAACCTACAACAAGAGGGAGCAACAGGGATCCTATGTGATAACAAGTCTGTTGTTGCAATTGCAAAGAAACCTATCTTCCATGGTAGAACCAAACACTTCAGTATCAAGCTACATATGGTAAGGGAGACGGAGCAAGCTCGAGAAGTGGAGCTAATTCATTGCAATTCTGAGAATCAGATTGTTGATATTTTCACCAAGGGCCTCAATGCAACAAGGTTCATTAAACTAAGGAGGGAGCTAGGAGTTAGCTGCATGGAGACCAAGGAGGAGTGTTAGAAGCTGGCCATCCATGTAGCCCATGCAGCACGTGAAGCAACAAAGGTGGCCATGAAGCAAAGCCATGTTGGAACTATTATTTTATGTGCGCTAAGTGTTCATTTTGTCCATTTCTTCAACTCTCAGTCAATGTAACTTAGTTTAGTTCATTTTGAATTATGTTAGGCTGATATTTTATGTGATTTGATAGTGATTGAACTGATTATATCAGCAAAACAAAGTGTGCAAGCTAATGTTTCAAGTTTCTATGTAAATTAGTGGCATTAGGTAGGCATTAGGTAAAAACTTGTTTTAATTTCCTTTGTCATTATCCAATATATGTAATGGCAGTATGCTAATGTTGTTTTGTAATGAAAAACACTTGATTTCATTCAATATTCTATGCTCCATCTTTCTTGCTTCTCTTTTCTAAGCAAATTTTCTTTCTTTCTTTTGCTGCAAGCCTCGAGCCATGTTACTCAAGCTTCAACTGTTTGTTGCTGCTAGCTGATCATAACACCAACAGATTTGAATGTCACCAATGGTGTAAAACGTGGTAGTTACCTTAATACTTGTTCCTCCATCTGCTGCTGCTACAAACTTTGTCTCGTAACTGATTTTCTCCACCATGTTGTTAAAAAATTCGCTTTCGATCACAACGTAAGTGTACGACAAGTTGTCTTTGTCCAACACATCAACCCTGTGTTTCGCATAACTGAATCCATACCCTGCATTTGTTATCACCCCGCAGGCACATTGGTATGTGAATAAAGATAATCTAAATTTCTACTTTACCCTTTTAAGTAATTGAATTACCTTCAGCAAAGGTGACCTTCTTTATAGTTCCAGGGCCACCATCTCTTTCAAGGCGCTCTACACTCTTGATTGCTTGTGGGGCAACCATGGGCAATAGGGTGTCCAGATCTTCAGCAAATGCCTTAAATGCCTTGGTTGGGGGAAGTGATGTACTAACCTCTACTTCTTTTGCAAAACCACCCATTTTTCTCTTCAAATTATACAAACAAATTGATTCAAACACAAATATTTATGAACTGATGCTATTCGATATGGGAAGAAATAAGAAACTAACATGCTATTTATACACTGATCACATTTCATTTCCATCTTATTCTTCATTGGATAAGATTGATTGACAAAGAAATAGTCAAAATAATACCACCTTGCATAAACAATGTAATTTTATTCCTCTTCTCTGCATATTATAAGGCGGCGGCGGCTAACTTGGTTTTCATACAATACCGAGAATTGAAGTCAAATGCTTGACAATCTAGAAAGCAATGTGAAACAAAATTTCATAAATATCGATAAATTGGTTATTGGAATTACGGTTCCGTCTTCTCTGACCACAAGAAAAGGTAAAACAAATTTGTATTTTTGAATATATATGTATGCATGTATACTACATTCGAAATAAACATGCAGAAAAAAAATGAAAATATACCTCTGTAAGAAACTATAGTTTTTTTATTTCTTTCTCTTTTGATTTTTTCATCTCTATTTTTCTTTTTTTGATTTTTTTTTATCGTATTTCTCCGTAAAAAAATTAAAACCTAGTAAAGGCTTTTATAGCTAATATCTTCTGTTCATTATACACTATTTTTTTATTTTTCTACTATTTGTTGGCCACTGTTTCTCAGCTATTTCTTTGCTGCTCCTGTCCTCTTTTCTGTCTTTGCTGCAGGGGTTGGTGAGGTCAACGGAGGCGGGAAAGGTGGCCCTTTTGCTTCTTTGGTGAAATGGTGGCAGCAAGGGTGCCAGGCCCTTGGGGCGAGGCACAGGCGGGGCAACCAAGGAGGAGCAGCCAGGGCTCTAGGGTTTTTTTTTTTGCTTCTGCTAAAATTGTTTAGGCTATTAGGTCATTGGGCCATTAGGGTTTTATTTTTTTACTTTGGGCTCTTTTGCGTTTGTAATTTTGGGCCTGTAACTTGTTGTAAATGGACTCTGAACTTTAATTATTTTGGTTTAAATTTGTGTTTATTTTTTTTAATCTGGGCTCAGGCAAAAATGGCCCATTACATGTAATTTTATACATGAAATTTTGATTTGATCAAATTCTCATAAATTATTAACATAATTATTGATATAGCATCATTTTATGTTTATATATTACATACGCATATAATTATATTTATAGAATATAAAAATAAATTGGTGTATTTATTTCTTTAAATGAGCATGATTGAGTCAAAATTAAAGTTTCATATATACATTTGAACCATAATCAAAGTTTCATATGTATAATTGTATCAAATTAAAGTTCATATGCCAAATTGCACATTAAACCAAAGTTCATATATAATTTTATAATTTATCCCCATTTTTTAAGATGTTTCATTTTCAAATCTAATCCATATAAAGATTTTCCTATATATTTTTAAATATTATATTATTGAAAATAATGTTACATCAACATTTCTGTTTAATGACTAAAACATTTAAATAATTGAGTGATTAAAAAATAAATCGAGTTATATGAGTAATTAAATTAATAAAAAAATTAAATAACTAAAACAGTAACGCGCTAAAATTTAGGTGATTATCTAAATAGTTTACCCGTTAAATTTTTATTAAGTAATAATATAAATGAATATAGTCAACAACCTCTTAACTTAATGATAAGAATATTAAGTTAGCAAAATAGTAATAATTACCTTGATGTGTATTTCCTTTTACATTTACTTTTATATTTCACAAAGCAATAATTTGTCTTTCTTTCTCAAACCCCCCCTTTTTTTTAAAATGCTTTCATTTTCGCATAGATTATAAGGTTGTTATTACTTATGAAAACAGAAAATGTTGTTTTATATCTTAACATAGAATATCATAGTAATTTAGAGTGTCAATTCACGAAATCGACACGACTTGCCACATAATCATGTGGCATCCCGTGTGGCTCACACAATCATGTGAAAGGGTCAGCCCGTGTGGGTCCTGTACCTTACTATGATTTTTCTGGTTTTCGCTTCTTTTACTTCCAAATATTCTATTAAGTATAAAAATATGAATTTAAAGGATTAACAGCATAAAATTCACCATTAACATCAAAGTATTAAAAATGAGATTAAAATATGTTACCCCTAATACTTATGTCCTAAGATAGAACAAATCTTCCCTAAAACTCTCTTTAACCCCATTTCAGTGTTGGGTACTTAAAACCATCCTCAGCACTTCAATTTTCCTATTGAGTTATTGGTTGCTGCAGTCAATGGGCACCTTCCATTTACCATTTCTTTCATTATGTTACCTGGACTTGATGATGAGTTTTGGATATGGATACATTTCCACTATAGATATATAAAGTGAAAAGTTATTGATGGTAATAATCCACAGTCCTCTAGCAGTAGTTAAATACTTGATTTTAGAACTGTGAGAGGAACAATTCTGGGATCATGGAATTATGACTGAAATTACTCAATTTTTGAGTAAATGTATGAAGTATATATGTCAATATAGTTTCTCTTCCAGGTTGAATTTTAAGGAATATATGTCAGAATAAGTTTCAAATTTCTTCTTAAACTTGAAAGATGAAAGATGACGAACTCTTTATTATCAATGGATATCTGACAACAAGATTCAATAAATACATTGGATGCTCTTTTGATTATTACATGCTTTACATTTCAGTTCAAGCTTCCTGGTAACCAGGGCAAACTATGAACTAGAAGAAAAATGGCAATTGTTTGATATTCATTGCATGCAGTGAATGCAATCTCAATATTCGGATATTTTCAATAGGCGTTAGGATTTTCCAGGATGTAGGCTTCAATGGCCTAGAATATTCCCAAAGCCTTGTCTTTGCCAGCCTTGATTCCCTCCTCCTTGAGCTCAAAGTCACCAATGGTATAATACTTACTAGTAGTCCTGCATACGGATCCCCCATCTGGAGAGGCCTCTAACTTTGTCTCGTAAGTGATTTTCTCAAGCTTGTTCATCAATGCATCACCTTCAACCACACTGTAAATGTACACAAAATTCTCCTTGTCTATTGCTTCAACCTTCTGCTTCATGTATTTGAATTGGCTTCCTGCATGAAGAAAAATACATAGCTTTCACCCTTTTCCTTTCAGACTTAATATACATATATGTATATGATTCAAAATTATATAAATGAGCAGACCTTCTCCAAAGGTGACCTTCTTGATGCTACCAGCCTCACCATTGCCTTCAATGTACTCAACGCTCTTAAAAGCCTGTGGAACAATCTTGGGAATGAGAGTGTCACCATCAAGGACGCAAGCCTTAAACATCTTTGCTGGTGGGATCGCTGTAATAACCACAGATTCATATGTGAAAACACCCATGATTTCAAGTGATATGGGATTTGGTTACTTTGCAGAGGATATGTTTTATGTTTGCTGATGATGTACATATCTGATATATAATTGTAGTATTTATAGTGTCAGCTTCAAGATTTAGCTGTTTGTGAGTTTTAGGCCCTCTGGAATCTTTGGTGATTTCTTTATATTTTATGGGATTTTTGCCATTTAGTGAAATTTTGTACTTCAGTATGAGAAAAGCACCTAAAAATTTTCAAATGATTCTGGTTTGTGTACATATCTTACTTATCTCTTCAATATACAACATCAAGCTTACCATAAACCAACAAATCATTGAATCATGAGACCAATATTATTGGAACTCTGAAGAAGATTGAAAAGAAAAGACTCTAATTCACTAATATTTTAAGGAATCAAGACCTTGGATCTAACACAGTTATCTTCAATTTTTGTTAAAGTGTGGCCTCTAATACAGCATCTAGAAGCAGCCCATTATTTTATCCAAGTCTTTGTTTTGTTGTAATTTAATTTTAATGGTATGATTAGGTATTGACCAACTTGGTTAATTTTCTATGTTAGGTGAAAATTAGGTATTGACCAACTTGGTTAATTTTCTATGTTAGGTGAAAATTAGGTATTGACCAACTTGGTTAATTTTCTATGTTAGGTGAAAATTAGGTGATAATCAACTTGTATTAGCTATAAAAATGATGCTTTGTAATCAAAATTATGTGTGTTCTTCATTCAAGTTAATGTTCCCTTTCTTGCTTCTCTCATTTTCTTAGGAAATTTTTTTTGTTCTTTTCTTTCTTTTGCTGGAAGCATCGAGCTTTGCTGCTCTAGCTTCAGCTTCAATTGCTGTTTGTTGTCCAAAGTTCTAACAATTGGTATCAGAGCTTCATTCTTGGAGGACCTGTTGCTGTTAAATTCAAATTGGAATGGCTTCATCAAGCTTTTCACCTGCTGTACCTTCGATCTTCAATGGAGAAGGCTTTCATATATGGCAAGTTAAAATGAAAACTTACCTGCAAGCTCTTGATCTATGGGAGGTTGTGAACACTGATGCTGAACCAGAACCTCTTCGAGCCAACCCAACTCTGGCTCAAATAAAACAGCATGCTGAGGAGAAGACCAAGAAACACAAGGCTTTGTCTTGCATCCAAAATTTTGTCTCGGATGTCATCTTTACAAGGATTATGGCCTGTGAGACTCCAAAGCAGGCCTGGGACAAGCTTAAGGAGGAGTTTCAAGGTACAGAAAGAACCAGGCAGCAGCAGCTTTTGAATTTGAGGAGAGACTTCAAAAATCTGAAGATGAAAGAAGAAGAGACTGTAAAACAGTACTCAGACAGGATAATGGCTGTTGTAAACAGCATAAGGCTCCTTGGTGAGCAGTTTAATGAAGCAAGGATAGTGGCGAAAGTGCTGTCAACCTTACCTGAAAGGTATGAAGCAAAAATATCCTCCCTCGAGGACTCCAGGGACCTCTCAAGCATCACTTTGACCGAGCTGATCAATGCCCTTTATGCTCAAGAGCAAAGAAGGGCAAGCAGGAATGAGGAGCACCAAGAAGGTGCTTTCCAAGCTAAAGTCAGGACTTCCTCATCCAACACTGCCTATAAAGGCAAGAAGACCTGGAAAAACAGGCCCAAGCCTGATGCTGCAAGGACAAATGACTACCTTTGCAGATTTTGCAAGAAGCCAGGCCATCCAGAAGACAAATGTTGGTTTAGGCCTGATGCAGTATGCCAATATTGCAAGAAAAAAGGGCATGTTGAAAAGGTCTGTAAGAATAAAGGCAGACCGAGGCAGGCTCAACAACAATCAAAGACTGAGGCTCAAGTGGCTGAAGGTGAAAGTGATCAAGAAGAATAGGTTTTTGTTGTGTCATGCTCAAGTGACCAGAAGAGAGGCTCTAAAGCTTGGCTCCTGGACAGTGGATGTACAAATCACATGTCACCTAATGCAGCTATTTTTAAAACCTTGGACAGGAGTGTTCAAACCAAGGTCAAGGTTGCAAATGGTCAGTTCATCAATGCTGTAGGCAAAGGTGATGTTCTGATATCAACTCCAAAAGGCAACAAGGTGATTTCTAATGTGTTACTTGTACCCGATATTGACAAAAACTTGCTAAGCATACCTCAACTCCTTGAAAAGGATACTCACTTGTGTTCAAAGACAAAGTGTGTCAAATAACTGATCCAAGTGGATCATGCTTCATGACAGTCACTATGACTGATAAGTCCTTTGAGGTTAACTGGTCAGAAGGCTTGAATGCAGCCTACACTGCCTCAGAGAGTGACTCAAAGATATGGCACAAAAGGCTCGGTCATACAAACTTTAAAGCAATGGCCAGAATGATCCATGAAGAACTGGTCGAGAATTTCACTAACTCAGCATGCAATAATGAAGTTTGTGAAGTGTGTCAACTTGGAAAACAAGCCAGGCTACCCTTTCCCTCGAACCAAGCCTAGAGAGCGTCAGAGAAACTTCAACTTGTTCACACAGATGTTTGTGGCCCTATGAAGACAGAATCAGTTAGTGGAAACAGGTACTTCATTCTCTTTATTGATGATTACTCAAGATTCTGTTGGATTTATTTTTTAAAACACAAGTCTGAAGTTCCACAAGTGTACATGAAGTTTAAAGTTCAAGCAGAAACTGAGACAGGTTGCAAGCTGAAGACCATCAGGTCTGATAATGGGGCTGAATACATTTCAGCTCAATTCCAAGCAATTTGCAGTGAAGCAGGCATCAAACACCAACTAACTAATGTGTATACACCTTAGAAAAATGGGGTAAGTGAAAGGAAGAATCGAAGCATTATGAATATGGCAAGATGCTTGTTGTTCGAGAAGAATGTGCCAAAGTTTATGTGGGCTGAAGCTGTCAACACAGCTGTCTACCTTCAGAATAGGCTTCCAACAAAGGCCTTGGCTCGAAAGACACCCTTTGAAGCTTGGTATGGCTTTAAACCTTCATTGGCTCATTTAAAAGTCTTTGGATGTCTATGTTATGTTCAGATTCCATCAGTAAAGAGGGACAAACTATCAAAGAGAGCAACTCCTGGTGTTTTAGTAGGATATAGCTCAGTCAAAAAGGGCTATAGGATCATAGACCCAACCACAAAAAAAGTTCAAGTGAGTAGGGATGTGGTCTTTGATGAAAATGCCTACTGGAACTGGGATAACAATCAACCAATGGAGACTTCAGAAGAGCTTGTAGTAGGGCAGATAGAACCTGAACAAGCTGGTCCAGAAATGGACATCGATGATGTTCCAGTTAGAGGGACCAGATCATTGACAGATGTTTATGAAAGGGCTGAAGTTGCTATCATGGAGCCAACAAGTTTCGAAGAGGCTGAAACACACCAGGGCTGGAAGGCTGCAATGGTTGAAGAAATGAAGATGATCGAGAAGAACCAAACCTGGGATCTAGTCGATAGGCCACAAGACAGAAAGGTCATAGGTGTTAAGTGGGTCTATCGTGCCAAGCATAATGCTGATGGGACATTAAACAAGCTAAAGGCAAGGTTGGTTGTCAAGGGCTTTAGTCAGAAATATGGCCTGGACTACATGGAAACCTTTGCTCCAGTAGCCAAGCTCGACACCATCAGATTGTTGATTGCATTGGCAGCACAAAAGCAATGGTCCATACACCAACTCGATGTCAAGTCAGCATTCCTAAATGGACTGCTTGAAGAGGAGATATACATGACCAACCTCAAGGCTTTGAAGTGCCAGGCAAAGAACACATGGTTTATAAGCTCAAGAAGGCCCTTTATGGCCTAAAACAAGCTCCTAGAGCTTGGTATGCTCGAATTGATAATCATCTACTGAATTTGGGATTTGAAAGGAGTGCAAATGAACCAACATTGTATGTAATGAAGAATGAAGGCGAAACACAGCTCATAGTGTCCCTTTATGTAGATGATCTCTTGGTTACAAGAGGAGACAACAATGTCTTGAGTGACTTCAAGGGCAAAATGAAGAAAGTGTTCGAGATGTCAGACTTGGGCCACATGACCTATTTCCTTGGAATGGAGGTGAGTCAAATTGAAGGAAAGATCTTCTTGAGCCAACAAACTTTTGCTAAGAAGATCTTAAGCAAATTCTCCATGGAGAATAGCAAGCCAACAAGCACTCCAGTGGCTATTGGTGATAAGTTATCGAGCCGAGGTGATTTTAAAGAGGTATGTGAATCATCCTATAGGAGTTTAGTAGGTTGTTTGTTATACTTAACAACTACTAGACCAAACATAATATATGCCGTGAGTTTAATTTCTCGATTCATGCATTGTTGTAATGAAAGCCATCACAGAGCTGCTAAAAGAGTCCTTAGATACATCAAAGGGACCCTGAACTATGGCATATCGTTTGAAAGAACTGAGCATTTTGAATTGATTGGCTATACTGACAGTGATTGAGGTGGTTCAAGTGATGATATGAAAAGTACTTCAGGTTATGCTTTCACTCTTGGTTCGGGCATATTTTGCTGGAGTTCAAGGAAGCAAAGCTTGGTAGCACAATCAACTACAGAAGCGGAGTATGTTGCTGCTGCTGCAGCAGTCAATCAAGCTAAGTGGCTTAGAAAGATCATGGCTGATCTAAATCTCAATCAAAAGAATGCTACAAAGATCTACTGTGATAACAAATCAGCAGTAGCAATAGCCAAAAATCCTGTCTTCCATGGGAGAACCAAGCATTTCAGTATCAAGCTCCATGTTGTTCGAGAAATGGAGCAGGCAAAAGAAATTGAGTTGATTCATTGCAACTCAGAAGATCAAGCTGCTGATATTTTTACAAAAGCCCTAAGCAAGGGAAGGTTCTGTAAGTTGAGAGATCAAATAGGTGTTTGCTGCATAGAGACCAAGGAGGAGTGTTGAAGTGTGGCCTCCAATACAGCATCTAGAAGCAGCCCATTATTTTATCCAAGTCTTTGTTTTGTTGTAATTTAATTTTAATGGTATGATTAGGTATTGACCAACTTGGTTAATTTTCTATGTTAGGTGAAAATTAGGTGATAATCAACTTGTATTAGCTATAAAAATGATGCTTTGTAATCAAAATTATGTGTGTTCTTCATTCAAGTTAATGTTCCCTTTCTTGCTTCTCTCATTTTCTTAGGAAATTTTTTTTGTTCTTTTCTTTCTTTTGCTGGAAGCATCGAGCTTTGCTGCTCTAGCTTCAGCTTCAATTGCTGTTTGTTGTCCAAAGTTCTAACAATTTTGACATTGTAATCAATAGAGTACTCTAAATTAGTCAGATTTCCGAACAGCCGTATGTATCTAACACAGTTATCTTCAATTTTATTATGTGTTTCATGTATCTAGACAGTCTTATGAGGATCATATCCCCATACTAATGTCCGGATAACATAAGTACCATGTATGGGTACTTCAAGAATAATGAATAGTCGGAGCAACATAGAAACTTTCGGTGATAGTTTGTTAGTTTTCTAGAAATAAAACATGTTGCAGCAAAAGTATTAATATGAAATCCTGAATATTATGTTATTACAACCACCGTACGTGGTTCCAGAAATTCAGTTGATCAGTGATTTATGTTCCAAATTTAACATGGTTATGTTCTTGTAAGATAGAACAAAAGGTGAATATCTTATACTTTAATTGTCCCTAGGATTTTCCCAAAAACTCACTTTAACCCCATTTCAGTCTTTATAGCCTAGAACTTTAAGTGTTGGGTACTTAAAACCATCTTCAGCACTTGCATTTTCTATCCTGTTATCAGGTTCCTGCAGTCAATGAGTACCTTTAATTCACCAATTCTAGCATTATGTGATACAGACTTAATGTTGAGTGTTGCATACTTATTTTTTTCAGTTATACAAATTGATGAGTCTGGTTGAAATTATTGGCAAGACTAATCCAGAATCCTCTGGCAGTAGTACTATGAGAGGAAAAATTTTCAGATCATGGAATCATAACTGAAATTGTTAAATTTTCAGGTAAATGTCTTGAGTAAATGGATTATGAACTACACATGTTTAATCCATGAGCCAGCTCTATAGCATTTAACTTATGCAACTAATGATTAAAGGTGGTTAATAGGACAAGGATTATTCAGATGAAAGATGACCAACTCTTTGTTCTCAATGAATATCTCACACAACAAGATTCAGTAAATACATCGTCTGCTCTTTTGTTTATTTCAGGCAAACTATGAAGTCTTTATTAGAAATTTGAAGCTGATTTGCTGCAGAAGTAAAAGCTAGAAGAGAAGGCCAATTTCTTGATATTCATTGTAGTGAATGCAATTTCAATAGGCGTTAGGATTTGCGACGAGGTAGGCTTCGATGGACTTGAACAATACACCCGAAGCCTTTTCTTTGCCTGCCTTGATTGCCTCTTCCTTGAGCTCAATGTCACCAATGGTGTAATACTTACTACTAGTCTTACATATGGATCCCCCACCTGGAGAGGCTTCTAACTTTATTTCGTAAGTTATTTTGTCGAGCATGTTCATCAGCGGATCGCCTTCAATCACACTGTAAATGTACTCAAATTTTTCTTTGTCTAATGCTTCTACCTTCTGTTTCATGTAATTGAATTGGTTTCCTGCAACATACATGTCCAAAAACCACATCATTTTCATCCTCTTTTCCTTCAAACTTAATCGTATATTAGATTTGGCTCAAAATATGAAGTTAAATAAATAAGCTAAATAACCTTGTGCAAAGGTGACCTTCCTGATGCTCCCAGGCTCACCATTGCCTTCCAAGTACTCAACACTCTTAAAAACCTGAGGAACAATCTTGGGAATGAGGGTGTCCCCGTCAAGGATGCAAGCCTTAAACATCTTGGCTGGTGGGATTGAAGTAACAATCTCAGATTCGTAAGTGAAAACACCCATTATTTTCTACTGATTTTAGGAAATGATCGAACAGGTTTTTGAGCTGTGGAGATGTAAACCGGATGATGTAGTATTTATAGAGTGAGAATAATGAAGAATATTAGGCTCTTTCAAAGCCTAGGTGGGTGATCAATTTCTTCATATTTTATTGAAATTTTTAAATGTAGTCTGGAAACCACCGAAGATAACTTGCAAAATTGATTCTGGTTTGCGTACATATCGTTGGACATGAAACAGATGTAAGCTTATCATGGAGAACAAAATATATGGATCTTGAAAGCAGTCAATACCAAAAGAAGGTTAAAAAGAAAGAAGTTTGTAATAATAAATCTTGAAAACAGGTATCGGCTAAGTCAGATTATATTCTCCCATTCTCCATGAAAATGACAAAAATTGTAGAGTCCTAAGCTGTAGAATAGAAAAGAATAATAAAACAAAAGATATAGGAGACGGAAACAAGGAAGAAAGTAAACCATTGAAATTACAACTTGTGGATGGCTTGCCTATTGCCTGGAAGAGTGTCACATGCGAACCGAAGCAGCATGTTCACGTATTTGATTGGGATTCAAGCTAAACTTGCTTTTTACAATGAAAGAAAAGGTGTCTGATACAGAAATGTGTACTGTTTGTTTATGGGAAGGTCCGTCTGCAATGATCCAAAGCGGAAGACTTCTATCCGGGAAACAATGTTGTACAAGGACTTCCATTTCAACATAGATACAACTAATGCTTTTGCCATTGCTGTTTCTTTGAGCAGAGCCATAATCCTATTCCTGGTTTGATTTATAAATTGCAAATGCAGTGTTTGTTTTTCAAAGTTTTGGTGGTTAGGACAGTTGTTTTCTTGTTGTATGGTACCTTGGTTGTTGAATCAAATCCTAAGTGGCCCAGAATCAGTCCATTCAGGAAGGATTCAGTCTTTATAGGAGCACCAGTAGGCGGCACTTGTAACTGATTTGCATAAAATCCCATATCAGGAAGAGTACGTAAGAACAAGCGAGAAGCAGACTTTAAATTGCCCGATGCTTGATGAATGAAAGCATACCTTTCTCGGCCTTTTGGCTAAAATCAAGTGTAGTATCTGTTCTTATCAGTTTAATATCTGATACGTGATCCATTGGATCGCACGATATTAAATTTATTTTTTGAGTGGGTGAGTCCATCACATTAGCTTGCTACTGGGGCCCTCGATCGTCGCCGAGGTTTTGCACTATTGCTTGGGCCTGGTGATCCACACCCAATTCCAGTTCAAAAAGTTTCACTAATTCATGCAATCGGTGTAAATAATATGTCTTTATATTAAGTAAAGGCCTATTTTAAGCTAATGAACAAGCTTGGAATGTGGCAATTTGTAATCTTGTTTTTAAATTTGTAAAAAGCAAATAAAAGCAGTAACCCGTAAGTATATTCTTCACTTTCATATTAAAATTTTTAAAATAGGTATAAATATAAAATTTCCATTGAAACTTTACTGTTTTATAGTTTCTAAAATAACCCAAAAATAATTAACAAACATATGTATTCATAAATACGATTAAACAGATATTTGCATGAATACTTGAAAAATATTTTCAAGCCAATAAATCTCAAAAACAAAATCATAATAGTTGACATATCCCATAACTCAATAAACCATATCGTCAAAATTTAACCAAATATTTGGAATCATAAGCCAAAACCTAATATTATATAACCAAACTTAAAACTAAATTCTTAAAATATATATATCATAAAAATAAACTTTTTTGCTACCAAAATACTTTTACCAAAAACTAAAATCACTGAACTGAAAATCACAAATAAAAAAAAAAATCAAAAGCATGCATATTCCAAAATTCTACCGTAAACATATCATTATGCAAACTTAAGAAACAATAAATAAATAAATATTACTCAATGAACCAAAAAAGTACTACCGAAAAGAAAATCAGAATTGCTAATCGCATTATGCTTCTAAGTCCAAACCCAAATATAAAAAGCATAATAAATATTAAAAGCTCATAACTTAATCCATAATTTTACTTGCACCAAATTATTCTACTCAACTATATCAAAGTATTGTATGAGGGTTAATCACCAAATCAATTAATACATCCAAAGTATATATATTGATTTAAGCCTAATAATATTTGATATAAAACTTAACAAACCATAAATCAGTGTCTATCATGTCAAATTATCAAAAAATAAATCAAGAACAAAACTAGATGCGGAAACGTACTTGAATTCATCAATTTCTTGAAATCTACGGTTCTTGCGGTTTTAACCTTCCAAATTAGCACATATGTATTCTAGAGAAGGTGGCTCTTTCTTTTATAAAGATGCAATATTAGAAAAGTTATCTTATGTGTAATTTGGGGACGATAACCCTAATACATCACTTTTGCATATTAACCCTAATTTCTAATCAGTCCATCATTAATTAGAAATTAGTTACTAGAATATCTACACATATTTGACACATACTTTATTTAATAATTAAAGCCCAATAAACCTTAACAAAATTAGATCACTTTTAATTTGGGATATCCTATTATGATAGTAAATAATATCAAGTAATTACCCTTATTATATATGTGATGTCCATATTTTCCAACAAACCATTGAAATTACAATTTGTGGATGGCTTGCCTATTGCCTGGCAGAGTGTCACATGCGTACCGAAGCAGCATGTTCACGTATTTGATTGGGAATCAAGCTTGTTGCGAAGTGGCCATTCATGCAATGGCGAACTTTTCTCGTGAAGCTGCGAGCTCACCTAAAGCTGCAAGCTCAACTCAAGTTGCTTGCTAAGTCAAATGCGAGCTGTTATGAGTTGTTGGCGAACCCCAAATGTATTACAAGAAGGGTTGGCATATTCTGCTGGTGATATTTTGTAATTAATCTACTTGCTAAGATTACTTGTTAAAGCAAGCAGAGACATTTTTAGGTATTGACTTTTACCTAACCAGTTTATGTATAAGTTTCATCTTTGTATTTACAAGGTGTTTTAGTGGGGTTTGTTGAATTCTCTGTAACCAATACACCCATATATATTGTATTTCATGTGTAAAGAAAATGATGACGAGTAAAAATTTTATAGCAGTAAAAATTCTGCTAAGTATTTTTCCTTGTTTTATTCTCTCAACTTCTCTAAACTCAAACAATTGGTGTCAAGAGCCCAAGTCTTTAAGGGCCTTGTGTGTATTTCTTTTCTTGTTGAAAAGAGTGTCAATTGTATCTTGTTTGTGTTGCAATGTCGTTTGGAAGTTTTACACCACCTCCACCTCCTATTTTTGCTGGAGAAAACTACTATACTTGGGTAATGAAGATGAAGATGTATCTTCAGGCATATGATTTTTTGGAAGTTGTTGATTCAGAGAGAACCACCATTGTTGTGAGCTAATCCAACGATAGCTCAAATTAGACAGCACATCAATGAGGCTGCTAATAAGTATAAGGCTTTGTCTTGCCTTCAGAATGGTACGTCTAATGTTATTTTCACAAGAATTATGGCTTGTGAAACTCCCAAACAAGCCTAACATAGATTGAAGAAGGAGTTCCAAGGGACGAAGAAGACAAGACAACAACACTTTTGAATATGCGAAGAGACTTTGAGAACCTGAAGATGAAAGAAATTGAAACTATCAAGCAATATGTAGGCAGGATCATGACCATTGTCAAAAATATAAGGTTGCTTAGAGATCAGTTCAGTGACCAAAGGGTCGTTGAAAAAGTCATCACAATGTTGCCTGAGAAGTATAAGCCCAAGATTTCATCCTTGGAGGACTTGAGAGACTTGACAACAATCTCTCTGTCAGAGCTCATAAATGCTCTATATGCACAAGAGCAAAGAAGAGCGAGCAGAGAAGAAGGGCACGCAGAAGGTGCTTACCAAGCAAGAAACAAGGAAACTCCATGTTCTTCAAGCAACAAAGGCAAGAAGAAATGGAATCAAGCAAAAGAGATGCCAAAAAGAGATGATGAAAAGAAAAAGTATCCACCATGCTCGAATTGTAGGAAGATGGGTCATTCAAAAAAGTTTTGTCCAACAAGACCTGGGGTACAGTGCAAAAACTGTAAGCAATTTGGCCATGATTTTAGAATTTGTAGAAACAAAGTGCAGCAGCAACGGCCTAATCAGGCTCAAGCTGCTGAAGAAAATCAAGCTCAGGAGGAGCTTACATTCATTGCTTCACGCTTCGCAGTCAACAACCAGCACAAGAAAAATTTGAAGAGTATTTTGAAGCTTTTTGTAAATTTGTTTACAATGGACCAATTTGCTTAATTTTGTAAAATTTATAGGGACCTAGGAGGTATTTACACCAATTTTTAATTTGAGTTATTCGAATTATTCTAGTTATTTAATTTGTAGAATTAAACTCATGTCAATCTTGAGAAACTGAATCACTTATTCAAGTTTATCTGAAAAACCAAATAACCCAATTCGATTAACTCAAATTTGAAAAACAATTCATTTTTTCAAGTCGAATCAAGTTTTGTTCACCTCTACTTAATTATTTAAGTTATGATCATTTATATAGATACCTATTAGAATAGTTATGACTATTGCAAAGATATGCAAATATCCATATGGACATTTATTTAGATAGTTATGTTTGAAGACGTAAGAATTCTTATAAATGAAAGTCAAATTTCATTTGGAAGACGCACTAAGAATTTGTAAAGAAAGTTCCATTTTGTAATATTCATAGATTATTTTATAATAAAAAATTTTATTATAGAAGTTTTTTATTATAGAAATTAATATTCTTGCTATATAGTGTTTAGTGGATTGTTTTCATCAGTTGAAAACACAGACAGTCATTAAGATTCATTGTATTCTCAAGATTTATTTGTTGGTAACTCTTTTACACACCAATATTTATACTGAGGTGAATAAAACCTTAAAAATAGTGGTATGTTTACATCGAGAAATTAAAAAAAAAAGTAGGGGGAGTGAGGAGGGAGAATGTTTATCGACAACATGTTTACATGCCACCATTACAAAATAATTTGTCATATATTGATGTTTGTTTTTACTAATGGTCAAATTCCATTAACATAAGTAGGAATATACAGACGGCTTGCTTATTTATCAGTATATGACGATCCTATATTAATTTCTAATACTATATGCGTTGTGCGTGATTCTATACATTTAAGTTTTTTAGTTTATGTAATTAATGTAAAATAATATTATTAAAAAATAATAACTAAGAAGCATAATAAAGTATACAACTTATTTTAATAACTCAAATATTATAATACTCTATCCGTGTCACTAAACTTGTTATATTTTGACTTTTAGTGATAAAAAAATTTCAATTCATCTCTTATTTGTAAAAAATTTTAAAATCATATTTTTTATAAAATTTTATTTTAAAAATAATTGAGGTAAAAATTTAAAAAAAAATACAGTTTAAATCTAATCCTATTGAGGTTAGGGAAATATTCAAGTAAAATTGTCTCAATAAATTATTGGAGAAAAAGTTGATTTTGCCACTTCTTCCAAGCTAATGTTAATTGATACATTGTAAACATTTGTACAATACTAAAAAAAAAAAAATTGATATATTGTAAATTCATACTACTCCACATCCAGTTTTCAATTTTCTTTACTTTCCTAATAATTGATCAATAAATTGAATATACTATTTCTTTAGTTATATATTAATTACTTAATTGTATTGTATTACATAAATGTACTATTCATGAAAATTTATGTATGATATATAAAATTATTTACTACATAATTAAATAATTAGAACTTGACATTTAAAATTAAAGTAATATTTTCTTTTGAAAGAGATCATTTTTACAAATACAAGTATAGTTAAAATATGTTTCAAGTTTCTATATTCTTCGTATATTTAGAATTTCATCCATTCACTTTTATTCAAGAAATTTACCTCTTATACTTTTTCGAATTTAAAAATGTAAGTCCAATTGTTAAAATAAGGAGGACGTGAGTTTAAGTGTGGTTAAGTATATTTCTCCCGTTTAAGAGTTACCATGAGATTTGAACATGAGTACTCAAGACCTACAACATCAGCCTTTGTCAGTAGTGCCAAATTCCATTTTCTTAGTTAATGAAAATACACTGTAATAATAAAGTAATTCAATATAAAATTTAATTTTAATTTATTATATAAAAGATTAATATTTGATATACCGAGTGTATTTTTTTTATTTTATAAACAATCATAAAAAATTATCACATGTTTCTTTTTTTATTTTTGTAACATTTTACCATACCATTGTAAGATACTCGTAAATCTTTTGACATTACTTGTAGAATTAAAAAAATCTGCTGACAGTGTACGCCTGATTGTTGACCCAGAATCAGTCTATTCAGGAAGGGTTCAGTCTTTATAGGAGCACCGGTAGGCAGCTCTTTTCTAGCTGATTTGCAAAAAATCCCACATCAGGAAGAGTACGAAAGAACAGGCGAGAAGCAGGTTTTAAATAGCCCGACCCTCGACAATACTAAGCATACCTTTCTCGGCCTTTTGGCTAAGATCAAGTGTAGTATCTGTTCTTATCAGTTTAATATCTGATACGTGATCCATTGGATCACACGATATTAAATTTATTTTTCGAGTGGGAGAGTCCATCACAGTAGCTTGCTACTGGGGTTCTCGAGCGTCGCCCAGGTTTTGCACTATTGCTTGGGCCTGGCGTACCACACCCAATTCCAGTTCTAAAAGTTTGATTTATCCACGCAAGGGATAAATTTATCGTTGAAAGATAATTGGTTGATGAATTTATCGTTGAAGATAACTAGTTGTGGCAACGATGTGTACAAGTTTACAAGTATAGGCTGAATCTGGTTCATGAACGAGCATTGAGATTGATTTGGATGTAGACACCTTGGATAATGTTCAATATAATACCCTGAATTATTGTGCTTGGAATGTGGCAAATTGTAATTCTTTTTTCTTGTTTTCGTATTTCCATTTGACTTTGCAGGGTAGTGTCAACAAAACATAGTTAACTTAATTGTTAATTCAACCAATCATTGCCTATTTCTATTAAAAATAATAACAGTGTTACTGTCGTGAACCATAAAACATTGCTTTCAAGTATATAATTTTGAAACCACTCAAAAGATTCTTATTTCAATGGAAATAGAAATGATGAAATCTAGAGAGACAAATCACTTATTACGCAATCAAACACGGTTTTTGGGTAAGACAAAACATGAAACATTATCCAAACCACACCATTAAACGTTGAACGCCATGAAAGTAGAGTTTCAGAAATCGGGATTTGCCAACACATAATTTTCAATAGCTTTCAAAACAAGGGCTCGCTTCTCGGATGCTTCCTTGATTTGGAGCATTAGGTTTGATCTGAATGTCACCAATGGTGTAAAAGGTGGTAGTTACCTTAATACTTGTTCCTCCATCTGCTGCTGCTACAAACTTGGTCTCGTAGCTGATTTTCTCCACTACGTTGTTAAAAAAATCGCTTTCGATCACAACGTAAGTGTATAACTAGTTGTCTTTGTCTAATACATCGACTCTGTGTTTCGCATATGTGAATCTACTGGAAGCGGCTTGGTGAAGATATCTGCAACCTTCTTTTTGCACTTCCCTCAAAAAGTAAATCTTAATATTGAAATGCTTAGTCTTCCCATGAAATACTGGATTATGAGAAATTGCAATGGCAGCTTGATTATCAACGAAAATATTTGTGCTTTCCTTCTGTTCATGGTTAAGATCACTTAATAATTTTCTCAACCACAAAGCTTGATTAATAGCGCTGTTGCAGCAACAAATTCTGCTTCGGCAGTGGGTTGAGCCATAGTTTCTTGCTTCTTCGAGCTCCATGAGAAGACACCAGATCCAAAAGTAAAACAATAGCCTGATGTACTCCTCATGTCATCAATGGAACCTTCCTAATCACTATCAGAGAAGCCAACAAGCTTGAACTCCTTGCTTCTTGTGAATTTAACACCAAAATTGCTTGTGCCTTTGATATAATGAACTACTCTTAGCAGCCCTGAGATGCAATTCACTGGCACAATGCCTAAATCGTGACAAAATACTTACAACATTTAAAATATCAGGACGTGTTGCTGTAAGATACATTAAGCAACCAACCAAACTTCTAAAATATCCCTCATCAACTTTATCAGCTCCATCTTTTTTACACAACTTCTCCTTTTGATTCATAGGAGTACTTACTTCCTTGCATTCTTCAAGTTCGAATTTCTTCAAGATTTCCTTGGCATACTTCTTTTGGCAGATGAATACTTCATGCTCAGCCTGTTTAATTTCCATTCCAAGAAAAAAAGACATCAACTCAAGATCTGTCATCTCAAAAACCTTTATCATCTCCTGTTTGAATTCCTCAAGCAACCTTGCATCATTTCCCATTAGCAAGAGATCATCAACATAAGAAAGACTATCAAAATATCATTATTCCGACGTTTGACATAAAGAGTGGTCTCGGACATATTTTTTTTTTAAAACCTAAGCTTAGCAAATGATCATCTATCTTACTGTACCAAGCTCTTGGAGCTTGGTTCATCCCATAAAGAGCCTTCTTGAGAAGAAACACCTTGTCTTCCTCTCCTTTCTTCACAAAACTTTCATGCTGCTCAACATAAATTTCTTTCTGCAAAATGCCATTTAAAAAAGCTGATTTTCCATCAAGCAGATGCACTCTCCAATTCATTTGAGCAGCTACATCAAGTAAAAGTCTTGTGGTGTCCAAACGAGAAATTGGTGCAAAGGTGTATGAATAGTCCATGCCAAAAACTTGTCCATAGCCTTTGACCAAAAGTCTTGCTCTATGCTTGTTGATTGAGCCATCAACATTAAGCTTGGTTCTGTACACCCACTTGACTCCAACCACCTTCCTATCATGGGGTCGATCAACCAATTATAAATCACTAACCTTTGAATTAAACATTTCTCTCAGGCCTTGCTTTTGTCTTGTTATCTCTTCAAGTTGAATGAAATGAGTTGCAAATCGAGTAAGAGCGGGTCAAAGTATTTGTTTCCCTTGTGTATACTTCTTCATCAAATCAACAGTCCAAATGTGATTGTATATAAAGCAATTCACTTTCTTTGCCTCATCTAACACTTTTGCTACACTAGGCTTTTTCCAAATATTTTCAAGCACTACAGGAAAACAGACTTTTTGTAGCGTTTTTTTTCTTTTTGCCTTTAGCGACGCTTCTAAGCGCCACTAAAACTATTTGAAAGCGCCGCAAAAGATGCTGCTATAGATAATGCCGCTAAAATTTGCGGCGCTTATTTGAAAAAAATGCCGCTAAAGACCATGACTTTTAGCGGCGCTTTTACGAAAAACACCGCTAAAAGTCATGGTCTTTAGCGGCGCTTCTACAAAAAACGCCGCTAAAGGTCATTGTCTTTAGCGGTTTACAAAAAACACCGCTAAAGATCATGGCTAGCTTGGGTTGCATGTTTGCATATCTTACTAATATCTTGTGTATGAGTTGCATCTTCGGGTTGGGGATTTATACACTGAGTCTTGGTGACTCACCCCTTCCCATACCATTTTGCAGGTGAGTAGATCGCGGAGATGGAGTCGGAGAGGACTTGAGGCGACCATGCTTGTTCCTCGAATTTGAAATCTTACTTCGCATCGTTAAAGTTTATTATTTACTAAATTTTGGTTTGGTTTGTAATATTGCCGCTAGTTATTATTTTGGATGTTTAAGTAGTTGTTTTTACTTTATTTCTATTATGTTACTAATGAACTTATGAACTGTTAAGCAAATCGGTTAAAAGTAACGTTTTCAAAATTGTACTCGTACGCGGTTTCAAAGATGTTACCATCGGGTAGCAAAGTTTACCAAGCTAACAATAACCCTGATGGTTTTAAAGATTTAAATGATCAAATGGTTTCAAAGGAAAAAGGTTTCAACTCAATCGTGTTTATCAAATCAACCCATCTGAGTTTTAGCAAACACCGTTTTATAACCTCAGCAAATTTTTAGATTTTTGCCAATTAATCAAATTTTTTTTTAAAACGTTTTTACTCCGTGACATACCAAATCCGGTCAAGGCTCGTGGGCCGGGTTTGGGGTGTTACAGGAACCTTCCTAATCACTATCAGAGAAGCCAACAAGCTTGAACTCCTTGCTTTTTGTGAATTTAACACCAAAATTACTTGTGCCTTTGATATAATGAACTACTCTTAGCAGCCCTAAGATGCAATTCACTGGCACAATGCCTAAATCGTGACAAAATACTTACAACATTTAAAATATCAGGACGTGTTGCTGTAAGATACATTAAGCAACCAACCAAACTTCTAAAATATCCCTCATCACTTTATCAGCTCCATCTTTTTTACACAACTTCTCCTTTTGATTCATAGGAGTACTTACTTCCATGCATTCTCCAAGTTTGAATTTCTTCAAGATTTCCTTGGCATACTTCTTCTGGCAGATGAATACTTCATGTTCAGCCTGTTTAATTTCCATTCCAATAAAAAAGTACATCAATCCAAGATCTATCATCTCAAAAACCTTCATAATCTCCTGCTTGAATTCCTCAAGCAACCCTGCATCATTTCCCATTAGCAAGAGATCATTAGCCTAAAGAAAGACTATCAAAATATCATTGTTCTGACGTTTGACACAAAGAGTGGTCTCGGGCAGATTTTTTTCAAAACCCAAGCTCAGCAAATGATCATCTATCTTACTGTACCAAGCTCTTGGAGCTTGTTTCAGCCCATAAAGAGCCTTCTTGAAAAGAAACACCTTGTCTTCCTCTCCTTTCTTCACAAAACCTTCATGTTGCTCAACATAAGTTTCTTCCTGCAAAATGCTATTTAAAAAAGCTGATTTTCCATCAAGCAGATACACTCTCCAATTCATTTGAGCAGCTATAGCAAGTAAAAGTCTTGTGGTGTCCAAACGAGCAGCTGGTGCAAAGGTGTCTGAATAGTCCACGCCAAAAACTTTTCCATAACTTTGACCACAAGTCTTGCTCTATGCTTGTTGATTGAGCCATCAACATTAAGCTTGGTTCTATACACCCACTTGACTCCAACCACCTTCCTATCATAGGGTCGATCAACCAACTCTCGTGTTTTGTTTTTCTCAATCATGAACAACTTCTCATTCATTGCAACCACCCATTTTATGTCCTTTATTGATGTGGAAAAATCTGCAAGTTCACATACAGCTACATTACATCTTGCATAAATGTTAGTGAGCAATCTAGTACCCCTTGTTGGAGCATCATCTACCAACTCGTTCAGCCAATTTTCATCTTTATCTGTGGTTGAAATAGGAAATTTAAGCTTCAGATCTATTTAAGTTTCAGGAAATTTAAGTCTTGCTCTATGCTTGTTGATTGAGCCATCAACATTAAGCTTGGTTCTGTACACCCACTTGACTCCAACCACCTTCCTATCATAGGGTCGATCAACCAACTCTCGTGTTTTGTTTTTCTCAATCATGAACAACTCCTCCTTCATTGCAACCACCCATTTTATGTCCTTTATTGATGTGGCAAAATCTGCAAGTTCACATACAGCTACATTACATCTTGCATAAATGTTAGTGAGCAATCTAGTACCCCTTGTTGGAGCATCATCTACCAACTCGTTCAGCCAATTTTCATCTTTATCTGTGGTTGAAACAGGAAATTTAAGCTTCAGATCTATTGTGCTTTGACCACTTCTCTCATCCCAGTTCCACTGCTCATTTCCCATGAAATGAACATATCTGCTTATAATAGTTTTCCTAGACTGCGGTTGAAAAATTTTATAAGCTTTTGCAACAGTGCTATAGCCGATAAAGACTCATAGAAATTCATTTCTGTCTAGCTTGTCTCTCTTGATCTGTGGAACGTGAGTGAAGCACAAACAACCAAATATTTTGAGAAAATTTAAAGATGGTTTATGACCATACCAAGCCTCATATGACCATTCCAACCAAATATCTTGATCTGTGGAACGTGAATGAAGCACAAACAGTATTGTGAGGCTTTCTTTGATTAGAAAGCTGATTGCTCCTCCTGCATTGGATTGAGGGAAAAACTTCTTCTTGCCATCTTAACTTCGAACATCTTTTATCTTGTAGCATCCTCTATCACACATGCCTTTTCTATGAACTTCACTTTGAATCCCTTCTCTACTAATTGACCAACACTAAGCAGGTTTTGATCAATATCAAGTACATATAAAACATCAGTAATAAACTTAGTACCTGAACAACTTGAAATGGTATAGTGCCATTTCCTTTGACTGCAATGTAGTCACCGTTCCCAATTCTAACCTTCTTGGACTCGGTACTCTTCAATTCTTTGAACAACTCTTTGTTATGTGTCATATGATTAGTGCAACCGCTATTAATGAGCCAACATTCACTTGTTTCGTGAATAGTGAAATAAGTTGCAACAAAAAGCTAATCTTTTTCTTCTTGATCTGCCACTTGCGCTTCATCTCCTTGCTGCTGATTTTTGTACTTACAAATAACAGCTTCATGTCTCATTAAGGTTACACTTATTGTACTTTGCATTTAGTCTTCTCTAGCACTTGAAAGGAGCGTGACCTTTCTTATCGCAATGTTGACATGGAGGATAATCCTTCTTTACTCTTGATCTTCTATTTTCAGTTTTACTTTTGTTCCTAAATGCAAAGCTTTCTCTACTCGCAGTGTGAAACTTTTTGTTCTTTGACCTCCTGTTCTTTCCATCATCTTGATGCTTAACTAGTAGAGCACCTTCGACAGACCCTTCTTGCCTCATTACACGCCTTTGCTCTTCGTGTTCTCTAAGGTGGTGATGGTAGCCTTAAACCTTTTAGGTACTGTTACAAGAATTTTCTCTATAACCCTTGAATCTACTAAAGATGAACCTAGCAACTTGACCTTATTGTCTATGTTAAGGAGCTTTTCAGAATACTCCTTGACTATCTCAGTCTCCTTCATCTTCTGCAACTCAAAATCACGTACAAGATTCAACACTTGTATACCACGAATTCTCTCGTCCCCCTCGTACTCAGTCTTAAGATAATCCCATATCTCCTTTGCTGACTTTAGAGACATAATTCGCGTGAAAATAGTTGGTGAAACTACAACAAACAAACAAGCTTTTACCTTTGATTTCCTTGTCTTCTTTTCTTTTTGTGTTTTGAATTGTGCCATGGGTGTTTTCACAAAAGATCTGTAGCCTCCAAGTAAGTCTCCATTCACACTGCCCAAATCTGATAATTATCTCCATCAAAAATAGGCGGCGCAATCAAAGAGATATTAATTTCAACTTCCATAATGTAGAAAACACTAACACATGTCCCTCAAGAAGAAAGCTCTGATTACCAATTGTTGGTATTTTATCAGAAAAGAAAACTAAAATGACGAAGAAAATTGAACTAAGAAGAACTTATTGAAAAGAGAAAACAATAAGTCAAGTAATTGAAATGAAAAGGTACATTTTATTGAAATAAAACTAGTATTATATAGTAAACAAGTTAACAACTACAAACTAAAAATAGGCTACTAACATAATCATAATCTCTAAAAAATATCTCTAAAAAATCTGAAACAAATCAAAGAGTTATGATTATATCTAAAATTATCTAGAATATGATAAATGAAGCAAATCTTGGATGGCTTGTGGAAACTAATGCTGTTTCAATTGCTGCTTCTTTGAGCAGAGCCATAATCCCATTCCTGGCGTGCTTTACAAATTGCAAATGTAGCGTTTGTTTTTCAAAGTTTTGATCGTTAGAAAAGTGGTTTTATTGTTGAATTAATTAGCTTAAGCATGCTTCTTTCAATGTTAAATTTATTTGTCTGATGCAACTACGGAAACTAAATCTTTGCTGGGATGGTGCCTTGCTCCTTTGCATAGCATCCCACATCCGGGAGTGTATGTAAGAAGAGGCGAGAAGCAGGCTTTAAATAGCGCGATGCTTGACAGAGAGGAGCATACCTTTCTCGGCCTTTTGGCTAAGATCAAGTGTAGTATCTGTTCTTATCAGTTTAATATCTGATACGTGGGCCATTGGCTCACATGATATTAAATTTATTTTTAAGGGGGAGAGTCCATCACAGTAGCTTGCTACTGGGGCTCTCGAGCGTCGCCCATGTGTTGCACTATGGCTTAGGCCTGGCGTACTCCACCCAATTTTAGTTCCAAAATTCTTATATTTCTTGGATGTGCGAAGTTATTGGCGAATTCTTATCAAAGAATCAGCTCTGATTAAAAAAAATTCTCCGTTTTGTTTTTAAGTTCCAGGTATTGTGCTTTAAAGTTTTACAAATTAATGGTAAGCTGGATTGTTGTTTATTCTTAGGGAATATAGTGAAATAAAACCAGAATCAATTGAAAAACTAAATTCTCCACGTTGTGGACTTGATGGATTCAGTAAATAAATTGGATGCTTTTTATTTATTTATTTATTACAGGCTTCACGCATTTCAGCTCAAGCTTCCTGGTAATCAGAATAACTTCAAAACTATTTATTAGCAATCTGAAGTTCATATGAACCACCAACTTCAAAACTCAAAGCTAGTAGGGAGAAAAGACCAATAGCTTGATATTCGTTGAAGTGGATGATGCTCTGATAGTAAGCATCAGGGTTTGCCAGGAGGTACACCTCAATGGCCTTGAACATTCCCAATTCTTTTTCTTTGCTTATCTCGATCCCCTCTTCCTTTGCTACTAGTCTTTTTCTTTGCTCAAACTCACCTATGGTGTAATACTTGCTACTAGTCTTGCATATAGATCCCCCATCCGGAGAGGCCTCTAATTTCGTCTCTTAAGTGATTTTCTCAAGCTTGATCATCAATGCATCGCCTTCAATCACACTGTAAATATACAAAGAAGTTTCTTTGTCTACTGCTTCAACCTTCTGCTTCATGTATTTGTTTGGCTTCCTGCATGAAGAAAATGTTGAATATCAACATCAGCTTGTTAGAAGAAGTATTTTGTTAATAGGGTAACATACTTTCCAAGTGTTACGAGTTTATATAAAATTATCCCACATTGCTTAGAAAAATAATTATAGTGGCACATTGGGTTTACGTAAAGATTTATGTTATAAATATTGTTTACACCAAATAAAATATTAAATTTTCTATTTGATTTTTAATTCTCTTTTATTTTTTTAAAGTTTTAAGAGTTGTTAAATTTTTGTTTAGTGATATCAGAGTTAGGTTGAAGGAGTGAAACTTTTTTTAATATGTTATGTGGTTGCAGCTGTAATAGGTCAATTTAGTCCGGGTCCAGATTACAAAAATAAAACAAATTTAAACTAAAATAATATAAGTCTAGAGTCCATTTACAACAAATTACAAACTCAATTACAACCCAAATACAAGAAAACCCTAATGGCCCAAAAATTAAACTATTTTCGGCAAAAAAGAGAAGAAGAAACCCTAGCCGCATGCCACGTCGACGCTCCTCTGACACACCTGCCACCGCCACCAATGGCCACTGCACTGCCACTGTTACCTGCAACACGCAACAGAATAAACACGCAAGAAAGAAAAACAACAGAAAAAACAAAAAAATAGAGACAGACCGTTTTGTAATTCGACTATAAAAGCCACAACTGATACTTTGTATTTTTTTTATAGGCACTAGAGAATCAAAAAAGAAAACAAAAAATTGCAAAAGGTGATTTACTCTTTTTATCTGTTGTAGTTGTTTTATTTATTTTTTAAAATAAAAGTAGGAATAAAAATAAAATAAAAATTTAAAATCTACCATACTTTTTCGAAATCCCACCACCTCGAGTGGAGGAGGATGCCGTCCCCGATGATGGACAGTTTTCTTTGGCGAGATGACGGAGAAACCATAGAGTTTCCTTCGGATTTTACTATTTTTGGTTGAGTTTTAAGGAAAATCACTCTCGGATCCGGTTTCTAAAGACCGGAGCGCTCAAAATGGGAGTTTTTGGTGAACTCCGGCCGCCGTGGCGGATGGACGGTGGCCCGATGGCCAGAGCCTAGGCAGGAGCTTTGAGAGGTTGAGAGAGTTTTTTTAGTTTTTTTAGAAAGGATTGGAAGAGAATGATTTTTTTTAAAAAAAATTAGCTTTTATAGGCTCATTAAACAACGTTGTTTAGGGCTGGCTACAATAGCCCCAAAACGGCGTCGTTTCATCTTTGACTCGAGCGCCTACCCGACCCACTCCAGAGGATCCGCGCGTTTTTAACTTTGGTATATTTGCGCGATCAGCCCTTCAGCTTTTGCGGCGCGCTTTAGTAGTCCTTTTTTTTACTTGCTTTTTTTATTTTATAAATTTGGCCATTACTTTTAATTTCATTTTTATTCTGATTTAATCCCTGTCCTGTTTTATTTCAACCTTTTCCGCAAATTCCTTATTTATTTATTTATTTTGTTTAGTTGTATATTTATTATTAATTCTTTACCTTTTTATAGTTAAAAATATGGACTATTTGCAATTTTTAAGTACACATTTTTTATTTTATTATTACTTTCGTGTTATTGTTGCATTGTTCCATTTATTTTTAAACGTTTTCATGTCATGTTTGCTATTATTTTAATCATGCGTTTTTCATTTCATTGCCTTGCGACCTGATTATTAATATTGCCTTATTTATATTGTATGTTATTATTAAATATTACATTAACTTTTACACAAATACGTAAAAAAAAAAGATTTTTTAAAAATAAGGTGATGTTTCATACTTGAGAGA
This sequence comes from Gossypium australe, assembly GCA_005393395.2. Classification (NCBI taxonomy): domain Eukaryota; kingdom Viridiplantae; phylum Streptophyta; class Magnoliopsida; order Malvales; family Malvaceae; genus Gossypium; species Gossypium australe. Next base: position 143,707,819 of record CM016616.1, on the reverse strand, counting down.
TACGAGAAACCATACCCTAACTTATGAGGTTTCGATTTTCTCGTTGAACTTAAATAATTGAATGTTCTTTTAGAATTAAAATACAAAAGATTTCAAATAAAAAAGAAAGGCAAGCTTATTCTCAAAGGTTCAAGGTGTGGTGTCCTAACTTACGGGATGTGACATCTTGTTATCATGAGACGAAAGGGTCTTTAACGTTTGTTTCGATTTATTCAAGCGGTTTTTAAGTAAAATTAACATTAATACAAAGAGGGATCGTATTTTAAATTTTTTCGAGTTTTCAACTTTCGACACTAAATACATCAAGTAATCAACCAGGTACCAATTTTAGGAGTCACGAGGGTGCTAATCCTTCCTCGTGCGTAACCGACTCTCGAACCCATTTTTTGGATTTTGTAGACCAAATATTAATGTTTTAGTAAATCAAACCTTTATTAAGACGATCAAATCATGAAGTGATCCGATCACACCTCATAAAAAAGGATTGGTGGTGACTCCCATTTTCATTTTAAAATAAAAAGTCGATTTCAAAAAAATGGTTTCGACAGCTTGAAGACTCCACCGGGGACCCAATAAGAGAGTCAAGCCGCAAATTGATTATTTTCTTTTTTTGTCAAAAATTAAAAATCTGATTTAAATTTACGATCCTTTCGTTGCATTTCATCCGTCATTTTTGTGGTCTTTGTCATAATATGTTTGCTTTATTGGTTTGAGCCTTTTGATATATCTTCGCATATTGCATCGAATAAATCGGTCGATTTTACCCTTTTAAGTGGGAGTGACAAACTATTCCTTCATGAGGTCTTCACCTTCGTATAGGATAGTGGATCGCTTTCGGGATACATCCATACCTATGTCTTCGTGAGATCTTCATCTCCGTATAGCCATAAGGAGATGTGTTCCTCTGAATTGAACTTGGTTCGTATGAGCCTATAATAGGTGAAGATCGAGGAATCTGTTGGTTCAGGTACCCATATTTTAGAACCAAACCCCATATAATGAGCCCCTAGGTAGAACCATGCCGAACCCTAGTGTTTACCCGAATAGGTGCTTTATTTATTATTTTTCGTTTGCTTTGAATTCTAGCTTTATGTATAATACTGACTTGTTTTGTTTTGACTGTGATTGCATGGCATTTTCATCATAAAAAAGGTGTTGATTCACGTTCAGTTATTAAATAGAGAGCTTGCCATGGAAAGGGGATTTCTTAATAAAGTGGAAGATAATGCGGCTGTTCGAATATGGTCCAAGAAAATGCAATTAGATAAGGGTGATAGTCTGATGAAGGGGTATGTATCAGAATTGAGGGATTTCACCCGCATCAGTGTGACTCAGAATAGCCTCCAAGAGCTGAAAGAGATATAGGACCAATGGGACGACGAAATCAAGCAGCTATTTTACTGTAACTATGGTGATTTGCCCTATCTACTCGATATCAAAATAGACAAGCACTTATTCTGAGCTCCCGCCCAGTATTGGAAACTCGCTTACACCTGCTTTACTTTTGGAAAAGTAGATTTGGTGCCTACTATGGAGGAGTACACAACTTTGCTTCGTTGCCCGAGGATTCAAGTCGACAAAGCCTATTCTCGAGCCGTCAACATCCCGACTTTCTTAAAGAAGCTAATGAGCATCACGGGGATGAGTGAGCAATGGCTCACGGCTTGGATCAAGCAAAAAGGAGATAGTAAATGTATCCATTGGAAAAATTTACGAGATTTGATTTTGGCACATCCGGACACTAAGAAAAGAGTCGATGTCTTCGCATTGAGTATCTAGGGGCTAGTAATCTTCCCCAAAGCACTAGGGCATATAGATGAGGCAGTTTCAGATTTATTTAACCGGCTTGACAAAGGGGTCACCCTCGTCCTGGCAATCTTAGTCGAAACCTTCAGATCTTTGAGTGCATGCCGAAGATTGGGTGAATGAAGGTTCATTGGGTGTGCGCAAATCTTGTTAGCATGGTTTCATAGCCACTTTTGGAAGGTAAAAAAAAGTTTCTTATCGAGTATTCTCTGAGAATTACTCTCCTTTGAAAGAATTAGTGGCTACACCGAGGGGAGACGATATTTCAGAAGAAAAGTGGATGGCAATTTTCCAGAGTCTCCAAGACGAGGACGTCGAATGGAGAGCCCATTAGATGATCCCCGATGAGATTCTATACCGATGTGAAGACTTTGACTGGGTTCCTCTACTTGGGAATTGGGGAGATGTTGGATATGCTCCTTTGCTTGTATTGAGACAGTATAGATCGAGGCAGTTCATACCAGCGACGTAAGGGTTGGCTCAGTATGAGTTTTCGTACAATGGTGATAATTACAAGAAGAAGGTTCATGAAATATTGAACGTTTGAAACCAAACCCACAGAATGAAAATATTTACCACAAATCTGATGACAACCCCCGAATAAAGTTGGTGGTGAGGTAAAAGAGTCAATGACAACATCCCTATGCCCAGTCAAGAAAACACTCGACGAATAGAAGAGCACCTACAAGTGATCCCGTCTGAGCTAGAGATCATCAAGCAAAATTTTGAAAAAAAGGGAGTTTGGAGCTGGGAAGGAATATAGAACAGTTGGAAGAAGAAAAGATGCAGCTAGGATTAAACGTTGACATCCAGAAGCTAGAGGCTGATAAATTGAGAAAAGAAAAGAACAAGGCCGAATAAGATTTAGACAGTCTAAAAATGGATTATAAGAAGCTACGTTTGTTGATAAGAACTGTTGATTTGGGTAAAACATTGGAGCAATGGCGGCAAGAGATCAAAGAGGAAAGGATTAGAGCCAATTAGTGGGAAAAGAAATTCCAAGATGCTCGAGTTCGAGAAGATGCTCTAGAATGAAGTTTGTCAGAAAGCTGAAATGAAAAGATTGGATTAAAAGCCCAAGTAGCAGAATTAGAAAGATCACTTCATCAGTATCGTAGTCTCAACTCTGTAATTGAGTTAAAGGCAAGCCTGAGTAAGATCGAGGAGTTGAAGGGAAAGGTAGGAGAGCTCGAGACCGCACTGCAAATTGTGAACTTCGAGTTGAGTTTCTTGAAACGAATAACGAACACTGGAAAGAGCAGGTCCAACGTTCTCAAGGTCAGGTTAGGGATAGAGACTACATCATGGGCGAAGTTGTGGCTCAAGTACGAGAAGTGGCCAATCATTTGCAAACCTTAGCAGTTCAAGCCAACATGCTGAGCTTAAAATACAAATCAGAATCGGATCGAGGCCGAGAATTAGCTTGCAAATTGTGAACTTTGAGTTGAGTTTCTTGAAACGAATAACGAACACTGGAAAGAGCAGGTCCAACATTCTCAAGGTCAGGTTAGGGATAAAGACTACATCATGGGCGAAGTTGTGGCTCAAGTACGAGAAGTGGCCAATCATTGGCAAACCTTAGCAGTTCAAGCCGACATGCTGAGCTTAAAATACGAATCAGAATCGGATCGAGGCCGAGAATTAGCTTGGCTTCTTAGGAAAGTTAAGGTTTTGAGTATTAGGGCAAAGCCGTATATGTAATTCGTTTTATGTAAAAAAAAATTATTTTCTAGTAAAGTTGTTCTAATGGAATTGAATCAGAATCAATGCCTCTTTTTGCATTCTTTCATCTGCATTGCATTTCATCATATGCATCAAGTTTCATAAAAAGACCCTAATTAATTAAAATTATGACAATTACCCTAGAAACCAACGAAAGTCTACCAACTAAAAATCGCTACGGTACCCGCCGCAAAACCAAAGCAATGGACCAAAGATTAGAGAGATTATAACAAATGCAAAGAGATATGCAAGATCAATTGCAAGCATAGATGCAAGAACAATTAGCCAAAATTCAACAAGACATGAGGGATCAACTGAAAAAATCTCAAAGAAGTATCATAAGCCAATTGACGTAGTTACTCGCTGGAGGACATGAACAAGGGAAGAGTGCTGCGGTTAACTCAGGGGATGATAATGAAGACCCTACCTATCCCTTAGGTTTTACCCCGATAAATGTCCAGACCCAATCATAGTCATACCCACGAAGGGCAGCCGTTACTATCAGACCCCAACAATATCAGGCCAGTACCTCGGCAGCAACGAACTACCCAACGAGTTCAGGCTCCAATCCGGGGGATAATCCAACCAATCTCGTTGTTCCTGATTTAGATGATATGGAAAAAATGAAAAAAAGCAAGAGTGGAACTTCCAAATCAACTTGAAGATCGGTGAAAATGGTTTGAAGAAAAATTTAGAGCAATGGAAAACGCTGATTATCATTGCGAAATTGATGCTAAGGACTTGAGTTTGGTCCCAGATCTAGTGCTCCCTCCAAAGTTCAAAACTCCAGAGTTTGAAAAGTATAATGAGACTAGCTGTCCTGAAGCTCATATCACGATGTTTTGTTGAAGGATGACAAGATACGTTAATAATGACCAATTATTAATTCATTACTTCCAAGATAGTCTGATCAAGTTAGCAACCAAATGGTACAACCAACTGAACCATGCCAAAATCAATTCATGGAAAGACCTAGCACAAACTTTTATGAAGCAATATAGTCATGTGACGGACATGACACCCGGCAAATTCACGTTGCAGAATATGGAGAAGAAGCAAAGTGAGAGCTTCAGGCAATATGCCCAAAGATTGAAAGAGGTGGCAACGCAAGTCTAGCCACCTCTTTTGGAGAAAGAAACCACAATGCTTTTCATCAATACTTTAAAAGTCTCATTTATTAACCATATGTTGGGAAGCGCTACTAAGAGCTTCTCAGATATAGTAATGTCTGATGAAATGATTGAAAACGCAGTGAGAAGTGGTAAGATAGACACAGGGGAAAGCGCTAAAAGATTAGCCCCGAGGAAGAAGGAAAATGAGGTGAATAAAGCAAGCATATATAACAAGGGTTATTCAAAACTAATAACTGTAGGCTAGCCAAGGACAGTAACTACTAGCCATCAAGGCCCCCAAGGCAAGAATCCAACCCAAGGCCAAATACAGAAAGGCTCTAGTTCACACCCATCCCGATGACATATAAGAAGCTGTATCAGAGTCTATTTGATACACATGTGGTATCCCCTTTTCTACTTGAAACCTATGCAACCTTTATTCCCCAAATGGTACGACGCGAATGCTCAATGCGAGTACCACGCAGGAATCACGGGACACTCAATCGAGAACTGCACCGCTTTTAAAATTTTAATTGAAAGGTTCATCAAGATGGGCATTGTGAAGTTCGATGATCCATCGAGACCCAATTTTAGTTCCAAAGTTCTTATTTTTCTTGGGTGTACAAAGTTATTGGCCAATTCTTATCAATGAATCAGCTCTGATAAAAAAAAAGATTCCCGGTCTTGTTTTTAAGTTCCAGGTATGGTGCTTTAAAGTTTTACAAATTAATGGTAAACTGGATTGCTGTTTATTCTTAGGGAATATAGTGAAAAAAAAAAACCAAAATCAATTGAAAATCTAAATTCTCCACGTTGTGGACTTGATAGATTCAGTAAATAAATTGGATGCTTTTTATTTATTACAGGCTTCACGCATTTCAGCTCAAGCTTCCTGGTAATCAGAATCACTATGAACTCTTTATTAGCAATCTGAAGTTGAACCACCAACTTCAAAACTCAAATCTTGTAGGGAGAAAAGACCAATAGCTTGATATTCGTTGAAGTGGATGATGCTATCATAGTAAGCATCAGGGTTTGCCAGGAGGTACGCTTCAATGGCCTTGAACATTCCCAATGCTTTTTCTTTGCCTATCTCGATCCCCTCTTCCTTGAGCTAAAACTCTATGGTGTAATACTTGCTACTAGTCTTGCATATAGATCCCCCATCCGGAGAGGCCTCTAATTCCGTCTCTTAAGTGATTTTCTCAAGCTTGATCATCAATGCATCGCCTTCAATCACACTGTAAATATACAAAGAAGTTTCTTTGTCTACTCCTTCATGTATTTGTTTGGCTTCCTGCATGAAGAAAATGTTAAATATCGACATCAGCTTGTTAGAAGTATTTTGTTAATAGGGTAACATACTTGCCAAGTGTTATGAGTCTATATAAAATTATCCCACATTGCTTAGAAAAATAATTATAGTGGCACCTTGGGTTTATGTAAAGATTTATGTTGTAAATATTATTTACACCAAATAAAATATTAAATTTTCTATTTGATTTTTAATTCTCTTTATATTTTAAAGTTTTAAGAGTTGTAGTTAAATTTTTGTTTAGTGATGTCATAGGTCTAGGTGTTTGACATTGATATCAGAGTTAGGTTGAAGGAGTGAAACTTTTTTTAATATGTTATGTGGTTGCAGCTGTAATAGGTCAATTTAGTCAGTGCCCAGATTACATAAATAAAACAAATTTAAACTAAAATAATATAAGTCTAGAGTCCATTTACAACAAATTACAAACTCAATTACAACCCAAATACATGAAAACCCTAATGGCCCAAAAATTAAACTATTTTCGGCAAAAAAGAGAAGAAGAAACCCTAGTCGCATGCCACGTCGACGCTCCTCTCCGCATGCCTCTGACACGCTTGCCACCGCCACCAATGGCCACTGCACTGCCACTGTCACCTGCAACACGCAACAGAACAAACACGCAAGAAAGAAAAAACAACGGAAAAAATAAAAAAATAGAGACGAACCGTTTTGTAATTCGGCTATAAAAGCCATAACTAATACTTTGTATTTTTTTTACAGACACTAGAGAATCAAAAAAGAAAACAAAAAATTGCAAAAGGTGATTTACTCTTTTTATCTGTTGTTGTTCTTTTATTTTTTTAAAATAAAAGGAGGAATAAAGATAAAATAAAAATTTAAAATCTACCATACTTTTTCGAAATCCCACTGCTACGAGAGGAGGAGGATGCCGTCCTCGATAATAGACACTTTTCTTCAGCGAGATGACGGACAAATCGTAGAGTTCCCTTCGGATTTTACTATTTTAGGTTGAGTTTTAAGGAAAATCGCCCTCAGATCCGGTTTCTAAGGACCGAAGCGCTCAAAGCGGGAGTTTTTGGTGAACTGCGGCCACTGTGGCGGATGGACGGTGGCCCGATGGCTGGAGCCTAGGCCGGAGCTTGGAGAGGTTAAGAGAGTTTGAGAGAGTTTTTTTTTAGTTTTTTTAGAAAGGATTGGAAGAGAATGAATTTTTTTTAAAAAAATTAGCTTTTATAGGCTCATTAAACGACGTCATTTAGGGCTGGCTACAATAGCCCTAAAACGGCGTCGTTTCACCCTTGACCTGCGAGCCGACCCGACTCACTCCAGAGGATTAACGGGTTTTCAACTTTTGGTATATTTGCGCGATCAGCCCTTCAGCTTTTGCGGCGCGCTTCAGTAGTCCTTTTTTTTACTTGCTTTTTTTTTTATTTTATAAATTTGGCCATTACTTTTAATTTCATTTTTATTCAGATTTAATCCTTGGCCTGATTGATTTCAACCTTTTCCGCAAATTCCTTATTTATTTATTTATTTTGTTTAGTTATTTACTTATTATTAATTCTTTATCTTTTTACAATTAAAAATATGGACTATTTGCAATCTTTTAAGTACACATTTTTTATTTAATTATTACTTCCGTGTTATTGTTGCATACGTTCCATTTATTTTTAAACATTTTCATGTCATGTTTGCTATTAAATCTCAAAAACAAAATCATAATAGTTGGCATATCTCATAATTCATACAATAAACCATATCGTCAAAATTTAACCAAATATGGAATCATAAGAACCCAAAACCTAATATTATATAACCAAAATTAAAACTAAATTCTTTAAATATATATATCATAAAAAAAATTTTGTGCTACCAAAATCCTTTTACCAAAAACTAAAATAACTAAACTGAAAATCACAAAAAAAAAATTAAAAAAAAATCAAAAGCATGCATATTCCAAAATTCTACCGTAAACATATCATTATGCAAACTTAAGAAACAATAAATAAATAAATAATACTTAATGAACCAAAAAAGTATTACCGAAAAGAAAATCAGAATTGCTAATCAACTATATCAAATTTTACTCAACTATATCAAAGTATTTTCTGAGGGTTAATCACCAAATCAATTAATACATCCAAAGTATATATTTTGATTTAAGCCTAATAATATTTGATATAAAACTTAACAAATCATAAATCAATGTCTATCATGTCAAATTATCAAAAAATAAATCAAGAACAAAACTAGATGCGGAACCGTACTTGAATTAATCAATTTCTTGAAATCTACTGTTCTTGCGGTTTTAACCTTCCAAATTAGCACATATGTATTCTAGAGAAGGTGGCTCTTTCTTTTATAAAGATGCAATATTAGAAAAGTTATCTTATGTGTAATTTGGGGACCATAACCCTAATACATCACTTTTGCATATTAACCCTAATTTCTAATCTGTTCATCATTAATTAGAAATTAGTTACTAGAATATCTACACATATTTGACACATACTTAATTTAATAACTAAAGCCCAATAAACCTTAACAAAATTAGATCACTTTTAATTTGGGATATCCTACTATGATTGTCGAAGCCATTTTTCATGTTAATAAAAAAATAGGAATCGACCTTAAAAAAATAAAAACGGGAGTCGCCACCAATCCCTTTTTAAAAAAATAAAATACATCATGCATATCTAATAGCAATTCACCATAACTATAAATTATATTAACAGTTACTACTAATAGATAAATTAAAGAAAGAATAACATAAAACAACAAGTGATACAAATAATAAAATAATTATACTAAAAATACAAATAATAAATGAATAAAAAAATAAAAAATATAAGATATAATGCAGTAAATAACCAAAGATAAAAAAAAAATATAAAACTTTACATGCATGTAAGATAAATAACAATATAGAATGAATTATAATATTGTAATTTAAGACATATGGCTTTAAATAAAATGATGTGGAATAAAAAAAATATGAATTATTTATAAAGAAAATGAATTAATATGCAAAAAAATGATGTGGAGTAATAAAAAATAATATATACATATATTCATAAAAAATAATAGTAAAATACATTGCTAAATAAATAAATATATAATTTTAAGTAAAACTATATTTATAATATAATAATCTAATACATATATATTTCATATAAGCAATATAAATAATATATGTTATATAATAAAATAAATTTTATACAAAATAAGATTTTAGAGGTATATATAATATAATATAAAAAAATTTTAAAAATGTATACATATAACCAATATACAAATTATAAATAATATATATAATATAAATAATATTAAACCAAATAAAATAATACATAGTAGTAATTACACACACATATATATATGTATAAAAGATATATGTAAAAAATACATACGAATTTATACTATTAATAGATTAATATACAAATAATAATAAAAATATAAAAATAATTCAATATAATATTAGAATAATTTAAAAAAAAAATAAAAAAAGGTTTTAAAAATAAATAAAGAAATAAGGATTAAATAGAAATAAAAATAAATATAAAAGGACTAAATTAAGACGCGCATCGCACTATAAGGACCCATTAGGCAATTATGCCTTCTTTCCAAAACGACGACGTTCTGACATTGGCCTTTAAGGAGCCCGAGGGTCAAATTGAAACAAAGTATAAGTTTTAGGGCTAATTTAATAAGAAGTAAAAATTTAAATTGGACTGAATTAAAAATAATAAAATAACGGAAGGACCAAAGAGGCAATTAGCCCTTTTAACAAAAACGCGCGGATCCTCCTCGGGTTTTCGGGTCAACGTGCGGATCCTCCCTGAATGACGTTGTTTTGTGCTTATTAACTTAAGTAAAAACGACGTTATTTCTTCTTGCTATATAAGCAAAAGGTCAGCCCAAAAAAAATTCATTTAAACATCCCTTTAAAAAAAATCAGAGCCCCCCCCAAAAAAATTCTCTCTGGCCTTCGGCCTGAGGCCAGGACTTCGGTGACGGGCCATCGCACGCATCGCCACACTCGCCACTGTAGACGGCGGCTGGAAGATAAAAACTTCTTCTTTTTAGCGCGAGTCGACAGGTAATCTCTTTTTACATTTTTAAATAGTTTTTATATATACAAAATGCATAGATCGAAGAAAAAAAATGAAAATGAACGAAATAGAAAAAATCACCTCTGCTGTTTTATTAATCTCTGTATATTTTCTGTGTATTCTTTCTATGTCTTTTACAATTCTATGTCTTCGTGTTCTCTAAGGTGGTGATGGTAGCCTCAAACCTTTTAGGTACTGTTACAAGAATTTTCTCTATAATCCTTGAATCTGCTAAAGATGAACCTAGCAACTTGACCTTATTGTCTATGTTAAGGAGCTTTTCAGAATACTCCTTGACTATCTTAGTCTCCTTCATCTTCTGCAACTCAAAATCACGTACAAGATTCAACACTTGCATCCCGCGAATTCTCTCGTCTCCCTCGTACTCAATCTTAAGATAATCCCATATCTCCTTTGCTGACTTTAGAGACATAATTCGCGTGAAAATAGTTGGTAAAACTACAACAAACAAACAAGCTTTTACCTTTGAATTTCCTTGTCTTCTTTTCTTTGTGTTTCAATTTGTGCCACGGGTGTTTTCGCAAAAGATCTAGGCCTCTAAGTAAGTCTCCATTCACACTGCCCAAATCTGATAATTATCTCCATCAAAAATAGGCGGCGCAATCAAAGAGAAGTTAATTTCAACTTCCATAATGTAGAAAACACTAACACATGTCCCTCAAGAAGAAAGCTCTGATTACCAATTGTTGGTATTTTATCAGAAAAGAAAACTAAAATGACGAAGAAAATTGAACTAAGAAGAACTTATTGAAAAGAGAAAACAATAAGTCAAGTAATTGAAATGAAAAAGGTACATTTTATCGAAATAAAACTAGTATTATATAGTAAACAAGTTAACAACTACAAACTAAAAATAGGCTACTAACATAATCATAATCTCTAAAAAATATCTCTGAAAAAGCTGAAACAAATCAAAGAGTTATGATTATATCTAAAATTATCTAGAATATGATAACTGAAGCAAATCTTCAACAGATATCAACCAAATCAGACTTCCACGTAGGTATATGAAGATAACTAGTGTACTACATCTCAATTTGTAGTAGTTTACCCTTTAAGTAATTAAATTACCTTCGGCAAAGGTGATCTTCTTGAAAGTTCCAGGGCCACCATCTCCTTAAAGGAGCTCCACACTCTTGATTGCTTGTGGGGCAACCTTGGGCATTTGGGTGTCCAGATCAACAGCAAAGGCCTTAAACGCCTTGGTAGGTGAGAGTGGGGTACTAACCTCTGCTTCTTTTGCGAAAACACCCGTTCTTCTCTTCCAATTATACAAACAATTTGATTAAACACACAGACAGAATTTATGAAGGATAGGATTTGAGTTTGAGGTGTGGGAAGAAATGAGAAACTAACATGCTATTTATATACTGCAATTTGAAGCTTAGCAATTTCATTTCTATTTTGCTTTCTTCATTGGGTAAGATCCATGGACAAAGAAGTAGTCAATAATACCAACATGCATAAAGAATTTCATAAAAAATAACGGCAGTTTGTAATTTCCATTTTTTTAATAGTTACAAGCCAAAGGTTATCTCTTGATTAGTAATTATTGAAATAAATACCTATTTGAATTGAGATTTTATTTAATTTTCTCTCCACTCTCCTAAGCTTTAGATTAGAAAATAATAATAAAACTAAAGATTTAGGAAACTGAAACAAGGGAGAAAGTAACCATTAAATTACAACTTGTGGATGGCTTGTGGAAACTAATGCTGTTTCAATTGCTGCTTCTTTGAGCAGAGCCATAATCCCATTCCTGGCGTGCTTTACAAATTGCAAATGTAGCGTTTGTTTTTCAAAGTTTTGATCGTTAGAAAAGTGGTTTTATTGTTGAATTAATTAGCTTAAGCATGCTTCTTTCAATGTTAAATTTATTTGTCTGATGCAACTACGGAAACTAAATCTTTGCTGGGATGGTGCCTTGCTCCTTTGCATAGCATCCACATCAGGGAGTGTATGTAAGAAGAGGCGAGAAGCAGGCTTTAAATAGCGCGATGCTTGACAGAGAAGAGTATACCTTTCTCGGCCTTTTGGCTAAGATCAAGTGTAGTATCTGTTCTTATCAGTTTAATATCTGATACGTGGGCCATTGGCTCACATGATATTAAATTTATTTTTTAAGGGGGAGAGTCCATCACAGTAGCTTGCTACTGGGGCTCTCGAGCGTCGCCCAGGCGTTGCACTATAGCTTGGGCCTGGCGCACTCCACCCAATTTTAGTTCCAAAGTTCTTATTTTTCTTGGATGTACGAAGTTATTGGCCAATTCTTATCAATGAATCAGCTCTGATAAAAAAAAAAAAAGATTCCCGGTCTTGTTTTTAAGTTCCAGGTATGGTGCTTTAAAGTTTTACAAATTAATGGTAAACTGGATTGTTGTTTATTCTTAGGGAATATAGTGAAAAAAAACCAGAATCAATTGAAAATCTAAATTCTCCACGTTGTGGACTTGATAGATTCAGTAAATAAATTGGATGTTTTTTATTTATTTATTACAGGCTTCACGCATTTCAGCTCAAGCTTCCTGGTAATCAGAATCACTATGAACTCTTTATTAACAATCTGAAGTTGAACCACCAACTTCAAAACTCAAAGCTAGTAGGGAGAAAAGACCAATAGCTTGATATTTGTTGAAGTGGATGATGCTATCATAGTAAGCATCAGGGTTTGCCAGGAGGTACGCTTCAATGGCCTTGAACATTCCCAATGCTTTTTCTTTGCCTATCTCGATCCCCTCTTCCTTGAGCTCAAACTCACCTATGGTGTAATACTTGCTACTAGTCTTGCATATAGATCCCCCATCCGGAGAGGCCTCTAATTTCGTCTCTTAAGTGATTTTCTCAAGCTTGATCATCAATGCATCGCCTTCAATCACACTGTAAATATACAGAGAAGTTTCTTTGTCTACTGCTTCAACCTTCTGCTTCATGTATTTGTTTGGCTTCCTGCATGAAGAAAATGTTGAATATCAACATCAGCTTGTTAGAAGAAGTATTTTGTTAATAGGGTAACATACTTGCCAAGTGTTACGAGTTTATATATAATTATCCCACATTGCTTAGAAAAATAATTATAGTGGCACATTGGGTTTACGTAAAGATTTATGTTGTAAATATTGTTTACACCAAATAAAATATTAAATTTTCTATTTGATTTTTAATTCTCTTTTTACTTTTTAAAGTTTTAAGAGTTGTTAAATTTTTGTTTAGTGATATCAGAGTTAGGTTGAATGAGTGAAACTTTTTTTAATATGTTATGTGGTTGCAGCTGTAATACTCCGGGCCCAGATTACAAAAATAAAACAAATTTAAACTAAAATAATATAAGTCTAGAGTCCATTTACAACAAATTACAAACTCAATTACAACCCAAATACAAGAAAACCCTAATGGCCCAAAAATCAAACTATTTTCAGCAAAAAAGAGAAGAAGAAACCCTAGCCTCATGCCACGTCGACGCTCCTCTGACACACCTGCCACCGCCACCAATGGCCACTGCACTGCCACTGTTACCTGCAACACGCAACAGAACAAACACGCAAGAAAGAAAAACAACAGAAAAAACAAAAAATAGAGACAGACCGTTTTGTAATTCGGCTATAAAAGCCACAACTGATACTTTGTATTTTTTTTATAGACACTAGAGAATCAAAAAAGAAAACAAAAAATTGCAAAAGGTGATTTACTCTTTTTATCTGTTGTTGTTGTTTTATTTTTTTTTAAAATAAAAGGAGGAATAAAAATAAAATAAAAATTTAAAATCTACCATACTTTTTCGAAATCCCACCACCTCGAGTGGAGGAGGATGCCGTCCCCGATGATGGACGGTTTTCTTTGGCGAGATGGCGGAGAAATCGTAGAGTTCCCTTCGGATCCGGTTTCTAAAGACCGGAGCGCTCAAAACGGGAGTTTTTGGTGAACTCCGGCCGCCGTGGCGGATGGACGGTGGCCCGATGGCCAGAGCCTAGGCGGGAGCTTGGAGAGGTTGAGAGAGTTTTTTTAGTTTTTTTAGTTTTTTTAGAAAGGATTGGAAGAGAATGAATTTTTTTTTTAAAATTAGCTTTTATAAGCTCATTAAACGACGTTGTTTAGGGTGGCTACAATAGCCCCAAAACGGCGTCGTTTCATCCTTGACCCGCGCTCCTACCCGACCCACTCTAGAGGATCCGCGCGTTTTCAACTTTTGGTATATTTGCGCGATCAGCCCTTCAGCTTTTGCGGCGCGCTTTAGTAGTCCTTTTTTTTACTTGCTTTTTTTATTTTATAAATTTGGCCATTACTTTTAATTTCATTTTTATTCTGATTTAATCCCTGGCCTGTTTGATTTCAACCTTTTTCGCAAATTCCTTATTTATTTATTTATTTTGTTTAGTTGTTTATTTATTATTAATTCTTTACCTTTTTATAGTTAAAAATATGGACTATTTGCAATTTTTAAGTACACATTTTTTATTTTATTATTACTTTCGTGTTATTGTTGCATTGTTCCATTTATTATTAAACGTTTTCATGTCATGTTTGCTATTATTTTAATCATGCGTTTTTCATTTCATTGCCTTATTTATTTATCGCGATCTGATTATTAATATTGTATTAATCTTTGTGATACATCATTATTATTATTATATTTTATCATATATTGTATGTTATTATTAAATATTACATTAACTTTTACACAAATACGTAAAAAAAAGATTTTTTAAAAATAAGGTGATGTTTCATACTTGAGAGATACGAGAAACCATACCCTAACTTATGAGTTTTCGATTTTCTCGTTGAACTTAAATAATTGAATGTTCTTTTAGAATTAAAATATAAAAGATTTCAAATAAAAAAGAAAGGCAAGCTTATTCTCAAAGGTTCAAGGTGTGGTGTCCTAACTTACGGGATGTGACATCTTGTTATCATGAGACGAAAGGGTCTTTAACGTTTGTTTCGATTTATTCAAGCGGTTTTTAAGTAAAATTAACATTAATACAAAGAGGGATCGTATTTTAAATTTTTTCGAGTTTTCAACTTTCGACACTAAATACATCAAGTAATCAACCAGGTACCAATTTTAGGAGTCACGAGGGTGCTAATCCTTCCTCGTGCGTAACCGACTCTCGAACCCATTTTTTGGATTTTGTAGACCAAATATTAATGTTTTAGTAAATCAAACCTTTATTAAGACGATCAAATCATGAAGTGATCCGATCACACCTCATAAAAAAGGATTGGTGGTGACTCCCATTTTCATTTTAAAATAAAAAGTCGATTTCAAAAAAATGGTTTCGACAGCTTGAAGACTCCACCGGGGACCCAATAAGAGAGTCAAGCCGCAAATTGATTATTTTCTTTTTTTGTCAAAAATTAAAAATCTGATTTAAATTTACGATCCTTTCGTTGCATTTCATCCGTCATTTTTGTGGTCTTTGTCATAATATGTTTGCTTTATTGGTTTGAGCCTTTTGATATATCTTCGCATATTGCATCGAATAAATCGGTCGATTTTACCCTTTTAAGTGGGAGTGACAAACTATTCCTTCATGAGGTCTTCACCTTCGTATAGGATAGTGGATCGCTTTCGGGATACATCCGTACCTATGTCTTTGTGAGATCTTCATCTCCGTATAGCCATAAGGAGATGTATTCCTCTGAATTGAACTTGGTTCGTATGAGCCTATAATAGGTGAAGATCGAGGAATCTATTGGTTCAGGTACCCATATTTTAGAACCAAATCGTATATAATGAGCCCCTAGGTAGAACCATGCCGAACCCTAGTGTTTACCCAAATAGGTGCTTTATTTATTATTTTTCGTTTGCTTTGAATTCTAGCTTTATGTATAATACTGACTTGTTTTGTTTTGTTTTGACTGTGATTGCATGGCATTTTCATCATAAAAAAGGTGTTGATTCACGTTCAGTTATTAAATAGAGAGCTTGCCATGGAAAGGGGATTTCTTAATAAAATGGAAGATAATGCAGCTGTTCGAATATGGTCCAAGAAAATGCAATTAGAGAAGGGTGATAGTCTAATGGAAGGGTATGTGTCAGAATTGTTGGATTTCACCCGCATCAGTGTGACTCAGAATAGCCTCCAAGAGCTGTAAGAGATATGGGACCAATGGGACGACGAAATCAAGCAGCTATTTTATTGTAACTATGGTGATTTGCCCTATCTACTCGATATCAAAATAGACAAGCACTTATTCCGAGCTCTCGCCCAGTATTGGAAACTCACTTACAGATGCTTTACTTTTGGAAAAGTAGATTTGGTGCCTACTATGGAGGAGTACACAACTTTGCTTCGTTGCCCGAGGATTCAAGTCGACAAAGCCTATTCTCGAGCCGTCAACGTCCCGACTTTCTTAAAGAAGCTAATGAGCATCACGGGGATGAGTGAGCAATGGCTCACGGCTTGGATCAAGCAAAAAGGAGATAGTAAATGTATCCATTGGAAAAATTTGCGAGATTTGATTTTGGCACATCCGAACACGAAGAAAAGAGTCGATGTCTTCGCATTGAGTATCTAGGGGCTAGTAATCTTCCCCAAAGCACTAGGGCATATAGATGAGGTAGTTTCAGATTTATTTGACCGGCTTGACAAAGGGGTCGCCCTCGTTCTGGCAATCTTAGTCGAAACCTTCAGATCTTTGAGTGCATGCCGAAGATTGGGTGAATGAAGGTTCATTGGGTGTGCGCAACTCTTGTTAGCATGGTTTCATAGCCACTTTTGGAAGGTAAAAAAAAGTTTCTTATCGAGTATTCTCTGAGAATTACTCTCCTTTGAAAGAATTAGTGGCTACACCGAGGGGAGACGATATTTCAGAAGAAAAGTGGATTGCGATTTTCCAGACGAGGATGTCGAATGGAGAGCCCATTAGATTATCCCCGATGAGATTCTATACCGATGTGAAGACTTTGACTGGGTTCCTCTACTTGGGAATTGGGGAGATGTTGGATATGCTCCTTTGCTCGTATTGAGACAGTATAGATCGAGGCAGTTCATACCAGCGACGTAAGGGTTGGCTCAGTGTGAGTTTTCATACAATGGTGATAATTACAAGAAGAAGGTTCATAAAATATTGAACATTTGAAACCAAACCCACAGAATGAAAATATTTACCACAAGTCTGATGACAACCCCCGAATATAGTTGGTGGTGAGGTAAAATAGTCAATGACAACATCCTTATGCCCAGTCAAGAAAACACTCGACGAATAGAAGAGCACCTACAAGTGATCCCGTCTAAGCTAGAGATCATCAAGAAAAATTTTGAAAAAAAGGAGTTTGGAGCTGGGAAGGAATATAGAACAGTTGGAAGAAGAAAAGATGCAGCTAGGATTAAACGTTGACATCCAGAAGCTAGAGGCCGATAAATTGAGAAAAGAAAAGAACAAGGCCGAATAAGATTTGGACAGTCTAAAAATGGATTATAAGAAGCTGCGTTTGTCGATAAGAATTGCTGATTTGGGTAAAACATTGGAGCAATGGCGGAAAGAGATCAAAGAGGAAAGGATTAGAGCCAATTAGTGGGAGAAGAAATTCCAAGATGCTCGAGTTCGAGAAGATGCTCTAGAAAGAAGTTTGTCAGAAAGCTGAAATGAAAAGATTGGATTAAAAGCCCAAGTAGCAGAATTAGAAAGATCACTTCATCAGTATCGTAGTCGCAACTCTGTAATTAAGTTAAAGGCAGCCTGAGTAAGATCGAAGAGTTGAAGGGAAAGAAGGAGAGCTCGAGATCGCACTGCAAATTGTGAACTTTGAGTTGAGTTTCTTGAAACGAATAACGAATACTGGAAAGAGCAGGTCCAACATTCTCAAGGTCAGGTTAGGGATAGAGACTACATCATGGGCGAAGTTGTGGCTCAAGTATGAGAAGTGGCCAATCATTTGCAAACCTTAGCAGTTCAAGCCAACATGCTGAGCTTAAAATATGAATCAGAATCGGATCGAGGCCGAGAATTAGCTTGCAAATTGTGAACTTTGAGTTGAGTTTCTTGAAACAAATAACGAACACTGGAAAGAGCAGGTCCAACATTCTCAAGGTCAGGTTAGGGATAGAGACTACATCATGGGCGAAGTTGTGGCTCAAGTACGAGAAGTGGCCAATCATTGGCAAACCTTAGTAGTTCAAGCCGACATGCTGAGCTTAAAATACGAATCAGAATCGGATCGAGGCCGAGAATTAGCTTGGCTTCTTAGGAAAGTTAAGGTTTTGAGTATTAGGGCAAAGCCGTATATGTAATTCGTTTTATGTAAAAAAAATTATTTTCTAGTAAAGTTGTTTTAATGGAATTGAATCAGCATCAATGCCTTTTTTTGCATTCTTTCATCTGCATTACATTTCATCATATGCATCAAGTTTCATAAAAAGACCCTAATTAATTAAAATTATGACAATTACCCTAGAAACCAACGAAAGTCTACCAACTAAAAATCGCTACGGTACCCGCCACAAAACCAAAGCAATGGACCAAAGGTTAGAGAGATTTTAACAAATGCAAAGAGATATGCAAGATCAATTGCAAGCACAGATGCAAGGACAATTAGCCAAAATTCAACAAGACATGAGGGATCAACTGAAAAAATCTCAAAGAAGTATCATAAGCCAATTGACGTAGTTACTCGCTGGAGGACATGAAAAAGGGAAGAGTGTTGCGGTTAACTCAGAGGATGATAATGAAGACCCTACCTATCCCTTAGGTTTTACCCCGATAAATGTCCAGACCCAATCATAGTCATACCCACGAAGGGCACCCGTTACTATCAGACCCCAACAATATCAGGCCAGTACCTCGGCACCAACGAACTACCCGACGAGTTGAGGCTCCAATCCGGGGGATAATCCAACCAATCCCGTTGTTCCTGATTTAGATGATATGGAAAAAATGAAAAAAAACAAGAGTGGAACTTCCAAAGCAACTTGAAGATCGGTGCAAATGGTTTGAAGAAAAATTTAGAGCAATGGAAAACGCTGATTATCATTGCGAAATTGATGCTAAGGACTTGAGTTTGGTCCCAGATCTAGTGCTCCCTCCAAAGTTCAAAACTCCAGAGTTTGAAAAGTATAATGAGACTAGCTGTCCTGAAGCTCACATCACGATGTTTTGTCGAAGGATGACAGGATACGTTAATAATGACTAATTATTAATTCCTTACTTCCAAGATAGTCCGATCGGGTTAGCAACCAAATGGTACAACCAACTGAACCATGCCAAAATCAATTCATGGAAAGACCTAGCACAAACTTTTATGAAGCAATAT
Organism: Gossypium australe; assembly: GCA_005393395.2. NCBI lineage: Eukaryota > Viridiplantae > Streptophyta > Magnoliopsida > Malvales > Malvaceae > Gossypium > Gossypium australe. The sequence continues at coordinate 143,688,520 of CM016616.1, read as the reverse complement.
AGTCATGTGACGGACATGACACCCGACAAATTCACGTTGCAGAATATGGAGAAGAAGCAAAGTGAGAGCTTCAGGCAATATGCCCAAAGATTGAAAGAGGTGGCAACGCAAGTCTAGCCACCTCTTTTGGAGAAAGAAACCACAATGCTTTTCGTCAATACTTTAAAAGTCTCACTTATCAACCATATGTTGGGAAGCACTACTAAGAGCTTCTCGGATATAGTAATGTCTGATGAAATGATTGAAAACGCGGTGAGAAGTGGTAAGATAGACACGGGGGAAAGCGCCAAAAGATTAGCCCCGAGGAAGAAGGAAAATGAGGTGAATAATGCAAGCATATATAACAAGGGTTATTCAAAACTAATAACTGTAGGCTAGCCAAGGACAGTAACTACTAGCCATCAAGGCCCCCAAGGCAAGAATCCAACCCAAGGCCAAATATAGAAAGGCTCTAGTTCACACCCATCCCGTTGACATATAAGAAGCTGTATCAGAGTCTGTTTGATGCACATGTGGTATCCCCTTTTCTACTTGAAACCTATGCAACCTTTATTCCTCAAATGGTATGACGCGAATGCTCAATGCGAGTACCACGCAGGAATCACGGGACACTCAATCGAGAACTGCACCGCTTTTAAAATTTTAATTGAAAGGTTCATCAAGATGGGCATTGTGAAGTTCGATGATCCATCGAGACCTAATGTGACAGGAAATTCGTTACCTAGTCATTCTGATAAAAGGGTAAACGCGATAATTAAGAGTAGAGGGAAGAAAACCAAGATGAATGTAGCGGAACTGAAAGCCCCTCTAAAATGGGTTTGGAAGAAAATGGTAGAAGGAGGATTAATCAAACAAGATTCAGAGGAGAGACCCGAAAGGATGAGGAACTACTGTGAGTTCCATGTTGAAGAAGGTCATGAGATCCAGAAGTACATTGAATTTGGGGCCCTAGTGCAAAATCTGATGGATAATAAGAAGATAGAATTCTTTGAATATGCCAAAGGCTCGGAAGGAGAAGATGTATGCGCATCAGAAGAAGGGTCAACAGAGAAGGTCTATAAAGTCAACCACCTAGTGGTTATTATTTCATGACCAAAAAGCAATGAATCCAGAGTACAAATTGCACCAAGGGTCATAATCTAGAAACATGTAGCCTTTCCCTACAAAGACAGTAAGAGGGTTCCTGGAATTATGACTGCAACGTGACGATCCCGGGAGAGGAGAACCTGGTTAGCACTTCAAAAGAGGGCCAGGATGTGGGTTTCTACACACGCAGTGGAAGGCACTATGATCCCGCAAATACAAGAGCCGAGCCCGTTAAAGGAAAAGCCTCAGTGGTTGAACAAAAGAAAGAGAAGACAGCCAGACTTGAATTGCCTGTTAATGAGTCGGTAACTGAGAAAGAGAGTAAGGAATTCTTGAAATTCCTAAAGCACAGCGAGTATAGTGTTGTAGAACAACTACACAAGTAGCCAGCTCGCATATCTATACTAGCTTTACTCTTAAGCTTAGAGACACATTGTAGCGCATTGATTAAAGTGTTGAACAAAACTTATGTCGTTAAGGATATCTCTGAAAACAAGCTGGATCATCTAGTCAATAACATAAGCACCGATAATTTAATCTTTTTTAATGATGATGAAATACCACCAGGAGGCATGGGATTTACGAAGACCTTACATATCACTACCCGTTGCAAAGGATATACATTGCCAGGGGTGCTAATTGATAATGGATCTGCACTTAATGTCTTGCCCTTATCCACATTGAATAGGTTGCATGTGGATAGCTCTCATATGAAGACGTGTCAAAACATAGTGAGAGCATTCGATGGTACTGAAAGGAGAGTGATGGGAAGAACTGAGATACCCTTTTTGATTGGTCCAAACATGTATGAGGTAGACTTTTTCGTGATAGACATCAAGCCTTCTTATAATTGCTTGTTGGAGAGGCCTTGGATTCACTCAGCAAGGGCTGTGCCATCGTCACTGCACCAAAAGCTAAAGTTGGTAACAGAGGGTCGACTGGTAACGATAAACACAGAAAAAGACATTATTGCTTTTGTAACCAGTGACGCGCCATACATAAGGGCAGACGATGAAGCGATAGAATGTTCTTTTTGATCGCTGAAATTTGTGAGTGAACCTTTATTGTTGAAGGGAATAAGATCCCGATGCCCAAAATATCCAAAACTACGAAAATGGGCCTGCAGCTGACAGTTGGGAAAGGAGCCTTACCCGAAAAAAGGACTCAAAAAATACCTATAAGGAAGGGTTGAGGCACCAATGCTAGGGGAAAAAGGAGACCGCTTTGGCTTAGGATACAAGCCAGATGCCAGGCAAAAGATGAGGGAGTTGGAGAAGAAACAAGAAAGAAGAATAGCGCGACTAAGTGGAGGAGAGGTCAAATGGGAACCAATGACCTTTCCCCATATATCCAAAACATTCATATCAGGAGGAACTATTCACCTTGAATAGAAGATGTCAAGAAAAGAGACTGCAGATGAAATGTTGGGAAATCTGAACATCAACGCCATATCCGAAGAAGGAATTGGGGAAGAGAATTTATCGGGCACCTGTCCTTATGTACCTGAAAGTGTTCTGAACAATTAGACTGCGGAAGAGATTCCTGTATTTTTTAGAGCTAATTCAGAGTAATGTTCAAGACACGCTTATTGCTCTAACCCTAGGAGCAATAAGAATCCTTTTGTGAAATAGGCTTATGTCTAACGTCTTTATTTTAATAAAATGCATCTTTACGTATCATCTTGAGCAAATATTCTTTTATTCTTTCCACTTCATTCATAATCATACCATACAGATAATTATTCTTAGATTCTTTTGTTCTTTGGATCTTCCTTCATCCCTATAATAGATCTCCAGATATCAATAATATGAGCGACGCTACTACTGACTCAGAGTCTCCTTTTGAGCAAGATATGTGCATGGAGGATTCTCAGGATTTCGAAGATGATCGAAACTGTAACCTATCTCCTAATTTGTTGAGGATGGTAGAACAAGATGAGAAGCAAATCCTACCTTGCAAAGAGTTAGTGAAAATTGTAAGCTTAGGAAAGGAAAAAGAGGTTAAGATTGGAGCTTGCATTGCTGCAGAGACAAAACGAGACCTCATTGACTTACTCCAAGAATTCAAAGACGTCTTGGCATGGTCATATTAAAACATGCCTGGGTTAAGTACTGATATCGTGGTACACCAACTCCCCATAAAGGAAGAATGTGAGCCAGTTCAACAGAAGCTCCGAAGGATGAGGCCTGATGTCTTGCTGAAAATAAAAGAAAAGGTCAAAAAGTAATTTGATACTGGTTTCTTACAAGTGGTTAAATACTCAGAATGGGTAGCCAATATTATCCCCGTCCCTAAAAAAGATGAGAAAGTACGAATGTGCATAGACTACAGAGATTTGAACAAAGCCAGCTCGAAAGAAAATTTCCCATTGCCTCATATCAACACCTTAGTGGACAACATGGTAGGTTACTCACAGTTCTCTTTCATGAATGATTTCTCGGGATACAACCAGATAAAGATGCATCCTGAATACATGGAGAAGACCACATTCATGACCATGTGGGGAACATTTTGTTATAAGGTGATGCCATTTGGATTGAAAAATGTAGGAGCAACGTATCAAAGAGCCATGGTAACCTTGTTTCATGACTTGATGCACAAAGAAATTAAAGTTTATGTCAACGACATGATTGCAAAATCCAGAACAGAAAAGGAGCATGTGCAAGTCTTAAGAAAATTGTACTTAAGGTTGAGAAAATTCCAGTTAAAGCTCAATCTAGCAAAATCTACCTTCGGGGCTAGGTCGGGAAAGTTACTAGGATTCGTGGTCAGTAAAAAAGGGATTGAGATTGACCCAGATAAAGTTAAGGCTATACAGGAGCTACCTCCGTCGCGTATCTAAAAAGAAGTTTGAAGTTTCTTAGGGAGGTTAAATTACATCGCTCGTTTTATTTCACAACTAACGGAGAAATGTGACCTCATATTCCGTCTCCTTAAGAAACACAATCTAGGTGTATGGGATGAGGTGTACCAGAAAACTTTTGACAAGGTCAAACATTACTTATCTAATGCCCCTATGCTGATGCCACGCAGTCCAAATAAATCACTGATACTATATTTGGCAGTATTTGAAAATTCTATGGGATTCGTACTGGGCCAACATGATGAGTCAGGAAGAAAAGAAAGAGCGATATACTATCTCAATAAGAAATTTACTAAATGTGGGACAAGATATTCGCCAATCGAGAAGTTGTGTTGTGCCTTGATTTGGACAACCCGAAGACTGAGACAGTACATATTGTACCACACAACTTGGCTCATCTTAAAATTGGACCTTTTAAAGTACATGATGGAAGAATGGCCCAGTGGCAAATTCTGCTTTCCGAGTTTGATATAGTCTATGTGAATCAGAAGGCTATAAAAGGGAGCGCAATAGCAGATTTTCTGGCCAGTAGAGCTCTAGAAGATTACGAGCCTTTGAATTTTGATTTCCCGAATGAAGATCTAATGTATGTTGCAACCACTGAAGAAGACTCTCAATAAGGTCATCCTTGGAAACTAAACTTCGACGGACCCTCAAACGTTGTGGGTAATGAAATCGGGCAGTCCTAATATCCCTAAACGGAGATCATTATCCCTTTACTAGTAAATTGGATTTTGATTGCACAAATAATGTGGCAGAATACGAAGCATTCATCATGGGCATCTGTGCAGCCATAGAACGCAAAATCAAAGTACTAGAGGTATATGGGGATTCTACATTAGTAATCTATCAAGTCAAAGGTGAATGGGAGACGAGAGACCCCAAATTAATCAATTATCAAAGGCTAGTTCTTGAATTAATTGAGGAGTTTGATAACATCACCTTCTACTATCTTCTACGAAATGAAAACCAGATGGCCGACAACTTAGCTACTTTAACTTCCATGATCAAAGTAAATAAACAAGAGGATGTAAAACCTATCCAGATGAGTATTTATGAGGCTCCGACTCATTGTTACAATGTTGAGGAAGAAGAAAAGGATGATCACCCTTAGTACCACGGTATATTGCGATATGTGAAAAATCATGAATACCCTGACCAAGCAATTGTGAATGATAAAATGACGTTGAGACGACTGGCCAATGACTATGTTTTAGATAGGGAGATCCTATACAAAAAAAGAAAGGATCAGGTGCTACTAATATGTGTGGACGCAGTAGAGGCTAAAAAAATCTTGGAAGAAGTCCATGAGGGTGTCTATGGAACACATGCCAATGGTTTTGCAATGGCCAGATAGATCATGAGATTCGGGTATTATCGATCCACCATAGAAGGGGATTGTGTCAGTTATGCTAAGAGATGCCATAAGTGCCAAATTTTTGGAGACAAAATTCATGTGCCTCCTTCACCTTTTCATGTTATGACTTCCCTATGGCCTTTCTCTACGTAGGGCATGGATGTCATTAGGCTGATCTCACCAAAAGCTTTTAATGGGCACCAATTCATCTTCGTGGTCATTGATTACTTTACCAAGTGGATAAAAGCCACTTCTTATGCCAAAGTCACAAAGTCAGCAGTCAGCAAATTCTTAAAGAAAGAGATCATATGTCAGTATGGGATGCCAAAAAGAATTATATCTGATAATGCATTGAATTTGAACAACAACACGATAGCGGAGGTCTATAGTCAATTTAAGATCAAACACCACAACTCGTCACCATATCGCCTAAAAATTAATGGTACGGTGAAGGTAGCCAATAAGAACATTAAGAAGATCGGGGGAAAATGACTGAGACTTATAAAGATTGGCATGAGAAGTTACCATTTGCCCTCTATGCCTATCGAATGTCTATTAAAACTTCCACCAGGGGAACGCCTTTCTCTTTAGTTTATGGAATGGAAGTGGTTTTGCCCATTGAAGTCGAGATTCATTCCCTCCGAGTTTTGTCAAAACTAAAGTTAGATGAAGTAGAATGGATTCAATCTCGATATGATCAGTTGATCTTGATTGTAGAAAAGAGGCTAAGGGTTATTCGTCATGATCAGATGTACCAAAAGCGAATAATGCGAGCTTATGACAAAAAAGTTCACCCCAGATAATTCCACGAGGGGGACCTGGTATTGAAAAATATCCTTCCCATACAAAAAAACTTTAGAGAAAAGTGGATGCCAAACTGGGAGAGACCTTATGTGGTAAAGAAGGCATTTTCTAGAGGAGCTCTAATTTTGATCGAGCAAAAACTTACCTAATCCTGTGAATTCTGATTCAGTTAAGAAATACTTCACCTAAAAAAAAGAAGAAAAAGAAAAAAAAAATGAGAAGCCAAGGCGAAAACCCGCAAAGGGCGCCTTGAGACCAAAGGGGTTTTGAGTTGAAAACCCAGAAAATGGCAACTCAAATTTTGATTGAAGATTGAACATGTGATGGTAGGGTCTTCTCAAAAGGAAGAATGTTACGTCATGGGGCATCAACGAAGTACTTTGGATCTCCTAAACACATATCAGGCTCAAAATGGTCATCATCGAGTTTGCTCAGAGAAGCTCATACTGCAATATCTGGGGCACCTATTCTTATCTTACTCATTTTTTATTCTAGCAATATTTGTTATTTTGATTAATCCATTCATTTTGAGCTTTGCTCCCAATAAATTTCAATCTTGTCTATTTCTACAATCTTTTTCAAGCATTTTTACATTGAAATAACGATTAATGGACTAATAATATTCAAGTAAAAGGAGTTCTGCATATTGCTCTGAAAGGTTTTCTAAATAGTACAAGGATTTGCAACAGGACCACTAGTCAAAATTAACCAAATTTAAGAGTTGGAAATATTTGGGAAAGAATAATCTAAATTGTGATTATTTCTTCGGGTTTTCTGTCAAAGATACCAGCTGAATAAGAAGGCAGGGTAATGCGTTAGTGATTGAACCTTGATGAACGACGAGCAATGTCAACCTTCAGCATTAAAAGGGGATCATTCTCGAAAAGATGACATTCTGCATTCATGCAAACATCATTCATACACATCTAGTTAGGAGCATTTGATTTATCTTGATCATAACATCCTAATTGCTTGGCAAATGTAGAAGCCCAGTTACAGATTCCAAACACAGACCCAAATTAAATGCCCAAAACACCCTGGCCCAAAAAAATGAACTAACCCTAAACAGACCAAACCCCTTAACCCATTTACACCAAAACCGAATACCCGTTGGCCCAATGGCCCAAATCTAAACTAATAGTTCCTGGAACCCTAAGGAACCTAGCGCCGTAGCCTCTTCTGCCCGGACTGTTCAGCTTCTGACCATTGACCGCTGATCGTTTGACTTCTGCGCACCCTGCCACTGACGAAATCTGCGGGCCACTGAACCTGGCATCGGTCCCATCTCCACCGCCAACAACTTGCGTCGAGAACCTGCAAACATTAAAAACAAGAGGACAGAACAAGGAAAAGGGAGAAAATTTATTCTAGAAATGGCTATAAAAAGCCAATCGAAAAATGTACAAGGATCTTTTTTTCCCTTCTTTTGATTAATGCAAAAAACCAGAGATTAACAATGTCATAAGAGTAGATCCTCAAACGCAAAAAACAGATTCACATATCAAACACAAATCCAGAGATTCCAGACGAAAAGTAAGGAAAATACAGAATAGAGTAAGGATTTCACAAGAAATTCGGATATTTCGTTTTATTCTTCATTTCTTTTCCTTTTTGAAACCAATACTCAGACAAAATCCATTTTTAACTATACATATATACATACATACTTTAAAAAAAGGAGAATAGAAGAAACTCCCTAAAAACGTCGGAAAAAGGCTGACTCTTCAACTTCTGGCCGCCGCGTGTGGCGGCGTCGACGGCGGCGCGTGACAGGGAATGAGACGAAATCTCACCGGTGCTCGGGCCCTCTAGAGAGAAACAGGGACCCTTTTTTTTCTTTTTTGAAACTGGAAGCAGGACAAATGATTTCTTTTCAGATTTTCGGGCCTTAAATAGCCCCTCAAAACGACGTCGTTTTGGGGTTGGCTTTTAATGCCCAAAACGACGTCGTTTGGCCAGAGACCCACACGCGCGACCCAACTCGACTGAAGGATCCGCGTGTTTTCGTCGATTGGGCTAATTGTGCTTTCGGTCCTTCCGCATTTTTTGGCTTTTAAAATCAAGTTTTCTGTTATTACAATTTTGGCCCAGAAATTTCGTGGGGTTGTGACTCGATCCTTTTTTAAACGCTGCGTTTTACTATTTGGGAAAATTGCGCTCCTCGTCCCCAGAATTTCGCGCGCATCGCTATTTCGTCCCTTTATTGCTTATATTGTCTAATTTGGCTCCTTTATTTCTATTTTAATTTCGATTTGGCCCATTGGTTAAATTATTTTGCAATTTCATTTGTTATTGCAATTATTTTATTATTTATATTATTATTATAATTACCTTATTTTTATTCCGTAGTACCTCTATTATTACTATTATTACATTATAATTTTATATATATATATAGTTACTTTGTTTATTCTTTTATATACGTCCTATTATTTATTTCTTAAATCACTATTACTATTATCAACATTATTATTATTTTTATCATTTTATAAATATATATATATATATATATACATTTTTTGATATTATTAGTTTACTACTGCTACATCATTATGTATGTACTTTACTATTTGTTCATCATAATTACTATTATCATTATATTTATACATATATAAACGTAATTTTTATATATTATTATTGGTTTACTATTACTATATTATTATATGTATTTTACTATTTATTATTATCGTCATTGTTCTATTATCTCTATTTTATCATTATTATATTTCTTATTTATTAGTGCTATCGCTACCATTTTACTATAGTTTTATACTAAGACTATATGTGTTACCCACATTAATATAATATTAGATATCGTTATATATTACTATTATTACATGTCTTTATTTATTTATTCGTGGTTTATGCGATATCTATATCTTATCTTGCTCATTTATTTTCAAACTTCATAACATTATTTTATTAACGTATTTATACGGTCATATCATATTCTTCACGTTGTTACTCATCATATTAACCTTTATTCGATACATTAATTTTAAAAGGGATCGATATTCTGTGTTTAGAAGTTCGAGGAATCGTGCCCAATCGTGCTGAGTTTCGATTCCCCGTTCATCTAAACGACTAAGTATCGTTCTAAGATTTTGATCGTGTTTTCCGAAATAAGCAATATTGCGTGTTTGGACATTCAAAGAATCGTGCCCAATTGTGCTGGGTTTCGGTTTTTGGTTTGGCCACATAGCGAGATACCCTTTTTAAAATCACAGCGTATGAATTTTGGAAGTCATGAAATGATCTTGGTATCGGGGATTGAAACGTTGTATCCTATCGTGCAGGATGTGATATTTCATCTTTTGGAACAAGAGAATTTCGATATACAAATCCAAGTCATCCAAACATTTTCCAAAAAGGATTCGTATTTCAAATTTTCAACTTTCGACAATAAGACACTGAATAATCAATTAGGTACCAAGTTTGGGCATGACGAGGGTGCTAATCCTTCCTCGCACGTAACCGACTCCCGAACCCATTTTCTCAAATTTCGTAGACCAAAAACACGGTTTTAGTAAACCCAAACGTTTTATTAAAACAAAGGTGATCCGATCACACCAAATAAAGATCGGTGGCGACTCCCACTTTTAAAAAAAAACCAAAGTCGATCCCCGTTTTCCAAAAAAAGGGTCACGACAACATAAATATAGGCCCATGAAACGAATTCTACAGCTCATGTTTCCCAAAGAACGGTATAACAGATCAGTAGAAACCAAAAATCCTATAACCCTGAAGTTACAGTGGGACAGATTGAAGTCATCGTGGCGAATCCTATCTCCCTGAAGTTGCAGTGGAGCAGATTAAAGCCACAAATCTTATCTCCCTAAAGTTACAGTGGAGCAGATTGAAGATAGCAAATCTTATCTCTCTAAAGTTGCAGTAGAGTAGATTAAAGCTATAAACCTTATCTCTCTGAAGTTGTAGTGGAGCAGGTTGAAGTTCCAAATTTTATCTCCTTAAAGTTGCAGTAGAGCAGGTTGAAGTTACAAACCTTATCTCCCTGAAGTTTTAGTGGAGCAGGTTGAAGTTACGAACCTTATCTCCCTGAAGTTGCAGTGGAGCAGATTGAAGTTACAAATCTTATCTCCCTGAAGTTGCGGTGGAGCAGATTGAAGATAGCGAATCTTATTTCCCTGAAGTTACAGTGGAACAGATTAAAGCTACAAACCACAAATCTTATCTTCCTAAAGTTGCAGAGAAAAAGATTTAAGATACAAGTCTCATCTCTCTGAAGTTGCAGTGGAGCATATTAAAGCTACAAGTCTAATCTCCCTGAAGTTACAGTGGAGTAGATCGAAGCACTAATTCCTATACCCCTGAAGATGCAGTGGGATGGAATGAGGCTACTCGAAGAAGAGAAGCACCAAAGAAGTCAAGATTCGGCAAGACTAGGCAAAATTGGCCCTTTTTAAAGTCTTTGCTCCATTCTCGTTACACGACAATGAGTAAAGAGGGGTAGCTGTAATAGGCCAATTTAGCCCAGGATCATATTACAAAAATAAAACAATTTTAAACTAAAATAATTAAAGTCTAGAGCCCATTTACAACAAATTACAAACCCAATTACAGCCCAAATACAAGAAAACCCTAATGGCCCAAAAACTAAACTATTTTCAGCAAAAAAGAGAAGAAAAAACCCTAGCCACATGCCACGTCGGCGCTCCTCTCCGGATGCCTCTGACACACCTGCCACCGCCACCATCGGCACTCTACTGCCACTGTCACCTGCAACATGCAACTGAATAAACACGCAAGAAAGAAAAGTAAAAGAAAAAAACAAAAAATAGAGACGAACCGTTTTGTAATTCGGCTATAAAAGCCACAACTGATACTTTGTATTTTTTTTTTTACAGACACTAAAGAATCAAAAAAGAAAAAAAATTGCAAAAGGTGATTTACTCTTTTTATTTGTTGTTGTTCTTTTATTTTTTTTACTTTTTTTTTAAATAAAAGGAGGCAAAAAGATAAAATAAAAATTTAAAATCTACCATACTTTTTCGGAATCCCACCGCTGCGAGTGGAGGAGGATGTCGTCCTCGATGATGGACAGTTTTCTTCGGCGAGATGATGGAGAAACCATAGAGTTCCCTTCGAATTTTACTATTTTTGGTTGAGTTTTAAGAAAAATTTCCCTCGGATCCAGTTTCTAAGGACCGGAGCACTCAAAGCGGGATTTTTTGGTGAACTCCGGCCGCCGTGGCGAATGGACGGTGGCTAGATGGCCAGAGCCTAGGCTGGAGCTTGGAGAGGTTGAGGGAGTTTGAGAGAATTTTTAGTTTTTTTAGAAAGGATTGGAAGAGAATGAAATTTAAAAAAAAAAATTAGCTTTTATAGGCTCATTAAGCGACGTCGTTTAGGGCTTGCTACAATAGCCCCGAAACGGCGTCGTTTCACCCTTAACCCACGCGCCGACCTGACCCGCTCCAGAGGATCCGAGCGTTTTCAACTTTTGGTATATTTGCGCGATCAGCCCTTCAGCTTTTGCGACGCGGTTCAGTAGTCTTTTTTTACTTACTTTTTTTATTTTATAAATTTGGTCATTGAATTTTTCGCGCATTTCAATTTAGTCCCTGGCTCGCTAATCTCCTGGATAAGGGACGCGTGTCCAGAGGATTGGGTTTTTTTCTCATTTGTCCTTGCTGGTTTTCGCGCCTTATATTTTAGTCTTTATTTATTTATTTTATCATAATTTTTACTTTTAATTTCATTTTTTTCTGATTTAGTCCCTAGCCTGTTTGATTTCAACCTTTTCCGCAAATTCCTTATTTATTTATTTATTTATTTTGTTTAGTTATTTATTTATTATTAATTATTTATCTTTTTACACTTAAAAATATGGACCATTTGCAATCTTTTAAGTACGCATTTTTATTTTATTATTACTTTCGTGTTATTATTGCATTGTTCCATCTATTTTTAAACATGTTCATGTCATGTTTGCTATTATTTTAATCATGCTTTTTTTGTTTCATTGCCTTATTATTTATTTATCGCGACTTGATTATTAATATTGTATTCATCTTTGTAATTACATCATTATTATTATAATATTTTATCATCTATTGTATGTTATTATTAAATATTACATTAATTTTTACCTGAATACGTAAAAAAAGAATTTTCAAAAATAAGGCGATGTTTCATACTTGAGAGATACGAGAAACCGTACCCTAACTTACGGGGTTTCGATTTTCTCGTTGAACTTAAATAACTGAATATCCTTTTAGAATTAAAATACATAAGATCTCAAATAAAAAAATAAAGGCAAGCTTATTCTCAAAGGTTCAAGGTGTCGTATCCTAACTTATGGGATGTGACATCTTGTTATCACGAGACGAGAGGGTCTTTAACGTTTATTTCGATTTATTCAAGCGGTTTTTAAGTAAAATTAACATTAATACAAAGAGGGATCGTATTTTAAATTTTTTCGAGTTTTCAACTTTCGATACTAAAGACATCAAGTAATCAACTAGGTACCAATTTTGGGCGTCGCGAGGGTGCTAATCCTTTCTCGTGCGTAACCGACTCTCGAACCCATTTTTTGGATTCTGAAGACCAAATATTATTATTTTAGTAAATCAAACCTTTATTAAGACGATCAAATCATGAGGTGATCCGATCACACCTCATAAAAAAGGATTGGTGGCGACTCCCATTTTCATTTTAAAATAAAAAGTCGATTTCAAAAAAATAGTTTCGACAACAGCATTGTCTGGTCTTCCACTTTAGAAAAGAATTTTTCATAGGTACTTGAAGATTATCCTTAGTGGTTAGAAGGAAACGTGATAGTGTGAAATTGCATGCCTGAGAAAATTTCTGGCTAAGAAAAGAATTGATATTTAAGAGTGCTCATTGTGACTCACCTCTCTTTTCTAGTAACTACTTGGTGCATTGTTTACGAAATACTCACTGTTTATATATTAAATTGTGAGAATCATCTTTCGGTACGATAACAGACGTGCAAGTTGTCTGGAATGAAGAAGCTTAATAACAACTATAATACATGGTCAACTTGCATAATATCTTATATGCAAGGGCAAGGACAAGACCCTTGGAAGGTTATCAATGGAAATGAAGTGACATAACCGAAAGCCGAAGAGATGACTCTTACAATTGTAACATCCAATCAAATTAATTATGAGATGACTCTTAAATCTAAACTCGACTTTTATATGATTATTTGAGCTTGTATTTAGGTGCTTATTGTTGCACAAGAAAGTACCTAAATTTGGAGACATTAAGATCGTTCCCCGAAGGATGTTTTAAAAAACAGACATCGGTGGACGATGACAGGCGACGATTGTTACTGAGTACGGTCGGATTCTGGAAAGGATGAACTTTCTTATGAATGTCAATGTTTTCTTTTTCATGAAGGGTTCATGTTTTTAATACAGAAAGGGAGAAAAATTGAGGCGTGGGGGTAATTAGAGAGAAAAGAGAGTTAAAAATGGTTAAAATAAAGAAAATTTTATTACTACATTAAATATATGTTAATATTTATCAAATATTAAATAACATTAATGACATTTTTTTGACGTAAAAATGGAACCGTCATTGCAAATATTTATATAACTGTTGAATACTATAACTAATATTCATTTATATTGTATTTAACATTTAAATATTATTACATATTATTAAAAATTACTATAAAATATGATTCTAAAATGATAGTTGTAATTTTTTTTTAAAAGTTGCATTCAAATGTTATAAATAATTTATTATAAGTTACTATTTTATTAATAAATGTAATGCTTTTAAAATTTACAATATAGTCGATTGAGTTTTATTTCGATTGGCATCAGTATTGTTGTCAGTATAGAAAGACGTAGGTTCAAGTGCATATTATCCTCCTATTTAAGAGTTGGGGAGGGACTATAGATAGTTCTAGGTATTGTATCAAAAAAAGTAGATATGATAAGAACTTATAATGAGATTAATGCTCAAATTCTTTTTACAATATATTAAAAAATATTATTTAGATTAAGATAAATTTATCATTTTATATCTATTCATTTCCTATTACTTAATATCATTTTACCCAATCAAATAATGCAATAGTATTATATGTTTATTCTATTCAACCAATCAAACAACATAATACTTATTATCCTTTTATTTTATTCCTACAAAATAATTATTACATTAATATTGTATTCCATTCTAAAAAATCATACATAGTGCTGGGCACTATTTGACGGGTTGCAGTTGGGCTGCGACATTAGAGCTTGCGAGATTGAAGCTGAATGTGATAATAATGCGATAGTACAAATGGTTAATGACCAGCATGTAGGGTCTAACCCATTGGCTCTTGTTGGAGGCAGCAATGAACTTTGCAAACGGCATTGGAAAGTTAAGGTGAGGCGTGTCTATAGAGAAGCCCGAATTGGGTGGCTCTCAATGGAGAAGGAAGTAGGTTTAAACACTTTCGACAGCGTACCTCCAATATAATAGGCGCTGTTCCATGTCACTTATGCAAGTTTTAAGATAGTACCCTCTCTTTTATAACCCAAAAGAAAGTAATAATAAATTAAATTACAGCCAAACAAAACAAAAATAAAAAAATGGATTGGTTTGTTTTTTTTTTTTTATAAATGACTGTTTTTAGAATCAAATTAATGGTTAAACAGATGAATTTGATTCAAATCAAAAGAAATCACAAAGAATATATATAAATATTAATCCAATTCAACCGTTTCGACCCATCCAATTCTGAAATACACTGGCAACACTAGCCTAAAACAGCCGATCACAGACAACCGAAGTTCTCAAGTCAGTGGAGGAAAAGATGAAACTTCTAGAGAAAAGAAGAGCCTTTTAGAGGCCTCCATCGTTACCCTAATAACACGAAGAAACTGCAAATAGATATTTAGTTATAATAAATCAGCTAATTCCAATCATGTATCATATAAAGACCAAGCATAAACACACACATATATATATATAGGAGGATAGAAGTTCTTCCATCTTTCCATTATGCACAAAAGCTCTAAATACAGTAGGAATACAGAGTTTTGTTTGATTTTTAGCTCAACCGATTGCCATTTCCGAGGTAGAGTGAAGACCTTCCTCTTTATGCTTTACTCTCAGACCTAATATTATATTTTACCAATAGATTCTACAAATACCCTCATTTAACTTATAAATTCTCATCGAGAATAGTGGACATCAGCAGCCCTCGGACGAATTCACACCTTCGAGCCTTCTCCTCGTGCTCCTGGTCCGACAGTTGTGACTGTTGAGGCTTTCTGTCATGATAAACGAGTGTTAGAAACTTTTATCAGTGAAAGTGAAAAGGTATAGCGGACTACCAGCAGCACTGTCACTTTTACCCGGATAAAGAAACAAAACAACACATATCACAAGAATAAATGACACCAGCAGTTATACCTTTCTAGAGATTCTTTATCTGTGCTTTCCTTGTCTGCACTTGATTCAGCAATAGAGAGCGACTGCAAGCTTAAAGGCTCCTCGGCTGTGGGTGGATTGAACATAAACGATGACAATAATGGATCGGCTTCAACACTGGAGGGAGAAACAATGCATGAAGATCCCCCAAGAACGGCATGCAAGTTTCCATCTCTCAGTTCTTTTCTCAACATAGAAAATGTCAAATTGGATCCACCTTTGCGTAATCTTCGCTTGCGCTGCACGTAAAATCCAGTCAAGGAATAACCTGAACCTTTCATCAAGACATGCCAACTCACAAACAAACAAGAGAGATTTAGACAGACAAAGAAGAAAGCAAAATGGCGTTTACGGGGAAAACTAAGTACAAGCTTGGTGACCCGTGAGCAGAAATGTAGATCACTATACAAAAATGAAAACCAAATTCCCATACCCCTAATGCATGGCAAACATCGTCAAGCACCATGGTGAAGATCAAATCAGATTAAAGTGTTTAGCCTTTTTAAAGTAGATAGATAGATATTATTTAACTAGCTTTGACATCAAAACTAAATAAGCCGAGACAAAATCAACATAAAGAAAAGGATATCTTAAGAAAATTCCCATGCTGCATGGTAATGTGGCTAACTATATCCATCCCGACCCTCTTCGCGCAAACCGGGCAAACCTGAAATGGTGACATTCAACCAAACACCTATTAAGCGAAACTCAATTTTAACTCTCAAGCAATGTTATGTGTCTAAAAGACCAAAAATACATATCTTTCACAAGTGAAAAAACAAAGTACAAAAGCATGAAGAACACACAATTTATCAAATTAACTTTGAAGCTAAACAGCTTAATGCTAGACACCAGAAATGAGAATGATATTCAAGCAAACAACATCTATAACTCAAGCAACAGTGAAATTCACAATGAGAGACGCATAATTAACAAAATTATCAGGAATCTTACAGAAATTATATCCCCAATTCAACACCAACTCAGCTGTAAAATCCCATTTCAAATTTAAATATCTTTTTTTTTCCCCAATTATGCACCAGTACTTCTACATTTCTTCTACTTATAAACTTCAAAAAATACACCATCAATATGTAAGCTACGTAAACAAAGCTAATCTTTTTTCTAATAAATTCAATAAGAAAAAACACAAATTTCATCCAAAGAAACAAAAAAAAAAGGAATAATTTTATGAGAAAATAGGAAAAAAGGTACCCCATTTTTTACTTCAACAGGATGTTCCTCATCGATGTGGCAACAAAGCCCAACAATATCGAAATCCTCAGCGCAAAACGGACATAAAAACTCCGCCTTGAAATCCTCGTCTCCATCAAATTCTTCATATCCTCCACCAAGAAACAGATCTAGAAAAACACAACAAAAACAAAAATAATCGCAAATTAAAAAAAAATCAATTCCTTATTTTCTCGTGAACCAAACAGAAAAAATTAAACAAACCAGATCGAGATTGATGACGCCTTGAGGAAGACGAAGAAGAATTGGAAAATCGAAACCTCCATGAATTTGACTCCATTCTTTTTCCTTCTGTTGAGAAAAGAACGCTACTTTTTTTTCTCTCCCGTTCGAATTTCGATCTAAGTAATTGAGAAACTTGGCAAATTTATTGAAATAAAGTCCCTAAAAAGTTCATAAATTAACAAAAAAATAAACCCTAATTAGGAAGAAATGAAGAAATAAAAAAGAAATTTGGGGGAAAAAATAGCAGAGAGAGACTCTCCACCGAACTTTTCTGGTATGGGGTTCAGGCTTTCAGCTTATTTTATAAACACGTTTTTGCTTTTATTGGGTTATTTTTAAAACTTGCCCATCAAGTTTTCTTTAATTGTGGAAATGCCCCTCTCTTTTCAAGACCATTTCATTTAAGCCATAAGGTTCTTTATAAGGGGTGGACAAAAATATTATATGGGAGAAATTAGATTTAACAAAAAATGTGGTTGTTTGCAAAAATATATCAGGTTTTAGTTTTAACATTCAAGACCCCAACTGAGGTCGGTTTTTAGTTATATAATAATACATTTTTTTTTTATAAAAACTGAATGTTTAAAATATTTGAGTAAAATAATACCAATTTAATAGAGAAATTACATAAAATCCAATTTCATATTATAACAAATTAATGATATTTAGCTCACCAAATGGATTTGATAAAAAAAAAGTTGATAAATACTAGATATTTGTGTAAATAAAAAATAAAAATATCATTTAGTGAGTGAATTGTTTTATAGTAAAAAATTTATATTTATCTTTATTTGTTAACTATACTATAATTGCACCATAGTAATAAAATTAGCGACCGTTTATAGCGGCGTTTATGACGAAAAATGTCATCATTGTATATATTTTGTGGCGATTATATGTATAAACATCACAATAAATGTATTTTCAAGTTGTGGGAATAAATTTCGCACAAAAATCATTGGTGGGAGTATTATAACTGCGTTTATATTTAAAAACACAATTGTACGTTTAAACTATTAACGGCATTTGGTGGCATAAACGCCACAAAATATTTCGATAGTCAAGTTAGTTTTTAACTAAGGCTCCGTTTGTTTGCTAGTAAAATATTTTCTGGAAAATGATTTACTTTTCTGGTGTTTGGATGAATCTGTATAAAATATTTTCTGTTGTTTGGCAGATTTCCTGAAAATATTTTCCAGAAAAGCTATTTTTACATATATTAATAAATTTATATATATATATTAATAATTTTATATTTTAATTTATTTTTACATATATTGCAATATAAATAAATCAAATTAAAGTTAAAAACAGGAGTCAAATTTATTTTTTATTACCTGAGTAAATATTTGTGCCTTCAGTTCAACTAACATTTTGCAATGTTTTTGTGTATATATATTACAATGTTTTATTTTTTTATAAATGTTATGGTCATGCAATTTATATTTCTAGGCTAATTCCAATTTCTATTTATTTTATCAGATTTTGAAATGTGAAGAATGACAGGCTCACCTACATCTAAATAGGCTATATTTGATGATTTAACTAAATATACAACATTTGGATCTTTGAAATTAACAATAACTGCTTCAATTGCACATGAGAAAATACTCTCCAAATCAGAGGATTTGTTTACTAGACAACAGTTCTATTACAATTGAAAACTATACTCTGTGTAGTATAGAGCAAAATGTATACTTCTGGAAAAAGCATTTCTTCAACACTAGTAACCTACAAAAGATAGAACATGACAATTAGGTCCAAGAAAATATGTCTTATTGTCTTTATAAGGCTAAAAAAACATGCCAATAATATTATATATATAAAAGGCTCAAAATATTATGATGAACCAACATAGAAACAGAACCATAATATTTGACTAAAAAATAATCTAGCTTTTAGTGGAATTTTAAGGGCAGCAGGTTGCTTGTGTATCTTATACATTACATATAGCAGCATTAAAGTTTTCTTTACTCCACCTCAACCACAAAAGAATTCTTATTAGTCCTACTTTTACTAGTTACTAACTCTCCTTTATCCCATACAATTAGCATTCCTGCATCTTTCCTCTTATGATTGTTTCACTATTTGGTTTTCATTTTAATATCTCTATAGCAGTGCATCAAAGTGATATCAGAGTGAACTTATACTAATGTTGAAATAGTTATTCTTATTATAAACGTTAACTGCTTGCAGTAGAGGAAGAGGACACCAATCTAGCAAACAAAATTAATTGAGTCAAGGAATATAAGCAAAGCAAACTTTACAGTGATATGAATCAATGAGACTGGTAAAAAATCCAAAATGCAACCATGATCTTTGGAATAACCAAAAAGTGGTCTTTTAGTGCTGATACCAGATATAGATTGGAAGGAAATAAATCTTTTCAAGATGCTGGACCAGCAAATCCCGCTGTCCATGTGAACTAGAATGGAGTTATTTATTTTGGGTAATGACTTCTAGGAAAAGATGTATGCAAGGGAATGTAGCAACTTGCCAAGAGAATAGTCTATAAGTTCCTTATAGCACAACACTAAACATGTAATACTACAGGTATGCTTATGCCAATGAACCAATATTCAAAAATTTTGTACTAAGCCATAAAAGCTAATATGTGCTTTACTGTAAATGCAGAATAAACTTCCATTCAACAATCCAATTAATGACTTTCATCATGCCACAATTCAAGCAAACCTTAAAACTTCATGAGCATAAATAAGAAAGAAAGATTCATTGGATTAATGACAACTAGGAATTTTTTCAATCAAGCTTTATCACTCTGGAGGTGGTGTAACAGTGTCGACATTGCCATTGCTAAAGCCCCCAATAGTGATGTGAACAATTTAACAACTGATTGTGGCTGCAAATAACTGTATAACACAAAATGGTAGCGATATCAGTCCACTATTCCCGCTAAACCAATACCTTTTATGATATGAATCACAGTAACAAGCCACAAGATGAAAAACAGAAAATCAAATACAGCAAAGTGATGCAGAGGTAGAAAGTAGACAATTTTAAATTGAAGCATAACTCAAAAATCTCATTACTCAATATTCAAGTAGAAACTCACAAATTTAAAACCAAAAATAAGAAAGAAAAATGCATCATGTTAATGATCACTAGGAAAATTTTCAAGCATATAAATCGAAAGAAACTTGTATAACCAACGCTGCTTCACTTTCAGATAAAACCCACCACTAATTCAGCACAAAGAACAAAAGGGTATTCAACAGTATAAAAATTAAATCTGAAGTGGCTGTGAGTTTGGTTATAAAGAAATTAACAAGTTTGCTCAGTAAAGATGTGGAATTGCTAAGAGGTATCCATGAAGAAGTTGAGGACATTAGTTACAACGATGGAGAGCCTGATATTGTAATGACTGAAAGAAAAACCTTTCTCTACTGCTCGCATAGGAATCGCAAAAATGACAACGAATTGAACTCCACAAAAGATAATACCTTATCATGTATTTCATGAAATTTGGCTCAAACATAAACCCAACATAAAAATCTGAAATGATATTGCAATTACAGAAGCTATAATTTCCATCCTTGCATATTATCTTTATAGTGTTCAAGTATCAAAATTGATATGAAGCACAGACTGTTGGAACGCTGGTACCCCATGGCGCAGCAAAATAAAATTAGATCCAGCGATCCAAACCATGAATCCATGTGTGAGGAACGAATCGGGGTGAAATAAAGGTTTCGAAATTACCAAAACTTCAATCTGAGTAGACAGCGACGCCTTGGCAACAAGAGTTTTGATCTACTATCGAATCAAGCTACAACCTTTTCCGATGTCGGCCTCTACGTAATCCACCCGGTTTGACTATGAACGGAAGAAATCTCCAAAACTGTTTTGGAGGTTTATTTGATTGACGGTTGCTAGACCTAACAAGCAATCACTTAGGGTTTTTCTTCTTTGCTTTGTCTCATTTTAATACCTTTTATAATGGGTGTCTTTTTCATTGGGCCTTTTATAATTGGTATCCTTTTAATTGGGCCTTTTATAATTGGTATCCTTTTAATGTATTATAAGATTAAATAAATACAATAAAGTTTTTAATCGAAAATTATAATTACATTAATTATATCCGAAATTTATAATTACATTAATTATAATAAGGATTTCGGTAAACTATATTTATTTAAAATTTATATATGAATCAAATTCATATATTAATAAAATTATGTTATCATTATGTGTACAACATCCTTGTACATATAATATGTTCAATATTTGATTGCCCGATTAAATTAATTCTTTAATTAATTTAATTTATGTGACAACCAAACACAATACCAACTATATTTTATTCCGTTCATTTCAACCATAGGGTGTGACCCTGTAGGTTCTTGCAACGTTAGCAGTAATACTAGAACGATTCTATTGTCACAGACAATGAGTGGCATCTAGCAATGCATCATTGCTACCTAAGTTACAAGAAATCATGATTCGACATAACCTTTTGTGATTAACCTTTCATGCATTAATCCTTAAGTCATTTATCTCTGGAACAGATACAAGTCATGGGATAGTCACACTTGCATAGTCCATCCCATGTTTCTTGATATCTTGAGTAGACTATGATATACAAATTAGTATGACATCTCATATCAACTTATTTGAGCATGGCCATGCATTTCTAGTCTCACTCAATCAAGTGGCCTAAGATATTACTCCTATTATGTAGGAGGGACTTATCCTTTATTGATCAACCATATCCCTCTACATAGATTGTGGTATATCCAACATCAGCCTTTATAGAACAACCTGTTACGGTGTACGTTTGACTGTATAAAATATACAACTCACGATGCTGGGATAATAATGATCTCAAGTCTAAGGATCATATACATATTAATCACTATGAGTAATGTTGTGACAATTACATAATAATCCAAGAAACATACTCATAGCGGGTATCCAATATGTTGTTCTCTAACACACATATTCATGCATTGATTTTGACACTCCATATCATTGACAACTCTTTATCATCAATCAACTACATGTTAGTCTTAATGCATTATTGTTGTCCTAGTCAACAATAATACTCGACTAAGGATCTTTTAAGAATAATCATATTATTCTCAGGACATTATTATAAAACAGTTTATCTATACACACAGAAAGAAAAACTGAAATAATAATGACAACGCTTTATATTAATAAACATGGTAAATTAAGTATGTTATTACAACCATCTCATGATTGATCTTTGGGCATACTCTTACAATCTCCCACTAGCACTAAGACCAATCACTCATATATCTAATACCAAGTGACTTAGTGTGACGATCATGCTTTTGCTGTGTCAGAGGCTTGGTCAGGGGATCAGCAATGCTATCATCTGAAGGTACTCTGCATATCTCTTCATCCCCTCGATCGATAATCTCTCGAATAAGATGGTAGCGTCTAAGTATATGTTTGGATCGCTGGTGAGATCTGGGTTCTTTAGCTTGTGCAATAGCTCCATTGTTATCACATCGGAGTTCTATAGCATCTGATATGCTAGGCACAACCCCTAGTCCAGTAATGAACTTCTTGATCCAAACCGCTTCCTTTGCTGCCTTACTGGCTTCAATATACTCAGCCTCTGTTGTAGAATCGGCTACTGTACTTTGCTTTGAACTCTTCCAGCTCACAGCACCACCATTAAGGCAAAACACAAAACCTGATTGCGATCGAGAATCGTCCTTGTCGGTTTGGAAGCTGGCATCAGTGTAACCTTTTACACTTAACTCTTCCTCACCTCCATATAATAGGAACGTATCCTTAGTTCTTCTTAAGTACTTAAGGATACTCTTGACTGAGGTCCAGTGACCTTCACCGGGATCTACTTGATACCTGCTCGTCATACTTAAGGCATACGAGACATCTGGACGGGTACATAACATAGCATACATGATAGATCCAATAGCGGAAGCATATGGAATTTTACTCATACGTTCTCTCTCTTGTGGAGTTGAAGGACACATTTCCTTCGAGAGTGAAATACCATGTCTCATAGGTAGGAATCCTCTTTTAGATTCTTCCATACTGAACCTTTTCAGTACTTTATCTATGTATGTACTTTGGCTTAGACCTAGTAGTCGTCTTGATCTATCTCTATAGATCTTGACTCCTAAGATATAAGTGGCTTCGCCCAAGTCCTTTATAGAAAAACAACTTCTTAACCAAGTCTTAATAGACTGCAAGGTAGGTATGTCATTTCCCATGATAAGTATGTCATCCACATATAGTACCAAGAATGTAATAGTGCTCCCACTAACTTTCTTGTAAACACATGGTTCATCTTCATTTTTGATAAAATTAAACTCTTTGATTGCATCGTTAAAACAAAGATTCCAACTTCGAGAAGCTTGCTTTAATTCATAAATGGATCTTTGTAGCTTACATATCTTTCTAGCATCCTTTGGATTTACAAAACCTTCAGGTTGTGTCATATACACATCCTCTTCAAGTTTCCCGTTAAGGAAAGCTGTTTTGACGTCTATCTGCCAGATTTCATAATCATGAAATGCAGCTATGGCGAGCAAGATCCTGATGGATTTAAACATAGCTATAGGAGAAAAGGTTTCATCATAGTCAACACCATGAATTTGGCGAAAACCTTTAGCGACTAATCGCCCTTTGTATGTTTGTACATTACCATCCATGTCTATTTTCTTTTTGAAAACCCATTTGCACCCTATAGGTTTAACCCCTTCGGGTGGGTCAATCAAAGTCCATACTTGGTTTTCATACATGGAATCCATCTCAGATCTCATGGCCTCAAGCCATTTCTCAGAGTATGGGCTCGTCGCCGCTTCTTGATAAGTCCTAGGCTCATATTGATCTATAAGAAGAACGTCACCATGCGTTGTAATGAGAAATCCATATCTCTCAGGTGCACGGCGTTCTCTTAAATATTGCGCGGTGGTTGTGTTTTTACAGCAGTTGTTTGTTCCTCAATTTCTTGTGGAATTTGTTGTTGTTCAATCTCTGGTTCAGTGGTATCTTGTGATTCTCGAATTTCTTCAAGTTCAATCTTTCTCCCACTTCCTTTTCCAGAAGTAAATTCTCTCTCTAGGAAGACACCAGTCCGAGCAACAAACGTTTTGTCCTCAGTGGGATTAAAGAAATAATATCCTTTGGTTTCTTTTGGATACCTCACAAAAATACACCTTTCAGATCTGGGTTCAAGCTTAGTAGACGTCTGACGTTTAACATAAGCTTCACAGCCCCAAATTTTCATA
The DNA here is from genome assembly GCA_005393395.2 of Gossypium australe. Taxonomy (NCBI): domain Eukaryota; kingdom Viridiplantae; phylum Streptophyta; class Magnoliopsida; order Malvales; family Malvaceae; genus Gossypium; species Gossypium australe. The sequence continues at coordinate 143,664,264 of CM016616.1, read as the reverse complement.
AAAGACATACTAGGACGTTTCCCAGTCCACATCTCATATGGCGTCTTTTGAACCGATTTAGATGGAACATGATTTAGTGTGAAAGCAGCTGTCTCAAGTGCATGTTCCCAAAAGGAAGTCGGTAGATCAGCATGACTCATCATGGATCGAACCATGTCTAACAAAGTTCGATTTCTTCTCTCAGATACTCTATTCCATTGAGGAGTACCAGGAGGAGTAAGTTGTGAGACAATCCCACATTCTTTCAAAAGATCATCAAACTCTAGGCTCAAATACTCTCCACCTCGATCAGATCGAAGTGACTTGATAGTTTTGCCTAGTTGATTTTGTACTTCATTTTTGAATTCCTTGAACTTTTCAAGGGACTCAGACTTATGGCGCATGAGATAAACATACCCATATCTACTGAAATCATCAGTGAAAGTAATGAAGTAGTGAAATCCACCTCTGGCCTGTGTATTTATTGGTCCACATACATCAGAATGTATTAGGTCCAATAAATCACTAGCTCATTCACTTTTACCAGTAAATGGAGATTTAGTCATTTTTCCCAATAAGCAAGATTCACATACTTCAAATTGTTCAAAAACAAATGAATTCAATAGACCATCTTTATGGAGTTTGGATATGCGTTTCTCACTTATGTGGCCCAAACGACAATGCCAAAGATAAGTTTGATTTGAGTCATTTATTTTAGATCTTTTAGTATTTATGTTGTAAATGGGATTCGTTTGATCTAAAATATAGAGGCCATTAATCAATTGTGCCGAACCATAGAAAACATTATTGAGATAAAATGAACAACAATTATTCTTAATAATTATCTCAAAACCAATTTTGTCTAAACAAGAAATTGAAATAATGTTTTTAGTCAAACTGGGCACAAAATAACAATCCTCTAAACATAAAGCAAGTCCACTAGGCAAAAATAAAGTATATGTTCCCACAGCTAATGCAGCAACTTTTGCTCCATTTCCAACTCGTAGGTCCACATCTCCTCTAGCCAAAGTCCTACTCCTTTGCAGTCCCTGTACAGAAGTACAAATATAAGAACCACAACCAGTATCTAATACCCAAGAAGTAGTAGTTGATAAATTAATATCAATAACATAAATACCTGAAGCAGACATTCCGCTTGCTTTAGCCTTCTTGACTTCTTCAAGATAGACAGGGCAGTTCCGTTTCCAATGTCCAGTCACACCACAATGAAAATAGTTTCCTTCCTTAGACACCCCACCTTTAGGTTTCAATGCAGCCTTTCCTTTTCCAAATTTGGGCTTACCTTTGCCCTTGGGCTTTGTTTGAACTTTGGCCTTTCCCTTGCCCTTGTTATTACGGACCATCAGTATGGGCTTGGGTCCAACCTTTTTCAAGTTGCCTTCAGCAATTCGTAACATACTGAGCAATTGTGGTAGAGTCTTGTCAATTTCATTCATATTGAAATTGAGGACAAACTGGCTGTAGCTATCCGGCAACGATTGTAAAATAACATTAGTGGCCAACTCTTGGCTCAATGGAAACCCAAGCTTAGACAGGCTTTCAATATAGCCAATCATCTTAAGGACATGAGGTCCTACTGGGCTTCCTTCAGCCAACTTACATTGGAATAGGGCCTTAGAGATATCAAACCTCTCTTGTCGTGCTTGCCCCTGATAAAGTTCTTTCAGGTGCTCGATCATATCATAAGCAACCATGTCCTCATGTTGCTTCTGAAGTTTAGGATTCATAGTGGCAAGCATAAGACATCCAACATCTATCATGTCATCGAGATACTTCTTGTAAGCATCTCTATCAGTCCTCAAGGCATTAGCGGCTGGTTCATTAGGAAGTGGTTGTTCAATGACATATAATTTCTGTTCTTGTTTAAGGACAATCCTCAAGTTACGGAACCAATCAAGAAAATTCAAACCATTCAATTTGTCCTTCTCAAGGACCGATCGCAATGAGAGTGTGCTAGTGTTTGCAGCCATAATATATCTACAACAATCAAATATGCATGTAAGTAAATTTACCAATTTTATATCAATCATTAAAAAGACTTTATTAAATGATATTCCCACTATTTTATTTCAAAATTAATAACCCTCGTATATTAATTTCGGAAAAACTTTCTCAAAAGTATTTCTAGTAGGTTAAGGATCCATATTTCACCACCTCTTAAGTCAGCTTTGGCTTTACTCTTAAGATTATGGTTATTTAGGTAAGCAATATTTGCTAATTACATCATATGTAACTCCTAATATTTGGTGAACAACTCTTGTTCTAATCATCTTATGATTTATCCAATTTACTTGCCTCTAGGTTTCTAATCCTATTAGAGTAACCTAGTTAAGTCATTAACCATTTTTTTAACCAGCGAATATCACTTGTTTATTCTTCCCGTTTAACCAAGATAAATACTAGTACTTTGCTTTGGCAGAACCTACATAGTATTGATCGAGGCCTTAACGAGGGCAAAATTGGAAGGCCGTGTTGACTTAATATTTTAATAGAGGGATTTTATTAAGGTTGTTGCATCTCACCAATTATGGTCTACTTTAGCCCATTTAGTCTTCTAATCGATCTCATCAATTAATAGGGTTTATTATCATCAAGTTTTAATATATATAATTGGCATGCTTTAGACAGCCATAGCATCTCATACATGAACAAATAAAGCAATAAATAAATGCAATAGTTATAGCCCATAAACTAAGGTGGTTCAACCCAAGCCAATGGGAAAACCAAAAAGAAACCTAAAGGTGTAAGCCATGTCACAAGCTATCAATCCACAATCATTGTCCCACCTTTCTTCTCGTTTGGCCCACAGCAACTCTTGCAAATTACAATATGCAGAAACTCGTTTTACATACGAGGGAATAAGATGAGAAGAGAAATACAAGAGAATAGTAGTAAGGCACGACACGCAGGCCGTATTTATAAAAAAAATACAACCTTTTATCGAATGGGTCATTGGGCTATAACTATGCATTTCAAACACCGTGCATGTCAAAAATAGCATACATAATTCAATGTTTTTTGCTAAGGTGAATTATAAAATATCCTTTCAACCTTTTGTGGCCCATCAAGTTTATAAATTTTTTTTATTAACAAAACTTTTACGGGGGTCTGAGGCGGTCGAAGGAAGCAGGCTGAAGGCCTGCGGCTGGAGCCGTCCTCAGATCCCCATCCCCGGGGGTGCGGGGGCGGAGCCCCCGCATCATAGACCAGGGGTACGGGGGCGGAGCCCCCCGGTACGAATCGCATACCCCAGTCAAATGAAACCTCACGATTTGATAACTTTTATCAACAGTATCATGTTTTTAGGATTTTAATCCTTGAGGTTTCATATCGGAACAACCCTTGTTCCACTAGCCAGTTAACACTTACTGGAAACTATAAATACCACCGTCGAATTATTACAGATTTGTTAATAGTTAACAGTAATAACATAAAATCGAATAGGCCACAACACCATGATTAACATTTAATCAATTACCGAAAGGAACAGTTATCAGGTTATGCTTAAACGATTTAAACAATCGAAAATACAATAAGATCAAAACATGCATCTCATACAATTGCATCACCCAAGTATTTAAACCCGAGTTCGTATCACACAAGTGGCTCTGATACCACTGTTGGAACACCGGTACCCCATGGCGCAGCAAAATAAAATTAGATCCGGCGATCTAAACCATAAATCCATGTTTGAGGAACGAATCGGGGTGAAATAAAGGTTTCGAAATTACCAAAACTTCAATCTGAGTAGACAGCGACGCCTTGGCAACAAGAGTTTTGATCTACTGTCGAATCAAGCTACAACCTTTTTCGATGTCCGCCTCTACGTAATCCACCCGGTTTGACTATGAACGGAAGAAATCTCCAAAACTGTTTTGGAGGTTTATTTGATTGACGGCTGCTAGACCTAACAAGCAATCACTTAGGGTTTTTCTTCTTTGCTTTGTCTCCTTTTAATACCTTTTATAATGGGTGTCTTTTTCATTGGGCCTTTTATAATTGGTATCCTTTTAATTGGGCCTTTTATAATTGGTATCCTTTTAATGTGTTATAAGATTAAATAAATACAATAAAGTTTTTAACCGAAAATTATAATTACATTAATTATATCCGAAATTTATAATTACATTAATTATAATAAGGATTTCGGTAAACTATATTTATTTAAAATTTATATATGAATCAAATTCATATATTAATAAAATTATGTTATCATTATGTGTACAACATCCTTGTACATATAATATGTTCAATATTTGATTGCCCAATTAAATTAATTCTTTAATTAATTTAATTTATGTGACAACCAAACACAATACCAACTATATTTTATTCCGTTCATTTCAACCATAGGGTGTGACCCTGTAGGTTCTTGCAACGTTAGCAGTAATACTAGAACGGTTCTATTGTCACAGACAATGAGTGGCATCTAGCAATACATCATTGCTACCTAAGTTACAAGAAATCATGATTCGACATAACCTTTTGTGATTAACCTTTCATGCATTAATCCTTAAGTCATTTATCTCTGGAACGGATACAAGTCATGGGATAGTCACACTTGCATAGTCCATCCCATGTTTCTTGATATCTTGAGTAGACTATGATATACAAATTAGTATGACATCTCATATCAACTTATTTGAGCATGGCCATGCATTTCTAGTCTCACTCAATCAAGTGGCCTAAGATATTACTCCTATTATGTAGGAGGGACTTATCCTTTATTGAACAACCATATCCCTCTACATAGATTGTGATATATCCAACATCAGCCTTTATAGAACAACCTGTTACGGTGTACGTTTGACTGTATCAAAATATACAACTCACGATGCTGGGATAATAATGATATCAAGTCTGAGGATCATATACATATTAATTACTATGAGTAATGTTGTGACAATTACATAATAATCCAAGAAACATACTCATAGCGGGTCAATCCAATATGTTGTTCTCTAACACACATATTCATGCATTGATTTTGACACTCCATATCATTGACAACTCTTTATCATCAATCAACTACATGTTAGTCTTAATGCATTATTGTTGTCCTAGTCAACAATAATACTCGACTAAGGATCTTTTAAGAATAATCATATTATTCTCAGGACATTATTATAAAACAGTTTATCTATACACACAGAAAGAAAAACTGAAATAATAATGACAACGCTTTATATTAATAAACATGGTAAATTAAGTATGTTATTACAACCATCTCATGATTGATCTTTGGGCATACTCTTACACAGACAACTTCAAAGAAGATAGAGGCAACCATTTCCTAACATTGAAGTATCATCCACACCAAAACCCTAACTTGATAGTATAAATGGGCAAACATTTCCAAAAACAAGCATAAGAATTAAGCATTACAAACAAAATGTAGCACCAGATTACATTTTCATTGCCCTAAATCGATAGAAATTAATCCCAAACCCAGAAAAAAAATTACAAATAAAGAAACAAAGAAAGGCATAAAATTTTAGGCATAAAATCGGTTAAAATGTGGACAAGTAAATAACAAGAAGAAAAAAAAGAGCTTTATGCCATACCTGCCAAGACCCAAGAGGAATGAGATTTGCCTGAGAAATAGAGGAAATGAACAGCAACCTGAGAAGAGAATATATGCGATGGTAAGAAGATGAAGAACGAAAGAAAGAGTGGGAATGAAGAATGGATGAAGGAGATGGAAAATGTCTTACAGAAATAAAATCCGTAAGACATTTTCCCTAAAATGTAAGGCATTTTACCTGTGTCTTGGAAAACATTTTCCATTTGGAAGATGTTTTCAGTCAAACAAACATAGGAAAACTAGGAAAACATTTTCTGGAGAATATTTTCTTGCAAACAAACAGAGCCTAAATTTAAAGTTAAATCAAGAGCAAATTTTGATAATATTTTTGTTTGTTTACGTGATTCATTCGAATTCAAAATTTTATTTAAAAGAAAGCATTGATAATTATTCTTTATCATCTCATTATTTGAAGTAATACCACTCAATTAATTGACATTAAACTCGTATTTAATAACAACTAGTCTTGTGGATTTATGAACAGTCTTGTGAGGATGAAATTCGTTGTGTCTGGAATACTTGTAGGGGATGTTCCTTAGCGATTGGAAAATCCGGCACAACTTTGTTAGATTGGTGGAAGACTCTCTCGTAACTGAAAATGGATTGCTCGGATCAGCTCGCTTGGTTGAATTGAACAATGCAAATCCTACTGAGGAGATTCTGGCTGAGATTGTTGATGTCAAGCGAGCAGTGAATATGGAAGCAGATAAGGAGGAAAATTACTAGGAGCAACAAGCTCATGCTAATTGGTTAAAACAAGGGGATTGTAACATTGCTTTCTTTCATAAATTTGCTTCCCATTGAAGACGTGTAAATATTGTTACAGGTTTGGAGGATTGAGATGTGTCTTTTGTTTCTTCAATTGGATGTCATGGCTTCGATCGCCAAACAATATTTGGAGGTTTGGAGGATTGAGATGTGTCTTTTCATCTACTAGTCATAGTAATCCTTATCATTTCTTGGGGGGATTTTTTACAAACTAGCCGAATGAATGACGATCTGATGGTAGAGTTTACAGTGGAAGAGGTTTAGGCTACTGTGTTTAGTATGCCTCCACTTAAGGCTTCAGGTATGGATGGTTTTCTGGCTATCTTTTACCAGAAATATTGGCATGTTGTTGAAGCTAATATTACAAATTACTATCTTGGGATCCTTCGATGTGAGGTTTTGTTGGAGATTATTAACTTCACTAATATTGTACTTATTTTGAAAGTAGTGAATCTGAGGAATATGTCACAGTTCAGGCCTATCAGTTTATACAACGTTCTCTATAAAATAATCTCCAAAATGATGGTAAATAGATTTCAGCGAGTAGTCGATATTTGTATTGATGAAGCTCAAAGTGCATTTGTTCTTGGAAGATTTATTTCTAATAACATTTTTATTGCCTATGAGATTCTGCATTCTTTTAAGAAACGGCGAGTTGGTAAAATGAGCTGTTTTGCTCTCAAACTGGATATGAGTAAAGTATATGATGAATCGAGTGGAGTTTTTTGAAAGCTATAATACTCCGTATAGGTTTCCGTAAGGACTAGGTTTCACTGATTATGAGTTGTATTAACATGGTTTCCTATTCGGTGGTGCTTAATGGTCAATTAGGAGAAGTCGTCCATCTTTTGCGAGAGTTCTGCCAGAGAGACCCTTTAAGTCCTTATATTTTTCTAATATGTGGTGAAATTCTTTCTTCGTTGCTCCGACTAGCACAGTGGGAGGGTATTCTCCATGGCACACGTATTGGCAAAGCTGGGCCCCATTTATCGCATCTATTTTTTGTCGATGATAGTATTCTCTTTGAGGAGGCCACTGCTTCAGGTGCTCATAATATTTGCTCCATTTTACGAGAATGTGAGGCTTACTCGGGGCAACAAGTGAATTTCAACAAGCCTTTAATTTATTTCGTGTGAATGTGGATGAATCTGTGTGCCATCATATTAGTACTAGCTTGGGAGTGAGGTTTACTTCTAATCTAGAAAAATATCTCAATCTCCCAACTATGATGGGACAGCGAAAAAGAGCAGTTTTCTAACATTTCAAAGACCGGTTCAGAATGTGTATTGATCATTGGAGTATGCATTTTTTATTTTATACGATCGGTTCTACAATCTATTCTGACATATGCTATGCAATGTTTTTTCTTACTTTCGTCTTCTTTATGTAAAGAGTTGGAACCCGCTATTTGTAAATTCTGGTGGCAAAGTTCCAGCACGAAAAGAGGAATTCATTGGTGCTCATGGTCTTTTTTATGTGAGCCAAAATTACAAGGTGTGGGTTTTCAAGATTTATCCAAGTTCAATATTGCACTATTATCTAGGTAGTGTTGGTGTATTTTATCAATACCCGATTGTCTTTTAAGTAGGGCTTTGAAAGGAAAATATTTTCCAAATTTAGGTTTTTTAAATGCTCGATTGGGTTCTTACCCTTCTTATACCTGGTGTAGTTTGTGGAGTTTGCGTGATCTTCTTGAAAAAGGTATGGGTTGTTGTATGGGTATTAGAACTTCGACTTCCATTTGGAATGACTTTTGGCTTCCGAGACCTGGTGGCTGTAAGGTGTAACACATAGCTTTTACTACTTCGGTTAGTTGGGTTAGTGACCTTATGGTACCAGGTTTATACAAATCAAATGAGGTTAGAATCCACATGTAACACCCCAAACCTGGCCAAAACGCTACAATCGGATCTGGTATGTCACTTAAGAGATTTTACAAAACATGTCGCATTTTGGAAAACAACTACTAGGTTTAAACATTTATACCGAAAACTTAATAATTCATTAATTCATATAAAATATAAAGTTATAAATTACCTTGGTGAATTTTAAACAAAAACTATAATTTCATACATGTCTTAACTTAATTTAAAACATAAAACTTAAAAGCCCAACATAAAACCAAAACATAAATAATAGTCTAGTGGCCCATGGCCTTATTACAAGGAAATTTAAAACCCATTAATTGAAAATATTAAAAACAATATTCTGAATAAAGTGTTCTGCTGGAATAGAATACTCTCTCGCATGGCCACCTCGCGCTCCTCTCTAGCCCGGTCCGATGCACTAGGTGCTACCTGAAATTGTTAAATAATTGGTTGAGTCGCGAGACTCAGTGTGCAACCCTTATGAACCATTAGATTTGGGCCTTAGCCCCACAGAACAGAATAACAGTTTAATATATATATATATATATATATATATATATATACAAAAAAAATTATGCAAGCCCAACCCAAATCCTAAGTTTCCATCCGCTACACGCCGTTGATGGCAGTCGTGCTGCTCATCGTCAGAGTTGTGACAGAGTCACCAGGCTGAAATGGCAAAAAGCCACCAGAAACAGAGTTTGTGACAGAGTCACCAGGTTGAAATGGCAAAAGCCACCAGAACAGATCACTTCCCCTTTTCATCAATTTCCCAACCCCAAGCATACAATGAAATCGTCATACAAAGCATATTGTTTTAACAGGAATAATCACTGAAATAGGACAGAAGTCACTAACCTGTTGATCAGCCTTTACCCTTCAAGGGTTTTCACTTGTTATGCTGGGATTTCGGCATTTAGCAGAGTATAGCAGATTTATACATATGAATATATATCAGCAAACAGTCTAACAGTGAGAAAGGTTATACACCTGATTAATGTCGATACCCTTGCTAGACCGATCTACAACTTTGCTAAAAAAAACCGGAAAGATGTGAAAATAGGACCTCTCCTATATTCGGCCAAGGGTTAGTAAATCCTGAATTTACACATTGAAACTAATAGATCTTCTTACCTTGAAATCTCGAAAGTAACACGATTCGAGTGCTACCGATCTATAACTCAGAGATCTATGCGATTGACTCCACTAAAGTTCCCTTCAGATTTCGGTACAAGTAGGCACCACAGAAGTAATTCGGCAATCACAGGAGATGAGATCTAGGGATTTCGGCTTTTAGGAAAATCCCGGAAAAAGTATGAACAAGAGAAGGCTGATGTGTCTTTGGCTTTTAAAATACTTGAGTGAAGAGTTTCGGTTTCTGATAGGAAAAGAGAAGAAGAAAAGAAAACAAGGAAGAGACTTGAAGATTTCGGCTAGGAAGAAAAAGAATGGAAAGAGTTTCGGCTTTTGAATCAAAGTGAAGATGAGGGAATTGGCTTAAAGATTTCGGTTTTTGCAGAGAATGAAGAGGAAGATGGAACTTTAGGAGTTTTCGGCTTTTACTCAGAGAAGAAGAAAAAAGAATGAGAGAAAAACCCAAATGCCAAAATTGAAGAAATATTCCCCCTATTTATAGAAATTTCGGCACTTACCTAACCTTGCAGATAAATCCTATCTTTTCTCCTTTATCTTAATCTACTAGCTCATCTAAAAGAGACTTAATTATCTCTAACTCCTCCCTCCTTTATCAGCATATTATCCACATATTTTAATCATTAAAATCCCTAAATTTTGGCCTTTATCTGCTTATTATCCACATAAAATAAATTCCTAAATAATAGGCTTTATCTGCTTATTATCCACATATTTTAAACATTAAAACCCCTAAATTTTAGCCTTTTGCCATCCATTCCACCTAATCCTAATGCCAAAATTTAGCTAACTTAAATTAAAAGAATTGGGCTCCATGAAACTTAAATTTGGGCCCCTTACTCCCTTGTGTGGCGTCACCTCCTAAGATTGGGCCACAAGCCCACTTTGGTATTTTAAACATAGATACTACCTTTTAAATCCTATAATGCCCAAACAGATAATTTTAATCAAGGCCTCTGCCTAAGCCTGAGCCCAATTTGGACCCCTAACACTTAAATTAACACATTAAACATATCCACCCATTAAACGCATAGGCCCAAAAATTCAGAATGTTACACCACAACATTTTTGTAGTTGATGAAGCTGGGAGAATATTAAGTATTCCACTAGCCCAATTTGCCCCTTGATATTCTTATTTGGAAGGGTTCTCCTACTGGGCTCTATATGGTGGGAAATGGGTACAATATGTTACTAAGGTCTTCTTACACAGATCACTCACATGGTGTTCACAATGACAACTCACTTACTAGTAACTTTCATACTAAACTGTGGCAGGCCAAAATTCCACCAAAAATTAGAATTACATGTTGGCAATTTTGTAACAATTATGTTCCTATGCTTTCTAATCTTTACAATAGGTGGGTAATGAACAAAAGATTTTGTCACAAATGCTCTGCTGGACTAGAAACTGTGGCACATGTTGTATGGGAGTGTCTGATTGCTGGGGCAGTATGGAAAGCATTGCAAATTTCGTAGCATGTACAACAAAACAATTCTAACTTCTTTAGTTGGTTTTCATATTTATTTACAACTATTTTTGAAGATTCTATCAATCTAATTCTTATTACAATCTGGGCTCTATGGATCGGGCGTAATTGAAGCTATCATGAAGGATTTCCTCAATCAGTTTCGAGTGTGGTGACTTTTATCCGATCGTACCTTCGGGAGTTATCCTTTCTAAGGGAGGGTTCACGATTTTATGGTAGGGTTTGGACTGCAATGACAGCCCCCAATTGGGCCTTTTGTGAAAGTAAATTTTGATGCCTCTTTCTAGTCTCACTCTAGTCAATCTTATTCGAATATTATTGTTCTGAATGAAGTGGGTCTAGTTTTGGGAGCAAGTATACAAATGCATAGTAATGTACCTAATGCTTTTGTTGTAGAGGCTCTTGCTTTTGTCCGAGTAGTCTGTTTCACGACAGATCTGGGGTTCATGCATGTTATTATTGAGGGGGAATCTTTGGCGGTGGTTAAGAAAGCCAATTCCTTGCATGATGACAGATCCAAAATTGCAATGCTTATTAAAGAAGGGACATACAAGCTTAGAATTGTTTTACTGATACTATTATTCAACATTGTTTTCGATAAGGTAATAGAGTTGCTCACCATCTTGTTGCCATGGGTGTCGCTCGATCAGTTTAGGGTGGAGGTGAAGCCTATTGACGTCACTGATCGTTGGTGGGTGGACCCGTTGGACTAATTTATTGAATTTTTCATTTCAGGGAAGCAGGTTCACCGGACTTTATTCTGTTTTTGGGATGCTTCTCCTTTAGCTCTCGCTCACTACAAGACTTTTCCAATTCATGAGAGTTTGGCTGGTTTTTCTTCGATTTCAGTTTCATGTTCGGAAGGGTCTTTTGTTTTCGTGGTGTTCTTTATGTTTTGTCTTTTGGTTTGCTTTTTTTGCTCTGTCTTTTGGTGTGTTGTTGCTTTGACTTTTATTTGCTTTTAGTTTTGCTTTAAATTCTATTTTTTTTGCTCCTGTTCACATAAATGAAAGTCTAGCTTTTGGTAATAAAAAAAAAAACTAGTCTTAGGTACATCTAACATGTAAGTCAAAATATGTTTTTTAATTAATAATTTAAAATAATAATAATTGATAAAATTAAATAATTTATCTTCATTCTTAGGCTATTTTACCAGTCTAACCAAAAAAATTTTGATATTTATAAAAATGACCCAAGTTTAAAAACAATCACCAAAATGACCTGAAATAAACACTAGAATGGGGTTTTGGGAACCCAATGGCCGGCACTACCTAGTGTTTTGGCCCCATAATTGCCTGATAATTGTGTCAGGCTTTAAAAAATTGATTTTTTTTTACTTTGGGAACCCAATGGGTGGCACCAGGGTTTTTTTTTTAAATCGTATCATACTTGTATACAAAAACATAGTATTTAAAAAAAATTGAGGATGTAAAAAAAAAATTGGGTGCTAGCCAGTAGATGGCCGGCACCAGGTACTTTTTTTCGTGTCCCAATGCAATTTTTTTTACTTTGGTACATTGATGGCCGACACCAGAGATGAAAAAAAAATTGGGGTGCTGGCCAGTAGATGGCCGGTACCAGGTACTTTTTTTGTGTCCCAATACAATTTTTTTTACTTTGGTACACTGATGGCCGACACCAGAAATGTAAAAAAAAAAAAATCATTAGCCAGCACTAGGTACATTTTTCATGTCCCAATACAATTTTTTTTTGCTTTGGTACACTGATGGCCGACACTACTTAATTTTTTTAAAAAAATATTTTTTTGTGCTAGCCATGTAATAGCCGGCACCAAACCTTATATATATAGTGGATGGTTTGGGTTCTGATAGTGTAAATGGATAAGAAAATATTTTTTTGAGAGAGGCATCAAAATGAGAGTGTTTTGTAGTATATCATCAAATGAGTTTTTTGTAGTGGATTGTAGATGGGAGTTTTTCATAGTGTACAATCGAATTTTAGGGTTGAATTATATACTATCATGTTTTAACGGAGTTGAATTATATACTGTCATGTCCACCCTAAAGGTTATGCTATAGGGTTGGATGACTTTCTGCGCCATAGATAGCTAATCGAGATGTCCAACGCAGATGGACATTATCTATGGTGCAATAGCGTTTATTCCGCAAGTTATAAGTGGGATACTGATGCCCGGATTTGAAAAAAACTTTTCTGTTATAGAGTGTACCCGGATTTGAGGTAGTGGTGGTGGAGAACGATTAGAAGTGGTTGAAACCGCCGAACTAGGTTATGGTTAGAACCGGTTAGTAGAGTCTCAATGTAAAGGTATCTCAAGGGACAATAGAAGAAGAAAGGGTTTGGAGCTTTTAGGAAGTTATATTGTCCCTTGGTTTATGTAGTTGATTTTCTGTTTCTTTTTAATTTTGCTTACTTATTCAACTATCCAATTATCCTGTACTGATGCAAAGTAAACCTGATTCAAGTAGAAGACGATTAATTGTGAAGAAACTACTATTCAAAATGTTTGTATTATTTCTTTAAAATGTTTGTATTTTTTTTATATCTGTAAATTTAATGTAGTTGTTTAGGATTTAATGTTTCATTTTTTATATTTTTGTGTATTAATTTAATGTTTATATTTTTTTATCTGTAAATTTAATTTAGTCCGTATTATATGTAGTTTGAATTTAAATTTTTTGTGTATTAATTTTACCCATATGTTTGTAGTTTGTTGGGTGTTTAAATTTAATTTAGTGCGTATTATTTTTGTTTGAATTTTATATTTTTTTGTATTAATATTTTAGAATGTTTGTATTTTATTGTGCCTGTAAATTTAATTTGTCGTGTACTATTACTTATTCGAATTATATTTTTTTATAAAATATTTCAAAGTCATTTATTAAAACAAATAATTATTTTAGAGAAATTAAATTAATATTAAAAACAGAATAATTACAAAATAAAGTAAATATTTACAGATAAAAATTAAAATTGCCGTGATCTCGGTGACGTCCCCGGTGCTGGCGTGTAATGTTCCGGATGCCTCTGTCAACGATGTTGTGCACCTTGCTGAGGCGTTTGATAATTGCTAGGTCTGGCCTCCAGTGTCCCGTCCGGTGTAGTTAGAAAATTAGTATAATCATATACATCAGAATCGGGAGTTAAGGGGTATTACATGACCAGAGGTGCCGATGCTAAAATATCATCAGTAGTAGGTGTACGTGCTTCTTGATCGAGCTCCGGGTGGTATGAGGATGATTCGGATCGCGTCGAATGTTGAGGCTCGGGGTCGTAACCAAAAATATCCTCAAACGATGGAGGAAATTGGGCTTCGGGCTTGGGCTCCAGGTGGTGTAATGACGAGCCGAATGCTTCATATTGGGGCTCAGGATCGGGGTTCAAGGCAGAATCGATTTCGGTGTTCCCGAATGGCAAAACTTGGTTACGACACGGTCGTGCATCCCTAAGTTGCCATCGTGAATATTCTGGTTGAGCGTCTCTTTGGATAAGCATATAACGACCTTGGAATAAAAATGGTTTTCCATGTGCCATATACCATTGTGTTTACTCGCGCGTGGAAGAGAACGCTCCCTCTAAGACATACAAGGGAGGGCGCCTCGAATGTCGATCATTCTACAAAAAGATATACGGTTCATTTTTTGCGCCCAATTTAAATATTCCCGACCTGAACCCTTTTAGTCCATTCCGTTTACTTCTGTGATGTCGATGAGAGGGTTCGAGATAGGTTGTGCACAATCGAACTGCCTCAATACTCGACCTCCATTGTGCCACTCCACCATATGGAAATTAATCAACGGTACATTTGACACGAACAGCTGTTTCTGCTCGATAACCTATGATGGTATGAGCGTCGCAATCTCTTCCTCAGCATAGGGCATCCATAGAAACTGCATAATATAGACAACACATTATTATTTAATTTTTTCTTGTGCAATTATTGTATTTAAAATAGAAAGATTTGGAGGTGTATTTTACGCCATCCCCGGAATGAGTCTCTATCATCATACGGTACATAGGTACGGTGAACGATCAGCCGGTTCCCGGTACAGTTGCCCATATAAAAAAAGGAATAAATTATCAGATTATTTTTTCCATTCAAAAAATTTGTATACTATACTATACAATTAAAAAATAGATGACAAAATTGAACTATATATTTACCTATTAACGAGTGGCCATACATACGATTGATGGCTCACTGATGTCAAAAATGACATTCAGTATAACGCCCAAGATTGCAGTAGAAGGCATCAACCGCCCATTGTTTTCGTAGACTGCTTTGACGCTCGACAAATATCATGGTATAAGCATGCCAACACTGCAGAGCCCCAACTAAATCTTTCGGCAAGCTCGAGATCCTCTAATAAGGGGAGATACATTATTGAGACTTTATTTTGATTTACGTCGGACAATAGTATCCCACCTATAAGTTGCAGAATGAACGCTCTTGCAGCGTAGATAATGTCCATCTGCGTTGGACTGCTCGGAAGATATTGGAAGTTTTCTTTTAACCAAGTAAATCTAATATAGGTTAATCGTCCTTCCTCGTTGTTGGGAGAGCTCTTCCAAGTAAGCACGCGCAAGTGCCCCACGGATCAGGTACTTTTCCAAGCCCGGTTACTGCTTCGCCATTTATAGATAGCCCTAGTTGGACTGCTACCCCAAAACCCGCGACATTCAAATACGGCAAAACTCTTCGATCGGGAAAATAACCTGGATCATGCAACTGGGGTCTCAAAATTCGATACAGATCCTGTGTTTATAGTAAATGTAGATTATTATATTTCTCGTTAAGAAAAGAAGTTAAATGAATATTTAAAATTAAACAGGACATTTTTCTTCTCGTTTACCTTATTCACATTTTTAACAATGTGGTCATTATCATTTAAAATATTATTAGGATTAAGATCCATGGAGTGATCGACGGTGATCGGCGGTGGTTGACGGTGAACGACGGTTGTCGAAGGTGTTTGGAGGTGATCGGTGGTCGATGGTGGTCGGCGATTATGGGTTGAAGTACCCAATTTATAGTGCGAGACCATAGTGACTGAGCAGGGGAAATTTTGGGGAAAAAAAAAGAAAAAAAAATTGTGTGAAATGGCATACTAGTGCCGGCCATTAGAAGGCCAATTTGGCTTTGGGCAGTGATGCATGTCAAGCTTTTTTTTTTTTCATTTCTATTTGAATTTAAAATTTCATTTACATTTCATTTCATTTAAATTTTTATTTTCCATTTTAATTTATTTATTTATCATTTCGATTTTTTTCATTTAAATTTATAATTTATTTTCATTTCATAATCATCATTTCATTTTATTACATATTCATTACAAATTACATTTCATTTCATATTCATATTTCGTTTCATTAATTTTTTTCATTTAAATTTATTTTTTTTCTAACATACATAATTTTTTTGTTCATATTAATCACAAGTAGTCTTATTTCAATTTATCTTTCTTCAATTCAATTTTTTTTTCAATTCATTTTATATTTTTTTTCATATTAATTAGAAGTAGTCTCAATATCAGGATCATTTAAAAATTTTCATATTTTATTTAATTTTTTTGTCAATTTAAATATCATTCCATTACAAAATTTAAGACTTCACTTAATTTTTTTTCTCATTTAAATTTTTTTTTTAATACTGGTGTCGGCCAATACCAGCCCATTTCTTAGAAATGTCAGTTTGATTTTTTTTATTTTTTTCTCTAGTGCCGGCCAATGCCAGCCTATTTCTCAGGCTGGCACAGACCTGCCTAAAATGTCATGTCACCTTTTTTTTTTTTCATTTCATTTCAATTTCAATTTCAATTTCATTTAATTTGAATTTCCATTTCATTTTATTTAAATTTCCATTTCATTCATTTACATTTCCATTTCATTTAAATTATATTTTTTTTCCATTTAAATTATATTTTTTCCTCATTTCATTTAAACTATCTATCTTCCTATTTTAATTTAATTTTTTTCTCATTTCATTTATATTATTTTTTTCCATTTAAATTTAATATTTTCCTCATTTCATTTAAATTATCTTCCTTTTCATTTAAATTTGGATGTGCGCGCCTCAATATAGAGTTGACCTCCTCTACCAAGTTGGTCATCATCTACCGATACCAAAACCTCTCATCGTAACTTTGAGTCCATTGCGAGTTCTCCATGCTACCCAACTATGTCCGGGGATCTGTTAGTAAAGATGGAATTTGAGATTCAAGCCTCGTGAACCTCTGCCTGAATCTTCGCGGTTCTAAATCATGAGTTGAATATTTAATTTGATATCAGTATTTTAAAAAATTATAGGTTGAAAATTTTTGAAAAGTAATTCTTGCAATAAATACAAACAAAACTTTTTTACCCATGTTCACGAGTTCTTTTTTCCAATCTTTATTCTTATAATCTCTGTGAAAGTTTGCTGCGATGTGCCGAGTGCAATAAACAGACCTCCACGGAATCCCCGATCGCCTTATCGCAACAAGTAATCCTTTCCATTTATCTGATATAAGGCAAATGTTGTCTTCTCTGACAACGTGCCTCCGCAGGTTTCTGAGGAAAAATTCCCAAGACTCGAAGCACTCACACTCCACGATGGCGAAAGCAATCGGAAGTACATTTCGATTACCGTCTTGTGCAACAGCAATCAGGAGTATTTGCGTGTATTTTCCATACAACCATGTCCCGTCTACCTGCACCATCAGCTTGCAGTAAGGGAAGACCCTAACACACGACTCGAACGTCCAAAACAATTCGTGAAAAACTCATTTCCCAGATTGAATCTCCCCGTCCAAGCCTTTATACGGCAGTTTTTGCAAATCAGTCATTGTCCCGGGCACATACTCCTGCATCCCAGCTATCCACCCTTGAAACTCGTTGTATGACACATCCCAGTCACCATACAACTCTCGCATCGCCATTTACTTTGCACACCATGCCTTTCGGTACAACACTTTATACTTGAATCGAGCTTGAATGTCTGTAATAAGGACCGACACCTGAATGGTGGGCCACTCTTTCACCAAAAGGATGATGCAGTTGCATATAGTTTTTGCATCTAACTTTCTATGGTCTTGTGACATATGAGCAGACGTGCATGTGTGTGGACCTTCTAGTTTCCTTATCATTCACATCTGTTTCCACTGGATTAACGCGGCTCGAACACGCCAATTACAACCACTTGACATTTTCCAACATTCTCCTACTTACAAATACTGCGTTGACTTTGTTACTTTATAATCCACACCTAACTTCAAGCTAAGTTGTTTTATAGCTTGTAAAAAGTCTTTTTTTGTTATCGAATTGTTGTCCTACAAACAACTCTTCATCACTGAATTCACCACCAAGTAGGTGACTTGGTACAATGTTTGTATATTCCGGGAACTTGCATGCAAGAGCCGCATCAGGATACACGTTGGTCATGAAGGACCCTAGATTATTTCTTATAACTATACCAGGGCCCATGTTCTCGACCGAATGGGAGTTTGCATTTTCACCCTCCACCGGCCCTTCCTCGTCTATGTCTTCAGGGATGTCATTCAAATCGGGGTCACTGAAATCATCATTGGGATCACAGTGTGACTGATCATCATTATCGGACCCTTCATCACCATCTTCTATGGTGGCCAACACCTCTGGATGGATCTCTAGACGAGTACACGAGTTTGGGATGTTATACAAACACCCATCGATGTTTGGATTTTCGGGAGTTGCCATGGACCGTCCAAAACCCGACTGATCTTCCCAGGAGATGTTAAGATCAAAATCAATTCCAGAGCGCTGGCTTGTTGGAATTACAACTTGAATGGGATCCGGTTTAGGTATCTCTGCGAACAACTCAACCGGGCTGAGATTTTCTATCTCAGGTGGGCAATAAAGTGCTATCATTGTCACTAAATCATCATCATTTTCAAGCTCTATTTCTGAGAACTTGAGTGGATCAGTTGAAACCGAAAATTTGTAAAACAGTCTCAACATTTGCTTTCTGCAACGGGTTGCTATCTTTGTACTGATTTTTCGTTTTAAATCCGCCAACGAAACACACTTTTTGAATCTCATTCCTATTTTTTTCCGACTTTGAAATACACGACCTTCTTTAGTTGAATTTATCATTTCTCCATTGAAATAAACATAAACAAACAAAATTTGGGAACTCGTCTTAAAATTTTTTTGCTTCCTTCTTAATAAAGAGAAAACTAATATTTTTAACCTATATTTTCAACTAATAAAGCAAAAAAAAAAAAACTCAAATGGAAGATAAAACACCTATATATATATGATAAATTTGGTGTCGGCCATCTACTGCCCAACACCCAAAAAAAAATTATTTTTAAATGTCACTAGTGCCGGTCATCAATGTCCCAAAGTAAAAAAATTTTGCGTTTGGGGCCAAAAAAAACCTGGTGCCAACCATTTACTGGCAAACAGCGAATTTTTTTTATCTTTAGTGTTGGCCATCACATGGCCAACACCCAATTTTTTTTTTTACATCTCTGGTGCTAGCCATCAGTATATCAAAGCAAAAAAAATTACATTGGGACACGAAAAAAGTACTTGGTGCCGGCCATCTGCTGGCCAACACCCCCAAAATTTTTTTTTTGCATCTCTGGTGCCGGCCATCAATGTACCAAAGTAAAAAAAAATTGTATTGGGACACGAAAAAAATACCTAGTGCCGGCTATCTACTGGCCAGCACCAAAAAAAATTTTTTTTTTTTACATCTCTGGTGCCGGCCATTACATGGTCAGTACCAATTTTTTTTTTACATCTCTAGTGCCGGCCATCAGTGTACCAAAGTAAAAAAAAAATTTGCATTAGGACACGAAAAAAGTATCTGGTGTCGACTATCTACTGGCCAGCACCCAAAAAAAAAAATTTTTTTTTTACATCTCTGGTGCCAGCCATTACATGGCCAACACCAAATTTTTTTTTAAATACTGGTATTTTTATATACCAGTATGATACGATTTTAAAAAAAAATACATTGGTGTTGGCTATTGGGCTCCCAAAGTAAAAAAAAAAAAAATCAATTTTTTAAAGCCTGACACAATCATCAGGCAATTATGGGGCCAAAATACTAGGTAGTGCCGGCCATTGGGTTCCCAAAACCCCATCTACTGTTCATTTCAGGTCATTTTGGTGATTGTTTTTAAACCTGAGTCATTTTTATAAATATCAAAATGTTTTAAGTTAAATTGGTAAAATAGCCTCATTCTTATGTCCTCCTTACAAAAAATAATTATTAACAAAATTAATGAATGTTTTGAGGAAGAAATAGTAAAACAAAAGTTATTAGATAGGAAAAGTTAGGAGTTCTTTGAGTTATTGTTACGGTTGCTTGTATAAATAATATAAAAAAAATAAAAAATAACTGAGTTTATAAATTAATTATTAAAATAACATTTTTTTATAATATTTTACAGTATCAGAATGTATGACACCAATAAAAAATTAACTCAATCATTACATAATTATTAAAAATTATAATAAAATAAATAGAAATAATATTTTAATAAAAGGGTTAGCATGTCGTCTATGTAATATGTATATAATTTTTTTTAACAATCTCATTATAAGTTCTGATTATATCTGCTCTTTTTGAAACAATGTCTAGAACCACTCATATTCCCTCCTCAACTCATAAATAGGAGGATGATGCGCTTCAGCGCATTTGAACCCACGTCCTTCTGTATTGGCAACAATGCTAATACCAATTGAGCGAAAACTCAACCAGCTTAAATTATCATAAGTCTTAACTTGTATGTAGTGGTGATTAAAACTCTTGTCAGACATATGTTTGGCATGGGTCCAAACCCCATCCCTATCCCCAATATTGTATAAAAAAATTGACATAAAAATACTTTATTCTTATATAAAATAAAAAATATTATGTTAATTTTTATTTTACATTTTGAAATAAGTAACAATAAGAAAAAAATTAACATAAAAATAAAAAAGGAAAAATTAACATAAAAAAATTCAACTTTATTTTTATATATAAAATAAAAAGGGACAAATTCCAAAATTATATATGAACTTTAGTCTAATGTGCAATTTTATACATAAAATTTTGATTTGATCCAGTCCTCATAAATTTTTAACACAATTATTGATATAACTTTTTATATTTTTATATCACATATACAAATAATTATATTTATCCAATATATAAATAATTTGATATATTTACTTCTTTAAACGTGTGTAAAGAATCAAAAGTAAAGTTTTGTGTGTATATTTGAACCACAATTAAAATTTTATATATAATTGTACTAAATCAAAGTTCATAAATCACATTGAATCAAAGTTAACATATAATTTAAAATTTGTCCTAAATAAAAAAAATAGCATGTTGACTTTTATTTTAAATTTTGAAATAAATAACAATAAGAAACAGAAAAATTAACATAAAAAAAGTATTCCAACTTTAAATTTTTATGTAAAATAAAATATTGTGTTAATTTTTATTTTAAATTTTAAATTTAATAATATTAAAATTAACTAAATTAACATAAATAATTTAAAAAGTTCTTTATATCAGGAGCGTTGCTCAGATGATATATTTTTTAATAATCTCATTATAAGTTTTGATTATATCTTCTTCTTTTTAAATACTTAGAATTATCTATAACCCCTCTTCAACCCTTAAATAAGAAGATAATGCGCTTCAACATATTCAAATTCACGTCCTCTTGTATTCATATTAATCGGATTAGGACTCAATCAATTATAAATATATAAGTACTTTAGACCATTAGGAATAGGAAAACTATTGAATAAAAAAAGAACCGACATTGTTAACATCGGTGTACTGATAAAAATTTTGTGTTGTTTGAGGTGCCGAATTTATATGTAAACAAACTCTTCATACTCCTATATAAAAACAAAAGAAAAAGTAAGAAAAATGAGGAAAGCTAAAAAGAAAAGCATTATTATCATAGTCCGACTACATTAATTGATTAAACTGAAATTATTCAATCACTTGAATTGGAAACCTAAAATAGAGGAAGATTGAACCCAAAAAAATGTTAAATCAGGTAAAAAAATGGGTTAGTTTCAATTGGATTTGAATTAATTTAAATATTTAATTTTATTATTATAATTTGTAGCGGATGTTTACCTTTCTATCACTATTATCAAATTTTGATCGGATCAGTTGAATCAAAAATTGATTGAGTATCAATCCAAAATAAGAGGTTAAATTAATTGACCAATAAATTAATTGAGCCAACAATTAAATCAATTAAAGTAAATTAAAAAACAAATTAAATTAATTCTCTTTATTTTTTTTAATTTTACGAATTTTAATAATTTATTTAATTAAATTCAATAAACCGATGAAATTGAAAATTGAAAAATCTAATTGGTTCTATCATCTAACCTTATTAAAAAAGTTTTATTATTTTATAATTTTTAGTTTTGACACCCATTGTAATGACATTAAAGAAAAGTAGGGGTAGGTTGTGGTGGCAGTGATTGCGTCTGTCCGAGCACCTGAGTACGTAACACGGTATTTTTAATTGGACTATCCCTTGAAACGCGTTTCCGCAACCTTCTTCATTTTGGACTCTCTTTTGTGTGCCACCCAACACAACAAAACAAAGATAATAAGATGATATGCCATCAATTTTGCTCAAATTTATTTAATCAATCAATTGGATTAAAAATAATAATGAGTAAAATTATATAATATTATAACCGTAATTTAGAATTAATTTTCTGTGGTTTTAAATTTTTATTATTTTTACTATAAAAAACATATAATTAATTTTGTATTGTTTTTAATCTATTTAGTCATTTTTTTACATACAAAATATATATTATTTTTATGATAATTATATTTAAAATGTTATTATTGAAGGGATTTTGACCTCTCGCGAAGAAGTCTTTGAATCTTTTGAGGGCCAACGAATCTCCTTAACAATGCATTCGAGATGTTTATGTTTAATTTTATCTGCAGACTATGTCTCCTACTTTCACTGAACTATAAAGGTTATAAAACATAAGTTCGAATCCCACCAAAAATAATTTGTGAATCTACATTATGAGTGGAGGCACTCTTTCGCAAACTTGGTGTGATTCTCAATGCAAGCAAAAGACAAAATCCAAACATAAACACCCATCTCGAGAGATAAGACACCTTAAAATTTTCTTCTCAAATCAACTCAATAGTTATGTATTTATATAATTTTTAATACATTAACAATACATACAATAAAAATTTTAAAAAAAAAAAACAATCTAGCATATAAAAATATATTCAAATCATGTTTCATTAAAAAGAAGCACTATTAAAGGCTTTTAAATTGATCTTAGCTTATCAGGCAATATATCTTGGGTTATCATTGTAATTTTCTGTTACAAAATCAAATTTTATTTTATGTTTTTTAATTTTCAAATAATATTAATTAGAGAAGAAACACTGAAAAATAAATTCATTTGGATCAATAAATAAATAATTACAGAATACCCAAAAAAAAATCAGTGGGGGGATTTCCCCCATTGCCCTATATTGTAAAATCCATATATCATCCAAGCTATTCATGCAACATGAACAAAAGAGAACAACCTGCTGAAAAGACCAACACAACCACAAGTATTGGCACACTACTTTCTAGCTATTGCTGAACCAGCATGAACACAAGAACTGCTAGCAAGATCGAGATTACAGTCGTTGAGCCCTTTCGATTACCGCTGTTTGTTGGCAACATTGAAGGGAGTGCACACTCCTCGCCATTGAAGAACACTTTAGAGGGGAATCCATCACCTGCAGCAATGTTAATGGAAGGGGTAGTTTTCTTGGTGAATGAGATAACTGTCTGTTGTTTTCCGGGCACCCTAGGATCTTTCTGAGGGTTAGCTGCATCGGTTTCAGCAACGATATAGTTTAATCCGGGAAGACCTTGCATGAATATAGTATTGTTAACACCATTCAACTCCAAGGCTGTTCCGTTGAAGGAGTACATCTTTTGAAACCCGGGGGTAGCCTTATTCAACTGTACAGCAGCAAACCAATCCGGGAAGGCGGTTTCATCCCAGTTGAATATTGTGATCCTAGCACTCCATCCTCGAGAGAAGTCTGAATAAAGATGCCAGTTTATGCTAACCCCACAATTGTCACCACATGGCATTGGATTTGGCACCGTAAAGTGTTTAAGATCAGCCCAAGCTCTGGTTATAGCAGTTCGGTTCTCAAACGGAACAAGAAGTGCCTCAGGTGGAACAAGAACAGCTGTAGCATTTGCTCTACAAGTGTTGGCTGAGTTGCGAGGGCATCCACAGGCACAAGTCGGGCATGGGACAACTGATTCATTGAAGTATGCAGAAAAGGATACGCAGCACTTTGGGCTTGCATTCTTGGGCCGTGTAATATTGCAAACCACCTGCCAGCTAGCAACTACGGTCGTATTTGATGGCAAGCCACTTGGGTCTGGGAACTGACTAGGGCTTACACGGACTGGGGGACCACATTTGTAATTAGGGTTCAACGTGCCATTGATCTTCCAATTCTGAGGAGGAGAGAGCTCAGAGCGGTTGAGATCCGGTGGCATTTTAAAGACCTGCATTTGGAATACTGAACTTGACTTGCTAGGGTCCATTGTTGGTGGCAAGATAGTACCATTCCGGCAACATTTTGGGATCATCCCCATGGTTGTATCGTTTGCCTTTGTCAGAGGCAGGTCAATAATCGTCGGCCTCCTCTCACAGTTCAACACATTGCCAAAGTCTAGATCCCTATAGTGTTGTCCTTGCGGACCAAATATGCAGTCTGATGAATCAACGACATACGGATAAGCCCCTTTCATCGTATATATAAATTCATCCCTCATCCAATCAAAACTCAATTTCCAACTATCAAGTCGCCCAAGGGGGTTATGGTTTGAGATAGTAACCTGTGCCCAATAGTTCGAGTCGTACGTTCTCGTCACATCATACATAATTGTAAGATCACCACTTTGCCGAGGTAGGAACTCATCCTCTACCGTAACATTCGTCTTGAATTTCGGGTCTTTGGTGCAACAAACTTGCATCTCACTTTTACCTGGAAAACAGCAAATGGAAATCATATTCATACAATCTAAAGTAATCCTCAACACCACGATTATAATTCAATTCAGATCGGAGACATAGAGATGAACTAGAATCAAGATCAAAGAGTGTCCATCCCTATCCAACCAAGGAAGAAAATGATAACAAAAAAACCAGCATAAGGAGACAAACCCTGTAATAAAATCTTTAACAACAGAAGAATTTCATTACAGCAACAGAAAACTCCTAGTAGCAGAGATTATGAACAAATGATTTACTTCAACCAAATCATAATTTTCATCTTTCAAAACAGCTTAAAATGAAACGTTTCCCACTCTCTATTATATGATCGTCTTTTGATCAAACCCAGACATAGATATTTGACCAAATCCACTAGAAAACCATACAGGAATAAAAAATTTCCACTGTCCAATAATCTACTCAAATATTATATCTCATTCAAACAACATGGCAAAATCAAGCATATACATATAAACTTTACTCAAGTGTTTTTTACCTTGCAAAGAAGGCTTAGGACAAAGGAAGCCATCATTAGCAAGATGAATAGTTTCAGGCAAGGGAACACTAGGAGCCGCCGCTCCAAACTGAGTCCCAAGAAGCTTAACTTGAACTTGAATCTGATTCAAATCTCCGGCAGTCTCAATCGCTGTTTTCAGATCAGTCATGGGGTACCCAGCAAAAACGGTACCGTTCCCAACATTGGCAGGCAAGCTCGTCCCGTCAGCCAAAACCGCATTCGACGCTGAAACTAAATACTCGTCGTTTTTAAACCCCACGAAAACCCTCCACGATTTAAGCTTCTCGTCGCCGTTATTCAGCACCGTTAAGACTGACTCGAATCTGTACGGCTGGTGCTTGGGATCCGTTGGTTTTAACTTGGTTCCGGAGGTGTAAGCGTAAGATAAGAAGATCCCATTGCAAGTATCGGCGGCGGGTGATGGGGCATCGGCGACGGTTTGAGAGAAAGAGAAGGGTAAGAGAGTGAAAAGGAGTGAGAGGTTGAAGATGACGATGAAGAACAGATCGTAGCTCTGGTTCAGAGCCATCAAAAGATATGAGATTCGGAAAGGGAAAGATCAAAACAACGAAAGCAAATGGAAAGTGTTTTTTGTAGTGAAAAAGGAAACGCGTTGGATTGGTGTTCGAACAAGACAGCATAGCAAAGGCTGGAATTTTTTGAAAGCACGAGCTTTTTTTTAAAAATTATTTAAAAAGTCGACACGACAACGCTTTGTTCGGTTTTCAGATCGATTTTCATATTGAATTTTATTTTTTTTTCCTCAATTCAAAGAACAACATTCATTATTTCTTGCTGAATTCAAATTTCGAAAATTTTAATTTCAAATGTAAATCATAATTATCTTGGTTTGTGATTTATTTGATTGAATGTATTAATAATAGCGATGATATTTATTATTACTGATCTATAATTTGATTGGGTTTAGGTCGAATTCTACACGGTTTGCACCACTTTCTACATTTTCTAAGATTTTGAAGGTCATGGACAAGACTTCGATTTACAAAAAAAATTACAAAAACAATTTTTAGGTTCTTCTCTTCTCCTCTCCCCAATAGTATAAACCCTAACTCATCAATAACTCTATGTGGCCAAGCGAATTATGCAGGTAGCACTCCAACGGTGTTCACACCATCATCAGCATCAGCTTACCTCCATCCATTGGGGCTTAGAATTAATAGGCAGTGCTTAAACACGTTCCTCACAATTAGCACTTCCTCCAAATCTAGTATGCTACCCTTGTGAAGTCTATAATATTGTCCCCAACCTACTTCTGTTATAATTTCTTGTTTCTTCAAACATATATTCTTACTAGGTATTGACCACTCGGTTGGAAAGTCAAAGTCATTATTAAGCTTGTACTTAACCATTATGTATTTGCAGCGGTTTAAACGAAGATTTGAAGACCAATTGGTAATGATGGATTTTACATCTTCGCAAGGAGAGAAATAAAATAAACCCATCGAACCCCTTCGATTGCAGACATTCAACTGATACAAATTCTAAAAAACAGCGATCAGTGGCACTTCTTTGCGTCGGCTGCATTCGATGAAGTAAGCCATTGCGACCCACCATGAAAAACCAAATAACGACCCCAGTTATCCTGTATTCACCGAAAAAATGGCATAAAAAGGGGTGGAGTGGTAAATGGAAATCTGCCTCTATCACATGCAGTGGAAGTAAAAAACTACCGTCGTTGGTGTCGCTCAACTAATTTAATCCTTTAGAGATTGATAAGTCATAAGCGAAGTTTGATATTTGAATTCCCCAAGCAGCCAAAACGCGGCTCATTTCTTCTACCTTCATAATGTAAACGTAGGCCTTAACCTCCATTGAAGTACTCGCTTCATGGCGTCGTGGGGGGATGTTTTGAATAACACAACCACTTACTCTAGTCTTAGCCATGGTGTTCTAATAAAACTAGAAAAAATCGAAAGAATGATGGAAATTTTAGGGAGATTACCTCTAAAATTGTTCTTCTCAACAATGGTTTCTTTTCCAAAATCTAAAATTCAAACAATGTATTTTTTAGGGCTCAGGTAAACTCCTTTTAAAAGGGTTTTCTTTGCATTTTAACGATCCGTATATTCGAGAACAAAGACATAATTAGTTGCGTACAATTGTACCCCTTATTGACATGTGACGAAGTGTACGTTGTAGATTAAGGTATAAAGCGTATTCAGTAAGCTTTTCCTTATATATTACTTCTCGTCTCATAGAACCAGGTTCCAAGAAGAGTCACTTTATAACTCTTCTTTGAACTAGGTGAGGGACATATTGTTATGATACTCACTATTTCCGACCCATAACCTGATTGAGTACGGTCGAATTCTACATGGTTCGCACTTCAAGCTCGTGTGACACTATGAGTTCGCACATGAGATCACACGATGTGGGTTTGCACGCCATCACATAGGCGAACCCCTATCGTATAAACACGTGTTATACCTAGAGTAAGGTACGTGTCAACATGCATGAAACCTACTTATGACATCACATCTATGAACATCACATCATATAAATACACAGCTTCACGATCTAAAAGACACACAGAAACACTCAACAAGAATAGAATTTTGGATAAAACTTAAAAGCTTTTTTTTAATCGAGTATTTAATAAAGATGATTTAAAATGCAAATTAAGAAAGGATGAGAACGGGGAAAAGAGAAGGGAAGAAAAAAAAAAAAGGAAAGTTCCCACTTGTCATACTAATAATGGAAGGGGATTGGGATTTAGTGGGTTTGGATTTTTTCTTCTTCTAATTTTATGTGCTTAATTTAGATTTGTTAATTCGAGACATTGGTTAGTACTAAATTTTAATAAATTTGGATTGGATCAATTTGAATTTTTAAATTTTTTATTTCATTTTATTTTAGATTAGTTTTGAGTTGAACTTATTCAATTTTTTTAATAATCTTTTGAAGCTATTTGTTCAAGTCATTTTAAGTTCAATTCATTTAGATTGTAGGTTTGTTTTAAGTTTAGATTGTTGACTTTGAATGATCAATTTTTTCTTGTATTCTTCATATTTGTTTTATTGTTTATATTTGGATTTGTGGTTGTCCCTTACAATAATACCATCTATAAGGTTCGAACATGTGTCTTTCATTGAAAATGTAACCCAACTCTTATTGGTGACGTTGAATGATCAATTTATGTTGAACTGGATGCAACTTCGAATTGATGGAGTCAATTTTTGAGTTTGAATTGAAAATTGATGAATCTAACTCGATCTTGATTGTTATATATATTGCAAGGAGAAAGTATTATATAAGCCCTTTCTACGATCATGTGTCCAACCGTATGCTCTCCCATGTAACTCATTGACTTAGTTCACATGTCTGTGGTTCAACTTGTGTGCTAGCCCATGTGACTCATTGACTTGGTTCACACACCCGTGTATCAACCCGTGTGCTAGCCCGTGTGAATCTTGTACCTAACACGCTCAAGGAACATGCCCGTGTGTGACACACGGTCGTGTGACAGCCCCTTTCCCAGGATGTGTGTGTCCAAAAATGACCAAGTTCATGCTATTTCTTCACCCAAATACATAGGTATCTAAATCAATTCATAATACATGTTCACAAATCTATAAACACATCTTTAAACAACCAAAACATGTCATTTTCAATTACCTAACACCATGCCAAGTATCATATACCAAACACATTTTAATGCTCATGTTACTAATTATCAAAACAATCATCTATAAGCCATAACATACACGAAACTAACCCATTTCAAACACACCATACCAACTTAATATGACACTTACCATTTCATAGTCTCATACTCAAATTTACCTAAAGTTTAACAACTATACTACAAAGCCTACCATTCTATCATCAAGTACCAAACGTCACACATAGCCATGAAACATAGCATAATAACCATTAGCCCTATTACATGCCATATAAGTCAAATGTTTACAACTCTACCAAAAGAGTCCTTGGGATAGTGTGATTTTG
This sequence comes from Gossypium australe, assembly GCA_005393395.2. Classification (NCBI taxonomy): domain Eukaryota; kingdom Viridiplantae; phylum Streptophyta; class Magnoliopsida; order Malvales; family Malvaceae; genus Gossypium; species Gossypium australe. The sequence goes on along the minus strand of CM016616.1, from coordinate 143,634,894 downwards.
TGAGTTGATCCGATCTTCCTATCACAAAACATAACCTATAAAACAAAAGACAAGACACGTATAAGCTTACTTGAAGCTTAGTAAGTTCGCTAAATTAACAATAAATCTTACCAAATTAACACAACAAACCAAATTATAGATTTAAAAACGAAGTTCCTGTCAAACACAGCTCATAATAGGTAAGTATTACACAGTGCTTTAATTCACAATACATTCTCAACCATGATTTGAGTTTAATTTCAGAGTATTGACTGACTCACGATGTTACTCACACAAGCTGCAGAGAATCCGCAACATGTGTAAGATCTCAAGCCATCATTACGGTCTGTATCACCGGTACATAGTACCTACTATAATTAATCACGGCTCATAATGCTGCTCACACAAGCTGTAGAGAATCCACAACAAATGCAGAATCTCAACCATCGCTACGGTCTGTATCACCGGCTCAAGGCTTGATAGTTGATATTTATACTCATTTATCATGCAATCTCCAATCATTCCAAAGTCAAGTATAACATTGAATATATTCATAACATGCATGAAATAAAATAAATGCAATATAAAAATAACAACACGAACTTACAAAACTAATATGCAGTAACAACTCAAGTACATAGACTACTCCGAAACCTTTTATTTTCCGCGATTGTCAACAGGTTCTTGATCTAAAATAATAATTTCATTCAATTAACTAAGTCAACAATAAAAAATAAATCATTTTATGAAATTAAACCCCTTATTGACATTTTAAAAAATTGCCCTAAACTTTCACTTTTGTTCAATTTAGTACTTAAGCCTTAAATCATGCAAATTGACCCTTTTTATTAAATTTAAGTTCAGCTAAATATTCAATGACTTCAATACAGCCCATTTTTGCAATTTATGTCTTAACATGTCCTTATAATTTTATCACTAACTATTTAATCCTTAAACCTTAAAATCATCAAAAATTACTTTACAAAATAGTTCTATCTAACAACCATAATCAATAACCTTCCATAAAATTTCAAGAATAACTCAAACTCAACAATACATTAAGCTAATACAAGCTCAAAAACATAAAAATCACTAAAAATGGGCTAAGTTTCATTTACCAATTTAAGCTTTGAAATTTCAAGCATGGAAACCCTAGTTTTGGCTTTGTTGCTGTGGAGAAGATGAATAGAAAAGAAAAAAATAAAAATCTCATCTTAATTTTAGCTTTAATTTAATATATATTGTAATATCCCATTATTGCCCGGGCTTAAATAAATAAAAATAAAAATAAAAAAAACAATGTTTTTTTTACAGTCCAGGTACAAAACAATTAGCCCAAACTACCCGTGGCCCAATTACATCCTCAGACCCAGACCTAAAACAGACTACCCTAACCCAACCTACATGGCCCAAAAGGGCCCAACTTCAAATCAGAAACCAAGGGTTTCTGAAACCCTAGGAAACCCTCGCATCGCAAGCCTCAACAGCCCCTTCCTCGCGCCCAAGCGACCAGTCGCGCCATAGTTAGCGCGAATTGCGCTCCGTCGCCGGATTCCTCGCCGTTGACCTACAAAAAAGGAAACAAACACAGCAGCAAATAGGACAAAATCTTTGTATTTCCTTTTTTTCATTATTTTCGGGGCTATATAAACCCCAAAACAAATCTGTAAAAGGACGGAGAGAAATACATACAAACAGATACATACGAATATACAAAAAAAAATAGTGATTTATACACAATCAATCAAAAATAACAGAAGGTGATTTTATATTATTCTATTTCATTTAATTTTTTTTATTTTCTTTTCGATCTATGCATTTTTATATCTAAATACTGTTTAAAAAAAGTACCTTTCGATTCGCATTCAAAAAGCAAGGTCGCTGGCCTCCGGCCGCCATATACGGTGGCGCGTGCGACGGCCCATCATCGGAGCCTAGGCTGGAGTCAGACCTCAGGTCGAAGAAAAGAGAGCATTTCGGAGCTCTCCCTTGGGTTTTTTTAAAAAAAGATGTTAAAATGATTTTTTAGAAAACTTTTAACTTATATAGCAAGAAAAAAACGGCGTCGTTTTTGCTTAAGCTAATAAGCATAAAACGACGATGTTCGGGGATTAAGATCCGCGCGTTGACCCGAAAACCCAGGGAGGATCCGCGTGTTTTTATAAAAAGGGCAATTTGTCATTTTAGTCCCTCCGTAATTTTATTAGTTTTAATTTCGTCCAATTTAAATTTTTAATTTTTTAAATTAGCCCTAAAACTTATATTTTGTTACAATCTGGTCCCACAGGCTATATAAAGACCGATATCAAAACGGCGTAGTTTAAAAGATAGGGCATAATTGCCCAATAAGTCCCTAAGGTGTGACGCGCGTTTTGATTTGATCCTTTTACATTTTATTTTTTAGACTTTTTTATTTCTTTGTTTATTTTTAAACCCCTTTTATTTTTATTTTTATTTTTTTAATTTATTTTAACATTATATTAAATTATTTCATTTTATAAAAATTTTGTATTATATTTTAATATTTGTATAGTGTATATTAATAATAATATAAAGTTTTTATATATTGTTTATTTTGAACACTTATTATTTTTATGTATTCATTATTTATATTAGGTTATTAATATTAGTTAGATATTATTTTAAAATTTGCATATTAGTTATTATATTACATTTTTATTTTATATATATATTATTATATTATATTTATATATAACTTTTAAATTATTTTATCCTTAATATTGTATATAACTTTGTATAATATATTGTTTATTCTTAAATATGTAGTTTTTATATGTATTAGATTATTATAAATATGTTTTTTTAAGTTATAAATCATTTATTTATTTCAAAACGTATTTTATTTATTTTCTCAAAAATACATGTAATTTTTTATTTTTTTATATCATTGCAATATTCATTTATTATTTAATATATGTCACTGCATGAAAAGTTTAATCTTGCATGAAAATTTTTCACATTTATTTAGTATTTTTCTTTTTATTATTTTGTTATTTATTGCTTTATATATTCTATTTGTCCTTGCTCTTTTATTTATTTATTATTTTATGATTGCATTAGTGGAGTTATTTTTATTAGTCATTATTTTATATTATTATTTCTTTAATTGACTATATTAGTATTAATCGTTAATATAACTTGTGATTATGATGAATTACTATTCGATATTTATATTTTGTAATGTATCAATGCAAAATCGAATTCATATAATTTTTTTTAGAAAAAACACATTTTACAAAATTGTCGTATTTTATTCAAAGTTTTTTTAAAAAAACGGTGATATGTAATATTTGACGACTTCGAGAAAAAGTGTGCCCTAACTCACTGGGTTTCGATTTTTCTCGTTGAACTCAAGATATTAGGTATCCCTTTTCTTTTAAAATTGAAACTTACAAGCTTCAAATCAAAACTTATTCTCGGGAATTCAAAATGTTGTATCCTAACTTATTAGATATGATGTTTTGTGTCTCGAGATAAGAATTTTCTACAAATAAAGGCGAACCTAGTTTTGAAGTCATGAGATGTTACATCCTAACTTATTGGGTATAGCATTTTATTTCTTTGAGATAAGTAAGTCTCAGTTTTCTTTCAAATAAAATGATCATATTTTAAATTTTTCAAAATTTCGAAACTAGGACATAAGATTATCAATTAGGTACCAAATTTTTGGGCGTTACGAGGGTGCTAACCCTTCCTCGTACATAACCGACTCTCGAACCGGTTTTCTTGTATTTTGTGGACCAAAATCGATGTTTTGAAATAAAACGTTTTATAAGGTGATCCAATCACACCTACGTAAAAAGGGATTGGTGGCGACTTCTGTTTTTGTTTTTTAAAATTAATCCCTGTTTTTTAAAACTTAAAAAATGGTTTCGACAGCTTGGCGACTCCGCTGGGGACCAATTAAGAGAGTCAAGCCATAAAATTGATTATTTCCTGTCATTTTGTCCAAATTTAAAAATATGATTTGAAAAACTATGATCCTTTTTATTACAAGTGGTTCTAATTTTGTCTCTGCATTGCATTGCATAACCGTTGTGGTCGCACCTTTAAGCGGAAGAGAAGCTATGCCTTCGTGAGGTTTTCACCTCCGCATAGGCTAGTGGATTGCTTCCGGGATACATCTGTACCTATGTCTTCGTGAAGTTTTCACTTTCGCAGGCCATAGGGAAATGTATTCCCCTGAACCGAACTCGATCCGTATGAGCTTATAATGGGTGAGGATCGAGGAATCTGCTGGTTCGGGTACCTCAACTTTAGAACTATGCCAAACCTTAGTAGTTACCCAGATAGGTGTTTGTTTGTTTTACTTGCTTTATATTTTATTCCATGGTACTAACTTGTTGTGTTTTATTTTGTGCATGTCATTTCATATTTTAAAAGGTATCGATTCATGGCCAGTTTCTAAGTTAGAAAGCTTGTTATGGAGAACGAATTCCTTGATAAAGTGGAAGACAGTGCAGCCATCCGCATGTGGTCAGAGCAAACGCAATTAGAGAAAGGGGATAGCTTAGATGAGGGGTATGTGTCAAAGCTACAGGATTTCGCTCGTATTAGTGCAATACAAAATGAGTTCCAAGAGTTGAAAGAAATATGGACCCAGTGGGATGATGAGGCAAAGCAGTTGTTCTATCGTAATTACGGTGATCTACCCTACTTGCTCGACATCAAGGCAGATAAACATCTGTTCCGGGCTATGACTCAGTTTTGGAACTCTGCTTATAGCTGTTTCACTTTCGGGAAAGTAGATTTAATGCCCATGGTGGAGGAATATACAACCTTGCTTCGCTGTTCAAGGATCCAAGTCGACAAAGCTTATTCTAGGGCTGCTAATGTCCCAACTTTTGTGAAGAAATTAATGAATATCATAAGGATGAGTGAACAGTGGGTTGCAACCAGAATTCAAGAGAAAGGTGAGGGTAAATGCATACCTTGAGTGAGTTTGAGGGACCTGATCCTAGCACATCCAGATGTAAAGAAGAAGATTGACGTCTTTGCCCTGTGTATTTACAGTATGGTAATTTTCCCTGAAGCTCTAAGACATGTAGATGAAGCAGTTACTGATCTATTCGATCGACTTGACAAAGGGGTCACACCTGTACCTGCGATCTTTGCCGAGACATTCAGATCTTTGAATGCATGTCAGAGAGCAGGTGAAGGCAGGTTCATTGGATGCACGCAGTGTTATTAGCTTGGCTCCACAGTCATTTCTGGAAGGTGGAGAAAATTTCTTATTGGGTTTTCTCTGAGAATTACTCTCTGTTAAAAGAGATAGTGGCTACACCAAGAAGAGAAGACGTGTCCGAGGAAACTGGATGGCGCTCATTCAAAACCTTCAAGAGGAAGACATCGAGTGGAGGGCTCCTTGGATAATTCCTGACGAAATTCTTTATCGGTGTAGGAGTTTCAATTGGGTTCCTTTACTTGGAATTTGAGGAGCTGTTGGATATGCCCCTTTGCTTGTACTAAGGCAATATGGATCAAGACAGTTTGTACCAACGACACATGGGCTGGCTCAATGTGAGTTCTCATACAAAGGGAAAACTATAAGAAGAGGGTTAAGGAGATTTCTGGTACTTGGAATCAGATTCGTAGGATGAAGAGATTATCCGCAGGCTCAATGGCGACCTCAGAATACAGTGGGTGGAGGATTAGAAGGATTAATGATAACATCCCTGAGCTGAATCCAGAAGGCGCCCGATCAAGAGAGGAATGCTTGCAAATGGTCCCATCAGAATTAGAGATCATAAAACAAGATTTCAAAAAGATGAGTTCGGAGTTTGGAAAGAGGATAGAGAAATTGGAAGAAGAAAAGATGTACCTGAGGATAGATGTGGATGTTCAAAAATCAGAGGCCGAAAAATTAAGAAAAGGGAAGAAAAGGGTCGAGGAAGATCTAAATGACCTAAAGATAGAATATAAGAAGTTGCGTCTGTCAATGAAAAATGCCGGATTAGGGAAGACTTCAGAACAGTGGCAACAGGAGAATCGAGAGGAAAAAGCCAAGGTTGACCATTGGGAAAGGAAGTTCCAAGAGATGCAGATGCGAAATGAGGCCTTAGAAAGGAGTTTGGCAGAAAGCCAAAAAGAGAAAAGTGGATTAAAAGCTAAAGTGGCTGAACTGGGACGGACTATTCACCACCATCGAAGCCATAATTCTGCAGTCGAGTTGAAGTCAAGTCTGAACAAGATTGAGGAAATCAAGGGAAAGATTGAAAAATTGTGAACTCCGGATCGAGGTTCTTGAAGCAAGAGAAGGGCATTGGAAGGAAGAGCTCCATCATTCTCATGATCAGGTTAGAAATAGGGATTATCTCATGGGTGAAGCAATAGTTTAGATTCAAGAGGTAGCTGATCACCTACAGACTTTGGCAGTACAGGCTGATACATTGAGCACGAAGTATGAGCTACAGTCAGATCGTGGTCAAGAGTTAGCCTTGTTGTTTTGGAAAATTAAAACTTTGGGGCTTAGGGTGAAAGCATATTTGTAGTCCGTTTTATGTAAATGATTTTGTTTTCTAATAAAGCTTTCTAAATGAAGTTGAATCAGAATCGATGCCTCATTGCACTCATGCATTTGCGTTACATCATATCATATGCATTTAAGTCCATAGAGAGAGCCTAATTAGTTGAAATTATCATAGAAGAGAGAGAGAGAGAGAAGGAAAATCTGGAAACTAAACACCACTATGGTACACGTGCAAAGACAAAGAAAATGGATCAAAGACTTGAACAGTTTCAAAGAGATACGCAAGACCAGATGCAGGAGCAATTGGCAAAGCTCCAACAAGAAATAAGAGACCAAATGTTGGAAGCTCAAAAGAACATGATGACCCAAATGGCCCAGATGCTGAACGGGGCGACAGACAAAGAAAAAGGTCCCATAGTTAATGCTGAAGATAATGAGGACTTTCCTTGGGGTTTCACCCCACCGCATGTACAATCGGAGGAGTATACCCGAAGGCCATCTATCACGATTAGGCCTCAACAAGGGCAAAATGACACTGGAGTGCCCATGAATTTCCAAGTTGGCACAGGATCCAACCCAGGAGATAACCCTACTAATCTTGTTACCCCTGACTTAGATATAGCTGAGAGGGAGGGGATAAGAACTGAATCTTCAAGGCAGTTAGAAAATCGTTGCAAATGGTTGGAAGAAAATTTTAAGGCTTTAGAAAACGCTGATAACCATCATGGAATTGATGCTAAAGACCTGAGCTTAGTTTCAGACTTGGTGCTTCATCATAAGTTCAAAATGCCAGAATTTGAGAAGTACAATGGGACCAGCTGCCCTGAAGCCCATATCACTATGTCCATCTGGACGGATGATTGGCTACGTTAACAATGATCAACTATTGATTCATTGTTTCCAAGACAGTTTGGTGGGGGCAGCGTCTAGATGGCACAATCAACTCAGTCGTGATAGGATTAGCTCTTAGAGAGACCTAGCCCAAGCTTTCATGAAGTAATACAATCATGTCACGGACATGACGCCTGACAGAATTACCTTGTAAAACATGGAGAAGAAGTTAAATGAAAGCTTCAGGCAGTATGCACAAAGATGGAGGGAGGTTGCCATGCAAGTTCAGCCACCACTCTTAGAGGAGGAAACCACAATGCTCTTTATCAATACATTGAAGGCTCCATTCATCACTCATATGATAGAAAGTACCACCAAAAGCTTTGCAGATATAGTGATGGCAGGAGAAATGATTGAAAATGCCATAAGGGGTGGCAAGATTGAAGCGGGGGAAACCACTAAAAGGTCTGCTCCTAGGAAAAAAGGACAATGAGGTGAATAATATGAGTACATACAACAAGGGGTACTCGAAGGCAATCACTGTTAGCCATCCAAAAGTAATTACGGTTGGGCAGCAAAGGTCGACAAGATAAGAATCTGGCGCAAGGCAAAACTCTGAAAAGCTCCAATTTACGGCAATCCCAATGACGTATACGGAGCTATATCAAAGTTTATTTGACGCACATGTAGTGTCCCCATTTTATCTAAAGCCGTTATAGCCTCCATATCCTAAATGGTATGACTCAAACGCTTAATGTGATTACTATGCGAGGATATCGAGGCATTTAATAGAAAACTGCATTGCCTTCAAAAAGGTTGTCGAGAGACTCATTAAGATGGGGATTGTGAAGTTCGATGATACACCTAGTGCGGATAACCTGTTACCTAATCATGGAGATAAGGGGATAAACGCGATCGGTGAAAAGGTCGTAAGAAAGATCAAGGAGGATATTGCGGAGGTAAAAACCCCGTTGAGAATAATCTGGAGAGAAATGGTTGGAAGAGGGTTGATAGAATCAAATTCTATTGAAGGATGTGAAGGAGTAAGGGACTACTATGAGTTCCACAAATCAGAAGGGCACGAGACCCAGGAATGTGCTGAGTTCAGGGTATTGGTACAAAGCCTTATGGATAATAAGGAATTGGAATTTTATGAAGAAGGCTCAGAGGAAGGAAACATATGCGTGACAGAAGGAGAGTTGACAAACCAAAAAGTCAATTATCCGAGTGTCATCATTTCCCGACCAAGAAACACGGAAGGCGGAACACAAATCGTGCCTAAAGTCGTAATCCAGAAACCTGTTTCCTTTCCTTACAAGGATAACAAAATGGTACCTTGGAATTACGATTGCAATGTGACAATACCAGGAGTGGAAAACTCAGCTAGCACTTCCAAGGAGGTCCAAAGTGAATGATCCTACACACGAAGTGGAAGGCGTTACGACTCGGTAAACGTCAAAACTGTGCCTGTGAAAGCAAAGACTTTGGTAGTTGAGCAGGAGAGAGAGGCTGAGGCACTTATCAATGAACCTGTGAAGGAGGAAGAGGCTAAAAAATTTCTAAAATTCTTGAAGCACAGTGAATACAGTGTGGTAGAGCAGCTGCGCAAACAACCGGCTCGCATATCAGTGCTAGCCTTACTTTTAAGTTCAGAGGTGCATCGTGAGGCATTGATGAAAGTATTGAACGAAACTTATGTTACTAAGGATATATCTGTCAACAAACTTGACCGTCTGGTTAGTAACATAAGTGCCGATAACTTCATTTACTTCAGTGATGATGAAATTCCACATGGAGGTATAGGATCGACCAAAGCTCTGCACATCACTACTCGTTGCAAGGGATACACTCTGCCAAGTGTGTTAACCGATAATGGATCAGCCTTGAATGTCTTACCATTGTCCATGCTGAAAAGACTGCCTATAGATAGTTCTCACATGAAGACATACCAGAACATAGTGAGAGCATTTGACTGCACTGAGAGAAGAGTGATGGGAAGTATTGACATATAGTTGTTGATTGGACCAAACACATATGAGGTGGACTTTCTGATGATGGATATTAAGCCCTCTTACAATTGCTTGTTGGGAAGGCCCTGGATTCATTCGGCAGGGGCAGTGCCCTCATCATTGCACCAAAAACTGAAACTGGTAACAGAGGGTCGGCTGGTAACTATAAACGCAGAGGAGGACATCATAGCAACTGTTACCAATGACGCGCCATACTTAGAGGCAAATGAGGAGGCCACTGAGTGTTCCTTTCGGTCTTTAGAGTTCGTAAATGCAACTTTCATATTGGAAGGAAATGAGGTTCTGGTTCCTAAGATATCCAGGACCACGAGAATGGGCCTACAAATGATGATGAGGAAAGGAGCCTTACCGGGAAAAAGACTGGGCAGACATCTTCAAGGAGAGATTCAAGTTTCAATGTTGAAAGAGAAGAGAGATCGTTTTGGCTTGGGTTTCAGGCCAGATGCTAGACAAAGGAGAAAGGAAATAGAGAAAAAGCAAGAGAGAAGAAGAGCACGGTTGAATGGGGAAGACGTCAAGTGGGAATCGATGATATTCCCTCACATATCCCAGACCTTTATATCAGGAGGGATAATTCACTCGGAGAGAAGATTATTGGAAAATGAAAATATTCACATTAATGCCATACATGATGAAGAAACTGAGCAAAGAAATCTGTTGGGCATTCGCCCTTATGAACCTAGAAGCGTTCTGAACAATTGGACTGTAGAGGAACTTCCTGTAGTTTTTAGAGATTACATAGAGCAATGTTCAGAACACACTTGTTGTTTTTAAGCCTAGGAACAATAAGATTTCTTTTGTGAAATAGGCTCATGTTCAAACATTTTTTGTTTCAATAAAATACATCTTTAATGATCAATTTTGGCAAATATTCTTGCATTATTCTTTTGATCTTCTAATTTCATTCCAAATTTTTTTATTCTCATTCATACCATGTAAATAGTTGTTCTCGAATTCATTTGTTCTTTGTACATTCTTTGGTGCCCACCACAGGTCCCTAGATATCAATGACATGAGCAACGATACTACAGGTTCAGAGGTCTATTTTGAGCAAGACATGTGTTTAGAGGAATCTCAGGATTTTGAAGGTGACAGATATTGTGACTTGTCTCCAGATTTGTTGAGAATGGTAAAGCAAGAGGAGAAACAAATTTTACCCCATGAAGAGGAGGTAGAAAACATAGCCTTGGAGAAAGGAAAAGTTGTGAAAATTGGGACGCGCATAGTCGAGGAAACAAAGCACGATCTAGTTGAGTTATTATAGGAATTCAAAGACATCTTTGCATGGTCATACCAAGATATGCTTGGGCTAAGTACTGATATTGTAATACATCGCCTTCTCACAAAAGAATAGTGCAAACCAGTTCAGCAAAAGCTACGAAGGACGAGGCCTGACGTGGTGTTGAAAATAAAAGAGGAAGTCAAGAAACAGTTTGATGCTGGTTTTCTACAAGTGGTCAAATACTCAGAGTGGGTTGCCAACATTGTTCCTATCCTTAAGAAGGATGGAAAGGTTTGGATGTGTGTAGACTATAGGGACTTAAATAAAGCTAGCCCTAAGGACAATTTCCCTTTGCCTCATATTGACACGTTGGTGGATAATACAGTGGGATATTCATTTTTTCTTTCATGGATGGTTTTTTGGGATACAATCAGATCAAGATGCACCCTGAGGATATGGATAAAACTACTTTCATAACATTGTGGGGTACCTTTTATTATAAGGTGTGCCATTCGGGCTAAAGAATACATGAGCAACATATCAAAGGGCCATGGTAACCTTACTCCATGACATGATGCACAAAGAGATTGGAGTATATGTTAATGACATGATCGCCAAATCTCGAACAGAGAAATAACACATTGAAGTTTTGAAGAAGTTGTTTCTGAGATTGAGAAAATTTCAATTAAAGCTCAATCCAGTAAAGTGTACTTTTGGAGCTCAGTTAGGGAAGTTACTGGGTTTCGTAGTCAGTGAGAGAGGAATTGAAGTTGACTCAAATAAGGTCAAAGCTATACAAGAACTGCCACCACCACGCACTCAAAAAGAAGTTTGAGGTTTTCTTGGAAGATTAAATTACATTGCTCGGTTTATTTCACAATTAACCGAGAAATGTGATCCCATATTTCGTCTTCTCAAGAAACACAACCAAGGTGTATGGGACGACGAGTGCTAGAAATCTTTTGACAAAGTCAAACATTATCTGTCAAATACCCCAGTACTATCTCTGCCTAACCTAGATAGACCATTAATATTGTACTTGGCAGTGTTCAGTAATTCCATGGGATGTGTGCTTGGTCAGCGTGACGAGTCAGGAAGGAATGAAAAGACGATATACTATCTCAGTAAAAGTTCACTGACTGTGAAATGAGATATTCGTCGATTGAGAAATTGTGTTGTGCTTTTATTTGGACAACTCGGAGATTGAGGCAGTATATGCTATATCATACAACCTGGTTAATTTCGAAGCTTGATCCTTTAAAGTATATGATGGAGTCAACTGCTTTGAATGGAAGGATGGCAAGGTGGCAGATTTTGGTTTCTGAATTCGATATAGTCTATATGAACCAAAAGGCTATAAAAGTGAGCGAAATAGCAGAATTTCTGGCTAGTAGAGCTTTAGAGGATTATGAACCTTTGAGCTTTGATTTCCTCAATGAAGAGTTAATGTATGTGGCAAATACTGAAGAATGTCCATGGAAACTAAATTTTGATGGAGCATCAAATGCTGTGGGAAATGGAATTGGGGCAATCTTGGTATCTCCTAGTGGTGATCATTATCCATTCACATGAAAATTGGATTTTGATTGCACGAACAACATGGCGGAATATGAAGCATGCATCATGGGAATTCGGGCAGCTGTAGAGCGTAAAATCAGAGTGCTAGAAGTATATGGAGATTCTGCCTTAGTAATCTACCAGCTTAAAGGAGAGTGGGAGACAAGAGATCCCAAACTAATTGATTACCGAAAAATAGTTCTGGGATTAATTGAGGAGTTTGATGACGTTACTTTTAATTATCTCCCACGTGATGAAAACTAGATGGCAGATGCTTTGACAACCTTGGCTTCTATGATCAAAGTAAACAAACCAGAGGATATGAGACCTATTCAGATGAGTATTTTCGAAGTTCCAGCTCATTGTTATAACCTAGAAGAGGAGGAAAAAGATGACCACCCTTGGTATCATGATATATTGCAATATGTAAAAAATCGTGAATACCCGGAGCATGCATCTGAGAATGATAAAAGGACATTAAGAAGATTGGCCTCTGACTATGTTTTAGATGGGGATATCTTGTACAAAAGGAGAAAAGTTCAAGTGCTATTGAGATGCGTTGATGCAGTTGAAGCTAGGAAAATCCTGGAAGAAGTTCATGAGGGCGTTTGTGGAACACACGCTAATGGATTCACAATGGCCAAACAAATAATGAAATTTGGATATTATTGGTCTACCATGGAAGGAGATTGTATCAACTATGCCAAAAGATGTCATAAATGTCAGATTTATGGAGACAAAATTCATATACCACCGTCACATTTGCATGTTATAACTTCTCCATGGCCTTTTTCCATGTGAGGCATGGATGTCATTAGGCCGATCTCACCGAAAGCTTCGAATGAGCATCGATTCGTCTTCGTGGTTATTGACTACTTCACGAAAGGGGTAGAGGTTGCTTCATACGCTAGCGTTACTAAGTCAGCAGTTAATCGGTTCCTGAAGGAGATCATTTGTCGATATGGAATGCCCGAAAGGATCATATCAGACAACACACTGAACTTGAACAATAGCATGATAGCAGAGGTTTGTAGTCAATTCAACATCAAACACCACAACTCGTCTCCGTATCGTCCAAAAATGAATGGGGCAGTGAAAGTGGCCAATAAAAACATCAAGAAGATAGTATGAAAAATGACTGAGACTTATAAGGATTGGCATGAGAAATTACCATTTGCACTCTATGCTTATCGGACGTCCGTCAGAACCTCTACTGGGGCAACGCCTTTCTCATTGGTCTACGGGATGGAGGCAGTTTCACCTATTGAAGTGGAAATACCTTCTCTTCGAGTTTTGTCAGAAATAAAGTTGGACAAAGCTGAATGGATCTAGGCTCGATATGATCAGTTGAACTTAATTGAAGAAAAGAGGCTAAGGGCTATTCGTCACGGTCAGATGTACCAAAAATGAATGATGCGAGCCTATGACAGAAAAGTCCACCCAAGAGAATTTCACGAGGGGGACCTTGTACTGAAAAAGATCCTTCCCATACAAAAGGATTTCAGAGGAAAATAGATGCCGAATTGGGAGGGACCATATGTGGTGAAGAAAGCTTTCTCTGAAGGTACACTGATTCTAACCGAAATGGGTAGGAAAAGATTACCCAATCCTGTGAACTCGGATTCAGTCAAAAAATATTTTTCTTAAAGAGGAGAAGAGGCCAAGGTCAAAACTCGCAAAGGGCGCTTTGAGACTTCTAAAAAAAAAGGAGAGGCCAAGGCAAAAACCCGCAAAGGGTGCCTCAAGACCAAAGGGGTTTTCAGTTGAAAACCCGAAAAGGGCGGCTCAAATTCTAAATGGACATGCAGTGATCTTGCTATACTTGAATCAATAAGAAATGAAGTATGTTGCATATCGGGGCATCAACAAAATACTTTGGGTCTTCTAAACACATGTTAAACTCAAATCAGTTTTCATGAAGTTTGTATATAGAAGCCTAATCTGCGATATCTAGGGCATCTGATCTTTGTCCTATTCATTTTACTATCTTTGGATTCTTTTTCTTCTCAAAGATATGTTCCCAGCTAATTTCCTTCGTATTTTTTATAATTCATTTAACTCTCCTTGAGACCAATTTATTTGTTACCCATTATTCATAAGCATGTTGCATTGAAATAATGATTGATGGCTGTCAATTCCACCAATATAAACCTACACCTAGCTGCAAATTTAAGCAGTATAGGGAGTAGGGTCGATCCCACAGAGATTGGTTTTACTAAAAAATTGTCTATCTTGACCAGATTAGTGTCTGGGCAAATGTCGTGCCCGCAACGTTTGGGGGGAGTAAAATATTAAACCTGAATAAACACAGAAAATAAAAACGTAAAAAGTAGCAGACTAAATAGGAAAAAAACTGAAGTAATCTAAAAAGAAGTCGATTAAACTTAGCTCATCCTCAACCGCGGGTTTTTTCCGTCTTTGACCCGATCCTCGAAATTAGATGAACTCGTCTTTTCCGATAAGCTAGTTATAGCTACCAAGGATGCCTCGGACACCAACTATTTCTTGTGTAAATTAGTTATGGAACGTCCTATAACTAACCCTTACCGATCGAACAACCTACGAAACGTTCGTGGTTTAGAACTCCGGCAGCTTTGCGTTCTAGAAGAGCCTAGCTCGAACCAATGCCCTCAAATGTTGGGACATTTAAATCCGGTTCCTACTTCCCTTGACAGAACCAAACAGCAACCCCCACTTGGCACTCCAATTTGTTCACGGAAGACCAATTAGACAATCAATCCTTTCAAAATTCCAACTGTACGTCTAGCCGCACTAACTCAAACGACGTCTTTTTTGACTTAGCATGACTTGACTTTGTGAGTTGACGAAGTCATACTCTTAATCCGGAGAAATAATAAGTATCGAAAATTAGAGTTGAATAGCTCGGGTTCGTAACTCACGGGTCTTTGACGGGGTTAATACCGGCTTAAAGCTGAAAGGGGTTTAGTGTGGCATGATTTTACTCATGCTTGAAGGTGGTGGAAAGTGTTTGGGCTTTTGTAGAGGATGATGGAAATTGGAAAGGAAAGGGGTTTGGAAGGCAATTAAACCAATTTTGGGAAAACAAACAAAAAGAATTGAAATGGGCAGAAGGTTGAACGTTAGCTTGAAAAATAAAATAAAAGAAATCCTATTCTAAATTGAAATAGGAAAAGGGAGAAAAATAACTCCAAATAGGAATAGGAAAAGAGATAATTGATTGATGATTATCCAAATACAAATAACCCCTATTTATATACATGGGGTTTACTAAAAATAGGTTTAATTAATTTAATATAAAATCTTAAATAATTAAAAATAAAAATAAATAAAAATAAAATAAACTAAAAATAGCATTTTCCATATTTGGCTTTTTACAAAGTCAAATTGCTTGATGTGTCCTTGGCTTCCTCCATCTTCTTGATTTGGCCCTATTTCCATGATTTTCTTTCAATATGGCCCTTTTTAGCTTGCTTTTGATCAATTGCATCCCTGACAAGATTTAAATCATAAAAATACAAATTTAGCAGGGATTAATTCAGAAATAAACCAAATTACATATAAGAAATCATGCAAAATAATCATGTTATCAAATCCCCCTACTTAGCTCATGCTTGCCCTCAAGCATGTTGTTCGTTCAAACATTAAAATTAATTACAATTTATTAAAAATCGAGCCTCTTTTCTGCATCCATACTCAACGTAAACAACATAGGCAAAAAATAATTAAATCAATGCTCAAAACATATAGTTTAATTAACAAGACAAGTGCCATAAGATTTGAAATATGCAAACTAGATAATTTCATTAAATTGAGTTTGAATCCAATAAATTGCAAGGCATTGTTAACTATACTTTTAGAAAAATAAATTAGACATGGTCAAACCTTTTTACGCGAACTAGGATGACAACCCAAGCACCTTATCCCGGTTACTCAGTTCAAACAGTCTTTATCATTGAGCTCTGTTAGCGGAATGTTATTAAGTTATCAACTTGTCACTCGAACCTTTTTATGCGAGACGAGATGACAACCCAAGCACCTCGCCCCGGTTACTCAATCCGGTCACGTTTTCAAAACTTTCACTTATAACTTGAGCCTTTATTTATTTATTTAATTTTCATTTTTTTCATCATTTTTTTCTTCATGCACAAGAAAATAGTTTTTCCCAAACAATCAATTCATGAAAATCTAGCTACATACATCAACCTTAAAACACAAGTGTCGATTAATCTATATACTTGAGCATTTAAATTCAAAAAAAAATTTCCCAATTGTCCAAGTTGACTAAGTATGAGATTAAAGGCTCAATGTCAAAATAAACTGTTGAATGAATTCAGTGCAAGATTTAACATATGCAAAAGAGAAACATGCAGCAGGAACTAATCAACCATCCATGCATACTTACTATATTCATATATACTCATCCCCCCTACTTATTCTAAGCTTGTCCTCAAGCATGCATGTGTCATATTATAGATAAATAAAGAATAAATCAGCAGCTCAAATAAACAAAATGAAAAGTTCAGAGTACTCCCCATGTGTGTCTTCAATGATTTTGTCGATGTTGGGGGTAACGATTTTGTAGGATATCAAGGATTGTAGATACTCGAGTTTCCATCGTTCCAAGTCTCGCCTCGATTCGTCCTAAACAATCCTCCACAGATGGAGGTTGTTCCTCGCGCTCTCTAGTGTCAATGTATGGGCGTTGGCGAAAACCATATTCTCGCGAGTAGTCCGTGTACCTGGAGGAACAAAATAACACGAAGTAGGGGTGCCGACAAGCAATCGCATAGAATCTAAACAATATTTATCTAGGCTGCTCATACTATATGCACATGTGAAAATTGAGAAATCTATTTCAGAAAAAAGTCGAGAGGCTAAATTTGAAATAAATGATCCAAGTATAAGTGGATGGTTGTAACGCAAAACGGCATGAAAATTCTGCGCAAACCAATATCCTAAATTAACTTTAAAACCCGAACGCATACACCACAAAAAGAATAGTTCAGTTTTAGTCAAAGCAGCTGATGCATCATTTCTACCTGAAAAGCTAAATGCCAAAAATCGGTATATATATCTCAAAGCAGGTTCATGCACCAATAAGTCTTTTGTGGTCTTCGGATTATAAAGACGATCAGAATTAGTTAAAACTCGATAAACATGCTAAACATCAAAATTGTTCAGAATATCTAACAGAGCAGAATGATAAGAATCGGACTGAATATCATCAGGGTCGATGAAACCCATGGCAATGTTAAATTCAGAAATTGACATCCGAAAGTCCTTAAACGAAAACATACAATATTTTGCGTTTCAACAGTACGCAATGCATTTATATCGAAGCTAAATTATGGTGTAGAATTCATATACTAATTCATAATATGCATTACAAGTAATATTAGCATATAAAGTCCAACCAATAGCATCAAAATAATGAAGCACAACATCATGCATATCTAAAAGTTCAAGAGTGGGAAAATCGATTTGCTTACAGACTGGGAGCGAGCGTTGTCGGATGGTGTCATATCGTGTTTGATGCTCCGATGTTGAGAAGTCGAGAAATCCACTAAGACGACTTTCGGTTGGAATTGTATTGGCACGACTACGTCTGTTGCGTTGACTGTCTCGAGGTGTTGAATGTGCTCGTTAGGCGATTTGGGTGGGTTTTCTTCTTCAGCAGCGTCAGTACTGCTGTTCGGGGGTGTCGATAGCTCTCGTGTCGATTGTCGACGACCTCGGTTTAGCGTTGAGTGACTCGTTCATCGACGGTGGGGGTAGCTTCGACATGGTCGTTAGAGGTCTCGACTTCCTCGGGCCTACCCGAAGTGTCTGACTCGATCGGGGTCAGCCTTCGTTGACATTGGGTTCTCGATGGGATGGCCATTTGTTGTGGAGGAGGCGAATGAGCATTATCGTCGTCTAAATCGACGAATGGATGTGCTGAAAAATGAAGCAGATTTCGGTTGAGCGAAATCGAAATATCGTCGGTTGTCTCGTTCCGAGTTTGGACCATTGCGTCTGTGCTAACGTGGCAAAAAATATGTTCTGGTGTGACGACGATGATGGTGAAGACGGCGGCGGACGGTGACAGTCGACAGCGGTGACGGTGATCGAGAATGGTGTGTTTTGGTTGATTTTTGAGGGGTTAATGGTGGTGGTGTCGTTTGTGGCCGTGGTTTAAGTGGTGGAGAGGTGTTATTGGTGGTAGAGAGAAAGAAAGAAAATATGGCAAATGTGGTGGTGTTGGGGGTTTTGGGTTCCGATAGTTTAGATTCGGCGGTGGAGTGGCTTAATGGCGGCGATAGGGGCTGAAAGGCAGTGAAGAAGAGAGGAATTGTATGGAGTTTGTGGTGGTTGAAAGAAAATGGAGGGAGTTGTGGTGGTTGGGATGTTTGGCGTTGGCAAAGGGAGAGGAAAACGGCGATGGTGGCTGCGTGTTACGTCAGCAGCGATGGCTGGTGGTGATGGCAAATGTGACGGTTGTGGCGCTGCGATGGTGGGGCTGAACGGCGGTGAAAAAGTTTTGGGTGTTAGGGATTTTTTTTTGAGGAAGAAGAAGATGAAAAGGGGTTGGGGGTTGGGTGTTTAATTTCTTTTCTTTTTCTTATTTTTTTCTTTTTGTTTTTTTTGTGTTTATTTTGCCTTGGAATTTCGGTTGGGCTTGCTTTGGGGCATTGGGTTAATTTGGTTTTTGGGTATGGTTAGGTGGGTTAAATTTGGGTATTGGGTATTGGGTCAAGTTTGGGTTTTGGTGTTTGGGTTTAATGGGTGTTGTGTTTATTAGGTTGTTTTTGTTGGGTTGGTATTTGTGTATATATGGGTGAATGAAATGGATGGGTATTGGATTTGTGGGGCGGTTTAATTGGGTTAGTGGGTGTTGTGTTTTGGTTTATTTTTTATTGGGTGAGTTGAGATGGGTTGAATGGGTGTTTTATAAAGGTTGGGGATTTTTTTTATTTTGGTAAATATTTGTCACCATGTAAACATGTCGTGCCCGCGCCACCACTGTTATCCGACTCTTGGGAAAAATTCATGCTCTCTATTATTTTCCTGAAAACATCAAATCAATTGAACTAAGTAAAAATTTATTTATTTACACCCTAAATTTACTAAAATTTAAAATTAAATAGATGAAAAGAAATTTGGGTTGCCTCCCAAAGAGCGCATTTGTTTAACGTTGTTAGCTCGACGACCTGTTATTCAAATTCTGGGCTCGTCGAGAACAATCTCCTCAACTGTGTGTGTTTGAAAATTCTCAAAAAAGGGTTTTAGTCGTTGCCCATTCACCTTAAAGCACTTTCGTGTTTCTTCACTTTGAATTTCCACTGCACCATTCGAAAACAAATTAGTAATAGTAAATGGTCCTATCCATTTGGATCGAAGCTTACCAGCGAAAATTTTTAAGGTGGAATCATATAGAAGAACTTTTTGTCCTATTGAAAACTACTTCCTAGTGATGAATTTGTCATGAAACGCCTTCGTCTTTTCTTTATAAACTCGAGCATTTTCATACGCATCGTTTCTAATTTCCTCGAGTTCTTGGATGTCCAATTTCTGATATTTTCCTGCAGACTCCATTTCCATATTACACTGCTTAACTGCCCAATATGCCTTGTGCTCTAACTCGACCGGAAGATGGCACAGTTTACCAAAAACGAGTCGGTAAGGTGACATGCCTATTGGTCCATTGTAAGCTGTCTTATAAGCCCAAAGTGCGTCATTTAGTCTCAAACTCCAATCCTTCCTGTTAGGTTTAACCGTCTTTTCCAGAATAGACTTGATCTCAAGATTCGACACTTCGGCTTGCCCATTTGTTTGTGAATGGTAGGCAGTGGCAATTCGTTCAGTCACTCCATATTTCTCTATCAGTGCACTTACGAGCTTATTGCAGAAATGAGTTCCTCTGTCACTGATTATTGCTCGTGGAGTGCCATACCTAGAAAAAATAAAACTTTTAAGAAAGTCAACCACGGTTTTAGCATTATCATTACGAGTGGCTTTCGCCTCTATCCACTTAGAGACATAATCAACAGCTAAGAGTATATAAAAAATTACCGAAAGAAGAAACGAAGTGACCCATAAAGTCGATGCCCTATACATCGAAAATTTCACAAATATGAATAGGAGTAAGGGGCATCTTATTTCGACGAATAAGGTTGCCAACTCTTTGGCATTTTTCACATGTTTTCCAAAATAAAAAGGCATCATGAAATATGTTAGGCCAAAATAGTCCACATTCGAGAATTTTATGTGCGGTGCGTTTTGGTCCAAAGTGTCCTCCACATGCATAAGAATGACAAAAAGTTAAGATAGACTGTACCTCTGTTTCAGCTACACACCGTCGAATTACCTGGTCTGAGCAATTTTTCCAAAGGTAAGGATCATCCCAAATGTAATACCACACATCCTTTTTTATCTTATCTCTTTTAGACCTTGGTAATTCTAAAGGAATAGTACCTGTAACGAGGTAATTTACTATGTCTGCGTACCAAAGATGAACCGCATTTGCTGCAAACAGGTTTTCATCTGGAAAGTTGTCCTTCAATGGTATGTCGTCTACTGGAATCGGTAATCGGCTCAAATGGTCAGCTACTAAGTTTTCGCATCCCTTTTTATCTCGAATTTCAAAGTCAAACTCTTGTAGGAGCAGAATCCACCTGATCAGTCGGGGTTATGCCTCCTTCTTCCCTATCAAGTACTTTAAAGCTGCATGATCAGAAAAGATAATTACTTTAGTTCCCAACAAGTAAGATCTAAATTTATCTAAAGTAATCACAACAGCTAATAATTCTTTCTCGGTGGTTGTGTAGTTGCTTTGGGCAGCATCCAAAGTCTTCGAAGCATAGTAGATGACATGAGGCTCTTTCCCTATTCTTTGGCTAAGAATAGCTCCCACACTTTGGTCACTTGCGTCACACATAATTTCGAATGGGAAGTCCCAATTTGGTGGCTGCACTATGGGAGCGGAGACCAATTTCTGCTTCAGCACGTCAGAGGCGTCTTTACAAGTCTAGTCAAATTCAAATTCTTTATCCTTTTGTAACAGACTGCAAAGTGGTCGCGCGATTTTTGAGAAATCTTTCATGAACTAACCTCCCTCATAGATGTGGGGTAAGGTAATGAGTTAATAATATCTGTTTTTGCTTTATCGACCATAATTCCTTCCGAGGAAACTATATGACCTAAAATTAACCCTTTGTCAACCATGAAATGGCATTTCTCATAATTTAAAACAAGATTAAATTCTAGGCATCTTCGTAATATTTTAGCAAGATTATCGAGACATTCGTTAAAAGAGTTACCGTATACGGTGAAGTCATCCATAAAGACTTCAATGATCTTCTCGACATAATCAGAGAATATGCTCACCGTGCATCTTTGGAAGTAGCCGGAGCATTGTAGAGTCCAAACGACATTCGTCTATACGTAAACGTTCCGAAGGGGCACGTGAAAGTCGTTTTGTCTTGATCCTCCAAAGCCACTGGAATTTGGAAAAATCCTAAATATCCATCGAGACAACAGTAATGGGTCTTACCAGCTAATCGTTCGAGCATCTGATTGATGAAGGGAAGTAGAAAATGGTCTTTCCGGGTAGCTACATTTAATTTTCTGTAATCCATGCAAACCCTCCATCCATTTTGGACTCGTGTAGGGACCAGCTCTCCTGACGAGTTTTTCACCACTGTCACGCCAGTTTTCTTGGGCACGGTATGAACCGGGCTAACCCAATTACTGTCAAAAATTGGGTATATCATTCTAGCATCTAACAATTTCTGGATCTCCTTCTTCACTACCTCCATCATGGGTGGATTAAGACGCCTTTGAGCATCTCTCTTTGGTTTCGTGTTATCTTCGATGGAGATTTTGTGCGTACAAGTTGATGGACTTAGCCCTTTTATGTCGGCTATCGTCCAGCCAATAACTTCCTTATAATCTTTCAGCACTCGGACTAGACTTTCCTCCTCGTCTTGGGTTAGTTTCTTTGACAATATCACCGGTAAGGTGTCTTTCTCTCCCAAAAAGACGTACTTGAGGTGGTCCGGTAATTCTTTGAGCTCCAAGGTTGGTGGCTGCAAAACCGAATGTAACATTTTAGTTTGGGAAGGTAATAGTTCAAACTGGTTACCTTGGTTCGTCAATGATGGTTGTGTTTCTAAGTGTTTGACAATTTCTCGCAACGGATCTTCAATGACTGTTAATTCCTCGAGATGACGTAAAACATCCATGCCAATGCTTCTGTAAAGGACAGTTTCCAACTCATCAAAGCTATGATATTCGGAATAAGATTGAGTTAAACAATATAAAATATCGTTGCTAGAAATATTTAACAATGAGTTAGGATGACTCATGGCTTCATAGACGTTGAATTTCACGATTTCGCCATCAAACTCCATTGTCAGCATTCCACTCTGAACATCAATCTTTGCGCTCGCAGTACTTAGAAACGACCTTCCAAGTAAAATGTCAGACGAATTAGCTGAGTTATCATCTTCCATGTTGATAATGTAGAAATCTGCAGGGAAAACTAATTCGTTAATTTTAACAAGGACGTCTTCAAGCAGTCCCTCGGGATAGACAACTGACCTGTCCGCCAACTGGATTATTACTCATGTTTCTTTCAAAGGACCCGCGTTAATCAACTTATAAGTAGAATAAGGCATAACATTAATTGAAACCCCTAAATCACACATGGCTTTCTTAATGCCTACATTACCTATCTCACAAGAAATAGCAAACATACCTTGGTCCTTGTATTTGGGAGGAACTTTCTTTTGCAGTACTGCAGAGACATTTTCTCCTACATTTACTCTTTCGTTACCTATCAACCTTCTCTTGCTAGAATATAATTCTTTTAGGAATTTCGCATAACGAGAGATTTGTTTGATAGCGTCGAGTAAGGGTTATTTACCTCCACCTTCCTGAATGTATCGAGGATTTCTTTTTCCTCCTCTTTCTTATCCTTTGCAAGCCTCCCTGGAAAAGGATGTGGCATCACAGCTAGTCTCTGAATTTCTGATTCTGGCCTAGCTGTTGGATCCTCATTTGCTTTTCTCGTTCCTTGTCTTGCCCAAGACTTTTGGCTGGAACGATTTCCAAGACCTTCTCGCTATGAAGAGTTATCGCACTTTCATTCTGTCGAGGATTCGGCTCTGTCTGGGAAGGTAATTTACCTTGAGTCTCCAAACGATTAACTGCCATCAAGAGTTTACTAACTTGATTAGTTATTCTTGTATTGATGCATCTTTCCTCTGTTGATATTTTGCAGCATCCGCGGCAAGTCTTTCCACAATAGTTTCTAGAGATGTGCTCGGCTTGGGTAGCTGTTGTGGTGGTTGCAGAGGTCTCGGTTCGTACGATGGATTATATCGGGAATTACCTCCGTAACTTAAGTTGGGATGGTCCTTCCACTCGAGATTGTAGGTGTTGGAGAAAGGATCATAGCGTCTTTGTGGAGGTCCCGAAAAACCTCCGACAGCATCAACATGTGCCATTGAATTATCGTTAAGGATTGGGCACGAATCTGTCGGATGTTCAAATGTAGCACAAATTCCATACAGTTGGGTCGGATTCTTCTTCTCTGTAAGTAAAGATTGAACAACTTTGGTAAGCTTATCCAATTTATCTTCTAAAGATGAAACGTTTACCCCATGAAGCCGTCTTGTGGGTTCTGAATCCGGCCGATACTGTTAAGAATTTACCGCCATGGTTGATATCAGTTCCCTTGCCCTTTGAGGAGTCATATTGACAAGCGCTCCTCCACTAGCAGCATCTATCATCTTCATTTCCATAGGGGGCAATCCCTCGTAGAAATATTGGAGTGATTGTTCGGTCAACCCATGTTGAGGGCAACTTGCACATAGTTTTTTGTACCGCTCCCAATAGTCGTAGAGCGATTCACTCTCCATTTGGAGAATTCCCACTATGTCCCTCCTAAGTTCAGCTGCTCGCGATGCTGGAAAGAATCTGTCAAGAAATTCACGAGATAAGTTATCCCACGTTGTGATAGAACCGGAGGGTAAGTAAAATAATCATTCTTTTGCTGTATCAACTAAAGAAAAAGAAAAGGCCCAAAGTTTGATTTTATCTTTGGGTACTCCCTGCGGTTTCATGCTTGAGCAGACCATGTGGAATTCTCTCAAGTGGGTGTGTGGATTTTCATTTTTCAAGCCCTGAAAAGTGGGCAAAAGGTGAATCAAGCCTGACTTCAACTCGAATGGGGTTCCTCCAGTTGGACAGTTAATGCATAACGGTGTTTGCTCTTGGGAGCAGCGGCTAGTTGACGAATGGTTCAGTTTGCAATCCTTTCTGGTTCACCGAGGTTGCCTTTGACTTCTTTTGTTTCAAGAAGTGGTTCGATCTCAGGTCCAACCACTTCGACTTGTTTTCCACGTCAAATTGCCTCTGTACGAATTGCTTCGCTCAACTTTTCGACGTCATATTCTAAGATCCCTTGTCCTAATTCAGCTTCTGCTTTACTTGCGCGTTTAAGAGCTTCTGTCTCCTTTCGTCGTGCTCGGGCTGATTTCTCGATCTCTGGGTCGTATTCGAGATCTCCTGGTGAAGATCTGGTCATGAAGACAATTTAACAATTGTAAGTGTTGCCAGTCCCCGGCAACGGCGCCAAAACTGATGGCTGTTGATTCCACCAATATAAACCTACACCTAGTTGCAAATTTAAGCAGTATAGGGAGTAGGGTCGATCCCACAGAGATTGGTTTTATTGAAAAATTGTCTATCTCGACCAAATTATTGTCTGGGCAAATGTCGTGCCTGAGACGTTTGGGGGGAGTAAAATATTAAACCTGAAATAAACACAAAAAATAAAAAACGTAAAAAGTAACAGTTAAATAGGAAAAAAAATTGAAGTAATCTGAAAAGAAGTCGATTAAACTTAGCTCAGCCTCAAGCGCGGGTTTTTTCCGTTTTTGACCCGATCCTCGAAATTAGATGAACTCGTCTTTTCCGATAAGCTAGTTATAGCTACCAAGGACGCCTCGGACACCAACCCTTCCTTGTGTAAATTAGTTATGGAACGTCCTATAACTAACCCTTACCGATCGAACAACCTACGAAGCATTCGTGGTTTAGAACTCCGGCAGCTTTGCATTCTAGAAGAGCCTAGCTCGAACCAATGCCCTCAAACGTTGGGACATTTAAATCCGGTTACTACTTCCCTTGACGGAACCAAACAACAATCCCCATTTGGCACGCCAATTTGTTCACGGAAGACCAATTAGACAATCAATCTTTTTGGAATTCCAACTGTACGTCTAGCCGCACTAACTCAAACGACGTCTTTTTTTACTTAGCATGACTTGACTTTGTGAGTTGAGGAAGTCATACTCTTAATCTGGAGAAATAATAAGTATCGAAAATCGGAGTTAAATAGCTCGGGTTCGTAACTCACGGGTCTTTGACAGGGTTAATACCGGCTTAAAGCTGAAAGGGGTTTAGTTTGGCATGATTTTACTCATGCTTGAAGGTGGTGGAAAGTGTTTGGGCTTTTGTAGAGGATGATGGAAATTGGAAAGGAAAGGGGTTTGGAAGGCAATTAAACCAATTTTGGGAAAACAAACAAAAAGAATTGAAATGGGCAGAAGGTTGGACAGTAGCTTGAAAAATAAAATAAAAGAAATCCTATTCTAAATTGAAATAGGAAAAGGGAGAAAAACAACTCCAAATAGGAATAGGAAAAGAGATAATTGATTGATGATTATCCAAATACAAATAACCCCTATTTATATACATGGGGTTTACTAAAAATAGGCTTAATTGATTTAATATAAAATCTTAAATAATTAAAAATAAAAATAAATACAAATAAAATAAACTAAAAATAGCAATTTCCATATTTGGCTTTTTACAAAGTCAAATTGCTTGATATGTCCTTGGCTTCCTCCATCTTCTTGATTTGGCCCCATTTCCATGATTTTCTTTCAATTTGGCCCTTTTTAGCTTGCTTTTGATCAATTGCATCCCTGACAAGATTTAAATCATAAAAATACAAATTTAGCAGGGATTAATTCATAAATAAACCAAATTACATACAAGAAATCATGCAAAATAATCATGTTATCAATGATTGATGAACTAATAATTTTACAAAAGAAGTTCTACATATTACTTTGGAAATTTCTAGATAAAACAAGAAACCGAAACATGACAATTGTTTAAAATTTTCATATACATAGATTGGAAATATTTAAGAAATAAGAGTCTTGATGGAGACTATTTCTCTGAATTCTTTTTCCAATTGGTAATTAGACAGAATAATGAGTTGTTGTGACGAAAGTAAGCAATGTCATTGGGTTATTCAGAAAATGGTATGGCAGACCAATTTGACAGAAAAATATTCAAAAACCTTAAATGGTGGTGGAATGAATTGAAGTTGAAACAAGTCCTTTATCCTTAAATGGAAGTAAGGACGGACAGAAAAAGTTGCGATTCCTGGGGTGATGGTTTGAAGGTGGAATAAGCCTTGTGTCCCCAAGGTTCAAGAGGAATAGGCCCTAAAATTTCCATGGGGCAAATTATTTGAGCAAGAAAACTTCAAGGGGAACGAAGATGAAACCTTGACAGATAAATGAGTGATAACACCTCGAGTAGGAATCATACTCATATCATTTTTGCATTCATATATCATAGCATGTCTGAATAGGAGCATTTGACTCATTTCGATCACCATATCCTAATCATTCGGCATAAGCATATACCCATCCTACAGGTCATAGGATGATGTAGTAGGGTAAATGGTCACTTTCAGCCTTGTCTCCCTGTAGTTGCAGCGGAGTAGACTGAAGACAACAGATCTTACCTTCTTGAAATTGCAGGAAGAGGATCGAAGACGTTAGCTTTAGCTTTCTGAGTTTGCAGTAGAGCGAGCTAAAAGACAACAGATCTGGCATTCATGAAGTTACAGTGAAGCAGATCAAAGATATTAGTATTGTCTCCCTGAAGTTGCAGCGGAGCAAATTAAAGATAACAGATCTTACCTTCCTAAAGCTGCAGGAAGAAGATCGAAGATGTTAGCTTTGGCTCTCTGAATTTGCAGTAGAACAAGCTAAAAAACAGCAGATCTTGTCTTCCTGAAGTTGCAGTGAAGTAGATCGAAGACATCGGTCATGTCTCCTTGAAGTTGCAGTGGAGCAGATTGAAGATAGCAGATCTTGTCTTCCTGAAGTTGCATGAAGCAAATCGAAGACATCAGTCTTGTCTCCCTGAGTTTGCAGGGGAGCGGACCAATGATAATAGATCTTGCCTTCCTGAGATTGCAGTGAAGCTGATCAAAGATACTAGTCTGACCTCCCTGAAGTTGCAGTGGAGCTAACTGAAGAAAGCAGATCTGGCATTCCTGAAGTTGTAGTGAAGCAGATCGAAGACATTAGTCTTGTCTTCCTTCCTAAAGTTGCAGGAAGAAAATCAAAGACAGGCCAAAAGATAACAGATCTTGTCTTCCTGAGTTTGCAGTGAAGTAGATCAAAGATACTAGTCTGACCTACCTAAAATTGCAGTGGAGCAGATTGAAGATAGCGGATCTTGTCTTCCTGAAGTTGCAGTGAAGAAGATCGAAGATAGCAAATCGTGTCTTCCTGAAGTTGCAGTGAATCAGATCGAAGCTACTAGTCTGACCTCCCTGAAGTTGCAGTGGAGCAGATCAAAGATAGTAAATCTTGTCTTCCTGAAGTTGCAGTGAAGCAGATTGAATATATTAGCTTATCTCCCTAAAGATACAACCATTTGACAAGACCGGGCAAAATAAGTCCTTTTATCATCTTTGCTCTATTCTCGTTACACGATAATGAGCAAAGAGGGGCAACTGTAATAGCCCATTATTGCCCGGGCTTAAATAAATAAAAATAAAAAATAAAAAATAAAAAATAAAAACAATGTTTTTTTTACAGTCCAGGCACAAAAAAATTAGTCCAAACTACCCGTGGCCCAATTACACCCTCAGACCCAGACCTAAAACAGACTACCCTAACCAACCTACACGGCCCAAAAGGGCCCAACTTCAAATCAGAAACCAAGGGTTTCTGAAACCCTAGGAAACCCTCGCATCGCAAGCCTCAACAGCCCCTTCCTCGCGCCCAAGCGACCAGTCGCGCCATAGTTAGCGCGAATTGCACTCCGTCGCCGGATTCCTCGCCGTTGACCTACAAAAAAGGAAAAAAACACAGCAGCAAATAGGACAAAATCTTTGTATTTCCTTTTTTTCATTATTTTTGGGGCTATATAAACCCCAAAACAAATCTGTAAAAGGACGGAGAGAAATACATACAAACAGATACATACGAATATACAAAAAAAAAATAGTGATTTATACACAATCAATCAAAAATAACAGAAGGTGATTTTATATTATTCTATTTCATTTAATTTTTTTTATTTTCTTTTCGATCTATGCATTTTTATATCTAAATACTGTTTAAAAAAAGTACCTTTCGATTCACATTCAAAAAGCAAGGTCGCTGGCCTCCGGCCGCCATATACGGTGGAGCCTAGGCTGGAGTCAGACCTCAGGCCAAAGAAAAGAGAGCATTTCGGAGCTCTCCCTTGGGTTTTTTTAAAAAAAGATGTTAAAATGATTTTTTTAGAAAACTTTTAACTTATATAGCAAGAAAGAAACGTCGTCGTTTTTGCTTAAGCTAATAAGCATAAAACGACGATGTTCGGGGATTAAGATCCGCGCGTTGACCCGAAAACCCAGGGAGGATCCGCGTGTTTTTATAAAAAAGGCAATTTGCCAATTTAGTCCCTCCATAATTTTATTAGTTTTAATTTCGTCCAATTTAAATTTTTAATTTTTTAAATTAGCCCTAAAACTTATATTTTGTTACAATCTGGTCCCACAGGCTATTTAAAGACCGATATCAAAACGGCGTAGTTTAGGAGATAGGGCATAATTGCCCAATAAGTCCCTAAGGTGTGACGCGCGTTTTGATTTGATCCTTTTACATTTTATTTTTTAGATTTTTTTATTTCTTTGTTTATTTTTAAACCCCTTTTATTTTTATTTTTATTTTTAATTTATTTTAACATTATATTAAATTATTTCATTTTATAAAAATTTTGTATTATATTTTAATATTTGTATAGTGTATATTAATAATAATATAAAGTTTTTATATATTTTTTATTTTGAACACTTATTATTTTTATGTATTCATTATTTATATTAGGTTATTAATATTAGTTATATATTATTTTAAAATTTGCATATTAGTTATTATATTACATTTTTATTTTATATATATATATTATATTATATTTTATATATAACTTTTAAATTATTTTATCCTTAATATTGTATATAACTTTGTATAATATATTGTTTATTCTTAAATATGTAGTTTTTATATGTATTAGATTATTATAAATATGTTTTTTTTAAGTTATAAGTCATTTATTTATTTCAAAACGTATTTTATTTATTTTCTCAAAAATACATGTAATTTTTTATTTTTTGCTATATCATTTTATATTTTTTATTTACAATATTCATTTATTATTTAATATATGTCACTGCATGAAAAGTTTAATCTTGCATGAAAAGTTTTCATATTTATTTAGTATTTTTCTTTTTATTATTTTGTTATTTATTGCTTTATATATTCTATTTTCCTTGCTCTTTTATTTATTTATTATTTTATGATTGCTTTAGTGGAGTTATTTTTATTAGTCGTTATTTTATATTATTATTTCTTTAATTGTCTATATTAGTATTAATCGTTAATATAACTTGTGATTATGATGAATTGCTATTCGATATTTATATTTTGTAATGTATCAATGCAAAATTGAATTCATATCATTTTTTATAAAAAAACACATTTTGCAACGTATTTTATTCAAAGTTTTTTTAAAAAAAAGGTGATACGTAATATTTGAGTATTTCGAGAAAAAGTGTGCCCTAACTCACTGGGTTTCGATTTTCTCGTTGAACTCAGGATATTAGGTATCCCTTTTTCTTTTAAAATTGAAACTTACAAGCTTCAAATCAAAACTTATTCCTGGGAATTCAAAACGTTGTATCCTAACTTATTGGATATGATGTTTTGTGTTCCGAGATAAGAATTTTCTACAAATAAAGACAAACCTAGTTTCGAAGTCATGAGATGTTGCATCCTAACTTATTGGGTATAGCATTTCATTTCTTTGAGATAAGTAAGTCTCAGTTTTCTTTCAAATAAAAGGATCATATTTTGAATTTTTCAAAATTTCGACACTAGGACGTGAGATTATCAATTAGGTACCAAATTTTTGGGCGTTACGAGGGTGCTAACCCTTCCACGTACGTAACCGACTCTCGAACCCGTTTTCTTGTATTTCGTGGACCAAAATCGATGTTTTGAAATAAAACGTTTTATAAGGTGATCCAATCACACCTAAGTAAAAAGGGATTGGTGGCAACTCCCGTTTTTGTTTTTTAAAATCGATCCCTATTTTTTAAAACTTAAATAATGGTTTCGACATATATACCTTGGTTTTTTTGTAAATATTTCAACTTTCTTAATTAAATCTTAATTAATCAATATTAAGCCTAATTAAACTATCCACATATGCATATCATCATTTAAATCCACTAACTTAACTCAAATGGGTTAAATTATTCATTTAGCCCTTTTAATTAAATAACCCAACTTTTGCAGCCTTTACGATTCAGTCTTTTTTTTTTACTCAATAAACTATCTAAATGATAAAATTTTCTAACTCAAATTTAATACGACCCTGAAGATCTCATAACTATTAAATAAATAATATTTACGGATTATTATATCAGAATTGTGGTCTCGAAACTATTGTTTTCGACACCACTAGAAATCGGGCTATTACAACTCTCTCCCCTTAGGGAATTTCATCCCAAAATTTCTTACCAGTAAATAGATTCGGGTATTGTAATCTCATTGAGTCTTCAGTTTCTTATGTAGCTTCCTCAACCCCATGACGATTCCAAAGAACTTTAACTAATGGTACTCTCTTGTTCCGAAGTTCTTTTATTTCACGTGCCAAAACTCTAATCGGTTCTTTAGAATACGATAAGTCTAACTGTATCTCAACCTCACAGAGAGTGTCGCATGTGAAAGATCTGACCTATACCATCTTAGCATTGAAACGTGAAAAACATTGTGGATCTCTGTGATCTCATATGACCTGATCCTCTCTGTGAAAAACTCTGGTCGGAGGTAACACTATTTTGTATGCTACAGGACCAATGCTCTCTGTGATCTCATACGACCTGATAAACCTCAGACTCAACTTTCTCTTTCTGCCAAATTGGAGTACTTTCTTCTACGGTGAGACTTTCAAGAACACTCGATCGCCAACAACAAACTCTATATCTTTCCTTTTTAGATCAGCATACGATTTTTGAAGATCAGATGCTGCCTTTAAACAGTCACGAATTATTCGTTCCTTAATATTTAGTCTCCCAAATTAAATCAGTACCAATCAACTTGGATTCACTTAGTTCTGATCAGTAGAGCGGTGTTCTACATTTTTTTCCGTACAAAGCCTTAAACGGTGCCATTTTGATGCTAGATTGAGAGTTGTTATTATACACAAATTCTGCTAACTGTAGATACCTTTCCCAACTACCTTCAAACTCAAGTATATAGCACTGTAACATATCTTCCAGAATCTGTATTACTCATTCTGATTGCCCATCTGCCCGTGGATGATACGTTGTACTGATATTAAGTTTAGTACCCAGAGCTTCGTAAAGCTTACCTCAAAATTTCGAGGTAAATCTCAAATCTCTATCATAAATAATAGATAACGACACTCCGTGCAGTCTAACAATCTCTGATACATATAACTCTGCTAACTTCTCGAGCGAATAATTAGTACGGACTGAAGCTAAATGAGTTGATTTAGTCAATCTATCGATAATAACCCAAATTGAATCATTTTTCCTCGGTGCCATTGGCAATCCTAAAACAAAGTCCATCGTAACTCGCTCTTGCTTCCACTCAGGGATAGTGATAGGCTATAATAATCCTGACAGTACCTGGTGTTTAGCTTTCACCTATTGGCAAACCAGACATTTAGTTGCAAATTCAGAAATCTTACACTTCATACTTGGCCACCAATACATTTTCTTCAGATCATTAAACATCTTAGTTCTACCCGGATGAATGGAATATGTACTATTGTGAGCCTCTGATAAGATGTCTCGCTTTAGCTCTGAATTATTTGGAACACACAACCTATTATGGAAATACATCATACTGCCAGCTTCCACGGTAAATCTAGTATTCAGATCATTCTAGATTTGCCCTCGTTTAGCTATCAACTTTGGGTCGTCATCTTGTAATTCCCGAATCTACTGCAGAAATAATGGCCTAGCCTTCAATTCCGCTAAAATAGAACCATCATCCTCAGTGACAAATGAGCATTCGATGCTCTCAATGTGAATAAAGATTTCCAACTTAATGCATCTGCAACAATATTAGCTTTCCTGGGATGATAGTTAATTACAAGGTCATAATCTTTTAGTAGTTCTAGCCATCGTCGCTGTCTCAAATTCAGCTCCTTTTGAGTCATCAAATACTTTAGACTTTTATGATCAGTAAGTATATAATATTTTTCACTGTAGAGATAACGATGTCATATCTCCAGAGCAAAAACAATAGCTGCTAGCTCTAAGTTGTGAGTCAGGTAGTGCCTCTGATATGGTCTTAACTGACAAGAAGCATAAGCTATTACTTTCCCGGCCCGCATTAACACACACCCTAGTCCGCTAATGGACGCATCACTGTATACAACAAATTCTTTCCCAATTTCAGGTTGTGTCAGTATTGGAGCTTCTGTCAACATTCTCTTTAGTTTAATAAAACTCTGTTGGCACTCATCTGACCAGACAAATCCAACATTCTTTTGTAGCAACTTAGTCATTGGTGAGGTTATTATAGAGAAGTTCTTAACAAAGCAACGATAATAACTTGTTAATCCCAGAAAACTTTGTACTTCTAAAAATTTTTTCGAGGCCTTCTAGTTAACAATGGAAGAGATCTTACTCGGATCAACACTTATCCCATCTGCAGAAACCACGTGCCTAAGAAATCCAACCTCTTGAAGTCAAAACTTACATTTGCTGAATTTTGCATACAAGCGTTTTTCGCGCAGAATCTGTAGTACAATTCTCAAATGCTGAGCATGCTCGGATTCTGTTTTAGAGTAGATCAGTATATCATCAATAAATACAATTATAAATCTATCTAACTGAGGCTGAAATGCCTGATTCGTCAAATCCATGAAAGCAGCAGGAGCATTAGTTAATCCAAAAGGTATCGCCAAAAATTCATAGTGACCGTATTAGGTTCAAAATGCAGTCTTCGGTATATCACAGTCTTTTACGCGCATCTGGTAATATCTTGATCTAAGATTTATCTTAGAAAACACAGTTGCATCTTTTAACTGATCAAACAACTCATCAATACGAGGCAAGGGATATTTGTTCTTTATCGTCACCTTGTTCAACTGTCTGCTATGATCTATACACAATTTCAACGAACAGTCTCTTTTTCACGAACAACACTAGTGCACCCCAAGGAGATACACTCAGTCAGATGAAACCTTTGTAAAATAAGTCTTGCAACTATGCTTTAAGTTCTTTCAACTCAATCAGTGCCATTCTATATTGTGGAATTAATATCGGTGCAGTCTCAGGTATCAAGTCAATAACAAATTCAGTTTCATGCTCAGGTGGCAATCTCGGTAACTTCTTAGGAAATACATCTATAAATTCATTAACAATGGGTACCTGATCTAACTTCGACCCAAAATCTTGAGAATCCAATATGTAAGCCAAGAATGCCTCATAGCCCTTACAAATGATCTTCTGTGCAGAAATAGCTGAAACAACCCTAGTAACACTATTTAATCTGCCAGACTCAATTGTAATCAACTCACCTGAATGGCATCTCAAATCAATTTGTTTTTGTCTACAGTTTACTACAGCATCATATAGTGATAATCAATCTATTCCCAGGATTATATCAAATTTGTGAAAGGGTAGTAACACCAAATGGGTAGGAACTTCACAGCCTTGAACTCTCAGTGGACATTTACGACATACTAAGTTAATTAGTACACTTTGATCTAGTGGATTTGTAACTTGAACATCAAACTCAGTTGACTCGACAGATAAATTTTTATTATTTGCCAATGCAGTGCAAATTTATGAATGAGTTGACCCAGGGTCAATCAAAGCATATACAGTAACATCAAAGAGATAAAATATATCGGTAACAACATCAGGTGCGGTAGCCTTCTTTCTGGCTCATATAGCATAAGTTCGTACAGGTGCTCTAACTTCGGATCTAGTAGTCATGTCTCTAGTATCGCCACAATTCATACCAGTGTTACTACTTTGACCAGGGCATCTGTCTTTTTACAATGTAGTCGGGGGTTTTACACTTCAGTGATCCTTTTCTTCCGATATTTTTGGACAATTCCATACAGAATGATTAATTGCCCCACGATTGAAGCATGCATCTTTTTTAAGTTTACACTCACTAGTATGAAATCTACCACAATGTTCACATACTGGTTTTGAATCACGACGGACACTAGCTATGCTATTTGTAGGTCGACTCTGAAATTTTGGATCCGACTGTCGAGGTTTGTTCTTGCTCAAAAACTTGGATGGTAACACGGGTATCTTTTTTTTTATTTTCTTCGGAGGTGGTGCAGAAAATTATTTGGAAAAATTTCTTTTATTGAATTTTCGAGCCTTCTTTTCCCTCCGCCTCTTACGATTATAGATTTCTTCCATCTTTTGTGTTCGATCAAACAAAACCACAAACTGTCATATTTCTGCACCGCCAATCATCATCTTAATTTCATCATTTAACCCGTTTTCAAAACTAATACACATTTCTTC
This sequence comes from Gossypium australe, assembly GCA_005393395.2. Classification (NCBI taxonomy): domain Eukaryota; kingdom Viridiplantae; phylum Streptophyta; class Magnoliopsida; order Malvales; family Malvaceae; genus Gossypium; species Gossypium australe. The sequence continues at coordinate 143,599,921 of CM016616.1, read as the reverse complement.
CTTTGTCGGCACAATTTCTCGAGCATACTTACTGATGTGTACAAACTCTCTCTCGTACTCGGCCACTGACTTATTTCCTTGTGTTAATTCCAGGAATTCTTTCTTTTTTCAATCCAGATACCTTTTACTGATGAACTTCTTTTTAAATTTTATTTTGAAGAATTCCCAGTTGATGTTATCCCTTGGTAACACGCTGTCAATGTCAACCACCAGTTGTAAGCCTCATCTATCAATAGTGATGCTGCACATCTAAGATAATCTTCAAGAGAATAGGTTATCTCATAAAAAATCCATTGGCTATTTTCTAACCAGTATTCAACTCTAGATGGATGAGTCCTGCCTCGGAATTCTTCAGCCCCATGTTTTCTATCTTTATCAACAGGAACTTGACGACTTAGTTTAGTCATCAGAGGGGGTGGAGATACTACAGGAGGTACAACAGGGTGTGCAACAGGGGGTACAGCAAGGGGTGGAGGTTACTGAGCCATTGGATTATTTCTCATGAATTTAGAAAACCACTGTCCCATTAAACCGAAGAACATATTTTTGACTTCATTTTTAGACATCTGGGGAAACAGTTAACTATGAATTGCATCAGAATCAATAGTCAGAATATTATTGTTTACTTCATTAGTCTCATCTCGTTCAGTATCAGACAACATCTTTAAATATCTACAAGAAAACAGGGGTTAGATTGAATCAACCAATATCACACTATCACAGGTTTATATGGCATGTAATTCTAAACTTTAAGCATGCTACGTTTAGTTCGAGAATCGACTAAACCATAGTTTTGATACCACTAAATGTAATACCCTAACCTATTTTCGTCGCTAGAATAGGGTTACGAAATATTACTGTACAAAACAAAACATTTTATAACCAATGAAAATTAATTTTTCAATTTAATTTAATAAATAATTTTTACATATTTATAAATATATCATTTAATTTTATAAAGTCAAAATGGAATAATCATGCATTTACGAGCCTTAAATCGAGTCTATGTGGCTTTAAAAATTGTTTTCAAGCAAACAATGACCAAATCGGAACTGTAATACCCAATTTCTGCCCGGCCCAAACCCAATTACAACCGAAACCCAAACTGCAAAACCAATTTACAAAGACCCAATACCCACATAAAGAGCCAAAATAAACGTCCAAATTAAAGTCCATTACAGAACAAATTTGGAACCACATTAAAGACCAGGTCAAACCGAGCCCAATTGCGAAACTGAAGGTTGGAACAAAACAAAATCCACTAAAAGTCAAATAAAAAATATATATAATAAAACAATTAACCAGTCCAAAATCCCTACAAAAACAGAGTCCGATTACAAGCCCAAAATACCAAACCCAACTAATAATAGCCAATGTCCATTTACAACCACCAAATACAAGGCCCAATTATTAATAACCTTAAACCCAATCCCAGGCCCAATTACGATGGCCCACTGACCAAATCCAAAACAGAAACCCTAGGGACCCTTTCTTCTCTTAGCGCCGCCGCGCGTGTGGAGCACGCGCACGTCCCTGTCGCCCCAGCTTTCCACGCGCCACGCACGCACGCCTTGCCTAGTTTCGATCACCACGCGCCTCGGCTTTGGAGCCCCACGCCCTCGACGGATGAGGCCCGCGACCCCAGGTGCGCACCAACCTCGTCGCTCGCCTCGGACGCCCCTTCCCGAGACCTCTGCCGCTCCTCCGACTGCTCCACTAACGCCCCATGAGCCTCTGGTTTCGCGTGCCTCGACAACCACTCGCATGCCCCGACCACTTCGCCCATCACCTGCAAACAACCCAAAAAAAAGCAACAGAAAGCAGAGAAGCAGAAAAGCACAGAAGCATAGAATAAGAGATAACACTAAGAGGATAGTGGATTCTCGGCTATAAAGCCATCAAAAATCATTGTAATGAGGGTGGGGGTTTTTGGGCCCTTTCGCAGAGAACTTTTCCAAGCAAACAGAAATAAAAATCAAGAGAATCTTAGGTTCGAAAAAAGACTCGTACATTACCAGATATCAAGAAACAGAATCAAAAAACAAAAGATACTGAAAAGGTCGATTTTGTATTCGTTTTTTGGATATTACCTACTGTTGATTTTATTTTTATTTTTATTTCCTTTATTGCTTCGAATCCCGGCAAACAAAAATGAGATAGAAAGCGAAAGGACTTTACCCGAATCTGGAGGCGCCGTCGGGAAACTCGTTTCGTCGTCGCGTCGGTGTGGGGAAATCAGGCTAAGAGCCTCGGGGTTTCAGCATTTCCTGGGTCGATCTAACCCCAGTTCTGCAGATTCCATGCGGTGGGGTTGGAGACCCCTCTTCGCGCACCATCGACCACCACGGGCGGTGATGGCGCAGCGGGCCACCAGTGATTTCCGTGGTCACCCTTTGAACCGGATAGGAAAAGGGAAAGAGCCCAAGGACTTCTCTGTTTCTGACGAGTCGAAGGGGAGAGGGAGGGACTGCTGAAACCGTCGTTTTTTTTGATGGTTCAAAAATGAAAATTGAAATAAATGAGGGTTTTTTTATCAGGGACAAACGGTGGCGTTTTGGTTCCAGGAAACTGCATATATCCCTTCAGGGGAATATTCGCGCAATAGCCCCCCATTTGTTCAGTGCCTTGATTTCGATCCAGTTCAATGTTTCGCCGTTTTTCGAAATCTCACCTCATTACTTCTACCGCGTTTCAATTCGGTCCACACCCCTTTTCATTTCGTTTTATTACTATCCTAGCCCTTTGATTTCATTTTAATTTCGACTCAATCCCTTTTACTGTATTATTATTATTATTATTATTATTATTATTGTCATTATTATTATTACTACCATTATTCCTTATTTCGTTTCGTTTAGTACTATTTTCATTACAAATTATTTTCCTGTATTAATTATTATGTATGTATTAAAATTTTTAAATGTTACATAGCAGTGTATCATGTCTTATTTTTTGTAAAGCATAGATTTAAATTGAAAAATATGTTTTATATATTATCAATATTGTCATGTGTTTTTTTTTCTCAAATCATTATATACTACTCTTATCCCATAATTGTTTACAACATTTGTATATGTATGTCTCCTTGCCTAGAAATCAAACTTGCATGAAATATGTTCGTATTTGTTGTTATTGTTACTGTATCGGTCCGTGCTTCATCACATATTTGTATTTGTTTTAGTATGGGAATTATTACTTGTAGTATTTTCCATTATTATTCCTTTGTTAAACGTTAGCATACCATAATCGTTTGAGCGCATACTTTCATATTGAAAAGGCAACATCGTCGCATGTATTACGACTCAAAATAAAAAAACATATTTTACAATATTATCCTTCATTCAAAAGTTTTTAAAATAAAGGTAATATTTGGGGGATTTAGAGGCTTGAAAGATAACATCCTAACGTGCTGGGTGTCTATTTTTTGGTCGACTAAAATAACCAAATATCCTTCTCACACATTTGGGGACTAAAGACGGTCTCGGTACCGAAGTATGAATATGTTATGTCCTAACGTGTTGGATGTGACATTTTCATCCCTTTGGAATGAGTTAAATCTTAGGACTCAAATCTACTCGAAATAACCCTTCCCTCGTGAACCTTTCAAATCCAAATACGTTCAAGTTTTCAACGATGGGACAATATCAATCGATTTGGTACCGATTTTGGGCGTTGCAAGGGTGCTAACCCTTCCTTGCACGTAACCGACTCCCGGACCCGTTTTCTCACAATTCGTAGACCAACAAAATTTTGTTTTAATAAATGAAAATGTTTTAGTAAAACAAGGTGATCCGATCACACTTAACAAAGATCGGTGGCGACTCCCTATTTTTAAAGTCGATTCCCGTTTTGACAAAAAAATGGTTACGACAGCTTGGCGACTCCGCTGGGGACCTCGAGAGTCAGGCCGTAAATTGATGGATTTTTGTCCCTTTGATTGAAAATTTGGAGAATTGTTTCGAAAAATCGTGTTTTTCTTTGATGCATTTGCTCGTGCTATAATGTCGAGTCTCATGAAATATTTGGCATTGCATTGCATGACCGTCAGTCGCACCTTTAAGTGGGAGCAAGAAACTAAGCCTTCGTGAGGTTTTCACCTCCGCATGGGCTAGTGGATCGCTCCCGGGACACATCCGTACCTACGTGTTTCGTGAGGTTTTCACCTCCGCATGGCCGTAGGGAAATGTATCCCCCTGAACCGAACTCGGTCCGTATGAGCCTATAATGGGTGAGGGTCGAGGAATCTGCTGGTTCGGGTACCCCTCCGTAGAACCGAACCTCATATAGAAGCCCTAGAACCTACCCTAGATATGGTATCGATAGTTATCCGGATAAGTGTTTAATGATATTTTGCTTGTGTGATTATGCAGCACTAACTAGCGTTGTTTTTTTTGATTGCATGTCATTTCATACAATAGAGGTGTCAATTTCTGCTCGGTTGCCGAAATAGAAAGTTTGCTATGGAGAACGACTTTCTTGATAAAGTAGAGGACAACGCAGCCGTGCGCACATGGGCAGAAAAGTTGCAATCCGGGGAAGGAGATAGCTTAGTCGAGAGTCATACGTCAGAACTATGGGACTTCACCCGTGTTAGCGTGACGCAAAACGAGCTTCGAGAGTTGCGGGATATCTGGACCCATTGGAAAGAGGAAGCCAAACAGATGTTCTACCGCCGCTACGGTGATATATCTCACTTGTTGGATGTCAAAGTAGATAGACACTTGTTCCGGGCCATGGTCCAATTTTGGAATGCTGCCTACAGTTGTTTCACTTTTGGGGAGGTGGACTTGGTGCCAACAATAGAAGAGTACACTACTCTGCTTCGTATCCCTGATATGCAAGTCGATAAGGTCTATATTAGGCCCGCTTATGTCCCTCCTTTGGCAAAGAAGTTGATGAAGGTTACGGGAATGAGTGAGCAGTGGATCTCAGCCAAGATTCAACAGAAGGGTGAAGGAAGATGTTTTCCTTGGGTGGATTTAAGGGATCTGATTTCAACGCACCCTGACATGGGGAGAAAGGTTGATATTTTCGCCCTCAGCCTTTACGGTTTAGTAATATTCCCAAAAGCTCTGAGGCATATAGATGAGGCGGTGGTGGATCTGTTCGACCGATTGGGTAAGCAAGTCACACCTGTCCCAGCGATTCTCGCGGAAACTTTTAGATCGTTAAATGCTTGCAGAAGAGCGGGAGAGGGAAGGTTTATCGGATGCGCCCAACTTTTGATGGTATGGTTTCACGGGCATTTTTGGAAGATGGACAAAGTCTCTTGTCGACCTTTTCATAGAGACTATTCACCAATAAAAGAGGAAGCTGCTACGTCAAGAAGAGAGGACATAACAGAAGAAGGATGGATGGCAATTTTTCAGAACCTTCAAGGAGAAGACGTTGAGTGGAGAGCTCCCTGGATGATGCCTGGAGAGATACTCTATAGATGCGGAGACTTCAATTGGGTACCTCTACCCGGAATTTGGGGAGTCATCGGGTATGCCCCATTGCTAGCAGCAAGACAATACCAGTCTAGACAGTTCGTGCCGGTAACACATGGGTTAAACCTAAGTGAGTTCTCTTATACGGGAGAGGGATACAAGAAGAAGATCAAAGAAACGGCAAATGCTTGGAAACAAACACACCGAATGAAGAGGTTAGCTGCGGGCGAAACGGCAACTTCTGAATACAAAGCATGGCTAAGCAAGAGAATCAATGATAACATCCCGGGGCCAAGCTTGGATAATGCGCAGTCTTTGGAGGAACGTTTGCGAGTGATACCAACAGAATTAGAAATTATAAAGCAAGATTTCTTACAGCGAAGTTCAGAGCTTGAAAAGAGAATCGAGCAGTTAGAGGAGGAAAAGATGTTTTTGAAGCTAAATGTAGAGATACAGAAATCCGAGACAGAAAAGGTGCAGAAGGGGAAAGCAAAGCCGAAGAAGAATTAGATAGCTTAAAAGGGGACTACAAGAAGATGCGCCTCTCGATGAGAACTGCTGGACTAGGAAAGACTTCGAGCCAATGGCGACAAGAGTTGCAAGAAGAAAGAGCCAAAGCCGAGCAATGGGAAAGGAAGTTCCGAGAAATAAAAGCTCAGAATGAGATCCTAGAAAAGCAAATATCAGAAGGCCAGAATAGAAGAAACGAATTGAAGACAAGGGTGTCAGAGTTAGAAACATCCCTCGACCATTATCGAAGCCGTAACTCAGCGAGAGAGTTAAAAGCAAGTCTGAGTAGAATCGAAGAAATGAAAAAGAGGACTGGAGAGTTAGAAATGGAACTGCTAAAATGTCAGACTCATATAGGGTATTTGAGAGAGAACGAAGAACGAAGGGAAGCGGAATTGTACCATTCCCAGAATCAAGTCAAAGATAGAGACCACCTCATGGGAGAGGCTATAATTCGGATGCGAGAAATCGCCGAGTATTTACAGACTCTAGCCGCACAAGCCGACACGTTGAGCATACAGTTCGAGACACAATCGGATCGTGGACGTGAATTAGCTTCCTTACTAACAAGGATTAAAGCCTTAGGTGTTAGAGCAAGGCCGTTTTTGTAACCTCTTTTATGTAAAGAGCTTTATTATCCAAGGAAGTTTTCTATGGGGAATTGAATCAGAGTTGACACCTTTTCCATTCATACCATGCATTTGCATTGCATTACATACATTAGCATCATATCACCTTAACTGTTCACTAAACTTAAAATCATAATCCGCAGCTACGACATTACGAACCTGGAATCACATCATCCCTATAGAACACGCTTAAGAACGAGAGCTATGGACGTCGAACTCAATGAGAGGATTGAAAGGATGGAAAAAACCCAGAAGGAGTTATAAGAACAGCTAACTAAATCCCAGCAAGAAGCAAAGGACCTAATGATGAGATCCCGCGAGGAATCACGAGAGCATAAGAGCCAAATGGACAGAATGCTGGAAATGTTGACGGCTATGACCCAAGGAAAAGGACCCGCGCAAAGTCCTGACCTTACGGAGCCCCATTCGAGGGATAATCAAGATCCGCTCTATCCCCTAGGATCCACGCCATCCCACCTCATGCAGCACAAAGAGGGTATCCTCAAGGGAACCCAGTAGGCCTGGAGCAACAACCCATCCCACCTACCCATTTAGGGGAAGGTATATACGTATCAAACGCTGGGGATAATTCGGCTAATCCGATGGTTTCGGATTTGGATGATCCGATGGAGATAGCTAGGTTAAAGAGGGGTGACCATGATGCTGAAGAAAAATATAAGAATCTAGAAGAAAGACTCAAGGCGGTGGAAGGTACTGGAGTCTTTTCTTCACTAAGTGCCAAGGAGCTTAGCTTAGTGCCCGATCTGGTCCTACCCCCAAAGTTTAAGGTGCCAGACTTTGAGAAGTATGAGGGAACGAGATGTCCGAAAGCACACCTTATTATGTTCTGCCGGAAGATGGCCGGACATTTAAACGAGGACAAATTGCTAATACACTGCTTCCAGGATAGCCTGATCGGATCGGCCCTCCGATGGTATGATCAGCTTAGCACCGAGAGGATCCGGTCATGGAAGGACCTGGCAACTGCATTCTGTGAACAATATAAGCATGTTTCCGATGTGGCTCCCGACCGGATGACGCTACAAATGTTGGAAAAGAAGCCAACGGAAACCTTCAGACAATACGCTCAGAGATGGAGGGATCTCTCAGTCCAGGTCGAGCCCCCATTAACTAAAAGTGAGGTAACAGTCCTTTTTATCAATACTTTGAGGGCACCGTTCTACGACAAACTGGTGGGAAATGCCACGAAAGATTTCGCCGACCTTGTAATATCCGGCGAACTCATCGAAAATGGCATCAAAAGTGGAAGAATGGAGGGCCCTGAGAGCTCAAAAAGACCAACACCTGCAAAGAAAAAAGATCCCGAAGCCCACATGGTGGGGACCGGAGGCCACTATGCTCCTAATCTATATCCGATACAACCACGCCCCCAGTTTCGCCCACCGCCGAATTTCTATCCACAAAACCCCTACTATCAAGCACCTCCTCCCTACCCCGTTTACGCCACCGAAAATCAGAGACCAATCACCATATTCCCTCCAAACGCTATGCCCGCCCAAGGCCAACCAAAAAACGAGCAAAGACCAGTAAAGCCCAGTCCTGAAAGACCCCAGTTCACCCCCATTCCAGTATCATACGGAGAATTATGCCCGAAGCTATTGGAAAAACAGTTAATCTCACCACATTACATGGCGCCATTAAAACCCCCGTTCCCAAGGTGGTACGATCCCAACGCTAATTGCATGTACCACGCCGGGAATCAGGGACACTCTACAGATAACTGTTTAGCCTTTAAGAGAAGAGTGCAAGGCCTCATCGACGCCGGGATCTTGCGGTTTGACGGTACCAACAATATGACAAGAAACCCGCTCCCTAACCATGCCACAGGGAACGTGAATATGGTGACACCGGAAGACGGGTGGCGAATCAAAAGCTGTGTCTCTAGGATAAGGACACCTTTGGAAAAGGTCTGGGAAGTAATGATTGAGAAGGGCATGCTCGATAGGAATTTCAAGGATGAAAACGCGAAGAGTCCAAGTTTCTGTGTCTTTCATGGCATATCAGGACACCATATCCAATCTTGCGAGGAGTTCAAAGAGCTGCTTCAAAGCATGATGGACAATAAAAGGATAGAAATCTTCAATAAGATGGAAGAGACTAGTGGAAAGGAGATATGTGCATCTGAGGGCCAATCATCAGGACCTCCTTACAGTGCCGATCGGCCTTTGGTAATCTACTACGAGACAAAGGAAGAAGAGAGGAAACCAAAAATGATAATTCAAGTACCTTCCCCTTTTCCGTACAAGGATAGCAAGGCAGTGCCATGGAAATACGATGTCAATGTCGCCATACCCGGAGCTACAACTGGAAATATCAGTGAGGTGGGGCATTTTACCCGCAGTGGGAGGTGCTATTCCCCTGAGGTGGATGAGACAAAGAAGAAAACCATTGGCACGAGTCAGAAAGGGAAAGCACCAATACACGAGGTCGAGGGCGAGGTTGAAATACAGATTGAACAAGGAACTAAGGAGCCGGTGAATGGGGAGGAGGCACAGGAATTCTTAAAGTTCATTAAGCACAGCGAATACAATGTCGTGGAGCAGCTGAATAAACAACCGGCAAAAATCTCAGTATTATCCCTTTTGTTGAACTCAGAGCCACATCGAAACGCTTTACTAAAAGTGTTGAACCAAGCATATGTGCCAAGCAATGTGCCCATTGAAAAACTCGATAGGTGGGTGAACAATTTAAACGCGGATAATTTCATCTCCTTCAGCGATGATGAAATACCACCAAATGGCAGGGGCTCTGTTAAGGCATTGCACATCACGACCGAGTGCAAGGGCTATATAATACCGCATGTGCTTATTGACAACGGGTCCGCGCTCAATGTCATGCCGCTAGCTACACTGTCCAGGATGCCCGTCGACATGTCTTACCTGAGGCCTTGTCACTCCGTGGTAAGGGCATTTGATGGAACACGGCGGGAAGTTATGGGAAAAATCGAGATCCCTTTAGAGGTGGGTCCGTGCACATACAATGTCGAATTTCAAGTCATGGACATTGCTCCTTCATATAATTGCCTCTTAGGAAGGCCCTGGATCCACTCTGCAGGAGCTATTCCTTCATCTCTTCACCAGAAAATAAAGTTTATTATGGATAACCGCCTGATCACGATCGCCGGTGAAGAGGACATCGTCGCATCGCTATCCACTGACACCCCCTACATCGAGGCAAATAAAGATGTGCCAGAATGCTCCTTCCGTTCCTTCGAATTCATCAACGCTACATTTGTCGCCGAAGGAGATAGGACTCCCACACCCAAGTTGTCAAGAAACACCGAGATGGGGGTCAAGCTGACGGTAGGAAAAGGTGCCCGAGCAGGAAAGGGTTTAGGAAGATACCGACAAGGGATAGCTAGAGCGCTAAATCCTGTACACCACAAGGCCCCGTACGGCTTAGGTTTCAAACCTGATGAGCGACAAAAGAGGGAACAACGGCAAAAAGATCAGGGAAAGAGGATTGCAAGAACCTCAGGAAGAGAGGTAGAATGGGAGCCCATGACATACCCGCCCTTGACAAGAACTTTCACATCAGCAGGAATGATGTACACAGAGGGAGACGATTCACGAAACACGCTGTTATTGGTTGAAAGGGATTTTCAGAACTTCAACATAAACGTCATCGACGGAGTAGATAATACAACGAAAAGCCTTTCGAAGATATGCCCTGGTCCTCCGGGATTTGTGTTGGACAACTGGACTGCTGAGGACCTCCTTGTAGTTTCTAAGACCCCTCCAGAGTAATTCTCAATGACAACCTTCTGTATTCCTCTAAGTCAAAGGGGAATTTGTTATAAAAGTTTGTATCAGCTGTCTAACTTTTAAATGAACAATCAATAAAGATGCATTTTGTCACTGGCTCTCATAATCATTAGCCTCATATCTATTCCCTCTTCTCATGACTTGTCCTCATATATATATATATACTCATGTCATAGAATCACATTTTTGTTTCCAATACCTCAATATTTCTCTATAGTTTCTTTTTTACTTGTCAGGTGCTCAGATAACGACAACGTGAACAATCCTGCTACTGATCCTAAAATCGACTTTGAGCAAGCTGTTTGTTTAGGAGAATCCGAAGCCGACGAGAATGCTGAAGATTATGTTTCAACCCCTGACTTGTTAAGGATGATAGAACAGGAAGATAGACGGATACTCCCCTACCAAGAATCTGTTGAGACGGTGAACTTGGGAAACGAAGAAAAGAGGCAAGAGGTGAAAATTGGGACCTCCATTTCAGAGTCCACCAGACACGACTTGGTCACCTTGCTTCATGAATACAAAGACATATTCGCATGGTCATATCAGGACATGCCAGGATTAAGTGAGAATGTAGTGGTCCACAGGCTCCCAGTGAAACCAGAATGCAAGCCAATCCAGCAGAAGCTAAGACGGATGAGACCCGAAATGCTCTTAAAGATAAAAGAAGAGGTCAAAAGACAGTTCGACGCTGGTTTCTTACAAGTCTCCAAATACCCGGATTGGGTGGCTAATATAGTCCCAGTGCCAAAGAAAGACGGCAAGGTGCGAATGTGTGTGGACTATCGCGATCTGAATCGAGCAAGCCCCAAGGATAATTTTCCTTTGCCACACATCGATACGCTGGTAGATAACACGGCAAAACATTCATTATTTTCTTTTATGGACGGATTTTCGGGTTATAACCAAATAAAGATGGCTCCTGAGGATATGGAGAAGACTACATTCGTGACAATGTGGGGAACATTTTGCTACAAAGTGATGCCGTTCGGATTAAAAAACGCTGGGGCAACATATCAAAGGGCAATGGTGATGCTATTTCACGACATGATGCACAAAGAGATAGAAGTTTATGTCGACGATATGATAGCCAAATCTCGGGGAGAAGTAGAGCATGTTGGAAACCTCCGGAAATTGTTTGAAAGACTTAGAAAGTTTCAACTGAAGCTTAATCCAGCTAAGTGTACATTTGGAGCAACCTCGGGAAAATTACTGGGCTTTATCGTTAGCGAGAGAGGTATCGAGGTCGATCCCGACAAAATAAAGGCCATACAAGGATTACCACCTCCACAGACACAAAAAGAAGTCAGAGGATTTCTAGGAAGGATAAATTACATCGCCCGTTTTATTGCTCAACTTACCAACCAATGCGACCCAATTTTTCGACTATTGAGAAAACACAATCCTGGGGAATGGAACGAGGACTGCCAAGCTGCCTTCGACAAAATAAAACAATATTTGTCTAACCCCCCTGTGCTAGTACCGCCGACTCCCGGGAGACCGTTAATACTGTACCTGACGGTGTTCGAAAATTCAATGGGTTGCGTACTGGGGCAGCATGACGAGTCGGGGAGAAGAGAAAGGGCGATCTATTACCTCAGTAAGAAGTTCACAGAGTACGAAGCAAAATATCCATCAATCGAAAAATTCTGTTGTGCTCTGGTCTGGGCAGCTCGAAGGCTTAGACAATATATGTTGTATCATACGACATGGTTAATCTCTAAATTGGACCCAATAAAGTACATGATGGAATCACCTGCACTCTCAGGAAGAATGGCGCGATGGCAGATCCTGCTATCGGAGTACGACATCATCTATGTGAGCCAAAAATCGATAAAAGGAAGCGCAATAGCCGACTTCCTAGCAGCCCGAACCACGGAAGAATATGAGCCATTAAGATTTGACTTCCCGGATGAAGATATGATGTGCATCACAGAAAAGGAATGCGAGTCGTCAAAAGAAGAGTCATGGAAAATGAGTTTTGACGGGGCATCAAATGCATTAGGGCACGGGATCGGAGCGGTCTTAGTGTCACCGGAAGGGAATCATTATCCATTCACTGCCCGATTAAACTTCTTCTGTACCAATAACATAGCGGAATACGAGGCTAGCGTCATGGGGCTCCGCGCAGCTATTGAACGAGGCATCAAAATCCTAAAGGTATCAGGAGATTCGGCATTGGTGATTTACCAGATCCGTGGAGATTGGGAAGTGAGAGACTCAAAGCTGGTCAAATATCATGACCTTGTTATGGGTTTAGTCAAAGAATTCGAGGAAGTAACCTTTAATTACTTCCCACGAGAGGAGAACCAATTGGCTGATGCTCTGGCCACCTTAGCTTCTATGTTCAAAGCGAATCGAGAAGCAGAAATAATGCCTCTCCAGATGAGCATATATGAGGCCCCGGCGCATTGTTTTAGCATTGAAAAAGAGGCGGATGGACGACCATGGTTCCATGATATCTTGGAATATGTCAAACATCAAAGGTACCCGGAGCAAGCAAACGAGAACGACAAAAGAACAATCAGAAAAATGGCAGCAGGATTTGTTCTTGATGGGGACATCTTATATAAAAGAGGAAAGGATCAAGTGCTTCTAAGATGCGTGGATGATGTCGAAGCCAGAAAAGTGCTCGAAGAGGTTCATGAAGGGACTTGTGGAACACATGCCAACGGTTTCACTATGGCCAGGAAAATTATGAGACTCGGTTATTACTGGTTGGCGATGGAAAATGACTGCATCAGTTAAGCCCGAAAGTGTCACAAATGCCAAATTTACGGCGATAAAGTTCACGCAGCACCATCGCCCCTCCACATTATGACCTCTCCATGGCCTTTCTCCATGTGGGGCATGGATGTTATAGGGCCGATTTCCCCAAAAGCTTCTAATGGCCATCGATTTATTTTCGTGGTCATAGATTACTTCACAAAATGGGTTGAGGCCGCTTCATTTGTAAACGTGACAAGGACTGCAGTTTGCAAGTTCTTGAAAAAGGAGATTATATGTCGATATGGATTACCTGAGAAAATCATCTCAGATAATGCCTTGAATCTGAACAACAAGATGATGAAGGAAGTGTGCGAACAGTTTCAAATAAAGCATCACAATTCCTCACCCTATCGCCCAAAGATGAATGGAGCCGTAGAAGCTGCCAACAAGAATATCAAAAGGATTATTGGGAAGATGACTGAGACATATAAAGACTGGCATGAGAAGCTCCCGTTAGCTCTATACGCATATCGTACATGTGTACGGACCTCCACGGGGGCAACTCCTTTCTCTCTGGTATATGGAATGGAAGCTGTACTACCCATCGAGGTGGAAATCCCTTCTTTACGAGTCTTAATGGAGTCAAAACTGGAGGAATCAGAATGGGTACAAGCTCGATATGACCAACTGAATCTGATTGAGGAAAAGCGCTTGAAAGCAATCTGTCATGGACAGATGTACCAAAAGAGAATGATCACGGCCCATGACAAGAAGGTACGGCCGAGGGAATTTCGCGAAGGAGAGCTCGTGTTAAGAAAGATCCTCCCCATACAAAAGGACTTCCGAGGAAAATGGGCACCGAATTGGGAAGGACCCTACGTCATAAGGAAGGCTTTCTCTGGCGGAGCTTTGATTCTCACAGAGATGGATGGGAAAGAGGTATCAAACCCAGTAAACTCAGATGCCGTAAAGAAGTACTACGCTTAAAAAAAAAAAAGGAAAAAGAAAAAGAAAATCAAGATGAAAACCTGAAGAGGCATTTTGATTAAGAAAAAATCAGGATGAAAACCCAAAAAGGGCGTCTTGATAATCGAAATTGGGATGAAAACCTGAGAAGGCGTCCTAACGAAGGGGATTCACACGTAAAGAGCAAGAACGATTTGAACGGGAAGTCAAGGGGCGAGGTTACAATATTCGAAGCGGACTCGGAAGTTCAAGGTCTTCTACGCAAGGAGCTTCACTCGAAGGGGTTCAGGATGAAGGAACATGGAGAAGTTCACGCGTTGGATATCTAGAGCATTAGTGACAATTGAATCCACTGTCTTTTTATGCCTTCTTTATTAAATCATTCCTTGTCAATTTTCTTTCCTTGTTGCTTCGAAATAAATACGAACTTCAAGCGTCTCTTTCACACCCACTTGGCCATTAGCATGCATCTTGTGTTTGATTCATTTAAATGGTAAATAGCGAAATTACATACTCTAAACAAAAGAAACATTGAGCATTACCCAGATGAGAACCTGGTAAATACAAGAACCTCAAAGCTAGGACATATTTTGACAAGGGGACAAATGGTTGAGATATGAGAAGTACAGACCACTCGTGGAACTTAAGGACGAGTACAAAACCTGAAGCAAAAGTCAAGAATCGAAGCAGTGGACACGAGTCATCATGAAAGCCATAACAAGAAGACAAACCCAGAACGCATGGCATAATCATGTAGGCATAAGAACATTTAAGACAAACACATGCACATCATGATAACATCACGCGTAACATATACAGGTACACCGTCAAAACAAGAAGTTTAGACGATAACTGAGCTTTACCGAACCAGGGAGAAAGAAGACATCCACCAGATACGCTTTAAATTTCTGTTCAAAAATCAACTCATAATGCGAGAAATGAGTTGGGCCTCGGGACAAGCCGAGGTGTTTAAATTCTGTCTTTAAATTTCTGGTCAAAAATCAACTCATAATGCGAGAAATGAGTTGGGCCTCGGGACAAGCCGAGGTATTTAATTTCTGTCTTTAAATTTTTGTTCAAAAATCAACTCATAATGCGAGGAATGAGTTGGGCCTCGGGACAAGCCGAGGTATTTAAATTCTGTCTTTAAATTTCTGTTCAAAAATCAACTCATAATGCGAGAAATGAGTTGGGCCTCGGGACAAGCCGAGGTATTTAAATTCTGTCTTTAAATTTCCGCTCAAAAAAAAAAAAATCAACTCATAATGTGAGAGTTGAGTTGGGCCTCGGCACACGCCGAGGTATTTAATGTCTGTCTTTACTTTTCTTTTCAAAATGGTGCAGCTGCTGGTATTTTCGATTTCTATTTCTATTTTCGATTTCTGTCTCAAAAAAAAAAAATTATGAGAGTATGTTTGAGCCTCGGGGCATACGAGGAGGTACTTACGGAAGGAAGACTGAAGTCGCGTTGAGCAAATTTGACAAGGAAGTTCCAGCGGACAAAGAAGATTAACCAAGGGCAAAACGAAGATCGGAGTTTCCTTGAAGATGGTAAGGAAGCAACTTGAAAAGATCAGATTCATTTCCTCAAATGTCCTAGTGGAGCAGTCGAAGGATTGAAGCTACAAATCTCTTCATGTCATGAACTCATGTTAGAGCAAGTTCAAGAACAAACAAGATTGGAGAAAAACGAATTGAAGCGGCGGGTTATGGCTCAAGGAAGCAAAGACGGAACGAATCAAAGTCACAGAGGAGTTTGAAGATGTTTGGGGGAGACGAGAACCGAGAAGACAAAGCTTGGCCAAGACCGGGCAAAAATTGGCTCTTTTATTATCTTTGCTCTATCCTCGTTCCACGACAATGAGCAAAGAGGGGCAGCTGTAATACCCAATTTCTGCCCGGCCCAAACCCAATTACAATCGAAACCCAAACTGCAAAACCAATTTACAAAGACCCAATACCCACATAAAGAGCCAAAATAAACGTCCAAATTAAAGTCCATTACAGAACAAATTTGGAACCACATTAAAGACCAGGTCAAACCGAGCCCAATTGCGAAACTGAAGGTTGGAACAAAACAAAATCCACTAAAAGTCAAATAAAAAATATATATAATAAAACAATTAACCAGTCCAAAATCCCTACAAAAACAGAGTCCGATTACAAGCCCAAAATACCAAACCCAACTAATAATAGCCAATGTCCATTTACAACCACCAAATACAAGGCCCAATTATTAATAACCTTAAACCCAATCCCAGGCCCAATTACGATGGCCCACTGACCAAATCCAAAACAGAAACCCTAGGGACCCTTTCTTCTCTTAGCGTCGCCGCGCGTGTGGAGCACGCGCACGTCCCTGTCGCCCCAGCTTTCCACGCGCCACGCACGCACGCCTTGCCTAGTTTCGATCACCACGCGCCTCGGCTTTGGAGCCCCACGCCCTTGACGGATGAGGCCCGCGACCCCAGGTGCGCACTAACCTCGTCGCTCGCCTCGGACGCCCCTTCTCGAGACCTCTGCCGCTCCTCCGACTGCTCCACTAACGCCCCATGAGCCTCTGGTTTCGCGTGCCTCGACAACCACTCGCATGCCCCGACCACTTCGCCCATCACCTGCAAACAACCCAAAAAAAAGCAACAGAAAGCAGAGAAGCAGAAAAGCACAGAAGCATAGAATAAGAGATAACACTAAGAGGATAGTGGATTCTCGGCTATAAAGCCATCAAAAATCATTGTAATGAGGGTGGGGGTTTTTGGGCCCTTTCGCAGAGAACTTTTCCAAGCAAACATAAATAAAAATCAAGAGAATCTTAGGTTCGAAAAAAGACTCGTACATTACCAGATATCAAGAAACAGAATCAAAAAACAAAAGATACTGAAAAGGTCGAGTTTGTATTCGTTTTTTGGATATTACCTACTGTTGATTTTATTTTTATTTTTATTTCCTTTATTGCTTCGAATCCCAGCAAACAAAAATGAGATAGAAAGCGAAAGGACTTTACCCGAATCTGGAGGCGCCGTCGGGAAACTCGTTTCGTCGTCGCGTCGGTGTGGGGAAATCAGGCTAAGAGCCTCGGGGTTTCAGCATTTCCTGGGTCGATCTAACCCCAGTTCTGCAGATTCCATGCGGTGGGGTTGGAGACCCCTCTCTTCGCGCACCATCGACCACCACGGGCGGTGATGGCGCAGCGGGCCACCAGTGATTTCCGTGGTCACCCTTTGAACCGGATAGGAAAAGGGAAAGAGCCCAAGGACTTCTCTGTTTCTGACGAGTCGAAGGGGAGAGGGAGGGACTGCTGAAACCGTCGTTTTTTTTGATGGTTCAAAAATGAAAATTGAAATAAATGAGGGTTTTTTTATCAGGGACAAACGGTGGCGTTTTGGTTCCAGGAAACTGCATATATCCCTTCAGGGGAATATTCGCGCAATAGCCCCCCATTTGTTCAGTGCCTTGATTTCGATCCAGTTCAATGTTTCGCCGTTTTTCGAAATCTCACCTCATTACTTCTATCGCGTTTCAATTCGGTCCACACCCCTTTTCATTTCGTTTTATTACTATCCTAGCCCTTTGATTTCATTTTAATTTCGACTCAATCCCTTTTACTGTATTATTATTATTATTATTATTATTATTATTATTATTATTATTATTGTCATTATTATTATTACTACCATTATTCCTTATTTCGTTTCGTTTAGTACTATTTTCATTACAAATTATTTTCCTGTATTAATTATTATGTATGTATTAAAATTTTTAAATGTTACATAGCAGTGTATCATGTCTTATTTTTTGTAAAGCATAGATTTAAATTGAAAAATATGTTTTATATATTATCAATATTGTCATGTGTTTTTTTTTTCTCAAATCATTATATACTACTCTTATCCCATAATTGTTTACAACATTTGTATATGTATGTCTCCTTGCCTAGAAATCAAACTTGCATGAAATATGTTCGTATTTGTTGTTATTGTTACTGTATCGGTCCGTGCTTCATCACATATTTGTATTTGTTTTAGTATGGGAATTATTACTTGTAGTATTTTCCATTATTATTCCTTTGTTAAACGTTAGCATACCATAATCGTTTGAGCGCATACTTTCATATTGAAAAGGCAACATCGTCGCATGTATTACGACTCAAAATAAAAAAACATATTTTACAATATTATCCTTCATTCAAAAGTTTTTAAAATAAAGGTAATATTTGGGGGATTTAGAGGCTTGAAAGATAACATCCTAACGTGCTGGGTGTCTATTTTTTGGTCGACTAAAATAACCAAATATCCTTCTCACACATTTGGGGACTAAAGACGGTCTCGGTACCGAAGTATGAATATGTTATGTCCTAACGTGTTGGATGTGACATTTTCATCCCTTTGGAATGAGTTAAATCTTAGGACTCAAATCTACTCGAAATAACCCTTCCCTCGTGAACCTTTCAAATCCAAATACGTTCAAGTTTTCAACGATGGGACAATATCAATCGATTTGGTACCGATTTTGGGCGTTGCAAGGGTGCTAACCCTTCCTTGCACGTAACCGACTCCCGGACCCGTTTTCTCACAATTCGTAGACCAACAAAATTTTGTTTTAATAAATGAAAATGTTTTAGTAAAACAAGGTGATCCGATCACACTTAACAAAGATCGGTGGCGACTCCCTATTTTTAAAGTCGATTCCCGTTTTGACAAAAAAATGGTTACGACAGGAACAAATCAGAGCATTTCTGGATAAACTGAAAAATTTCATCTATGGGGTCACATGGCCGTGTACCCAAGCCATATGACAGAGCCCTGACTGTGTGGCTCGAACATGACCGTGTGGTTATACCACACGTTCATGTGTCCAACCGTATGCTCACCCGTGTAACTCATTGACTTAGTTCACACGCCCGTGTGTCAACCCGTGTGCTAGCTTGTGTGACTCACTGACTTGGTTCACAGGCTCGTGTATCAACCCATGTGCTAACCCATGTGAATCTTATAAAATTAAATGATATATTTATAAATTTGTGAAAGTTATTTATAAAATTAAAACATATGTTATAAAATATTATAACCTCTCCTTCGGAAATGCTTCCCCTAGTCCCGGGTCACAAAGACCTGGACTATGTCTTAAGGAAGGTAATCATATATTCTTCCCCTCAATTAGGAGACAATTGTTACACCCCATCAGGCAAGGCTAGATGGTAAGCTGCACAAAAAGTACAAACGACTCAGAAGGTCAGCTCCACAAGCAAGGCGAGCAAACCTTTTGAGGGAACCCCTCAACTTGACGACTAAACGGGCCCTACTCCGTACTTACCACGCTAGATTTCAACTACCACATTTCATATAAGCTGACAGTGGCAGAGCTAGGGGGTTGGTAGGGGTCCTGGCCCCCATTATTTTCCATTTTGGCCTTTTATAATTTATAAAATTTTAAATTAGTAATGGTAAATTGCACTTTAGCACCTCCAAATATGATAAAAATTTAATTTAATCCTTTAAAAATTATAAATATATAGACTATTAAAATGGTTAGATTACATTTTTATTATTATAAAAACATACAATTTAATTCCGCCTCTTAAAAAATATTTTCCGATTCCACCACTACAAGGTGACTCAAAGCACATCATAATATCACTTTACCAAAAGCCTATAACACCAAACCACTTAACTATTTGCTTCTGACGGGCTAATGACAACACAACATGTGGCATCTCAAGATAAAGTTAGCCCAAATGTATATGGCTCAAGGCCTGGAGCAAGGGGCTTGCATCCTACCTTAACTCAGACTCCACCCTACAAGACCACTCTTCGCCTAGTTTTAAAGAGGATGAACCGCCCATCTCAACCCTCAACCTGTGTATCAACATATTGGAGGACACGATACATGTTCTACGAGACTGCTATAATGCGTGCGGGGAGTGGGCAAAGCTAGTTCCTTTACATGCTCAAGCCAGGTTTTTCTCTGTTGATTTGTTTTGTTGGATTTATGATCATGTTAGAAACTAATTTTGAGGATGTTACCTGGTCCACGTTATTTAGCTGGGCCAAAAGCATATTTCAACGGGATAATTAGTGTGTGAACACTACAGCGTGAGGCTGAAATTTAGAGGTAATGGTTGGGAACTTCCGGAGGTAGGCTGGGCTAAATTGAATACTGATGGTGCTTAAGTCGAGTACGAGCATCATTGGGTGGAGTTGGGGGAGATGAGCAGGGACAGTGGATGGTGGGGTTTAGTCGAAGCCTCGGATTTTGGTAGTATTGAACAAGCTGAATGCAGCTGCTTTGGTCCGAAAGGGTACGCCGGGTGCTGATAGAAAGTGACTGTATTGAGGCAGTCCAGGCATGCAATGGGAGAGATGATAATGCGGCCAATACAACCTTGTCTAGCTTAAGAAACAACAAACACTGTTTGTGGCTGTGCAACACTACAGAAGGATCTGTTTGTGGCACTAAATAGGAGAACTGGGTGTATTTTTACTAATTAAACCATAACTCGGCAGAACTGAAACAAAAGTCCTACCTTAGAGGGATGCTGCGCCCATAGTTTTAATTTATGGGCTTCGGCTGTCAGCTTCCTTGCTAAAGACTTGGACCCAATGCTCATTCATGTTAGAGACCCGGCCCATACTATTGAATCCGACCCCAAATCATGACTTATTTTTCTTTAGAGCGTTGTGTGATGAAAAATTATCACTTTTCATATGATTTAATTAGTTGAAATGTGATTTTAATATTTAGTATATAAAAGTTAATTTACTTTCTTTATAATGAAATATTTTTTTAGGAGTTACTTTCCCACAAGCAATAAAAAATATTCCTTAGAAAGTATAAAGAATTTGCTAGGACATATTATTTTTTCTTTTATTTGTATTTATGATTAAGATTCAAAATGAATTTTTTTGTTATAAATATTTTTTAAAATACATTCCATCGATATCAATTTTTAATATCAAGATTATTTCAAGTCATATACGTAACACATGAATATATTGAATTTATACCAAAATTTTGCAAATTTTATATATTCACAATCTTAAGTTAATATACAAGTTTTTTTTTTTCCAACTCTATTCATGTAACAAATTCGACCAAAACATGAGCAAATTTTTGTGGATTAATTCAAAAATTTGTTAATAATAAAAATTATTAAATATATCATTAATTATTTAAATTCAAATATTTTTAATAATAAATTTTATTGAAAATATTAAAATACATGAATTTATATTTTATTTAATAAAGATAATTTTAATCAATACTTTTTTATGTATACCAAATCTTTGTAAAGTAACTTTCACGATAATGGCTTTCTCATAAATCAGATCCCATTGGACTCATAATACGGAAAATCACCAAATTTCTCTTTAGTTCATATATTATGTGTAAGTTGTGGATTTAGTGTTTATACTCTAATTTGATTAATTTTAGTCTTTGTACTTTTTTATTTTAAAATTTTAGTTTTGATTCAAACGGTAGCAATTAACTCCTTTAGGTCAAATTGTTAGTCTCTTATTAGGCGTAAGTTATAGATTAAGTCCTTATTTTTTAATTTAATTTTTTTTTAAGTTTATATACTTTTCAAATTTTGAAATTTCAATATAGACTCAAATGAAAGTTGTTAAACCCATTAATTAAAATGGTCTTTTTTTTTTGTAAGTATTAAATGAAAATAACAAATTGACATGATATTATAAATATGATAATATATACTACATAATATTCTTGAAAATAGAAAAAAAAATAAAATATTATCAATAAATCAGAATTGAAATTCTAAAATTAAAAAAAAAAAATAAAGATTAAAAATGATGAAATAGGAATGTGAAACTCAAAACACATTTACAAAAATTTTTAAAAAATACGAATAATATAGAAATTGGAAATGCAAAACACAAGAATATCATCATTTCAGTAATCTCCACTTGTTATCTCGTACGTTGTACCATCCCAAAATTCATGCAAATCATTAAAAAAGATGTTCAAAGAAAATTAGGGCAAAATTAACTATAAATGCCAATTTTATTTTTAAATTAGGTTTTAGGCCGATTTTGAGATTATTTGAGGTACAATACGCACTTTTAATTAATAAGAGTGTTGAAAAAATATATATATACTTTATTACAAAAAAAATCCTAAAAATAACATGAAATAAAAATAAAAATATAAAATGTGTGAGAGAAAAATTAAATTCAGATTTTACTTTTTACCTTAATGAAGTAGAAGTCATCAATTCGAACTTGATCATCCCTAAATTTAATGTGAATTTTTCTATTTTGTCTTGTTTGATCGAATAAGAATGATGAATTTGACTAACAAGTCAAGTCAAATACTTATTAAATAGAAAACATCTTTTGTGAAAAAAACATTTTTCAAAATGCATTTGCGCTTTTACGTCATCAATAGCAAAATGCTTTATTTCTCTGAATAACTTTAAAACCGGCTTAATTTTTTTTTTTAAAATCTGTATTTATGACTAATTTTACCCAAATATTAGCATACTCCAAGTAATAATTATTCAAACATATGTTATATATAATTTCTATTGATTATTCTTATAACTTAAAAATCATTACTTTTCAATTAATTACAATTAATAATATTTTTAAATCATATTTTTCAAGCATAATAATAATAATAATAGAACTATTTAATCAAATCACCCAACTAATACGTTGAATTTAAAAAATAAAATAAAATTTCGTTTATTGGAACACATAAAAATTAATCATTAATATTATAATTGTATTTTTCAAATTCAAATTCTCCGACCTCAAAAAAGGGTTTAGCCAAGATTTGAAAAAAAAAAAAAAAGATTTGAATCCCCACCAAAAAGTAACTTCTACTTTATGCTGTTTGGCGCCTTGGAAAATTTTAGGATTTCCTCAAAATTTTCATTTTCCCAATTTCTTTTCATTTCATCCTTATCCTTTTCCCCTACACCCTTTATTTCCTCCTTTTTCCAAGAGCTAAACCCAGAAATGGCTTTGGGAATTCCCCCCCCCCTTTTTTTTTTCCTTTTGGACAAATTAATATAAACCACACATTCATTCCACAAATGACAAAATTATAAAATTTTAATAAATAAATAAATAAAAGTACAAAAAATAACACAAATATCAAATTACTAATACAAGTTGATTCAAGAAAAATAGAATAAAACCTCCATTTTCTTACGCTTTCCTTCCTTAAAATCCTTCTCTCCAAACACCCACAATTAACAATAAAGTTAGCACTAAAAGAAAACTACAAATTAACCAAAGATTACATTTCAAAATGGTTAGATGCCCATTAAAGATCCTATTATTTCTGTTCTAAATATATATTTTTAAATTAAAAAAAAAAAAAGAAAACACTAAGCATAAACAGAGCCATAAGAAAGAGCCATTAAAAGAACAGCAGCTTGTTCTTCTTCTCCTAACTTGCTTCTTTGCTTTTCAACCTTCGATCTTTGCATCAAAACTTCTTTTCCTAAAGATAATAATCTTTGCTTCAAATTATCCCCTAAATTTTTGGTGTTGCTTGAACTACTTTTCCTGTTGTAGTTGTTTCCATTGATATTCCCTTTCTTTGATTTCTTGTCTTCTCCTTTGTTTAAACCCAGAATTGCTCTTCTCTTTTTCCTGCTCCTGATCCCACATGCATTACATAGAGACTGTAAAAGAACACCAAAAAAGGATTAATAATGAACTGCACTAAATCAGATCAAATTAAGAAAAATAGAGAATAGAAAAATACCTTGGGACCAGCTGGGCCACCTCTCCAAAGAGGGGTTTTAGAGGTACCACAATCAGCACAAACTTTCTTGGTTTCAATGCTTTGATTTGGACTTCCTTTTGGTGAAATCCATTCTGGCGATTTCTTGGTTTGATCTTCAGAACTTGATCCCTGTTAGAAAAAGAGAAAATAAATAAAATCAGCTAAAATGAACAAGTTATGAGAAGCTAAAGCTTAGTAAGAGCAATGGATCACTCACTTTTTCACTTGGATCCAACATTTTTTACTTCAAAATTTGAGGATCTGAAACCAACCCAAGTTTTGAAACACAGAAACTAAAAATGGGTAGTGAAAATAAAGCTAGTTTGTATAAGAAAAAACAAAAAGATTTAAGAGATCAAAGCAATGGAGAAGAAGAGGAAGAAGAAGAAAGGAAATGAGAGAGTGTAGGGAGGGTTTTAAGTTGTGGGTAACCTAAAAAAGGAAAAGGGGGGGACATGCAAAAGGGAAGAGGAAGGAGAAAGTAAGAGACAGTGAATTGTGACTGAGAGGAGAGATTTGGAGAGAAAGGTAGAAGGAAAGGAAAAGCAGAGGGAATAAATAAACCGACACCAAAACACCGCACGCAGGGCAGATCTAGAAAACTCCTTTATAAATGGGATGCGAAACCCTAGCGCCGAGCTTCTCAAATGACGAAAATACCACTGGTAGGTATAGTTTTTTATCCCTTGTTGCCACCCGGCAAATTCTCAATAAAGCCAAAAGAAAATCAACATGAAATAAACAAAAAGGGCGCCATTGTTTTTTCTTTTTCCCTTTTTTTTTCCTCTGTTTTTGTTTGGCACTTTGGCTCCAAAATTTTGATTTTGCTGACTGTTTTCCCGGAAAATTTTTAGATTTGATAGAAGGTCCTTTTTAATGTCTTGTGTTTATATTGTGTCTTGATTAAATTGAGAATTGAGAGTGAATTTGGATGAGCAATGTGTTTACTTGTAGTTAGTGTAAAAATAGTAGTGGTGGTAAGATTAGTTACTGTAATAATATTATAGTGTGAGATAAAAACTGAACTAAATGCATCACACCGCACTCAATTGCCCATCCAAACTCACCTTGAATCAAGTTGAATCTTTAAATGAGAGGCAAAGTTATCTTAATAATGTTTTCTTCATCTATAAAACTTAAAAGCGAAATTTTGCTTCAGAAATATTAAACATTTTTCACTTGACTTAGGGGTTAGATCAATTCGATTCAGTCAAGTTTTTTTAAAATTTTCTTAACTGTCTATTATAATTCAATTCTTTTCGGCAATGTTATTTGAAAAGACCAAATCGATTAGACTAAGAATTGACCAGTGTAGTAATACAGGCGTAGAAATTGAACATGTTTGGAAATGTAAAAAATTAGAAATCTAGAATAAAGAATCGACAATTGAACTGGTTCTATAGATTTTTAATATATTATTTTGAAATTTTTATTATTTTTTATTATTTTTTAATTATTGTTGGAAAACAATGAAACTGATTGAACCAACTGTCTAATCAATTTACCACAAGTCCAACTTTACAACTAAGTTTGCTTTAATGTTTATACTTTTTTTTCGTCCATTTTGAAACTTAAAATTGATAATTAGGTCCATTTTGATTCTTAAACTTAAAAATATATATAAAAAATTAATGATATAACATTATAAGATTATACCACAATATTGTTAAGTCCACTTTTTTAAGTGGTGGCACGGCACATGCCCATAGTGTAATATTATCGATCTTTTACATTTTTCCAAGTTCAGAAATCAAAATAGATTTACTTGTTAAGTTTAGGTATCAAAGTAGACCCCAAAAAAATACAAATACATCTAATTCACAAGTTTAAGAGTCAAATTTTATAATAACCCTTTTCAAAACACAACGCAAATGGCAAATTGGATGTTGAAGATTTTCCACACAAGTCATATTTATCATACATTTCGGTTTTATGTTTGTTTGGGTTTTTGGGTTATCTATGCTATTATTTAAACTCCTGATTTAGTAGGTATCACAAACCAACTAAACAACAACTTGGATGAAAATTTATTAAAATATCCTTATATATTTGAAATAAGCTATTATAAGGGCATTTTTTCTTTTTACATTTATAATAAAACCAGCATAAATTTTACATATGTTAATATCCGAACTCATGCTATCACAGTTTATAAAAACTTTTTATCACCACTTTAACCAAAGCTTTGTTTTGATATTTTTAGAGTTAATTGCACCAAAATTTCCTAAAATATGGCTTTCATTTTAAATTGGTCCTCAAGCTTTAAAACATTCTTATTTCATTCTCAAACTATCGATATTATATTAATAAGATCATTCTGTTACTAAATTTGTTAATTTAACTGTTAAATGATTCGTCAAATCTAACGTGACATAATTTAAAATAAGAATTTTAAAGAAAAATGAATATTATAAAAATAATCTTGGTTTTGAGGTTTTTGAAGCTTTTGCAAGAACTCTCTCTCTCTCTGATTTACTTAATTTTTAATTTTTAATTTGAAAGTTATACGACAACATTTTACTTTTTTTTTACAAATCATTTTAAATTATGTTATATAAGTTTTCAAGTGTCATTTAATAGTTAAATTAATGGTTTCAATAATGGAAGAACCTGAATAATATAATATCGATAGTTTACGGCTGTAATTAGAACATTTTGAAGTTTGGGGACTAATTTAGAATAAGATTCATAGTTTGGGGATGTCTGGTTCAATTAACTCGTTTTTATACACTTCATTGTTATTATTCAAAGTGTTCCACCACATTGTTTGTATATATTGATAATGATATTGATTGAATTGGTGTCACAAGTCAACGCGATATCAACTTAAGAAAAATGACAATATCATAATAAATAATTAGAGTGCATTTAATATTCTTAAACCAATGTATTTAATTATATATATATATATATATTACTCACAATTTAAACTATTTTTTTTATTTTAAGATCATAAATGTTACATATGTATTGTTATTATTATTAGTTTTTAATTTTACTTTTCATTATTTATTATATATTATTGTTGAATATGCACCTATTCTAAATATATTATTTTCTTTTTTCTTTTTTATATTTCTGCTCTCGATATAAAACAACATGAAATAAAATCATTTCCTCAAAATTCTTCTATTGACCTTTTAAGTATGGAATTGTACTTTTTATAATTATAAGCTCGAGCTAGTTAACGTTGGGCGTATGGAAGTCAAAACAATGATATGAGATAGCGATGTTATTGATTCACCTAATCATATGGTAGAAACAACATTTCTACATGTCATTTTCGCTTTTCTTTTTAATATTTGAATTAAGTTATTTTATATTATCATTAGGCATATAAGATTTTGTTATTACATTATTATGTTTTGTTGGGTAATTTCTTTTATGAGTTGATAATATTATATTACAGTTGTTAGAATTAAGTGATTCGAATAATTATTTAAATAAAATATAGTGGTAAAATAAAATAAAAGTAAAATCCTTATAAAACTACACTTCTTTTATTTTATTTTAGAATAAGGTTTTTGAAACCTTATTAAATTCCATCTATTTGATATTGATTAGAATAAAGTGTTTCAATCTTACTACACTCCTATTAGAATATAGTTTTACAAGCCTATAAATAGACATAGTCTATTCCTCTTGTAATCATTCGAATTCGACATAGTGAATTTTCTTTTCATCTGCCCGTGGTTTTTTCCGAAAGGGTTTCCATGTAAAAATTTGTATGAAAAAATTGTATGTTCTTTATTTTTACTTCTCTTTTCTTTGCAATATAT
Organism: Gossypium australe; assembly: GCA_005393395.2. Taxonomy (NCBI): domain Eukaryota; kingdom Viridiplantae; phylum Streptophyta; class Magnoliopsida; order Malvales; family Malvaceae; genus Gossypium; species Gossypium australe. The sequence continues at coordinate 143,572,355 of CM016616.1, read as the reverse complement.
TGTCATTATCGTCATTCTATTATTTTTTACAAATTGGTATCAGAGCTTCTGGGTTGTTCATCTCGATCACGGTAATGGCGTCTTTGAAGTATAAAATTCAGCTGTTGGATCGCAACACTAGATTTGCGTTGTGACAGATTAAGATGCAAGCAGTTCTTACACATATGGATCTGAAGGATGCCCTGCTAGGGATAGATAAGATGCCTTCGACATTAATGGATGAAGAGAAGAAGCGTAAGGATCGAAAGGCATTAACACAATTACATCTGCATTTGTCTAACGAAATTTTGCAAGATGTGATGAAGGAGAAGACCGTCGCTGCATTATGGAAGAGGTTGGAACAAATATGTATGTCGAAAACTCTAACCAGCAAGTTGCATATGAAGCAGCGTCTTTATGCTCATCGTTTAGAGGATGGTGTGTCTGTGCACGAACGTTTAACAGTGTTTAAAGAAATTCTCTCAAACTTGAAGGCCATGGAGGTTCAGTATGATAAGAAAGATCTAGGGTTGATTCTACTTTATTCGTTGCCCCCGTTTTATTCAACTTTTAAAGGCACGATTTTATATAATCGTGAGTCTCTCATAGTTGATGAGGTTTATGATTCTTTGACCTCATATGATAAGAGAAACATCTTGTGGTTAAACCCGACTCTCAGGGAGAGCGTCTCATTGTTCGTAGGAGACAAGATCGAAATGCTGATGATGATCGTGGAAGGACACAAGAACGAAATCCTCGCGGTAAATCTAAAGGTAGATCAAAGTCTTCAAACAGAGGTAAAACTTGTAACTTCTGCAAGAAAAAAGGGCACATTAAATCTGAGTGCTATAAGCTGCAGAACAAGATCAAAAAGAAGGCTGCGAATCAAAAGGGAAAACAACCAGAAAATTTCGGTGAAGCTGATGTTGTAGAAGACTACAGCGATGAGAACTTCTAGTCACTTCTGTTAACAATTCTAAAGTGAGCGAGGAGTGGATTGATAAACCGTAAAAGTAACATAATTTAAGCCTACATTTAGTATGCTTTTGGATGAATTAAGCCTCGATTTATGTAAAAAGGTGCTCTTAATCTTTTGTTTTCATGTTTTATACCCAAGAAAGCACCCGAGGATGAAAAGAACGAAAAACGAGCCCAAAACGGAGTAAATGGGCCATATCACGAAATCCACACGGCCGGGCCTCATTGAGCAACTAGAACACGGCCTGATCTCGATTCATACGGCCGTGCCTCATTAAAGAAATCTGAACACGGCTTGAAGACCAGTCACACGGGCGTGTGACATGGCCGTGTCCCTGTCGTGGCAAAGAGCAATTTCATTCAGATTTGGATACTTATGGCCAAAGAAACGCATTCTAAGAGCCTATATAAACCCCCTAAGTGCTACTTGAAAGGGGGCGGTTAGCTAGGCCAAAGAGCCAAGCCAGAAAGGTCAGATTTGTGGAAAATCACTCGAAGATAGCCAGTTGAACCATCTCAAGAAGCCGAAATTCTACTCAAGACGGTGGATCTCTCCTTCAATTCCTTCAGGGAGTTTTAGGGATTTCTTATGTTTTGTTTTATCTTTTCTTTTGAGATGTTTTCTTTTGAGATGTTTTCTTTTATTATTATGAACTAAACCCTCAGATACCTGAAGGGGATGAAACCTAATATAGATCTTGTTATTGTTTTCTGAACTATATGATAAATATTTGACTTGTTCTTAATTATGTGTGCTTGATTCTTGTGTTGATATTTCCGGGATATTGATTCAAGTATGATGTGCTTAAGTGGAGGAGCAAAAGTCTCTGCTTAAGAGTAGATCTAGCATAATTAAGCGGAGTTGATCGCACGCCTAGAGATAGGGTGACGAGATTTTGCCGGATTAGGGTGAAACCTAATATGGGAGTCCATAGATCGAGTTAATGCGATTCTATGAGTTTTAATTAAAAAGAGATTTCAATTAATCAACCTAGGGTTAGACGTTATTCGCTTCGAGAGAGGGTTTAATATAACTTAGGGAATCTTACGGATCAAGTCAAGTGAATACATTGTCTGGTTCAGTGTTAGATAACAAGTGAAGTCTAGGTGGATTCTTCCTAAGGGTGTCGTCTTAATCAACTGAGTTTTTCTTCCAAGTATTTTCCCCAATTCATTCTTTTTGTCTTTGCGTCTTTAGTTTAGTTGATAGTTAAATATAGATAACCATTCACTTAATTCGTAGGCTAAATAATAGAAAGAGAGTTAGTATTAGTACTTTTGGTTCCTTTGGGATTCAATATTCCGGTCTTGCCTAAACTATACTACTGTTTGATAGGTGTGCTTGCTTTAAAATCGTTGTCAGAGTTAGTTTCTAGGTTCGATCATTCTCTTTATAAATTTAAGACTCTAATTCCAGCGATTAAGTTTTTGGCGCCGTTGCCGGGGAACTAAAATATTAAGAAAACTCTATTTTTATTACTTTAGCCATTATTTTTATTTTCTGCAATTTATTTTTATATTTTTTTAGGTTAAATTTCGATTTTGATAAATTTTCTTTCTTTCTTCTCTCAGCAGGTACCTCTAGTTTATGACTAGAAGGAACCCATCAGGACCTTTACTTTATGACAGTGATATTGAAGGTACCATTCGTAGAAATCGCAGAGAGATAAGGCGCAGCCTAAACTACATAGACGAAGAGCAAGAAGCCGAAATAAATACCACAGAAGAGATGGCTGAAAATAATCCGCCACCTCCAGAGATGGCCGAACATCATGCTCCACGTACTATGTATGATTATGCTAAACCTAGTTTAACAGGAACTGAATCTAGTATTGTTAGGCCTACTATTGCTGCAAATAATTTTGAACTGAAACTTAATACTATACAGATGATACAACAGTTTGTTCAGTTTGATGGTTTGCAGGATGAGGATCCTAACACACACTTAGCAAATTTCCTAGAATTTTGCGACACCTTCAAAATAAATGGCGTTTCTGATGATGCCATCCGTCTTCGTTTATTTCCCTTTTCCCTGAGAAATAAAGCCAAACAGTGGTTACATTCTCTTCCACGAGGATCAATCACTACATGGGATCAAATGACCGAAAAATTTTTATTGAAATATTTTCCACCGGCCAAAACAGCCAAATTAAGGAATGATATCTCTTCTTTTATGCAGATAGTTTCAGAGACACTTTACGATGCATGGGAGAGATACAAAGATTTGTTGAGAAGGTGCCCACACCACGGATTACCATTGTGGCTACAGGTCCAAACTTTTTACAACGGTGTGAACCCTTCAACAAGGCATCTAATCGATTCAGCCGTTGGTGGAACCCTGAACAACAAAATTCCTGAAGCAGCATACGAGTTTATAGAGGAGATGTCACTGAATAACTATCAGTGACAAGTTACAAGGACAAGGCCAGCTAAAGCAGCCGGAGTTTTCAACATTGATGCAGTAACTGTACTATCAAATCAGGTAGAATTGCTACATAAAAAATTTAATAGTTTCTATGGTTCTTCACAGGCACATTCAGTAATGCAGTATGACGCAAGTGAAGGAGTGATGAATCCTGAGTACCCACCCTACGGACAGGGCATGGAGAGCGAGGAAATGACCTATATGGGTAATAATTTTCGACCTAACAATAACCCTTATAGTAATACTTATAATCCAGGTTGGAAGAACCACCCCAATTTCTCATGGGGCGGTCAAAGAACTCAAAGATTACAACCATCCCAAAACTTCCAACAACAGCCCTACCCACAGGAAAAGAAGCCGAACCTTGAAGAGGTGCTAACAAATTTCATAACAGCTTCAGAAACACGTTTCCAAAAGGTAGAAACAAAGATTGAAGCATTGTCACAGGAATTCAAGGATCAATTCGGGCAACTTGCCAAACAACTTTCTGAGAGACCACAGGGGAAACTACCGAGCAACACCGAGACTAACCCAATGGAGAAAGTTCAAGCCATAACAGCTCAAGATAGTGAAGGGTTAGACGCGCCTAATTCAGAACAAAAGAAGGAGGTAGAAAAAGGTAAAGTAGAGGTAACACAGGAAAAGCCAAAACCGGTAATCAAAGAGTACCAACCTCGCATACCTTATCCCGAAGAAATGAAGAGAGACGATACAGAAGAATAGTTTGGTAAGTTTCTTAAACTTTTAAAGAAATTACATATCAACTTACCTCTTCTTGAAGCTCTTTTTCAGATGCCAGATTCGATGAAATTTTTAAAACAGCTCTTGACAAACAAGCGCAAATTAGACGAAGAGTCATACGTGGAATTAAAAGTAGTATGCTCAACAATGTTACAGAATAGACTACTGCGAAAGCAAAAAGATCCAGGGAGTTTTACAATTCCATGTTTAATTGGTAGACTAACTGTCAATAATGCATTAGCTGATTTAGGGGCAAGTATAAATGTCATGCCTTATAAAATGTTTAAACAACTAGGTCTAGGGAAACACAAACAAACTAGGATGAGCATCCAATTAGCTGATAAAACTGTTAGAATTCCTAGGGGTATTATCGAAGATGTTCTTGTAAAAATTGATAAATTCGTTTTCCCAGTAGATTTTGTTGTCTTAGACATGGATGAGGATAATTGGATCCCCTTAATTTTAGGAAGACTCTTTTTAGCAATTGCTAGGACCAAAATTGATGTTAGCACAGGAGAACTCACACTTCAGGTAGGTGGTGAATCGATCAGTTTACAAGCTCTTGACTCGGCCAGGACAACAATTGATGAAGGTGAAAAAGCAAATTTAGTTGATAACTAGGTTGTTCAACTTTCACCACAAGGATACAAACCTGAGCCAAATCATCGACCTCGTGCCAACACAGAAGAATTACACAAGGAGCGAAGCCTTAAGGTCGACAGATTAGAAGAGTGGAAGACACACTTTAAAGAGGAACCAGAACCGCACAAAGAAAAACCGAAGGAGCCCCCAGAAGAGCTCATAGGGACATCAAACCACTTCAAAATAGGAGACTAGGTACAGTTAGATAGATCAGATCCTCGAATCACCATGTCAGACCTGAAAGCAAACGAAGAAATCCGCCTTGAGGTGCACAATATCTTCCCATACGAAACAGTCAAGGTAAGCAATCCCATATTCAGCACTTTTAAGGTACACGTTTCTCGACTCAAATTTCATCAAGAAAATAGAACTGTAAGTATTAGGGAAGATATTCAAACCTTTAAACCTCCCTAATTTTTCAAATACGAGGAAAGTCTAGCTTAAGACTATAAACGAGCACTTCTCGAGAGACAACCCGAGCACTAACACAATTCATTTTCACATTTTGTTTTCAAATTATTTTCTTTTCTTCTTTTCTTTCTGAATACTCAATTGTAAACTAACCAAAAGTGCAAATTTCCAGGCCACATGGCCTTGCACATGGTCGTGGTCGTGGCCGTGTGTACCTCAAGAATCTTTGTACTAACATGACAGAGGCGGTACGAATCAGACTCAACTAATTTTTGAATTTCACGGACCCAACCACTCCAACACGGGCATCGACAAAAGCCCACAGCCGTGGTCGATACTGACTTCTCAGAAATGGGCGTGGCTGGTTGAAAAACGGGTATGGAGAATCAACACGCCTAAACACGCGGCCGTGCGAGGCGGCCGTGTAAAATGACACGCCCTCGGTCCACGGGCGTGGGAAAGTACCAGAATTGAGCCTCTATTTAAACACCAATCCCCTCCCCATTCTTCTCATCCACTTTCCACTTCTTTTCTTATTCCCTTTTCTCAAATTCCCCTCTCCATAACAAATCTCTAAACCCTTGAGCCACACCAAAGCCATGACAAAGAAGCGGAAGAAAGCAAGCGTAGTCTCTTTAGAGAGACTGACATTCATAAGTTCATGCCGGCCGCTTCATCCAAAGAACAAGCCAAGGGTCTTTGAGACCATTTAGTTTCTATTTTTCTTTTCTCTTTTGCTTCAATTTCCTTCCCTTTGACAATCTTATGCTTAATTTAGTTTAATTTATTTTAGTTTCTTAGTGTCAGGTGCAAAAGGCTACTAGGGAATCACACCTTGGGAACCACGACCATCACCACCACAGCCTTTAAAATACTAAAGGCTGCTTGGGAATCACGCCACTTCCACCACCGCCAGCACCTCCGCAACCCAAGGAATGACACCCACCTCGCGAACCATCCAACAATAAGGACTTCTCGATCCATTAGTCTTTTCTTTCATTTTTATTTTCCTTCTTAGTCTCCCTCTCTTTTTCTTTCTTGTTGTTAAATATATAATTAGTTTATTTTAAATATGTTTCAATAATCCCTGGCTAATTCTTCACGAGCTTCCCAATTTCTTCATCTAGCGTAGAGTTCGGAAAAAGCTACCACCCCTCGGAACTTCCACCTCAAGGAATACATCCAAATTCAGGAAGTTTCACCACTCTTTCCTTATTAAGTTTTGTATACATCTTTGTACATTGAGGGCAATGTACATCTTAAGTGTTGGGGGTGAATATTTATTTGAAGAAAGTGCCTAACTTTTTGCATTATTCTCATATTCGGCCTAACTTTCTTCATTATTCTCAAATCCCTGAATTATATTATGTTCTTAAGCAATTTTCTCACATTACTAATTAGGATGAAATTTCTGATGAATTATGACTTTTATTGACATGTTTTTGAGTAAGTCATAGTTAATTGTGCATTGATGATTAAATTAGAAGAATATTAGAGAATCAAGCATGATAAGTTTGTTTTTCAGAATTAAAATTTTTGCTAGGTTGTCTACTTAAATCTGAATGTTACCTTGAACTTTGAAATTTACAAGGATGATGTCAAAAACACCCATAATTTTTGTGAGATTTTGAGCCTTATAGAGCATATATTCTTTTTCATGCTCACTTTTTGATTATGAGTGTGTCAACATTGAACTGTTATTCTAGAACTTGCCTCGATTATACATGTTGAGACCACACCTATGATTTGATATACTGAGATGATAAAGGCACCTAGGTTTTAACCCACTCACTCCACTAAAAAGCCTACCTCCACAATTAACCCCTAGTGAATCCCGTTGATCCTAACAACCCTTTTTATTGACTCACCAACTAATATTAACCCAAAACCCTTTATATTTGTTATCACCATTCTTCTTAACTACCCTTTTTGTCGAGATTTGATTTTGAGCAGTTACCTAACTATGTTCTATATTTCAGTTGTAAAAGTTCTTTTCTATTATTATTTGACTTGTACTTAAAAAAAATGAAGTATATTCAGTATTTGTTTTATATGTTTAAATTCCAAAATATTGAATAAGAAGCTCGCATTAGAATATTAGTAGTAAAAATTTTCATTTGCTGTAATTACTTATTAGTTCATTTTTTTAGTTAGGTAAATTGTCAATTCAGTCTTGATTCTAACCTTCTAATTCAGCCTTTATCCACAACTTTAACTCTAGCCTCGTTATAACCCTGTTAAAGACCTTTTGGTCTGTTTATCATCTCATTTTACAGTGGTGGAGATTTGATTTTCAGGCAAGCCTATGGGATTAACTTTTCAGGTTCGACTTTTGAGTGCTCTTTTCCTAAACCTTAAACACTTCGAGTGATTTGAGTAAATCTTTTGTGAGGATGTCAATCCTTGTAGGTTTTGAATTAAAGGAAATTATTTAGGTAAGGGGAAACACTTAAATTTTCGTAATACAAATGTATGACTTATATTGTTTGAATCTTTAGGACTCTTCGAGTTTGATCATCCATGTATAAATTATCTATGAATTATGATTAGACATTGTTGATAGGAATTATGAATCATAGAAAGTTCGTTTTAATTGTGAGTTGAGAATTTTGCTCGAGGACAAGCAAAAGCTTAAGTGTGGGGGTATTTGATAAACCGTAAAAGTAACATATTTTAAGCCCACATTTAGTATGCTGTTGGATGAATTAAACCTCGATTTATGTAAAAAGGTGCTCTTAATCCTTTGTTTTCATGTTTTATACCCAGGAAAGCACCCGAGGATGAAAAGAACGGAAAACGGGCCCAAAACGGAATAAATGGGCCATATCACGAAATCCACACGACCTGGGCCCAAGACCACACGGCCGTGCCTCATTGAGTAACTAGAACACGGCTTGATCTCGATTCATACGGCCGTGCCTCATTAAAGAAATCTGAACACGGCTTGAAGACCAGTCACACGGGCGTGTGACATGGCCGTGTCCCTGTCGTGGCAAAGAGCAATTTCATTCAGATTTGGATACTTATGGCCAAAGAAACGCATTCTAAGAGCCTATATAAACCCCCTAAGTGCTACTTGAAAGGGGGCGGTTAGCTAGGCCAAGGAGCCAAGCCAGAAAGGTCAGATTTGTGGAAAATCACTTGAAAATAGCCAGTTGATCCATCTCAAGAAGCCGGAATTCTACTCAAGACGGCGGATCTCTCCTTCAATTCCTTCAGGGAGTTTTAGGGATTTCTTATGTTTTGTTTTATCTTTTCTTTTGAGATGTTTTCTTTTATTATTATGAACTAAACCCTCAGATACCTAAAGGGGATGAAACCTAAGATAGATCTTATTATTGTTTTCTGAACTATATGATAAATATTTGACTTGTTCTTAATTATGTGTGCTTGATTCTTATGTTGATATTTCCGGGATATTGATTCAAGTATGATGTGCTTAAGTGGAGGAGCAAAAGTCCCTACTTAAGAGTAGATCTAGCATAATTAAGCGGAGTTGATCGCACGCCTAGAGATAGGGTGACGAGATTTTGCCGGATTAGGGTGAAACCTAATATGGGAGTCCATAGATCGAGTTAATGCGATTCTAAGGGTTTTAATTAGAAAGAGATTTCAATTAATCAACCTAGGGTTAGACGTTATTCACTTCGAGAGAGGGTTTAATATAACTTAAGGAATCTTACGGATCAAGTCAAGTGAATACATCGTCTGGTTCAGTGTTAGATAACAAGTGAAGTCTAGGTGGATTCTTCCTAAGGGTATCGTCTTAATCAACTGAGTTTTTCTTCCAAGTATTTTCCCCAATTCATTCTTTTTGTCTTTGTGTCTTTAGTTTAGTTGATAGTTAAATATAGATAACCATTCACTTAATTCGTAGGCTAAATAATAGAAAGAGAGTTAGTATTAGTACTTTTGGTTCCTTTGGGATTCGATATTCTGGTCTTGCTTAAACTATACTACTATTCGATAGGTGCGCTTGCCTTAAAATCGTTGTCAGAGTTAGTTTCTAGGTTCGATCATTCTCTTTATAAATTTAAGACTCTGATTCCAGCGATCATGGATCCTTGATTCGGGTTGCACTTTCTACATGAGTCCTAATCGGGATTGGTTTACAACTTACGAAAAAGTGTCTGAATGTGTTGTTTTGATTGGAAATAATAATTCATGTGAAATCGCAAGTGTTTGAACAATTAAAGTTAAGTTGTTTGATGGAGTTGTAAGAACACTTAGTGACATATGACATGTTCCAGAATTGAAGAGAAATTTAATTTTGTTGAGTACTCTTGATTCAAAAGGGTACAAATACACAACTGAAAGTGGGGTTTTGAAGATTTCCAAAGGTCCTCTAGTTGTGATGAAAGGGCAGAGAAAGACTGACAAGTTATATGTTCTGCAGGGTTCTACTGTTACTGGTGATGAAGCTGTCGCTTCCTCGTCCTTGTTAGATGATGATATTACTAAACTTTGGCATATGCGCCTAGGGCATATGAGTGAGAATGTGATGGAAGAATTGAGCAAAAGAGGACTTCTTGATGGGAAAGGATTTTGCCAACTGAAGTTTTGTGAGCACTGTGTTCTTGGGAAGCAAAAGTGTAACACCCCCTAACCCTAATCAGTCACCGGAACAGGGTTACAGAGTATTACCAGTCAATACAGTTTTAATACAAACAATACATAAATAATTAACATTCAAATCAGAAATTAATCGTCTTGTCCCTTTTATAGGCCTTCGAAACCCAAAATGTACGTTAGAAACAATTCGAAACTTAATCGGAAACTCTGAGAATTTTACGTGAAATTTTAAAAATTTTCCTATATACAGAGCTCACACGCCCGTGTGGTTTAAGGACATGCCCGTGTGACCCTAAAACATACCCATGTTTCAGGCCGTGTCCTAAATTGTGTGCTCTCTAACTTACCTCATATAGCCAAGCCACACGCCCGTGTGCTAGGCCGTGTGGTCAATTTATTTCTTTATTTATTTTTGAATTTTAGGTGCAGTTTTCACACTGCTGGGCACATGCTCGTGTGCTGGGCTGTGTACTTCACACGGCTGAGACACACGCCCGTGTGGCAATACCTGTACATTCTGTTTCTAAAATTTTAGGTTGCTGGGGAACACGGCCGAACCACACGCCCATGTATAAGCCGTTTGTCTCACTCGGTCTGGTCACACCCCCGTGTGGACTCAAAATGAGCCTTATACAACAAGTTTACCAACCCTGCAAACCTTAAACGACAAGGAACTCAAAATCTAATCTTTCAACTAGTCCAAAACATAATTAAATACATCTAAAACATGTCAAAAATATCAATATAATAATTTAACTAATGCATGTTCATAAATATCTAACATAAGTTATCTAAACAATTCATTTAAATACCATTCAAATCAATCCTAATTAAACCATGTAAATAGCCATATTATAAGACATATACTTATATATATAGATCAACCATTATCATCTTAAATACCATAAATATTCACATCTCAAAATGACATCGAAAGACAACCTAGGTACATGCCACTTCAAAAGAGAAAATACTTCACCACGTATTTGAGTTCAAGATCAGCTATGGATGCTGATTCAATAGTCTGACTTTGACCTAACCTACGCACGAAAATAAACTGTACGCTGAGTATGTAACTCAGTGGTATTTCTATAATCCGAATACTTATTAAATAAATATTTATAAAGTTCAAATACATATTTACACATAACAAATCCATTCAACAATTAATCAATTTCATAATACACATCATTCATAACACTTTCAATTATCACACCTTCTATTTCAATTTCATAGATGCTATTCAATATCATTTCACCATAATGTATTCAATTCAATTTCAATATCATTCAGTATCAATCAATTTAACCAATTCATTTACTTATTCCTATTAACATGACTCAGACTTCGATGGATACACGAATCCAACCAACACACTAGTACGACACTCTGTGCCTCATCGGCCAAGTCGAAGTAAAACAGTAACCGTACGGTACTCAGTACCTCATCGGATTTATCTGAAGTAATAATAGTAAAATGACACTTATAGTGCCTCATTGACTTGAAGTCGAAGTATCCCTGAACTCTTGCAATCCTATGGCATGCCAACTATATCCAACTTAGCCGTACATTGTTAATAGGGTATTTCAATTCATGATTCAATTTCCAATCAATATACAATTTCAATCCATTCCAATTCAATACACTTTTCAATCATACACATATGTTTACAAAACAATTCAATTCAATATCAATATGTCAAACTCACCTCAATTTTACTTACCATACATAATAATAAATACAATAAATAATTTTAGTTTTCGAATTATAGAAATACAAACCGTATTTTCCGAGCTAATCCTCGTTGACTTTTTCTTTTCCTTTCCTAGTCAAGGCTTTCGGCTCAACGTTAGCTACGAAATTTAAACAATTAAAAATTATCAATACAATACAATTTCATATTAATTAATTCAATTTATACACAACTTTCACCTAAATTCCAATTTAGTCCTTAAATCAATACTGTAATAACCAAATTTGCCCTGCCCATTAAAGCCCAATATACAAAATAATAAAGCCCAAACAAAGTCAAACAAGATAAGCCCAAAAATAATAAAAAATAGTCCATCTGAATGTCCAATTACAAAAACCAACACCAGACCTAAGTTTAATACAAATTACAGGGCCCATTTACAAACCTCAAACCCAACAAACCCAAATGCCCAGAAACCCGAGCATCAAAGGCTCCTCTCTGCGTGACTCCGGCCATCGAATATGATGGTGGTACAATGGAGAGCCAGGGAAACCCAATCGTCGAGTGTGAGGGAAGAGAGGCAGAGAGAATTTGCTTAAATGGTGGCTGCTGCGTAGGGTTAAATCTATTCTGTTTTCTTAAAAAGGGAGTTGGGTCTTTTAACATGGAACGCAACAGCGCCGTTTTGTCTAAGGGAGACTGCGCATATCCCCTAAAAGGGATAATTGCGCGATTGATCCCCTTTCTTTTGTGGCGCCATTTGATCAAACCCTCTTTAGCATTTTCTCCTTTTTTAAATTTTACCCTATTATTTCATTGGCGTTTTAACTTGGTCCACACCAAAACGCAGCGCATAGGGGACTCAGAATATTTTCTCACCTGGTCCCTCTGCCTGTTAGCGTACTACAATGAGGTCCTTCCTTCCCTTTTTATTCCAAATTGACCCCGATATTCTGTTTTGATTCAATTTTAGTCCCTTTTGCTATTGTCACCTATTTTTTATAATCGTTTTAGCCTTATTTACTACATTACATTTAGTATTATACTGTGTTGTATTATTTTATCTTATTATTATTATTATTATTATTATTATTATTATTATTTGTCTTGAGTTTGTATATTGTCTTTATTAAACTATATATTGTTATTTTAATTTTTATTCTTATTTCCCTTTTGGCACCGTTTTAAAATTATCTCATATATTTTTTTGTTATGTATTCTTTACTTAAAATTATTTTGTTAATCATTTTAAATTGATTCATGTATTATCTTTCTTTAAATTGTTTAATTCGTTGGTTTTTGTTTATTAATGTTATTTCTTAGATGATGTATATTATTTAATTATTGCTTTTGCATGTGCCATAATTCATTTATTTGTATTGTCATGTTATTATAGTTCATTATATGTAATTTCGTGCTCACGTATTATTGTTCTATTATCGTTATTATTATTCATGCATGTTAATATTTTAGGTTAAAGATTCCAATGTTGCGTGTTACATGTATGACGCCAAATTCGTGTTACTTATCATTCTCTTCGTCGCACAATCCCTTAAAATCTTTATAAATTTCATCCAAAATTAAAAGTTTCCAAAATAAGGCAATATTCTATGTTTGGAAATTCGAGAGATCGTGCCCTATGTGTTGGTTTTCGGTTCTCTCGCTTGGCCAAACAATCGAATATCCTTTTGATATTTTAATGCATGAGTCTCGGGAATTAAGAGATGATCTTGGATTCGAGGATTGAAATCATCGTGTCCTACGTACTGGATGTGATATTTTGTTGTTTCGGAACAAGAAAATCTTGATATTCAATTCGAGGAAATTCAAATATTTCCAGAAAAAAGATCAATTTTCTTTTTCTTTTTAAATTTTCAACTTTCGACATTGAGACAATAAATAATCAATTTGGTACCAATTTTGGGCGTGACGAGGGTGCTAACCCTTCCTCGCGCGTAACCGACTCCCGAACCCGTTTTCTCAAATTTCGTAGACCAAAAACACTGTTTTAATAAATTAAAACATTTTATTAAAATAAAGGTGATCCGATCACACCAAATAAAGGTCAGTGGCGACTCCCTTTTTTTTTTCTTTTATTTTCAAAACCAAGTTGATTCCCGTTTTGTCAAAAAAATGGTTACGACAGCTTGGCGACTCCACTGGGGACTTCGAGAGAGTCAGGCCGTAAAATTGATTATTCTTTGTCCTTTTGTCGAAATTTGGAAAATTGTTTTGAAAAAATCATGTTTCCTTTGATGCATTTACTGGTACTATGATTGCAATAATGTTGAGTCTCATAAAATATTTTGGCATTGCACTACATGACCGTTGTGGTCACACCCTCTAAGTGGGAGTGAGAAGCTACTCTTTCGTGAGGTTTTTACCTCCGTGCAAGATAGTGGATCACTTTCGGGATACATCCGTACCTATGTCTTCGTGAGATTTTTATCTCCGTGCAGCCATAAGGAAATGTATTCCCCTGAACCGAACTCAGTCTATATGAGCTTATAATGGGTGAGGATCAAGGAATCTGCTGGTTCAGGTACCCTTGCTTTAGAACCGAACCACATATAGAGAGACCTAAGAGCCCATTGTAGGTAGAGCCGTGTAAAACCTAGTTGTTACTTTAAATAGGGGTTCGATTATTTCCTGCTCGTTTTAAGTTCTTTTTGTACATGATACTAACTTGTTGTGTTTTGCCTCTATTGCATAGCATTTCATCATAAAAGGTGTTGATTCACATTCGGTTACTAGATAGAAAAGCTTAACATGGAAAAGGGGTTTCTCGATAGAGTGGAGGATAATGCGGCTGTTCAAACATGGTCTGAAAGGATACAGCAAGAGAAAGGAGACAGCCTAATAGCGGGATATGAATCAGAGTTGTGGGATTTCACTTTCATCAGCGTGACTCAAAATGACCTGCGAGAATTGAAGGAAATATGGGATTCGTGGGGCAACGAGGTCAAACAACTATTCTACTATAATTACGGTGATTTGCACTATCTGCTAGATATCAAGGTAGACGAGTACCTACTCCGAGCTATTACCCAGTTTTGGAACCCCACTTACAGTTGCTTCACTTTTGGAAAAGTGGATTTGGTGCCTACCATAGAGGAGTACACAGCTTTGTTTCGATGCCCGAGAATTCAAACTGATAAGGCTTATTCAAGGTTTGCTAATGTGCCAACATTCTCAAAAAGGCTAATGAACATTACAGGGATGAGCGAGCAATGGATTACAGCTCGGATCAAGCAAAAAGGAGATTATAAGTGCATCCCTTGGAAACACTTGAAGGATCTGATCTTGGCACATCCTGATAAGAAAAAGAGGGTCGACGTCTTCGCTTTACGCATCTATGGTTTGGTCATCTTCCCCAAGGCGTTGGGGCATGTAGAGGAAGCGGTTTCAGACCTATTTGATAAACTGGACAAGGGAGTCACACCTGTCCCTGCAACCTTAGCCGAAACCTTCAGATCATTGAACGCTTGCCGAATAGCGGGCGAAGGGAGGTTCATGGGATGTGCACAACTTTTGCTATCATGGTTCTATTGCCGTTTTTGGAAGATAGAAAAGGTCTTATGCAAAGTCTTTTTCGAAAACTATTCTCTTCTAAAGGAATTAGCAGATACATCAAGGCGAGACGACCTATCTGGAGAGAAATGGATAGCGATTCTCCAAAATTTGCAAGTGAAAGATGTAGAATGGAAGGCTCCATGGATGATCCCCGACGAGATCTTGTATCAGTGCGGAGAGTTTGACTGGGTCCCTTTACTCGGGATATAGGGAGCTGTTGGGTATGCCCCATTACTAGTGATGAGGCAGTATCGATCAAGGCAGTTCATACCAGCGACACATGGATTAGCCCAGTGTGAGTTTTCGTACAAGGACGATAATTATAAGAAAAGAGTTCGCGAAATATCAGATGCGTGGACTCAAACCCGGAAAATGAAGAGATTTGCCATAGGGCCAATGACGACCCCCGAGTATGATCTGTGATGGGGCAAAAGAATCAATGACAATATCCCAAGGCCAAGCCAAGAAGACATTCGGCCAACAAAGGAGCAATTACAAGTAATTCCATCCAAATTAGAGATTATCAAGCAAGATTTTGAGAGAAGGAGTCGGGAATTGGGAAAGAGGATAGAGCAGATAGAGGAGGAAAAGATGCAGTTAGGGTTAGATGTCGACATCCACAAGCTCGAAGCCGAGAAATTGAATAAAAGAAAAAATAAAGTCAAAGAGGATTTGGTTAGCTTAAAGACAGATTACAAGAAGCTGCGCATATCCATCAAAACCATTGGTCTAGGTAAAACATCACAGCAATGGCGGCAGGAAATTGAAGAAGAAAAATCCAGAGCCAATCAGTGGGAAAAGAAGTTCCGAGATGCTCAAGTACGGGAAGACGTTTTGAAAAAGAGCCTGTTGGAAAGTCAAAGTGAGAAGGAGAGGTTACGCGCCCGAATAGCAGAATTAGAAAAGTCACTGCATCTGCACCGTAGTCGCAACTCGGTAATCGAATTAAGAGCCAGCCAGAACAAGATTGTGGAGATGAAAGGGATAGAAGAGCTCGAGACTGCATTACAAGATAGTAAAATTCGAGTTGAGCTCCTTGAGGAGAACAATGAACACTGGAAAGAGCAGCTCCACCATTCTCAAGGACAGATCAGAGATAGAGACTATGTGATGGGTAAAGTTGTGGTTCAAGTTCGAGAGGTGGCCGACCATTTACAAACTTTGGCTACTCAAGCTGATGTATTAAGTCTACAATACGAGTCAGCGTCGGATCGAGGCCAAAAATTAGCTTGGCTTCTTAGGAAAGTTAAGGATTTAGGCATTAGGGCGAAGTCATATATGTAATCGTCCGTTCTATGAAAGCAAAATTTGTTTTCTAGTAAAGTTTATCTAATGGAATTGAATCAAATCAACACCTTTTTGCATTCATACCATGCATTTGCATTACATTGCATGCAGTAGCATCATATCACCCTAATCATTTACTGAGGCTAAAATCGTATAATCCACAGTTGCGACACTACGAACTTGGAATCACGTCATCCTTATAGGACACGTCTAAGAACTAGAGCTATGGATGCTGAACTCAATGAAAGAATCGAAAGAATGGGAAGAATCCAGAAAGAGTTGCAAGAGCAGTTGGCCAAGTCGCAGCAAGAAGCAAGGGATCTGATGGCAAGATCCCGAGAGGAATCGCTCGAGCAGAAGGATCAAATGGCCAAAATGATGGAGATGATGGCAACTCTGGTCAAAAGAAAAGGACCTACGCAAAGTCCTGATATTATAAAACCCGATTCGAGAGTTAATCAGGATCCGCTCTATCTCCTAGGATTCACGCCACCCCACGCCCATGCAACGCAAAGAGGATATCCTCAAGGGGAACCGGTAGGCCTAGAGCAACGACCCGCACCACCTGCTCATCTAGGGCAAGGTATGTTTGCATCGAACTCCGGAGATAATTTCGCTAATCCAATAGTTCCAGATTTGGATGATCCGATAGAAATAGCCAAGCTGAGAATGAAGGATCATGATGCGCAGGACAAGTATAAGAGGTTGGAAGAAAGACTCAAGGCAATAGAGGGTACTGGAGTCTTCTCCGCACTGAGCGCCAAAGAGCTCAGTTTGGTTCCCGATCTGGTCCTGCCTCCAAAATTTAAAGCGCCAGACTTTGAAAAATACGATGGAACGAGATGTCCAAAGGCGCATCTTATCATGTTTTGTCGGAAGATGGCTGGTTATGTGAATGAAGACAAATTGTTAATACATTTTTTTCAAGATAGCTTGATCGGATCAGCCCTCCGATGGTATAATCAACTCAGCAGAGAGAGGATCCAATCATGGAAGGACCTAGCTTCTGCATTTTGCGAATAGTACAAGCATGTCTCCGATATGGCGCCCGATCGACTAACGCTGCAGATGATGGAAAAGAGGCCAACAGAGACTTTTAGACAATACGCTCAAAGGTGGAGGGATATCTCAGCCCAAGTAGAACCCCAACTGACTAAAAGTGAGATAACGGTCCTCTTTATCAACACTTTGAAAGTGCCATTTTATGACAAACTAGTGGGAAACGCCACAAAAAACTTCACCGATATCGTAATGTCTGGGGAACTCATTGAAAATGGCATCAAGAGTGGAAGGATGGAAGGTCCTGAGAGTTCGAAAAGGCCAGTACCCATGAAGAAAAAAGAGCCTAAAACTCACATGGTAGGGACTGGGAGCCGCTATACTTCTAATTCGTACCCAACCCAACCACGACCACAATTTCGCCCACCTCCGAACTTCTATTTTCCTCCTCAAAACCCTTACTATCAAACACCTCCTCCTTACCCCGTCTATGCCACTGATAACCAAAGACCATTCATTATATTCCCGCCAAGTATTACACCTGTTCAAAGTCAGATAAAAAATGAACAAAGACCAGCAAAACCCAATCCTGAAAAACTTCAATTCACCCCTATCCCTGTGTCGTATGGAGAGCTGTGCCCGGAATTACTGGAAAAACAATTAATATCCCCACATTATATGGCACCCCTGAAATCTCCATACCCAAAATGGTACGATCCTAACGCTAGTTGCATGTACCATGCTGGAAACCGGGGGTATTCTACAGAAAATTGCCTAGTTTTCAAAAAGAGGGTTCAAGGTCTTATTGATGCGGGCATTTTACGATTTGATGATATTAATAATATGGCTGGAAATCCACTCCCTAACCATGCTGAAGGGAACGTGAGCGTGGTGACGAAGGAGGACAGGTGGCGACCTAAAAATCGCGTCTCTAAAATAAAGACACCTTTAAGGAAAGTATGGGAAATAATGACTGAGAAGGGTTTGTTCAAGAAAAGTTTCAAGGAGGAAAGTACAAAGGGTCAAAGTTTTTGCGTCTTTCATGGCATAGAAGGGCATCACATCCAGTCTTGTGAGAAATTCAAAGAGTTACTTCAAGACATGATGAACAACAAGGAGGTCAAGATCTTTGATAAAATGGACGGGGCCGAGGAAAGGGAAATATGCGCCTCTGATAATCAACCATCAGCCACCCCTTATAGTGCCGATTGACCTCTGGTGATTTATTATGAGGCCAAGAAGAAGGAAGTCAAACCAAAGATGATAATCTAAGTACCAGCTCCTTTCCCTTACAAGGATGACAAGGCAGTGCCATGGAAATACGATGTCAACATCACCATACCCGAAGCTACGACTGGAAGTGTTAGCGAGGTGGGGCATTTTACCCGCAGCGGGAGATGTTATTCCCCTGAAGTGGATGAACCAAGGAAGAAAGCTGTTGACGCGAATCAGAAAGGGAAGGCGCCAATGCGTAGTGCTGAGATTGATGTTGAAATACAGTCTGAGCAAGAAATTAAAAGACCCGTGAATGAGGATGAAGCACATGAATTCTTAAAGTTTATCAAGCATAGTGAATATAACATCGTGGAACAGTTGAACAAACAACCGGCAAGAATTTCAGTATTATCTCTACTGTTGAACTCAGAACCGCATCGAAACGCTTTACTGAAAGTGTTAAACCAAGCGTATGTACCGAGCAACGTACCCGTCGAAAAGCTTGATAGGTGGGTGAACAATTTAAATGCGGATAATTTCATCTCTTTCAGTGATGACGAAATACCACCAAACGGTAGGGGCTCTGTAAAAGCACTGCACATCACAACCGGTTGCAAGGGCTACATAATACCGAATGTGCTTAGTGACAACGGGTCTGCACTCAACGTCATGCCTTTGGCTACAGGGTCCAGGATGCTAGTTGATATGTCTTACCTAAGGCCTTGTCATTCCACAGTAAGGGCGTTTGATGGAACACGAAGAGAGGTCATGGGAAAGATTGAGATTCCTATAGAAGTGGGTCCGTGTACGTATGATATTGAGTTCCAGGTCATGGATATCGCACCTTCGTATAACTGCCTCTTAGGGAGGCCTTGGATCCATTTCGCCGGGGCAGTTCCTTCATCTCTCCATCAAAAGGTCAAGTTTGTCATGGATGACCGCTTGATCACGGTCGCCGGTGAAGAGGACATTGTTGCGTCCATCTCTACTGACGCGCCTTACATTGAAGTAAATAAAGATGCAGTAGAATGTTCCTTCCGTTCCTTCGAATTTATCAATGCTACATTTGTCGCTGAAGGAAGCAAAGCCCCCACGCCCAAGTTGTCGAGGAATACCAAGATGGGAATCAAGCTGACTGTAGGAAAAGGGGCCCGAGCGAAGAAAGGTTTGGGGAGATGTCAGCAAGGGATAGTCAGAGCACTAAAGCCAGTACACCATAAGGCTCGATGCGGTTTAGGATTCAAGCCCGATGTGCGGCAAAGAAGGAAACAGTTACAGAAAGAGCAAGAAAGGAGGATTACAAGAGCCTCAGGTCAGAAAGTGGAATGAGAGCCCATAATGTATCCACCCTTGTCGAAAACATTTACATCTGCAGGAATGATCTACCCGGGGAGAGATAATTCACAAAGCACATTGTTATTGATTAAAAGGGGTCTTCAGAACTTCAGTATAAACGTCCTAGACAAAGTGGATGATGCAGTTGAAGGTATTTCAACGATACGCCCTAGTCCCCCTGGATTCGTTATGAGCAATTTGACTGCCGTGGATCTTCTCGTAGTTTCTAAGTCCTCTCCAAAGTAATGCTCAGTGCTGACCCTTTTTGTATGCCCCTAAGTTATAGAGGAATCTGTTATAAGAACTTATGTTGGCTATTTAGCTTTTAAATGAACATTAATGAAGATGCATTTTGTCATGATCTTTTCATTCTCATTATTCCTTCTTCTCATAGCCTGTCCTTACATATGTCTCATATCATGCCATAGTATTACGTTTGAAGGTTCCAGTACCTTGATGCTCCTTTATAGTCTTCTTTTTCATTCACCTTTCAGGTGCTCAGATATCAACGACGTGAACAATCCCGTTACAAGTCCTAAAATCGATTTCGAGAAAGCTATTTGTTTAGGAGAAAGCGAAGTTGAGGAAAATGCCGAAAACTATGTCTCATCCCCTGACTTACTAAGAATGGTAGAACAAGAAGATAAACAGATTCCGCCCTATCAAGAATCCGTTGAGACAGTAAATTTGGGAAGTGAAGAAAAGAGGCAAGAAGTGAAAATTGGGACCTCCATTTCAGAAAACACCAAACATGATTTGATCGCCTTGCTTCATGAGTACAAAGACGTATTCGCATGGTCGTATCAGGACATGCCAGGTTTGAACGAGGATGTAGTGGTCCATAGACTCCCACTGAAGTCAGAATGCAAACCTATTCAACAAAAGTTAAGACGAATGAGACCTGAAATGCTTTTAAAGATAAAAGAAGAAGTCAAGAAACAATTTGATGCCGGCTTCCTACAAGTCTCTAAATATCCAGAATGGGTGGCTAATATAGTCCCAGTACCGAAGAAAGACGACAAGGTGCGAATGTGCGTAGATTATCGTGATTTAAACCGAGCAAGTCCTAAAGATAACTTTCCTTTGCCACACATTGATACGTTGGTAGATAACACAGCAAACCATTCATTGTTTTCTTTCATGGATGGATTCTCGGGTTATAATCAAATAAAGATGGCTCCCGAAGACATGGAGAAAACTACCTTCGTAACGATGTGGGGGACATTCTGCTACAAAGTGATGCCATTCGGATTAAAGAATACAGGGGCAACCTATCAGAGGGCTATGGTGATGCTGTTCCATGACATGACGCACAAAGAAATAGAAGTTTATGTCGATGATATGATTGCCAAATTTAGGGGGAAAGAGAGCATGTTGGGAACCTCAGGAAATTGTTCGAAAGACTAAGAAAGTGCCAGCTGAAGCTTAATCCGGCCAAGTGTACGTTTGGGGCTACCTCGGGAAAATTACTAGGATTCATTGTTAGTGAGAGAGGTATTGAGGTCGATCCAGATAAGATAAAAGCCATACAAGAACTACCGCCTCCACGCACACAAAAGGAAGTCAGGGGATTTTTAGGGAGGTTGAATTACATCGCTCGATTCATCGCTCAACTTACCAACCAATGTGACCCAATTTTTCGACTCCTTCAGAAACACAATCCCGGAGGATGGAACGAGGAGTGCCAAATGGCTTTTGATAAAATAAAGCAATATTTGTCTAGCCCCCCCAGTGTTAGTACCGCCAACTCCTGGAAGACCGTTGATATTGTATTTGACTGTGTTCGAAAATTCAATGAGTTGTGTACTGGGACAACATGATGAGTCTGGGAAAAGAGAAAAGGCGATTTACTACCTCAGCAAGAAATTCACAGGGTGTGAAGCGAAGTATCCGTCAATTGAAAAATTTTGTTGTGCTTTGGTCTGGGTAGTTCGAAGGCTCAGACAATATATGCTGTATCATACGATGTGGTTGATTTCAAAATTGGACCCACTAAAGTACATGATGGAATCACCTGTACTCTCAGGAAGAATGGCACGATGGCAAATCCTACTATCAGAGTACGACATCATCTATGTGAACCAAAAGTCGATAAAAGGGAGCACGATAGCTGACTTCCTAGCAACTCGAACGACAGAGGAATACGAGCCATTAAGATTTGACTTCCCAGATGAAGACTTGATGTGCATTACGGAAAAAGAATGTGAGTCGTCAAAAGAGAAATCATGGAAGATGAGCTTTGATGGAGCATCAAATGCATTGGGACATGGGATTGGAGCAGTCTTAATGTCACCAGAAGGGAATCATTACCCATTCACTGCCAGATTGAATTTCTTCTGTACCAATAAAATAGCGGAATATGAGGCTTGTATCATGGGACTTCGTGTAGCTATTGAACGAGACATCGAAACCTTAGAGGTATACGGAGACTCAGCGCTGGTGGTTTACCAAATCCGTGGAGATTGGGAAGTGAGAGATGCGAAGTTGGTCAAATATAGCGATCTCGTGGCAGAACTGATCAAAGAATTCGAAGAAGTAACTTTTAATTACTTCCCACGAGAAGAAAACCAATTGGCTGATTCCTTAGCCACTTTGGCTTCAATGTTCAAAGCAAACCGAGAAATGGAAATAATGCCTCTCCAGATGAGCATATATGAGACCCCTGCGCATTGTTTTAGCATTGAAAAAGAGGCAGACGGACAGCCATGGTTCCGTGATATCTTAGAATATGTCAAGAATCAAAGGTATCCCGAACAAGCAAATGAGAACGACAAAAGAGCAATCAGAAGAATGGCGGTAGGATTTGTTCTTGATGGGGACATCCTGTACAAAAGAGGAAAAGATCAAGTGCTCCTGAGATGCGTGGATGCTGTTGAAGCAAGGAAAATACTCGAAGATGTCCATGAAGGAGTTTGTGGAACGCATGCCAATGGTTTCACTACGGCCTGGCAGATTATGAGACTCGGTTACTACTGGCTGACGATGGAAAACGACTGCATTAGTTACGCACGAAAGTGCCACAAATGTCAAGTTTACGGTGATAAAATTCATGCAGCACCTTCACCCCTTCACGTCATGACTTCTCCGTGGCCTTTTTCTATGTGGGGCATGGATCTTATAGGGCCAATTTCCCCAAAGGCTTCTAATGGACATCGATTCATTTTTGTGGTCATAGATTACTTCACGAAATGGGTAGAAGCTGCTTCGTTTGCTAATGTGACAAAGACCGCAGTTTGCAAGTTCTTAAAAAAGGAGATCATATGTCGATACGGTTTGCCTGAGAGAATCATCTCAGATAATGCCTTGAATCTGAACAACAAGATGATGAAGGAAGTGTATGAGCAATTTCGAATAAAGCATCATAATTCCTCACCCTATCGTCCAAAGATGAACGGAGCGGTAGAAGTTGCTAACAAGAATATTAAACAGATTATTGGGAAAATGACCGAGACATATAAAGACTGGCACGAGAAGCTACCATTTGCTCTATATGCATATCGCACGTGTGTGCGAACCTCTACGGAGGCAACTCCTTTCTCTCTGGTCTATGGAATGGAAGCTGTGCTGCCCATTGAGGTTGAGATCCCCTCCCTGCGAGTCTTAATAGAGTCAAAACTAGAAGAATCGGAATGGGTTCGGGCTCGATATGACCAACTAAATCTGATCGAAGAAAAACGCTTAAAAGCAATCTGTCATGGACAGATGTACCAGAAGAGAATGATCACAGCCCATGACAAGAAGGTACGACCAAGGGAATTTCACGAAGGAGAACTCGTGCTGAGAAAGATTCTCCCAATACAAAAAGAATTCCGAGGAAAATGGGCACCGAATTGGGAATGACCATACGTCGTAAAGAGAGCTTTCTCAGGTGGAGCTTTGATTCTCACTGAGATGGACGGAAAGGAGTTACCAAATCCAGTGAACTCAGATGCTGTGAAGAAATATTATGCATAAAAAAAAGAGAAAGAAGAAGAAGAAGAAAAAGGAAAAGAGATCAAGATGAAAACCCGAAAAGGGCGTCTTGATAAAAAAAATCATCAGGATGAAAACCTGAAAAGGGCGTCTTGGTAAACAAAAGGTTTAGGATGAAAACCCGAAAGGGCGTCTTAAGGAAGCAAATTTGGGCTTAAAAAGAAAGGGTGATTTGAACAGGGAGTCAAATGGCGAGATATTAATATTTGAAGCGGACTCGGAAGCTCAAAATCTTCTACACAAGAAGCTTTGCTCGAAAAGATCCAGAATGAAGAAATGTGGAAAAGTTCATGCGTTAGATATCCAGAACATTTGCGATAATCGTACCTACTTTCCTTTTTATAACATTTCCTTTATTGATTTGTTCCTTGTCAATTTTCTTTGCTTGTTGCCTTTGAAATGAATATAGGTGTGAGGTATCCCTTTCATACCTACTTTGCCATTCTCATGCATCTCGTGTTTGGTTCATTAAATGATAAATAGTGAAATGACATACTCTAAACAAAAGAAATATTGAGCATCACCTGGATGAGAATTTGGTAAGTACAAGAGCCCCAAAGTAAGGACAAAGTTCAACAGGTGGGCAAAAGGGTGATATACGAGAAACGTAGATTACTCATAAAGCTTGAGGACGAGTGCAAAACCTGAAAGAAAAGTCAAGAATTGAAGCAATGAATACAGGTCATCATGAAAGTCGTGACGAAAAAGAGATACATGACAAACCAACTTAGGGCGCATGGCATAATCATGTAGGCATAAAAGCATTTAAGACAAACACGTGCATATCATGATAACATCGCACATGACACATATAGGTACACCAGTAAAGAAGAAGTTTTGACGGTAACCGTACCGAACCAAGGAGAAAGAAGACATCCGAGTTCCGCCAGAAAACACGTTTTCAATTACTGTCTTTTAAAAAAATTGACTCATAATACGAGAGGTGAGTTGAGCCTCGGGACACGCCGAGGTATTTTTAATTTCTGTCTTTCAATTTCTGTTCAAAATATCAACTCATAATACGAGAGGTGAGTTGAGCCTCAGGTCACACGCTGAGGTGTTTTTCAATTTCTGTTCAAAATATCAACTCATAATACGAGAGGTGAGTTGAGCCTCAGGTCACACGCTGAGGTGTTTTTCATTTTCTGTTTTTCAATTCCTGTTCAAATATCAACTCATAATACGAGAGGTGAGTTGAGCCTCAGTCACACGCTGAGGTGTTCTTCAATTTTTATATTTATTTCTTATTTTTATTTTTATTTTTTTAAATATCAACTCATAATACGAGAGGTGAGTTGAGCCTTGGGTCACGTACCAAGTTTCTGTTTTACAAAAAAAAACAAAAAAAAGGGAAAGAATGGGTCAACTCGCATTGCGAGAATAAGAAAGCAGTTTGAAAAGTTCAGGTTTCATCAAAGTCCCAGTAGAGCAATTAGTAGATCGAAGCTACAAATCTCTTTGTGTCCTGAAGTCATATTGTAGCAAGTTAAAAAATAAACAAGATCGAGAAGCGAATTAAATCTACAGGTCATGTCTTGCAGAAGCAGCGGCGGAGTGAATCGGCTGCACGGAGATAAAAATCTCACGAAGACATAGGCACGGATGTATCCCGAAAGTGATCCACTATCTTGCATGGATTACAGTAGAGTTTGAAGATGTTTGAGGAAGACGAGGACCGATAAGCCAAGGCTTGGCCCAGACCGGGAAAAATTGGTTCTTCTATTGTCTTTGCTCTATCCTCGTTTCACGACCATGAGCAAAGAGGGGCAGCTGTAATAACCAAATTTGCCCGGCCCATTAAAGCCCAATATACAAAATAATAAAGCCCAAACAAAGTCAAACAAGATAAGCCCAAAAATAATAAAAAACAGTCCATCTGAATGTCCAATTACAAAAACCAACACCAGACCTAAGTTTAATACAAATTACAGGGCCTATTTACAAACCCCAAACCCAACAAACCTAAATGCCCAGAAACCCGAGCCCCTTTAGCCCAAACATTTTAGCCAACAAAGAACCCTAGTCCCTAATGCAGCCGCCGCATGTCTGCCTCCTGACCTTCCCACTCCTACGCGCGCCCTTTCAGATCCGCACGCCCCTCGCCCGCACGCTTTTGCCACCACTCGCCTCGGCCCCCACGTGCGTCGGTACCCGCACCCACGGCCACTACGCACACCAGCCAACATCACCCCATGCGCCCACGCCTCTGCCAACCCCCATCATGCCTCGATCGGTGTTCGCATGCCCACACCCATACCTGCAAAGAGACGAGAACAACAAAAGGACAAAGAAACAAATAGAAATGAAATGGAAAGCAGAAATGAATCCTGGGGAGATCGGGTATAAAACCGAAACCATTGTAAACGAGTTTTTTCTCTTCGGCTTTTGACGAAAAAAAATCAAAAATCAAAGAAACATATTAAAAAGGATGTTCTTTTATTTTTCTCTGTTTTATTTTTTCGTTTCTTCTACTCCTTTTATTTTTTATTTACTATTTTCGAAACCTAATACAAAGAAACAAAACCATAAAAGAAAGGGTCCTTACCGAAACCTAGACGAAATAGGGGCTTCAGACGAGCATCAAAGGCTCCTCTCTGCGTGACTCCGGCCACCGAATACGATGGTGGTACAACGGAGAGCCAGGGAAACCCAATCGTCGGGTGTGAGAGAAGAGAAGCAGAGAGAATTTGCTTAAATGGTGGCTGCTGCGTAGGGTTAAATCTATTCTGTTTTCTTAAAAAGGGAGTTAGGTCTTTTAACATGGAACGCAATAGCGCCGTTTTGTCTAAGGTTGCGCATATCCCCTAAAAGGGATAATTGCACGATTGATCCCCTTTCTTTTGTGGCGCCATTTGATCAAACCCTCTTTAGCATTTTCTCCTTTTTTAAATTTTACCCTATTATTTCATTGGCGTTTTAACTTGGTCCACACCAAAACGCAGTGCATAGGGGACTCAGGATATTTTCTCACCTGGTCCCTCTGCCTATTAGCGTACTACAATGAGGTCCTTCCTTCCCTTTTTATTCCAAATTGACCCCGATATTCTGTTTTGATTCAATTTTAGTCCCTTTTGCTATTGTCACCTATTTTTTTATAATCGTTTTAGCCTTATTTACTACATTACATTTAGTATTATACTGTGTTGTATTATTTTATCTTATTATTATTATTATTATTATTATTATTTGTCTTGAGTTTGTATATTGCCTTTATTAAACTATATATTGTTATTTTAATTTTTATTCTTATTTCCCTTTTGGCACCATTTTAAAATTATCTCATATATTTTTTAGTTATTTATTCTTTACTTAAATTATTTTGTTAATCATTTTAAATTGATTCATGTATTATCTTTCTTTAAATTGTTTAATTCGTTGGTTTTTGTTTATTAATGTTATTTCTTAGATGATGTATATTATTTAATTATTGCTTTTGCATGTGCCATAATTCATTTATTTGTATTGTCATGTTATTATAGTTCATTATACGTAATTTCGTGCTCACGTATTATTGTTCTATTATCCTTATTATTATTCATGCATGTTAATATTTTAGGTTAAAGATTCCAAGTTGCGTGTTACATGTATGACGCCAAATTCGTGTTAGATTATCATTCTCTTCGTCGCACAATCCCATTCGCGTTTTGAATCATATTTCTTTAAAACCTAACCTTAAAATCTTTATAAATTTCATCCAAAATTAAAAGTTTCCAAAATAAGGCAATATTCTATGTTTGGAAATTCGAGAGATCGTGCCCTATGTGTTGGGTTTCGGTTCTCTCACTTGGCCAAACAATCGAATATCCTTTTGATATTTTAATGCATGAGTCTCGGGAATTAAGAGATGATCTTGGATTCGAGGATTGAAATCATCGTGTCCTACGTACTGGATGTGATATTTTGTTGTTTCGGAACAAGAAAATCTTGATATTCAATTCGAGGAAATTCAAATATTTCCAGAAAAAAGATCAATTTTCTTTTTCTTTTTAAATTTTCAACTTTCGACATTGAGACATTAAAAAATCAATTTGGTACCAATTTTGGGCGTGACGAGGGTTCTAACCCTTCCTCGCGCGTAACCGACTCCCGAACCCGTTTTCTCAAATTTCGTAGACCAAAAACACTGTTTTAATAAATTAAAACATTTTATTAAAATAAAGGTGATCCGATCACACCAAATAAAGGTCGGTGGCAACTCTCGTTTTTTTCTTTTATTTTCAAAACCAAGTCGTTTCCCGTTTTGTCAAAAAAATGGTTACGACAAATACTAGTTTTATTCTTTCCAAAACTATTTCATATTTTCATTCAATTCCCACTTAAAACTAACTTCAATGCTAAATTTCATCATAAATCCCTAATTTTGAAATTCTTTCAATTTAGTCCCTACTACATAAAAACATATGATTTAACTTACAATTCAATCCTTTTCCCAATTGTAACTTAAAATTCTATCAATTCAAACCCTAATTCCTCAATTAATTCAACATAAACCATATATAAAAATCAACTAACTTTGAAAAGTTCCACTTATATCAAGTAGCATTTTGTTCTAGGATTCCAAAAACATCAAAATTATGAGAAAATGGGCTAAATTGACTTACTAATTAAGCTTGAAACCTTAGAAACCCTATTTCCCCTTTTCTTTTTCTTTTTCCTTTCTTTCGCTCTTTTTCTTTTTGTTTCGTCCCAATTCTATTCTTTTTCTTTTGATTTTATTCTTTTATTTCCTTTATTTAATTATAATATTATTATATTATTATATTTTATAATTAAAATTAAGTATATATTAAATATTATAAACAAATATATGTTACATACACATGGGATTTTATTTTCCATACATTTGTCATTTATTTTCACTTATGGTTTATTTGCTAATTTTGTCCTTCAATTTTTCTTGATTCTATTATTCAACTTTTACCCTCTATTCAATCTAGTCCTTACACTAAATTAACCTTAATTCAAGCTAATTCACCTAGCCAAAACCTAATTAATCTCACAATTAACTTCGTAACCCGTTTTACAGAAATAGTGACCCAAAAATGTACTTTTTCGATACCCATAAATTTTAGGTCGTTACAAAAAGAGAGTTGATTCACCAGAGGAATCCATAACACGAAGGAAACGTTGGAGTATATTCATTTTGATCGGTGAAAGCCATCCAGAGTGCCTTTGAGAGGTGGAGCTAATTATATGCTAACTTCTATTGATGATTTTTCTAGAAAAGTTTGCGCGTTCTACCTGAAGCAGAAAAGCGATGTGTTTTTCACATTTAAGTCTTGGAAAACTATGATTGAAAAACAGATGGGAAAAAAAATAAAATACCTCTGTACAGACAATGGCTTAGAGTTCTGTTCTGATGAGTTTAATAAACTGTGCAAGTTAGAAGGGATCGTGAGACCTTGACAGTTCGTCATACTCCACAACAAAACAGTGTTGCAGAACGAATGAACAGAACAATCATAGAGAAGGTTCGATGTATTTTGTCAAATGCCAACTTACCAAAGTCGTTTTGGGCCAAAGCAGCCTCTACTGCATGTTTTTTTATCAACCAATCTCCATCCGTTGCCATTGAGAAAAAGACTCCACAAGAGATATGGTCTGGTAATCTTGTTGACTATTCTGATTTAAAAATCTTTAGGTGTCCTGCGTATGCTCATGTTGATAATGGAAAATTGGAATTGAGATCCATTAAATGTGTATTTCTTGGTTATAAAGCTGGTGTAAAAGGGTATAAGTTATGGTATCTTGAAAATAGAAAAGTTATTGTCGAAACCGTCCCTTTTTTTTGAAAGGGGCCAGGAATCGGACTTGGGTTTTTGAAAACGGATAAAACGGGGAGTTGCCACCGACCTTTTATTAGGTGTGATCAGATCACCTTTGTTTTAATAAAACATTTCGGTATATCAAAATGGGGCTTTTGGTCTACGAATATTCGAGAGAATAGGTTCGGGAGTCGGTTACGTGTGAGGAAGGATTAGCATCCTCACAACGCCCAAAATCGGTACCAAATTGATTAATCAATGTCCTAATGTCGAAAAGTTTGAAAAGATTTTGAAGTTTTATTTTATTTTTCGTGATTTTAAACAGCTTGACTGAATATCGAGTTTCCCTTATTTCGAAGGAATAGAGTCTCACATCCAGCACGATTGGACACGATAATCTAAGTCCCCGAATTCAAGATCATCTCAACAAAAAATCTCCCAAGCACACATTTTTGAAATTTGGGAAAGGGACTTGCTCATTTGGTCATACAAAAAAAAACACACCCAGCACGATTGGGCACGATCTTTTCGAACTTCCAAACGCGCAAATATCACCTTATTTAAAATAGAAACAAGATTTGAAAGGATATCCATTTGTTTAGTCGAACAAAAAGTCACACCCAGCACGATTGGGCACAAGTTTTTGAATTTCCAAACTTATGAATATTACCTTTATGAAAACCCCCTTTTTTGAATTTAAAAAAAAAAGAATTAAACAAAATGCTGAATTGTGATTTCAAAATTGTTGATCTACATAGAATGACAAAAACGAGACAACACATAATGAAGAATGCAACAGCAAAAACAAAATTAAAACAATAATATTAAAATAACAATAAAGAAATTTAAAACAACACTATACTAGTAATAATAGAGGTAATAATATGAGAATAATAAATAGTAATAATAATAATACAAAATATGTACAATATAATAATATCTAATAATAATAATAGTAAATATAGTAATAATAATAATAATAATAATAGTAATAGTAGATATAATAATAATAATAATAATAATAATAATACCCTAATAGAATAATAATAATGATACAACATATGTACAACATAATAATATGGTAGTAATAATAGTAATAGTAATTAGTATAGTAATAATAATAAAATAATAATAATAATAATATAATGATACAACATATGTACAACATAATAATATAGTAGTAATAATAGTAATAGTAATTAGTATAGTAATAATAATAAAATAATAATAATAATACTAATAATGATAATAGTAGTAATAATAATAATGATAATAATAATAAATAATAATAATACTAATAATAATAATAATAGTGGTAATAATAATAATAGGAAGTAAAATACAATGACAAAAATACTAATAATAAAAAATTCAACAACATTCAAAATTAATCAAAACAGGAAAAAGGCTAAATCGAACTTAGTACGAAAGTTTTGGGGCAATTCGAAGCAAAGTGAAAGGGAAAGGGGTCCATTTGAAATGCGCGAGAAAGGAGGGGGATCAAAAGGCAATTGTTCCCTTCCCTATGCGCTGCGTTTCGCGCTGGGCTAAATCAAAATAAAGGAAAATATATTGGGGTGAATTAGGAAATAAGAGAAACTGGATTAGAAAGGTGAAGAAATGCGGAAGGGTCAAATACGCAAATAGACCCTTCCGCAAAAACACGCGGATCCTGGCCTTGGGTCGGGTCGAATTCGGGTCGGCCTCCCCAAAACGACGTCGTTTTGGCGTCTGGGGAAGCCTTATTGAAACGGCGTCGTTTTTGTTACTATAAAAGCAAAAAAATTTTTACAAACCATTCATTCTTCATTTCAGCAGGGGGAGAGAAATAAAAAAAACTTAAAACGCTCTCCCCCCTTTTGGTTCCATATCCAGGCCCGGTCGTCGGACCGCCACGATGCCACGATCCAGCAAAAGGTAAGCTTTTCTCCTTTTTTTTATTCTTGATATTATATTATATGTACATATTTTTGTGAGTAAAATGAAAGATTCGAAAAAAATAAAAAAATACCTTCGGATATACTGGTATGACTTTGGTGTTTTTGATTTTTGGTGTATCTCTACTGCTATACTCTTTGTTTTTGAATCTGTTTTCTCTATTGATTTTCTTTTTTTTTTTTAAAAAAAAGGCTCCCCCTTACAAATGAAAATCCTTTGGCTTTTATAGCCCAGCAGAAAAATAAAAATAACAATATAACCTTTGTTTATTTCCTAGTTGCTGTTGCTTTGTTCTTTCTTGCAGATCATGGGGAACAAGTGGAGCGGTGGCAGACACTGGTTAGTGGAGCGGCGCCTAGGGTTCCTGGAACCCTAGGTTTCTTCTGAAAAATTTTTAGTTTGTGGGCTCATTGGGCCGTTTAGAATTGGGCTTCAATTGAACTGTTTTATTTGTTTTATTGGGCCCGGTTTAGTGGGCTCCGGGCAAGATTTGGGTATTACAGTTATGATTAGCAAATATGTTGTTTTTTATGAAACTGCAATGCTACCTAACTTATCTATTAAAGACTCTTCCAATAAAGAAAATCAAAAGTAGATGGAGCATCATATTAATCCAGAATCTACAACAAAGTCGACTCCTCAAGCTAGTGCAAAAATTCAAAATAGAGTTGCTTCTTCACCACAATAATCTATCGCCAAAAATAGAACTAGAAAAGAAATTAAACCTCCAAAGAAGTATGTCGAGGCTGATCTAGTTGCTTATACTTTAAATGTGGCTGAAGATATAGATGCAAACCAAGAGCCATATAATTATTCTAAGGCGGTTAGCTGTGAAGACTCAGAAAAGTGGATGTTTGCTATGCAAGAGGAGATGGAATCACTCCACAAAAACAAAACATGGGATCTTGTGAAACTTCCTAAAGCTAAAAAGTCTGTTCATTGTAAATGGGTGTTTAAAAAGAAAGAATAGACTCCAGGAGTTGAAGAACCCAGATATAAAGCAAGGCTTGTTGCAAAGAGTTACAGTCAAATTTCAGGAATGGACTTCATAGATGTGTTCTCCCCAGTTGTGAAGCATAGTTTGATTCGAGCTTTGCTTGGTATTGTGGCCATGCATGATTTGCAGCTTGAGCAGTTAGATGTAAAAACTGCATTTTTACATGGAGAATGTGAGGAAGATATTTACATGCAACAACCAGAGGGTTTTATAGTATCAAAAAAAAAAGAGGATTATGTTTGCTTGCTGAAAAAGTCCCTTTACAGTTTGAAACAGTCATCAAGATAATGGTACATGAGGTTTGATTCCTTTATGACTTCTCATGATTTCAAAAGAAGTAGCTTTGACAGTTGTGTTTACTTTAAGAAAAAAAGTGATGGTTCTTTTGTGTATCTACTCCTTTATGTTGATGACATGTTGATAGCAGCGAAAGATAAATGAGAGATAAGAAAGGTCAAAGCCCAACTAAGTAAAGAATTTGAGATGAAAGATTTGGGACCAGCAAAGAAGATACTTGGTATGGAGATTCTAAGTCAGAAATGGTACATTGAGAAAGTTCTTTTCAAGTTCAATATGCAGAGTGCTAAGCTTGTTAGTACTCCTTTAGCAGCCCATTTTAGACTTTCATTGGCTTTGTCTCCACAATCAGATGATGAGATTTAGTAGATGTCACATGTTCCATACTCTAGTGCAGTAGGATCTCTCATGTATGCTATGGTTTGTTCATGTCCAGATTTATCATATGCAGTTAGTGCAGTTAGCAGATACATGGCGAATCCTGGTAAAGAACATTGGAAAGCAGTTCAGTGGATTTTAAGATACTTACAAGATACTACTGATGTTTTCTTACAATTTGGAAGAACTAGAGATGGAGTTATTGGGTATGTTGATGCTAATTTTGCTGGAGACCTTGATAGAAGAAGATCTCTCACAGGTTATGTCTTTACAATCTAAGGTTGTGCAATCAGTTGGAAAGCTACTTTGCAAACTACAGTCGCTTTGTTTACCACTGAAGTTGAGTACATGGCGATTACTGAGGCTTGTAAAGAAGCTATTTGGTTGAAGGGACTCTTTAGTGAACTCAATAAAGACCTTGAAATCAGTACAGTATTTTGTGACAGTCAGAGTGTCATCTTCCTTACAAAAGATCAAATGTTTCATGAGAGAACAAAACACATTGATGTTCGGTATCATTTTGTTCGTGATATTATTGCTCGTGGTGATATTGTTGTGAGCAAAATTAGTACTCATGAAAATCCTACAGATATGATGACTAAGTCACTTCCTATAACCAAGTTTGAGCATTGCTTAGACTTGGTTGGTGTTCATTGTTAAAGTTAAACCCTTAAGGGGTTTGATAAAACATAAAAGTAACATATTTTAATCCCATACTTAGCATGTTTTTGGATGATTTATTATATAATTTAGTGAATTTGATGCTCCTAATCCTTTAAATTCATGTTTCTATACTTAGGAGAGCATAGGGAAGCGAAAGGAGCGAAAAACGAGCCAAAATAGGACAAAACAAGCACCCTTAAGGATCTACACGGCCAAGCCAATACCATACGGGTTGAGCACATGCCCGTGTAAACCACACGGGTTGATCACACGCCCGTGTGCCAACCCGTGTCAATCGCGAACCATGTTAAATTTGCACACGGGCTGGGCATTCTTACACGGGCTGATCACACACCCGTATCCCTGTTGCACCCTGTTTCGCTTTCACGCGGAAAAAGCCAATTTTTAGGGTTTTTGAGCATTCTAAAGTCTATAAATACACATTAGAAGAGGACTTAAGGGGGAGGAGGAGAAGAACGAAGAAATTACTTGAAGGAAGCTGTCAGAATCAATTCAGAAGCAGGATCGCATTCAAGATTGAATATTTCTATCAAGTTCCTTCAGTTCTTTATGTCTTGTTGTTTTCCTTATTTTGAGATATTTTCCTCTATGAGTATGAACTAAACTCCTTAAATACCTAGGGAGGCTGAAACCTATGATGAACCTTATTATTTAATTATCTGAATTACATGATAAATACTTGTTTTTGTTTTTTATTATGTATTTTTATTTCTTGCTTTAATATTTTTAGGATATTAATTCAAGTGTGATGTGCTTATTCAGTGGAGCAAAAGTCCCTGTTTAAGAGTAGATCTGGCATAATTAAGCGGAGTTGATTGCAACCCTAGAAATAGGACAACATAAATCTGCCGGATTAGAGTCAAATCTAATAAGGGAATCCATAGATTGAGTTAATGCGACAATAGAGGTTTTAATTAGAAAGAGATTTCAATTAATCAACCTAGAGTCAGTTGTTCTTAGTCTCGAAAGAGATATTAACATAATTTAGGGATTTCTACGGATCAAAGCAAGTGAATTAATCGTTTAATTCAGAGTTACAAAAAATAAGTGAAGTCTAGGTGGATTCTTTCTTGGATATCGACTCTTTCATTGATTTTCTTCGAATATTTTCCCAAATTTTATCTCTATCGCGCTCATAGTAAATTAGTTAGTTAAATTTTAGATTAAAACACCTCTTTAATTATTAGGCTAAATAATAAAAAGATAGTAATTACTAGTACTTTTAGTCCTCGTGGATATGATATTCTGAACTCACCATAGTTATACTATTGTTCGATAGGTGTGCTTGCCTTCGTCGAATTATTAGTTAGTTTTGATACCATCAGGGTTTTATTGAAGAGGTGGAGAACTTGTTCGGTGAGAGTTCGCGATGAAGAACTTATTCATTGAGAATTCGTGTCAAGGTGGAGATTGTTAGAATTAAGTGACCCGAATCCTTATTTAAATAAAATACAGTGGTAAAATAAAGGAAAGGTAAAATCCCTATAGAACTACACTTCTTTTATTTTATTTTAGAATAAGGTTTTTTAAGCCTTATTTAACTCCATCTATTTGCTATTGATTAGAACAAGGTGTTTCAATCTTACTACACTCCTATTAGAATATGGTTTTACAAGCCTATAAATAAACATAGTCTATTCCTCTTGTAATCATTTGAATTCGACATAGTGAATTTTCTTCCCCTCTGCCCGTGGTTTTTTTCGAAAGGGTTTCCACGTAAAAATCTGTGTGTTCTTTATTTTTATTTCTCTTTTCTTTGCGATATATTGTCATTACCGACAACAATAGTGTTTTTTCTTTTTTGAAAGGAAAGAAATGCTCTATAAAAAGATAGAAAGACTCAAAAGGAGGAGTTACAAATAATTGTAAACCTTCCCCTTTACCAAATGTCATCTTAGCAATACGATCAACTTCAGTATTTTCTTCTATAGGGATGTATTCAAGAGACCAACTGTCCACTTCAATAATATGAGAATAATCTTAATATTTATTATTGTTTAAAAAATCTTAAGTCACTTTGACAATGTTATTTTTGTAACAATTTTACCTTAATTCTTTTTAACTTTTATCTGTTTTCGTTAAATCAAAATGAAATAACAATAAATACTAATGAATCAAACTCTCAAATATTTATTGATAATATAAATCATATAAAAATGTACTTATCATCAATATGGAGAAGTAAACCACAAAGTTGTTATGGAAGGTCGTTTGGGGTCGTTGGGGGTCATGGTGTACCCAGTTTTGGGATTTCAAAAAGGTCATTTCGAGATTCTCTTATCCAATTGCTACTAGTTGATGAGATGTTTCATGGGCCAATTTCAGTTGAAGAGGTGGATGTGGACTCAGACTTAGATATAGAGGAGTTGGACATGGATTTGTTGGTTACGGCCACGGTAAGAATCAATAAGGAATGGAAACATAAGTTACGCCAACCATGATAAAAAGCGCTGATCGTAGAACTTCTTGGAAAAATTATCTCGTATAATTCCTTGGTGACTCGGATAACAATGTTATGGAACTAGAGGATGAGTTTGATTGTATTGACTTGGAGTATGGTTTTTATGCGATGAAGTTTGTGAGTGATAAGGATTGTTTGAAGGTACTCACTGAGAATCCCTAAAAGATAATGGATCAGTACTTAATGGTTCAACAATGGCAACCTAACTTTCTTCCGGAGTGGGTAGAGGTGAAATCAACTACTATGTGGATTCATTTACTAGGAGTGACAATAGAATATTTTCATGAATTGTTTCTTGTCACTATTCGAAAATTTGTGGGGAAGCCAGTCAAGGTGTAATACGACACTAGCAACTTGAGGGAAGTTTGCTAATATTCGTATGGTGGTAGACTTTAATAAGTCATTGTTGCCTAAGGTGAAAGTTAGGTGCTTTACTCAAAGGATCAAATATGAATGCATTTATGTCATGCTAGGATCTGATGCCCTAAATGTATTATTTTTGTCAATATACACTTGTAATTTTTTGAAAAAATTGGTTAATAAAACAAATTCATTTATTACAGTTAATATACTTTGTATTATTTTCCTCAAATGATTTTTGCACACAAAGCAAAATAGTCTATTGTTTAAACTGATACTAAGCGGTATTACGTGGTCGGATCATAGTACAAAAGATAGTTTGTATTTGTAGACGAACCTAAACATGTCCTTAGTCTAATTGGAAATTAGCAAACCAATTGAAAGACTAATATGTCATCTATCAAGTCCAATTGGGGAGATGCCTTGTCTTGGGAACCGGAGCAGATGACTCCTAGAAGACAAAGACATAGATGTGACTGACTAGACTGACAGTATATCAGACAGGACCCAAGCATAATAGATCTCGAACCCATTTATGAATTTATTCACTTGTGACGTTCATAGTGTGTAACACCCCAAACCTGGCCTAAAAGTTTATACCGAATCTCGGATGTCACATTGATCACCAAAGTGATCGTAGGTAAATTTTACAAAATCAGTTGTCACGTCAAAACGAAACATTTAGTCTTTTAAAATACAAACAGTAAAAGGAGAACATTAAGAGGGGGTGAGCTACTCGAGCTCAGTGTGAGTCTGAATCAAGACTAAAAGCAGAATCACATAACTTAAATCAGCAGTGTAACAGACACCGACTTACAGACATGAGCAGAAATAGATACCAAAAAAAAGCCTAACACCCTCGCACACAATCAAAACAGAGTACACCAAGTACACAGAACACTTACACACGGGTTGCTCAGGAAAATAGAACACAGACATATATTCTTACACCCAGTACACACAAAAATATGCGTATGAAATGCAGTCAGAAAATATAACCCACCCATCCAGCCAACACACTTCTCCATCCCCTGATCACACCTCATAGAAGCTGTTAAAGCTCATCCAACCAATCACACCAATTAGGACCTCAGAAGGCCCATCCAACCCTACGCACCCATATGTGGACTAAGCCACTATATAATAATACGCAGCAGAGCTAGCGTATATGTTGTACTGTGCAATGCGGTAGACCGTTGTACAGGTGAGTTGTAGTTTAAACTGACAGATCAGATAATGGTATGCAGCAGAGCTGACGTACGTACAGTACAGTGTAATACGGTAATCCACTGTACTGACATGTTGCAGTTAAACTGCTAGATCAGATAGTAGTGCGCAGCAAAGCTGACGCATGTGCGGTACAATGCGATATATCGCTGTACGTATAAGTCGTAGTAGAACTGCCAGATCTGATCAGAATCAATCTCCCTTCTCTTCATAACCAAACCCAAAACAGTTTATGCAGGTGCATGTATGCATTCAATCTCTTAGAACAGTGACACAGCATAACACATTCAGACAGAACAGATATGCGCACATACACCCTGGTTAATCGGGTTCAGAGTCAGACATTACACACATCAATCACAATTAACATTTAAGCCGCAGCCCAAACAGAGTCTTAACTACCCTTGTTTACGCTTAGCCAAGGATTAAAGCACGCAAACACATTGTCAAATCAGAAACATACGTAGAACCAATATAAGTGTCTTAGGACCACACGCCCCGTATACTCCGACCGTGTGGGCATGCCTAGGCTATGTGGAAGGTCACAACCCCGTGTAAAAAGGGGCACATGACCGTGTGACTGTGGCACACACCCATGTGAAAAGAGGCACATGGTCGTGTGATTGAAACACACGACCGTGTGGAATAGGGACATGGCCGTGGGAACAGGTTGTGTAACTCTCTGTCAATTTGTACTAAATTCAAGTACAGGGCTGACACGGCTGTGTGAGGGCTCACACGTCCGTGTGCCCACCCGACATGCCCGTGCGTCCTAAAACACATGTTTGTATGGAATTCCTAAATCCCCAAATTAGCCACACGACTCTATGGCATCAAATCTCTCAAACCCTAATTCCCAAAGGAACACGGCCGTGTGGAAACCCCAGTGGCCACGAATCCACCTCGAAACAGGCATTCTAGCCACCCAAACCAATCCTTAACCCTTACAATAACGAGAGTATACAAAATATGCCATATACCTCATGCTATTCAACTTGTAACGCTCAAAATCGACGAAATTAAAACACACTCAAAAGATACCGAAATAAATAATCGCAAAGTAAAATAGAAAGGTTTTGTATCCCACACCTGTTTCATGAACGTAAACGTTCAGATGCTGACCCGACGACCAGGAAATTGAAGTCCCTTGAAAACCACCACTTTTCCCCAAAAAGAAAAGAAAAGAAATCAAAAAATAAAAAAAAAAAGAAAACGTCCAGAAGAGAAAAGAAAAATAAATAATTAAAAATATTAACTTAAAACTAAATAAAATAAAACACAATAAAAAGGCTACCAAAATGCGTACACAACAACTCGAACCCAGAACCCAAAGGTTCACTAACACTCAATCAACCACCAGACCAGCAGGCCTATTCTGACACTTAAACGCGCCACTAAACTCAATAGCACCACCAACTCACTGGCCCTAACCACAAAACTCAAAACTTGTAGCCCCAAAATTCGGGGCGTTACATAGTGTGATATACCTAAATCCTGAGTGGATGGCAGACTATGTATGCGTGACTCGTACACTTTGATGTAAAGCCTGAGTTCAAATAGATAAGGAACTCAAAACTAGCGCGTTGGGTGTACGACTTCTGTAG
This sequence comes from Gossypium australe, assembly GCA_005393395.2. Lineage (NCBI taxonomy): Eukaryota > Viridiplantae > Streptophyta > Magnoliopsida > Malvales > Malvaceae > Gossypium > Gossypium australe. The sequence goes on along the minus strand of CM016616.1, from coordinate 143,532,822 downwards.
TATGTAACGTCATTCACAACAGTGGAATTCATAGCCCAAAACATGGGTAGATGATATCCTCTCGTTGGCATACATGGTTGATGAAAAGTAAATGTGGCCACGGGTCGTCCATCTTTGTGATGGGTGACTTGATCACTATTTGATAATGATTGACTTTTCATGAAAGAAGATGTAATGGTTACCATGAGATAAAATAAAATCATATCGGGAGAACAGATATTATCCAAAGAGATCAATGATATCCGATGACGGTAACACATTTATGACAAGGTTATTGGACGAGCACTGAATATTTGTTTTCATAGTGGTATGTCGTTGAGGAGAGCTAAGTCTCAATATTATAGTGGAATGACTTCGTGACAAAATGTGTTTATAATTAATAGGCGAAAAGTTGAAACTTAATTATAAATCATTTGAGCCTCAACTACATATTTCTAATTGGTCCCTCCGTTATCTCGTTGAAACCATAAATGAATTGCGTGTTTGAATAAAAATGAACAGAATGAATAGAAAAAGACAAATGAGAAACATTTAGGAATGATTATGGTTTTTTCCAAAATGGAGAAATGGAATCATTTGGAAATGAATATAGGTTTCCAAAAATGGAAATGGAAATGGAAATGAAAATGAAAACTTGCAATCTTATATAGGATTACTTAAAAAATGATGGAAGAATGAGTTTATGTTTTTAGACTTTTTTGAAGCCCAAAAATGAAAATAAATCATTCAGTCATAATGAACATGTTGAGTTGTGACATATTGAACAAATTTTCCCAAAATTTTATTGGGTAAAATTGGGATGAGAAAATTATTTAATATGTAACTATTAAAGTTTGGGAAATAGAAAAATTGAATCGGGTTGGATGATATTACATAGTTCTAGGTCAAAAAGGCCCAAAAAGTACTCGTAATAAGACTCGATATGAGAGAAGCCCAAAACCCCTCATATAACATGAAGGGGGTGACAACATTAGTATAAGTACAAGGGTGAGTTATTCACCCCTCTCCTACTCTAAGTAGGATTGATGGTCTCGAAACTAACTATTATTTCGACAAAGGCAAGCGTACCTATTGAAGTAGTATAGCTGTGGTGAGTCCGAAATATCATATCCTCAAGGAACAAGAGCACTAGTATTAACTATCTTTTTATTATCTAGCCTAATAATTAAGGGGATTTATTTTTAATCTAAAAGTAACTAACTAATTTAATTAACTATGAACGCGACAGAAAGTGAATTGGGGAAAATGCATTTGGACAACTTATATGAGATAGGCAATACCTAAGGAAGAATCCACCTAGACTTCACTTATTACTTCTGATTCATGCGATTTATTCACTTGACTTAATCCGTAGAAATCCCTGATTTATGTTAATATCTCTTTAAAGACTGAAAACAACTGACTCTAGGTTGATTAATTGAAATCTCTTTCTAATTAAAACCCCTATTGTCGCATTAACCCGATCTATGGATTCCCTTATTAGGTTTGACCCTAATCCGGTAGATTTTCGTCGCCCTATTTCTAGGGTTGCAATCAACTCCGCTTAATTGTGTTGATCTACTCTTAGACAGGGACTTTTGCTGCACTGAATAAGCACATTCGACTTGAATCAATAACCTGAATTATCAACCAAGAATAAGAACTCACAATTAAGAATAAGCACAAGTATTTATCTCATAAATCAAATAATAATAAGATTCGTCTTAGGTTTCATCCCCTTAGATATTTAAGGGATTTAGTTCATACTGGTGAAGGAAAACATATTAGAATAGGGAAAACAACAAAACATAAGAAAACCCAAAAAACTTCTAAAGAACTTGATGGGAGATCCTTAGTCTTGATGGAGATCCTTCTCCTAATCTATTTTCGACGGTTGTCTTGGAGTATTTTCTCCTTCTACTCAGCGTCTATTCGACATCCTGTCGACCTCTCCTTTTAGGTTGCCTCATAAGGTGTTTAAATAGGCTTTGAGATGTCTTACTTGGCCCACAAGTATCCCATTCCGAATAGAATTCATCCTGATTTTAGCAGGGGCACGCCGTGTGACACGCCCGTTGTTGATAGTCTAGGCCGTGGTCGATTCTGCTCGCCACACACGGCCGTGTGATCTGCCCGTGGTCAATAGTCTAGGCCGTGATTGATCCTGCTCGTAACACACGGCCGTGTCCAATGATCCAGACCGTGTTGATTTCCTAGGTAGGCCCATTTTGCCCCTTTTTGGCCCATTTCTCGTCCTTTTCGACTTCCTAAGCTCTCCTGAGTATAAAACATGAAATTAAGAGATTAGGAGCATCGAATTCATCAAATTCAATGGAAAATCATCCAAAATTAAACTAAGCATGAGGTCAAAATATGTGTAAATTATGGTTTATCAAGGATGTTGTTTTTCTATTTAAAATAAACATCTACAACTCTACAAGGGTTCTACCTTCTCTTCCTATAAACAGATGACATTGGTAGAGCTATTTACATAACTTTTGAGAAATTGTTATTCTGCCGAAAAATAGAGAGAGTTTATTCTCAAATTTTAAATATATTTTTCCAGAATAACAATTTTAACGGTTTTTATTAAAGAAGAGAGAATTTCCATTTTCTCTCCAAAAAGAAAACCTTTCCTAGCTATGTGTTTTGATTCAATTTATTCGAGCCCACACTCAAAGCAGTTCGTGGTACAAGAATAGTGGAGAAAATCATTTGGTTGAAAGCTGGAAAACATCAAGGATCCTCTTATTTGAAAACACAAGTATGTATTTTGTTAAGGTTTATTACTATAAATATTACAAACCGAGTCGATTTTCAGAATTTTAATTTTTCGCTATGTAAGAAAACCATTTTCAAAATGGATTTTTCTAACATAATGGACCATTACTTAATGGTTCAATGACTCGCATGGCGTGTGCGTATTAAAACAACTAATTTATGAAATCATTTAAAGAGTGGGTTTTAACTGCAAGCATACAATGTTAGTTGTAATATTTATAGTTCCGGTAGAACACGAAGTGTTCCAAGGGGCTAAACCCAAAGGAAACGGTGATTGAGCAATAACTAACATACACAATAGGGTCCAAGCGACTACTAATACAATTTTATAGTACGGCAATTCATAAAAAGTTGAGTTTGCAAGAAAATTAAATATTCTACTCTAAGGATTAAATTGCAAAAAATGTAAAACTAGAGGGACTATCCAACAAATAACTAATGGGGGTTGGTTGACTTCGATGTGGTTCACCAAATCTCAGACTAGGGACATAAATCGCGTAAATTACCAAGTGACTCCATTTAATCTTTTGATCTTAATTTTACCGACTTAGACAAATTATGTCCAATTTATCTTCTGATCTCGCCGATTAACCAGGACTAATGAATGAGTGCGCGACAACATTACCTTTCGGTATCACTTCATTTTGATATTCCCTTAGGGGCGTCACTACCTAAGTTTTTACTTCTATTCAAATTAGTCTAATTTGTTACGATTTAGTCATTTGTCGAAGGGATGTTAGTTTACCCACATCTCCATCAACCAACCTCCTTAATCCAAATACTAATTAGCAACATGAAAGTCAACCAATTGTTTGTATGTATTGAACTATTAATTTCATATTTTTGACTATTTTACAATTTGTTCATTCTTAGTTTTAGGTAACTGATTAGTGTAATTTACCCTTGATTATGAATTGTCGTAATATGGTACTTAACAAGTAGTTATGTAACAACTCGTTTTCCAGTGGTGTCGGAAACAATGGTTTAGGGACCACAAATTCGATGAGAGAGTCAGTAAATATTATTATTTAATATTTACGAGTCAAATATAGTATTATAGTAAATTTTGAATTGATAATTTTAGTTAATTGAATGATTAGTTAAGTTCAAGTGGTTTTTGAAAATGAGGTATCGGGACCTCATTTCTAGAAAATGAGCCCGTAAATATTTTTATTAAATATTTATGGAGTGATTATATAGGTGTATTAAAATTTGGTTAGGTAATTTTGACGTTTAGTTAGTTAATTAAAGAAAAAGGATTAAATTGTAAAAGGTGAAAAAATTATTTATTATTGATTTTAGGGGTGAGCATTCGATCAAATTGAATCAAATCGAATGAAAAAATACGAGTTAATCAAGTTGACGAATCCTATTTTATCATCTTAAATCGATTTGAAATTTTCTCTAATTGAGTCGAGTGAGATGAAATTCGAATCGAACTGAATCGAATATATTAGTTCGAGTTAAATTAAAAAAATGATTTTGGGTCTTTATAATCACTGTCACCCACCGTAATCAAATTTGCCCACTGTAATCAAATTTGTTATTAACTTTTATCCCCTCATAATTTATTTATTAATCTTTTATATACATGTTAGCTTCTTTACCTTCTTAGTTGCTTCAATTATCTTCTGTTTCTTGTCACTATGTATTTTGAAATTAAAAAATATATTGAATGTAAATTTTTTTTTGTAATAAAAGTTATCTAAAGGATAAGATTTGAAATTGATACCAATATAAAATTTTAACACGAATATTTTATGGCATCATTAATAATTTATTTTAACAAAAAGTTTATAAAGATTCAATATGAATAAACAAATCAATAATATAAATACTACAAAATGTAAAATTTAATTTAATAATATAAATAGTAGATAAAAATAAAATTATTATTATTATTTAGTTTTAGGGATTTTTTTTGGATGATTTTAATTTTTGATTTGGCGATAAAGGGTGAGAAGTAAAAGTTTAGTGGGTTGAGTAAAATTTTTGGGGGAAAGTAATGGGGAGTAAAATTTTGAGGGGGGAATATTCAAAAAAAATGGGAGGGGGGAAATGGGTTTGGGGTAAAAGAGGGTGAGATGGGAGAGGAGTAAAAGTTTTGGGGGGAAAGTGGGAGGGCGTAAAAGTTTTGGGGAAAGTAAAGAGGTTTGGGAGTTTGGGGTAAAAATGTAAAATATTATAGTTTGGTATTCAGTTTATCCGAATTATTCGAGTTATTCGAATTTGAAAGTCAAAATCGATTCGAACTCGAAATTAAAAAAAATCGAGTTGACTCAAATAACTCAATTCGTTTAACTCGAAATTCAAATTTTTATTTTATTTTTCTAGTTGAATTGAATTTTACTCACACCTAATTGATTTATTTTAACATAATAGTATAAGTGGAGGATTAATGTTGAAATTAGACCCTAACATTTGAATATGGATGGTTTTGGGTTTGCAAATGTCAATATTACATGGTTTAGGTAAAGGCAAAGTGATAAATATTTAATTAAATTATAAACAAATAAAATAAACAAAGGCTATCATATCTTTCCTTTGTTTTTGCCGAAAATGGGAAGAAAGAAACAGCCATGGGAGTAGCTTAAGTGCTTGGTCATTTGGTGTATTGCATGTAAGCCCGTTTCTTATTCGATTATCGTGAATTTTATGTATTTGTGATCATTGTATTGGTATCTAACTAGTTTAGAGACTAATTTGTGAAACTGTTAAACGTTTAAAAATTTTATTAAAAGCTTGATTGTTAGATGAGATTAAATTTGTGAAGTGATTTTAGTAATTTTTGTGGTTTAGTGATTAAATCGAAAATAAAATAAAATAGACATGGTTTTTCTTGATAAATTCATAATTTTAGGACTATTTTAGAATGGTTAAAAATTAGGTTTAATGGGTTTAAAGTTTAATTATGAGAAATAAGCTTGTTTTGGTCTTAAGAACCAAATTGATTAAAGTGTAAAAGTTTGGGGCAAATGTGTAGAAAATTGCAAATAGGAAGTTATATGTATTAAATTGAATGGTATATGAAATTGAGACTAATAATTGAAATAAATTATATTATAGATAAAAAAAACAAGTAGATAACCGAGGAAAAGGGAAGGTAGCTGAATAGTCATTGAACTTTTGTCGTTACTGTAGTTTAGCCCTGGTAAGTTCGTTCGGTTTATTTTGATATAAATGTAATATAAATAAATTGAATGAGGTATTGAATGTTGAATGCTGAAATGAATGTTTTACTCTTAATTTAATATGAATTGAGGTAATAAATTTCTTGGATCTGTGTTTTACAAAAACAACTCCCGAGCCAGATGAACGTAGGATAAAGTACAATTGGCATGCAAATAGGTTATAGTGCGTGATGTTCGAGATTGGTTTGAGATGAGATGATGTGTAACATCCTGAAAAGGGCCTATGCATTTTTGGTTTAATTGTACGAAATGACATGTCTTATGTGTTATGAATGTGTTTTGAACATTTTTTTGGAAACCTGGAAATGTATGGAAATGTTAAGTTTAAAAGAGGAAAGAGAACATTTTTGGAAACTAAGAAAGGTAAGGAAATGATTTGGAAATGATTCAAAAGAGGAAAGTGAACATTTCTAGAAACTTGGAAATGTAAGGAAATGTTAAGTTTAAAGGAGGCAAACGGAAATTTTTGGAAACTTGGAAATGTAGGGAATGTCAAGTTTTAGAGTTTAAAAAGAGGAAACTAAGGCAAGGTGGCCTTAAGAAAATTAATAGGAGGAATTTGACACACAAACAGGCTTGTCAAAGTGGCTTGAAGGCACCACTTAAAAGCCCAGCAAAGTGACGCCACAAGCTTGTGTATTTGGGCTAGGGTTCGAGTCACTTGGGGAGCAAATAAAGGAGTTTTATTTTGCTACAAGGAGCAGAGAGATGGACGGCTACAAGGCTTTTAAAAGAGGAGTTTTATTCTCTTTAAATTTTGGCTAAATAGGAGATAAATAATAGATTTACTTTAGATTATTTTCAAGAGATAAATAAGGGACTATTCTTTTAATAAAGTGATAATTCAAAGGATTAAGTTATCAAAATAGAAGAGTGGTGGCCAAGTAAGGGATTCTGAGTAGTAATTTCGGCTATAAGAGGGAAAAAATAGGGCTACTCATCAATTTTTCTTCTTCTCTCTCTGCCGAATTTTCCTTGGCCAAGTAGCCTCTCTTTCATCGATTCTTTTCCTCTCCAAAATCCTTCTTTTCTTCTTTTCTTCTTTTCTCTTCTACTGTCAAAGCCGAAACCTTTTATCCCTGTCTAAGTCCCCATAGCCGAACCTTGGTGGGACTTCAAACAAGGGTGTGTCGACTTCTTCAAGTAAGGGTAAGGATCTATTACTATTATTTCTTTCTTCTTTAAACGGAAAGTCAAGGTTCTAATGCCATATACATGTTGGCCGAAACTTTGAAGAAAAGCTTCGGGATTCTGTGACTGTCGACTACAAGGAGGAAAGTTTCGGGATTTCAAATCATAAAGGTAAGACATATATATAATCGGCCAAAGTTCTATCTTAAGTACTTAGATCTATTTGTTTTAACCGAAAACTAACCGATTCAAGGGATCTAGTGATTAGCCGATTTCAAAGGAGAAGAATACAAGTTTCCGGGATTTGGTTAATCATCAAAACGGCAACAAGGTAGGTTTTAAGAATACGAATCCTACTAGGATTTGGTTTTATAGCCGAATAGGCTTTATGCTAACATATTAAGGTTACCAAATGTAGGAATTGAGATCTAAAGCAATAGATCAGTTTTTCGGGATTTCAAGGAATTCGTTAAGCAAATCAGGTGTGTACCCCACACTATCTTTAATACGTTATATGGCAATATTTAATATAAGTATGTATAAGAATGTGAATATGGCTAAGGTACCCTAATGTGGTACAAAGTACTCAGGTACGTTTCCTACTCCTACTAGGATTACGAAATATGTTATATTTTAACATGTGAAAAGTGACATGAATGTGAATTTAAGTATGATATGCATGATATGAATAATATGGGGCATTCGGGTTATATGAGAAAGGGGAAGTGAATGTGGTGACTTCGGTCTCACTATCTGAATGTGGTGACTTCGGTCACATTATCTGAATGTGGTAACTTCGGTTACATTATCTGAACGTGGTGTCTCATGACACAATTATTTAATCTGGTGGATATGCCACGAATTTTATATGGGCGATGAGCACGTCGACTGCAGCGACTGCCTTCGATGGAGTGTAGCGGAATGAGGGTTGACTTAGTAGTCCCCACAGTGTGCAGGTTGGTACGGGGATGTGTAGCGGATGGCATCTAGGTTTGGGTTCGGGTTTGCATCATTATATTGAATTATTATGTGAACATGATATGTATGGTATGCCTAAATCTATTAAATTTTAGTGTTGGTTACACATTGAGTCTGTTTGACTCACCCCGTTGGGGAATATTTTTCAGGTGATGAGCAGTAATGGACCGGGTCGGCAGGGGCTCAAAGGTGGCCATGCACAGCAAGCAAATTATTTAATCTGGACATTTTATTTTATTTAAGTACTCTACAATTTTATTTTGGGTTTTGTTTTATGTAATAAGGCCATAGTGAACTATTTTATTTCTGTCTTATTGTTTATTATGTTACAAATTTTTATTAAGTTAAAGATTAAGCAATTTAATTTTTGAATATACTCTATATGTTTATCACTTAAAATTAAAAGGGTTTTCAATATAATCGAATTCGTTTTCAACTCAAGCCCAACCCAAAACAATATTTTTTTTAAAAATCGCACAAGTTTTTCCTAAGAAGCAAAAGAATTTGAACCGGTTTTTCTTGAGGAACATACCAGATCCGGACCAGGCTTGTGGGCCGGGTATGGTGTGTTTCAATTTGGTATCAGAGCCCAGTTTTAAACTCTCGGCCTGGGGTTTAAGGCCCAAAACATTTTCAAATCGAGCCCAAATTAGTTTTTAAGATAAGCAGGGTATTTTCTGGCATGGCACCTAAGTCTCCGACCCGCAGTCCACCAGGTAAGTACCCCTAACCATCTGTGTGATTATGTGATTATATTATGAAGGGTAGAAATAGGAATGGAACGTAGAGTAGTATGATAAGTATGTGAACCCTAGGACTAGTATACCCCAACAAATACATAAGATTTAATATCTACTTAAACAAACCTATGGCTAAGTCACCAAGTTAGGGTGTGGCAACCCTTGTGCGCATGTCTAGGATTGGATCCGGAAGAGCCTGGTATTTAAGCATTCCTAGTGACTCATCTCCTCTTCGCTGGAATCCTACCTGGTGCGTAGCTTCGGTTCACCCTAACCAAAAGGACTCAGAGAGTGTGGTAACCTCTGTGCGCATGTCTAGGAATGGTTTCGGTGGGAGCTTGGTACTTAAGCAGTCCGCGTGACTCACCTCCTCTCCATTCGAATCCTACTTGGTGCGTAGCTTTGGTTCACCCTGACCAAGAGGACTCGGTCATAGGCTAAACACAATAACTAAAACCCGAAAGGGAACTAGCCGTGTTTTTATGGAAACCCTAGTTTTAAAATGACTAAATTACCCTTTTGATTTATACAAGCTATTCCATAAAATTTTTTCTGAAATATTCCTTGATTTACAAAATTACAAAAATACCCCTAGTGGTAAAATTACAAAAATGTCCTCAGTTTATAAAATGTCCAGCTACCCAACAGTTTTATCAAAATTTTATTACTTTATAAAGGTTCAAAAACCCTAATTTGCAAAATATCAAAAATACCTTGATTTTGGAAAATTACAAAATTGCCCCTAACTTACAAAATTACCAAAATGACCCTGATTTCCAAAATTTTTGCAACATCACTGATTTGGAAAACAAAATTCTCAAAAATAACCCTCAAGTTTTATAAATTTGGAAATACCCCGAAAATATTAAACTTTACAAATTTACCCTGGTTTATTACCAAAATACCCTCGAGCTTCAAAATTACCGAAATACCCCCGGATTTCAAAATTTTCCAAAATACCCCAGGAATTTAAAAAATTCCAAAATACTTTTTGACAAAATCACCAAGGAACTTTTTCTTTGAAAAAAAATTTACGAAAATACCCCCGTAGGGCAAATTACAAAAATACCCCTAGGTAGTGGAAAAACGACAACAATGAAAACTACAACGTTTCTCTGAATGAACGAAAGTTCATATTGCTTGATGGATGTATGAATGAAAAGACTGTGCACGTATGAATACGAAAGAACCACTCCTAAAACTCTTTTCATAAAACTTCTTCGCGGGTAATAAGTGAAACATGGACTAATTCATAAAACTTTTTAATCAGATCGCGATGATAGAAATGAGTTCTAGAGGACGTGGCCGTCATGGACGCGGTAGAGGAAGAATGACTGTGTCGGAACCCGTGAGATCGGGTCAAGGGTCTGATAATGAGGTACCACCGCCACCACCACCCCCAGCTGTTGGTGTTGAGTAGCAGGCTCAAACGGGGGAAGATGCTGTATCGCAGGCTGTGCTGCGAGTTTTGGAAATGGTGGCTGGTGCTGGAGGAAATAAGGGAACTAAGAAATCTGTACCCGAGCGACTCTGAGCCAATGGGGCTGAAATGTTTAGAGGAGTATCTGGTGTGGCACCCAGTACAGCTGAGTACTGGTTGGAGGCAACCGAGCGAATTATGGATGAGCTCGATCTGACCCCTGAGGAGAAGTTAAAAGGAATGGTGGCATTGCTACGCGATGAAGCGTATCAATGGTGGTTAACTATTCGGGATGGTGCCACAGCTGAGGATCTGACCTGGGAGTATGTTAAGGAAGCGTATCAAAAGAAGTATGTTGGAACCAGGTATACTGATGAGCAAAGGAAAGCATTTCTGGGACTGGTTCAAGGGAACAAGTCCGTTGCAGAATATGAAGCTGAATTCCTGAGGTTGAGCCGATATGCTCGAGGAGTAGTGGCAACTGAGCATGAGCGCTGTGTCCGTTTTGAGGACAGACTAAGGGATGATCTGAGATTGTTGATAGCACCGCATCAGGAGCGAGAGTTTTCTGCTTTAGTAGAAAAGGCCAAGGTAGCCGAGAGAATTAAGGATGCTACAAAGCAAACTATGGACCAGAATAGGCCAAAAAGAGGTTTTGGATCGTCTGGGAAGGTTCAAAAGAGGCCTAGAGTTGATGGGTAGCGAAATCAGCAAGCTGGTACAGGATGGCAGTATCGTCCTTGTGATCATTGTGGAAAGAAGCACTTAGGGGAGTGCTGGAAAAAGACGGGAGGATGTTTTAGGTGTGGGTCCAAGGACCATATGCTCAAGGATTGTACTAAGAAACCAGATGAAAGTCGACCAGCAGCTCGAATGTTAGTCAAACTGGTAGAGGTGGACAGCAGCCTCAACGAGGTCGTGGTTCGAATAACAGAGGTAATGGTGCTGGCAGAGGACGTGGAACACAGGGCAGAGGTGCTGCTAATGCTGAGGCAAGGCAGCCGGGTTTGGTTTATACGGTTCGTCGGAGGGAGGATGGAGACGCGCCGGATGTTATAACCGGTACATTCTTTATTTATGGCAAGCCCTATTTTGCTCTGATTGATGTGGGCTCGACCCATTCTTATGTTGCATGTAGTGTAGTGGAAACATTAGGCCTAGACTCTGAACTTTTTGATAGGCAGATGACTGTAGTAAGCCCATTAGGCCAAACTGTAGTGGTGGATAAGATCTTTCGGAATGTACCCCTAGATATTCAGGGAGTGAACTTTCGGGCTAACTTAATGGAACTACCCTTTGGGGAGTTTGAACTCATACTTGGAATGGACTGGCTAGTAGAGCACCGAGCCGTGTTGGATTGTGCGGCTAAACATATGGAACTAAGGACCCCTGAGGATGAAGTAGTAGTAGTGATCGGAGAAAGAAGAAACTACCTGTCTAACGTAGTTTCGACGTTGAAGGCAGAGAAAATGGTTAGGAAAGGGTGCAAGGCGTTCTTAGCCTTCGTAAGTACGTTGGGTGGAAAGGAAGAAGGTGTCAGTGGAGTTAGAACTGTAAGGGATTTTGAAGATGTGTTTCCGGAGGAATTACCAGGAATACCCCCAGATAGGGAGGTGGAGTTTGGAATAGACTTGCTACCGGGAACAGCTCCTGTGTCAATTGCCCCGTATCGAATGGCACCAAAGGAGTTGGTTGAGCTCAAGGCTCAAATCCAAGAATTGTTGGATCGTGGGTTCATTCGACCCAGTGTGTCTCCATGGGGAGCACCGGTCCTGTTTGTAAAGAAGAAGGATGGAACTATGCGTATGTGTATAGATTACCGTCAGTTGAATAAGCTGACCATTAAGAACAAGTATCCTTTGCCAAGGATCGATGACTTGTTCGATCAGCTGAAAGGGGCCACAGTATTCTCGAAGATAGACTTAAGGTTAGGATATCATCAGTTGAAGGTGAAGGAGGGAGATATCCATAAGACCGCTTTTAGGACAAGATACGGCCATTTTGAATTTGTAGTAATGCCGTTTGGGTTGACGAACGCTCCAGCCGCGTTCATGGATATGATGAACCTAGTTTTCCAACCCTACTTGGATAGGTTTGTCGTTGTGTTCATCGACGATATTTTGGTGTACTCCAAGTCTGAAGAGGAGCATGATGAGTATCTCCGAGTGGTGCTACAAGTGTTAAGGGAGAAGAAGCTCTATGCCAAATTCAGCAAGTGTGAATTTTGGCTTAAAGAGGTGGCGTTCTTAGGACATGTGGTATCCGCAGAGGGAATAAGAGTGGATCCTAGGAAGATTGAAGCAGTGTTGGATTGGAAACCAACTAGGTCCGTGGCTGAGATCCGAAGTTTCTTAGGTTTGGCAGGCTATTACAGAAGGTTCGTGGAAGGGTTCTCGTCAATAGCCGCGCCTTTGACAAAGTTGCTAAGAAAGGAAGTACCCTTTGAATGGACTGATAAGCAACAGGAGAGTTTTGAAAAGCTTAAGAAAGTGTTGACGGAATGTAACATCCTGAAAAGGGCCTATGCATTTTCGGTTTAATTGTAAGAAATGACATGTCTTATGTGTTATGACTATGTTTTGAACATTTTTGGAAACCTGGAAATGTATGGAAATGTTAAGTTTAAAAGAGGAAAGTGAACCTTTTTGGAAACTAAGAAAGGTAAGGAAATGATTTGGAAATGATTCAAAAGAGGAAAGTGAACATTTCTGGAAACTTGGAAATGTAAGGAAATGTTAAGTTTAAAGGAGGCAAACGAAAATTTTTGGAAACTTAGAAATGTAGAGAAATGTCAAGTTTTAAGGTTTAAAAAGAGGAATTAAGGCAAGGTGGCCTTAAGAAAATTAGTAGGAGGAATTTGACACACAAGGCTTGGAAAAGTGGCCTGAAGATGTCACTTAGGGCCTCTAGAAATGGCGCCACATGCAAGGGTGTTGGGCCTGAGTTCGAGTCACATGGGAAGCAAATAAAAGAAGTTTTATTTTTGCTTCCAGAAGCAGAGAGGTGGACGACATTAAGGCTCTTAAAAGAGGAGTTTTATTCTCTTTAAATTTCGGCTAAATAGGGGATAAATAAGGGATTTATTTATCATTATTTTCAAGTAATAGTTGGATCAAATTCTTTTTATAAGTGAATTCAAGGGATAAAGCTATCAAAATAGAAGAGTGGTGGCCAAGTAAGGAACTCTAGCCTATTAATTTCGGCTATAAAGGGAGAGTAAGGCTATTCTTCATTCATACTTTTCTCTTCAAGAAAACCTCTGCCAAAATTCTCTAAAGTTTCTCCTCTTCTCTTGATAATTCAAGGGATAAAGCTATCAAAATAGAAGAGTGGTGGCCAAGTAAGGAACTCTAGCCTATTAATTTCGGCTATAAAAGGGAGAGTAAGGCTATTCTTCATTCATACTTTTCTCTTCAAGAAAACCTCTGCCAAAATTCTCTAAAGTTTCTCCTCTTCTCTCTGCCGAATTCTCTCTGCCATTATTCTCTTTTTCCTCTTTTCTTTCTAATGCCTCCAAAAGCCGAAAGCTTGCTAAGATCAAGGCCATAGCCGAATAGTTTGAGACTTCAAGCAAAGGAACTGTCGATATCTAAAGTAAGGGTAAGATCTCATTCGGTTTCATCCTTTTTCTTTTAAGATTTGCCGAAATCTAGGACTAACCCCATTAATATCTTGTTGCCGAAACCTTGAAGAGATCTTTCGGGATTTACTAAGTGTCGACTACAAGGAAGGAGAAGTTCTTTTCCCGAAGGTACACCATAAGCCGCGTGTTTCCTAGTTATTCGGTGAGTTTCGGGATTTAAAATCCACAAGGTAGGTGTCTATAACATTCGGCCAAGGCCTATTTTGGATATCTAGATCTATTTCTTACTTTGTTTAAAAGCCGAAACTAACCTATGATGTGACTTAATGTTTGGCCGAATGCAAGAAGGTGTACAACAAAGTTTTCGGGATTTGACTATAGTCAATTCGACAACAAGGTAGGTTTTAAGAATACAAATCCTACTAGGATTTGGTTTTATAGGCTTTATGCTAACATACTAAGGTTACCAAATGTAGGAATTGAGATCTAAAGCAATAGATCGGTTTTTTTGGGATTTCAAGGAATTCGTTAAGCAAATCAGGTGTGTACCCCACACTATCTTTAATACGTTTTATGGCAATATTTAATATAAGTATGTATAAGAATGTGAATATGGCTAAGGTACCCTAATGTGGTACAAAGTACTCAGGTACGTTTCCTACTCCTACTAGGATTACGAAATATGTTACATTTTAACATGTGAAAAGTGACATGAATGTGAATTTAAGTATGATATGCATGACATGAATAAAATGGGGCATTCGGGTTATATGAGAAAGGGGAAGTGAACGTGGTGACTTCGGTCTCACTATCTGAATGTGGTGGCTTCGGTCACATTATCTGAATGTGGTAACTTCGGTTACATTATCTGAATGTGGTAACTTCGGTTACATTATCTGAATGTGATGTCTCATGACACAGTTATCTGGTGGCTATGCCACGAATTATATATGGGCGATGAGCACGTCGACTGCAGCGACTGCCTTCGATGGAGTGTAGCGGATGGAGGGTTGACTTAGTAGTCCCCACGGTGTGCAGGTTGGTACGGGGATGTGTAGCGGATGGCATCTAGGTATGGGTTCGGGATTGCATCATTATCTTGAAATATTATGTGAACATGATTTGTATGGTATGCCTAAATCTATTAAATTTTAGTGTTGGTTACACATTGAGTCTTTTGACTCACCTCGTTGTGGGACTATTTTTAGGTGACGAACAGTAATGGACCGGGCTCGACAGAAGCTTAGGGATGGCCATGCACAGCAAGAAATTTATGATTTGGACGTTTTCTTAAGTATTTTACGTTTATTTTGGGAATTATTTGATGTAAGAAGGCCATAAGGCCAAAGTTGAATTTCCTTATTTCTTTTTTTACTTTTATTTATTATGATTACAAATCTATATGTTTTCACTTTTAAAAGGGTTTTCAACATAAAATCGAATTCGTTTTCAACTCAAGCCCAACCCAAAATACTATTTTTTAAATCGCACAAGTTTTTCCAAAGGAACTAAAGAATTTGAAACGGTTTACACCGGAGGAACATACCAGATCCGGTCAAGGCTCGTGGGCCGGGTTGGGGTGTTTCAATTTGGTATCAGAGCCCAGTTTTAAACTCTCGGCCTGTGGTTAAGGCCCAAAAAGTTTTCAAATCGAGCCCAAATGAGTTTTTATGAAAATATTTTTGAAAATCAGCAGGTTTTTCTGGCATGGCACCTAAGTCTCCACCCGCAGTCCACCAGGTAAGTACCTCTAACCTTTGTGTGAATTATAGTATGAATTGTAGAAGGGTAGAACTGGAATGGCACGTAGAGTAGTATGATAAGTATTTGGAACCCTAGGACTAGTGTACCCCAACAAGTTACATAAAACTTTAATTTCTAATTAAACAACCCTGTGGTTAAGTCGCCGAGTTAGGTGTGGCAACCATTGTGCGCATGTCTAGGAATGGATCCGGAAGAGCCTGGTATTAAGCAGTCCTTGTGACTCACCTCCTCCTCTTCGTAGGAATCCTACCTGGTGCGTTAGCTTCGGTTCACCCCTAACCAAGAGGACTTATTCATGGGCTAAACCTTTAACTAAAACCCGAAAGGGACCAGCCGCATTTTTTTTATGGAAACCCTAGTTTTCAAACTTTTAAAAAAATTACCCTTTTGAATTGCAAACACAATTTATAAAATTCTCTCAATATTCTTGATTTGTAAAATTACTAAAATACCCCAGTTGTAAAATTACAAAACTGCCCTTGGGATTTGAAAATTACAATATTACCCTGATTTCAATAAAACTCTCTTATTTTGTAAAAAGTATCCCAAACCTCTATTTTGCAAAAGTCCAAAATGCTCCGATTTGGAAAAAAAATTATGTGAAATTGCCCCTAACACTTACAAAATTACCAAAATGACCCTGAATTCCAAAATTTTTGCAACCTCACCGTTTTGGAAAATAAAATTCTCAAAAAGAACCCTCAAGTTTGCAAATGTTGAAATACCCTTGATTTAGTAAGATTTACAAATTTACCCTGGTTTATACCAAAATACCCCTGAGCTCCAAAATTACCGAAATAAACCCCCGGATTTCAAAACTTTCCAAAGTGCCCCGGGAATTTAAAAATTCCAAAATACTTTTTGACAAAATCACCAAGAAACTTTTTCTTTTGAAAAATTACGAAAATACCCCTGTAGGACAAATTACGAAAAATAACCCCTGGGTAGTGGAAAAACACAACAATGAAAACTACAACATTCTCTGAATGAACGAAAGTTCATAATTGATTGATGAATGTATGAATGTAAAGACTGTGTGCATGTATGAATACGAAAGAACCACTCCTAAAATTCTTTTCATAAAACTTCTTCGCGGGTAATCAGTGGAATAAAGGCTAATTCATAAAATTTCTTACTTAGATTAAAGCACGATCGTAGAAATGAGCTCTAGGGGACGTGGTTCTGGAATACCTTAATTGCCTTGTTCGTTGTAAAGTCAGTTCATTCTTATGTGGCTAGTAAGGTGTATGGAACCTTGATTGTAAACTAAGAGAATGTGCCTAGAAAGTATGATAGTTTCTTAAGATCAGAGTGCGCAGCAGTAGCGTAGTGGTGGAGCTAGGAAGTACGACTGTTCGTTAGTAAGTAATTTCGAGGACGAAATTATTTTAAGGGGGTAGAACTGTAACATCCTGAAAAGGGCCTATGCTTTTCGGTTTAATTGTAAGAAATGACATGTCTTATGTGTTATGACTATGTTTGAACATTTTGGAAACCTGGAAATGTATGGAAATGTTAAGTTAAAAGAGGAAAGTGAACCTTTTGGAAACTAAGAAAGGTAAGGAAATGATTTGGAAATGATTCAAAAGAGGAAAGTGAACATTTCTGGAAACTTGGAAATGTAAGGAAATGTTAAGTTTAAAGGAGGCAAACGAAAATTTTGGAAACTTGGAAATGTAGAGAAATGTCAAGTTTTAAGGTTTAAAAAGAGGAAATTAAGGCAAGGTGGCCTTAAGAAAATTAGTAGGAGGAATTTGACACACAAACAGGATTGGAAAAGTGGCCTGAAGATGTCACTTAGGGCCTCTAGAAATGGCGCCACATGCAAGGGTGTTGGGCCTGAGTTCGAGTCACATGGGAAGCAAATAAAAGAAGTTTTATTTTTTGCTTCCAGAAGCAGAGAGGTGGACGGCATTAAGGCTCTTAAAAGAGGAGTTTATTCTCTTTAAATTTCGGCTAAATAGGGGATAAATAAGGATTTATTTATCATTATTTTCAAGAGTTAATAGTTGGATTAAATTTTTTTATAAAGTGATAATTCAAGGGATAAAGCTATCAAAATAGAAGAGTGGTGGCCAAGTAAGGGACTCTAGCCTATTATTTCGACTATAAAAGGGAGAGTAAGGCTATTCTTCATTCATACTTTCTTCAAGAAACCTCTGCCGAAATTCTCTAAAGTTTCTCCTCTTCTCTCTGCCGAATTCTCTCTGCCATTATTCTCTTTTTCCTCTTTTCTTTCTAATGCCTCCAAAAGCCGAAAGCTTGCTAAGATCAAGGCCATAGCCGAATAGTTTGAGACTTCAAGCAAAGGAACTGTCGATATCTAAAGTAAGGGTAAGATCATTCGGTTTCATCCTTTTTCTTTTAAGATTTGCCGAAATCTAGGACTAACCCCATTAATCTTGTTGCCGAAACCTTGAAGAGATCTTTCAGGATTTACTAAGTGTCGACTACAAGGAAGGAGAAGTTCTTTTCCCGAAGGTACACCATAAGCCACGTGTTTCCTAGTTATTCGGTGAGTTTCGGGATTTAAAATCCACAAGGTAGGTGTCTATAACATTCGGCCAAGGCCTATTTTGGATATCTAGATCTATTTCTTACTTTGTTTAAAAGCCGAAACTAACTTATGATGTGACTTAATGTTTGGCCGAATGCAAAAAGGTGTACAACAAAGTTTTCGGGATTTGACTATAGTCAATTCGACAACAAGATAGGTTTTAAGAATACAAATCCTACTAGGATTTGGTTTTATAAGCTTTATGCTAACATACTAAGGTTACCAAATGTAGGAATTGAGATCTAAAGCAATAGATCGGTTTTTTCGGGATTTCAAGGAATTCGTTAAGCAAATCAGGTGTGTACCCCACACTATCTTTAATATGTTTTATGGCAATATTTAATATAAGTATGTATAAGAATGTGAATATGGCTAAGGTACCCTAATGTGGTACAAAGTACTCAGGTACGTTTCCTACTCCTACTAGGATTACGAAATATGTTATATTTTAACATGTGAAAAGTGACATGAATGTGAATTTAAGTATGATATGCATGACATGAATAAAATGGGGCATTCGGGTTATATGAGAAAGGGGAAGTGAACGTGGTGACTTCGGTCTCACTATCTGAATGTGGTGGCTTCGGTCACATTATCTGAATGTGGTAACTTCGGTTACATTATCTGAATGTGGTAACTTCGGTTACATTATCTGAATGTGGTGTCTCATGACACTTTTATCTGGTGGCTATGCCACGAATTATATATGGGCGATGAGCACGTCGACTGCAGCGACTGCCTTCGATGGAGTGTAGCGGATGGAGGGTTGACTTAGTAGTCCCCACGGTGTGCAGGTTGGTACGGGGATGTGTAGCGGATGGCATCTAGGTATGGGTTCGGGATTGCATCATTATCTTGAAATATTATGTGAACATGATATGTATGGTATGCCTAAATCTATTAAATTTTAGTGTTGGTTACACATTGAGTCTGTTTGACTCACCCCGTTGTGGGACTATTTTCAGGTGACGAACAGTAATGGACCGGGCTCGGCAGAAGCTTAGGGATGGCCATGCACAGCAAGAAATTTATGATTTGGACGTTTTCTTAAGTATTTTACGTTTATTTTGGGAATTATTTGATGTAATAAGGCCATAAGGCCAAAGTTGAATTTCCTTATTTCTTTTTTTACTTTTATTTATTATGATTACAAATTTTTATTAAGTTAAAGATTAAGTAATTTATTTTTGAATATACTCTATTGTTTTATTACTTAAAATTAAAAAGGGTTTTCAATACAAAATCGAATTCGTTTTCAACTCAAGCCCAACCCAAAATAATATTTTTTTTTAAAATCGCACAAGTTTTTCCAAAGGAACTAAAGAATTTGAAACGGTTTACACCGAGGAACATACCAGATCCGGTCAAGGCTCGTGGGCCGGGTTTGGGGTGTTTCACGGAAGCTCCAGTGTTAATTCAGCCGGAGGCAGGGAAGGATTTTGTGGTATACTGTGACGCTTCGCATACGGGATTAGGTTGTGTGCTAATGCAAGAAGGAAAAGTAGTCGCTTATGCGTCTCGACAGTTAGGGCCGCATGAGGTTAACTACCCAACTCATGACTTGGAATTGGCAGCAGTGGTTTTCGCTCTTAAGGTTTGGAGGCACTACCTTTATGGGGAAAGGTCGATAATCTACACAGACCACAAGAGCCTTAAGTATCTGTTGACTCAGAAGGAGTTGAACTTGAGGCAGCGAAGGTGGGTGGAGTTATTGAAGGATTATGATTGCTCGATAGAGTACCACCCAGGCAAGGCGAATGTGGTAGCTGATGCCCTAAGTCGGAAGGTTGTGTCGAATCTAAGGGCTATGTTTGCTCACTTAAGTTTGTATGATGATGGAAGCCTGTTGGCAGAGTTGCAAGTCAAACCCACATGGCTGAATGAGGTGAAAAGGGGACAGTTGGTTGATAAGGACCTAAGTGCTAAGTTACAGCAAGTACAGAACGAAAAGTTAGAGGATTATGGCATCATTGACGAAGGAATATTGTGCTACAAAAGAAAGGTCTGTATGCCGAAGGACGTGGAGTTAAGACAAAGGATTCTTCGGGAGGCGCATAGTAGCCCTTATGCTATGCATCCCGGAGGTATTAAGCTGTACAGAGATCTAAGGGAACAATTTTGGTGGCTTAATCTTAAACGGGAAGTTACTGAATTCGTGGGAAAATGTCTGACGTGTCAGCAAGTTAAGGCTGAACACCAAGTCCCATCGGGATTGCTTCAGCCAATCGAGATTCCGCAGTGGAAGTGGGAAAGAATTACCATGGACTTCGTTAGTGGGCTTCCCCTTACGCCTACTAAGAAGGACTCGGTATGGGTAATAGTGGACCGTTTGACTAAGTCCGCACACTTCATCCTGGTAAGAGTTGATTATTCTCTTCAGAAATTGGCCAAATTATACGTAGCGGAAATTGTAAGGTTACATGGAGTACCGGTGTCAATTATTTCGGATAGAGACCCAAGGTTCACGTCTCGGTTTTGGAGGGCACTTCATCAAGCTTTAGGCACTAAGTTGGACTTCACTACGGCTTTTCATCCACAATCAGACGGGCAGTCTGAACGGGTTATACAAGTGTTGGAGGATATGTTGAGAGGCTGTGTGATGGATTTCCGAGGAAGTTGGGAAGACTATTTGCCTTTAGCAGAGTTCGCCTACAACAACAGCTATCAAGCTAGCATTCGGATGGCACCATATGAAGCATTGTATGGTCGGAAGTGTCGAACTCCCACTTGTTGGACTGAGTTAGGAGAACGTCGGGTTTTGGGTCCAGAGTTAGTGGCAAAAACTGAAGAAAAGGTTGAGATAGTCAGGGCACGGTTAAAGGAAGCCTCTGATAGGCAGAAGTCGTACGCCGACCTTAAGCGGAAGGAGATAGAGTTTGAAGTGGGAGACCAAGTGTTTCTGAAAGTCTCGCCTTGGAAGAAGGTGATGAGGTTTGGTCGCAAAGGGAAGTTAAGCCCAAGGTTTATAGGGCCCTATCGAGTACTGAAGTGAGTTGGACCAGTGGCATACCAGTTAGAGTTGCCACCAGAGTTGCAGCAGATGCACGACGTATTTCATGTATCCATGTTACGTCGTTATCGATCGGATCCATCTCATGTGGTACCAATTGAAGAAGTGGAGCTAAGGCCAGACCTATCCTACGAGGAGGAGCCAATTCAGATATTGGAACGTGATGTGAAAGTGTTACGGAGGAAGTCTGTTCCTCTAGTCAAAGTGTTATGGCGCAATCATGGATCAGAGGAAGCTTCGTGGGAACCAGAAGAGACAATGCGACAGCAATACCCTCAGTTATTTTAGCTAGGAAATTTCGAGGACGAAATTATTTTAAGGGGGGTAGAACTGTAACATCCTGAAAAGGGCCTATGCATTTTTGGTTTAATTGTACGAAATGACATGTCTTATGTGTTATGAATGTGTTTTGAACATTTTTTTGGAAACCTGGAAATGTATGGAAATGTTAAGTTTAAAAGAGGAAAGAGAAAATTTTTGGAAACTAAGAAAGGTAAGGAAATGATTTGGAAATGATTCAAAAAAGGAAAGTGAACATTTCTGGAAACTTGGAAATGTAAGGAAATGTTAAGTTTAAAGGAGGCAAACGGAAATTTTTGGAAACTTGGAAATGTAGGGAAATGTCAAGTTTTAGAGTTTAAAAAGAGGAAATTAAGGCAAGGTGGCCTTAAGAAAATTAATAGGAGGAATTTGACACACAAACAGGCTTGTCAAAGTGGCTTGAAGGCACCACTTAAAAGCCCAGCAAAGTGACGCCACAAGCTTGTGTATTTGGGCCAGGGTTCGAATCACTTGGGGAGCAAATAAAGGAGTTTTATTTTGCTACAATGAGCAGAGAGATGGACGGCTACAAGGCTTTTAAAAGAGGAGTTTTATTCTCTTTAAATTTCGGCTAAATAGGAGATAAATAATAGATTTACTTTAGATTATTTTCAAGAGATAAATAAGGGATTATTCTTTTAATAAAGTGATAATTCAAAGGATTAAGTTATCAAAATAGAAGAGTGGTGGCCAAGTAAGGGATTCTGAGTAGTAATTTCGGCTATAAGAGGGAAAAAATAGGGCTACTCATCAATTTTTCTTCCTTCTCTCTCTCTGCCGAATTTTCCTTGGCCAAGTATCCTCTCTTTCATCGATTCTTTTCCTCTCCAAAATCCTTATTTTCTTATTTTCTTCTTTTCTCTTCTACTGTCAAAGTCGAAACCTTTTATCCCTGTCTAAGTCTCCATAGCCGAACCTTGGTGGGACTTCAAACAAGGGTGTGTCGACTTCTTCAAGTAAGGGTAAGGATCTATTACTATTATTTCTTTCTTCTTTAAACTGAAAGTCAAGGTTCTAATGCCATATACATGTTGGCCAAAACTTTGAAGGAAAGCTTCGGGATTCTGTGACTGTCGACTACAAGGAGGAAAGTTTCGGGATTTCAAATCATAAAGGTAAGATATATATATAATCGGCCAAAGTTCTATCTTAAGTACTTGGATCTATTTGTTTTAACCGGAAACTAACCGATTTAAGGGATCTAGTGATTAGCCAATTTCAAAGGAGAAGAATACAAGTTTCCGGGATTTGGTTAATCATCAAAACGGCAACAAGGTAGGTTTTAAGAATACGAATCCTACTAGGATTTGGTTTTATAGCCGAATAGGCTTTATGCTAACATATTAAGGTTACCATATGTAGGAATTGAGATCTAAAGCAATAGATCAGTTTTTCGAGATTTCAAGGAATTCGTTAAGCAAATCAGGTGTGTACTCCACACTATCTTTAATACGTTATATGGCAATATTTAATATAAGTATGTATAAGAATGTGAATATGGCTAAGGTACCCTAATGTGGTACAAAGTACTCAGGTACGTTTCCTACTCCTACTAGGATTACGAAACATGTTATATTTTAACATGTGAAAAGTGACATGAATGTGAATTTAAGTATGATATGCATGATATAAATAATATGGGGCATTCGGGTTATATGAGAAAGGGGAAGTGAATGTGGTGACTTCGGTCTCACTATCTGAATGTGGTGACTTCGGTCACATTATCTGAATGTGGTAACTTCGGTTACATTATCTGAACGTGGTGTCTCATGACACAATTATTTAATCTGGTGGCTATGCCACGAATTTTATGTGGGCGATGAGCACGTCGACTGCAGCGACTGCCTTCGATGGAGTGTAGCGGAAGGAGGGTTGACTTAGTAGTCCCCACGGTGTGCAGGTTGGTACGGGGATGTGTAGCGGATGGCATCTAGGTTTGGGTTCGGGTTTGCATCATTATCTTGAATTATTATGTGAACATGATATGTATGGTATGCCTAAATCTATTAAATTTTAGTGTTGGTTACACATTGAGTCTGTTTGACTCACCCCGTTGGGGAATATTTTTCAGGTGATGAGCAGTAATGGACCGGGTCGGCAGGGGCTCAAAGGTGGCCATGCACAGCAAGCAAATTATTTAATCTGGACATTTTATTTTATTTAAGTACTCTACAATTTTATTTTGGGTTTTGTTTTATGTAATAAGGCCATAGTGAACTATTTTATTTCTGTCTTATTGTTTAATTATGTTTACAAATTTTTATTAAGTTAAAGATTAAGCAATTTAATTTTTGAATATACTCTATATGTTTTATCACTTAAAATTAAAAAGGGTTTTCAATATAAAATCGAATTCGTTTTCAACTCAAGCCCAACCCAAAACAATATTTTTTTAAAAAATCGCACAAGTTTTTCCTAAGAAGCAAAAGAATTTGAACCTGTTTTTCTTGAGGAACATACCAGATCCGGACCAGGCTCGTGGGCCGGGTATGGGGTGTTTCATGATGATTCCTGTTTATTTCCCATTCACTGAATATACCGAAGTCTAGCATTTTTTTGTAGATTATCGTATTATATTTACAGTGTTTCTGGCGTGTTACCGGGGGCGAATGTAAAGCTTTTGGTCTTGGCACTTGGTGCCGAGGTGTGTTATCGATTGGATTGGCTCGTTGGAGCGTTTAACATGTTACAGATGGATAACTGTGTACTCATATCAGTATATTGTTCATCGAGCAATGTTTCTTGTGTTAAATGTCTGTTTATTGAATTGTTGAATGATTATTCGTGAATCTCCTGATAGTATTGTGGCTTGATAGTGAATAATCTTGTACTAGTTTATGTAGAAACTCACCTGTTGTGGATTGTGGTTGACAGGAGATCCTAACTTTTAATATTGTTATTAAAATTGTTATATTTAATTCGGTAAGCTTTATTGGTTTAACCGTTGAACTTACTAAGCTCTAGTGAAGCTTAGTCATGTTCTTTTGTATTCCTTGTAGATAACATTTTGTGGAATCGAGCGATCAGATCAACTTGAAGATCACACTATCTAGATATATTTTGGTAGATTTTGTATATGTTTATATACTTATTACAAATGTTATGTTTTAAGCTTGGTATAAGCTTACTTGTGTATGTGCCTTTAACCTTGGTGTGAATATGTTCATATAAAGTTGTTTTGGTCATGTGATATAAACCTTATTTAAGTGTTTGAATCATGGTATGAATGAATGTGAATGATTAAAAAGAAATGATAAGTTTGGTATGAGTTTTATATATGAACTTATAAATTTTAATGTAAACTAGTTGATGTGTCAAGTGAATTGAGGTTGATAATTGAATTACGGTGTCAATGAGAACACATTGGTTAGGCACTTAGGTTGATTATTTTACTATGTTTTAGGCTTGTTTAAATGTGTTTTTAAAGTATGGAAATGGTTGATTTTGATTTGGTGTAACGCCCTGATTAATTTATTTTTGGTTTGATAAAATTTGACATAAATATGTATTTGCTCCAGCAGTTAAGTATTCTAGGTGTGTGTAAGAGGTTTTGGGTTCAAGTCCCACTTCTGCCAAATTTTGTTATTTTTGGAATTAAGCCTTATCCTTGTTCAGTGGGATTATATTAAATTGTCTGTTAAGTTATATCAGAATGAGCCTACTGGTTCGAGTGGTAAGGGAGTGGGTGTTTTGGAGGTCTTCTATTTGAATCTTTGCGTGAGCAAGGGAGTTAATTTTTACTCCAATTGTCTGAGAGTGTTTGGATAGAGATGAAATTCTGTAGTGGTTGAGATTGAAGGGTTAGTGGGAGAGCTTTGAGGGATTTGGGAGTTAATTTGATATTATCTTTATTTTATTCTTTTTCAAAATTTTCACTCTCTCTTAAAACTTTCTGACGTCAATTCTTCTCTGTTCTTTACCATCTTCTCTTCTTCTTCTTTCTTTGACGATTCTATTCTGTTCTCTGCTATCGTAATCTTATGTTTCGATAATACAGTGTTCTTCGACTGTCTTCGGTAAGTGAGATTTTGTTAACTGCAAGTTTTGGTTCTATTAACGGTTTGGGATTACTCGATTCATGGGGTTTTCATTAATGGAGTAATCTAAGAGGATAGTAATTCGTGAGAGCGCTTTTGTGCAGGAATTAACGGAGCACCTTTGGTTAGTGCTCCAGCTGTTTAATATGCTTTAACAGTGGTTGTCGTCGACGGTAAGTTCTTGCATTATTTCGGAATGATGAGTTGATTCGTAAATTAATTGCTAAGTGGTAAATGGATTATTGTTACTTAGGTTTCAGAGGGTTCGGGGTTGCTGTAGCGTCTTAAACGAACCAGGTGTGTACCTGAAACGTGAAAAATTGAGTTTCGAAAAAAGCCAAAAACGGCCACTGTCGACGACATACGAGCATGTGGCTGGTCGTATGCGAGACACGACTGTGTGTTCAACAAAGGCATGGTCGTGCGCGGCACACGGCCGTGTGGTGGCATGAGTGTAGCCGTGTGGGCCATACGGGTTAGGCCGTGCTAGGCGTGTGGGCCACACGTGTATGTCACACGGGCGTGTGGATTTTGAGCCATACCGTGTGGGCCACATGGGTAAAGGCCAATCTGGGCGTGTGGGCCCACACGGGCAAACCACATGGGCATGTGGGCCTATAATTCTGAAAATTTCCCTAGGGTTGCTCAGATCGCTCCGATCGACTGTGGGCCTACTTTAAGGTCGGTAAGGGCTAATTAAACCATGATTTGCATGCTATGATATTCTGATAGACTGATTTGAGTTGGATACTAAATGTATGCCTGACTATATTGATGTATGCATATCCATTATTTGTATAAAGCATGTTGAGCATGTTTAATTTGTTATAACTGTATCTGAATATCTGTATCTGTTATTGGGTGGGATTTGTATATGAGAGGAAGTATTCTTTTCGACGATAATTGCATTTATTCTGGCAGCTTGGCTGCATATTATCTTATATGTGTCTTAATGGCACAATGTGGTGTGTAAGGATGGGTGGATGTTTTTAACCCCACATGGTGTGATGGGATGGTCGGAGTTGGTGTGTAGAGGATGGGGGTAGGATTCTGCATATCTGAACTGAATCTGTTATTTGAATCTGATCTGACTGTGCATATAATTCTGTATGTTTGCATGCTTAATTATGCTGGGTTACACACTGAGTTTTCGTAAACTCACATCTGTTGTCTGTTCTGTGCGGATCCACAGACTTAGGTGGATCGGTGCAGTAGAGACTCAATGGTGACCACTCGACTGTAAATGGTTTAAAATTTGCAATTTATGGTTTCATTTATGTTTTTGGTAATCATTTTGAGAGTTTGTAATTTTTGGGACTTTCTGGACTTTTGTTTTGGGTTTTAAGTTGTTGATTCTAGTTTGCTGATTTTCTGCATGCTTGGTAAATTATTTTATGAAATTAACGGTTTTCACGCAAAAAGAGGTTCTCTTAAAAACAATAAATCGGGTTTCTAAAATATGAATAAATTATTAAAATTTCGCTTTAAAAAGTGTTTTGACAAATTAATTAATTAAATAACGTCATCAGTTTATTCGTGAAAGAACTTGTGGTATTAAAATTGAATGGTTTATCAAGTAAACGTTGTTTTCAAAACCCATTCCTTGTGACATCACTAGATTCAGCCATAACGCCTAGGTCGGGTTTGGGGCGTTACATTTGGCTTGGAACTTAAGTGTTGGATGAAAGTTTGCCTTGTTTTGGAAGTTTTTTAAGGTGCACACGGCCTAGGCTATTCCACACAGCCATGTGTCTTATTAATTTTTAGGTGCAAGATTTTTCATACAGTCACTTTTAGTTACACGGTCTGGCCACACGGCCATGTGTGAAGCCACACAGCTAGATGACCCCTATTTTCAAAAATTTTAAATTTTTACATTTTATTTTCTGTTTTGATTCAAATGAGTCCCGGATTGTTCCCAAACTGTTTTTAGAGCCCCCGTAAGATCGATTTAATGCCTGTAGGTTTATTTTTACCCTGATTTTTATAAGCTATTGAATGTTATCATTTGTTTTATATTTTTTTCTGTTTGATGATAAATGTCATGATCTGTACTGTAACTCTCTGTAACCCCAGTCCGGCAACAAAGACTGGTTAGGGGTGTTACAAGTTAGCTAAACTTCATATTTACAGGTTTGTCACTTACGAATCACTTTGTCCCCGAACTCTCTTGGGTTCTATCCTTGGAACACTCGGGTGTTCCATTGTAACATTATATATTACAACTCGACCTGTCACACTTGCAATATATAGCTAGATATTTTGAGATAATTGTTTTGATTTATAGCCCCAGTGCACGCACGTTGGGGTGCGGTGAGACATATTAATCATTGAGTAAGTGAAATGTTAAAAGCAAAAGTTAAATGTTAATGGGACCTATTTTATTCAAAAAGGATTCAGAAGTGTTCGAGGCTTAAATTAAATCCCCAAAAAGTCAAATCAACACAAAAAAAGGAATGCAGGGAATGGCCACTACCAAGTGGTGATACTTGAGCATACAGGTAGTAATATCCAGCCACAAGGTATTGATACCTAAGGCTTGGTATCCGACCTTAGGATACTATACTTTAGCTTTTTAGCATTCTATCAAATTGGTATCAATACCCAAGCCAAGGGTACCGGACCTTGGGCACTCGAGTTGGCATTTTTTGCCTTTTGAGGGTTGAGTATCGATACCCTCACCTTGGGAGTAGAAGGCCGATTTTTCCTCACTTTAATCACCTTCAACAATTGCCAGAACATATTTTAGCAACACATTTTATAAAACATGCATATTTCAACTTAAAAGTCGTACATGCTATAATATAAATTGAGAAATCAAAATTCATAAAAAGTTAACCAAATGAAAAAATAAGTAGCAAATATAACCAAATGCCAAAATCATTTGAAAACTTCAAAACTTCTAATATGCTAAAACACAAGGTAATCAAGATACCTAGGTACATGTCGTTTATTACGCAAAACATTAAGAGTCATTACAAATTAAGAACAAGGCTGAAATTTGAGACTTCTGGATGTTGCAAACATGCGAATCAACTTCCAATAAGACTTCTAGCCTGCGGATAGTAACAAACAAAACCATATGTTGAGTAAAGAAATTCAATGGTGCTAACAAAATTGAGATTTCAAAATATAAGAATCTTAAGTAGTTTAACACACTAAGTTAATCAAAATTTTGCAAATCAAGCAATTTACGAGTCTTGATGAGTTTGTTATCAAGCAATTTACGAGTCTTTTCAATGGTTTTTGTTGATTTTTAGTTTCTAGTGTTAACGGTAGTTTTTCTTACATCTTGAGTTTCGGTGGTGTCGAAAATAGTGGTTTTGCGACCACAAATCTGACGAGTGAGTTCGTATAATTAGTATTTAAATTATACGAGTCAAAAATAATTTTTATATTGAATTTTGAAAGGATGAATTTTAATTAATTGAATTTATGGTTAATATAAGTGGTTTAGTTCAAAAGTTAAATGGTTTCTGAAAATGAGGTATTGGGACCTCGTTTCTGTAATTTAAGGTCGTAAATATTTTTAT
Organism: Gossypium australe; assembly: GCA_005393395.2. Lineage (NCBI taxonomy): Eukaryota > Viridiplantae > Streptophyta > Magnoliopsida > Malvales > Malvaceae > Gossypium > Gossypium australe. Next base: position 143,503,797 of record CM016616.1, on the reverse strand, counting down.
TAAATATTTATAGAGTTGTATTATAGGTGAATTGAAGTTTGGTCCGGTAATTTTGACGATTGGTTGCTTAATTAAGGTAAAATGATTAAATTGTAAAAGACGTAAAAGTTAACTGCTATAGATTTAAAATACTAAAGGGACCAAGATGGTGATTAAAACATGGTCAAAAAGTCCAACTGGTGGTGGATATGATTAATCCACTAACTTTTGGGCTATTTTCTCTTTTAGTCCTACTTAGTTTAGGGTTAAATTGAAATTAAGTTTATTTAGTTGGAATTTAATATAATTGAAGGACCAATTGTGCAATTAAACCCTCATTGAATGGTAAATATACCATAAGTGATGATTATGGACGGTAATGGGCTTGAAATTGTTAAAATTGAATGCAAATTAAAAGGGTAAAAATGGTAATTTGATAATTAAACATAATGTAAATAAAATAAAAGCTAAAATAACTATCATCTTTTTTATTTTCTTCTTGCAAAATTCGAATAGCCATGGGAGGAGAGGAGCAAGCTTTCGGCCAAGCTTAGGGTTCCTCGTTTTATAGGTAAATATTGCCCGTTTTTAGTAATTTTTATGTTTTTGGGCTCATTTTAACTTAATCTAGCTAACCCAAGAATTAATTTGTAAAACTGTCAAATATTTTGGATGATTCCATTAATGAGTTTGAGTTGTTTTTTGAAGTTTAATGATAAATTATTAAATTTGGTTGAAAAATATGACTATTTTGTAAAGTGGTACGTTTAAGGATTAAATGGTTAAGGTGGTAAAATTGCTTGTACTTGATGTGAAATAATTGAAAATAGGGGCTGTAATGAGACCCTTAAATAATTGGCTAAGCTTGGATTTGAATAAAAATGGTTAAATTGCATGTTTTGGGCTTAGGGACTAAATTGTATAAAAGTAAAATGTTAGGGGCAATTTATAAAAATATCAAAAAGGACTTAATTGCATAAAATGAATTAATTTTTCTGTTAGAATTAGTGAATTAAATGGAACTATTATTTTAGGTCCTAAGCAAGTGGAAAATCGAGGAAAAGAGAAAATTACCAAATATCATTTGTACTTTGTTGTTGCTGCAGTTTAGTCTGGTAAGTTCGTTCAGTTAATTCTATACGTTTTAAATTTATATATTAAATGAAATTTATCTGCTGATTTCTGATTAATGTGTTGATATTTGATAATCGAGAACTAAAATAATGATTGATAAAACATTGGTTACTGCTAATATCTCTTGAGTCGATGAAAATAGGATAGAGTATGATTGGCATGCCAATAGGTTATTTTGCGTGCAATACAGGCTTGATATGAGATGTAATGAGGGTTCCTGATATTTCATGTTCACTAAATATACCGAAGTTTTGCATTTGTTGTAGATTATTGTGTTATATTACAATGTTTTCTGGCGTGTTACCGGGGCTGGATGTTAACTTAAGAGCTAGGCATTTAGTGCCGATGCGTGTTATCGGTTGGATTAGCTCATATGAGAATATGACATGTTCTTGGATGGTTAACCGTGTACTCATATCTGTATGTCATTCATCGGTAATGTTCTTGTGTTAAATGTCTTGTTATAAAATTGTTAAAAGATTATTCATGAATCACTTGATAACATTGTGGCTTGATAACGAATGATCTCATGCTTGTTTATGTATAAACCCACCTGTTGTGATTTGTGGTTGACAGGAATTATGTTAAGAACCTTGTTGACAGGAACTCGGTTTATTAATCTTGTTATTTGAATTATTATGTTTAATTCGATAAGTTTTATTGTTTAATCGACAAACTTACTAAGCTTATAAAAGCTTACTCGGGTATCTGTCTTACTTCCTTGTAGAGAACGTCTTGAAGATAATCGGGTGATCAGATCAACTCGAAGAATCACACTATCCGGGGATCATTTGGTAGCTTTTGAATACATCTTGGCTTATATGGCATGTAATAGGAACATTTGGTCATGATTGTAATGGTTTATAAGTATTTTGTAATGAGTATATGATGTGCTTTGATGTTGTGGTATGAGTAACTAATATGGCATGCATATTAGTCTCAAGCTAAAGTAAATGGATGAACATGAAATGGTAAGTTAGCATGAATTAGATATGGTAGGTGAAATTGAATGCAAGGTATTTTGGGTGTGTAATGATGCATAATTGTTTCTGTTGTATAACTTGATATGCATATGTTCTTGATGCATTTATAACTACTTGATGCATGAATGTATGGCACTAATTTAGGTGCAAGTGATATGGTTGTGATGTAGTTGGTAAGCTTTGTAACTTGATGTATGCTAGTTGGGACTAGGAGATCATAGTTTGAAAGTTTAATTTTGGTAAGGAAATATTAAGTGATTGAATTATGGTGTCACCGATAACATGTTGATTAGGTCTTAAGTTGAATGGTTTGACATGTTTTGATTTTTTTTAGTGTGTTTGAGGTCTTGTGATCATGTGTTATAAGTTGATTTAGGTAACTAAGGATTTGGATGAAAAATGAGCATATTTTTAGGTCATTTTGGGCACACACGACCTGGCACATGGGTTGTCGCACGTAATGTCATGGCAAAATCTTAACCAATCTATTATTTAGATTAAATCTTAGGTAGTCTGCTTCTTTCGAGAGTCGGACTTCAAGCTACCTATCTAAGGCTTTGCATGTCTACAAGCCTTAAGAAGGATACCCAACACTGTTTCTTCCTTTCTCTGTACAAAGCGCAGCTCTATGTCTAGAGTGCTACAAGTATTCTGTCGAATACTCGCTTGTATCATTCGATAGCAATCCAACTCTTTTAACCTTTTTCATAATTAAATCAAGTTTATGAACATACCATACATTCATCTATGTCTAGAGACTGCATGCATACATTTTACAATAGCACAAATCAAATGAAACAGTAAATCTAATTAGGATGATGCCTTGGTCATTAAAGGAACTAAAGGTTCATCCAGTAATCCCGACCCAATGAGATTAGCTCATGAGTTGGAAATTAAAATCCAAAATGAAAGTATCATTCAACGACATATTTCCACAGTTAAAATTCACAAAAATCAATTAAGATAATGAAGGAAGAACTTCAGGAAGCTTTAGCCAATCTAGCCCTCAACTCCAGTGCTGCAATATCTTGCGAAGCCCAGGGTTGAATGCTTTTCCTTCTTCCTTGTGTTGCTTCTCTGTTCCTTAGTTGCTGCCCACTTTCCTCGCATCTCTGGATCTCCTACGAGAAATTGTGTGAGAGGAAAAACCACCTCTTTACTCTCTTTCTCTTTCTTATTTTTATAGGGTAGGTCCCCCTCTCAGCACACACTCTTTTCTCCCTCTTTTTCAGGTGGATATTTCTGGTACAAGTACAGCCGACTGAGAGTGGCACTGATTGATAGCTAACTCAACATCTTCTTGGAATTGCCATGGCATTTGTGCTGGTAATCTATCCAACCTTTTGTCATGACAAAACCTAACTCATTGGAACTGCCACTATCGAGGATATCGCGACACAAATTAGTCTGTGTCACAACATCAAGAACCCTCAAAGCCAAGATTGTGCCATTTTTGAAGATGTCATGACACCAAAACTTGGGTGTCGCGACACTGAAGGTTGACGGGTGAAAAATATTGCAAGGGCAATTTTGTGTCCAACACCAACTCAAGTAAACTCATGCACTCCAAGGGTATTTTTATCAAATATTAAGGCTGTAACTTGGCAGTATTGAGGGCATACTTGATTCTAAGCAAAAAGGATCGATCTTTATCATCTTTTTAGCTCTTTCTTTCATTCATTTCACCTTTTTTAGGTTTTCAATTTTTCCTTTCTTAGCTTAGTTAGTTAGTAGCTGGTAGTTCTTCATTTTTATTGTAGCTTTCATTTTCTTTAACTTAGATACAAAACTTTTTCTTATCATTTTTACTTCACTTTAAAGTACCCAAAAGATTTTATATTTGAGAACTTTCAAAAGTGTAAAAATCTCAACTTTGGTTGTGCATTCATCGCCATTAGTGCTGCTATCATCCCCGACAAAGACTTCCTCAAGAGTCACTAAGACTTTCTCAACCTTGCCTTTTTAAGTTTTCTTTGATGATTCATTTAAGCATGAGCTTGGTTGATATTTCTATGTTGATGGTGGATAGTCACTAAATCTTACGGTGGTTGGTTGATTGAAATGTTGCATGGTTAGTTTTTGGGTCAGGGATTGAATCGTAAAAATTGAACTAAATCGAATAGAATTCAAAACCTAGAATTGACACCTATAGGAGAACATTTAGATAGGCAAAACCGAGATGAGAGCCTATTGTAATCCGATTCAATTCTCCGATTTAGTTTAGCGAGGTCGGGAGATAAATAAGACTAAATCGTCTAATTGGGTAAAACGGTGATTGGATGGTAAAATTGAACCAATTAAGAGTTTGAGCAATTTAGATCACTAATCCAAGAATTATTTAGCAACATTGATATCAACCAACCCATTTAGCCCATTGATTTGATATTTTTGCACTTTTGACTGTTATGCAATTTAATCATCCTAGGTGTAGTTCAGTGTAGTTAGCATTTAATGATGATTTGTCATAATATGACACCTAGTTTTTAGCTAACTAGACTTTTTAGTTGTATGTGCTATCATCATTAGTCACCTTATCGCTCGATATCTCTTGGGTTCAATTCTAGGAATACTCTGTGTTTCGTTGTAACACACAAATATTACAATTGAATTATCACACTTACAGTTAAGTCGCTTTAAAATATGATAATTTTGTGTTGATTCACTGATCAACATTTGTATGCCGTGGCACTATCAATAAGGAAGTCATTATTTTTGTGAGCTTAATAATTATTCATTTCTTGTAATTATTCATTTCAACCTTTGCATAGTCAATTTTTACTTAAGCTCCAAATTGTATACATCATACCTTAAAGAGGTTTCCTTTGTTTACACATCAAAATACCTTTGTAAAATGGGGAGATTTCTAGTTTACCCTTAAAACCAAAGAGGTGATGATATGAACCCAAGAATCATTTGAGTTCAGGTTCGGAACATCATCCAATTTGTAAATGCATTTTTCAATGAGATTCAGGCATTTCTAGGTTGAATTGTCTCTTATATATCAAACATCTATCTCTTAGCTTCGCAAGACACATTGAAATGTGTCAATCTGAGTTCAAGAGCTCAAATTGTGGCCATTTTAGTGATGATTGTGCAAGCAAAAATTTCTATACGAGTTAATACATATTTTTTTGAAAGATTTCCACATCATGAAGGCTTAGGAAGGTTTTTTTTTACCACCAATTATTATTATTTAGGCTTAAGTTTTAGAGTTTTATATTATTTAGATTTTCTTAAATTAAATATTTATTTGTTCATTTAATTATTATTTTAGTTATATAAAATTTTTAAAATCGACTATTTAATTAGTTTTTAAGAGTTTATATGTCTTTTAAGCTTTATCATGTAAGTGCCTATATAAAGGAGGTTTGACCAGCCAAATTAGACAAAATTTAATAAAGTTGAAGCTTTCTTTTTACTTTGCATGAAGCAAGTTCTTTAAAGTAGAATGATTATTCTCTTGTTTATTTTTTGGACTTGGTTATTTTTAAGTCTTCCAAGGAGTTTGTAACACCTTATACTCGGTCCAGTCACCGACCTGAGCTATAAGGTATTACAACTATAAAACTGTAACATTATTCATAATTTAATCAAACATAACTAAAATAACTCATATGCAATCATTTCCATGCTATATAATCAAATCAGGACCTAAATCGAGCTTACAAAACATTTAAAACAAACCGAGATCAATTCTGGGTTAAATTGAAACTTTTACAAAAATTTAAGAACAAAGTGTAAACAAGGGTCACACAACCGTGTAGCCAGGCCGTGTGAAAGAGACTAGCCCATGTGGCCCCAAGTATGACCGTGTGGCTACTCCACATGCACGTGTTCTCAGTCCGTGTACAATTTGAATCTAGGGTCACACAGTCGTGTCGCTAAGCCGTATAACTTTTTGAGACCATGTGGACAATTCCTGCATAAAAAATTAAAGGATCACACGGCAGTGTCATATGACCATTTGGGGCACACGACTGTGTGGCAACCCGTGTCATAGGTCGTGTGTGCCCAAAATCACCTTCAAAATCAATCCATTTCACATCCAAATGCTTGGGCTCCAAGCTATGCAATAACCAACAATAAAATCTATCCAAAATGTGCCTAAACAAGTCAAAACATACTAATTTAAAATAAACCTATGTGCCTAACCAATATGCCCTCATTGGCACTACAATTCAAACATATATACAACAACCATTTAATCAAAACATGTACACAATTTGGTTTCATTCAAACATCCTTTAAACTTTAGATAGCAAACATCAAAGTTCATCCACAAACCAAACCTTTAGATGTTCAAATACCTTATTCCAAATGCATAACCAATTTGACCATTCATCAAGCTTCAAACATTCCAAATTGCATATTAACCTAAACATACCAAAATAGCCATTTGAATGCATCTAGATATCATCACAAGTATCCACCATCACAACAACCAAAATACTAATTGAGATTTACATCAATATACACATCTCATACTTCAATTAACACAAAACATATCCACAATGTTCATAACATATATATACCAAAACCCTATTTACATGTCACTTATAACCGACCTAAATAAACAAATAGCTACCGAGTGAGTTGCCGGATAGTGTGATCTCCAATGAAGTTCCAATCGACAGCAAAAGTCAGACAATCTACAAGAAGAAACAATCAACAAAGTAAGCTTACGTAAAGCTTAGTAAGTTTGTATTAAACTTAAACTTTAACTTACCGTAATTGTCATAACTTAAACATTTCGCAATTAATTTCATAAAGAAGGTCATGAGTTCATTTCCTTCCTATACGCCACAAATCTCAAAAGGTTAGTGAGTTCACATATACGAAACATATAACTTTATCATATCATAAAAATTACAAGTAAACACATTTAAGACTCACATTTCATTTCAAATGTCTATATCCAATGTTCCATTTCATATATCTATTTTCATATAACTGAACATAACATGTCAATAATCATATATCAAGATATAAATCATCATATCTTTCTATTCCATTTCTATAATTAACTGTTTTGCTCAAAAAACAATTGTAAATTGACTTTGGATACATGGGAGGGTAATGCTCACACAAGCTAACAAAAGGACATTAACCGATACACGATGCTACTCATACAAGCTTCAAAGAATTCGCAACACATGCAGGATCTCAAGCCATCGGTATGGTATCCATCACCGGTACATAATACCTACTAAATAACTGTCAAAGGATGTCATCGCGTCTTTTAGCTATGGTCTTAGTCCTATTTACCATGATGCCATAGCATCTTTTAGCCATGGTCTTACTCATTTTCATCGTGATGCCATAACGCCTTTCAGCTATGGTCTTACTCATTTTATCTTGATGTTATAGCATCTTTCAGTTATGGTCTTACTCGTTTGAATCATGATGCCATAACATCTTTCGGCTATGGTCTTACTCATTCGAATCATGATTAACCTTCTCATATACCTTGTATATGTTTACCATGCTTCACAAATCAATCCTTCATTTCCAACTTCATGACTTACCTCAATTAATCATGTTAACTATAATATATATATACACAAACACACATATATAGTTGAATTCAAATCATTATAAACATAAAAAACTTAATACGAACTTACCTAAATTGATTCTGCAACAAAAATGACTCAAAAGTTTAATCAGCAAATTTTCCTTTTCCGCATTTGTCTATCGATCGATCCGTTTCTTGATCTATATAATAATTTAATTTGATTATTCAATTTAAATACTTTTAAATATTAAAATTTACATATTTTACCTTTTATCGATATTTTACATTTTATCCTAAAATTTTACCTTTTATTCAATTTAATCCCTAAACCCGAAACTTTCAAATCTATCACAATTAAACCAACTTTATTCTAGCCAAATTTTTCCCCATGCAATTACAACCCATATTTATTAAAATATCACAAGAATTTCTTGCCAAGTTTATTATTTTATCAATTTAGTCCTTAAACTTAAAACTAACCAAAATCACTTAACAAAATAGTCCTAAAACATTTCCAAGCTTCAAAATCTTCCATTTAATATCAAGAGCATCCAAAAATCATCAATGGTAATTTTAACAAACTTTAACAGTTTTGAAAACGGAGATACGAGTTAGCTAGACCAAATTGCAACAATCTCAAAAATATAAAAATTACGAAAAATGGGTGAAAAATAACTTAGAGAAATAAGTTGACCGGATGTTTGTTCTTCTTCTTCCTTTAGCATTCAGCTTGAAGACGAAAGAAATGGTGAAAAATATCTTTCTTTTCTTTTCTTTTCTTTTACAAATTAAAACATGTATTTTTATTATAATATTATTAAATAATATTAAAACTTAATATATGTCAAGTGTTATGGAAGACATCCGTACCACTATATTAATTATGGCTAAATTGTCATTTAAATTAATTAAATTAAGTTTTTGCACTCAATTAATTCGGTTAATTTTTGCAGTTTTTACGATTTAATTATTTTTCTTGAATCAACTAGCCAAACATCAAAATTAACAAGCCAAACTAATACACCTATATAATAAATTTGTAAATATTTAATATTTACGGGCTCGGTTTATAGAACGAGGTTCTGATACCTCATTTTCCGAAATCACTTAACTTTAGGGACAAACAAATTCAATAAGCCAAAATTATCAAATCAAAATTCAATATAATATTATATTTGGCTCGTAAATATTATTATTTAATATTTACGGATTTACTCGTTAGATTTGTGATCCTGAAACCACTGAAAAACGAGCTGTTATAGAGTTGCAAGTCTTCATGCTTCAAGCTAGTCTATCAACGTTTCTAGAAGTTATTATTCTAAGAGTTTCATAAGGAGTTTATTTGATTTTTGGTGTTTTTAATCACAAGTTGATTAAGAATTTCATAGGACAAATTTTTTATCTTTTCTCTTTTATTTTCTTTACAAGTTACCCAAAGATCCTGAAATTCTATATCAAGTAATATCTTAGAGGGGAAAAAGTTTTCATCTAAACATAAGGAAGAGGTTTATTGTAAATGTTATACAATGTAGTTGAAAGTGTTGACAAGTAAAACTACACATGCAAGTATAAAACCATTGTTTTAGCTTTTACATGGAATTGTTTGTTAGTGACTATTTTGAGTTTATAGTGCCAAAATATCCTAAATAAGGTTTAAGAAATCAATCCCCCTCCTTGTTTAGAGTCTGCAAGTAGAATGATGTTGTTGACAATAACAAAAGCTGGTAATATAGGAATAATTTAAATAACACTTGTTTCTTAGGTAATATTCTAATGTAAGATTCCTGATAAGTTTACTTCCCTTTTTATAATTTTGACTACTTTTGTTTAATAAATTAATGAACCCAATCCTACAATTCTATAGTATATCATCTCAGGTAACATTCTCACTGTATTATTATTATTATTATTATTATTATTATTATTATTATTATTATTATTATTATTATTCCAGAAAACTTAACATTTTATATACCATATCATCTTAATTTTTAATTTGAATATATAGATTATAGTTTAAAGTTATTATTAATAAAAATTATAAGTAAATATATAATTTGACATTCAAATTTATTTTGAAAAACTAGAAGTTTAAAATTTATAGCCATTTGATTTGGCTTAAAAAATCAATTCTAAAATCAAACTCGGCTTAAAAAGTTATCCATATAACATGGGTAAATTGCAAGAATAGTCACCCAACTCTGTAACTTGTTCTATTTTCGTTACCTAATCATTAATTTTTTTTATTTAGTCAATTAACTTTTCGAAATTAAATATTTTAATCATTCTCGTGTTAGTTGTTCTTAGATGAATGATGGAAAGCTGATGTGGGCTTTATTTATTGGCCTACTAACAAGTTTAACCCTCTTATATTTACATATTCTATCAATTTTTTATCCTAAATTTAAAAAAAAATCAATAAATTTAACCCTAAATATTTATAAAATTAATAGAATATTTTATTTAGATTAGCATATTCTTCTAATAATGTTCTATTTTATGTAATGATCAACTTCAATGAAATCACTACAAACAAACTTATTTCAAGTCATTCAAAAACAAGCAGACAAAAGAAGAAATCTTATGATTTAGAATCTTTTGCATTTCCAGAGCTTCAAGAATGAATGTGATTGATAAAAAAAAAACTATATTTTAGACAACTGATGCATGAGAAGAAGAAGAAACCTTATGATCTAGAAATTTTATCCAATATTTTTTTTAAACTTTTAATATATTTTTTGAACTTTTTATTTTTTTTATTTCTAAACTATTTCACTTTATCATATAATCCACGTCAGCAAGATATTTTTCCATGTAATTTCACAGTTATGGTTTTTTTTTCCTTTTCTTTCTTTCTAAGTCTCAACATTGGAGGGCAATATCAATTTTATAAATATTACGAGTTAAATTTATTAATTTTTTTAGATTTAGGATTAATTTGATAGATTGTGCAAATGTTGGAGGGTTAAAATTGATATTAGTCCAATAGGAAAAGCCCACGTTAGCTTTCCGTCAATCATCTAACAACAACTAACGGAAGAGTGTCTAAAATATTTAATTTCAAAAAATTGAGTGACTAAATCAAAACATTTTAATTATTGAGTGACCAACATAAAACAAATTGTATAATTGGATGACTAATCTTGAAAATTGAAAAATGTTATTTTTTAACAACTTGAAAATTGCTTTTGAAACATAATACTAAAGACACCACTAGAAAGCGTTTGGTTTGCTGAATGTAACACTACGACCTGTAATGTTATATTTTATAATGAGATTACAATGTTTGGATTATCAACATTTTAGCCATCCCATAATCTCACATTACGGAATAGTATCAATGTGTCATAGTATAGGATGTAATCTCATTATGACCCATTTCTTAGGTTATCTTAGATGACAGGTGTAACATTAAATTATAGATTAATTTACCCTTTATTTTTATTATTTTAATCAATTTAAGCTTTTTTTTTTCTTAAATAAAGTTTTAAGAATAATTAAAAACTTCAAAAAATATTTTTTAATAGTGAACCACTACATATCATACATTACAATTACAATTATTATTATTATTATTATTATTATTATTATTATTATTATTATTATTATTATTATTATTATTATTATTATTATTAATATATTAATTATGGTTACAATTATAATTATAGTTGGTCTTGTAAACACTTTTTATGAATTATTATAATTATGATTTATAAATTTATTTTAACATCATATATTTACTTAATAAAATATAATTTGTAATAAAAAGTAAAAATGTAATAAATTTATCATAATTTTATAGAAATTGAAACTATAAAATATTGAAAGGACTAAATTAAAAAAAATAAATTTTATAACAAAAACAATTAGATAAAATATGCTTATAAATAATCTTACATTTCATCAATCAAATAATTAAATATTATATTTTAATTAAATAAATCAAATAAAATAATCCCATACTCCACTCATTTTTTTACGTTCTTATAATCTTATTACGAAAAACAAGTTATTCTATGGTTCGGGTTTCTTATAAGCTAGTTTTGTGGTGCACAAAGCTCAAAGGCAATGAGAAGTGGGTATCAATAGCTGTTGAAAAGGGATCAAAATTTGGATTTTATATTTTTAAAGAAAAAAATGGAGACAAAAGTTTGGGCAAATAATATGTTAAGTTGACAGTGAAAGACAATGAGCACTCATTCTAACCTTTTCAAATAAATAGTAAATATCTGTCAACACGAAAACGACTCTACCAACACCTTGTCCCATGATTTACCACAATTTTTAACTGTCCTTTATCCATCAACCACAATTATGTTGCTCTTTTACTGTGATCTAGGTGAAAAATGGTTTAATTTTCTTTAAATATGATATTAAATTTTTAAAATTTAAAAAAATATATTTTTCATATATTATTTTAAAAAGTGTCAATTGATTTCTACATATATTTTTATATGAATTCATGTTTAAATTCACTAATTATTTATTCATGTCAAAAACATATTAAAATATGGATTTGTAATTATTTTATACTCTATGTATTCATTCTTCAATCATCGCAACATTAGAGGTGTAGTTAGGGGTTGGTAGGGGCTCGATTCCCCTTAAAATAATTTTTTTCATTTTAACTTTTAAAATTTTAAATTAATAAAAGTAAAATTATACTTTGTTTCTTAAAAATGAAAAAATTTTGATTTAATTCTTTAAAAATTATAAAAATATAGGCTATTAAAAAAAATAGTTTCGTCCTCCTTTAAAAAAAATTCTGAATTCACCCAACATGAAGAAACTAAAAAAGTTTACGGCCACTATTTCCAGTCCCTAATTATGCATCAATTTTTTTTTTTTGGAAAAAGAAATATTTTATTATTGATATAATGATAAATTTAATTTGTAACGTGTACATATTTTTATCAATTTAGCTCTTTTTTTAACTAAATTTGGTCATTAATCTTTTCAAGAATTAAATCATTTTTTAAACGGAAATGTTGATTAAAACATTAAATTTTTTAACAATATTAGCATGACAATCTGTGTGGCAATTAACATGTATTTCATGTTGACATCACATTATTTGTTTTATATGACACATCAAGCAATAATTTAAAAATTATAAATATATATATATAAAACATAAAAAGTCAGTACAAAGTACATATTGATTACCACGTGGGTTACCATTTATAAAAATTTAACGTTTTAATTAATATTTTTATTAAAAAAACTATTTTACTCTTTTTAAAAAATTAAAAGTTAAATTAATAAAAGATATAAACATTAAAAACTAAATTTTTTCTTTAATTTTCAATATTTAATATTTTAATTTAATTTATTCTGGTCTTTGAATTAAAATTTTTAATTTCAACATTATTTCAAAGTAATTAATTTTATCTTTAACCTCCAACAATTTTTTTTTTTTTTGGGTTTTGACTATATATACATAATTTGAAGTAAATGATGAATGGAAATGCACGTGATCCTTTTTATGATCATGGTACTTTTAGCAGCCATAAAATTGAAAATGATTGGCTAATAAAATTGCACCATCATTATCATCTTTTCCACCAATTATAATATAATAATAGAATGTATGTAATAAGTAAATTTGATGCTTTATTAAATACAAATAAATTATTATATATTTAAAGAGAAATTTATAAAAATATTCTCTTTTCTTTTTTACTTTTACCAAAACAGTGAGGTTTCTTTTTCATTATTTATCGAAACTACTTTGATATCGATGAGTGTTGAGATTTTTCATAAAATTTATGTCACTTGAATTACAAGCTACTATAATTAATCTAATCTCGATAATTATGAATTTCAAGGCTCGATTGAGTTAGTGTTGTCAATATTTTTTTATTTTTATTTTATGATTTTGACACATTAATGAATGTATATCTAATTATCCAAAGTAATAATGTTTTTTTAAGTATTTCCCAATTTGTGTTTTTCCAGAGCGATTATAGGCTTTCAATTTTCCATAGATTTTATGTCTTTTTCTTTTAATTTATTAATTACTCTATTTACATTTCAGTCCTTTATTTCTGACCAGTTTAATGAATTCATTCAATATGCTACATCAAACATAAAAAAACTAAAGTGACTAACACATTAAAAATGTTTTATTAACACCAATTTAAATTACAACACAATAGATTTTTCGAAACAAAATAAGTTAATTGTAGAAGATAATTCTATTGATGCCGTTGACATTTATTTCTTTGAGCTAATAAAATTATGGTTTATGTGTGTAAAACGTTGTCAAATTTTTTTAAAAAAAATTAAGTCCCTATCTTTTTTGTACTTAATTGGATACTTAAACTGTCAAAATACATCAAAAACACATTCAATTTTTTTAAAAAAAAACAATTAAGCCTGCTGATTGAATGGGTTCAATTGCTGGTTAACCAGTTTTTAGTCTAACACAATGGATTTTACCAGACTATAAAGGCAAATTGAAGCAATTTTAGCTGCTCTTTCTTGGTTTACTTTTTCTTCTCGTTCTCCTTGTTGGGGGCTGCTTAGGTGCCACTGATTGCTCCTCTCCTTTCTTCATGCCTCTCATGGAAGCTGATGAAGCCTCTGCCTCTGCCTCTGCCTCTGCTTTTGGTTGTGGCTTTTGTTTCTTCAGTTTCAGTTTTCATTCAACCACCCAAAAATAAACCATCACTATCAAATCTTTTATGACTTGTTTTTACTTTATTATGTTTTTTTTAATGTTTGAAGCTTTCTGTTTATTGAATAATGTTGATACCGTGTATCAATAGAGGTTAAGATGGAGGAGAACCTTCATTCAAATGAAGTGCTTGAAATTACTTAAACTACGAGTATATTGGGTCGGATCCCGAGTCGGATTATTATATAACAAATCATTCAAATATGCCCTAGGTGTATTCTTTTTTGTACAACACCTTAAAGCAAGTAGACCTATATCTTTGACCAATATCCCTCATTAATACAAATCTATTTTCCTCTAATTCCCTTTTATTCTATTTGCAAAGAACAAACAAAGCTAAAAAAAGCCATTAAATTTACATTTCCTTTTCTTTATCTACCAACCCTATCCATCCATCCCAAATATGCTTTTCTTTTGCAGCAAAAGACAAGACAAGCAGGAGAAAACATGGTCTAAACCTAACCCTTTTCCTCATAAATCCTCTTTTTTATGTTGTTCAACATACATAGTTCAATAACTAAGAAAATGAAGCAACAATAGGTGGCTATATTAACCCTGGTTAAAACGATTAGAATTGTTTGTGTATAGTCTTTTTTTTCTTTTTTGGCAAGAAGAATTGTTTCTCTCTTATATAACCAACAATATGGAAATATTTGTGTTGTTTGAATCGAACCAAATTAGTCGATTAAATTAGTTGGACAGAAAATTAGTTTGAAAAATGAATTTAAACTGATTAGACTGAAAATCGATACGAACCAATTGAATTGACTAAAAATCGGTTGAACCAACAATTGAATCGGTAAATCAGCAGGCTTAAATGCTTCTTTTCATTTTTTTTAATTTGAGGACCTTTTTTTATGCATTTTGAAAGTTCAAGTACTCAATTGAGTGCAAAAAAAAAAGAAGGACTTAATTGTTTCTTTTGAAAAAATTTGAGGGCCTTTTTTATACATTTTCAAAGTTCAAGTACCAAATTGAGTGAAAAAAAAAAGAAGAAAAAAAAAAACAAAGGCTTAACTGATTTTTTTTTTTTTAAGTTTCAAGTTTTTTACACCCCTAAAATTATGCAAACAACAAATTTAGGGAAGTCGATGATTCCTAGTGTTCACTTCCATGCATCCTCAAGGTTTGCTTTTGTGCTTCCACACTAAAATTTTGTGAAGTGGAATTGTATACACAAATTTCGAGTTGAAAGTTAATTTGAAAATTTGGAATTAAATTTTATTGATAACTTTGAAAAGAAAGTTACAATTTTTGAAATTTTCTCAAATACAAAAAAATCTTCCTTTTATTCTTCTCTTCAATCTAAGCTTTGATTCAATAGTCGTCCATCTTAATCTTAGATGGATGTTGATTGCTTCAATTGTCGTGTTGACTTTCTCTTGAAACAAGTTTGAACCTCCTTACTTCAAAAAATTTCTAGTAGAATTTAACTGCTTCATTTGATTATTCTAAAATAATTAAACTCTTTTATTTATTTATTAAATTTAATAAAAGATAAAAGATCCTTTAATATTATTACTTAATTATTTTATTTTTAATTAGTGATAATATAAAATTTTATTATTTATCTCTAAATTAATTTAAATTAATTAGAGAATAATAAATGTTATATCTTTTTATCATAATAATTCTAATTTTATCCACGATAATTTCAACTCACATGTGATGCTTTGTAGTTGGTTAAAGCAAATTTCATTATTAAATCTAAACCATAGAAAACCACATGAAAATAAACCCTTAACTCTAACCTGTAGGTCTCATAGACCACCAAGTGATTTTCGTTAGTCCCCGAACCTTTTAAAGCACCAAGAAACTTCTAAATGTCGCGAACAAATTCTAATCTGCCATTAAACCTCAAAAACTAATTGCAAACCCTAGCCTTCAAACCCTAAACATTAATCGAAACATTTGATTAATGCCCACCAAATTATTTTCCTTCACCCGTATTCAATCTTTAATCTCTTGTTGGATCAAGGATTTTAATCAAACTCTAACTTCAACCGAAAGTGACCCAGACTTTCCTAACTCATATGGCTTTAGTAAGTATTGACTTTCTCAAGTATTGCATCAATCGAGTACACATGCATCCTATAGATTAACCTTAACTAGAATTTAAGGTTTATGATAAACCTTATTTATGGTTAGTTTAGAACATTTCTCCATAGCCAAACAATGCCTCAACACTTCCAGAAGATCATGGTCACAAAAAAAAAATAATAATTAGGGAAGTCAAATTACGGTTGAAGTTAGAGTTAGGTTGAAATCCTTAACCCAACAAGGGATTGTGGCTTAAATAGGTTAGAGGAAAATAATTTGACAAATATTTAATAAAAATTTCAATTTAAGGTTTAAGGTTTAGGAAAATGTTAAGATTTAGGGTTTGAATGGTTTTGATTTAGGGTTAATGGGTTTAGTGAAAGAATTAAGGTTTAATTATTATTTACAAGGTAAACTGATCAAGATATCTACGAGTGTTGAGATCAATGTATTGCCTTTTCAAACATACAATAATTATCCGAATTAAAATATGTCAAATAACTTTGGAAAAGAAGCATAACCTCAACACCCAAAGGTGTAGTTGTTCGACCTAAAAACTCTAACTCTAATTTCGTATCCCTAAATGCAAACTAAACCTTGACACTATAAGTGTTGAGGTCGTGGTTAATTTTTTCTATAACTACACACATTGTCTCTCATTTTCCTTCAATTTATTGAAATTCAAAACCCAATCCAAAAAGTTAAACCTTAAATTTAAATATTATCATTTATGATTTAAAAATTAGGGTTCAGATTCTTTGCTTAATGCTTATGGTTGAATGTCTTTAGAGTTTTCAGTAACACAAATAAAGAACATGTGAATGCTATTTGAATCATTAAGATTTTTGGGTGCTTAATTAGTTCAAAGGCTGAAATGCCACTAATATGTAATGGAATTTAAATGTGATATTAATGGAATATTTAAAAAAAATATTAATGATTACTTAATTAATTGTTAGAAAAATATTTGTACCGTAAAAAAATTTAGGTTTGAAATTTTATAGAAAAATTAATAATATTTTTGTCGAATAGAGTTAATAAGGCAACAAACATGATTTTTCCATTAAAATAAAATTAAAAGTTTAATATGAGCTTTAATTACCATATTAATAATATTTTTTATTTTTTTTAACATCTTACAAAAGTAATTTGTTGCAACATTTCTTATAAACTTATGTATTTTAAAAAGTAAATATATTTGTTAAAAAATGGTTATATCAATTAAAATGAAATATATATATTAATTTTGTATATGAGATTTTTGTATTCCTACATAGATTATATTGATTATATTTCATGTAATTTTTTATTTAATAGAAAAAAGATTTTAACTGAAATTAATTTACTTCTTTTATAAATATTAAAATTTAAATTAATCATATAATTAGAGTAAAAACACATGTTTAAAGATACTCTCAGTTACAATCATATAAAAGAGGTACTTTGCTATGTATAAATATATTTCTACCAAAAATAATATATATTTTAGACTCTAAATTTGACAACACGTGTTTATTTAGTACTAAATTTTTTATTGGACCTAATTAATATTTAAATTTAAAAATCATTAATTAAGTTAGTACTTTTCTAGGCATTTGGTTGATGTAGTTAAATTTTATGTAGTAGTTAACAGAGTTTTGACATGTGTCAAAAAAATAAAAAAAAATGATTATATATATCTTGATTGCTGGATTTTTAGATTTAATTATACTTAAAATTAAAAATTATTAATAATGTTAGTATTTTTTAATTACATGCTGATACCGTTGACAGCCAATATAATATTGGCATGTGTCCTAAAAAATTTAAAAATTATTTTCTTTGAATTTGGGCAAAGATTTGTTTTATATTAATGTGAATTTTTTGTAATTTTATATTTTTTATAATTTCAAAAATAATGAAAATATTATCATTTTAATTCCATAACCGACACTATAAAACTATTTGTCAAGGTTGATTTTGAATGTATGTTTTTAGTAACTTTATATTTTTTATAATTTCAAAAAATAATAAAAAATATTTTGAAGGTAATAATAGAAAAATATTATTTATAATAAAAGCAGGTGTTTTAAATTTTTTCTTAAATTTAGGATTTTATTCTTTTATATATTTTCTTTAAATACCTAAAATTTATTTTTAAAATTATAAAAAATAAATTTACTATAAATAAATAAATATCAACAAATGATTGTTCAGATGCATTTTGCATGTAAAATAAAAAAAATAAACTTCTTTAAATTATTTTTAAAATTTTTTAAATATATATTTAAATTTTAAAGACACCTTAATATTCTTTTAGCTATTAGCATAATAACTTATATAGTTAGCGAGGTATCTAAAATAAGTATTAACTTATAATGTGTTCGATAAATCATTTCAATTTTTCAATAAAACTATTAAACGTGATAAGCAGATAGCTACTTATCACTTAATATTAAAATTATTAAGTTGATTTTATTTTTGAAATAAATTATTTCCTCATCTTATTAAAATTTAAAATACTTGAATTATTGTACAAAACTATTAAAAAATATCATTAATAAAAATAAAATTATCAAATAATTTTCTTTTAAAATTAATATTTACTATTACCAAACAAAATAATTACACTCAATTCTTTATTTTTATTAATATATCAAACAAGTTTATCATATAAATTCAATGCTTACAAAATTCAGTACTTAAAATTCAATATTTAATTTTTTTTCAATTTATCAAACACACTTAGTTTGAAAAAATTAAATGCTGAAAAAATAAGTATTGAATTTAGATTATAAAATATGCTTAGTAATTTATTTAAAATTAAATATTGAATATAATTAAATTTTTTGATAAAGATAATATAATCTTAAATAAATGAGATAAAATAAAAATTTATTAAATTTATTCTCTATTAAGTAATAAATAAATCCTTTCTATCTAGATTATCTAACACGTTTAAAAAATTAAATTGATTAATTTTCAGTTGATTGATTTTTTTTTAATATTTTATTAAACAAGTTTACTTACCTAAAGAAAATGTTAATCAAGTTGGTATTTGTAATAAAAGAGGATATATATTTTTATGAGCCAATAATTTATATTTGATCATTTTGACTGAATAAAATGTAACCCTACCACAAATCTAAATTAACTTATATTTAAATCTTTTGACACATTAAATTTTCTAGAAATAAAAACAGAGCAAAAGTGAAACCTATCTATCTCATTCCGGTTCAGCCAAACTTAAACTAGCAGATTTGATGATGGTAAAACGCATTTCTTAGTGACAAGATGGCTGAAAGAGACAGACATGAACTTAGTTCCACAGGTAGCAAAAAACACACCGTTAATATCTTCAATTCTGCTCGCAAATAGACCATAAAATGAGGTTTTATCAAATAATACTCAAATATCCAAACACTAACTAATTTAATGTCATGAGACAGCAAATAACGACCATCTAAAGGACCGAAACAAATTCCGACTGAAAAAACAAACACAAGGCAAACTACCGCAACGGGGTAAACCCTTACCATCATACCCGTTTACGTGAAAGGGCCCCTACTTTATACAAATGATAAAAACCCAAAGGCACCTCCCATGGCATTAGGTTCACATGTAATTTTCTTGGTCTCACAGTAGTACCCACTCCCTCTATAATCATATTTAGTTAGACATACCTCGGCACCTCATTCACCACGGTGAAAATTGACAGACTTTATAACCGGACACATCAAGGTGCCCCGACCACAAACTTCGACCCCAAGTATCAATCATAACCCCCGTTACCAACTGCTTGCTTTATCCAACCAAGCTATAAGACCTGAAATTTCAGTAAACTAGATCAGTAGAATGAATAAATAACTGTCCAAGTTTGGGGTTAAATCCAGCAAAAGGATACAAACCTTCAACTGAAGTTGAATCCACCAGATGGAACCTTAACATCATTTCCTCCAAAATGGAAATTTTGCTGAGTACCATCACCAGGAGGTAGTGTCTCTTCATCCTCCTCCAACCAGTACGTCTCAAGAATCTTGACTGCCTTCTCATAGATCTCATTATTGTCGTGACTCTGTAGATTTTCAATCTTTTCTAATCCCTCAGCATCTTCAATTAACTGGGCACAATAGTTAAACTCTCCAGCACCAGCTGCCTTCTCAGCTTCACCAACCTTCAAAATGTTCTCCAACCCTTCTAGACAGACTGTTATAATTCTTGGATCGGGGCATGCAAGGAGATCACACAAAGGTTTTATGCATCCTTGACTGACCAGGTACCTACATGTCCACATCAGGAGAATGATTTTCCAGTCAGTTCAATAAGAATGGAATGAAGGAATCAACAACAGAAAGGAGTTCAAGTTGAACAAACATACTTGATTTGCTCATGAGTACCACCAGAGGTAGCATTTGAAATTGCCCATGCTGCTTCTTTTTTTATATCAAATTCAGCATTTTGAAGTAAGCTCACCAGGGGACCAATTATCCCGGCATTGATCACAGCCTAGAACAATTTTAAAATATAATTAATCATAGCTTAAGGAACACTACCAGCTGCTAAAAAGGGCCAGTTGATCAATGAATTCAGACAATTACAAAAATGCTTGAAGAAAATATTGCCATGATTTCTGACCTGAATTTGTTCTTTGTTTCCAGCTGTAATGTTTGAGATAGTCCAGCAAGCTTCTTTTTTTATGCTCTTTTTATGATTTTGCGTCAACAAACTCAAAAGGCATGATAATGCACCATGGTCAATAATGCACTGAAAATGAAGGCCATAAAATCATACAACATAAAATAAAATAAAGACCAATAGAAGAAGAAAACCAAAAATCAAGGATGAAGCAGAATCTGAAACCATGCCTGAGTCTGTAAATCATCTCCCGTCACAATATTTCCAACCGTACGGAGAGCAGGAATGAGCACTGAAGGAGACGGATTACTGCCAAAATACATGCATAAACCATATAGTCCACAGAGAATTAACTAAGTCAGATCAAAGATGTTTTTAGGCATTCAACTCACAGTAGGAGCTCAACAAGTCGTGGACAAACTCCTGCCTCAATCACAGCTTGAATTTTGTCATTTGTACCATCAGACAGGTACGATAGAGCCCAACAGGCATCAGTGAGAACTTCCTCATCATTTGAATGAATGAGGCGTTCAAGCGCAGGAAGGGCAGGCCTTACCTAGACAACAAATACCCAACATTTAAAAGCTCCATTGAAAGCACAAACTAAAGGGATTATAAAAGAAAATTGCATGGAACAAGATGAAAACCTGATCAAATGGAGGCTGTGGCTTGCCCCTGCAAAAATTTGATAATGTCCAGGTTGCATTTCTCAGCATTGACAACTTTGAGTGTTCATTCAACTGTGCTAAGAGTGGCATCAAAGCTCCATGACTGAGAACAAGATCACGACATCTAGGAGAATCGCCAGCAACATTCCCCAGTGCCCACACAGCCTAAACATTAACAAACAATTCACTCAATACAAAGCTCTTATCGTCATTACTAGATAAAAATACAATAAACCAGGAATCAGAAGTGTCGCAGTTTATTCAAAGGTTAAGAAATTTAAAATATACCTGCTCGCGAACATCATCACTTGGGGAACCAAGAAGCTTTACAAATATAGGAACGGCCCCATGATCAATAACTACCTTAGTATGCTCAGAGGTTCCAGAAGCAATATTTGTAAGCGCCCAAGCAGCCTCAAACTACAAGTTTTCCAAATATATTACCAATAATAGTGTAAAATTAACCCCCCCCCCCTCCAAAAAAAATGGTTATTATCAATCAAGAACATATACCTGAAGCTGTGGGTAATCTTCCCTCATAAGAAACTCAACAAAGCGAGGAACGACGCCAGATTGTATTACTTCGTCGATCGGGGGGCTTCGCTCTGTTTATTAGAGAATAAATAATTTTCTTTAAATAAAACTCGGTTGAAAATTAATAAGAAAAAAGAGAGAAATGCACAAAATTACCAATTGAAAGCAATTTCCGGAACTGAGTAGTCGCTTCTAGCTGCGCCGAGCCGTTACTGGACCAAACGCCGGCAACCATCGAAGGAAGACTCTCTAACTGCAAGAAGAAAACCCTAAATCAATCAAATTCGAGGGAAAAAAGAGGGAATAAAATCGGAGATGCTTTGATTAAGCGATTGTGGTCTACTTTTTTTTCGACGTTGGAGGATTGAAGAGAAGCGGACAACTGTTGAGCCTGGAGGCCTTCGCGACGCTTCTTCTGTAAGCTCTCTTCGCGCTTGCTTTTGCGGATCTCCACCATGTTGTCTTCCCTCCTACGGCGGCCTTCCTCCGCGTCAACCGCCACCTTGTAGCGGTTACGGCGGACCTCGGTTCTGGTGCTCGGTCTCAACGACATATTGGGCGGCTGCTTTTCTTCGAAAAAGAAACCAGGGAAAGAACAATGCTCGAAGAAACTTGAGATTTTATTAAAATGGATCGAAACAAGAAAAACCCTAGAGAGTTTTTCGGTTTTTGAGTTATTTATTTTATTTGAAATGAAATTTAAATATGGAAAATATAGGTAGAGTGGGTTATATTTGTATTTTCATTTAATACTTTTATTAATTTGTTTTCTTCACAATTTAAATTAAAAAAATTATCCTCTCACTATTCTTTTATTAAAAAAATAGTTTAAAAAATTATAAGAGAGGTTTGTTTTATTTCAAATGCTTATAAAATAGATATTTTTTTTGATAAAATAAAATAGATAATTAAAAAAGAAAAATTATCTTATAATTTATTTTAACAAACGAGGCAATGATATTAATTAAACTAGGTTCTGATACCTAGGGTTATGTATTGGTATTTAGTTCAAATAATATTAATTAAGTTTTGATACCTAGGGCTATTTATTGGTACTTAGCTCAAATATTATAACTCTTTAGCTACTGAATTGTTCTATTTCGATACCTATAACATGGATATTGAAACTTGGGCTTTTAAAGTAAAAATTGAGTCAAAAGCACTCTAAATTCATATCTAACACTTAAATATTATTTCAACAAGCTAAAGGCATCATAAAACAAAATAAAAATTTATTTAGACTCCATTACATACCATAAACACATTTAGGGAGAATCATAAAGTAAAAAAACGAGAAAAGAACATCAAAGGAGTTCAAAGTTACAAATCAACTTTACAAATACAATTCCAATTTATGACTTTGTGTACATGCCAAAGTTGATACCCAATTACAACCAAATTAAGGAACTATAAACTTAAACTCAAATGGCTATGCAATTCTCCTAAGCTAAAATTACAATCTTCTCAACAAGTCCAAACTACACGTTTAAATAGCTAACGCGTGAACTCGATGAGCTCAATCAATACACAAGAATAACCTACTTATCATATTCCATATTATTGTTGAGTCCCTTATATGTGTTTCTTAGAATGTTCACTTATGTCACTAGTCGATTCAAGCCTTATTATTAAATTTTACTTTGTTGATTTGTTAGATAATCACATTTTTTAATTAAAATATAAGACTTTTATTAAGTGTTTAATCAAACATAA
Organism: Gossypium australe; assembly: GCA_005393395.2. Classification (NCBI taxonomy): domain Eukaryota; kingdom Viridiplantae; phylum Streptophyta; class Magnoliopsida; order Malvales; family Malvaceae; genus Gossypium; species Gossypium australe. Next base: position 143,479,938 of record CM016616.1, on the reverse strand, counting down.
GCCCCTTTACCATCAAAGTTCACTTATGATCATTTGTTGCATTTCTAAGTCAAACATTTCAATTCCATTTACCTTGGGCATTCAAAAAGCAAATGTTTTAATCTTTTTTCTTCAAATTAAGGCCATTATGAATAACCTGCTTCATAGTTTTCTTTATTCTTGACATTAATCCTTTAGCTTAAATATCATACATATATCTTTCATTTATCCACAATGATCAAAGCATGATATCCCTACATGTTTATTATCAGATTTCTCACTTATTCAATTTCTTTTCATCTTATTAGCATACAGCCCTTAGTAAACTCTAGTGGAATAGAACTAGGATACTCGTGATTCTAATGGATCATAACCACATATACGCACTAATTATGCATCCATCCTGAACACCAATAGCTCAAAGTGCACCGAAGTGCTATGTTGTAAGGCAACAGATCATATTTCCATTTAGTGATATATCTCTGTTCAAGCCTTACATATACTAATCACTATGGCATATCATATGTATCCTAACTATTTCTACTAAGCTTATTAGGGAAATTACCCGAGGATGAAACACTTAATAACTCACCATAATTTATTAAAGGCATATTCATATTTTAAAATTTCCACATGTAAGTATTTATATCAAGTTTTCATGATATATAACACATATCACATTCATGTATGTAGAGCTATTTGAGCTAAGGGTGAGCGTTCAATTGAATTGAGTCGAATCAAATGAAAAAATTTCAAGTTAAACGAGTTGACGAGTCCTATTTTATTATTCTAACTCGATTTGGAAATTTTTTGAATCAAGTTGAGTGAAATGAAATTCGAGTCAAGTCGAATCAAGTGAAATTATTCAAATTAAATTAAAAAAATTAAACATGTCAAATTGAAATTTTGTTTCAGTATAACTAATCTCATGTTATAGTACATAAATTTGAAACCATATATATTTGAAAACTTTTCCAAAGCAAAAAAAAGAAGAAGAGGGAGATATTTTAATATGATAAACTTGAATCATTAATTAACTTATTTAGGTTTCCAAATTTATTGTTTTAGAACATTTTTAAAATTTTAACTTTCTTTATATATTCTTTATAAAATTTTTAAAATTTTTATAATTTTTTAAAAATATAAATTTTAGAGTTTTTACAAATATTTTGAATTTTAAAAATTATTTTGATTTTTTTCTTTGTAATTTTTTTTTTTGAGAGTGACTAATTTGCTCATTTTCAATTAAAATTCACATATTCACTTATAAACTCTTGTATGCTTTCTCATTCCCTCTTATTAAGATATTTCATTTGTAACTCATTTTATCAACAAATTATATTATGCCATATAGGTCGGGTTTCGGTGGGCCTAAGCATGATATTAACACGCTTTATGCTTACCCAAGCTTGACTTGACCCGAATATAGGCCTAAATTTTGTCCAAGTCCGTCCATATTTATAAATGGCTAACCTAACCCAATTTAGGCTTGCCCATATTATTTTTTTATTTTTTAAAAAATATATTTATATTATTATTTTAATATTTAATAATTTTATATATTTTTTATTTATTAAGATTTTATATATAGTCATCTTAATTTTTTAATATTTACATTATAGTAGTATTATATATACTATATATTTATTTTTTATGTGTTATAAATTACATAATATAAAACATTATACACTTAAAAAATGGGCTAGGCCGAGCCTGGGCTTTGAATGTTCAAGCTCGAACCCAACCCATATTTTAAATGGGCTTAACTTTTTTTTTACCCAAGCCCTTTTTTCAGACCTAATACTTTTGCTAATCCTTCTCAAATTTTAGGTGGGTCTTTCAGCCTGGACAAATAGTCTGACTGACCGCACCCCAGAGTGCATGCATCGAGGATTAGAAATATGCAATTAGATATGCATATATGTGCGGTGTCTACTAGTATAAGGTTAAATTGTAATACAGTTTTATTTTTACAATGAAACACTTTGGAAGTATATCAATGATCGTGTCTAAGGGAGGTTTGTTTAAACTAAATTCTAAGTACGAGATCACACACTAATTAGGTCATGATACCATTAAATGTAACACTCCTCACTCGTCTTCGTCGCTGGAATTGAATTACGGAATGCTACAATAAATAACAGAACATGAACATGAAATTTTAAAACAAAAATAGATTAAAACAATCTTTAATTCTCATACATTCATACAAACCATGCTTTGCATATAAAATCGGGCTTAAATCAAACTTACGAAAGCTAAAAAATCTGCTCGAAATCAATTAATGATTGAATTTAAATATTCCACAAAAAGATTGGCTGTGCAAAACAGGGGTTACACAGTCGTGTAGTCAGACCATGTGATAGGCTGAAACCGTGTAGCATTGAGTCACATGGTCGTGTAACTCACTGAGACCATATGGATCAAAGTGCAAAAATACCACAAAAGTTACACGGCCGTGTGAATGAGCCGTGTAACAAACTGGCATGCTAAAACTACAGTATGCACATGGGCATGTGGCTAGCCCATGTGACAAACTGAAACCTTGTCAACTTAATGCCTCCTAAATACCAACGGCACACGGCCATGCCATTAACTCGTGTATGACACATGGTTGTGTGGTCAACCGTGTGACCCAAAACATGCCTTTGTATACGTAGATCAAAACACACCATTAATGGCAACCACAAATGCACATTTTTTCAATTTGAAACCTTGATCAAACATATCAATGCCACAACCAAAACATATCACAAAAGCATCCTAGTAGTGCCTAACCAATATGCCATTTTAGCACTATCACAACCCAGTTATAAAACATAAATATACATCCCAATTCATTTGAGACCAAAATATCACATTCCTAAGTTTCAAAATTTTCCAAATGATCTATAATTCAAATACTTATATGACCAAAATAGAACTTACCAAATTCCTATATTTAAACATACCAAAACTTAGCATATCACAAAACCAACTTGACCTAATAAATCCAAACATTACAACTATCATTTAGCATATATGTCACAGCATTCCATCCAAGCATTACCATTCTCATACTATTTCATGATTCAAGATCAAACATACATCTACCACACATACATTCACCATTTATCATATAAACATGCTATATCAATTTTTAAATTCAACCTTACATAACAAACGTTATAAACACTTCAAAACTTCAACTTTTAGACTCAAAACATAATCCCAAAATAGCCTATATACATGCCACATAATCGAAGTAAAAATGAATTCAAAGTTTACCGAGACTGAAGCTTGATAGTGTGAGCTTTGGAGTTGATCTGACAGTTTTGTTTCACAAAATGTCAATTACAAAAAACAAGAAATGAAACAAAGTAAGCTTTAAATAGCTTAGTAAGTTCACATGATAAATTTTACTTATCAACTTACCTTGAATCACTTATATGCAGTAAAATAAATACCATGATAATTCACAAGAAAAGAGATGAGCTCGTCAACACAAATTTCACTGAGAAATTCAACATTAATCATGTTATTCAAGCTATTTCTATTACATAACATCATCAAATATCAAAACATCATTATTCCATTTATTCACAGATTTGGATAGCCCGATGAACTATAACAAAAGTAACTTGGATACTCGGGTAAATATCTCAGAGAGCATTTTAGTGCTGAACAGGGGCACCGGAGTGCAAATCAGTATAAGTGCGCAACTAACCCTATTGGTATGTCAATCGTATCTTAGTCGTTTACTACGTTCAAACGTGTAACGCCCCAAAATTCTAATTTCGACTTTTGTGAAAATGTGTCACAAATGTGTATCTGCTTCAGTGGTTATGTGTTCTGGGCGTGTGTGGGAGGTCCCAAGTTCAAGCCCTACGTTTGACAAATTTTGATATTTTCTTGATCTAAGCCTTATGTTTGGGGAGTGGACTTATATTTAATTATTGGTAGAATCATATCAGAATGGGCATGCTGTTCTGGTGGTTAAGTTGAGTGTTAGTTTGCTGAAGGTCTTGTGTTCGAATCCCTGCGCGAGCGTGGGATAATTATTTTTACTCGGTCAACTGAGAGAGTTTCGATTCAACTCAAATTTTGAGGAAGTTGGGATCATGTGAGTAGTGGGAGAAAATCAAGGAAATTTGTGTCATATCCTGCTTTTATTTTTATTTTTGTTTTTTTTCTATTTTCTCTTTTCCAAAAATACCCCCTCTTTGACATTCTGTTTTCCCTCCTCTCTGCCGAATTTTCTTGCTTTTCCCTCTTCTTTTCAATTATCCAAAGTGACCGTTTGTTACGCTCGTTTGGTAAGTAATTATTCTGCCTCTAGTTTATCTTTTCGTGATTGGTATTCTAAATAGGGGTTGCGTTTGGTTCTTTTGATTTAGGCGAAAGACCAGTTTTGGGTAGGGCCTCTACAGTGATTTAGGAGTTTGGAGTCTATGTTCGATAACGGTAAGTATTCGAGTGCATTTTAGCGATGTTGTAAAGCTTTGGTAGCGAGTTAATTTCGGATGAGTTTCGTTTGTGTTGCTAAAATTCAGGCTCTAAATATCGATTTGTAGGTCCTGGAAGGCTCAGGATAGTTTTCGCATCAAACATTACCAGGTGTGTACCCGAAACGTAAAAAAAGGGGTTCTGCGAAAGCCGAAAACCCCCTCTGTCGATGCCACACGGCCGTGTGGTAGGCCATGTGGTAAGCTGTGTGCGACGACACGGCCGTGTGATCGACAAAGGCCAGGCCGTGCGCAAGACACAGCCATGTGATGGCCAGGGTGTGGCCATGTGTGCCACACGGGCTACGCCAAATTAGATGTGTGGGCCACTCAGGCGTGTGTTATCTGGGCCAGGCCGTGTGCTCCACACGGGCAAGGCCAAACTGGGCGTGTGGGCCATACGGATGTGCGGGCCCACTATACTAAAATTTTTAGTAATGACTGCACGGGTCGTCCTAATCGACTGTGAACCTACCGTAGGGCCGGTAAAGGCTTACTAACCCCTAAAACTATGTGTTCTGCTAGACTGTTGTACTATTCTAAGCATGTCTATACCATGTGTATCTGCTGTCTGTTCTTATAAGCATGAAGCATGATTTATTGTTAATTTTGCATACATGTACTGTTATTGAGATTGGGGTGGGATATATTTTGGAGGAAGTGTTCTGAAAGGCAGATTATGCCTATTATTTGGTAGCTCAGCTGCAATATATATGATATGTGCCGCATTCAGTACAGTATGGTGTGTAGGGCTGGGTGGGTGTTTTAAACCCCACATGGTGTGTAGGGATGGTCGAAGATGGTATGTAGAAGCTGGGGGTAGGATCCTGATTTCTGTTTGACTACATATCTGTAACTGTATCTGAGATGGGCTAAGGCCCAAATCTGCATCTGAATCTATAATGGGCTTAGGCCCAAGACTGTATGTGACTGATATCTCTTATTCTGTATGTGTGCATGGTTAATTCTGCTGGGTTACATATTAAGTTTATGTAAACTCACTCATTTTCTATTTGTTTGTACAGGTAACCGACAGTCTTAGGCGGATCGGAGCTGCGGAGTCCCTCTGTGACCACATATTCGAGCTGGTTTAAGTTTTAACTTATTTATATGTTCTGGTTTACTCTGGGTTTGTTTTATGTAATTTGGACTTTATGGACTGTTTTACTTTAAATTGGGTTAGACTGCGATTTTATGATTTAATAACTGCAAAACACGTTTTAAACTTGGATTTTATCAGAAGCATGGATTTTCTTAAACCTTGAACGGTTTTCTAAACAGAACAACTTTTAAAGCTTCCGCTACAAAATACGTTTTATCGCAAGACAGGTAAATGAAAGAACATTTTGAAATTAATAATAGTGATAAAGATTAGTCGAACTGGAAAGGGTTTTTGTTTAATAACGACGGTATTTCAACTCATTTCATGTGACGCTTCCGGATTCGGCCATAACGTCTAGGCCGAGTTTAAGGTGTTACAAACGGACATTTATGCAGAATTCAAACCTTTTCAATACAATTAACAATATATAATCATAAATCATCCACATATAATGTATATATAATCTCAATTATACCCTATGAACTTACCTAGTAACCAACTAGCAAGTTAGATCGTAGGGACTATTATGCAATTTTCCTCTTTCTATGTTTATCAGCCGGTTGTTCCAATTCTTGATCTAAATAATAATTAAGTTTAAAATATAAATTTCATATATCTTATAACACTCAAATTCATTCATATGACCTATTAATTTCATTTTACAACATGTCCCTGAACTTTTGCATTTGAACCAATTTAGCCCTTAAAACTGAAATCCTTATAATTTTCACAATTAAACTTTGTTTTTAAAACTATTTTCAAACTAATCCTTCTATACCTCTATAGAACATATATTTTTAATAGAATTTCATATCAAAATTTCCACATTTACATTTTAGTGCCTAAACTCAAAATTAATTAATTTCACTTTACAATTTAGTCCATAATTAAATCTAAGCTTATAACCAAACTATTTAACAACAAAAATATCAAGAATCATCAAGGAAAAGCTTTTAAAACTTTGATAGTTTTGAAAATGGAGGTATGGTTTAGCAAAATCTTGTTACAATGATTTCAAAAACATAAAAATTACGAAAAACGAATTAATAAAGGCTTACCATGCAAAGACACAAGCTTGGCTGAACCTTTAAGTTCCAAAAATGGTGTTTTTATGTTTCTCTTTTGGTGAGAAGACCTAATGAAGATGATAACCCTTTTGTTTTACTAATTTAACATATTTTATTATTAATTTAATAATATAATAAATTTATTTTCACCTAAACCCCTACATACAACCGTACACTATAATGGAAAAGTGACTAATTTCTACATAAATCCCTTAACATTTTCTATTTAAGCTTTTTAACTAATAAAAATCAATAGCGATTAAAGTTTTACGGTTTTTACTATTTAGTCCTTATACCTCAATTAACTATTAAATCCCTAAAATTATTGGACCAGAACTTAATATAATTCTATCAAAGACTTGTAAATATTATAAAATAATATTTAGTGACTCGGTAATTAGAAATTGGGGTTTCAAAACCACCATTTTTGGTGCCACTGAAAAACGGATTGTTACATCACATTTAGATCATATTATGACAGAATCATAAAAATATGGATTGCGAAATAACAATAAAAACTAAATACCAAAATCTAAATCAATTAAAGCAAACAAAAGGGTGACTCACTTCTATGTTCATGATTAACTTAGATCTAGGGTTTTTCACTAGTTAGCTAACAACTAACCTAATTAATACTTTTTGACTTATAACTAGATAAATTAAATCAAGTTAGATTAAGTTGATGCCAAGCAGACTATCCTTTTGGCCTCATCTACCTACGTGACTTTCTAGAGTCATCAATTTTAGAGTTTAATTCGCTTAATCCACTCCAATTAACTAGATGTAAAATGCTTAAGCCAAGCTAATCGATCCCACTTCAGATCGTCAACCTTCCTAGGGTTTAGTTTCGGACCATTCTAGATGAAAACTCTCCTATCAAATAATTAAACATGCAAACTGATGTAAAGATAAAGAGAGGGGAAAGAAGAATGCTTAAAATCCGAAGATCGTTAATTGCGGCTTGAATCGTGAACCCTCGGTTGATGTTGATTGTTGATTTCAGTGCAGAAAAGATAATAGAAGAATAATGAAAATAAAATAAAAACGAACTTGATATTGAAATTGAAATAAGCATTTAACAACTGAAAAGAAATTGAAAACAAAACGAAAACCCTAACTAAGAATAGAAATCTCAAGTTTGAACTCTCAATTCCTGAACTCCGAACCCCCTAAATCAGGTTCTAAGAGCTAATATTTATAATGTTCGTGTTAGATGACCAAATTAGGTCAATTACAAGTTGTGTAACAAGTTAATTATGATTGTGCGAACAAAAACACCCTTGGTAGTCAAAAGGGCCTTGTCGAACCGGTGTGTGACATGCTATAACCAATGTCACGACTTTGATGGCAGTATGCTCTCTTTTTGGACTCGAAGTTGGATGTCGCGGCATTGTCTCTAGTAGCTCACCTCTTAAAGTAGTGTTCGAAATTCAACTAAGTGTTAAGGCTTACTTTTTTGTTGCAAAATTCCCTTTGAATGTTGCGACATTTAGGGCAGTCCACTGACTTCTTGGCCAAAAATGTTAGATCCTCCTTAGGCCTGGATCAGCCTAACAAGTCATAAAACAACACTACAAGTTTAATTTAAAACTAACTAATTCTAAAAACTAAATAAAAATATATAAAACCACTTGAATACAAGCTTATTAGGTGGTGAAAAGAGCTTAATTTGCCACAACGAATTTGTAACATCCCTACCATCATTCTAGAAAATAACAGTGTCAATTCGGGTTGACACGTGTTCTTAATTTTTAGAAAGGACTGAAATTGAAATATTAATATTAGTGGAGAGGATAATTAGATATTATAGAGAATTAGAAAGACTTTTGAATGTAGAAAAATTAATTTAAGGAATGCACTAAATTGTCAAAGAGTGAGAAGTATTCGGCCATAGTGAGTAAATTAGAAATAAGAATTCATTGAAATTGATTCATGGGAAAAAGAGGAAGGATTAGAAGAGTAAATTGACTATGAAGTACATAGTGATGTGATGGTAATGGTTAGAGTTGTCTATGGGCCGGGTCAAGCCCTAACAAAAATCTAGGCTCGATTGATAGGCTTGGACTCGGCTCAGCCCGAAAAATGTGCCTAAAATTTTTCCCAAACCCGACCCGTATAAAAATGCTAAAACCCAGGCCTAGTCATATTAATTTTTTTTTTTAAATATAATACATCAAAAACACTAAAAACATTAAAATAAAAGTTTCTCAATAAATTGAAAATAAATTTAAAAAAATCTTTATACTTAAATAACACTAAGATATGTGCAATTTAACAAGCAAATGCTTCTAAAATAGTAGCAAAATTAATAACAAAACTATAGTTATACAATATCCAAACAATAACAATAAAATAGTAACAATATAATAGTGAAATGACAATAAAATAGTGGAAAAACAACAATTTTTTTGCAAATTCGGGCCAAGGCCAAAAAAATTTACACGAGGCTCGACCCATTTTCTAAATGGGCCCTATATATTTCTCAAGCCCATTTTTCGGACCTATATTTTTGCCCAAACCCACCCACTTTTCGGGCGGGCCTTTGAGCTAAGCCAGGTGGCTCGACCCAAGGACAAGTCTATTAATGATGATAATTATATTTTATTTTAAATTAAATATTATAAAAAAAAGAATAAAAAAAATGATGGAAAGGTATTTTGAAAGAAACTTGTTGAAGAAATGAGAAAAAGCCATCATCTTTTTTCAGCTTCTCCTTCTCATGTCTCTCTCATCCCCTTCCTACTTCATTTTTCATTTTATTTCATTTTAGTCCTCCCACTATTCAAAGCTCTTTCCAAGCCTTAAATTTCAAACTCTTCTCTAGCATGAGTAACACAACGTTAAAAACTATATAGCAACATGAGTTTTTGGAAAAGTTGTTAAGAGAGCATTTTGGAAAAGAAGAGAAGATAGGGCTTTTAAATAAATAAGGATGATGGAGTTTCTTTAAAAATTCATATTTATCTCATTATATTGCATTGAAATGATGTGTGATTTTATTTTGATATTAAATTTTATATGTATTGTGTTAATGAAGAGAATGAGAAGAAGGGGAAATGGAACATCCAATTGGTGATAAAGGCAAAGAAATAACAAATGATTGAATGAAGGAAAAAAAGGGTTAATTCAAACATTTTGTTGAAAGTATATCAATAACTTTTACCTTGTATGATTTAAACCCTAAATGAAAAATATGATAATTTATTCTAGTAATATTTATATGATACATTATATCTTAAGAATTTATTGGACAATGTTGTTTATTAATATGGTAAATGGAAAATGTATGTAGGTGATGAGTTTTGTAAAATAAGGACTAAATTGTAATAAGAGAAAAATATAAATAGATGAATTAAATATTGATATGAAGTATGTAAGTGAATTATTTGATGTAGATGAAATAAATATTGAGTGAAACTTGATGATAGTTAGTCATATATAGAAAAGAACTAAATTGTAAAAAGAGTAAAATTGGAACTATTTTTAATTGTTGAATGAATGTAACAACTGTTGTGTGTTAAATGTCCTTTTATACAAAATAAGAACTAATAGGATATAAATGGCATGCCATTAGGAAAGTGAATTAACGCGCTAGTGATAGTGACACTACGGTGCAATTGAAAATGGCACTACAATGCAAGAGAGTGGCACTTCGGTGTAAAGTGATATCTGCGTGTCTGTGTGAGGAATAGTGGCACTTCGGTGCATCTTATCGATATTTCAGCATATCCTAACGTGTTCTATTAGATCTATAATTAAGCATTAACAATATGAGGTAAGTAAAATTAATGTGGCAAAGGTAAGTAGTTTGGTACTTATGAAATTGGTGTTTTAATAAATCTATTATGGAAATGAAACTTGTGTATATTAATTTAATAGGATGATAGTATATATATAAGATTTCCTTTGCATAATTGTAAATGTGAAGGTGTAAGGTATTAGCTTTATTTTCATGGTATGTTTCTTGATATACTTACTAACCTCCTATGAGCTTAACGAGTAGGTAAAGTTCATTTCTAAGCTAAGGTGTGGATCGACCCCAACTCATCTCATCACACTTCATGTTTTGAAGGAAGTATGATTTCTAAATTTTGGTTATTAGTCTTGGCATGTACATAGGAACTTATTGAGGTATGTTTTACAACTAAAAACGAAATTGGTTGGGAATTGATCTTAGTATGTAAACTTTATATTTTGAATATGTATGAAGTTGTTTATGATTGAATTGGATGTGTGTAGTGTTGGTTACCAGTAGAAAATTGTGTGACTTTGGATATGTGGAAGCCATGTGGGACATGGAAGTTGTTTTAAGTGAAAAAAAGGGAAAAATGTACAGGATGTGAGTTGCAGGACCGACATCGCGACAACGGGTTTTTGACGTCGCGATGAGCAATCAACGTTGCAACAATAAGATGTTGTAGCCACGACGAGCTCAAGTTAGTGAGTCACGTCGAGACGAGGGATCTCCTTGACGTCGTGACGAGAGACCAATGTCGTGACAAGGAAAATTGACATCATGATCTGCTCCTGAGTGCTTGAGTTTTCATCCTTTTGTCCAAAATTGAGTTTTATTTTGTTCGAAAGTTTTTTAAAACTCTTTTTAAGCTCAATTAAGCTATATAATCATATTCTTGATGCATTATGAATGTTTAATTGGTAGGGTAATATTGAAGTTGCTTCGGTAGCGAATGTGACATCTTGGTACTTTAACTTGACGATTAGGTCAAGTAAGGGGTGTTACAGAATTATGGCAGATCAAATTCCCCCACACTTAACTCATTCTTTGTCCTCAAGTAAACAAAACAATCACATGCAAACAAAAAGACATCCCTTGAACACGCTTCATACAAATGGTTAGTATGAGAACATGGAAACTAAGAATGCTTGCTAAAACTTGTAACTCTAACATGATATGCAAAATACTCATGGTTTTTAAATTCAAACATGAGAGTTCATTAAATTACAAGGTTAACAGGTAAAAAGATAATTCAGCGTATGCTTCAATCAAAATAAATTAAACAGTTATAGAATTTATGTAAGAAAAGTGTAAATAAATAAGATTCACATACTCATTATGACTTTCATCCATAAATTGAGTTACCTAAGTCACAGTTTTTCGGTTTGTAACGTTCTAAGGCTTAAGGTTGGTTTGGATTTCAAGAATTGAGAGCTTCAAAACGATTCAAGCACGAAAGTAGTTTGGCACATGATATTGTTCCCTATGCACCCTTAGTGTAACTTTTAGCTCACCTCCTTAAATTCCCTTCTCTCACATTCTTTTCCTCTCCAAGTACAAAGATACGATTTAATATTTATAAGTACAATCAGCTTAGCGAGTTTTGTGCAATATGAATGAAAAGTTTCCTAAGTATTTTTCATTTTTATTTAATCACTTTATTTCTCTCTTTTTCACTAACACCACTTTTATCCCATTCTATGCTTTTATTTCTCTCGCTTTGCCTTTTAACCCTCACAATGCTTTTGTTTTTACACTAGGTTTTCATTTAAGCACTCTTTTTGCAAGAATCCTATAATTATTATATCATATCGTTTCTTACTTTTTCGTTTTAGTTTTTCCAAAGCCTCCATTATGTATCTACTTAACCCTCAATATCTATGACCCAATGTCTAAAATCGTGCATCATATAAAAATAGGACCAAGAAAGACATAAGTAGATTTTACTTTTTAATTCATTATTTCATATTGAGGTTCATCGAAAAGTGGATTAAGGCTTAAATATTGGTAGTAAGGGTACACATGTATAATGTTGGCTTTTTAGGCTCTCGCTTACTAAACAATGCCTTAGGTCATCCTTGGGCATTTCAACATTCATGGATTCAATTATGCGAGTAACAAAATTATAACTACCTATAGTTCAAGACAAACATATATGCTTTCCTATGTAATTATTTATCATTTGGTATACTTAACTATTTTCACCTATTGTATATTGTAATAAAGTGAATTAACCAGTCTAATTTTAAAAGCCTAGAATATTTTACTATCATGTTAAATTTACCAATTTCATACAAACAATTCCTATTAACATACTTCTAACCAATCGTTTGCATTATTGCAAGCTCAAACATCATGCAAACGAAAAAAAAATTAACAAAAATAATATTGAAAAACATGCAAAAACAGAAACAAAATAAACATAAAAATTTCTATTTAACCCCTCCATACTTTAGATTGCACATTTTCCCTAATGTGTCTCAATTAAAGATAAGAGTGAGAACTTCCCTTTTTTTCATCGTGAAAACACAACAAGGTGTAATTGGGTTGTTCCCCTCTTGCATGTTCCGCTCGATATAGTCGTGCATCCTCATGTAAGGAACCTACATAGAAGCATCATATTTTTTTAAGTTAGTTAACAACTCCCTTAGAAGTCAACAAGATCGTTGTCGTCAAATTCTTTTGTGCAGTCATCACTGTCTTCGTTCAAGATCACTACTTCTTCTTTCCTTTGTTTGTGGTTTGCAGTTTTGAGGTAGGGTATGGAGTGTCAGATGGATCTCCAATACATAGGTAGTTTTGGCTATAGAGGAAGTTCAATGCCATGTCTCTTAGCATAGTGAGTTACTATCAGCCTAAAGAACTCCATGCCCTGTGTTATGTACTCCATATGGGCTCGTATGGTCAAATCTTCACTCTTTGAGACTGCCAGAGTTGCCTTCTTTCGTTGTACCCTCGATGGTACAAGTTGTTGCTTCTCCATTAGTTTTGGAAATCCTTGGTCTCGAGTATTCTTTCGGTGTTTAGCCATTCTTGTTTGAGTAAATATAGGAATTATAAAAATATATTAACTGTTGTCATCCCTTCAGTTAAGGGATTCTGTAAATATTTCCTACAATCCCTTATTCTAAGGGATTATATCTTTATTAGTATCTTTCCTATTCTAGAGTTTCCTAGATTAGAGGCATAGCTTGTATATATATAAAGATGTAATATGTTCTATTGAAATATATAGAAAAATACAGAGAATTACGCTGTTTTCTACATGGTATCATCTTAGGTTACAGTTCCTTTCCACCCTAGACCATGTCAGAAACTTCTTCTTCTACATATCCTTCTCCTACTCCGGAGATTACCTCAAATCCAGAAAAATTTTCTGGTTCTGATGCTCAATTAGACTCGTCTGGTCTGAATATCACCTGCCATCGATTAAAATCATCTTCCTCTTCCAAACGGGGGAGACCTTGGTGTGATCATTGAAAAAAGCCCAGCCACTCCAAGGAAAAGTGTTGGAAGCTTCATGGTAAGCCTCAGAACTGGAAGTCAAAAAACTCTAAAGATACTAAATCAAGTCTTGCCGCTGCCACATCTGTCACCAGCTTCAACAAAGAACAGATTGCTGAACTTCAAAAACTGTTTGGAAAGTTTCAGGGGTCTTGTACGGGTAATCTGGTCATGAAAGAACCAGAAGGTAACCCTTCTTCTACAACATTGTTTTCCTCTCAGTTGACTCCTAATTAGATCCTCAATTCTGGTGCTACAGATCATATGACTGGTAATAAAGCCTTGTTTTGTAATTTTTCCAAACATTTGGTAACAGCTGATGGTTCCTTGTGCAAAGTAGAATGACATAGCACTGTTGTTCTCAATGAACAGATTATACTTACAAATGTTCTCTTTGTACCAAATCTAGCTTGCAATCTCATTTTCGTAAGTAAAATTTCCATGGACTTGAACTGTTCAGCAATTTTTAACGGTCTTGATTGTACTTTGCAGGCACTAAACTCGAAGAAGATGATTGGTAAGGTCAGCTTGCAGAATGGTCTCTACATCCTCCCTTCCTCTCCTAAAACCGAGATATCCAAATCTTTCATCGCTTTCAATAAAGTTGATAATGTTATGTTGTGGCACTTTCGTTTAGGCCATCCTAGTTTCCAATACCATGCAAAATTGTTTCCTGCTCTATTCATTAATAAAAGGCCAAACTCTTTTTCTTGGAAAGTTTGCTCTCTTGCCAAACATACTAAATCATCTTATTTTTCCTTCTCCATACAAGCCTTCTCACCCTTTTGCTTTAATCCATAGTGATATTTGGGGCCCTTCTCGGGTGAAGAATGCTGATCATTGTAAGTGGTTTATCACTCTCATTGATGATCATAGTAGGATAACTTGGACTTATTTGCTAAAAGATAAATCTGAAACTGCTGGTGTTTTTGCACAATTTTATAATATGGTTCTCACTCAATTTGGGTCTAAAATCCAGCTCTTTAAATTTGATAATGGCAGTGAATTTTTTGCTAGGTCTTTGGTTAATTTTTTCAGGGAAAAATGCATAGTTCAACTTAGTTCGTGTGTTGGAACCTCATAGCAAAACGATATTACCGAAAGGAAAAATCGACACCTCCTCGAAGTTACTCGTTCCCTTCTGTTTACAACTAATGTTCCCAAATATCTGTGGGGGTGTAACATCCTGAATTTTTGGGCTTATGGGTTTAATGGGTGGATGTAACACCCCTACCCGTATTCATTGTCAGAATAAGGTACGAGGCATTACCAGAGTTTACGAAATTTTTTTTTATATAACCCCTTTATAATTATCTAGCCTCCCCTGCAAATTTTGAATCGGGACCATTCTAATTCAACACATTTTCAAAATAATTCATGCATATTTATAAGATAACTTTAACACATAAGCCATACCAATGGCTGACCTTACATTCATTTCATATTAACATTTATCTTATTAGCTTATACATGCCATTCATTTCCAAACTAAAGTTTCTTTAAATACCGAAATATTGGGGTTGATAGTGTGATGAGTCTCCCACCGATCCGACCTCCGAGCTCTTAACACTACAAAACAGGGAAAAAGGAAATAGGGTAAGCACTTTGTGCTTAGTAAGCCCATGTAATAAGAATTATACTTACCTAATATTTACAATACATGCGATAAACATTCATATACCCATTCAATGCATTATTACCCTAACATTTACAAACTCAACATTCAAGTCAGTCCAATAATTTCCATATATCAATAATATATATACTATGATTGATGAGCTCATCAATACCATAATTTCCATATTTTTTTTATATTTATCCCATTGAATTACTCAGAATTTCGATGGATTTTCAGAGGTACACTTTAGTGTACAAATTCGGGTCCGTCAATTCATATTCATGTGCACACATTTTCATTTCAGAGAGCACACTCCCGCGAACCTCATCTTTACAGCGGGATTACCAGTCCAGGCTAAATCCCCTGTAATATAAACTCATAGAGTATTGTCGGGATTACCAGTCCAGGCTAAATCCCCTGCAACGACAATTACTCTAATGAGCTTGGATCTGAATTACCAGTCCAGGCTAAATTCAGACCCTAATTCGGATTACCCGTCCGGGCTAAATCCATTTTCTACATATTCTTCGGGAGGGCTATATCAGGATAGGATCACCCGTCCGGGCTAGATCCTTTTTACCGTCAATTCTTTTTCAGAGATCCATCCAATTTTCCTTTCATTCAACCGGGATTTCTTTCCCTTTTTATCAAAAATATCAATATTGCATAAATTTTCATACAATGAATATTCAAACTATATTCACATCAATAACATACATTTCAAGCATTTAAGAATATAATTCAAGTTACATGAACTTACCTCGATACTAGTTCGTATACAAAATCTACTAATCCGGGACTTTTTCCTTTCCTCGATCTAGCTTCGTATTTGAGTTTTCCGAATCTAAATAAATAAATTCAATCATCAATTCAATACATTTCATGTTCACATGTAGCATTTTCTATAATTATATTATTATTTTTAGTTTATTCAAAGCTGTCTACTTGAGTCACAGTCACTAAATTGTTTATTTCTCGAGCTACAGAACTCCAAATGAAGAACCGTTAATTTTCTCTGAAACTAGACTCACATGTCTTCATACCATAAAATTTCCAGAATTTTTGGCTTAGCCAATTCGTACAGTTTATTCATTAAAATCACCCCTGTTCTGCTATCTAGCAGTTCTGACCCTTCTTCACTAAATATTAATTATCTCCTCATACAGAATTCGGATGATGTTCTCGTTTATTTTTATTGAAAATAGATTCATTCAAGATTCCAAATATATATATTTAAGCCCATAATTATGTTTCTCCAATTTTTTATGATTTTCTAAATTTAAAATAGGGGAACCCGAATTCATTCTGAACCAGTCTTACAAAAATCTGAATATCTCAAAATACAGAATTTCTTTTCTTTTCCTGTTTCTTTCATATGAAAATAGACTCAATAAGCTTTAATTTCATATCTCACTCAACTTCTAATTCCACTTCTACGATTTTTGGTGAATTTTCAAACTTACTCTACTGCTGCTGTCCCAAAACTATTTTCTTATAGCTTGTTTTGCAATTAAGTCCTTTATCCAATTCTAACTTCAAATTCTTTCAATTAAACCACTAATTCATCATTTTATTCATCATATGCTATATTCAAAAACTCTAAAACTTCAAAAACTTCAACTTAAATTCATCAAAACTTTGTTCTAAAACTTATAAAGCATCAAAATTAAAAGAAAAGGACTAAATTAATTTACCTATTAAATATCCAAGCTTCAAACTTTCTATTTTTCCTTTTTCTTCTTTCTTTTCTCTTTTTCTTTCTTTCTATGCTCTCTGTTTCGTTTTGGGTTTCTGTTTCTGTTTCTATCTCTTTTTCCTTTAGTTTGTTTATATATATAATAATATAATAATATAATAATATATAATATAATATAATATAAATATATAATAATACCTTTTTAAAAAAAATCTCAGATTTTCATACTTAAAACCGCCTCAACTTTACAAAATGGTATAATTGCCATTTTGGTCCTTCATAATTTCTTTTAATCTATAATTTAACTTTTACTTTCATTTCAGTTTAGTCCTTTTCATTTAATTTCCTACCCAAACGTTAAAATTTTCTAACGAAAGTTTAATACCACATTACTAACATTTTATAAATATTTATAAAAATATTTCCTATCATATAAATATTCATGCAAATATATTGAAATAAATTTCTATTTAAATCGGATTTATGGTTGCGAAACCATTGTTCCGATAACCTTGAATTTAGGCCATTACAACTCTTCCCCCCTTTTAAGGATTTTCGTCCTCGAAAATTTTACCAGTAAAGAGGTTTGGATATTGTTTCCTCATTGCCTCCTCCGGTTCCCATGTCGCTTCCTCAATCCCGTGCTTTTGCCACAATACTTTCACCAAATTTATTTTATTATTTCTAAGCTCTTCTGTTTCCCGTGCCAATATCTTGACCGGTTCTTCACTGTAAGTCATATCCGGCTGAATCTCCACTTCTGTAGGAGAAATAACATGTGAAGGATCTGACCGATATCGTCGTAGCATAGACACATGAAAAACATTATGGATTCTATCAAGTTCTGGTGGTAATGCCAATCGATAAGCGACCGGTCCAATTCTTTCTATGATCTCATATGGCCCGATAAATCTTGGATTCAATTTACCCTTTCGACCGAACCGGAGAACTTTCTTCCAAGGAGACACTTTCAGGAATACCTTGTCACCGACCTGAAATTCAATCTCTTTTCGTTTAAGATCGGCATATGATTTTTGGCGATCGGAAGCTGCTTTTAAACTATCCCGAATAACCTTTACTTTTTCTTCTGTTTCTCGAATTAAATCAACCTCATGTATCTTCTTTTCACTGAGCTCTGTCCAATATAACGGTGTTCTTCATTTTCTACCATACAAAGCTTCATACGGAGCCATTTTAATACTAGACTGGTAACTGTTATTGTAAGCAAATTCAATCAAAGGTAGATATTTCTCCCAATTACCTTCAAACTCTAGTATACAACATCAGAGCATATCTTCCAATACTTGAATTACACGCTCAGATTGGCCATCTGTCTGAGGATGAAATGCAGTGCTGAAATACAACTGAGTACCCAAGGCTTCTTGCAATTTGTCCCAGAAACGAGGCGTAAACCGAGGATCTCTATCCGATATAATGGAGACAGGCACTCCATGTAGCCTGACAATCTCAGATATGTACAATTCAGCCAGCTTATCTAAAGAATAATCCATACGTACCGGAATAAAGTGCGCTGACTTTGTCAATCGGTCAACAATCACCCAAATAGCATCGTTTTTCCTCGGAGATAATGGTAACCCCGATACAAAATCCATAGTGATTCTTTCCCATTTCCATTCTGGTATAGTAATTGGCTGAAGTAACCCTGAAGGTACCTGATGTTCAGCTTTAACTTGCTGACATATTAAACATCTTGATACAAATTCAGAGATATCACGTTTCATTCCTGGCCATCAGTACATCTTTTTCAGATCATTATACATTTTATTACTTCCCGGATGTACAAACATAGTACCACTGTGAGCTTCGTGTAAAATTTTCTGTATGAGCTCTGAATTCTTGGGTACACATACCCTACCTTTGAATAATAAACAATCATCAATCCCAACTTGAAATTCAGAATCAGTACCTGACTCACATTGTGCCCGTTTAACCTGTAACTTCTCATCATTCTTCTGAGCTTCACATATTTGTTGTAAAAATGTCGGTTTAGCTCTCAATTCAGCTATGATTGAACCATCATCAGTCAGTGACAACCGGGTATTCATAACTCGTAAAGCAAACAGAGATTTTCGACTCAAAGCATCAGCCACAATAATAGCCTTACCCGGATGGTAATCAATAATCAAATCATAGTCCTTTATCAATTCAAGCCAACTGCGCTGTCTTAAATTCAGATCTTTCCGTGTCATCAAATACTTCAAGCTTTTATGATCAGTATAAATATGACATTTCTCACCATACAAGTAATGCCGCCATATCTTCAATGCAAAAACAATAGCAGCTAACTCAAGATCATATACCAGATAATTTCTTTCATGTGGTTTAAGTTGTCTTGAAGCATAGGCTATTACTTTACCTTCTTGCATCAAGACACAACCTAAACCATTTAATGAGGCATCACTGTAAATAACAAATTCCTTACCCGGTTCAGGCTGCACTAATACTGGTGCTTTTGTTAGTAGATCTTTCAATCGGTTGAAACTCTGCTGACATTCATCAGTCCACTCGAGCTTTACATCTTTCTGCAATAATCGAGTCATCGGAGAAGCTATCATAGAGAATCCCTGTACAAATCTCCGATAATAACCAGCTAAACCCAAGAACTTCTAACTTCAAATACAGTCTTCGGTGGACTCCAATTGAAAATAGCTGAGATTTTACTTGGATCTACCCTAATGCCTTCAGCGGATACAATATGTCCAAGAAAACCCACTTCTCGAAGCCAAAATTCACATTTACTGAATTTAGCATATAACTACTTCTCTCGCAAAATTTGCAACACAATTCTCAAATGTTCTGCATGTTCTTCTTCATCTCGAGAATAAACCAAAATATCATCAATGAAAACTACCACAAACCTATCTAAGTACGGTCTAAATATCCGGTTCATCAAATCCATAAATACTGCAGGTGCATTAGTCAACCCAAACGGCATAACCAGAAACTCATAATGCCCGTACCTGGTTCTGAAAGCTGTCTTTGGCACATCTGACTCCTTTACTCGTAACTGATAGTAGCCCGATCGGAGATTAATCTTTGAAAATACAGTAGCACCTTTCAGCTGATCAAATAAATCATCAATCCGGGGCAACGGATACTTATTCTTTATAGTTACTTTATTGAGCTTTCGATAGTCAATACACAATCTCAAAGACCTATCTTTCTTTTTCACAAACAGAACCGGAGCACCCCAAGGTGAATGACTCGGTCGGACAAAACCTCTATCAACAAGTTCCTGTAACTGTGTCTTTAATTCCTTTAATTCTGTAGGAGCCATTCGGCACGGAGCTATGGAAATCGGAGTAGTTCCCGGAATCAAATCTATAGAAAATTCCACTTCTCTTTCTGGTGGCAACCCTGGTAACTCTTCAGGAAACACATCAGAAAATTCGCATACCACTAGCACTGCTTGAATCTTCGACTCAGATACCTTGGTATCTAATACATAAGCAAGAAAAGCATCATACCCCTTTTTGACATACCTCTGAGCAGTAATAACTGAAATCACATCAGATAATCCCTCTGTCTGATCGGATTTAACCCGAAGTAATTCACTATTCTGACACTTCAACACAATATATTTCTGTTTACAGTTTACTACTGCATCATGCTGAGTTAACCAATCCATGCCCAATATCACATCAAACTCATCAAATGGCAGTAACATCAAATCAGCCAGGAAACAATATCCTCTTACCATCAGTGGACAATTTTTACAAATTTTATCCACCAAAATAGATTGGCCAAAGGGGTTCGAGACTTTAACCACAAATTCAGTAGGTTCAACAGATAAATCTTTAACGCATGCAAGTTTTACACATATATATGAATGCGTAGAACCAGGATCAATTAATGCAGTAATATTAGTATCAAGTAAAGAAAATGTACCAGTAATAACATCGGGTGCTGAGGCATCTTCTCTGGTACGAATGACATATGTCCTAGGAGGTGCTCGTGTCTCAGGCCTACTTGTAGTATCTTTTGTAGCTCCTCGGCTACCACTGACATTACTGGATGGTCGAGATAGTCTACCCCTCAAAGATGGATTACTTGGCTTCGATATATATTCAGCTTCTTTTTCACTTCTTTCTGGACAATCTCTGAGGAAATGGTCAAAAGAACCACATCGGTAACAAGCCCCACTCTTAAATTGACATTCACCAAAATGAGCTTTATTACAATACTGGAATCTCGGCTTAGGGGTACCAACACTGCCAACACTGGTCACTGAGGGAGTGGAAGGTCTTGAATTAGTGCGCTGTGAACCTCGCACTCTATCCGAATACCCAGTGGTTGAGGTAAAACGATCCTGGTACTTCTTTAATTTCTTTGAAGTAGAAAACTGAGATTTTTCCATTGACCTTTTACTAAAAATTCGAGCTTCCCTCTTAGCCTGTTTCTTTTCTTTGCTCCATTCTTCTGCTTTATAGGCTCGCTATGCTAGTGTAGCAAACTCTCGAATTTCAAGAATTCCAATAAGTAGCTTAATTTCTTCATTCAACCCTTCTTCGAATCGTTTGCACATTTCAGCTTCCGACTGTATCCATTCTCGAGCATATTTACTCAACCGAACAAATTTTCTTTCATACTCAGATACTGATCTATTGCCCTGTTTCAGCTCAAGAAATTCTTTTCTTTTCTGATCAAGGAATCTCTGACTGATATATTTCTTTTTGAACTCGGTCTAAAAGAATTCCCATGTAATTTCTTCTTTCGGAACAACTGAAGCTTTAGTATTCCACCAATGGTAAGCTGTGTCTTTTAGCAGTGAAACGGCACATTTCAAACATTCTTCTGGCGTGCAAGATAATTCCTCCAAAACTTGAGTAGTATTTTCTAACCAAAATTCAGCTCGTTTGGGATCATCATCAACTGCTGCTCGAAATTCTTCGGCCCCATATTTTCGGATTTTATCGACTGGAGCTTTTCCTTTTCTGACAGATTCAGTACCTGTACCTTGTGGAATCTCGGGAACTGATGGAGGAACAGGAGGGGGAGCTTGAGTTTGCTGCACTGTAGGGTTAGTTCTTATGTACTGGGTAAACCATTCATTCATCATTTGAAAGAAGGCTATTTTTGCCTCCTCCCCTTGACCCTCTATACCAGGCCTTCTACTGCTAGTTTCTTCTCTTTGTACTGAAGCCGGAGCATGACTCCCAGCTTCCTCAGATTGAGCTCGGTCAGATGACATTACTATAAGGAAAACACAATTTAAATGGTCAGGAGATATCACACTATCAAAAATAATTTAAATGGCATGTATAGCTAATCCGTATTCGCTATGTCGATCCTAGAACCGGCTAAACCGTAGCTCTGATACCAACAAATGTAACACCCCTACCCGTATTCATTGTCAGAATAAGGTACGAGGCATTACCAGAGTTTACGAATTTTTTTTTATAAAATACTAAATTCGAGACCATTCTAATTCAACACATTTTCAAAATAATTCATGCATATTTATAAGATAACTTTAACACATAAGCCATACCAATGGCTGACCTTACATTCATTTCATATTAACATTTATTTTATTAGCTTATACATGCCATTCATTTCCAAACTAAAGTTTCTTTAAATACCGAAATATTGGGGTTGATAGTGTGATGAGTCTCCCACTGATCCGACCTCCGAGCTCTTAACACTACAAAACAGGGAAAAAGGAAATAGGGTAAGCACTTTGTGCTTAGTAAGCCCATGTAATAAGAATTATATTTACCTAATATTTACAATACAAGCGATAAACATTCATATACCCATTCAATGCATTATTACCCTAACATTTACAAACTCAACATTCAAGTCAGTCCAATCATTTCCATATATCAATAATATATATACTATGATTGATGAGCTCATCAATACCATAATTTCCATATTTTTTTTATATTTATCCCATTGAATTACTCGGAATTTCGATGGATTTTCAGAGGTACACTTTAGTGTACAAATTCGGGTCCGTCAATTCATATTCGTGTGCGCACATTTTCATTTCAGAGAGCACACTCCCGCGAACCTCATCTTTACAGCGGGATTACCAGTCCAGGCTAAATCCCCTGTAATATAAACTCATAGAGTATTGTCGGGATTACCAGTCCAGGCTAAATCCCCTGCAACGACAATTACTCTAATGAGCTTGGATCTGAATTACCAGTCCAGGCTAAATTCAGACCCTAATTCGGATTACCCGTCCGGGATAAATCCATTTTCCACATATTCTTCGGGAGGGCTATATCAGGATAGGATCACCCGTCCAGGCTAGATCCTTTTTACCGTCAATTCCTTTTCAGAGATCCATCGAATTTTCCTTTCATTCAACTTGGATTTCTTTCCCTTTTTATCAAAAATATCAATATTGCATAAATTTTCATACAATGAACATTCAAACTATATTCACATCAATAACATACATTTCAAGCATTTAAGAATATAATTCAAGTTACATGAACTTACCTCGATACTAGTTCGTATACAAAATCTACTAATCCGGGACTTTTTCCTTTCCTCGATCTAGCTTCGTATTTGAGTTTTTCGAATTTAAATAAATAAATTCAATCATCAATTCAATACATTTCATGTTCACATGTAGCATTTTCTATAATTCTATTATTATTTTTAGTTTATTCAAAGCTGTCTACTTGAGTCACAGTCACTAAATTGTTTATTTCTCGAGCTACAGAACTCCAAATGAAGAACCGTTAATTTTTTCTGAAACTAGACTCACATGTATTCATACCATAAAAATTCCAGAATTTTTGGCTTAGCCAATTCGTACAGTTTATTCATTAAAATCACCCCTGTTCTGCTATCTAGCAGTTCTGACCCTTCTTCACTAAATATTAATTATCTCCTCATACAGAATTCGGATGATGTTCTCGTTTATTTTTTATTGAAAATAGATTCATTCAAGATTCCAAATATATATATTTAAGCCCCTAATTATGTTTCTCCAATTTTTGATGATTTTCTAAAGTTAAAACAGGGGAACCCGAATTCATTCTGAACCAGTCTTACAAAAATCTAAATATCTCAAAATACAGAATTTCTTTTCTTTCTCTGTTTCTTTCATATGTAAGTAGACGCAATAAGCTTTAATTTCATATCTCACTCAACTTCTAATTCCACTTCTACGATTTTTGGTGAATTTTCAAACTTACTCTACTGCTGCTGTCCCAAAACTGTTTTCTTATAGCTTGTTTTGCAATTAAGTCCTTTATCCAATTCTAACTTCAAATTCTTTCAATTAAACCACTAATTCATCATTTTATTCATCATATGCTATATTCAAAAAATCTAAAACTTCAAAAACTTCAACTTAAATTCATCAAAACTTTGTTCTAAAACTTATAAAGCATCAAAATTAAAAGAAAAGGACTAAATGAACTTACCTATTAAATATCCAAGCTTCAAACTTTCTATTTTTCCTTTTTCTTCTTTCTTTTCTCTTTTTCTTTCTTTCTATGCTCTCTGTTTCGTTTTGGGTTTCTGTTTCTGTTTCTATCTCTTTTTCCTTTAGTTTGTTTATATATATAAATAATATAATAATATAATATATATAATATAATAATATAATAAATATATAATGTAATAATATACCTTTTAAAAAAAATCTCAGATTTTCATACTTAAACCGCCTCAACTTTACAAAATGGTATAATTGCCATTTTGGTCCTTCATAATTTCTTTTAATCTATAATTTAACTTTTACTTTCATTTCAGTTTAGTCCTTTTCATTTAATTTCCTACCCAAACGTTAAAATTTTCTAACGAAAGTTTAATACCATATTACTAACATTTTATAAATATTTATAAAAATATTTCCTATCATATAAATATTCATGCAAATATATTGAAATAAATTTCTATTTAAATCGGATTTATGGTTGCGAAACCATTGTTCCGATAACCTTGAATTTAGGCCATTACAGTGGATATGTTTAATGTGTTAATTTAAGTGTTAGGGGTCCAAATTGGGCTCAGGCTTAGGTAGAGGCCTTGATTAAAATTATCTATTTGGGCATTATAGGGTTTAAAAGGTAGTATCTGTGTTTAAAATACCAAAGTGGGCTTGTGGCCCAATCTTAGGAGGTGACGCCACACAAGGGAGTAAGGGGCCCAAATTTAAGTTTCATGGAGCCCAATTCTTTTAATTTAAGTCAGCTAAATTTTGGGCATTAGGGTTAGGTGGAGTGGACGGCAACAAGGCTCAAAAATAGGAGGATTTATGTGAATGGGATAATGTAGATATTATAGTTGATAATGTGGAAGAAAAAAAAAAGAGAAGAGATAGGAGATATCTGCAAGGCTAGGTGTTGGCCGAAATTCCATCACCTAGAGGAGGGAAGAAATCGGTTTCTTTATGGCAAAGGGGTGCCGAATTTTCCCTTTTTATTTGCTTAATCTTTAGTTATCAGGAAGGGCACTTTCGGTTTTTGATAGGTAAGTGCCGAAATTTCTATAAATAGGGAGGATATCTCATCAATTCCGGCAATTAAACCCTACTCTTTTCTTCTTTCCTTGTGCCGAAATTCTCAGTCTTCCTCTGCAATTTCTTTTCTTTTGATTTCTTCAAAAGCCAAAACCTCCCAATCTTCTCAACATCTTTCTTTCAAAAAGCCGAAAACTTTCTTAAGCCATCTTTCTTTTCTTACTCCTAAAAGCCAAAACTCCATTGTTCTTTTATCTTCTTTCTTCTAAAAGCCGAAACCTCATAATCCTTTTTCTACATTCTTTTCTTTTGATCTTTGCTAAAGCCGTATCTACCTGTAATCTGCCGAAATTCTCTTTTCTTCTTTCTGCCGATTTCTTCATTAAAAGCCGAATCTACATAGACTCTTTCCTATCATCTTTTCTTCTGATCTTCTCAAAAAGCAAGAATCTCTAAGGGGTAGTCGAATTCTTTGTGTTAAGGTGAGTGCTGATTTCCTTATCTCTTCACTATCTCTTTCGATTTTGGAAGACAAAGCCGAAAAGCTAATGGTTTAATGGTTCTATGTCTTCTCTTATTGGGCAACATTCAGGAATTGAAGTAGATCTCTTAGATCTAAAAGCCGGAAACACTAGTCCCTGAATCTCATATCACTTTTCGGGATTTCAAGGTAAGGATTTCAATTCTCCTTAAGATGATTAACCGTTCTCTTTTCGTTAGTTGTGCCTTAACCTAATGTTTCGTTACCGGCTTCTGAACAACACCTTAGGCAGATAGCGGTGGTGTTGGCTACGGATAGCGTCGACTTAGAGGGTCTCGTTCTAACAGTAATCAGGTGTGTATATCTCTAACACACTCATTAATCTGTACTAAATATATGTTATGGGCTAAAAGCCGGAAAAAAGCTATATAGTAATCTGCACTAAATATATGTTATGGGCTAAAAGCCGAAAAGAGGTTGTGTAGACAGTCGAATAAAACCCTAAAAGGGTTAGGCAAAGGATGTCAGGTACGTAATCATAGAAATCTCTATGTGTATCGAAGTATGTGATAATCTGTGATGATAATATATTTATGTTCTTGCATGTAAGCATGGGGATGGGATTGGCATGATGAAGGGGAAGAAGGTCGCATAGCGATCGGTGGCTTTGCCACATAGGTCACATAGTGATCGGTCTTTATGACAGGCAGCACAGCTGTCGATATATTTTTAAGGTCGCATAGTGATCGGTGGCTTCGCCACATAGGTCACATAGTGATCGGTCTTTATGACAGGCAGCACAGCTGTCGATATGGTGTGTAGCGGATGGAGGGTTGATTGTAGAAATCCCCAAGGTGTGATGGTTGGTACAGGTTGGTGTGTAGAGGATGGATTTCTAGGATGGGTTAGGCTACTCATTATCTATTATCTATTGTGTAAATATGATTGTTGCCATTGTGTATAGGCTAAGGCCCATAATGTATTTGTGGGCCCAAGCCTTTTATGTGTTTTCGGGATTTGCACACTAAGTCTTGGTGACTCACCCTATTATTTTTCCCTAACTTTGCAGATGAGCAGTATGGGAGCCGAGACGGACTCGAGGGGCCATCAAGTTTTTATTTCTATAGTTTATTTCCGGTTTTTCCTCAAGTTTTTAATTTTGGGAATATGTATGTAATAAGGCCCCATAGTTTATATTCACCTAAGTAGTTTTAATATTTGCAACCTATGAAATTATGTCAAAGGTTTAATTATACGAAATAATAATAATACAAGGTTTTTTTTTAAAATGTCACATATTTATTTAAATATTATCTAATTAATTTACGATTTCCAAAACCAACAAAGCAAAAGTTTTCAATGTACAACCCGTAGCATACCGATCTGATCGATACGTATGGGCCGGGTTTGGGGTGTTACATTTTGGTATCAGAGCCCAGTTCAAAACTCGGGCTGTGAAATGGGTCTAGTAATGTTTTGTAAAATTGATGGGAATTTGAAAAAAAAAATTCTGGAAGAAGATATGGCCTTCGAGTCTACCGGCACCCGATCCGCACAGGTAAGTATTCTGAACTCTTGTTGTGATATACATGTGGGCTTGATGGGCTTTATGGACGTAGACTAGTATGATAGTATTGATGGACCTTAGGCTTAGTTAAACAACTCTTCAATTCCATAAGACTTAATTCAACTAAACAAACCCGTGAACGAGTCGATGGGTTAGGGTGTGGCAACAGGCATGCGCATATCTAGGATTGGATTCAGGAAGAGCTTGGTACTTAAGCAGTCCTAGTGGCTCACCTCCTCTTCGCTGGAATCCCACCTGGTGCGTAGTGACTATTCACCTTAGCCACGAGAATTTGTTGACGGGCCAAAATTTAGAATTAAAACCCGAAAGGGACCAGCCACCCTATTTCGCAATCAAAATACTCCCACATTTTGTAAAATTCCTGAAATACACCTGATTTGTGAAAATTTCCCAAAATACCCCAGAATTGTAAAATTACCAAAATTTGTGAAAATTACCGAAACACTCCGGTTGGCAAAAATTTCCAAAATACCCTTGGTTTGAGAAATTTCCAAACAATCGTGATTTTATAAATTACCCATGTTTTGCAGATTTACCCGAAAACCCCTAGATTTACAAAAGTAACCTGGTTTGCAAAATTGAATTTTCCAAAGTACCTCTGCCTTAAAAAAAACTTGTTTTCTAAAATACCCTTGCTTTATATAAAAAAATTTGTACCAAAGTACCTCTAATTCAAAGAAAAAAAGTCACCAAGATACTTTATTTTGGAAAATACCCTGTAGGGTAAAACTACGGAAAAACCCCTGGGTAGTGAAATAACAAAGATACCCTTATGTGATAAATGTGAGTTCATGAAGGTTGTATGTTTGTTGATGTGTGATGATTGAATGTATGTGGTTTCTGGAATTAGGAGATAAACTTGAGACTGAAACTGTAGATAGGTTCAAATTCGAAAGAACTACTTTTGAAACTACTGTCCATAAGATTGTTCGTGGTTAATCAGTGAAAGAAATTAATAATTCATAAAACTTCTAATTCAGATAATACGAGAATCAATGATGAGCGCTAGAAGAGGAAGAAAAGGCCGCGGCCGAGGCCGTGAAAGTGTTAGGACTGATGTGCTGACTCAGCTAGTTAGGGAGGTACTGAAGGAGGTTAAAGAAATCGGTGAAACACTTCGGGTTGGGTGCGTGTACTGTAAGAAAAAAAGAGATCGTAGTTTTCTAGGGTTGCAGTCTCGTTCTGTGAAGCATGTTAAGGTACGTCCAAACTTTCGGGTTTGTGAATATTGCAGAAGGCGTCATCCGGGTGAATGTTGGAGGAAGTCAAGAACGTGTTTAAGATGCGGGTCTGAGGAGCATAAGGCTCGGGATTGTTCAATCACCATTAAGTCGGGTATGTTTTGTGTGGATGCTATATTTTTGGGTATAGAAACTGTATGCGTGCAATGTTTATATATTATTAAATTAGAGTGCGCAGCGAAAGCATAGTGGTGAGACTTGGGTAGTACGATTAGTAGTTAGTTGGAAATTTCGAGGACGAAATTTCTTTAAGGGGGTAGAACTGTAACATCCTGAATTTTTGGGCTTATGCGTTTAATGGGTGGATATGTTTAATGTGTTAATTTAAATGTTAGGGGTCCAAATTGGGCTCAGGCTTAGGTAGAGGCCTTGATTAAAATTATCTGTTTGGGCATTATAGGGTTTAAAAGGTAGTATCTGTGTTTAAAATACCAAAGTGAGCTTGTGGCCCAATCTTAGGAGGTGACGCTACACAAGGGAGTAAGGGGCCCAAATTTAAGTTTCATGGAGCCCAATTCTTTTAATTTAAGTTAGCTAAATTTTGGGCATTAGGGTTAGGTGGAGTGGACGGCAAAAAGGCTAAAAAATAGGAGGATTTATGTGAATGGGATAATGTAGATATTGATTGTACTTCCCTATTGCTATTAGGAAAGGGGTTAGGCAGTGCACCAAGCATCCTATTGAAAAATTTGCTGGTTATAATTCATTAATGCCTTCTTTTCAAGCATTTACAGCAACCTTGGATAAAGAACAGATTCCTACAAGCATAGCTGAAGCTTTAAAAGATCCTAAATGGAGAAAGGCTGTTGAAAAGGAAATTTGTGCACTAGAGAAAAATGCTACTTGGACCGTTACAGACCTTCTTCAAGGAAAAAAAGCTGTTGGATGTAAATGGATCTTTGCTGTAAAGTATAACTCCGATGGCAGTATCCAACGATACAAAGCTAGACTAGTGGCTAGAGGCTTTACGCAAACATATGGGATAGATTTCACAGAAACTTTTGCACCTATGGCAAAGCTTAACACTGCTCAAGTACTTCTAAGTTTGGCTGTAAATTGTGATTGGCAATTACACCAACTTGATGTAAAGAACGCATTTCTTAATGGCATGCTGGAGGAAGAAGTTTATATGAAATTGCCACTTGACTTAAATTCTGTTGAAGGTAGCAACAAGGTTTGTGTAACATCCTGAATTTTTAGGCCTATGCGTTTAATGGGTGAACATGTGTAATGTGTTAATTTAACTGTTAGGGGTCCAAATTGGGCTCAGGATGTGGTCAAGGCCTTGGTGAAATTTTTGTTTGG
Organism: Gossypium australe; assembly: GCA_005393395.2. NCBI lineage: Eukaryota > Viridiplantae > Streptophyta > Magnoliopsida > Malvales > Malvaceae > Gossypium > Gossypium australe. Next base: position 143,449,688 of record CM016616.1, on the reverse strand, counting down.
GCACTATAGAGTTTTAAAAGGTGGTATCTGTGTTTAAATTATCAAAATGGGCTTGTGGCCCAGTGGTCAGTGGCGCCACTTAGGGAGCAAGGAGGTGACGCCACACAAGGGAGTAAGGGGCCCAAATTTAAGTTTCATGGAGCCTAATTCTTTTAATTTAAGCTAGCTAATTTTAAGCATTAGGGTTAGGTGGAGTGGACGGCAATAAGGCTATTATTTAGGGGATTTTTAATGTTTAAAATATGTGGATATTATGCTGATAAAGGAGGGAGAAGTTGGAGCTAATTAAGTCTCTTTTAGATGAGTTAGTAGATTAAGATAAAGGAGAAAAGATAGGATTTATCTGCACGGTTAGGTAAGTGCCGAAATTTCTATAAATAGGGGGATAGCTAATCAATTATGGCATTTGAACCCTACTCTTTCTTCTCTTCCTGTGCCGAAAATTTGAAGGCCATCTCACTTGTTTTCTTTTCTCATCTTTTCTCTTCCAAAAGCCGAAAATCACCATTGTTTTCTCACATTTTCTTTCTTTTTCTTTGAAATTTCCTTTTAGCCGAATCTTCTAATCTCCATTATTATTCTTCTCCCATTCACTAAAAGCCAAAACTCCTCATTCAATTCTTCTAAAAGCCGAAAAACACATCAGCCTTCTCTCGTTCATCTTTTTCGAGATTTTCTTAAAAGCCGAAATCCCTAGATATCATCTCCTGTGATTGCCGAAATCCTTCTGTGGTGTCTGCTTGTGCTGAATCTTGAAGAAAACTAAAGGTAAGTGTCAATTCGTGAGATTTCAATCTTTTTCCGGCTTTTAGAGATTTTAGCCAAATGGCTATATGGCTAACTAATCGGGTATTTTCTCTCATTTGCGGCATTCCGGGATTTGAAGGGGATTCAATCGCTTAGATCTCTAAGAACAGAGTTCAGCAGCATTCGGGTCATATTGATTTCGGGATTTCAAGGTAAGGAGATCTGTTAGTTTAAACATATAAATCAGGTAAAACACTAACCCTTGGCCGAATATAGGAGAGGCCTTATCTTCGCGTTATTCCGGCTTTTGAGCAAGGTTGTAGACAAAAGGCAGTAGATCTGATTAGTGAGGATATCGACATAGAGAGTAGTCCTACGCATTAATCAGGTGTGTAACTTCTCACACCATTTAGATTGTCTGCTAATATGTGTTATTAAATCTGCTTATACTCTATTAAATGCCGAAATCCCGGCTTAACGGTTGAAAACCTGTAACACCCCTTACCCGTATTCGACGCCGGAATAGGGTACGAGGCATTACCGGAATTACAAATTTATTTATCAGACATTTTATTTCATTTAGCATTTATATTTGAAACCAATCAAAATCAAACATATTGTCCCTTAAACATATTTATTTTTTTTCTCGTCATGTCTTACATAAATTTATTACTCGTCTCAACATACTTAATTATCTTGTATTAACATATTAAAGATAATCACATATTTACATATCATGAAAAATATCATTCAATTATCTCTTCTTCATAAACATAAATCAGTTAATTTATCATATCAATATTTCACGTACCATCAACTCATATTTTCTTATATCATATAATTAAGTTACACGAACTTACCTGGCTAAATTTGTAGAAATATCAAGATTCAGGGTCATTTTGGAAATTTTCTGTTTTCATCGATTTTTCAATCGATTTTAATCTAAATTAACAATTTCATTCTATTTTTACAATTTTAAATAATAAAATAATCTATTTCATGCAAATTGGACATTTCCACATTTTTACAAAATTAATCGTAAAGTTTTACTTTTATTCAATTTAGTCACTGAGTCTAAAACATTACAAATTAGCCATGCTAGCTGAATATTCATACATATTTTCCTCCTCCTCCTCTCCATTCCACATCCTTAATGTATATAACATGCTATAAGTAACATTATCAATAATTTCATTAATTACTCATAAGTATATTCAAAACTGTCCATTTGAGTTATAGTCACTAAATTATTTATTTCCAGAGCTACAGAACTCCAAATGAAGAACCGTTAATTTTTACTGAAACTAGACTCACATATCTTCTTGCCATAAAATTTTAAGAATTTTTGGTTTAGCCAATTAGTACAGTTTATTCTTTAAAGTCACCCCTGTTCTGCTGTCTGGCAGTTCCGACCCTTCTTCACTAAAAATTAATTATCTTTTTATATAGAATTCATATGATGTTATGGTTTATTTCTTCTAAAACTAGACTCATTAAGGAATCTAACCATATAAATTATGTTCCAAAATTATTTTTATACAATTTTTAGTGAATTTCTAAAGTAAGAATAGGGGATCACGAAGTTATTCTAAACCAGTCTTAAAAAAATCCAAATATCTCAAAATGTAGACTTCCTTTGCTTTCTCTGTCTCTTTTATATGAAAATAGACTCAATAAGATTTAATTCCATATCTCACTATACTTCTAATTCGATTTATAAAATTTTTGGTGATTTTTCAAAGTTAGACAACTGCTGCTGTCCAAAACTGCTTTAGTGTAATATGTTGATTTCTATTTTGTCCCTAATTCCACAATTCATACAATTCAGTCCTTGCTGGATTAACCCCTCAATTGAGTTAATTTTCTCATTTAATACTTTTATCTATCATTTTAAACTACTTCATAACCTTTAAAATCAGAATTTTAACACTAGGCCTTAATTTTAGCTATTTCACAATTAGGTCCTAAAACCAATTTCCATCAATTTCACTTGATTAAATCATCATATAACAAAATTAAAGCTTCAATTCAATATTTATTCATCATATTCTTCCAGCACTAATCCACATAAACTTTAAAAATTAGCCATAGAATCAAAAACTAATGAATTAATAAATTGGACCCAATTGTAAAGTCCAAAAACATAGAAATTTCAAGGAGAAAGCAAGAATTAAACTTACATGAAGCTTGAGTATGAAAACCAGCTTGAACTCTCTCCCATGGCTATTTTTCAACTGAAGAAAATGAAGAGAAATGAAGAGAATTCTCCATATATTTCAATTTGATCCCCTTTTTATTTAGCTAATTTTGAAAATTTTCCAATTTCCCCCCCTTTTTTTCTTCTTTCTCTTCTCTTCTTCTTTCTTCCTGCTCTCTGCTTCTTCGTTTGGGTTTTTCTGTTCTCTATTCTCTTTTTGTTTGTTTTTTTATATATAATAATATAATAATATAATATTAAACATAAAAAAAATCTCAGATTTTCTTCACAATAACCGCCTCAATTAAACAAAATGGCTTAATTGCCATTTTGGTCCTTTATACTTTCTTTAATCTATAATGAAACTTTTACACCTTTTTCAATTTAGTCTTTTTCATTTAATTACATATCCAAACGTTAAAATTTCTCAACTAAACTTTAATAATAACTTAATGACACTCCATAAATATTTCTAAAAATATTTATGGCTCATTTTATGAATTCGAGATCTCAATACCTCGTTTTTGGCCCAATTTTTCTAATTAATTCTTTTAGTTCACAAAATTCACTAATTTTAAAATATTTCTAAAATCACAATTAACTTATAATTATCGATTAACAAAGTTTCCTAACTTTTTCGTCAGATTTAGTGATCTCAAATCACTTGTTCCAACACTATTGAAATTGGGCTGTTACAAAACCCGAGGAGGGTAAAAGCGAATCACTAGGTTAGTGATCTCTGTCATTCGTAAGTGAATGTTTCTGCTGATGATATGTTTTGTATGTATGCCGATTTCTGTGATTGCACGGGGTTGGGTGATTGATGAAAGGGGAAGTGTTCTGTTGTAGTGGCTTTTTGCCATGATCTGTTGTAATGGCTTTTTGCCATGATCTGTTGTAGTGGCTATTGCCATGATCTGACGATGAGCAGCTAACTACAGCATGACTGCCATCGATGGTTTGTAGCGGTGTGGGTTGATTGTAGAAATCCCCAATGGTGTGACTGGCAGGTAAGGGTGGCGTGTAGCGGATGGAAACCTAGGATTTGGGTTGGGCTTTGCATATTTTTTGATTTATTATATTCTGTTATATGTTCTGTGGGGTTAAGGCCCAAATCTAATGGTGCATGAGGGTTGCACACTGAGTCTCGCGACTCACCCTATTATTTGACAATTTCAGGTAGCACCTAGTGCATCGGACCGAGCTGGAGAGGAGCGCGAGGTGGCCATGCCAGAGAGTACTTGATTCAGCAGAAGACTTTACTTAGTTATTTATTTTTAACATTTTTAATTAATGGGTTTTAAATTTCGTTGTAATAAGGCCATGGGCCATTAGTTTTATATTTTCGATTTTTGGGCTTTAACTTCAGACACCTGAATTATTCGATAAAAATTAAAACTAAGGCATGTACTAAATTTTGGTTTTTAATTCATAAAGGCATCTTATAAAATATATATCTTATATTAATTACCAAATTATTAAGTTTTCCGGTATAAATGCTTAAACTCGACAAATGACTTCCAAAAATGCGACATATTTTACAAAAACTTCTTAGTGACATGCCAGATCCGGTCGTGGTGTTTGGGCCGGGTCTAGGGTGTTACAGTTTACAGGCTCAACAAGTCTCTATACGAGCTAAAACAATCACCCAGAGCTTGGTTTGAAAGGTTCACTAAAGTCATTCTTAAAAACGGCTACAAGCAGTCTCTTGCAGATCATACACTTTTCATCAAGGTAACTTCTACGAATAAGAAAGCTATCCTAATTGTGTATGTTGATGACAAAATTCTTACTGGAAATGATGATGAAAAGATTAGCAATTTAAAGAAGTTGCTAAACAGGGAATTCGAAACCAAAGACTTGGGAAAGCTAAGGTATTTCCTAGGAATGGAGGTGGCAATATCAAAAGAAGGACTTGTGATTAATCAAAGAAAGCATGTACTTGATTTACTCAGAGAAACTGGTTTTCTTGGTTGTAAGCCAGTTGATACACCAATGGAGGCAAACTTGAGATTCAACAAAGAAGATGGGTCTTTAGTAGACAAAGAGAAATTTCAAAGATTAATTGGGAAACTCATTTACTTATCCTTGACGAAGCCAGATATAGCCTTTCCTGTAAATGTGATAAGTCAACATATGACTAATCCTACTGAAGAACATATGGCAGCAGCAAATAGAATTCTCAAGTACTTGAAGAAAACTCCAAGACACGGCTTAATGTTTAAGAAGACACAAGACAGAACTATTAAGATTTTTACAGACTCTAGTTGGGCCGGAGATCTCACTGAAAGAAGATCCACTAGTGGCTACTACACTTTTGTTTGAGGTAACCTTACAAATTGGAGAAGTAAAAAGCAATCTGTTGTCTCAAGAAATAGTGCTGAAGCTGAATTTAAAGCACAAGCTTTGGGAATATGCGAAGGAATTTGGCTACTTAAATTACTAAAAGAACTCAACACTAATCAGGAGGATCACTTTGAAGTTCTGTGTGATAATCAATCTACTATTCAGATTGCCAAGAACCCAGTTCAACATGACCGAACAAAGCATGTTGAGATTGATAGGCATTTTATTGCTAATCAAGTCAACAAAAATGTATGTCCTCCAGCTTGAGGGGGAGTGTAGGAATTATAGAAATATATTAACTGTTGTCATCCCTTCAGTTAAGGGATTCTGTAAATATTTCTAATAAGGGATTATATCTTTATTAGTATCTTTCCTATTCTAGAGTTTCCTAGATTAGAGGCATAGCTTGTATATATATAAAGATGTAATATGTTCTGTCGAAACCATTTTTAAGGTTTGATTTTAAAAACGGGGATCGACTTTAAAAAAACAGAAATGGAGTCGCCACCAATCCTTTTTTACTTAGGTGTGACTGGATCACCTTATAAAACGTTTTATTTCAAAACATTGATTTTGGTCCACGAAATACAAGAAAATGGGTTCGGGAGTCGGTTATGTGCGAGGAAGGTTAGCACCCTCGTAACGCCCAAAATCTGGTACCGAATTGATAACCTTATGTCCTAATGTCGAAGATTTGAAAAATTTTAGAAAATGGTCCTTTTATTTGAAGAAAAAAAAACCAAACTTACCTATCTCAAAGAAATAAAACACCATACCCAGTAAGTTAGGATATAGCATCTCATGACTTCGAAACTAGGTACGTCTTTATTTTAGAAAATCCCTATCTTGAGACACAAAACATCATATCCAGTAAGTTAGGACACAACGTTTTGAATTGCCAAGAATAGGTTTTTTTATTTAAAATTTGAGATTTCTTTGTTCCGAAGGAATATAAACATCACATCCAGTAAGTTAGGACACGATGTTTTAAAACCTTCGTAATCAAAATCATCTCATGATTTACAAAACTTGTTAAAAGGATATTTAGTTATTTGGATGAATGAAAAATCGAAACCCAATACGTTAGGGCACAATTTCTCGAACTTCCAAACACGAAACATTGCCTTGTTTTCTAAAATTCTTATCTTGAGATAACATAACGCCATATCCAGTGAGTTAGGGTACAAAGTTTTGAATTCCCAAAAATAAGTTTTTATTTGAAATGAGAAGAGATATTTAATATTTTAAGTTCTACGAGAAAAATCGAAACCCAATAAGTTAGGGTACGATTCTTCTCGGAGTCCCCAAATATCATATATCACTTATTAAAAATGCATCAAAAAAGGATTTTTATAAAACAACGGTTTGAATATACAACCTATATATTTAATAACAATTTTACATAATTATAAATTATACTAATAATAAATAATAAAAGGATCATATAACAAAAAATATAATGAACTATGCTAAACAATAATAAACGATCTAAAGTATATAAATAAACATGTAATATAGCAATAATTGAAACTTTCATGAAATAACAAAATTAAACAAAAAAAAGGAAAAATATATTTAAACACTAAATAATAACCAAAACCAAAATAAGAAAATAAAACATGATAATTTTGTAAAACAATTAAAATGTACAACAATAAAAAAAAAGGTAAAAATATTATATTAATAATGTAATACCTATGAATAATAATATATGATAAAAATGATTAATAAATAGCATATAATAATTTTAAATAAATAAAATAAAATAAAATATAATTAATATAAATGAAACATATTTTATAATATGAAAATAAAATATATGATATATAATATAATACTATACAATGTATAAAATTTTTAAAATATATAATATAATAACTAATATATAAAAATAATATGTAATAAAAATAATATTAAACAAAATAAAATAATAAATAATGAAAAATATGTATATATGATTTTTATACCATTAACAAAAATAAAATGATAAATACAACATTTTAATATAATAAAAATAATATAGTATTAGAATAATTTAAAAATAAAATAAAATAAACAAAGAAAAAATATTAAATAAAAATAAATATAAAGGGGTAAAATTAAAACACGCGTCATACTATAAGGATCAATATGGCAATTATGCCAATTTTTAAAACGGCATCGTCTTGATTTAACCTTTAAAGCAGTCAAAGGGATTAAATTGGAATAAAAACATAATTTAGGGCTAATTTCATAAAAATAAAAATGTGAATTGGACTGATTTAAAATTTTGAAAAATGAGGAAGGACCTATTCCACAAATAGACCATAAAAAAAACATGTGAATCTTCTAGTCTATCGGGTCAGGTTCGGGTCAAAAGCTTCATACGGCGTTGTATTGATGCTTATTGGCCTAAGCATAAACGACGCCGTTTTACCTTTGCTATATAAGTGACAAAATCAATAAAAAAATTCATTTTTATCAGTTCAAAAAAAAAAGAAAAAAGAAAGAGTTTGGTTCTGAAAACCCTCTGTCCTTTGGCCTTCAGGCCAGGACTCCGACGAGGGGGGTCCGTCGCACACCACGCGCCACACGCGCTTACGCGCCGTCGTCTACGGCAGCTCACAGGTATGAAATCTCGCACTTTTCTTATATTTCAATATAAAACATGCACAAAATGGAGAATAATAAAATAAAAAAAATGTGAATCACCTTCGTAAATAAAAAAATTATTTCTCTGTATATTTCTTCTGTATTTATGGGTATTTTGGTGTTATTGTTTCTGTGTATTTCCCGTTTACAGATTTTGGAAGGCTTTTATAGCCTTCGAAACAAACAAAATAAAAGGAATAAAAATATTTCGCCACTGTTTTGCCCTTTCTGCTTCAATTCTTTCCTTTTCTGTGCAGGTCAAAGGCGGAGAACGTGGCAATGAGGCGCGTTGATGGCGGCGCGACTTGGGGACTGAGGCGCGACGATTGGGTTGGTGGCTGCGGTGCTTGCGCTGGACCCTTGCTTGCGGCGCCTAGGGTTTCCTAGAAACCCTAGGCAACTGAAGATTGCCTAAGCATTGGGCCTTTTGGGCCACGGGTGTTTTGGGTCTTAGTTAAGGTCTGTAAGTGGGCTTGGGTAATTTAGGTAATTTGTTAGGTTTGTTTTATTGTTTTGGGCTAGTGTGTATTTGAGTTAATGTAGCTGGACTATTTAAAAACACTGTTTTTATTTATTTTTAGTTTATTTCAAGGCCCGGGCAAAAAATGGGCCTCTACATGTTCTATTGAAATATATAGAAAAATACAGAGAATTAGTCTGTTTCCTACCGTAAATGTTTTGCCTTGTTTGTTGAAACACTCTCTTGTCTTTATGTAAACTTTTTTGAAACCTGCAAGATGAACAAGAGAAGCAAAAAGAAAAGTGCAGGAAATTTTGAAGGTTTTAAGAGTTTAAAATAGATTGGATGAAACTATATATAAATTTATGAAATAAAAACAAAAAAAAAAGAACTTATTTTTTTGGCAACCGTCAATCAAACCAGGCCACCTCTTATTGCATCCATTACCAGCAACCATTAAGCCCCACACTATCACCATTACCATTTTCACCATCACCTATTCGAATACTCTACTATTCACATTCATCGCCAGTCCACCATTAACCCACCCCCGTCAATCACTTTAAACCTAACACTTGCGCACTCACCGCCATCGAACCACTCCCAACATTTCTTGTGCACCCTTCATTGCCACTTAACCCATACTGTTCACAGCTCACCGTCAACCAGCAACTCAACCCTCACAGCTCAACATTAGCCAGCAAGCCCCCTGCACTGTTACTCATCAAGAACTTCTTCACCACCTCAAACCTTGACCCATTTTACCAAACTCAAGACTTAATCAAACCAAAATACCCAAAACAATAATAGATACCAAATTATAAGAAACCACGAATCAAAATCTCAGCGAACCAAAAAAAAAAAAAAGAGAAAAAAGACCCGAGTTGAAGCCTACATTAAAAAGGAAAAAAATCAGAAGTTAAAAGAACAAAAAGGTATTGAGTTTGTGAGGTTTGGAATATTTGTTGCTTAATCAAATGGTTGAAAGTTAGCTGCTGACGGAAAGAGCAATATACTAGAAATTCAAGCCAGATCAACGGTCGGATTAAGATATTGGAGCATAAGCAGGTCCAGGCTAAAGGTTTGATCTTGAACACTTTAGGTTTGGTTATCAGCAATCTCAACTGTGGAAGTTGAAGAGGGTGGGGAGGCCTTTGTTTCGACGGCGCTGCCGACGTGAGTGGATGCCGGAGAGTGGCGACAATGGGGCCTGAGCGGTCGATGGTAGGAGGTGAGCAAGGGTGCTGTGAGTCCATGGTGGGAAGATTTTTTTTTTTCGATTCTAATTTTTTTATGAGTAAACTAAATAACAGTAATTCAACTTTGAGTAAATAATAAAAAAAATCAATTAACTTTCAACTCGGTGAAAATAACAAACCAGTCACCAACGTTATTGAAAAGTGACAAATCAGTCACCTGCTTACGTTTTCGATTACAAGCTTAGTAAAATTAGTGACGTGGCCAGTTAACTTGCCACGTTGGACATGAGAAGCCGAAGGGACATAAATTTTTTAGGGGGGAAAGGGACGGGCAGAAAAAAAGAAGATTGAAATTTGGGAAAAGGGTTCTAAAAGAGCTTTTCAAGCTATTGAAAATATCATCCATGGTAACAACGGTTATCTTTTATCTTTTGCTTTTGTTTCCATTGAAGCACCAAAGGGTTGTCTCAAGTTCTTGTTCTCTCATTTTTCTTATTTTTCTTCCCCTACTGCTATTACCTATTGAAATTAAGATGAGGAAAGGGAGAAGTTTAGCTCATTGCGACAACAGAGGAGAAGAAGGTGTCATTTGAGGTGGTGGGTCGTTGTCATTTTGAGAAGTGGTACGGGTAAGGAAAAGTAAAGTGTTTCTTCGTTTGAGAAGAGGGGAAAACAAGAGAGAATTAAGAGGGGATCAGAGGGCAGGGAATGAAGAAGATGGCAAGAAAATGGATCGTGGGGATGATTTGGATATGGGTTTAGAGCGAAAATGGAGGGAAACATCGGTATTAAATGAGAGGAGTGGTGGTGGCGACAACGGCGGTGTAGGAGTAATTGAGGGTGAAACTCTCCATTGTTTGGATGTCGAGAAAATCAACAGAGAAAATGAAAGAGAAAACTCAAATCAACAGTGGGTATCTCCATTCCTTCTTCTTCTTCTCTTCCTATCGAATATTTTTCTATTTACTTTATGTATATCAAAAAAAGATTCGAAGTGGATTTCTTGACCCGTGAAATGAAAAAATAGCCTCTGGAGTTTTTTTTTTGTTTTGTTTTATATTCATTTGAAGGAAACATGAGAAAGAAAACAATAAATAAAAGAAATAAAATGAAGGAAATATATATATCAGACTATAGTAATTTAATACACATAGAAATTATAAAAATTCACCTATCCTAATAACAAAAAAACCTGACTTGAATGATCCTGTATTAAGAGCTAAATTTACTAAAAGTATGGGTCATAATTATTATGGGAAACCTGCATGGCCTGATGATCTTTTATATATTTTTCTCATAGTAATTCTCGGTACTATTGCTTGTAACGGGGGTTTAGTGGTTTTACATAACCTTCAATGATTGGCGAACCCATGGATTCATTTGCAACTCTTTTGGAAATATTACCTGAATTGTATTTCTTTCTTGTATTTCAAATACTTCGTACAATACCTAACAAGTTATTGGTGTTCTTTTAATGGTTTCAGTACCCGCGAGGTTATTAACAATACCGTTTTTGGAAAATGTTAATAAATTCTAAAATCCATTTCGTCGTCTAGTAGCGACAACCTTTTTTTTATTGCTACTGCAATAGCCTTTTGGTTGGGTATTGGAGCAACATTACCGATTGATAAATCCCTAACTTTAGGTCTTTTTAAAATTAAATCAATTAAAAAAATATATCATGATGTGCGTATCTAAGGAGTAGTCACTTCAAAGTCAAAATGAATTCTCCCTAGATACATTTATTCAATTCTGGTCCGAATCTATGGATTGTAGGTTCAAAATTCATTGAATTAAAAATTTTGATAAATCAATTTTGAAATGCTTTTTCTACTTCTTTTCTAGAATGCCCAATATTTGTTTTACATCTTCTATGCGAAAGTATTCAATTTTCATAAGGTCTTTTTGACTGTTATTCAAAAGGTCTAATAATGTATGTATATTGGACTTTAAATGGGGATATATAGCTCATAGACGTCGAACAAAAATTAGTTTATTTGCATCAAGCTTTCAAGAGGCTCATTCAAAACTTACTCGAACTATTACTCAACAAAGAATAAGAGCTTTGTTTTCGGCTCATTGGGATAGAGATAGGAAAAAAGGGATTTTTTTCGTTTATGGATCACTCGAATAAATGCAGTAATTAGTGGAGTGGGGGTATCCTATAGTTATAGTAGATTAATACACAATTTTTACAAAAAAACAGTTACTTCTGAATAGTAAAATACTTGCACAAATAGCTATCTCAAATAGGAATTGTCTTTATATGATTTCCAACAAGATTAGAAAATAAGGAGATTGGAAGGAATCTAACGAAATGCTTTAAATGAAATGGGGTTCCCTCGAGAATGAACTCGGGGAAGGTAGTGTAGAAATTAATATGATAAAAAATTATTATTCTGATAAGGTCATCAAAATAAGATGAGCGATGACGTTCAATAAAAAAAAGATTTTTTTTCCTTCCCCAACCGGATTCGATTCTTTTATTTATTTTTTTCTTACGACATGAAAATTTTGATCATCTGACTTTTTGACTAAAGCATCAGTCTACGTTTGATAATTTTGAATCAATTGAAGGGGTAAGCCTATTTATTTCTAGTTCTAAGAGTAGTAGTTCTAGTGGTCGCTCGCTTCTTTCAAATTGTTTCTCATTATTAAAAAAGGGTAACGAAGATAAAATACGAGCTTGTTTTATAGCAATAGTAATTAGTCATTGTTGTTTTAAGGTTAATCTATTTACTCGCCTAGATAATATTTTTTCTTATTCACTAATAAATCGACTAATTAAACTCATGTTTCTATAATCAATTTGATCCCCCGATTGGATTTGGGGCAAACGCCTACGAAAAGATCGCTTGGATTTAAGAAATAAAAGTCGCTTGGATTTATCCATGATTTCTTTATTCCTTATTTCCAAAAAGAATTAATATAATAAATAGGATTTGGTTTGTTATTTTATTATTTCATTTAATATATATAAATTTAAATATATTAATAATATATAATAAATATATAAAGAAATATGCGTTATATATTATATACTTGTACTTAACATATTATATACTTAATGTCATATTTTTATATTCTTGAGAAGTTGTGACATCTTCTTCTTATTCCAACAATTAGGGTTCTTAAATTGGACTTTCACCGTGGCTAGTTAACGTATCACATCAGTGTCTTCATTACGTTTGAATTAATTATTTAATTAATTGTACTTTTCAATTAGAGTCTCAATTTATTTTTAAATTAATTTAAAGATACTTTAATTAATTTTTTAAAACTTAAATAATTAAGTCGAAGAGTATTATATGTTAAAACACATTCAAATTCATAAAACAATTGAGCTAATTAAATTAATATATTAAATTAGATAAATAGGTGTAAAACTGTGGAAGATCTTGGATAAATATATTTCTAAAATCATCTCACATTTATACTATCTAACAAATCATAATTTTTAATAAAATATTTTTATTTAAATTTACTAATAAAATTATTTTAAAATAGTATAACAATTTAATCACCAACTGGATTTGTGAACATCACTAGGTAAATCAAATAAAATCATGATAAATTTATATTTTCTAAATATTTTTTTGAGTGTTGAAATAAACAACTAATAATGGCCCACAAAGTAAAAAAGAATCTTCCGAGCATATACTATTTCGACCCTCTAATTACAGAGTGCTCAATCAAAGTTTGGGCTTTTAAGCAATAGTTGTCACATTTTGGGTTTGGTTGTTAACGTTTGAGGGATAAAAAGTTCTTAATTTTTTTTTAAAAAATAGTAATTAAGTTTTTTTTTTCGTTTAATTGAGTATTTGAAGTTTTAAAATCAATTAAAAAGATTTTTAATTTTTTCAAAAAATAATTAAGTCTTTTTTTTACTCAATTGGGTACTTGAATTGTCAAAATACATAAAAAAATACCCTCAAACTTTTTCAAAAAAAGCAATTAAGCCATTAGTTGTTTTTTTCACTCAATTGGGTACTTGAATTGTCAAAATACATCAAAAATGCCAGGGACGGATCTAGAGGGTGGCAAGGGCCCCAGTCCTCCCTAAAATGAAAAATTTTCTATTTAAGCCCTTTATAATTTATAAAATTTTAAAATAGTAATGGTAAAATTACAGTTTGACCCCTCAAAATGATAAAATTTTGATTTAGTCCTCTAAAAACTATAAAGATATAGGGTATTAAAATGACGAATTTGTGTTTTTACTATCATAAAAATATATAATTTAATTTCACCCCCACCCCCCAAAAAAATTTTCTGACTTCACCCCTGCCCCATAAGTCGTATTTCTGAATCTGCCACTAAAAAAAAACCCTTTGACCATTAAAGTTAGAGAAAAATTATAAAACACTTCTTTTGGTATGATAATTGATAAACCGTAAAACTAACATATTTTAATCCCATATTTAGCATATTTTCGAATGATTTATTCCTTGATTTATGTAAAAAGGTGCTTTTAATCCTTTCTTTTCATGTCTTATACTCAGGAAAGCACCCGAGGATGAAAATAACGTAAAACGGGCCCAAAACGGAGTAAATGGGCCATATCACGAAATCCACACGGCCTGGGCCCAAGACCACACGGCCGTGCCTCATTGTTCTACTAGAATACGGCCTGATCACGATTTACACGGCTGTGCCCCATTCAACAGGTTCGAACACGACCTGGCCACGATTCACACGGGCGTGTGCCATGGCCGTGTCCCTGTCGTGGCAAAGAACAAATTCACTCGGAAAAGGATACTTAGGGGCAAAGAAACCTATTTCGAAAGCTTATATAAACCCCCTAAGTATAACCTTCAGGGGGCGGTTAGCTAGGCCAATGAGCCAAGCCGAAAAGGTCAGATTTGTGGGAATCACTCGAAGATAGCCAGTTGATCCATCTCAAGAAGCCGGAATTCTACTCAAGACGGCGGATCTCTCATTCAATTCCTTCAGGGGGTTTTAGGGATTTCTTATGTTTTGTTTTATCTTTTCTTCTGAGATGTTTTCTTTTATTGTTATGAACTAAACCCTTCAGATACCTGAAGGGGATGAAACCTAAGATGGATCTTGCTATTGTTTTCTGAACTATATGATAAATACTTGATTTGTTCTTAATTATGTGTGCTTAATTCTTGTGTTAATATTTCTGGGATATTGATTCAAGTTGAATGTGCTTAGGTGGAGGAGCAAAAGTCCCTACTTAAGAGTAGATCTAGCATAATTAAGCGGAGTTGATCGTGCGTCTAGAGATAGGGTGACGAGATTTTGCCGGATTAGGGTGAAACCTAATATGGGAGTCCATAGAACGAGTTAATGCAATTCTAGGGGTTTTAATTAGAAAAAAAATTTCAATTAATCAACTTAGGGTTAGACGTTATTCGCTTCGAGTGAGGGTTTAATATAACTTAGGGAGTCTTATGGATCAAGTCAAGTGAATAAATCGTCTGGTTCAGTGTTAGATAACAAGTGAAGTCTAGGTGGATTCTTCCTAGGGTATCGTCTTAATCAACTGAGTTTTCCCAATAGTATTTCCCTAATTCATTCTTTTTGTCTTTGCGTCTTTAGCTTAGTAGTTAGTTAAATTTAGGTTAAACAATATCTTCACTTATTTTAGGCTAGATAATAAAAAGAAAGTTAGTATTAGTACTTTTAGTTCTTTTGGGTTCGACAATCCAGTCTTGCCTAAGCTATACTACTGTTCGATAGGTGCACTTGCCTCAATCGTTGTCATAGTTAGTTTTCAGGTTCGATCATTCTCATTCATTATAAATTTAAAACTCGACAAAACAACGATCAAGTTTTTGGCGCCGTTGTCGGGGAACTAAAATATTAAGAAAACTTAATTTTTATTACTTTAGCCATTTTTTTGCAATTTATTTTCATTATTATTTTTTTATTTTATTTTTTTTACTTTGCTAATTTTTCCTCTATTTGCTTTTGGCAGATAATTTTAGTTTATAGAGAATATGTCACTGAATAATTATCAGTGGCAAGTCATGAGGACAATTCCTACTAAAGCAGCCAATGTCTTCAACCTCGACGTAGTCACCAAGTTATCTATCTCTCGCAGGTACACCCAGTAATGCAATATGACTCGAATCTAGGAGACTTGACGAATCCTGAGTACCCACCCTACGGATATGGCATGGAGAACGAACAAGTCCACTATATGGGTAACTATTCTAGACCTCACTTATAATGCAGGTTGGAGGTACCATTCCAATTTCTCGTGGGATGATCAAAGTAGCCAAAGATCGGAACTTCCTCTAAGTTTTCAACAACCACCTCACCAGCAGGAAACGAAGCCAAACCTTGAGGAGATTCTAATGAAATTTATCTCGAACACTGAAACAGCGCTTAAAAATCAGCAGACGTCGATTTAAGGGTTCGGGAATCAAATAGGTCAGCCTGCTAAGCCGATCTCAGAAAGACCACAAGGTATCCTACCAAGCAACACTGAATCTAACCCAAAGGAACAAATTCAAGCCATCACCGCCCAAAATAGTGAAGGGTTAGACGAACCAAACCCAAGGGAAGAACTTGTGGTAAGTGAAGGTAAGGTTGAGGTGAGCCATGAAATACCAAAATCGGCAATTACAGAGTACCAACCTCGTATACCATATCCCGAAGCAATGAAGAAGGACAACACAAAGGAACAGTTTGGTAAGTTTCTTAAACTTTTAAAGAAATTACATATTAACTTACCGTTTCTCGAAGCTCTTTCGCAGATGCCCAATTATAGAAAATTTTTAAAAGAGCTGTTGACAAACAAACGGAAGCTAGACGAGGCATCGTATGTGGAGCTAAAAGCATTGTGCTCAGCAATTCTACAAAATAAACTGCCACGAAAATTAAAAGATCCAAGAGTTTTATAATTCCATGTTTAATTGGTAGTTTATCTATTGATAATGCTTTAGCTAATTTAGGGGCAAGCATCAATGTTATGCCTTATAAAATGTTTAAACAACTAGGTCTAAGGAAACCCAAACAAACTAGGATGAGCATTCAATTAACTGATAAAACTACCAGAATTCCTAGGGGTATAATAGAAAATGTTCTAGTCAAAATTGATAAATTCGTATTCCCAGTAGACTTTGTAGTTTTAGACATGGATGAGGACAATAATATTCCTTTAATTTTAGGATGACCTTTTTTAGCAACTGCCAGAACTAAAATTGATATCGACGCAGGTGAACTCATACTTCGTGTAGGTGACGAATTAATCAGTCTTAAAGCTCTTGACTCAGCTAGGACATCAAGTGATAGAGGTGAGAAAGTAAATTCAATTGATGACCAAACTGTTCAACCTTCCTCACAAGGGGGTCGGGGCCCTTACTAATCCCCCTAGATCCGCCCCTGACCTTTTTGATGTATTCAAGTACTCAATTAGTGCAAAAAAAAAAGAGGGCTTGATTGTTTTTTTTTTTATAAGTTTGAGGGTCTTTTTTATGCATTTTGGTAGTTCAAGTACCAAATTAAGTGCAAAAAAAAAAAAAGAGCAAGGGTTTAATTGCTTTTTTTTAAAAAAGTTTGAGGGTCTTTTTGATGCATTTTGAAAGTTCAATTACCCAATTGAGTGAAAAAATAGGGCGTAATTGTTTTTTTTAATTTAAGTTTGAGGGTTTTTTACACCCTTAAGCATTTTTTTATGGGGCTACGATTTTTAATTGTCTAATTATTATTATTTTTTGTTTGAAACAATGGCAAGAAATCTTTATTGAAGCAATATGACATCATTTTACAAACTAAAATAAAAAATAAAAACAACCAAATAAAATACAAACCATAGGATTAAAAAAGAAAACATCAAAAGAAAAGCACAAACTCTAACCGCACTTGAGCTTTCCTCCTTTAAAAACCAGAATACCAAGAAACTGAAAAGCTCTCAAATTCACCTCTGTCCACATTTGTTACTAGTTGCAGACAGTGGTAGAAGCATCCGGCAATAAACAAGCCAGTGGTAAGCACCCTGTCCGTTAAGATCCATTCCAATCCTCCGTCTCCCTCCACCATCGCCCTCAAGCCTGACCTATCCACCACATCACCTCTGTGGACACTTTTCATCATTCGTCTTCTATAAGAAGAAAAAGATGGAGGTCCCCTTCGCTAACTAGCATCTTATCAAAGAGAAGATCCAACCCCTGTTTGAGCTGCCCCTCGTGCAAACCGACCTTTTCACATTGATACGTACAAAGCTCTCTTGATACGTACCCCGTGACAAATGAATGATGAGAGACCCGACTTCGGCAATATCCACCGCCATTTGCTCACCCCTAATCTTGCCTTGTTCCATTCCAAGACAATAACATCCAGTCTGTGTCCACTCCACGATCCAGTGGCAACATCCTCAACGAGTTGAAGTCCACTCGACCCACCATGACGCTTAATGATAAGGCTTCTCTTGTAACCCATTCCCCTGTCGTCTAGCGCTGCCTCTCGCCTGCCTACCCCTTATTGGAATTGATATGCCACTCAACAACTTCCTCATCCTCTATGGACAACGCTGCCAAAACCGCCACCATAACCACTCAACAAATTGCCGAACCACGACTTTTCCCTCTTTCTCCTAGACGCTTGGAAACCTGAAAAAACTACACAGAAACTCAAACTACCGTGCTATAGAAGCAGACAAAACCGTGCCATAAAAGTAGACAAAACCGTTGTAAGAAAACTTGAACGGAGAAACGTTTCTTTCATGGACGAAATGAAAACGGAAGGAACTATAAGCAAAAGGCGATTAACGGCACTGACAATGACGCTTACGTTCACCTCTACAGCGGTTAACTCCCCTTCTAAAGACTAAATATTTAGGGAATCAATTATTTTTAAATGATATGTTTGAAAAAAAAATGTAAATTCGCCTCAAATTATATTAAGTGATTAATTTTGATCAAAAGTGACATTCAAAAGTATAAAATTTTTGAAAGTTTATCAGTGTAATCAAAATACAAATATATAATTGAATGTTCAAATAATCATAAAATGTAAAATTAAATAATTGCAATATATTTTTTTTGAAAATTTACTAATGCAATCAAAGTACAAATATAATTATATGTCTAAATAACTACAAAATGTAAAATTCAACTATTATAACACATACGAACTAAGAAACGTAGTAATCAACCAGTAACTAGATTTGCACAGACAAGAAAATTTATTTATACAATTAAGCATCATTTCACATAACATAATTTCTGTTCTTAACGCCACATGAACCATAATTAGGCGATATTAACACATTACACAATACAAACATGAGACAGATAATGATACACCATTTACCATTATATTAGAATTTATCTTATGTGAATCATTAACGTACCAAAATTTATGTAAATATACAAATATACAAATATACAATTAGAGTTACAGCTTACTCAACTTGACAGGTCCCAGCTGTTTTGCCTTGGCTCTTAGCACATGCTTTTGAATTTTCCCTGTAGCTGTTTTTGGCAAGGGGCCAAACACGACTGACTTAGGAACCCAATATACAGGCCTCCTGGACTTGCAAAACTTCATTATGTCCTCCGCTAACCGTTGTTCATCTGATTTGTCGACTTCTGGCTTCAACGTCACGAAAGCACAAGGTGACTCTCCCCACCGTTCATCGGCTCTGGCCACCACGGATGCCTCCAACACCGCAGGGTGGAAGTATAAACTATTTTCTACCTCAACACTACTGACGTTTTCACCTCCAGATATGATGATGTCTTTTGATCTATCTTTTATTTCAATGTACCCATCTTGATGCTTCACACCAAGATCCTCAGAGTGAAACCAGCCGTCTGCAAATGCTTCCTCGTTCGCTTTCGTGTTCTTTAAGTAACCCTTCATCACGACATTGCCGCGCATCACTATCTCTCCTATAGATTTTCCATCAGCAGGGACAGGTTCACCTGTTTTGGTATTGATCACATCTAGGCGTTCTAAGGTAATGCTACGAACACCTTGACGTGCATTTAGACGAGCCTGGGTTTCGGGTAGCAGCGAGCCCATTCAGGCTTCCGGGCACAAATTGTTGAAGGACCATAGGTTTCTGAGAGACCATAAGTGTGAAGGACTCGGAAGCCTTTTCGAGACATCGCTAATAGAAGAGCAGGCGGCAGGGCAGCACCGGCTGTCATTACATGAACAACATGGGGGAGAGGAAGAATTGTATCCTCTGATGGGGCATTAACTATGGTATTGAGCACCACAGGTGCAGCACAGAAGTGAGTCACTCCATGCTTTACGATGGCTGAGTAGACTCCCTTAGCTGTTACCTGCAGATGCAAATCAGTAAGTAACAACCAAAATCTAGCATAGATATAAGCAATTATTTTGCAAGGAAATCCTCACCTGTCGAAGACATATATTGGTTCCACAAAGAGCTGCAAGTGCCCAAGTAAAACACCCACCATTGCAATGGAACATAGGAAGAGTCCACAAGTACACAACTCCTTCATTCATCCCCCATACAAGAGGATTACTCAAAGACATCAAATAAGCCCCTCGGTGATGTAAAACCACCCCTTTAGGGCTGGCTGTTGTGCCCGAAGTATAACCCAAAGATATGCTTTGCCACTCATCCTGGGGAGGTTTCCAAGCAAAGTCAGGGTCACCACTTTCTAAGAACCTTTCGTACTCAATGGCTCCTTGTCCCAAAGCATACCTGAGTGCTTCAGGATCACAGTTTTCGTCGGCGACAACAACCAGAAGTGGAGGGTTGAAATGGCCTTGGCTTTTCTCCTTCATGATTTTCAATGAAGTCTGTGCCAATGTGAAGAACTCTTGGTCCACAATGACAATAGAAGATTGTGAATGACCCAAGAGGAACGCAATGGTGGATGCATTTAGGCGAATATTGACAGGGTTTATTACAGCACCGCTCATGGGAATCCCAAAATGAGCTTCATAGGTTGCAGGGATATTTGGTGCAATTACAGCTACCTGCCAATGGTAGAAAATTACTGAACCAGATCATATTGAATAACAAAAGCTTAAAACGCATGCATTAGCGAGGGGTGGTTATTTGATTACAATGCTACCGGCTCCCATGGAGTGTTTACAGAGTGCGGAGGCCAAACGACGACAGCGGTCGTAAGTTTGGAGCCACGTGTAAGAACGATATCCATGGACCATTGCTATTCTGGTGGGATGAACCATAGCGGCTCGTTCCAAGAACCACAACGGCGTCAACGGCGCGTAGTTGGCGGCATTCTTTGCAAGATTGTCAATTTCTCTAATATCCATCACCGTTTATTTCTCAGAATCTTTTTTTTTTTGGGGGGGGGGGGTGGGGGAGAGGGGAAGGGTTGAATAAAGAGAAGAAATAAGGTAAAACAAAATCGAAAGGAAGAACATAACTAAGTTCCTAATTTGTCTCGAATGAGTGCCTCCATTGAATGAGCAAACCAGGTAGTTCATTGAGCAGAATATTAGGCATAAGATGTGCTAAACCATTTGGTTCCCGTGGTACATACGAAAACTTCACCCTCCATTGTGTCTTACATATCTTCCAGAGGATCTCTTGTAATCATCTGAACTGCTTCCAGACTACCACACTCAACTTCCACAAGCCTTCAAACGATGTTATTATAAAATTGAGTTGTTTTATATTTGATTTTATTGGACGGGATGAAAGGAAATAAAAATATCACACTTGTTATTAAAAGCCATAATAATAGATTCGATTGCGCTAAAACTGTAGTTGTAAGCATTGCAGCGAATATGAACCGAAACTTGAAGCAAGCGAGTCATGTTCAATAAAACATCTAAAATACCTCTAAACCCTAGGAACCTCAAAAGACAACAAAGGGTACCAAATCGAAGCATTGCTTCGGTCATCTTCCTTTCCTGTCTGTTGATGTTAGCCTCACTCCAGCGTCGTTTTCGGTCGGATTTTGACACCATTCTAATCAGCAGCCTAACCCATTCTCATATTCTTTGAACCCAGCCAACCAAATTCCCTCCGTACGTTAATCTCTTTAAAATTAGGGCATGTTGTCTCTTTTCCAGTCCAAAGTCCCTTTGATATCTTCTTCTTTTGTCAAAATCCCTTAACTCCCTAATCTCTTCTCACCATGAACTGGCGCTTCCTTCCCATTTATTCGAATAAAAGAACACAGCTTGGAGAAATAAAATTAAGTGTAATAGAAGAGAATGTACAAATTTTAAGTGAGAAAGAAGTGAAAATTTTGGATATTTGAAGAGGAAGAGAAAGCTCAGATAAAAGAGAAATTTTTAATTAATTTTTATTATAAAAAGTTATCAATTGAGAAATATTGACGTAAAGTAGTAGAGTCAGAATATTTATAAATTATTGAGTTAATTTTTTCTCATTACTCGGTAGTTTTAGGTTAAACAATTTTCTTAATTATTTTTTCTTGAAATTCTTTTAATACATTTAATTTTATATGTTTAATGATTTTAGCCCTCAATCCAATATAAAAATGCTTTTAGTTTAGCAAAATGTCATGTTTGATATGTTTAAAATAAATTTAAATTTGTTAATATATCTTATCATTAATTTTTAGAAATATGCTGAAACAAATTATTTAAGAAAGTAGGCTATTTTTTAAAAATAAATTATTGATTTATGTTATTTTTGGAGAGAGAAAAAAAAAAACGCATCTTATAGGGCGCGCTTTCAGCCACGTCAGCTGAAAACGTGTCCTATTAAAAATTGACAACTTAGCTTTTTGGCCAGGTGGTTAAATGTTGGTGTTTTTATCCTTCAGTTTTAATTTCAATTCCTCTCTTACTCACATTTGTATTTTTTATTTCATGTTGTTTAAGTTTTTTTTTTAATTAATATTTTTGACATGTTAACTCATTTGGTTAGATAGCTAGATAATTGTAATTTCAACCTTGATTCCTAAGTTCAATTCCTCTTATAAGCATTTTAATATATATTTTTTATTTCATATTGTTTCAAGTTTTTTTTAATTAATATTTATAATTAATAAATATGTTATTTTCAAGTTTTTATTTTTAACTAATAACTCTTTTATTTATAAAATCAAAAATAAATATAAAATTGTTATAAAATAAAGAGAGATGGGGAGAATAAAGAACAAAGAAAATATGAAAGCAATATAGATTCATTAGAGTCTCTATTTGTAGGCATAAGAAGTATAAAAGTAGAGATCTAATTCTAATAACTATTAGAATTTAAAGTATAATAAAATTTTATCTTAATCGTGATGAACATCCACTTAATAAGATATTCATAACACTCCCCTTTGGATGTCCATTGGTAGATAATGTGCCTCGTTAAAACCTTATTAGGAAAAACCCTGTGGGATAAAAACCTAATGAAGGAAAAAGAGTACACAATCTATACTACGCATAATATGCTGCCTCATTAAAAACCTTACCAGGAAAACTCAATAGATCAAAACCTCAGTTAAAGGAAAAAGAGTACAACACGTATTCACTCCCCCTCATGAAAACATCACATATTTTATCATATTCTACGTATTCAATCTTGAATACTAGTTTTTCAAATGACTATTTGAATGTATTTGCTAAGCATTTATATTACCATTGTTTTAAAAGTCATGAGTGAAGGAAATTTGGGGAAATATATTTTGACTCTTCAGGAGGTTCAACAATAATCATAACAAACTTTAATCATGATTCTTATATAAAAACACAAATAGGTATTTTGGATCATTTTATAATCCACCTTCAACTACTCAAATTTACCACATATGTTCAAATTATTTCAATTCGTATAAATGAATAATTTCCCGAGAATTTCAATATGCTTCTAGCATTCTAAATCCTTCAAGGATTTTAATATAAACTTTACTATATAGTGATTTATAAAGGTTGTAACAACAACCATTAGACGCAAGTTAAATCTTTTATAAATTGTCAATTTAATAATATATCTAAAGGTTATTATCCACCACAAAAGAATATTATATATTTTCATAATCAATACCAGTACTTAGCGAAAAACTTTATATTTTTATTCCGCTTTTGCAAAACTACTTCATTTGCACCCTTATTGGCTTTATATATTTGGACTACTGGTCCAAAAACTCCACGAATTTAACTGTACTTGAGTTGCGTCTTTCTATTTTGATCAATTTGTTCCATATCTATATTTCTCAATAGATTTATTCAAGATCCTCATTTTATTTCATTATTTCAATAATAATATTGCATGCAAAATTATTGTCGACCACTTTTATTATTCGGTTCCACATTTTCTCGAATTGACATAACTTATCGAGATCTCTTATTTTCATTATTTTAAAATTCAGTTTCAGGTACCTGGATCTCTTCTGAAGTTTTACTTATTAGTTATGTCTTGGGTCTCTTTTGGAGCACCCGCCTCCACTATATGACCATCTAGAATAATTTTCATTTTTGGAACCGATCAATCTATTATTTATTCTAACTGATTGTCCTATTGGGACTTTGATTCAAATTAAAATATTAGATGGTATATAACACTTGGTTATTCTCATTAAGGTTGTAAATTCATGTAACAGTTAACTTGTAATGAGTTATCCTTATTGAACTTTTGGTTCAATTACTCTCCCCCTAACTCATTACAAGTTATTGTTTCTCTCCCCCTAATGTTGGGAAAACTGACAACTCATGTCACAATTAAATCTCGAATTAATTGCTCAAGAATATTATAAGGAAACTCATATAAATATACATTCTCAATCTCTTATTATGACTTGTACGTTGTGGTGGAGCAGTTGGAACATATACCGCACATCCAAAAATTATAAGATGGGAAATATTTAGCTATTGACCAAAAATCAATTGTAATTGGGAGTATTTATAATTTACTGGCTTGATGCGTACAACATGTAAATCAATACAAGCATGAATCTCATGCTGAAATAGAAAGTTTTGTTTTCATAAGTAATGGTTTAGCTATTAGTTGGAGGCATTTGATAAACAATTCAGCTAAATTATTTTGTGTGTGAACATGTGTTACAGGATGTTCAACTTTTATCCCAATTGACATGCAATA
The DNA here is from genome assembly GCA_005393395.2 of Gossypium australe. Lineage (NCBI taxonomy): Eukaryota > Viridiplantae > Streptophyta > Magnoliopsida > Malvales > Malvaceae > Gossypium > Gossypium australe. The sequence goes on along the minus strand of CM016616.1, from coordinate 143,425,122 downwards.
ATCATTGAAAACTTGGGATGTAAACTCACCAACATTAGCAAGATGAATTGTTTTAATTGTATAATCTGAAATTAATCATTTAAACAAGTAATCTGGCAAACGACAGGTTGCGAGTTGATAACACATGTGGTTATTTTGTTAATGCATCTACCAAAATCATATAATATCAAAACCATCCACACGGTGGATGAATCGGCCCATATTCATTTCAGAAATCCAAAATATTAAATCTCAACTTTAGCTAGTGAGTTTCTAATAATCAATTTTCATTGAGAACAAACAACAAATGAGAATTCTTTAAATTAAAGAATCTTCTGGTTCTTTAATTGAATGTCCATATGAATTCTCAATTAATTTTCGCATCATATATGATCCAGGATGGTCTAACTGGTCACGCCAAGTAGTAATCACATTTGTATTTGTAAACTTCTGGCATGTGTTTCAATTGTACTAAATTGTAACAAATTGATAATTTTATTATCATTCCTTTTAATTTGTATCCACATATAAGTACTATTGTAACAATCCAATTTCAGTAGTGTCGGAACAGTGATTCGAGATCACTAAATCTGACGAAAAAGTTAGAAAACTTTATTAATCAATAATTATAAGTTAAGTGTGATTTTAGAAATATTTTTGAAATAGTGAATTTTATGATTTAAAAAGGTAAATTGGGTTGAGAATGAGGTATCTAGACCTCGATATTATAAATTGAGGTGTAAATATTTTTTTATAAATATTTACAAAGTTAGTTGTGTGTTTAATTAAATGTTGAATATGTGAATTTGACTTAATTAGGAGAAATTGAAGAAAAAAAAGGATTAAATTGTAATAGAGATAAAAGTTTAATTATAGATTAAAGAAAAGCTAAAGGGACTAAAAAGGAAATTATGTCATACTTTATAGTTGAGGCGACATACACATAAAAATATCAAAGATTTTTATGATTAATATATATATATATATATATGTTTACTTAATAAATTAAGAATATTATTATTTATTATATTATATTATATTATTATATAAATAGGAAAAAGAAACATAAGAAAAAGAAGAGAAATAGAAACAGAATAGGCAAACAAAACAGAGAAGGAAAGAAGGAAGGAAAGAAAAGAAAGAAGAAAGGGAAAATTAAAAGTTTGAAGTTTGGAAGTTGATAGGTAAGTCAATTTAGCCCTTTTTACTTAATTTTAATGTTTTAGAAGCTTTGGAACAAGGTTTTGATGAAGCTAAGTTGTCATATTGAAAGTTTATGAGTTCTCAAGTATAGTTTATGTTGAACAAAAATATGAATTAGGGACTTAATTGAATGAATTTCAAGTTAGAATTGAAAAATGGATTTAATTGAGAAGTAAGCTACAAGTTTTATGCTGTAGGGATTAAATTGAGGAAATGTAACACCCCAAACCCGGCCCATTCACTACGACCGAATTTAAAATGCCACTGCGGAAAACGTTTGAAACAAATTTGAACTTAAGGATAAAACATGAAAATTTTGTTAAGTTTAGAAAACAGTGTTCATTAAAATTCTTAAGTAAGGTGTGGTGTTTATAAAAATATCCGGATTAAAACTTTAGTATATATAGATTTAAATAAAAATCATTTGCAAATAATTCCTCAATTGTCAATCCATAATAAAACATAATAATAAACTTAATGAAAAACACTTAAACAAACTTTAAATACTTTTAGGGGCCTTATTACAATAATTGAATAATCAAAGTACTGAAAATATAAATGCTTAATTAATTAAAAATATCTTTCTGCATGAAAATCTGCTTTTGCATGGCCACCTTTGTATCCACTCCAACCCGGTCCAAGCTTTACGCATCACCTGAAAGGTTTAATAAAATATTGGGTGAGTCAAACCGACTCAGTGCATAGTCATTTCACATATCTCCACATATGGGCTTGGCCCATATCCACACAGTCCATACACATAAATATGCAATTATGAAGCCCATCCCAACCTAGGGTCCATCCATTACACCTACCTTGGTAGACCCCCTGCTCAAGGCCGTGGCTAATCCACCACCGATCACATAATGATCTACATATCTTACCTTGGCAGATTTGCTGCTCAAGGCCGTGGCTGAGCCACCGATCCCATAGGGATCCCACATATCAATCAGTCCACGTGATGCACACAGCTATCAACCGCCGAGATGGGCACTTAGCCAACACCTCCCTTGATGAAGCACATAGCTAACATCAAGCGCTAATGTAGCACGAGGCTAGCATTAGACCACGTACATAGTGTACACCCTTTCCTCCAATAGTCACATCCCAAGTCCCATGCATATATATATGTACCATGGCAACATATTACTTGAAACAAATATACATCACATGCCATCACATTTTTATACATTCATCAATAATCATTTATTATCGTAAATCACTGACCTGATTATTCAATCACCCACCACGGGTATTCACAATCTTAGCCCTTATTTCGGCTATCATTCACTTTATACACATACATGAAATAACACATATAACACATATAAACATTCAAGAGACAGTGCGGTAACTACGCACCTGATTAGCACAATTGACTAAATCCCGAAACCCACGTCTAAAGATTTGCACCTTTGCGATTGTAGAACTCCTTCCTACACCACCTAAGTCAGAATCGGCTAACATAATATACCAAAATGGCCTATGGCTAAAAATCACTACTGCCTTACCTTACGGATCTAAATCCCGAAACCGCTCCTTGTCTTAGAAGTTGTCGAACTCCCTGCTTAACCTCTGTTAGATTCGGCTTAACAATAAATCTAGGGAAAATGGCCCTTGGCCGAATAACACATACCACTTACCTTGATGCTTTCGAATCCCGAAGAACTCCTTACTGCTCCTTAATATCGGCTACACAAAAAACACATAAAATAGCTTAATGGACATTCGGCCATCCTTAGATCAAGGCCTGCACACTTGATTTCGGCAAACTAAAAGAATAGGAACCCAAACCGATTGCTAGAATAGAGAATACTTACCCTTACACGCTTACCACGAAACCAAAAGCAAGAGATCGATGGTACTACCCTTGTAGATTCGGCCTCAAAGATTGTGAAATAGAAAAGAGAATAAGAGGTTGAAAGATTCGGCAATAGTGACTAATATTAGAGAGATTTCGGCTTCAAAGACTCGCAACAACGAAGAGAAAATAAAGTTCCTTGAGATTCGGCTACAAGAGAATAAGTAAGGAATTTGGGTTGGAAGAAAAATAAAGAAGAGGAGGAGAGGGTAGAACAATTTCGGCAAGAAGAATTTAGAATGGAAAAAAAGAAATATCAAAAGGTGAGCACCCCTATTTATACTACACACTTTCTCCTATTTTATCTCTTTAACACATATTCAAAGTGAATAAAAATAAATCCATACTTAATCTCTTCTTTATCACCTTAATAAAATAAAATAAAATCCATTTCATTATCTCCTAATCACCTATTCAAAATTCTAAAATAAATCAATTATCCTCCACTTAATCTCCTATTCTATCTACTAATCTACCTATTTGAATAAAAAAAAAAACAACAATTATCCTACCTTACTGCAGCCGAATTTTAAAAGGATTAAACAAGCATTATCCTTATCAAATTGAAGATCCCAAGTGCCGTCCACTGCTCCTTCTCCCTAATGCCAGAATGCAAAATAAAACCTCAAAATTTTGCTTCCCTTGCGTCTTAAACCCATGACCTGCACCAAGCCCCTTTGAGCTTTAACGCCCCAAGCCACTCTGCCAAAGCGTTTTTTTGTGATATAAACTCACCCCAATTTCTTTTAAAGCCTCCTTCCCTAGCTCCCCCTTGTCTTAACGCCAAAAGCTAAAAATAAAAACACCACCTGCTGCCGCCGTGTTTCGAACCAAGGCCCTTGTTGGCGTTATATCCAGGCCCTTATGTAACATCCTGAATTAGGGGTTGTTTGCAATTTAATTATTTTCATGTGATTGCCTGAAGAAATGCATATGTTATGGTTGTTTGATATATTCTAGGGTCTAGTCATAACCCCGGGTTAGGTCGGACCTAGGGCTGAAAATTTTCTTATAGTGCTTTAGAGGAGGAAGCAAGGTGAGATAGGGGTTAATAGAAATTTTTGAAGGAGCATGACATAAAGAAACAGGTGATAGGGTGGCATGGGACGCCACCTAAGGGGGCCTAGGAAGGGTGCGGCAAAGCAAGGGTTCGAGCTGCCGAGTTTGCGCATGGGGAGTTTTATTTTTGCGTTATGGGAGTTGGGCTGGGAAGGCCTTAAAGATTAAATGGTAAGGTTTAAGGGCATGAAAGTTGGTTTGGTGGAGTGGCTTGGGGCGCCACTTAAGGGTCTTGTCGAATGGACTCAAGTTCGAGTCACGCTGGAAGCAAAGGGTGTTTTATTTTTGCCTTTGACGTTAAGGCAAGGGGGAGCTAAGGAAGGAGCTCTTAAAAGGAGTTACAGGGAGCTTATGTCACAAAAAGACGCAATAGCAGAGTGGCTGGAAGCGTGGGATGTCTTCAGCAGGTCTTGGGTTCGAAACCTAGGGGCAGCAGCATGGATGGTTTTTATTTTTATTTTTGGCGTCCAGGAGAAGGGGTAGCGGTCTGCACATGGGCTCTTAATTGGAGGAAGATAAGCTGGAGGCTTTGTTTTTTTTTATTTGGCTGGAAGAATAAGATAATTATTATTTTATTTGTTGGAAGAGTAGGATAATTAGTATTTTATTTATTTATTGGAGGAGTGGGATAATTATTATTTTATTTATTGGAAGAGTGGGATAATTAGTATTTTATTTATTGGAAGAGTGGGATAATAATTATTTTATTTATTGGAAGAAGGGATTAAGAAATAAGACTTATCACATTAGGGGGCAATGGCCGATTATAGGATTCTTTAGAATAGTATTTTCGGTTTTGAAAGGTGAATAAGGAGTATATGCCGATTTTTAGTAAAGAGAATTCATTTTTTTCTTCCTTCCAAACTATTTGGTGCCTTGCCGAATTTCTTCTCATCTTTCTTGCGGAAATCTCGATCTTATATCTCTTTCAAATAAGGTGGTGGCCGAACCCTATAGCCCATTCCTTACTCTCTTTCTCGTCATCATTTGAGTGCCCTGGGTCACAAGTTGCTCCAACCGATTCTCGGTAGAGGGTGATTGCGGGGAGTAATTGTTTGTGGTAAGCAAAGGGTGGTAAGTGCTCCTATTTGGTATGCGGTTCCTTTATTTTTTAATTTGTGTGCCGAAAGCTTGAGAACAGGCCTTAGTAAGGTTGGCCGAATGTGTATAGTGTCTTAATAGTGTATCTTTTTGTATGTAGCCGACGCTAGGGTGCTTGGAAGGAGTCTTTCGGGTTTTGAGTCTTCAAGGTAAGTGGTTGTGTATATTCGACTATGGGCCAAGTATGGTATTTAAGTGGTAACCGCACGTGTATTATGATTTTAGGGGCTAATAGACAAAGGCTTCCGGGATTTAAACTCGCCTTGGTAAGTGATAGTAAGTTTCGGCCTAGGGCCATATTTTGGTTATGGGTGCGATTAATCCTTCGGGATTATTAGTTTAGCCGAATAAGGCTTTTTAATACTAACCTATAGTGGACGAATGTAGGAGCAATACGGGAATACGTTTCGAGATTTTTGTGATATCGCATAGATTCGAGATTTCTCCTTAGATCTTTGGTTGAACAGGTGTGTAAACTCTTATACACATTATTAGCATAGACTGCTTTTATGTTGCTATATAACCTCTCGTGTAGTAACCTTGCCTTGTGGGCATAAGCTTGGGTTCCGGGTAAGTCCCCTATTACGTGATCTACGACGTATGTTCGTGTATGCCATCATATGCTGTTAAATGCTATACTATACCTAAATGCATGATATATGGGATTATGATACTTGTTAAGTGAGCATGATGATGGTGGGATTGATGAGAGGAGGGGGATGATTTCTATGGACTATCACCAGTGGTTTTGACCACAAGATGGGTTGGCCCCATCAGATCAATTGTGACTTCGGTCACCAGTGGTTTTGACCACACCGTTGAAATAAATTGTGACTAATTCCCAGTGGTTTGGTACCACCAGTGGTTTTGACCACATATTGATAATTGTGACTCCGGTCATCAGTGGTTTTGACCACCAGTGGTTTTAACCACACGGGGTAGTAAAAAGGAGTATGGATGGCTAGCTTGGGTTGCATGTTTGCATGTCTTACTAATATCTTGTGTATGAGTTGCATTTTCGGGTTGGGGATTTATACACTGAGTCTTGGTGACTCACCCCTTCCCATATCTTTTTGCAGATGAGTAGATCGCGGAGATGGAGCCGGAGAGGACTCGAGGCAGCCATGCTTGTTCCTTGAATTTGAAATTTTATTTCGCCCGTTAAAGTTTATTATTTACTAAATTTTGGTTTGGTTTGTAATAAGGCCGCTAGTTGTTATTTTAGATGTTTAAGTAGTTGTTTTTACCTTATCTCCATTATATTATTAAAGAAATTATAAATTGTTAAATAAATCGGTTAAAAGTAATGTTTTCAAAATAAGTACTTTTACGAGTTTTCAAAGATGTTACCATCGGGTAGCAAAATTTACCAAGTTAACGATAACTCTGATGTTTTCTAAAACTTTAAATAATCAAATATTTTCAAAGGAAAAAGGAGTTTCAACTCAACCATGTTTATAAAATAAATTTCACCTAAGTTTTTAATAGACACCGTTTTTAAACTCAACAAATTTTTAGATTCCCATCAGTTATTTAAAAACTTTCAAAACGTTTTTACTCTGTGACATACCAGATCCGGTCAAGGCTAATGGGCCGGGTTAGGGGTGTTACAAATTGGTATCAGAGCCAGGTTCAAAACTCGGCTGTGGGGGGCCCAAGGCCCAAAATGGTTTTTTTGGTAGGCCTCTGTGAAATATTATGGAAATAGTTTTGTGTTGAATAGCATGGCATCGAGTCTCCGGCACCAATCCGCTCAGGTAAGTACTTCTAACCACTGTGTGAATTATTATCTGTAGAGGAGTAGAAATGGAACGTAGATAGTATGAAAGGTATGTGAACCCTAGGACTAGTTTACCCCAACAATCGCATAAGATTTTAAATGCCTAATTAAACAAACCTATGACTAAGTCGCCGAGTTAGGGTGTGGTAACCCTTGTGCGCATGTCTAGGATTGGATTCGGAAGAGCCTGGTATTTAAGCAGTCCTAGTGACTCACCTCCTCTTCGCAGGAATCCTACTTGGTGCGTAGCTTCGGTTCACCCTAACCGTGAGGACTTGTTCATAGGCTAAACCCAATAACTAAAACCCGAAAGGGAACTAGCCGTTTTAAAAAAAAAAACTTTTTGACGAAATCACCAAGGAACTTATTCTTTTGAAAAATTACGAAAATACCCCTGTAGGGCAAATGATGAAAATACCCCCGGGATAGGAATAGGACAAAAAGGTGATGGAATAAGTGAATGTGTGTGGTAGGCGCTGCTGAATGAGTGTGTATCTTTGAATTAGGATAAAAGACTTGAAACTTGATCGATCGATCGAAAGAACAACTTCTAAACTCCGTTTATAAAATTTCTTCGCTGATAATCAGTGAAACAATGACTAACTCATAAAACTTTTTAATCAGATCGCGCGATAAGAGATGAGTTCTAGAGGACGTGGCCGTCGTGGACTCGGTAGAGGCAGGATGACTGTGTCAGAACCCGTTAGGTCGGGCCAGGGGTCTGATAATGAGATACCACCACCACCACCCCCAACTTTTGGTGTTGAGCAACAGGATCAGACGGGGGGTGAGACAGTATCGCAGGCTGTGCTGCGAGTTCTTGAGATGATGGCTGGAGCAGGTGGAGGTATGGGAGCTCGAAAATCTGTACCTGAGCGACTCCGAGCGAATGGGGCGGAGATATTCCGGGGTGTATCAGGTGTGGCACCCAGTACGACGGAGTATTGGTTGGAATCAACTGAGAGGATCATGGATGACCTGGATTTTTCAGCTGAGGAAAAGCTGAAGGGTATAATCTCTCTACTTCGGGATGAGTCATACCAGTGGTGGCTCACCGTAAGGGATGGAGCGATAGTGGAGGATCTCACATGGGAATTCTTTAAGGCAGCCTACCAAAGGAAATATATAGGAGCTAGCTACGTGGATGCGCAACGGAAGGCTTTCTTGAACCTGGTTCAGGGTAATAAGACGGTGGCAGAGTATGAGGCTGAATTTCTCTGATTGAGTAGGTATGCTCGTGGTATTGTGGGTACTGAGTATAAACGCTGTGTCAGATTCGAGGATGGGCTGAGGGATGAGCTGAGGATGATGATAGCTCCGCAACAGGAACGGGAGTTCGCTGTTCTAGTAGAGAAGGCGAAGGTTGCTGAAGGGGTAAGACAGTCTTTTAGACGGAATCAGGATAGGAGCTGGAATAAGAGGAGCTCCGGATCTTCTAGGTTTTCTGGAAATCAGCAGAAGAAGACAAGGTATGGTGGGTTAGATCAAGCTGCTAGGCCTGCTGCTGCTAATACTCAATAGCCGCCACGATGTGCTCGGTGTGGGAAGTCTCACACGGGGGAGTGTTGAAATGGTAATCGGGGATGCTTCGAATGTGGATCCATGACACATCGAGTTAGGGACTGTCCGAAAAAGGCAGCTAGGCTAAGGTCTGAGGGTCAGGAACGTCCACTGAATAGGAGGGATAACCAACAGCCACCGAGAGGTCGTGGTGCAGGAAGGGGAGGTAATGGTGCTGGCAGAGGTCGTGGGGCACCGAGTGGAGGTACCGGTGGTACTGAGGCTAGGCAGCCTGGTTTGGTCTATGCCGCGAGGCGTCAAGAGGAGGGCGATGCACCGGACGTCATAACCGGTATGTTTTTGATCTTTGGAGTACCCTATAGCACCTTGATTGATGTTGGCTCAACTCACTCATACATTGCTAGTAGCGTAGTGAAAACTCTGAACTTAGACTTTGAGCTTAATTCTAGGAAGATGACTGTGTTAAGCCCTCTAGGTCACTCTGTAGAAGTAAGTAAACTCTATAGGAATGTACCCCTAGAACTCCAAGGGGCCGTGTTCTTGGCTGACTTGATGGAACTACCGTTTGGGGAGTTCGATCTGATCCTCGGGATGGATTGGCTAGTAAAGTATCAGGCTAGCCTAGATTGCGCAGCTAAGCGCATGGTGTTAAAGACCATGAAAGGAGATGAGGTAGTGATGATAGGTAAGAGGAGAGATTACCTATCTAATTTGGTTTCTGCATTGAAGGTGGAAAAGATGGTTAGGAAGGGTTGTGAGGCATATGTAGTGCATGTTCGTGCTTTGGAAGCTAAGGATGCAGCTGTTAGGGATGTCCGGACTGTAAGGGAATATGTTGATGTGTTTCCAGAAGAACTCCCGGGTCTACCTCCTGATCGTGAGGTTGAGTTTGGTATAGATTTGTTACCCGGAACCGCGCTGGTATCTACAGCTCCGTATCGGATGGCGCCAAAAGAATTAGTAGAGTTGAAGGCTCAGATCCAGGAATTGTTGGATAGAGGGTTCATCCGACCGAGTGTATTGCCTTGGGGGGCTCCAGTGCTTTTTGTCAAGAAGAAGGATGGAACAATGAGGATGTGCATAGACTATCGACAGCTGAACAAGCTGACAATAAAGAACAGGTATCCTTTGCCCAGGATTGATGATTTGTTTGATCAACTCAAGGGTGCATCGGTTTTCTCTAAGATCGACCTTAGGTCGGGGTATCATCAGCTTAAGGTGAAGGAAGCTGATATCCATAAGACGACATTCCGTACTCGGTATGGGCACTATGAGTTTTTGGTAATGCCTTTTGGTTTGACGAATGCACCAGCCGCGTTTATGGACCTGATGAACCGGGTTTTCCAACCCTATTTGGATCGGTTCGTCTTAGTGTTTATAGACGACATTTTGGTGTACTCGAAGTTTGAAGAGGAGCATGACGCACACCTTCATATGGTTCTGCAAGTTCTAAGGGAGAAACAGTTGTACGCCAAATTCAGCAAGTGTGAGTTCTGGCTTAAGGAGGTAACTTTCCTAGGGCATGTTGTTTCAGCTGAGGGAATCAGGGTGGATCCTAGTAAGATTGAGGCAGTATTGGAGTGGAAACCACCAAAGTCGGTTACGGAAATCCGGAGTTTTCTGGGGTTGGCAGGATATTACAGAAGATTCGTGGAAAATTTCTCCTTAATCGCAGCACCGTTGACCAAGTTGCTGAGAAAAGGAGTTCCATTTGTGTGGTCTGAGAAGCAGCAAGAGAGTTTCGACAAACTAAAGTAGATTTTGACAGAAGCACCAGTCTTGATTCAACCTGAGTCAAGAAAGGATATCACTGTGTATTGTGATGCATCACATACTGGTTTAGGGTGTGTGTTGGTGCAAGAAGGGAAGGTGGTCGCTTATGCGTCACGGCAGTTGAGGCCTCACGAAGGTAGCTATCCGACACATGATTTGGAATTGGCTGCTGTGGTTTTTGCCTTGAAAATTTGGAGGCACTATCTGTATGGGGAGAAGTCAATGGTATACTCGGATCACAAGAGCCTGAAGTACCTCTTGACCCAAAAAGATTTAAATCTGAGGCAGCGGAGGTGGATTGAGTTACTGAAGGACTACGACTGCTCTATCGAATACCATCCGGGCAAGGCTAATGTAGTCGCTGATGCTTTGAGTCGTAAGGTGGTGGCAGATTTGCGAGCAATGTTTGCTCACCTAAGTCTCTATGAGGATGGGAGTCTTCTGGCAGAATTGCAAGTAAAACCGTCTTGGATCGACAAGGTTAAAGAGAGGCAGTTGACCGACGAAGTTTTGAGTACTCGGAGGTTGCAAGTACAGAGTGGTGAGGCCGAAGGTTTCAGCTTGGGTAGTGATGGAGTGTTGTATTTTCAGGGGAGAGTATGTATGCCTAAAGATGATGATTTGAGGCAGCGGATCCTTAAAGAAGCTCATAGCAGCCCGTACGCTATGCATCCTGGAGGCAGCAAGATGTACCGGGATTTAAGGAAGCAGTTTTGGTGGCCGAGTCTTAAGCAGGAAGTAACCGAGTTAGTGGGCAAGTGTCTGACATGCCAGCAAGTTAAGGCTGAGCATCAGTTGCCATCAGGGCTGTCACGGCCGGTAAAGATCCCACAGTGGAAGTGGGAGGGGATTACGATGGATTTTGTAAGTGGGCTTCCCCTTACGCCCAGTAAGAAAGACTCAATATGGGTGATAGTAGATCGGGTAACTAAGTCGGCCCATTTCATACCGGTAAGGGTTGACTACTCGCTTCAAAGGTTAGCCAAGCTGTATATAGCTGAGATAGTGCGGTTGCATGGAGTACCTGTGTCCATTATCTCAGATAGAGATCCCCGGTTCACGTCAAGATTTTGGAATGCTTTACATCAGGCATTGGGTACGAAGTTGAATTTCAGCACGGCTTTTCATCCACAGTCTGATGGACAATCTGAGAGAGTAATCCAAGTTTTGGAAGATATGTTAAGGGGCTGTGTTTTGGATTTCCGTGGTAGTTGGGAGGAGTACCTACCTTTAGCAGAATTCGCTTATAACAACAGTTATCAAGCGAGTATCCAGATGGCACCGTATGAGGCGCTGTATGGTCAGAAATGCCGTACTCTTACATGTTGGACAGAACTAGGAGAACGACAAATGTTGGGTCCAGAGTTGGTGGCAGAGACGGAAGATAAGGTTAGGGTAATTCGGGCTCATTTGAAGGAGGCATCGGACAGGCAGAAATCATACGCTGATCTTAAGCGCAGAGATGTGGAGTATGCAGTGGGTGATAAGGTCTTCTTGAAGGTATCACCTTGGAAGAAGGTGCTGAGGTTCGACCGAAAGGGCAAGCTAAGCCCTAGGTTCATCGGGCCGTACACAGTGTTGAAACGTGTGGGACCGGTAGCTTACCAGCTCGAGTTGCCGGCAGAATTAAGTCAGATTCATGACGTCTTCCATGTGTCGATGCTTAGGCGCTATCGGTCAGATCCATCACACGTCGTGCCGATTGCGGAAATTGAGGTGAACGCAGACTTGTCTTTTGAGGAGGAGCCGGTACAGATTTTGGATCGAGATGTTAAAGTTCTGAGGAGGAAGTCGGTACCTTTGGTAAAAGTGCTGTGGCGAAACCATGGTACGGAAGAGGCCACGTGGGAACCCGAGGATATGATGCGGCAGCAATACCCCCAACTCTTCTGATCCAGGTAATTTCGAGGCCGAAATTATTTTTTAGGGGGCTAGAGGAATTAGGGGTTGTTTGCAATTTAATTATTTTCATGTGATTGCCTGAAGAAATGCATATGTTATGGTTGTTTGATATATTCTAGGGTCTAGTCATAACCCCGGGTTAGGTCGGACTTAGGGCTGAAAATTTTCTTATAGTGCTTTAGAGGAGGAAGCAAGGTGAGATAGGGGTTAAGAGAAATTTTTGAAGGAGCATGACATAAAGAAACAGGTGATAGGGTGGCATGGGACGCCACCTAAGCGGGCCTAGGAAGGGTGCGGCAAAACAGGGGTTCGAGCTGCCGAGTTTGCGCATGGGGAGTTTTATTTTTGCGTTATGGGAGTTGGGCTGGGAAGGCCTTAAAGATTAAATGGTAAGGTTTAAGGGCATGAAAGTTGGTTTGGTGGAGTGGCTTGGGGCGCCACTTAAGGGTCTTGGCAAATGGACTCAAGTTCGAGTCACGCTGGAAGCAAAGGGTGTTTTATTTTTGCCTTTGGCGTTAAGGCAAGGGGGAGCTAAGGAAGGAGATCTTAAAAGGAGTTACAGGGAGCTTATGTCAAAAAAAGACGCCATAGCAGAGTGGCTGGAAGCGTGGGATGTCTTCAGCAGGTCTTGGGTTCGAAACCTAGGGGCAGCAGCATGGATGGTTTTTATTTTTATTTTTGGCGTCCAGGAGAAGGGGTAGTGGTCTGCACATGGGCTCTTAATTGGAGGAAGATAAGCTGGAGGCTTTGATTTTTTTTATTTGGCTGGAAGAATAAGATAATTATTATTTTATTTGTTGGAAGAGTGGGATAATTAGTATTTTATTTATTTATTGGAGGAGTGGGATAATTATTATTTTATTTATTGGAAGAGTGGTTTAATTAGTATTTTATTTATTGGAAGAGTGGGATAATAATTATTTTATTTATTGGAAGAAGGGATTAAGAAATAAGACTTATCACATTAGGGGGCAATGGCCGATTATAGGATTCTTTAGAATAGTATTTTCGGTTTTGAAAGGTGAATAAGGAGTATATGCCGATTTTTAGTAAAGAGAATTCATTTTTTTCTTCCTTCCAAACTATTTGGTGCCTTGCCGAATTTCTTATCATCTTTCTTGCGGAAATCTCGATCTTATATCTCTTTCAAATAAGGTGGTGGCCGAACCCTATAGCCCATTCCTTACTCTCTTTCTTGTCATCATTTGAGTGCCCTGGGTCACAAGTTGCTCCAACCGATTCTCGGTAGAGGGTGATTGCGGGGAGTAATTGTTTGTGGTAAGCAAAGGGTGGTAAGTGCTCCTATTTGGTATGCGGTTCCTTTATTTTTTAATTTGTGTGCCGAAAGCTTGAGAACAGGCCTTAGTAAGGTTGGCCGAATGTGTATAGTGTCTTAATAGTGTATCTTTTTGTATGTAGCCGACGCTAGGGTGCTTGGAAGGAGTCTTTCGGGTTTTGAGTCTTCAAGGTAAGTGGTTGTGTATATTCGACTATGGGCCAAGTATGGTATTTAAGTGGTAACCGCACGTGTATTATGATTTTAGGGGCTAATAGACAAAGGCTTCCGGGATTTAAACTCGCCTTGGTAAGTGATAGTAAGTTTCGGCCTAGGGCCATATTTTGGTTATGGGTGCGATTAATCCTTCGGGATTATTAGTTTAGCCGAATAAGGCTTTTTAATACTAACCTATAGTGGACAAATGTAGGAGCAATACGGGAATACGTTTCGAGATTTTTGTGATATCGCATAGACTCGAGATTTCTCCTTAGATCTTTGGTTGAACAGGTGTGTAAACTCTTATACACATTATTAGCATAGACTGCTTTTATGTTGCTATATAACCTCTCGTGTAGTAACCTTGCCTTGTGGGCATAAGCTTGGGTTCCGGGTAAGTCCCCTATTACGTGATCTACGACGTATGTTCGTGTATGCCATCATATGCTGTTAAATGCTATACTATACCTAAATGCATGATATATGGGATTATGATACTTGTTAAGTGAGCATGATGATGGTGGGATTGATGAGAGGAGGGGGATGATTTCTATGGACTGTCACCAGTGGTTTTGACCACAAGATGGGTTGGCCCCATCAGATCAATTGTGACTTTGGTCACCAGTGGTTTTGACCACACCGTTGAAATAAATTGTGACTAAGTCCTAGTGGTTTGGTACCACCAGTGGTTTTGACCACATATTGATAATTGTGACTTCGGTCATCAGTGGTTTTGACCACCAGTGGTTTTGACCACACGGGGGAGTAAAAAGGAGTATGGATGGCTAGCTTGGGTTGCATGTTTGCATGTCTTACTAATATCTTGTGTATGAGTTGCATTTTCGGGTTGGGGATATATACACTGAGTCTTGGTGACTCACCCCTTCCCATATCTTTTTACAGATGAGTAGATCACGGAGATGGAGCCGGAGAGGACTCGAGGCGGCCATGCTTGTTCCTTGGATTTGAAATTTTATTTCGCCCGTTAAAGTTTATTATTTACTAAATTTTGGTTTGGTTTGTAATAAGGCCGCTAGTTGTTATTTTAGATGTTTAAGTAGTTGTTTTTACCTTATCTCCATTATATTATTAAAGAAATTATAAATTGTTAAATAAATCGGTTAAAAGTAATGTTTTCAAAATAAGTACTTTTACGAGTTTTCAAAGATGTTACCATCGGGTAGCAAAATTTACCAAGTTAACGATAACTCTGATGTTTTCTAAAACTTTAAATAATCAAATATTTTCAAAGGAAAAAGGAGTTTCAACTCAACCATGTTTATAAAATAAATTTCACCTAAGTTTTTAATAGACACCGTTTTTAAACTCAACAAATTTTCAGATTCCCATCAGTTATTTAAAAACTTTCAAAACGTTTTTACTCTGTGACATACCAGATCCGGTCAAGGCTAATGGGCCGGGTTAGGGGTGTTACACCTTAAGTGGCGCATGGAAGCCACTTTACCAAGGCATTTCTTATGCCATAAATCCCCAACAACTTCTCTTAAACCCTTTGTAGCCTAGTCCCCTTTTTGACGCAAAAATAAAAGCCTCTGATGCGCCCCGCGTTACTCGAACCTCTTCCCTCCTGCTCAAGCCTCCAAGGCCCCTAAAGTAGCGTCCCAAGCCACTTTACTAGGCCCAAGTTCATGTCCCTAAACTCCTAAAATTTTCTTTAAGGCCTCCTTAGCCCAATTTCCCCTTTTAACTTAAAATTTCAAAAATTTCCAATGCATCCCCTTTTAATCCTAGAGTTTTAAAAACCCTTAAAACATCACCAACCATACTTAAAGCCTATTAACACTTGAGTTATGCTCCAAACGCACAACCCCTAATCTAGGATGTTACAGTTCTACCCTCCTTAAAATAATTTCGTCCTCGAAATTACTTACTAACGAGCATCCGTACATCCTAACTTACCCCACTTACTCCACTGCTGCGCACTCTGATCTTAAAGAACTATTATACTACCTAGGCACATTCTCTAAGTTCACAATCAAGGTTCCATACACTTCATTAGCAATCATAGGAACGAACTGACCTTATAACGAACAAAGCAATAAAGGATAATCCAGAAATAAGAAACTTACCCGTTGTCACCTCTGGCACATCACCATCCTCGCGACGGCCGACTGCATAAACCAACCTTGGCTGCCTTGCGTCTGCACCTTCAGCATCTCTGTTTGGTGCTCCACGACCTCGGTCTGAACCATTTCCTCCATGATTCGGACCACGACCCCTTGTCGCTTTCTGACAGTCTTTAATCAAGTGAGACTTAGACTTACACCTAAAACATTCCCGTTCCCGGTTCTAGCACTCGCCAACATGATACCTTCCATACCGAGTACATGGATGGTCCGGATTTCCAGTAGCTGGCTTAGCAATACGAACAGAATTCTCAACCCTCGGTCTTTTCTGAAAACCCTCAGACGATTCTGATGGTCCAAAACTCCTCTTATCCCGGTTTCTATCCTTATCTCTGTTCTGCCTCACAGAGTCCTTAATTCCCTCAGCTACCTTAGCCTTTTCGACTAACACAGCATACTCCCGCTCCTGATATGGAGCTATCAACAACCTCAGGTCGTCCCTTAGTCCATCCTCAAAACAGACACAGCGCTCATGCTCCGTTGCCACTACTCCTCGTGCATATCGGCTTAACCTTAGGAATTCAGCCTCGTATTCTGCTACGGACTTGTTCCCTTGAACTAGCCCCAGAAACGCCTTCCTCTGCGCATCAATGTAGTGAGTACCGACATACTTCTTCTGGTACGCCACCTTAACGTACTCCCAGGTGAGATCCTCCGCCGTGGCACTATCCCGTACTGTTAGCCACCATTGATATGCCTCATCGCGAAGCAGCGCCACCATTCCTTTCACTTTCTCCTCAGGAGTTAAATCGAGCTCATCTATAATATGCTCGGTTGCCTCCAACCAATACTCAGCCGTACTGGGTGCCACACTCGATACACCACGGAACACCTCAGCTCCGTTGGCTCGAAGTCGCTCAGGTACGGACTTCCTAGCTCTCATATTCCCACCTGCTCCAGCCACCATCTCAAGAACTCGCAGCACCGCCTGCGATACTGCATCACCCCCCGTCTGATCTTGCTGCTCCTCACCAAAAGCTGGTGGTGGAGGTGGCGGTGGTACCTCATTCTCCGATCCCTGACCCGATCTAACGGGTTCCGATACAGTCATCCTGCCTTGACCACGTCCTCGACGACCACGTCCTCTAGAACTCATTTCTAACGTCGCGATTTAATCTAATTAAAAAGTTTTATGCATTAGAAATTTTGTTCCACTAATTATCCGCGAACAGTTTTATGAAATGAAGTATTTAGAAGTAGTTCTTTCGATCAAACAACGTTTCAGTTCAAGTTCACTACTCTAATTCAGAGAGTCACATTCACATTCATCAACAAAAACACTTTCATTTCTCAATGAAGCCACATTCATTCACCATATTCACCATGCTACCATGGCCGTCTTGTCCTTTTCCATCCGAGGGGTAATTTTGTCATTTGTCCTATAAGGGTATTTTGGTAATAAATCGGGGTCTATTTGAAAATCGTTATAAATCAAAGGTGTTTCAGAATTTTCGAAACTTGTGGGTATTTTGAAAATTTCTCGAAATCAAAAGCAATACAAAAAATTTTAGAAATTGAGGTTATTTCGGTAATTTTGTAAGTCAGGGGTATTTTAGTAAATTTCCCAAGTCAGGGTATCTTATTATTCCACGAAATAGAAGTTTTTGGTATTTTGTAAAACAAAAATATTTTTGCAAAAGTCGAGGGTAGTATGGTAATTTTTTAGAAACCAAGGGCATTTTAGTAATTTTACAACCAGAGGTATTTTTGTAATTTTGCAAATCGGTAGAAAACGTCTTTCAAAATCAAATTTAGGGTTTACAAACCAAAGGGGTAATTTGGTAATTTAAAAAAAAACTAGGGTTTTTAAAACAGTAAGGCTGATCCCTTTCGAGTTTTAATCATTGGTTTAGCCGATGACTAAGTCCTCTTGGTTAGGGTGAACGGTTGCTACGCACCAGGTAGGATTCGAGTAAAGAGGAGGTGAGTCGCTAGGACTGCTTAAATACCAAGCTCTTACCGAATCCACTCCTAGACATGCGCACAACAGTTGCCACACCTTAACTCGGCGATTTAATCACAGGTTTGTTTAGTGATCCTTAAGTCTTATGCACTTGTGTTTGAGTAGACTAGTCCTAGGGTTCAACAGATCCTAGTTCACTAATCTACGTTCCCATAAAAGCCCATACAGTTCACATATTCAATTCACCTCAATGGTCAGAGGTACTTACCTGGTGGACTTCGGGCCGGAGATACAAGTGCCATGCCAGAATAAACCTGAAAAAGTTCTTAAAAGTCCATATTTTTGAAAAGCCCATCTTTGAAAAATGTTTTTGGACCCAAAACCCTCAAAGCTGAGTTTTGAACCTGGCTCTGATACCAATTTGTAACACCCCAAACCCGGCCCATTCACTACGACCGAATTTGAAATGCCACTGCGGAAAACATTTGAAACAAATTTGAACTTAAGGATAAAACATGAAAATTTTGTTAAGTTTAGAAAACAGTGTTCATTAAAATTCTTAAGTAAGGTGTGGTGTTTATAACAATATCCGGATTAAAACTTTAGTATATATAGATTTAAATAAAAATCGTTTGCAAATAATTCCTCAATTGTCAATCCATAATAAAACATAATAATAAACTTAATGAAAAACACTTAAACAAACTTTAAATACTTTTAGGGGCCTTATTACAATAATTGAATAATCAAAGTACTGAAAATATAAATGCTTAATTAATTAAAAATATCTTTCTGCATGAAAATCTGCTTCTGCATGGCCACCTTTGTATCCACTCCAACCCGGTCCAAGCTTTATGCATCACCTGAAAGGTTTAATAAAATATTGGGTGAGTCAAACCGACTCAGTGCATAGTCATTTCACATATCTCCACATATGGGCTTGGCCCATATCCACACAGTCCATACACATAAATATGCAATTATGAAGCCCATCCCAACCTAGGGTCCATCCATTACACCTACCTTGGCAGACCCCCTGCTCAAGGCCGTGGCTAATCCACCACCGATCACATAATGATCCACATATCTTACCTTGGCAGATTTGCTGCTCAAGGCCGTGGCTGAGCCACCGATTCCATAGGGATCCCACATATCAATCAGTCCACGGTGATGCACACAGCTATCAACCGCCGAGATGGGCACTTAGCCAACACCTCCCTTGATGAAGCACATAGCTAACATCAAGCGCTAATGTAGCACGAGGCTAGCATTAGACCACGTACATAGTGTACACCCTTTCCTCCAATAGTCACATCCCAAGTCCCATGCATATATATATGTACCATGGCAACATATTACTTGAAACAAATATACATCACATGCCATCACATTTTTATACATTCATCAATAATCATTTATTACCGTAAATTACTGACCTGATTATTCAATCACCCACCACGGGTATTCACAATCTTAGCCCTTATTTCGGCTATCATTCACTTTATACACATACATGAAATAACACATATAACACATATAAACATTCAAGAGACAGTGCGATAACTACGCACCTGATTAGCACAATTGACTAAATCCCGAAACCCACGTCTAACGATTTGCACCTTTGCGATTGTAGAACTCCTTCCTACACCACCTAAGTCAGAATCGGCTAACATAATATACCAAAATGGCCTATGGCCGAAAATCACTACTGCCTTACCTTACGGATCTAAATCCCGAAACCGCTCCTTGTCTTAGAAGTTGTCGAACTCCCTGCTTAACCTCTGTTAGATTCGGCTTAACAATAAATCTAGGGAAAATGGCCCTTGGCCGAATAACACATACCACTTACCTTGATGCTTTCGAATCCCGAAGAACTCCTTACTGCTCCTTAATATCGGCTACACAAAAAACACATAAAATAGCTTAATGGACATTCGGCCATTCTTAGATCAAGGCCTGCACACTTGATTTCGGCAAACTAAAAGAATAGGAACCCAAATCGATTGCTAGAATAGAGAATACTTACCCTTACACGCTTACCACGAAACCAAAAGCAAGAGATCGATGGTACTACCCTTGTAGATTCGGCCTCAAAGATTGTGAAATAGAAAAGAGAATAAGAGGTTGAAAGATTCGGCAATAGTGACTAATATTAGAGAGGTTTCGGCTTCAAAGACTCGCAAGAACGAAGAGAAAATAAAGTACCTTGAGATTCGGCTACAAGAGAATAAGTAAGGAATTTGGGTTGGAAGAAAAATAAAAAAGAGGAGGAGAGGGTAGAACAATTTCCGCAAGAAGAATTTAGAATGGAAAAAAAGAAATATCAAAAGGTAAGCACCCCTATTTATACTACACACTTTCTCCTATTTTATCTCTTTAACACATATTCAAAGTGAATAAAAATAAATCCATACTTAATCTCTTCTTTATCACCTTAATAAAATAAAATAAAATCCATCTCATTATCTCCTAATCACCTATTCAAAATTCTAAAATAAATCAATTATCCTCCACTTAATCTCCTATTCTATCTACTAATCTACCTATTTGAATAAAAAAAAAACAACAATTATCCTACCTTACTGCAGCCGAATTTTAAAAGGATTAAACAAGCATTATCCTTATCAAATTGAAGATCCCAAGTGTCGTCCACTGCTCCTTCTCCCTAACGCGAGAATGCAAAATAAAACCTCAAAATTTTGCTTCCCTTGCGTCTTGAACCCATGACCTGCACCAAGCCCCTTTGAGCTTTAACGCCCCAAGCCACTCTGCCAAAGCGTTTTTTTTGTGATATAAACTCGCCCCAATTTCTCTTAAAGCCTCCTTCCCTAGCTCCCCCTTGTCTTAACGCCAAAAGCTAAAAATAAAAACACCACCTGCTGCCGCCGTGTTTCAAACCAAGGCCCTTGTTAGCGTTATATCCAGGCCCTTAAGTGGCGCATGGAAGCCACTTTACCAAGGCATTTCTTATGCCATAAATCCCCAACAACTTCTCTTAAACCCTTTGTAGCCTAGTCCCCTTTTTGACGCAAAAATAAAAGCCTCTGATGCGCCCCGCGTTACTCGAACCTCTTCCCTCCAGCGCAAGCCTCCAAGGCCCCTAAAGTAGCGTCCCAAGCCACTTTACTAGGCCCAAGTTCATGTCCCTAAACTCCTAAAATTTTCTTTAAGGCCTCCTTAGCCCAATTTCCCATTTTAACTTAAAATTTCAAAAATTTCCAATGCATCCCCTTTTAATCCTAGAGTTTTAAAAACCCTTAAAACATCACCAACCACACTTAAAGCCTATTAACACTTGAGTTATGCTCCAAATGCACAACCCCTAATCTAGGATGTTACAGGAAAATTCAAAATTAGGAAAATATGCTAAAAATTTAGTAGTTAAATTTGAGTTTGGATGGAATTTGAATAGAAAAGAAGTATGAATTGAGTTAGGAAAGTAAGTAAACTTTGTAAAATAAGTTATAAGAAACAGTTTTAGACAGCAGCAGTAGACTAACTTTGAAAAATCACAAAAAATTGTAGAAATCGAATTAGAGGATGAATAAAATATGGAATTAAAGCTTATTGAGTCTAGTTTCTTATAGAAGAAACGGTGTAAGTAATGGAATTGTAAATCATGAGATATAATAGGGTTTGTGAGACAAGGTCAGAATGATTTTGGGTTTCCCTATTATGAATTTGGAAAATCATTAAAAATTGGATAAAAATAATTAGAGGCTTAAATTTATATGTTTAAAATTATAAACGAGTCTATTTTCAAGAGAAACAAATGGGAACATCATCTGAATTCTGTATGAGGAGATAATTAATTTTTAGTGAAGAAGGGTCGGAACTGTTAGACAGTAGAATAGGGGTGACTTTTAAATAATAAACTGTACTTATTGGCCTAACCAAAAATTCTAAAAATTTTATGGTAAGAAGATACGTAAGTCTAGTTTCAGGAAAAATTAGCGGATCTTAATTTCGAGTTTTTTAGCTCAAGATATAAATAATTTAGTAACTATGACTCAAATGGATAGTTTTGAATATACATATGAGTAAATAGTGAAATTATTTATAATGTTACTTATAGCATGTTATATACATTAAGGATGTGGAATGGAGAGGAGGAGGAGGAAAATATGTATGAATATTCAGCTAGCATGGCTAATTTGTAATGTTTTAGGCTCGGGGACTAAATTGAATAAAAGCAAAACTTTATGATTAGTTTTGTAAAAATGTTGGAAATGACCAATTTGCATGAAATGGATTATTTTATTATTTAAAATTTTAAAATTGAATGAAATTATTAATTTAGATTAAGATCGGTTGAAAAATCGATGAAAATAGAAAATTACCAAAATGCCCCTGAATCTTGGTATTTCTGCAAATTTAGCCAGGTAAGTTCGTGTAACTTTAATTATGTGATATAAGGAAATATGAGTTGATGGTACGTGAAATATTGATATGATGAATTAACTAATTTATATTTATGAAGAAACGGCAAGAGAATGATATTTATCATGACATGTAAATATGTGATTATCTTTAATATGTTAATACAAGGTAATTCAGTATGTTGAGACGAGTAATAAATTCAAGTAAGACATGAAATGAGAAAAATAAATATGTTTAAGAGACAATATGTTTGATTTTGATTGGTTTCAAATATAAATGCTAGATGAAATAAAATGTCTGATAAATAAATTTGTAATTCCGGTAATGCCTCGTACCCTATTTCGACGTCGAATACAGGTAAGGGGTGTTACAACTATTGTGACATTTACTACTGGAAATGTCTAAATCAATGTGAAGTCTATAATGCCACCAAGTCAATAAATATAATTTCCAAATAACCGTATGTAATATTTGCTTCAGGGAATATGCCAAAATCTTCAAATGCCCAAAAATCTATGAATAGCAAACTTTGAAAGTGAATCTTATTTTCTATGTATATAACAGGTACATAACCAATGACTTTTCATACATAAGTTTTCTCTCTTACAAGTTCTCATCAGTAATATTTTACCGCGTAATTTTAATTGAAAACTTATTCTGAATACTGTAGAGTTATACTCACAGTTTTTAAAAAATACTTGCAACTTTAGATGCATCCAACCATAATAAGCTTTAGATAGAATTATCATATTCTATTGCTCATGAGTAAATCTTTCACAGTCAAATATTTTGCTTTCAACCCTTTAATAGGGATGATGGCAAAAAAATATCATAAATAGTATAAATTAATAATTCAATCCCCTTTTTTTATTCATATGAAATATAATATTTTCCTCATTCACAATTTCAATATGAGATCCATTACAAATAACTTTTAAAAGTAATGCATTAACCATCACAAATTTTGTGCTTTTTAGATAGTGATATATTAGCTCTTTTGGAGCTTTCAACTAATTTTGTTGTAACACCCCAAACCCGGCCCATTTGCTATGACTGAATTTGAAATGCCACTGCGGAAAAACGTTTGAAAAAAACTTTTGACTTAAAGTTTAAAACATAAAAATTTGTTTTTCTTTACTAAGACATTGTGTAATCAAAGTTCCAAATAAAATTGAGTTGTTTAAAATAAAACATTTTCAAATAATAATAATATAATCTACAATCCAACTTAAAACATAATAAAAATCCTTAAATACTTAAAGTGGCCCTTATTACAAAAAATATAACCTTTCATAAATAAAATGTGTAAAACAATTAAAATATCTTCTGCATGGGCCACCTCGTATCCACTCCAACCCGGTCCGAGCATCACCTGAAAGGTTTGAGAAAAATTGGGTGAGTCTCACAGACTCAGTGTGTAATTAATCCACTGAATTCCACCCACATGTTAACCACATATTAACCCATATAACAGATAACAAGATATCATATTCACTTAATAACACATTCTGAGCTTGGCCGATATTCATATCACTTATCAGATAACAGGGTAATTAACCGCATAATTCCACATATCCATTAAAATTATGCAAAATGCACCCAACCCAACCTAGGGTTCATCCTCTACTCACCCCCCCCGTATCCAGCCACCACACACCAGGGAATTATCAAATCACCCTCTCCTTTTTACTCCAAAAAGGCAATCAATGCCGTCCACGTGCAATTAAGCACAATAATCCACAACGGGACCTCAGTCAGCGCCAATCCACGATGTAGCCGTAGCTAACACCAAAACCACGATGGGACACATAGTCACTCATCAACCACGATATGGCACATAGCCGATATCAACCACGATGAGGCACACAGCCACTCATCAAGCCACGCGAACTAAATCGCAATTAATCCACAACGTGACCTTAGTCAACGTCAATCCACGATGTAGCTCAAGGCTAACATCAAACCACGTACTCGAAGTACACCCGTACCTTCTTTCATATCATATCCCAACCCATGCACATGCTACATGTAATATTGGCATAATAATAAATGCACGCACATGTCATTAAGGCAGACAATCATATTTCCATAGGCATAGTTACATTCACATCGGCACTTTCACATTCTTATCAACAGATAACACTAACCTGATTATCGATATACCCCTTTTTATTTTAGGGTATTCATCTCATAATTTTTACTGCATTTGTTAGTACACAATCAACACATACAGATATAACAAAAACCCGGAAACGGTGGGTTAATCACACACCTGCCTATTAGTGAAATCCCGAACTACTCGAATCTAACACGATCTCGAAACGTGGTTCTTCCTTCTCCCTTAAAGCCGATTTGGTCTCCTACCAAATCCCAAATCACACTCTGAGTTCCCTTCCTTTAGCTACACACAAAAGAACACCTTTTTATGGCACTATGAACAATCGGCCATGCCTAAAACCAAGACTTAATCCATTGATTTCGGCACACCCTTGAAGAAATAAATAAAACCGATTGCTAAGGAAGAATATACTTACTACCACACGTTGCTCACCACTCCTAAAGCATCCTCAAAGAATCGGCTCCAAGACCCCAAAGAGAAATGTTGAAAGTCTCTTGTGGAAAGCAAAGAGGAAAAGATGAATAGAAATGAGGAGTTTGTGTTTCGGGTTCTCAAGAATAGAAGATGAATCAAGGAAGAACTTTGAGTCCAAGTGCATTCGGCAATAAGGGAAAAAGAGAAGAAATGGTGTTTGATGGTTTTTGTAGTTTCGGTCACAAAAAGAAAAGAAAGAATGAATGGACTTGAGGGGAGAAAGAACAATTAAAAACAAAATGGTCAAAACTCAAATGGCCAAAAAGAAAAGAAAGAAAAAGGTTTACCTTATGACCAAAATACATTCGGCTAAGAGGAGAAAACAATTTAGAGAGAAACACAAAAATGACCCCAAAAGAAAGATGTGCTCAACTAGCACTAATTCTACCAAAACTATCACCAAACCATACCAAAAGCTAACCAAAAATTCGGCCAATCCCCCTAGACACCCATACCGTCCATATTCATGGACAATTAGCCATAGAATAATTTCCAAAACACTCTCTATCATCCAAGCCCTTTGTCCCCCCATCCTACCATAATCTTAAGATTCTTATCCCCAATTACAAGCTTTCCTAAACTAATATTCAACTTGCCATAATATTCAAAAGTCCAACCTATCATAATTAGAGCTTGACCGTCCATTAATGCTAGGATACATAAAAATAAAGTCTTCAAAATGCTAATCATGCTACTCGAACCACTTCCCTCAAGCAACTCTTCATGCATCTTAACCACCTTGCCACTAACTCCTCATGTGCTAGATTTTAACACTTAAATTAACTTAAGTGTCAGGTTCACCTAATCCACTTCACTAAATTCTTCAAATTAAAATTATTCTAGCTTAGCTAATAATTCCAAGCCTTCACAAAACTATACTAAACACACAAAAATTCATACCCGAGCCAACACAAATAATAAAAATATTACTCTAATTTTTCCTAAAACCCAATTAAACCCGAGAATTCATAAAATACCTCGTAACCTCCCAAATCCACTTAACTAATAAATCCAATTTGCAAAAACACCATTCTCATATTCTTAAAGGTTTTAAACTCTCCTAATCCCAAAGTCCAATCGGCCCAATCCTACTAGGCCTAATTTCGGGATATTACAGTTCTACCCTCCTTAAAGAAATTTCGTCCTCGAAATTTCCAACTAACTAACAATCGTGCAATCCTACTCATCACACTACGCTTATGCTGCGCACTCTGATCTTAATAAAACTATCTTATCTTCTAGGCACAGTTCCTAAGTTCGCATCCAAGGTTTCAAGCACCTCACTAGCAACACAAGAATGAGCTATCTCTAAAGCAAAACAAAGAATTTACCCGCTATCACATCCTTGGTTGTCCCACATCCGAACCTTCAGCACTTCTACCGGGTGTTCCACGACCTCGGCCAGAACCATTTCCTCCATGGTTTGGACCACGAACCTTCGTTGTCTGAGGACAATTCTTAACCAAATAAGTCTTAGATCCACACCGAAACATTCCTTACTATTACCCCAACACTCTCCTCTGTGAGTTCTCCCACACTGAGCACATAAACGATTCCGCTTCTCAGCAACTGGTACAGGTGCACGTACAGAATTCTCGACCCTCGGTCTTTTCTGAAAGTCTTCCGGCGATTTTGCTGGGCCAAAACTCCTCTTGTTCCAATTCCTATCCTTTTCTCGGTTCTCCCTTACAGTCCTCTTAACTTCTTCAGCGATCCGAGCTTTCTCCACTAGAACAGCAAAGTCCCTTTCTCTTTGCGGAGCAATCAACATTCGCAACTCATCTCGTAACCCATCTTCGAACTGGACACACCTTTCATAATCAGTGGTCACGATCCCTTTGGCGTACTGACTTAACCGCACAAATTCCGCTTCGTACTCTGCTACCGACTTACTTCCTTGCACCAAGTTGAGAAACGCCTTTCTTTGCGAGTCCAAGTAACTGGCTCCAACGTACTTTCCTTCAAATTTAACCTTAAAATAATCCCAATCCAATCGATCTGTCGGAACACCTTGTCTGACAGTGAGCCACCATCAATAAGCTTCGTCCCGGAGCAACGAAACAACACCTTTCAGCTTTTCCTCATCGGTACAGTCCAAATCGTCCATTATTCTTTCGACTGCTTCTATCCAATACTCTGCCACATTCGGAGCTACTCCAGATATTCCTCTAAAAACTTCAGCCCCGTTCGACCTGAGTCGCTCCGGCACTGACTTTCGAGCTCCACTTCCTACACTAGCTCCTGCCACTCGCTCGAGCACTCACAACATGGCCCGCGATACTGCGTCATCGCCTCCTGTCTGATCTTGATCCTCCGCGCCCACTGCTGGCGGCGGTACTTCATTTTCTGACCCATGGCCAAACCCTACCGGTTCCGATACTGCCATTCTACCTCTACTACGTCCACGACGACCATGTCCCCTAGAATTCATTTCTAATGTCGCGATTTAATCTGATTAAGAAGTTTTATGCATCAGAATTTTGTTCCACTTATTATCAGCAAACAGTTTTTATGAAATAAAGTATTTAGAAGTAGTTCTTTCGATCACACAAAGGTTCAGTTCAAGTTCACTACTCTAGTTCAGAGAGTCATATACACATTCATAAGTAGAGACACATTCATTCACTACACCTCTATGGTCATTTCAGTCCTTCCCAACCCAGGGGTAATTTCGTCATTCGTCCTATAAGGTTATTTTGGTAATAATTCAGGGTCAATTCCAAAAATTTTAATAAATCAAAGCACTTTGAAATTTTCCAAAACTCGAGGGTATTTCGAAAATTTTTCCCAAATCAGAACCATGATAGAAATTTTGAAAATCAGTGTTATTTTGGTAATTTTGTCAATCAGGGGTAATTTCATAAATTTTCCAAATCAAGGCATCTTGATATTTTGCAAAATAAGGTTTTTTGGATACTTTTGCAAAGTAAGAAAATTTTATTAAAATCAAGGGTAGTATTAAAACTTTTAGAAACCAAGGGCATTTTAGTAATTTTACAGCCAGGGGTATTTTCGTAATTTTGTAAATCAAAAATATTTTGAGAAATTTCTTCAAAATAGTTTGTACAGATCAAAAGGGTAGTTTAGTGATTTAAAAAAAACTAGAGTTTTTATAAAACTGCATGGCTAGTCCCTTTCGGGTTTTAGTGATTGGTTTAGCCCGTGAATAAGTCCTCTTGGTTAGGGTGAACGGTTACTACGCACCAGGTAGAATTCGAGTAAAGAGGAGGTGAGTCACTAGGACTGCTAAAATACCAAGCTCTTACCGAATCCACTCCTAGACATGCGCACAACTGTTACCACACCCTAGCTCGGCGACTTAGTCACAGGTTTGTTTGATAGTCCTTAAGTCTTATGCACTTGTGTTTGAGTAGACTAGTCCTAGGGTTCAATAGCCCTAATATTCTAATCTACGAGCCCAATTATGCCCACATACCAATCATATAATAATTCACACAACAAATAGAGATACTTATCTGGTGGACTTCGGGTCGGAGATACAGGTGCCATGCCAGAATAAACCTGAAAAATTTATGAAAGCCCAAATCTTTGAAAAGCCCATCTTAAAAAAATGTTTTTGGGCCCAAAACCCTCAAAGCCGAGTTTTGAACCAGGCTCTGATACCAATTTGTAACACCCCAAACCCGGCCCATTTGCTATGACCGAATTTGAAATGCCACTGCGGAAAAACGTTTGAAAAAACCTTTTGACTTAAAGTTTAAAACATAAAAAATTGTTTTTCTTTACTAAGACATTGTGTAATCAAAGTTCCAAATAAAATTGAGTTGTTTAAAATAAAACATTTTCAAATAATAATAATATAATCGACAATCCAACTTAAAACATAATAAAAATCCTTAAATACTTAAAATGACCCTTATTACAAAAAATATAACCTTTCATAAATAAAATGTGTAAAACAATTAAAATATCTTCTGCATGGGCCACCTCGTATCCACTCCAACCCGGTCCGAGCATCACCTGAAAGGTTTGAGAAAAATTGGGTGAGTCCCACAGACTCAGTGTGTAATTAATCCACTGAATTCCACCCACATGTTAACCACATATTAACCCATATAACAGATAACAAGATATCATATTCACTTAATAACACATTCTGAGCTTGGCCCATATTCATATCACTTATCAGGTAACAGGGTAATTAACCGCATAATTCCACATATCCATTAAAATTATGCAAAATGCACCCAACCCAACCTAGGGTTCATCCTCTACTCACCCCCCCCGTATCCAGCCACCACACACCAGGGAATTATCAAATCACCCTCTCCTTTTTACTCCAAAAAGGCAATCAATGTCGTCCACGTGCAATTAAGCACAATAATCCACAACGCGACCTCAGTCAGCGCCAATCCATGATGTAGCCGTAGCTAACACCAAAACCACGATGGGACACATAGTCACTCATCAACCACGATATGGCACATAGCCGATATCAACCACGATGAGGCACACAGCCACTCATCAAGCCACGCGAACTAAATCGCAATTAATCCACAACGTGACCTTAGTCAACGTCAATCCACGATGTAGCTCAAGGCTAACATCAAACCACGTACTCGAAGTACACCCGTACCTTCTTTCATATCATATCCCAACCCATGCACATGCTACATGTAATATTGGCATAATAATAAATGCACGCACATGTCATTAAGGCAGACAATCATATTTCCATAGGCATAGTTACATTCACATCGGCACTTTCACATTCTTATCAACAGATAACACTAACCTGATTATCGATATACCCCTTTTTATTTTAGGGTATTCATCTCATAATTTTTACTGCATTTGTTAGTACACAATCAACACATACAGATATAACAAAAACCCGAAAAACGGTGGGTTAATCACACACCTGCCTATTAGTGAAATCCCGAACTACTCGAATCTAACACGATCTCGAAACGTGGTTCTTCCTTCTCCCTTAAAGCCGATTTGGTCTCCTACCAAATCCCAAATCACACTCTGAGTTCCCTTCCTTTAGCTACACACAAAAGAACACCTTTTTATGGCACTATGAACAATCGGCCATGCCTAAAACCAAGACTTAATCCATTGATTTCGGCACACCCTTGAAGAAATAAATAAAACTGATTGCTAAGGAAGAATATACTTACTACCACACGTTGCTCACCACTCCTAAAGCATCCTCAAAGAATCGGCTCCAAGACCCCAAAGAGAAATGTTGAAAGTCTCTTGTGGAAAGCAAAGAGGAAAAGATGAATAGAAATGAGGAGTTTGTGTTTCGGGTTCTCAAGAATAGAAGATGAATCAAGGAAGAACTTTGAGTCCAAGTGCATTCGGCAATAAGGGAAAAAGAGAAGAAATGGTGTTTGATGGTTTTTGTAGTTTCGGTCACAAAAAGAAAAGAAAGAAGGAATGGACTTGAGGGGAGAAAGAACAATTAAAAACAAAATGGTCAAAACTCAAATGGCCAAAAAGAAAA
The DNA here is from genome assembly GCA_005393395.2 of Gossypium australe. Lineage (NCBI taxonomy): Eukaryota > Viridiplantae > Streptophyta > Magnoliopsida > Malvales > Malvaceae > Gossypium > Gossypium australe. Next base: position 143,394,949 of record CM016616.1, on the reverse strand, counting down.
GAAAGAAAAAGGTTTACCTTATGACCAAAATACATTCGGCTAAGAGGAGAAAACAATTTAGAGAGAAACACAAAAATGACCCTAAAAGAAAGATGTGCTCAACTAGCACTAATTCTACCAAAACTATCACCAAACCATACCAAAAGCTAACCAAAAATTCGGCCAATCCCCCTAGACACCCATACCGTCCATATTCATGGACAATTAGCCATAGAATAATTTCCAAAACACTCTCCATCATCCAAGCCCTTTGTCCCCCCATCCTACCATAATCTTAAGATTCTTATCCCCAATTACAAGCTTTCCTAAACTAATATTCAACTTGCCATAATATTCAAAAGTCCAACCTATCATAATTAGAGCTTGACCGTCCATTAATGCTAGGATACATAAAAATAAAGTCTTCAAAATGCTAATCATGCTACTCGAACCACTTCCCTCAAGCAACTCTTCATGCATCTTAACCACCTTGCCACTAACTCCTCATGTGCTAGATTTTAACACTTAAATTAACTTAAGTGTCAGGTTCACCTAATCCACTTCACTAAATTCTTCAAATTAAAATTATTCTAGCTTAGCTAATAATTCCAAGCCTTCACAAAACTATACTAAACACACAAAAATTCATACCCGAGCCAACACAAATAATAAAAATATTACTCTAATTTTTCCTAAAACCCAATTAAACCCGAGAATTCATAAAATACCTCGTAACCTCCCAAATCCACTTAACTAATAAATCCAATTTGCAAAAACACCATTCTCATATTCTTAAAGGTTTTAAACTCTCCTAATCCCAAAGTCCAATCGGCCCAATCCTACTAGGCCCAATTTCAGAATATTACATTTGTATTATTAAATATTGGAATAATATTTGTTTGTTTCAGTACCAAATAAGATAAATATTTTCTATTTGTAATGATAGAATTTGTAACACCCCAAACCCGGCCTAGAAGTTAAGCCCGAATTTGACGTGTCACATGGAAGTTTTTTTTTTTGAAACCATCTTTGAGATTGTAAAAACTTGTTTGAGAATTACGGCCTCTTTGTTAAAACCCAAAACACTTAAGCAATTGTTATCTACTTGAAAAAGTAATTATCTTTAAAGACCTTTTGGTTGTGAAAACATATTTGAAATAAACAATTTACGAAAATCGAATGTTTGGGAATAGAGTTGCAGAAGCATTTTGAAAGAAAATCCTAGGCTTTATTACAACATTTAACCCCAAATAGTAGAGTAATAAAATAAACAAGAAATAAGTCTGAAGTCCAAATAAACCATTTCTAAAGTATGGTCTCCACCGAGTCATCCAGGGCCCAAGTCCACGTCACTGAGCATTACCTGAAAAGGTTGAGAGAAAGGGGGGTGAGTTACAAGAACTCAGTGTGTAATCTCCTTACCATCATCCACTGGGTCGGAACACACATAGCAATATTTTGGGCCTAAGCCCATTTACAATTATAACATAATAACATGAACATAATATGCATGTGATATGCAATTCCCAACCAAGCCTAATTTCCATCCGCTACACACCACCCGTACCAACCATCACACCTATGGGGATCAAGTCAACCCACCCCGCCAACACACCAATAGCAGGCATTAAGCCAATTAAAATTATATTTGTGGCAGAGCCACCGAACTAGATTGTGACAGAGTCACCGAACTAGAGGCATTAAGCCATTTAAAATATTTGTGGCAGAGCCACCGAACTAGATTTTGGCAACAGGCCTTTCTTCTCTTCGTCAATTATCCCAACCCATGCAGTCATGTGTATATATATATATATATATATAATGCATAACAATATATTCATAAGGTAAATTTCAACAAAAAGCCCATATTACAAGTTATCAATTTGTGACAGAGTCACCGAACTAGATTGAGGCAGAGCCACCGAACTGGATTGTGACAGAGTCACCGAACTAGATTGTGGCAGAGCCACTAGCACTTCTCTTCAATTTTATCCCAACCCATGCAATCATGTATGCATATACAAAGCATAACAACATTCATAGAATAATTTCATTATAAGGCCCATAATACAAGTTGGCCCATTAAGCGATCTAGCAAATTTTGGCCCATTAATCGATCTAGCAAATTTTGGTCCGTTAATCAATCTAGCAAATTTGGCCCATTAAACGATCTAGCAAGTTTGGCCCATTAAACGATCTAGCAAATTTGGCCCATAAATCAATCTAGCAAATTTGGCCCATTAAACACGTGAGGCCCAAACTATCACTTTTAACACTTGGCACATATATCAAATATTACACGGCCCACATAGCAAAATATCAATCGGCCCATATAGTAACATATTTCAGTTTGGCCCGTAAATGGTATTTTCGGTAATTTACCCTCTAAGGGTATTTCGGTAATTTTTGCAACCCAGGGGTATTTCGGTAATTTACCCTCTAAGGGTATTTCGGTAACTTTTGCAATCGAGGGGTATTTCGGTAATTTACCCTCTAAGGGTATTTCGGTAATTTTTTACAACCCAGGGGTATTTCAGTAATTTACCCTCTAAGGGTATTTCGGTAATTTTGTAACCCAGGGGTATTTCAGTAATTTACCCTCCACGGGTATTTCGATAATTTCGCAACCCAAAGGTATTTCGATAACTTACCCTCCAAGGGTATTTCGGTAATTTCGTAACCCAGGGGTACTTCGGTAATTTCCCCTCTAAGGGTATTTCGGTAATTTTTTGCAACCGAGGGGTATTTCAGTAATTTACCCTCTAAGGGTATTTCGGTAATTTTTGCAACCCAGGGGTATTTCGGTAATTTACCCTGTAAGGGTATTTCGGTAACTTTTGCAATCGAGGGGTATTTCGGTAATTTACCCTCTAAGGGTATTTCGGTAATTTTTACAACCCAGGGGTATTTCAGTAATTTACCCTCTAAGGGTATTTCGGTAATTTTTGCGACCCAGGGGTATTTCAGTAATTTACCCTTTAAGGGTATTTCGGTAATTTTGTAACCCAAGGGTATTTCAGTAATTTACCCTCTAAGGGTATTTTGGTAATTTCACAACCCAAGGGTATTTCGATAATTTACCCTCTAAGGGTAATTCGGTAATTTACCCACCAAGGGTAATTCAGTAATTTACCCACCAAGGGTAATTCGGTAATATACCCTCCAAGGGTAATTCGGTAATTTACCCTCCAAGGGTAATTCGGTAATTTACCCTCCAAGGGTAATTCAGTAGTTTTAACCACCAAGGGAAATCCGGTAATTTTACTCTCTAAGGGTAATTTGGTAATTTACACTACAAGGGTAATTCAGTAGTTTTAACCACCAAGGGTAATTCGGTAATTTCATATTTAACGGTGTTTCCGAAGATTCACTATCGCCTCGAGTGATACAGAACTCTATTTAGGTCTCTACGAAACTATTGGGTCAAAATCCATTTTAGGCCCAAACGGGGTAATTTCGCAACTAAAACTTAACTAGTAATTTGGGGCATACAAATTTAAACTGTCCATTTGCGTCATACTGACTAAATTGGCTATAACTCGTGTTAGAAAACTCGAAATCTAGATCCGTAAAATTTCCTTGAAACTAGACTCATGTATCTTCTTACTGTAATTTTTCCAGAATTTTTAGCCTATCCATTTAGTACAGTTTATTCCTTAAGTTTTACCTTGTTTCACTGTCCAACGATTCTGACCTCTCTTAACTTAATTTCAATTATCTCACTGTACAGTTTTCATATACTGCTCCAACTTGTTTCTCTTGAAAATAGACTCACTAAGGAATCCATAAATATAAATTATAACCCATAATTCACTTTGTAAAATTTTATATGATTTTTCCAAAACAGATCAGTGAACCCCGAAGTTAATCAGAACCAGTCTCACTAAAATCAAGATATCTCAGAATATAAAGTTCCTTTTCCTTATCTGTTTCTTCCATATTAAAATAGACACAGTAAGATTTAATTTGATATCTTATTCACTTTCTAATTCCTTTTCTCTTATTTTTAGTGATTTTTCAAAAACACGTCACTGCTTCTAACCGAAACTGTTTTATTACGAAATACGATTACCACTACGATCATACGCACACCCGAGTGATTACGGATGCCGGTTTTTAGTTTTCTTTGGTATTTCAACCGATTAACAGCATATTTCATACAAACTTTCAGAGAAGTGTGATATTACACACCATTTCAATCATATATACGAAAGGTACGGGATTACACACCTTAATAACGAGTTGTGCTTTCCACCGATTTCAACACCACTTATGTGATCTCCCTCGATCCTACCCCTTTGGCTACTGAAATCCCGTCCCCACTTACTTGACGAGTCGATGATAACGATTTGGTTAATACAATCACTTGTGCTCCTTCACCTTGTTGAAAGTCCGATTCGATCAAGATGAGGTTTTTCCCACACGATAGGGAACGAAATGATGAAGAATTAGGATGATAATGGTTAAAAGAAAAGAATGGGAGGTTGGATTGATGCTAGGTGATTCAGCTATCAATGAAAGATGAACAAAAGATGAATGTTTTGACCAAACAAAAGAGAAGAAAAACTAAACTCACTAATGGCTTGTAACTTTCGGCACATAGCAAAAGAAGAGATTTGGAGAAAACACAAAATAGTGCCAAATAGATTTTGGCCTAACTAGCACTAAAATTCTATCAAAAGACAAAGCAAAATTCAGCCCCTTTCCTCCCCAAAACCGTCCACATGCATGATAATAATAGTCAAAAGTTTGGCCACTCAAACTTTCCAAATTATCTCCCTTGAAAAATGCCAACATATTCCCCTTTTTACTCCTTTTCTTTTTGTTTCTTTCTTTCCACTATCCCATGTTTCCCTCCATACCATATTTCTTTTTGACTCTTTCCAAAATAATAAATATAAAAAAAAAAAAATCTCCCCTACCATAATTACAACCATGGAAGGAAGTACGAAAATAATAGTCAAAATTTGCACACAATGGGATTTGAACCTCTTCCTCAAAGTACTTCACTTGATGCCATAACCTCCTTGCCATATGCTCATTTTATGCTAGCAATTTACTCTTTTATTTCCATAAGCCTTGATGCCACTTACTATCTCTCCTTAATAGGCTTAAACACAAAATTTTACTAAGGCCCAACTTGAACTCGAAACTTTATAGAATCCCGTAACTTTCTAAAATCATCTTCTTAATAAGTCCAACTTGAAATGATGTCATTCTCTTGTTCTCAAAAATTTTAAACACTCCTATGCCCAAGGCCCAATCGGCCCAATCCTACTAGGCCCAATTTCGGGATGTTACAGAATTCATTGCTACATTTTCATATCATTCCTCAAAGAAAATTAATAGAAACAAAATATTTGGGCATACGCCACATATGTGGCCAATAATTTTTTCATATCATATTGATAACATAAGTTATCTTTACCCTTTGAAAAATTATCTTGAGAACTCTCATTGTTCTCTTATTCATTACTATGTTCTCACTTTTAGTGGTCCATGAGTATATCTTTTATTTTCTTTATATTTACATTTACTTCGGGGAATGCAATAAATCTAGTAGGACAGACTTATAAATATCCCAATAGATTCTTTATTTCATAATTACTATCGCAAACATGCGTGAGATTTCAAATCAAAATCTATCTATGCATGTTGTCATGATTAGTCTCTAATTATAATAAACAATAAATAAAACATAGTAAAATATACATGAAGATCTTTAACATCATCGCCATCACTAGAAGGTATGAGATAGTTCCAAAATATTCTTGATTTCATATGGATAACGATATCAAATCTTTCATCATCCTTAAGAACAAAAAGTAAAATAAGTTCATCAAAACAATGATAACATATAATGAAAGAAGAATGAAAAATAATAATCAAATATGAAACATTAAATAAAAGAAACTTCCTGTAAAAACTTTGCATCTTGCCATCAAAGAAATTGAAAATCATGGAGGATAAATTTGATCGTTGATAAAAGGAACTACACTTTGTGCAAGATCGTGCTGATAATGTGTTATAAAATAAAGAGAGATGGGGAGAATAAAGAACAAAGAAAATATGAAAGCAATATAGAATATACTTTATTGATCTAAAAGGGTGATTACAATGCTTCGTCAGAGTCTCTATTTATAGGCATAAAAAGTATAAAAGAAGTAGAGATCTAATTCTAATAACTATTAGAATTTAAAGTACATCAAAATTTTATCTTAATCATGATAGACATCCACTTAATAAGATATTCACAACAGAAATTATTTTTTAAAAACATCAACTAATTTTTTAGACATATTTTTCTTTATATATAATATTTATATGTCAAATATTTATTTTCTCCACCTATATTGTGGGGTATGGTGATCTCTAATATTATAGCATCAAATAATTATTTCAAATATAATTCTATTTCAAATATGTAAAATATTTCAAATAATTATTTCAAATATACATACAAAAATATATAATATGTCAACACTCATGATATGGATTGAGAAATAAATATTACACCTATAAAAATTATCACTACACCACAACAGACTTTTAACGGCGTTTTTAGTGGCATTTTAAAGAAAAACGCCGCAAATATTACACAATAGCAGCTTTTGAAGGAAAACGCCGCAAAAAATTGAGCAATAGCGGCTTTTATTTCCAAAACGCCGCTAAAAAGGATAAATAGCGGCGTTTTTTCCTCAAACGCCGCTATAAATCAGAGCATTAGTGGCGCTTTTGGAAAAACGCCGCTAAAAGTTTTTCATATTTTTTCCTTATTCTTGCTTTGAATTATATTTTATTTTGATAGAGGCGTTTTTTCCTCAAACGCCGCTATAAATCAGAGCATTAGCGGCGCTTTTGGAAAAACGCCGCTAAAGGTCTGAGCATTAGCGGCGCTTTTGGAAAAACGCCGCTAAAAGTTTTTCATATTTTTTCCTTATTCTTGCTTTGAATTATATTTTATTTTGATAAATTCACTTATAAGCAATGAGAAAGTTTCATTTTAGTTACTTAATTATGAAAAGTTACAATTTGCTAACTAAACAATTTAGAAGTTTTTATTTAAGTTACACATTAAGCTATTAAAATTGATTTAGGGTTTAATGTTTAGTATGTTAATTTCATGGTTTATGTTTTGTTATTTTGGTGTATGAGTTCAGTGTTTTAAAGTTTGTTGTTTGGGTTTATTGTATAGTGTTTAATATCTTAATGTTTACCGGTATTAAGGTTTACGTGTTAGTGGTTAGGGGTTAAGGTTTAAGGTTAGGGGCCCCTAACCCGGGTTTAGGGGAAATGGTTAATGGGTTAGGGTCTTGGGTTTAGGGTTTATGGTTTATGGTTTAGGAGTTTAGGGTTAAAGGTTTGGGGGAAATGGTTAATGTGTTAGGTTTTTGAGTTTAGGGTTTATGTATGCATGTTTTAAGTTTAGGATTTTTTAGGGTTTAGGGTTTAGGGTGTTAGCTATATGACCCAAAATCCCGAAAACTGAAATCCCTCATGAGGGATTTATGGTTAATGTGTTAGCTATTAAAATATATGTTTTGTACTACACTAACATTGGCCACATGAATTCCCAAAAAGTTGGTCTCGGATTATGGTTTAGGGTTTGTAGTTTAGAGTAGCTTAGGGTTCGAGTTTTATGGTCTAGTATTTAAGGTTTGGGGTTTTGAGTTTGGGGTTTAAGGCTAGCTGTTTGTGGGTTAGTGCTTAAGGTCTAAGGTTTATGATTTAGGGATTGATATTGGATTTTTTAGAATATAAATCAAAATAAGATAAATGTAAATTATTATTTATTGGAATATTGGGTTTTTATTGTTTTTTTAGAATATAAATCAAAATAAGCATAATTTATTGGGTTTTTCCTGCAATATAATTATACACTGCAATTTATAATTTAATTTTCTAAATATGTAGTATCAAAATAATATTTAATTAAATATTAAATATTAATTTTTAAATTTTTTTTATTTTTTATAAACTTTCCACCGCCTTTAATTGTACATTTGTTTTATAAATATTTTATATTTATCTTTTCCATAAATATATGATAACAAAATTAGAATTAAAATTAAGAAAATTTTGAAAGGAAAAACTTAGAAAAATTTAGGTTAAAATTAGAATTAAAATTAAATTGAAAATGGAAAAAAAATTAAAATTGAGAATAGTGGTGTTTTCGTAAAAAACGCCGCAAATATGTTCTCCGAGATTGAAAACGCAGCCGTTTTATCAGAATTTTAGTGGCGTTTGTTAAGAAACGCCGCAAATTATTGTTTATTTTTAGTGGCGTTTTATCAAAAAACGCCGCAAAAGCTGGGATATAGCGGCGCTAATCCAAAACGCCGCAAAATGTTATTGTACTTTAATCAAAACGGCATAGTTTTATTGTTTTGTAGTGGCGTTTTTTTAGTTAAACGCCGCAATAGGTATGTTTTTAGCGGTGCGTTTTGATAAACGCCGCAATTCTTGAAATATTTTAGGAAAAACATTGCGTTTAGCAAGTCTCTAAAATCCCTAAATTGATTTTGCATCTCCGATTTTAGTCAAGGGTAAGCTATCTATTTTTATCGAGAAATCATTGGTTTTGGGATTATTGCGTTGTTTTGATCAATTTGGTAGCTTGTCTTGATATTATTCCTTTTGATTAGTTCTTATCTGCTTGGAAAGATTGCCGTGAATTTTGAGGATAGATTGCCGAAAGCTTTTGGGATTGTTGCCAGTTTTGTGGGGAATTTTTCGAATAGGATCAAGCAGCTTCCAATAGACAGACATTTTGATATCAAACGGGTATGTTTTCCCCCCTCACATTTCTTCCATCATTACTACCCTCACTCTCTTTGTTTTTTCATGTCTTTAGGTACCAAATTGCCAATTTGTCGACTACTGAATCTTCTCTCTTTCTCGTCATTCATCTTTTTGGGTTTAGGCTGGTATTTCATTTATCATTCTTAATTTATTTGCTTTTAGTTAAGAATTGTCTTTTACTTTCAAACCCTAACTTTTTCTCTTATTTTTTTCCAGAAATTTGTCACTTTTAATGATTGATTTCTCAAGTTCAATATCATATACTTCTTTTACTACATCACAGTAAGTTCAAATCTTTTTTTTTTCCTGAATCCTTGTTTGTGTAACTGATTTTGAGATGTTGAATCTATGTTTTAGTTGGGGTGAGAATTGTTTGTTGTTCCTGTGATATTTTTTGTTATTTTGATTAGAAATTTGAGATTTTTATGTAATTTCTAATAGACTGTTATTTTACTCTGTTTTTTTTTTCAGGATATATATTAACTGTTTGATGAACTATCAAAAAAACAAAAACACACATGCATATATGATGCACTTCACTCATACTAGCACTCTTTTTGGCACCTTGTGCCTGAGGTAGTATAAGGGTTGTAGCTCCTAAAGTGTGCCTTGTGCCCTTGAAAACTGGTAAATGCTAATTGTGTTCATCTGTACATGCAGTTGTGTAAGATAGACTCTAAGAGTAAAGCACGAAAGGTAGTTGGTTGTTCCTGCATAGTTGTGAAGGTATGAGAATGTACCTGGGAGTACAATCGAGTTTTGCTTAAAGAAATATTTGATTCTTTATTTTAGTTTCGAGTATAATTTTGAAAACATTTGAATTTGAATTAGTTTAATTTATCTAATATATGATATATAAACATATATGGGTATTAAAAGTTCATCTTTTAATTCATCTAGAATCTAGAACGGATTGAAAGAGTGTTATGTCCTTTTTTTACTATTCATTACTATCTTTAAGTCTTAGTTATACTATTACACTGTTAAGGATATCTTTCTGAGCAAGACAAGTCAAAAGCACCGAAGAATGGAAACCTCTCCAGTCTAAGGTTAGGATCTCCCTTCGCCTTCTTCTTTTCAATTATTATTTTGCAGTGTTGTAATGTAACTGTCCCTTTAATTTCTATAATTTAGTCACCACATTCACTCCTGGCTAGTGATGTTTTACACATAAAGCACTGCTTTAGTTGTTTTTTGCTGCAAATTGATCAATTTAAATGCTGTAAATTGAAGTTTTAAACTATGGTATTCTGCTTTAGTTGCATGGCATAAATGTTAATTGTGCTCAGCAATGGAATAAATGTGTTGGAAATTTGGTTTTTAGGGATTTATCGAGCAATTTGCTAAAGGGTGCTATACCTTCATCCATAGGTCATCTTACAAGATTGCATTACCTGTAAGTTCATGAAGAATTGTTGCTTGCCATTGTTTATTTGGGTTGTTTTAGGATTGAATTAAGAGGTTCCTTAAACTTTCGATGATTGCTATTTGTGGCAGCAATTTGTGGACCAACTTTTTCTCTGGTGAAATCCCGGATATTGGAGTCCTCAGCACTTTTAGGAACAATTCTTGAGTACCCTCGTCATTACCATGACCATCTTTTTATGTCTATGCTTGCTATTATATGTGGATGAAAATATATTATAGCATAAAATTCATTATTAAATGAGATTTTTTTAAGAAATTAACAATTCGTGAGTGCCCTCCTCATTACCATGACCATCTAAATAAACCCTTGTATTTTGTCTGGTATAACCACAGGTACAATAAATCCTTATACTTTTTTAACCTCCTCAACAGTTTTAGATTTAAGATTCAAACTTAATTCAAATTCTTCTGTTTTTCCCAACTATTTATCCGTAATTTTTTTATTTTTTTATTACAACTAAATAAGCTTTGAAAATTTAATTGGTACTCACTCAATCAATTCTTTAACCTTTGACATATACCGAACTAATCCATCACTAGGTAAAAACAGGCCATTCTCCCTTATATTGTACATTTAAAATTTTTAACATTTACTATTGGGTAAAAGTGAAGTTGATCCTTCTTTGTTATTTTTATTTACTTTATACTTTCAGTTTTGATCTTCATTTAATATGAAATTTAAATAACTAAAAATCATATTAAATATAAAATTTTTATTTATTATATACTTTCTCTAAAAACATATCGAAACAATTCAAACAAAACATTGGCCTTCGAAAACCAAAGAGAGAAAAAACCCACTTTTGTTGGGGTCAAATACAGTACTGGGAGCATGTGACTATTTCTCCTTTTGTGACTGTTTCTTGGTGATAGTGGAGTAGAGTAGCTTGTTGAAATTATTAAGGTACTTTTTATTATATGTGCTTGGTTGGTATATGTACTGTTTATTATATCGACCATTTATTTAGTTTCAGCCATTTTTTTATATTATAAAATGCGTGGTTGGTATTTATTTATGTAGCAATATAATATAAAATGTGATGTTAAGCATTTTAGTTAGTTTTCTTACGGTTTCTTTTTTAATATAAAAATCAAATTAAGATAACAAACAAATTATGATGAATGAATACTTTGATAGTGATTAAGCTTCTGATATTTTATGAAAACAACATTAGTTTATAATTTGATACCAACATCTTAAATATTCGGATATGCTAATATATTATGTTTAATATTTAAAATCGAATTTTTTTTAAAAAAGAATATAAAAACTTCTTAAAATTATTTTCTCATTATTTAAATACATTTACATATAAAAATCAAATTACTAATTTTTTATATTAATAATGTCTGATTTCAATATTTAATATTTGTAAATGTTTTTAAAACTTATACTTTTTTTTATCAATATGATAATAATGATCATTATTTAAATTATTTTTAATTACAAAATCGACTTTTTTATTAAAAGTAATTTAAAAACTTTTTCTTCATAACTTACATAATTATTATTTAATAACTTATAAGTATTTTGTTATCAATATAATAATATAGATCATGAATGGAATATGTTTTAATATAGAAAATAATTTTTTTAAAAGAAGTAAGTTAAAAACTTTTTAAATTTAACAACACCACATCAAATTTCAATTATAAAAAACATATAACAACATTTTTCAGCCTCAACTGATTCTCGATTTGAAATTTGAATTTAAACTTACATAATACATAATACATAACTTACATAAAATTATTTAACTTACATAATACATAACTAACATAAGTTACATAGCTTTCATCATATTATTAAACTTACATAATACATAACTTACATAACTTACATAATACATAACTAACATAAATTACATAGCTTTCATCAAATTATTTAACGTACATAATACATAACTTACATAACTTACATAAAATTATTTAACTTACATAATACATAACTTACATAAGTTACATAGCTTTCATCAAATGATTTAACTTACATAATACATAACTTACATAAAATTATTTAACTTACATAATACATAACTTACATGACTTACATAATACTTGTATAGATAAACAACTTACCCGTGTAATTTACTGTCAACTTTAGACTTCAACAACTACGAAATGGATAGGAGTTGGATGAAATTGTCAAGGGTAAGCAACGGCTATCGAAATGGAGTAGAGACTTTTCTGAATTTTGCATTTCAAAATGCAAGCCAAGAGAATATGATTCTTTGCCCGTGTAAGAAGTGTTGCAATATCAATTGGCATTGTCGTGAGGTTGTCTACGAACATCTAGTTGTTGATGGCTTTGTCCGGGGGTACAAAAAATGGATTTTCCATGGAGAGTGTACATCTAGTGGAGCATCTTCATCGATGAATATGGGTTATCCTCATAGTGCTTACAATCAGAATGTTAGAGATGATAATATGGAAGGCATGTTGCGGGATGCTTTTAATATGCGCAGTGATGGTTTCGGGTCGTTTCCACCTGACTTGGGTGCAACTGATGCTTATAATTTTGGTGGAAATACTTTCACCGAAGGGGGAGGAAGTGTACCTGATGAACAGCCAAATGAAGAAACGGCGAGGTTCTACACGTTACTTGGTGAAATGAATGAAGAACTGTATGAGGGGTCAAAATTTTCCAAACTGTCTTTTTGTATTCGTCTTTTTCACTTGAAATGTTTGGGAGGATGGACCGGAAACTCGTTGACAATGCTGTTAGAGTTTTTGCAAGAAATGTTCCCGTTTGCGAAAATCCCTCAATCTTCGAAAGACATGAAGAAACTGATAAAGGATTTGGGCCTTGGCTACAACAAAATCCATAGTTGCCCAAATGACTGCATGTTGTACTGGGGCGACCGGATAAACCAACAGTGCTGTCATGTATGGGGTCAATCCCGTTGGATTAATAGAAATACAGAGGATGGTAATGAGGATGAACACGCTACACAGTCAAGGAAGCAGCCAGTTAAGATTTTGCGGTATTTTCCGCTAATACCAAGGCTCCAACGGCTTTTCATGTCATCGAAGACAGTCGAGTCAATGACGTGGCACCGTGATGAATGAACCGATGATGGGCTGTTAACACATCCTGCAGATTCTTTAGCTTGGAAATCATTTGACTCAAAATTTCCACGCTTTGCAAGCGATCCTCGGAGTGTGAGGTTGGGGCTAGCAGTCATGAGTACTGCATACAGTACTTGGCCGGTGGTGCTTGTTCCTTATAATTTACCTCCATGGGTTTGCATGAAACAATCATCCTTTATCTTGTCTATGATTATCCCTGGAGAGAAAGGGCCCGGTAATGATATTGATATATATTTGCAGCCACTTATTGAAGAGTTAAAACAATTATGGGCTGGTGTTGAGACATACGATGCGCTGAGAAAGGAGAACTTCAATTTACGTGCGGCTTTGATGTGGACTATTAATGACTTCCCGGCGTACGCCAATTTATCTGGTTGGAGTACCAAGGGACGTTATGCTTGTCCTTGTTGTGCTGCGCAGACATGTTCGCAATGGTTGTATAATGGGAAGAAGTTCTCTTACATGGGGCATCGTCAGTGGTTACCGAAAAATCATAGATTTAGATTTCAGAGTACTCATTTTGACGGTACTGAAGAGTTTGGAGAAGCTCCTTCGCAGACTGGTGGATCCGAAATATTGTTCATGTTAAGAGATATGAATTTCACTTATGGGAAGATGAATCAACCGGCGAACATGCAAAGAAATAGAAGATCAAGGGATGAATTTGATGATGAATCTAACGAAGAGGATGATCCTGATGAGGCGAACTTGTGGAAAAAAAGAAGTATTTTTTTTTGAGTTGCCTTATTGGGAGCATCAGATTTTACGTCATAATCTTGATGTCATGCACTTAGAGAAAAATGTCTGCGAGAACATCATTGGGACTATTTTGAATGTCGATGGAAAATCGAAAGACAATCTTCAGAGTCGACTTGATTTAGTCCACATGGGAATTCGGCGTGAGCTTCATCCCCAACCACTTCCGAATATGAAATATCGGTTGCCGCCTGCTATTTATTCAATGTCGAAGACGGAAAAAAAAGTGTTCTGTACGGTGTTGAAGGATATAAAGGTCCCGGATGCGTATGCATCAAATATATCTCGATGTGTGAGTCTTAAAGATCGAAGATTATAAGGCCTAAAATCGCATGACCATCACATCTTGATGCAGGACTTACTGCCAGTTGCATTGCGGTGTTGTATGTCGAAAAAGGTAACGTCTTGTGTAATTGAACTGTCCAATATAATGAAAGGCATTTGTGGCAAAGTTTTGGATGTTCAAGAGCTTGAGACACTACAAGATCGAGCCGTACTGACTTTATGCAATCTGGAGAAGGTTTTCCCGCCTTTCTTCTTCATAATTATGGTGCACTTGTTAATTCATCTCCCTCGTGAAGCAATGCTCGGTGGACCCGTTTTCTATCGATGGATGTATCCCATTGAAAGGTCTTAATTTATTTAAAAATTATTCTTTCATTCACCTAAATGCCTTTAGTTGCAACTTTTGATAATATTCTATACCGCCTTTAGGTTCCTATCCAAATTAAAGTCTTACTGCCACAATAAACGTTATCCGGAAGGATCAATTGCCGAAGGCTACTTGGCAGAGGAATGTATGACTTTTTGTTCAAGGTATTTGGAAGATGTTGAAACAAGAATGAACAGACCAAGTAGAAATGCTGGGCTCACAGATCATAACTTGGCCGAAACTTATTTATTTCAAAGTTTCGGAGAGCCAATCGGCAAAGTCAAAATTGCAGAATTAGATGATAGATCGTGGGTCCAAGCACATCGATATGTTCTTTTTCATCACGATTCAATGGAACCATTACGCAAGTGAGTTGTAGAATTTGATAAATATTCATCAATTATAATTTGTCTGTCTTCTAACAAAGTAAAACTTTTTTCTAACGTAGTGAGTACAAACAAATATTGAGAGCTCGTTCATGGTCTCGAAGATTACAACAACGAGAAATTAATAAGTTGTTCACAGAATCATTTCATGAATGGTTAAGCCAAACGGTATGCAATTGAAGTTTTCATTGTCAAGTAATGATGTTTTCTCATAACATTTATAATTACTTAATTTACTTTCGATTCAATAGGTTTGGAGTAGGAATGAAGTAAATGACGAAGTTAAATGGCTATCACAAGGTCCAAATAGAATAGTGAAAAGATATAGTGCCTTCCTCATCAACGGATTCAGATTTCATACAAAGTATCGCGAGAGATTGAGGAGAACCCAAAATTGTGGAATTGTTGTTAATTCTTCAATTACAAGTTATGCTAGTGCTAGGGACAATAATCCTGTCGAGGAGAATGTGGAGTATTACGGACTTCTTACTGACATAATTAAGTTGGATTATTATGGCAGATGGAAAGTTGTCTTATTTTGAAGAGATTGGGCTGATGTGAATACGGCTCGCGGAATTAAAAACTATCAATATGGTTTTACAATGGTAAATTTTTCTCGATTGATTCACACTGGAGAACAATTGATGGACGAGCCGTATGTATTTTCTTCTCAAGTAAAACAAGTTTTTTACTCAAAAGATCCAACTGATGACGGTTGGTACGTTGTACTCCGGAGCACCCCTAGAGACTTGTTTGACATGGGCAACGGAAGTAGAGATGACATAGTCGAAAGATCAGAAACTTTGCCTTTTCCAGAACAAAACTTAAATGAAAATATCCCTAGTACTAGTCAACAATTTCAATGGGTTCGTCAAGATTTGGACGAAGATATTTACGAAATATGATGTAGTAAGATTTGACGATTTTTTAATTATATGTATTATAATTTTAATATTGGTCATGTTATATAATGTAACTATTTTAAATGTACTATTATTGTTGTTATTTGTTACTAAATTTTTGAACTATTTTATGTGTATTGCAGGAAAAATGCCTAGAAGACGATTACGAGAATTAAATATTGTCCGCGATACTCCAAATCCAGAAGAAGCAAATAGTGAACAGCAAACAGTTGTTGGATCTTCTAGTCTGCCGGACATAGATGACGAGCCTGGAGAATTTGAAAGTAATGTTAAGTTTATTTTACATGCATGTTGAATTTTATTATTGATTCATTTTTCAATTTTAACATAATAATATATCATTTTTTAGCTGAAGGTGGTGGGACGCGCAGAGGTCGGGGACGTACATTACTTAAAGATTTATACGACTTAAAGCCTACCGATCGTGTTAAAGTAAGGAGAAACAATCATGGCCAGCCTATTGGATCTGAAGCTCGACTGTTAGGAGGCTATTTGGGCATTATAGCACGAAATGCCAATATGTTGCCCATTAACTACGAATCATGGCATCACATGCCTGATGCCAACAAAAATCAGGCTCTCGATAATATTAAGGTAAGAAAACGTGAATGTAATTTATAATACTTTAATTTAATTTTCATTTATATCAACTTTTTATACTTTTTTTCTTCAGGCTAGATTTACTTTAGAGGTCTCTGATGACTATGTTAAGAAGACATTGGGTAAAAAATGGAGAGACAATAAAAGCACGCTCAAAAAACAATATTTTAAGAAAGACATAAGCCTCGACGAAAAATTAAGAAATGTTCTGCCGGGAATGTTGAGGTACCGATGGGAAGATCAAGTTAGATTCTGGAATTCAAAAAAAGGAGAGGTATTACGTACTTCTAAAGTCTTATAAATTATTTGGTTTATAGTATTTACTATATATATAATTCAAATTCCATTATGTAGGACCGTGAGCTAGTTGGAACAAGCAGCTGACAGAAACAGAAATTCGCGCACAGCAGGTTCCAGAAGTTTTGTTTGTGTAGCTGAGGCCGAGGTATTATAATTTATTAATTTTGTCAAATATTAATTACTTTATACTATTAAATTATATTTTTTCTGCTACAATGTAGGAAGCTTCGACTGGTCAAAAAGTTGGACGCGTTCAGCTTTTTGACATTACGCATAGAAAGAAGGATGGATCTCCGATGACATCCGAAGCTGCAGAAATTTTGGTATATTTACTTAATAAAATTTTATTTATTATAAATATTTCTAATGTTTAATTATAATAGTTTAATTGATCATTTATAATTTTAAATTTATAATGTTAAGTTATGTTGCATTCTTTCTTATTTATATATTTCGTTTCTAACTCTTTCATTGACTTATTAGGATAAACTAAAGGAGAAGAAGGCGGAGTATGAAGCGGCTGCTTCGACTGATAGTTCTGTTAATCTTGAGGAGATTGATAACAGAATTATTACCGATGTTTTGGGTCCTGAAAGGTACGACTGCTTCGACTGATAGTTCTATTAATCTTTAGTATATTTTTAATAGAATTATCACTGATGTTTTTAGTCTTGAAAGGTATGGTCGGGTTTGATTTAAAGGATCTGGTGTTACCCCGACCCAATATTTTGGATCCGGCTCCCAGCAATACATGCCTTCCGGGGGTCAATCTCGTGCTGAAGTTCAGAGGCTACAAGACCAGATAGCTCAGATGCAAGAGAGCACGGTTGAGCAGAGGTAGCAAATTGCTGATGTTCAAAGAAAATATGAAGAACTCCAGCAATAGCTTAGAGCGGATGCGGAAGCGGCAACAGCGAGGGAGGCAACAGCAGCGAGAGAGGCAGCGTCAGCTGCGAGGGAGGCAGAGGCAGCATCGATGCTAGCAGAGCAGAACAGAAAGTACGAAGAGCTCCAGCAACAACTTCAGCATATGATGCAGATGTTTCAGCAGTCGCAGAAACCGCCATCTTAGACATTTAGTTTCTCGTTGTAAGAATGTTTAGACATTATTACATTTAACATTATTGTTACAATATTTTCAGTTATCATTTATTTAATTTATTAAATTTCAAGTATCATTTAGAATTAATGCATTTGGTGTGATTTTTATGCTAAATTTGCTGTTTTGGGTTGGAATTATATGCTATATTTACTGTTATTGGTTGGTTTTAGTGCAGGAGGGGTATAATATTGAAAATATTGTACATTGGAAATCTGTACAAATTAGCGGTGTTTGTAAAAAAGCGCCGCTAAAGGTCAAGACTTTTAGCGGCGTTCTTTGGAAAAGCGCCGCTAAAGGTCATGACCTTTAGCGGCGTTTGTGAAAAAAGCGCCGCTAAAGGCCATGACTTTTAGAGGCATTTTTGGAAAAGCGCCGCTAAAGGTCATTGTGAAAAAAGTGCCGCTAAAGGCCATGACTTTTAGTGGCGTTTTTGGAAAAGCTCCGCTAAAGACCATGACTTTTAGTGGCGTTTTTCTCACAAACGCCGCTAAAAGTCATGATCTTTAGCGGCGTTTTTTTCTCATAAACGCCGCAAAAATTTGCGGCGGTTGTATTAGCGGCGTTTTTTGCTTAGTGGCGCTTATAAACGCCGCTAAAGGCAAAAAAAAAAACGCCGCTAAAAGTCTGTTTTGCTGTAGTGTATATTTACTAAAGATAATGATATTCATAATAATATTTGATTTTATAAATAAAAGAGATGAATTAAAAAGATGAATTAAAAATAGAAAAAAACTTGAAATAATATTAAATAAAAAATACATATTAAAATACTTATAAGAGAAATCGAAATTAAGACTAAAAAATAAAATCACAAATATCTAACCATCTAACCAAAGAGCTAATGTATTAAAAATATTGATTAAAAGTATAAAAAGCTTAAAACAACATGAATTAAAAAATACAAATGTGAGTAGGAGAGGAATCGAATAATAGATTGAGGGATAAAAACACTAACATTTAACAACTTGACCAAAAGAGTTAAGTTGTTATTTTCTAGTAAAAACGTGTCTTGTAGGACGCGTTGTCAACTGATGTGGCTGAAAACGTACCCTGTAGGACGTGTTTTCATTAACAAGACAGTAAAAACGCACCTTGTAGGATGCGTTTTCACTGGCACTGAAACGACAGTGGAAACACGCTCTGTAGGGATGATGTGGTCTAAAACTAACTATGATCACAATAAAGGCAAGCACACCTATCGTTCAATAGTATAGTTATGGTAAGACCGGTAATATCGTATCCACAAGGACCAAGACTACTAGTAATTACTATCTTTTTATTATCTGGCTTAAGAAATGGAGTGATTTCTTTTAAACTAAAATAATTAAAGCACGACAGAGAATGAATTGGGAAAATACTTTTTAGACAACTTTATGAGATAGACAATACCTAAGGAAGGATCCACCTAGACTTCACTTATTACTTTTGATTCATACGAGTTATTCACTTGACTTAATCCGTAGAAATCCCTAATTTATGTTAATATCTCTTTCAAGACTAAAAACAACTGACTCTAGGTTGATTAATTGAAATCTCTTTCTAATTAAAACCCCTATTATCGCATTAACTCGATCTAAGAATTCCCTTATTAGATTTGAATCTAATCCGACGGATTTTCATTGCTCTATTTCTAGGGTTGCAATCAACTCCGCTTAATTGTGTTGATCTACTCTTAAACAAGGACTTTTGCTCCTCTGAGTAAGCACATTCGACTTGAATCAATAACCTGAATTATCAAAACAAGAATAAGAACTCACAATTAAGAATAAGAACAAGTATTTATCTTATAAATCAAATAGTAATAAGATCTATCTTAGGTTTCATCCCCTCAGGTATTTGAGAGGTTTAGTTCATACTGATAGAGGGAACCATCTTAAAATAAGGAAAACAACAAAACATAAGAAAACCCAAAAATTTCAAGAGAAATTGATAGGAGATCTTCAATCTTGATGGAGATCATTCTACCAAGCTGCTCCCGATGGCTGTTTTCGAGTATTTTCTGCCTTCTACACGACGTCCCTTTTTAGGTTGCCCCCTAAGGTGTTTATATAGGCTTTGAGATGCCTTTCTTGGCCCACAAGTAGCCTTTTCCAAATAGAATTAATCTTGAGTTCGGCAAGGACACGCCCGTGTGACACGCCCGTGTTTGATAGTCCAGGTCGTGCTCGACTCTGCTCGCCACACACGATGATGTGATCTTCCTCTTAGGTTGTGCTCGATTCTGCTCATCACACATGGCCGTGTGATCTGACCATGTACGTTGGTCCAGGCTGTGTTGATTTTCGAGTTAGGCCTATTTTGTCCCTTTTTGGCCCGTTTCTCGTTCTTTTCGGCTCCCTAAGCTCTCCTGAGTGTAAAATATGAAATTAAAGGATTAGGAGCATCGAATTCATCAAATCTAATGAAAATTCATCCAAAAATAAGCCAAGCATGGGGTTAAAATATGTGTAAATTATGGTTTATCAAATATCCCCACACTTAATCCTTTGCTTGTCCTCAAGCAAAATCCTCAACTCAATTAAAATTAACTTCCTCAATTCATAATCATCATCAATAATGTTTCATCATAATTCATATATAATTCATACATTGATAATTTAACTAAAGAGTCCTAAAGATTCAAACAATCTAAGTCATAAATTTTTATAGCACGAAAATATAGGTGTTTCCCCTTACCTAAATAATTACCTCTGATTCAAAACCGACAAGAATTAACATCCTCACTAAAGATTCACTCAAATCACTCAAGGTGTTTAAGGTTCAAGTTAAGCACTCAAAAGTCAAACACGAAAAGTTAATCTTATAGGCTTGCATGAAAATCAAATCTCCACCACTATAAAATGAGATGATACACAAATCAAAAGGCCTTAAAAGGGTTGTAATGGGGCTTAGGTTAAAGGTGTGGATAAGGGCTGAATTAGAGGGTTAGAATCGAGATTGAATTGACCATTTACCTAATTAGAAAAATAACTAATACTGAATAATTACATTGATTGAAAACTTTTCACTAATAACACGAGTTTCTTCTAAAGATGTGAAATTAACAGTTTAAGCTCATAACACTAATAATGGATAAATTTCCAACTTTTTTTTTAAGAATAAGAACAAGTATTTACAAAAATAAGAAAGAACTTTAACAACTGAAATAGGGAACATAGTTAGGCAACTGATCAAATCAATTCTTGACAAAAAGGGTTAATTCAATAGGGAAAATTCTTGATGAATAAAAAAAAGAATGAGTTTTTGGGTTAATATTAAGGGTAGATCAATAAACGGTTTATTAGGATTCAAAAGGGGTTCACTATGGGTTAATTATGACGGTATGCTTTTTGGGGAGTAAGTGGGTTAAATCCTAGGTGCCTTTATGATCTCAGTATATCAAATCAAAAGTGTGGTCTCGACATGCAAAATCGAAGCAAGTTCTAGAATAACAAATCAATGTTTGACACGCTCATAATCAATAAAGCGAGAAATAAAAAAATATAATCTAAAAGGCTCAAGATCTCACAAAAATTATGGTTTTTTATGTCAACCTTGCAACTTTCAAACTTCAAAGTAATATTTAAATTTAAGGAAGCATCCTAATAAATTTTTAATCTGAAAATAGACTTATGATGCTTGATTCTCTAATATCTCAAAGTTTAAGCCATCAATGCACAATTACTTATGACTTATTCCAAAACATATCAATAAAAATCATAAGTCAAAAGAAGTTTCATTCTAATTAGTAATATGAGAAGATTTACTTAAGAACAAGACAAAATTCAGGGATTTTCTGGTAATGAAATCAATAACCTCCCCACACTTAAGATGTACATTGTCCTCAATGTACAAAGATAAATAATGACAATATAGTAAGAAAATCATAAGAGAGGGAGAGAAGTGAAACTTCCTGAATTTTGGATGGAGTCAAAGAAAAGAAACAGTGTAAAGTTGGGCAGGGGTGGTGGATACTCCGGTGGTGGTGTGGTCGTTCCGTGATAGCCCCTTGAACCTAAATTAAAGAAATCAAAATATAATAATATAAATTAAAGACAAGAAAGATAAAAGGAAAGACTTTAAAAATGAAATAAAAGAAAAAGAAAAAAATAAATGGACTCAAAGGTCATTGTCTTGTCGAGTTAATGAAGCGGCCGACATGACCTTATGTAGAGTGGTCGCGCACGGGGAGACTGCGCCAGTATCCTTTCACTTTTTCGACATGGGGATGGTGGCAAGGATGATGGTTGGTGTGGTGATGGTGTAAAGAAAGAATAATGGAAAGGGGGAAAGGAAAATAAAGGGAGAAGATAATGGGAAAAGAAAGGGGTGTGGTGGCTAGGGTTTGGAAGAAGAAAAATTAGGGAAGAAAGTGAATAGAAGAAAGGGGTTTAAATAGAAATCGTGGCATCTAGTCGCTGCCCATGCCCGTGTGCCTTGAGCGTGTTAGGTCACACGACCGCATCTCACGGCCGTGTGGTGCTCCGTTCGTTTCTCCCACGCCTGTGTAGAGGTTTCCACACCCGTGTAGATCTCTCAGTGTCGACCACGACGTAAAAGCACGGGCATGTCGTACGCCCATGTGATTTTTTCAGTTTCAACCAAGATTTTTGGCATGGGCGTATTGCACGCCCGTGTCATTTACTCAGCATCGACCACGGTTGCATCGCACGGTCGTGGCATTTTATCGTAGCCCATGTTTTAGGTTAAATTTTCGTCCTGTTCTCGCACGGTCTCCACCACGCCGGTGTACCTACTTGTGGTGTCCACACGGCCACAGCCACGCCCGTGTACAAGGCCGTGTGGGTAGGGAAACCTGCGCCTATTGATTTGGTTAGTTTTTAGTTAGATGCTAAAAATCAGAAACAATGACATTAGTAAAGTTAGTGCTCGGGTTGCCTCCCGAGAAGCGCTCGTTTAAAGTCTTAAGCTAGATTTACCTCTCATTCGTATACTTCATGGTGGTTCGAGGAGTTGATACTCCTCTCTCCTTCTATCGGTTCTATTATCAATATACAGTTTGAGTCGAGTAGTGTTTACCTTGAAAGTGCCGAACTTAGGATTAGTTACCTCGACTGTTCCGTATGGGAAGACATGTAGTACAGTGAAAGGGATCGCTTCATTTGCATTAAGGTCTGAAGTGGCGATTCGATGGTCTATTTTATCCAACAATATTTGATCCCCGATCTGAAATTGGTTTGTCCCATCCTTAAGTTTGACATGGATTTGCTTTGGTTCATCGTGTTTTTCGAGTGTCCGCCATTCGTCTAGTTCATCGATCTGAAGCCTTCGTTCCTCATGAGTTATTTTATTGTTGGCACGAGATCTAGGATGTGTGTAATGACCCGAATTTTACGATTATTGAAAAAGTGTATTTTCGGGTCTCCGTTGCTGGAAAAATAGATATGCAAATATTTATTAAAAATATTTACGAAGTTAAGTGAATGGTTAATTAAAGTTTAATGAAATGAATTAGCTTAAATTATGGATAATTAGGAAAAAGGATTAAATTGAATGAAGTGTGAAAGTTAGTTGTTGATTAAAGAAATAAAAAGGACCAAATGACAATTAAGCCAATTTCTATAGATGTGGCCGCAAACTTAGATAAAATCTAATATTTTTATTGGATTTTTTTATGTTTAAGGTTTTAAATTAATTATATTAATTATTATTATTATTAAATAAATAAAAGAAAGACAAGTGTATGGTAAAAATAAAATACTGTGTAATAAAATATTATACATGCATTTGTAATACATGTATGCATTTACTTATTATTTAAGTAAATATTAATGTATTTATTAAATTGATATTATGTGATGAATATATTAAATTAAGACAAATGTATGGTGCATGGTGACATGTGTGATACTAATATATATACATTTGTAAAATACATGTATATTTACTTATTATATAAGTATATTATTAAATTATATATTATTATTAAGTAAAAGATATT